>CM065670.1:13952909-15392909 GCA_033220385.1 Triplophysa yarkandensis | reverse complement strand
CCTTGGATCCATCAGCATCATTGGACCATGAACCTTGCAGTCCTTGCATCATCTGTTAAAGGTGGGTACCAGGATGAAGGAATTAAGCAGAAATTATTATCAATGCTTTGGTGTGTATATATTCCATTGTAAGCATATACAGTAAATGCATGTTTTTTGTAAAATTAATAATCATGTAGATCTGTGCAGGGTTGGCACATGATCAGATTCACAATGGTGGTCGTCTTGTTTTCGTTATTGCTTCATGCGGGTGGGGTGCTGCAGACATCACACTGAGCCAGACTTTGCAGTAATGCAACCCTATGCTTTTATTGGATATATATATATATTTTTTGCATTTCTAATATGCCACATTGAGGGCAAAATGGTTGCATTCCATTGATTTGAAAAATGTGATGTTTTGTTTAGGATGGATGATGGGATTCTATGGATGAGCATAGGGGTAATGGTTTTCTTTTAAGGAAAAATATAATCAATATGTTGTGTTTGATGCATTGCATTCATATTTTTGCTTTTGAGATTGGTTGCCATGGCAAATAGCAGGGTTGCAAGCAGGCTTTAGGGGGCACTGCAATGGGTAAACAACATCACATTACAAACAATTCATTTATTGCAGGCTTTATTTTAAAAGCTGAGATCACGCCATAAAAAGCAATGTGTGGATGCACTGTGTGCATTGTGAAAATGAGGAACAATGCAGAATGCAGACCACAGAGGCATCGATGTCATGTTTCTGTTTGTTTATCCATGTGAAAATGACAGACAGGAAAAACAGAGCAGTGAATAGAAAAGGATGAGAGAACATTGGGGATACTATAGGATAAAACAAAACATAGGCCATGCACGGATTAAGAGATTATGTAGGGAGGGAGGAGATAATAAATATTTTACAGTGGGGGGCTCTGGTGGTCAGCATTTTTGACACTGGAGAAATAATATAAGAATATGACAATAATAGAATAACAATCTTACTGTCAAAATACTGATCATTCATATGTAATCTTTATTATATGTTTCTTTTTAAATTAGTCATTCTTCATTGTGAAAGCCAATTCTCCAGCTGAAACATAGGGATCATCCCTTGATCTCACCTGAACGTTCTGGACTATCAAGGACCTGGCAACGGCACGGCAGCTACGCCCACCACACCCTCGAAATGAGGGACAAGGCAACTCAGGTGAGATATTCACGATGAACAATACTAAAATAAGTACAGTTTATTTATAGCTGCCCTGTAAAAGAATATTTCATGTGGCTTCGTAAATATCGCAAATATAAACAGTTATATCAAGTAACATAAGATTTTTAAAACATTAAAATGATTGTTTTTGTTGAAAATATTAAAAGAATTGATTGAATAATTTGTGTAATACATACCTAATATTTTTGTTAAATTCGAAAATAAATATTTGGTTTGAAGAGATTTACTTTATCAGAGTTTTTTCCTACTGAAACACAAAATTTCATCATTATAGTTAATTAATAAAAAAATGTTTTATGGTTTTCTGTCAAAATGTTATATACATGACATGGTTTTTGTGTATTGTACACCTGTCTAATTGCAGTCAATTATCTTAATGTCACATATTTAAATCTTATTTTTTTAAAGAATGAACACTTTTATAATTTTTTTTCTTAAAATGACGTTTTTTTCTGAAGCATAGACCTTGAAAATAAACACAGAGATCACTTAACACAATACAAAATATTACTTTTAAAAATATACCAAAACGTGAAAACAAATATATATCCTTTTTATTGTACAGTGCTATGGAATTTATGTGTCATGGAGTACAAAAAACCCTTGTATGGAATTGAATTTTTGTTTATTTTCTAAAAAGCGAAAAGATGAAGAAAACTCACAACCGACCAGCCAGGTTGTCCTACTATGGTAGTCAATGGCGTCCAAGAACAGTTTTATTTACATTTTAATTCTTTACCATTTCATCAGAAATGACACACTTGACTGTACACATAATGAAGTTATTTCCCATCAGCGTTTAAAAAAACAAAACAAATAACACAACATTTTCTTATTCTCTCTTTTATATTAGACCCCTAGGGCCTGGGTGGATGAGCGGAGGAGAGGCTCTCATAAGCGCTCGGCTTCCTGCGGCAGCACTGACCAGCTTAAAGAGGTGAGAGAGCTTTTAGAACATTCACACAAGGGAAGTCTAGTTGGACTATAATCGATCTAAGATCTTGTTGGCTTCTTTCAGATTGCCAAATTACGACAGCAGCTCCAACGCAGCAAACGCAGCAGCCGCCATCGCCGTGACAAAGACCGCAAGTCACCCTTTAATGGCAACCATGCCATCATCCAATCACAGGTAGATATTATCACAGTCTAGCAGCCATCAATCGATCAAAGGGTCGACTGTGTTTGTGTGCATGCGAAATAATACATCCATATTACGGACTACAGCGTTAAAGCAGGCTGAACATCTAGAGGATTTTAAAAGCGTCCCATTTTCCCATCTGTCCCAATTTTGAGGCTTTTTTGACACTTATGAGATCAAGAGACACGAATGTCCCCGAGGTCCATGGGAAAAATATGGTTTTGAGGACATTATATTACATTCTTGATTCTCTCTGCGCATGCAAAAGTATTGAATTTTCGACTGATGACAATGAAAGATGAAGAATAGAAGGGAGAAAGAGCACCTACGTCACACCGGCCCCTCAAGCCCTGGCTGTAATGGGCTCTCAGTAATGCTCTCTGTAGACGCTGGTTTGTGTGTAATGATCAAGCGTATCCTGGCAGAATGTTTGATTTCTGGTGATGGAGGGTTGTATGTGGGCTTATGTGTGGGTGGAAAGTGTTTTAACAGGATAACGGTATCTGGTTTTCCCTACGGTGTACATTTGAGTGCATTTGGCATAGGCATAAACAGAAGCTTTCCATTGGTTTCATTTGTAACTTCTCTTTTTTGCTTTTTGTGATCTTTCAGTCGCAGATGCCTAAAACCATCCTGATCCCAATCCCCATCTCCAAATCAACACCTCCCAGATTCCGGAACAGCATAGAGGGCCTTAACCAGGAGATTGAACGCATCATCATTCGGGACACGGTCGAACGCGATGAGATCATAATTGTAAATCTTTCTTAACCACATTGGATCTGCTTTCTATCAAGCTCTATAACAAAGATTTGTTTCAGGGAATAAAGGATTCACCATCAGTGTGTGTTTTTTAGCCACAGGATGTTCCAGATGGGCACCGCGCCCCCCCTCCCCTCCCCCAGAGGAGCAGCAGCACCCGCAGCATAGACACTCAGACACCCTCGAATGGTGGGCTCGGCAGTAACCGTAGCAACAACAGCAGCCGGGCTGACTCCGTCTCACCCTCGTACCTTAGCATCCTCAATGACACGGTTGGAAACAGTCCGCTCCCGAACGATGACACAATCAATGAGAGCAGAGAAAGAGGTGAGGCACATACACATCATCTTCCTCATGGGAATACTGCTCATTCAGTCACTAAGTTTTCCTCCTCCCTCCGTAGACTTCGGACCTTGGTCTCCTTTACCAAAATATGCCTCATCCCCAAAGCCGAACAACAGCTATATGTTCAAACGGGAGCCTCCTGAGGGATGTGAGAGGATTAAAGCATTTGAGGATTTGCCGTGAGTGAACATTCTGCACATATGAATGTGATATAAACATGATATAAAAGACAAAACATATAGCTTTATTTAAATATTTATACAAATAGAGGTGATAAAACTTCTATTGATTTTTCTTTTTAATTTATACGATTTGTTTATTGAAACATAACTGAATGTAAATTTATACAATTATTAAAACATTTAAAACAGATTTTCGGGAAAATTTAATTTATATATTACAGCTCTTTTCTCTTTTCATCTGTTTAAAACATAAAATTGCAGCATTTAAAATTGCAGATTATGTTCTTTTGATTTTATTTGATTTTATTATTTGGTGAAATACATTAAAAAACCATTTGATAAAAATAAGTATTTAAAATGTTATTTTATAATTCTATCCAGGGAAAAATTAAAAAACAATTAATTTCTTTAAAAAATAATTTTTTACTATGTACTATTGTTAAGGAAAATTTTTGCTTGTAGAAAAACTACAAAAATAATACAACATAAAAATAAATGACAATATTGAGTCTGTGTTCTAATCTTTCTATGGAAAGGTTATATAAAAATTCTTAAAGGATGGGTATCACAGGCAGTTACTGCTACACCTATGTTTATCTTGAGAACATGTGTTGTAGAATCGTGCTGTTCATATATCCGAAATGTCTTAGGTTGACTCAAATTCACAGAAGACAGATACAGCTTTATGATGGGCAAGCCGTGAGCAGCACTCGTGACCAATCTCTTCATGAGGGCTTCTGATGGAATGTACACACAGATGCTCGTACTCGTCCAAGCTGTCTGATTTGTGTGGGCGGGATTTACTGTTGAATGGCCAATAAATAACTCTTAACTTTATGATAGCGATATGTTGAATATTTGGAAGAACCTTTGAAACAATTAGACAATATACACAAAAATGGAGTAAATGAGTAAAGCTTTGATATACAGTAAATATACTTTTTGAGGTTTGTGAATATTTAAGTAAAAATTTTAAATAAATCTGATCAACTCAAATATTCTATTAGAATTCTCCAAAAATTGTGGCGTATATTACAAATTAGAATGGAAATCAGAATGAGCTTAGAAATTATTTAGAAATTAAATTTGTGAGAAATGTATGATCTTTACTGAATTATTTTAATATTTTCCACTGCTTTTTATTATTTTTTATAATTTTTTTTTGATATTGTGATATTAAACATTTTCTACAGTGTAGTTGTCTCAAATCTGTATAAATGTCTTTCGTCTTCTGATCACAGTTAAATAAATTTGGACGAATGCTCTTAACCAAATCATTCCTTGACCTTATTGACTAGGCAAAAAAGGATGTAGTTTGTTAATCTTTTGTCCTCTTTCTAGTCCAAGACCTCTCCAAGAGATCCCTCCGTACCTCTGCCCGGACAGGAACAAGGTGAACTTCATTCCCAAAAGTGGCTCTGCATTCTGCCTGGTGAGCATCTTAAAGCCCCTGATGCCCACCCAGGAGATGAACTTCCGTAGCGGGGTGGGATATCACAGCATCTCCCCATCTTTGGTGCCTCTAGGTGGGGTCGGGGTCAGGAGCCTGTCCCCCTCCATGGGCCCTGTCCTCGGCCGTGGACGTCAGTCTCCGTGTCTCCCACGACACCTCGAGGAACCAGAGGGTTAAAGCCCTGAACAGAGATGACTTATTCCCCACACCTGTATTTTTTTTAACCATGCAGTGATCTAAACAACTCAGAGAGATGCTGATTTAAAACTTGAACAGAAAGTGCATTTGGTAACAAGGGAAACGGCATTATGTCTTCTAGGAGGGAAGTCGTATAATGTATATCGCCAAAAAATTTTAGCATTGCACTGCTTTTTACTTTCTCAGTAGTTTTACATTTTACCATGAAGCCTTTTGTATTTACTTACTGTATATACACGTACATCGTTTACCTACATGTGATTTGATTTAGCAGTGAAAGGAAGGATATAGATTGCAATGTTTGTTTGCTTATAGTTTACATGCAGATTGAATAGAGCTGGAGGTACAGAGATGCTGTAGCAAATTGGAGGACGACTAACAAATGTGCCTGAATCCCACCAACCCATTGGCTTAAAGTCCTTTTTCTATCATTGTCTTATCCATATCTACGTTCCTCTTTTAATTGTTTGGAACCCTCACCACATACATAAACCTGTATGCGCTTACTGTGATATACTGGGGTGAGAGGACAATAAGATGAAAAATGAACAAACTTGACATGCACTGAGATGTTATTTTAGAAAGGTGCTAAAAAGTCTTACAAAGTAGTGACACGAACTCTTAAAAATGGTTTAGACACAATGCTGTAATTGAATTCGAAGGAAAACTAGGGGTTGGAAAATCTTTTTGTGTAGTGGATGTAAAAATGATTTAATGCTTGAAAATGGAAAGAAAAATAAACATTTCACGAGGTGGCTAAATTCTTCTAATTCGTACAGAGTGAATCCAACAAAAACGTAAAATTATTAGTAATAAACAATGCTGAACCCCTCCCCTAAACCTGACGTCATTGTTCCAAGAGCAAATTGTAGTAAATTGTAAGTACGAATACATACGATGTATAATGCCACCTTTAACCTCTAACTATAAGTCGTAACTATTTTACGAAATTGTACAAAACTATTTCCCATTACAATTTGACGTAAAATAATGAAAAGAAAATCTATACTTAAGCCTGTTATAAGATAATTGTAGTAAAACTTTCAATTAAATTTGGTGAAACTTAAATTATTTAGCCATCTCATAAATAGTTTCAAATTCCCCCATCTCTGGTGGATTCTACTATTTTATAATGTGGCAATACCTCATGAATTTGTCTAATGCAAATTAACAAAAATAAACGATATTTAGGAAAATATTAATACAGAGGCCCCTTCATTTATCCTTACGTCACTGTTGCAAAAGCAAAAGTCCACAAATTTATACAATTAAGCCAACTCGTAAAATAGTTATGAATTCTTGTGAGATTGTTGCAACTACTTATGAGAAAAAAGCATGGGTTTGACAGAAAATGTATGCATTTCAACTGTAGCATCTTTATACTGTGAAATATTCCATTAATCATACAGTAAACCTGCTTTTCTTCCTTTTAAAAACACATTTCGAACAAGGAAACCAGGAAATCCTAAATACTAGAAAATGTGCAAATTAGACCATGGGTGATTAATTGTTAAGAAAGTGTATTCTTTTGTTTATTTATTTTTATTGTTATTTTGACAATTTGTTACTTTATTTAACGTTAATAAACCTTCCCGCTTGTATCTCACAACTGCCTCATAAATCAGATTTGTGGCCAACAGAAACTGATAACCATATGCAAGAGCAATGATGGAAATAACAGCAAAGATCCCAAGCATGTACTGAAATCCTCTGAAATTTATTTCCACTCAGATGGAGGATCATAGAATTATGCCGGCCCTCCACTTCCAGTTTCCTTCAATAAAAAGTACATTGTTAATTAAACCGAGACAAAAAGTTGCATAAAATAAATGACGAAAGCAGCTGTAAATGGTGCAGTGTACATTCTTTTACAAGTTAAAAAAAGTGTTACAATAACATACCTAACACAAGAAAATAATTCAGACACTTTCAAATCAAAGCATGAGGAGCGATCAAATATGGAGTTATATTCCCACATGAAATGTTTTAGGGTTTGAAATTTAAGTCCATTATTAAAAAAGACAAAATACATTCTATAACCATCCGAGCAATTACTCGGAGACAGTTTAGTGCAAGCAACAATTTGTGTTTTTAATACAAAGCAATAGAAAATATTTACTATAGTTTTAACTCATCTTACTCCAGATGAGTCACGTGATTATTGGGAAGAAAATCAAATGTGATACAAACACAACACAAGCACACAGATAGAATCTATTTAAGTGTTTCAGCACAGTGAGCATGTGGAATAATGGTAAAGAGAAGTTAATTCTCCAGTGTATTTCAGCATTTCTGCAAATGTGAAACACATAAAGAATTGATTTCTAATTATTATATTACCTTTTCAATTCTCCTGAACTAATGGCACAGCACACGACTTGCATATGTAGTTTACAGTAACACTTTTGATATGGTATTAAATAATTTAATTTATCCGTTTTATTATTAGAGATAAGCTATCCAGTGAGTGTCTCCAAAAATAAATATTTGTGATGCACGTGAACACACTTTGGGTATCTATAGTTGATTAAAAATAGAACCCTGTTTCTTGTTGTATAAACACAGAAATATTGTATATTGTATATACACTATTGGTTTTGGTCCTACATATAATTTACTTAAACCATCCAAATCTTTCCTTTCCACGTGCACTTCATGAAGATGTAACAACAATCATATATAGTGATATAGATTTTCTCCTTCAGTGTATTATTGATCATACAGTAGAGTCACTCACACAAAAAAAACACATATGAAAGAATGAGAGAAAGACACATATTCCCATATCTGGATTCAGATTCCTGGATCCTTCCTTGGCTCAGGTTGATTTGTTTCAGGAGAGGTAGGGTTCCAGCTCCAGAGAAGCTTGGGATATGCGCTCATTTCCTTCATTCTAAAGGGCACAGGCCTGTTCAAGATGGGCTCCAACTTCACATCTTCGCAGACTAAAAGTTAAAGCAGGAGGAAAGTAGGATTTGAAAGCTCCTTCTATGCAATATAACATAACCCATAAAAACTGAAGCATTATTTTTATTTTTAAAACATGAAAATTAGCTTTTATTACACCTGCCTTTTGTAGTTTAGAATAGACACAAACACACCTCAGGCATTGAGAAGCTCCTCATCATTGCGTCCAATAGCATCAGGGTTGGACAAAGGGTCCAGATCTGCAAAGAGGTTGAACCATGCAGACATGTCCCTGGCACTTCCCTTAGGGGCTGACATCATAAGACACAAAAATCAATACACAAACAGGAGACTTATGAGGTCAACAATTTGCTTCACCCTTTTATTATAGCGAAAGATAGCCAAAAACAAATATTTTTTCACTTAACTCAAATTAAGATATTTGGAAGAATAATGGCAAAAGAGATTGAGTATAGACTGGACAATTCCATGAGTTTTTGCCAAAGATTTTTACTATACTTTCAGCACAGATGTCAACATTTGCTTGTTCAAATACTCATGTCAGGTCTCTCTTTAAATATTTAGAGAATATTCTGTTTTTAGTGCATGATTGTATATAGTAAAGTTAGGGCTATTTTCAGGATTGTCACATCCATAAAGCTACATTTTGCTTATCAACAGACACATGAATGTAAAATAATTATTTTATATTCTATTAAGAGCTATCCCTTAGCCATTTGTTGAATACTTTTGATTCTGGTTTATGCATCTTAATTCACATAAATCTTAAGAAGTTTGTTGTCTCCCAATATTGGTGTTCATTTTTTTGTCTTGAAAAAATGTTAAATAAAAAACTTGTTCATAGACTGATATTTCTCATGTTTAAACACTATCAACAAGGATTTTGTTTAATATAAACAGTTGGTTCAGTTTACCGGTTATAATAACATTCAGAGAGAATTTTTATATGCCATCCATAACGCAAAATGTCACAGCCACAACGCTGGAATTGTCCGACTACAATAGTAGAAAAAATTTTGCGATTTCTATCCCATTTTTGGGATTTTTCCCAAATGTCTTCCTACAATACTTTATAATTTTGAAGTTAATGGTGCCCAATTGTCAGTTGCTAACATTTTTGTGAGGTTTGCAAGAATTTGTGGGCAAATTACAAATCTGAATTTTAGGCTCAAGGTGCAATATTTGACCATTATTTATGAAAAAAATTACTGTTTTTTTATTCAAAGTTGTAATTTTACCTCCTAAATACAAAACAAGATTTCAATTAAACATATATGTTACAGAAAATTGTCACAAGACGGTGCATGATCTAAATAAAGAACATTATTTGTCTATATGTATTTAATAAAATCTTAAAACTTGCACCATTGAAAGAAGAGTTTGGGCTATTTAGAGTGGGTTGAGTAGGTCGTCCTATAGATGGTGGTTGAAGGGGCGGAGATTGAAACATGGGTGGTGTTGCCCATCCTGAATAACAAAAAGAATGTCGCCATATTAGAAACAATGTTTAGCCACTAGAGGACAGTCTTAAAAACATGTCAAACCTGTGGTGCTGTGGCTGTGATCAAGGAGCTGAGATGGCAAGAAGCCAGTGGGTGTGTTTTCCGTTTCCGGCTGTGGTGAAACGGCAGGAACGGGAGCCGAAGGCGCCTCGAAACTGCCAAAAGCGTCCTGCCACGCCTTACTAAACTCACTTGTGCCGCCTGCAGCCCCAGGACTCAGCAGATCCTGCAGGAATGACAGATCACCTCTCTCTCCTTCTTCTTTTAACTCTCCGGTGTGTAAAATGTCAGACAGCAGATCCCTGCCTGTTTCACATGAGATGCAAAACAAGTTTGGAAGATACAAAATGGAACATAATACATTTTAAAAATAAAAGAGAATTAAGCAGATGTTTAAATGGAGAAATGTATGGAGAAAGTAAACAAAAAAGAACACCTACAGCTTTAAGACAAATATTAAAGAAACTAAATAAGTTTAGAAAGCCCTCTAAAAACTCTGAAGGTGCACAGAATTGCACCGCTTAAAGTCAAAGAAAAGGATTCTTAGCAAGAAGCAAGAATAGGCTTTAGCACAGCACCAAGATGCCCAAAATGCAATGTATACCTATTTCAGGTAGTGTAGTTCTACACAAACCTCCTTGCCTTCCCCCATAAGAGGTGTTTAAACTCCACTGAACAGCAGAGGGGGCTGTGGCCCCCTGCTGTATTTGGGGTTGCACTGCAGGCAGAGCTGGGTTCAGGGTCAAGTTTGGACTGAGGGAAGGGTTTGGGGTCATTATCGGGGCATGGTCTGGGGTCATGAGAAGCAGGTCATCGTCTGTGCTACCTTCACTGGTAGGGCCTAACTGTTCATTCAAAACTGCAGTACAAACATCACAAACGTCACACATAAGTGCAAACAACAGTTGTGTCAATCAATCAATCAATCAATAAATTGGTTAGTCGGGTCTGCGTCAAGTGATAGTTCACCAAAAAGCAACTTTTATTATGTACTTGCCCTTTTGTCATTTAAAACTTGTGAGGTTTTCTTTCTTCAACAGAACACAAAATTTGATTTCGAAGAATGTTGATAATTGGCATCCATTCACTTGCATTGGCTTTGTGTCCATGTAATAGAAGCGAATAGATGCTGCTACTTTTCGGTTGCAAACTTTCTTAAATATCGTGTTTTTTCTGAATGAATCAAAGATATGTGGCTAAATCATTCACTCACCCTTTTGTCATTTTATTCAAACCTTTATGACTTTCTTTACCAGAACACTCAAAGAAGATATTTTGAAGAATGATGGTAACAGGCATCCATTCATTTGAATTAGTTTAGTGCCTATACAGTTTTTCATTTTGGGTAAACTATCCCTTTAACCATCACGAGACAGCAGAAAAACTGTTATATGCATGTTTTTCTAGCAGGGACAATAACAAACTTGTAATTACCCTTAAAATGGCTTAAAATATGTATTAAAAGCACAATATTTCTTTGTTATCTATAGTTCTAAATACGGATAGCTACGAAATGCAAGGTCTAGTTAACACACACACAATCCAGCTTACCAGAGTCCAGACTTGCACACAAAGAACCGTCAGACCCTCTGCTCTGTCCATCCACAGCACGGGCTGACACTATTAATAATAATGATTAAAACGTTTCCAGGAAACCAGCATTTTAATAATCATGAGGCTAACAGGCAGTGATGTTCCCAAACATACCCATCTCAGATGATTCACCCAACTGTTCCTCTTCAAGTGACACAAGACTAAAACACAAAAACACAAACGGCAAATCAGTCTGATAGTTAAATGCATGCCATCAATTGTAACATGAGGAATGATGAATCATGTTTACTGAACACACAAATTATCAGATTAGCATTACTAAACACGTCTGGTAAAATCTAAAACGACGACTTCAGCGTTTTTAGGAAAAGGTGTGGGCTGCACAGTTAATACAGGATTTTGTGCTATCACAGGTGGCAAAGAAACAAACACATCTGACTTCACCCCACCCAAACAGGAAATGACTGTAGAACTCAAAGTGGTGTTTCCTGTTCACAGAGGGAGCCTGCTAAACAAATACACTGATAAACTCACAGATCAGTAATAAGAGCCTTCAAAAAGACCTCGGGTCTGAACACAACAGATAAGAAGAAGAATAGCAGTGAATGAAAGACACAATAAGCAACGTGATGACATCTGCCGTCTTTAATTATTTTCTAGTCCTTACTTGTCTTGATGTGTCTTGTTGTCCTCATCTTTGCGGTCCTCTGCTGACTGTCCAGATCCAATCAGATCCAGTGGATCCCTCAGCTCCTGAAATGAATCATACATTTTTAACAGCATTGTATTATTTCATCCGTTTATTTTTGGATGTGCATTAACAATCACAAACTTTGAGAGTGGTGAACTGGTAGGGCACATATCCTTTGAAGGCTTCATGTATGCCAGACATTACATGTGCAGTCTTCTCCCAGTACTGTAGGAGGGTTGTCTGATAAAAAACAATAAGATTAGGTGAAATGAGAATTTAACATGATATTAAATGTTATTATTGTACATATTTAATAAATGTTACACCTGGTATGTGCACAAAGAATGAGAAAGCATGTTGCAGCGACTGGCTCCCAGCATGTCAACTTTCTGACACACGTCATTCTTCAGCTTTTCAAAATGCACTTTTGTTCCTCTTACTTGAGCTTGAACCTGTTGGAAAACACACAGTCCTTGTTTATACATGATATTAAGACCTCAATGACTAAGGTTTACACTTTGCAAAGGGTGTGTCTCATTTTTACACTTGTGACCACTTGTGTTTAAAAAAGGGTCTTGATTTTAAGCTTATATAACAAAAATAAAACAAATATAAATTGAAATATGCTTTTCTTTGCTGATAAGATTATATAGGTGCATGGTGGTCATATTAATGCACTTTCTTCCTCATTTGATTGCGCAATCTAACCTTGCGGAATTTCTCGAGTTGTTTGTAAGTATCTGGGTCCAGTTCTTGCGAGACATCCTTCATCCAGAGCAAAGCTCCGCGGTACTCGGTTCGAGCCTTCTCCATCCTACTCATGGTCAACAGTGTGTCGGCAATGGCTCTCCTACGGAAAGTCTCCACTTCCTGTTCCATTCGATGGAGAGGGGTACACAAAGCTAGCCTGGATAAGACAAAAAGAACAGAATATAAGAAAGGCTTCATTAGTTATGTCCACAGAATTATGCAATGTAAAATGCAATGATTAAGATGTTCTATTCAAGATCGTTTATGTGTCTTTGGTCTTATTTAAACATAGAATTTAATCGAAATGCATATTTGAAATGATTTGGATATTAATGTGCACTCAAAATATTGCTAGTGAAAACCCAACTCAAGTGAATTTTAAGATCTTTCCTTTTTATACATAAAAGTAAAGCATTTATAGTAAAGCATATTTTACACTTTACACAAAGTAAAGCATTTATTTCCTTTATATTGACTTAGTAACACCGGGTTAAAGATTAAAATCGTAGTGAAATTAATAGGTAAAATCAAACTTTAATGCTCGATTCACAGGCAGGGTCACATATACATCTCTCAACAATGAAGAGGATAAGAATGTGTGAACTTTTGCGCATTAAAAGTCTAATATTTTTAATATTTTCTAATATACTGAGCAAAAAGGCATGTTGGTGCCAACCTTTGCTTGGCGGAGCAGCAGAGGGCCTTACTGGTGGCATCCATCATACTGCCTGCTTTTGTTTTATCATGTTCAGCCTGAAAGCGCAGAAACAGTCCAAGCTCATTCTCCTCCTGAGAGAGATCTGAAAAGAAACAATCATAGGAGGAAACAGCATCATAGCCACTAGAAATTATATCCACATCATATGCCAGATTTATTTCTATCAATGGTAAAAAAGCATTCAACTTAATATGTGATATTTTTGTACAAATGGCAAACTATGGGAAAATGCATGTCACTTCATTCAAAACCAGCTAAACAAGAGTCTTTTTGTTCGAGCACACAAAGAGGGTGGAAGATCATGTTCCCCACTTACGTGTGATTCGTTGCTGGTATTTCTCGATTACTTTCAGAAGTTCTGTGCAGGTGCCCTGGACCGAACGAAAAAACTGCAGAGAACATAGATATCAATATTCTCTTAATCAAAGATATGAACGAATGGACATACTGAACAGTCAACATAAAATATGTGTATATTTCATTTATTTTGGTACATTTCTATAACAAGTGAATGGTTACACACTATTACGATGAATGTTGACAACAGTAACTTTGAAACATTTGACCCAAATGCCACGACTGACCAATGTGAATTAAGCCTGTGAAAAAAAGCTAACAACCCAGGCCCTAATGGCATGTAAAAGCATATTTGGATCTTTATAAGGCTAGAAAGTCCTCTCTTTCTCAATCTCCATTAAATATGACAAAAAGCAGCTAAACTCTAAGGGCAAGCCTACTTCAAATTTTTAGAGCACCACATCCAATCTCTGAGTCTTTCATCAGCATCAGCACTTACATCCTTAGACAGTCGGTCACTCTTATTAGAACACAAACACACACGAACACACACAAATCTCGTATCTCCAGACAACATCAGAACCCATAAAGTAGCCGCACAAGCATGGCTGTCATGGCAACAAAGGACGTTAAATCCTTAACGGTGTCAGAGGAAAGGAAAAAATTGTGCTTGCTCCACCTGAAAAGAGAAACGCTGAAATATTTGACTTCTGGTTGTGCATACGGAATGTTCTCTTAATTAGAAATTCAAGAGCCTTAGCAAGTCAAATACAAAAACACAACTTGTTTAAAAATGACCCTGAAAAAGATACACAATCGGAAAGTCATATTTCATAGGAAATACATCAAGATGAATAAATGTCCCTGTGCCCTCTCAGGTTCTCCAGTGATGTGGTACAGTGTTTCTAATTAAAAAACACTGGAAAGATTCATAGGAACACATCGAGAAGGTGTGACTAACACAGGTTAAAGAGGTAAGTGTTTACCGACCACACGAATGACACATTTGGAAGAAACACCCATAATAATTATGCAAGCTTAGCATGTTTGCTTTTCAATGGATATTCAGATTTACTTTCAGATTTAGATTCATAACATCGCCAGGAAACTTGGCTTTTTGTTGTAAACAGGTCACTGTTTACACATTAAATTCAGACAACTGTTCAATAACTAGCCCGGGGGGCTAACGATCACTGTTCTCTGTTCTTGCACACACAAACACCCTGTTAGGAAACTGTCTGGCCTGTACACCAGGATATGCTTAAGTGGAACAGCAGGGATAGATTAGAAAAGTGCATATAAACATTTCCTTCTAATATGAGTGGGCGACAGATTTTTATTAGACCTTGATTCCAGTAATAAAAAAACGCAAATATAAAAAGCTGTATGACTTTTCAGCAGAACACAAAAGAAGATATTTTAAAAAATGGCACACATTCACTTGCGTTGCTTTGGTATACATTTCATAAAAGGGAATAGGTGCCACGGCGGTACAGCTACCAGCTTTTCTTCAAATATCTTATTTTGTGTTCTGCAGAAAAAGAAACTCATACAGATTTGTAGAAAGTATGAAGCTCAATTTGCTTTGGATAGAAAATAAACATGCAAATTCACTCAGATTGTTTAGGGTGCAAAAATTAGGACACAAAAATTTAAGTTTAAAAAGAGAGAGAGGCTGTTTAATGATTTTATCATTATGACGGACCATCAAACTGTTGTAACATCAAGAACTCTGGGAAACTGCACATCATCATCATCATCAAGGCCTCAGACATCATCTCTCATCTCAATCATCATGAGTTCATGTTCCACTAACAATGTTCCATACTTTTTTTGTCTCTCTGTTTCTCACACACTTCTATAAGAGTTATTTTTATTGCTTTAACGTTAAAATACAGTGTGAGTCATAAACAAGCTTTCAAAGAAATGCCGGAACCAATGACGTTCAAAATCCGAAACGTGCTCCTACCTCCAATTTTGCATCCAGATCTGCGTCAGAAGCCACCACGTGCTCATCTTCCTTCTTTCCTGTGGCCTTAATCAAAACCTGCTTGGTTTTCCAGAACTTCTTCTGCATTCGAGCCATGACGGAGCTGTCCTCCCCCAGAACAGCTCTGCCACTGAACATATCACTGGAGAACCTGAGAGGGCACAGGGACATTTTACATTTATTTAGGTCACTTTCTGACAGTGCACAAACGAATCTAAATACATATCTAACATACGAACCCATAGCTGTCCATGATTTAGTGAGCTCAGCTTCAATCTGTTGGAAAAAAAAGATGTTTTAAAATAAATAGCGTTACATTCTAGGAATGGGCGATATATTGGCAGCCTTATTGATTTCGGCCAATGACTGCTATTTTTAGTACCATCCTTATCAGATCAATAATAAACCTAGGTCTATATATTTACGCCGATAATAGGTGTATTATATTTCTGCTTGCACGGATTTAATCGTCACTTGCTATATTTATGTTCTATATTTTGACAAGGAATAGATCTCAAAAGAGTTGGCCATGGAAATGTATAGGAACTAAAGTTCCGAGATCATTTCGACATTTCCCAAGTTTTAAAATTAAATCTATGTATGTGTTTGCCTTTTGTTTCCCGCACAGAAAATATGTTTATCGGCGTATACGCCATCCTTCAAATATAGAGTTATCGGCCGAAATGTCACAACATTTACAACACGAGCCACAAGAAGAAACACATGAAGAAAACCGACAAACTTGAATACTTACTATACACAACTCAGCGGATGCATTCAGCAGACACTGAAATAAGGAAAAAAATTTATTGTGAATATAAAATGAAATATGAAAGTAACGGTTCACCGGGATTCCAACTGTCTATAAACACAAAGAAACATTCCAACAAGAATAACAAATGGTGCAGGGTAGTGAATGGGGCCCCTGTGTGACTTCCAACATTCTTCAAAATATCTTATCCAACACATTTCTACACTAATGTCTCCAAACATGACTGTATTTCATCTCTTTCTGTCTGTTTTTTTCCTAACAGCTGTTAAACAAACAGACAGCCATGACTCCCACACTTCTCATTCCTGTCTCCACTGACACATCTGAGACTTGAGTGAGCAAACAAACATAGATGCACCTGTCCTGACATCTGGTGAATTTACATTTACATTTAGGCATTTAGCAGACGCTTTTATCCAAAGCGACTTACAATAGTCGAGGAGACAAAATTAAGCAATCTGATTGGACGCTGTCCTCCCAAATAGTGACAGAGGAAACGTCAATCATGATCCTGAAGCAGAAGAACTGTCATTCATAATTCATTGAGACCTGAGCTCCATCCGGTTACATCTGCTCGCTTTTCTCCATTATTTGCACGCACTTCATTGACATCCCATAATAACGAGCGACTTGCATTGTGTATCCGTAAAAATGAAGGACTTCGAGTGAAGATAAACGAAGGAAGACTCCTTTAAGACAGCTGTCGGAGCCCGACCAGATAAAGAGCCTTATTCGTGTCTACTGAACGCTAGATATGACGTCACGGCGACTTGTGACGCGTTATATGTCGTGTTTAATGCGCGTTTATGATATAGCACATTTGTCGCGTTTCCTTACCCGCTGACGTCGCCTCGAGCAGACCTGGGAACGTTCGCCTACGTCATTCCCGTGAGCTGAGAGAGCGCGACGGCGCATGCGCGGAAATCCGCACCGATTTATTTATCTATATTTTTTTATTTTTTATTTTATTTATATTATTTATGTGCGCTCATGTATTCATAATACAGACGTGTTTTTTAAAATCGCAATCAATTGCGTAGTTATTTATTTTATATATGTTCAAATATAGATGTTTTCTTGCAATATTTAGATTTGTATGCACTTCTGTATATATAAAATGATATAAAAATCATTTTGTATTCTGCTTTACAAAAATTGTTTATAAACAAAATTATGTGTATATAAAAATTACTCAACGTAATAAAAATGCTAAATGCCTAAAATATCTAACAATAAAAATAAACGTTTTTATTTCTAATTTAAATTAGCTTACATTAATTGATCAATATACAACTCGTTATTTAGTTTCAAAATCTGTGCATTTCATATTGAAAAATGATATTAGGAAAAAATCTCTTTGATAGGTAAAAGATCCTAAATGTATTCTACATGTACAATATCAACATTCATTTTATAAATGAGGGTTTTTGGAACAGATCAAATGCAGAAATAAATTTAATAATCTCTAATCTGCAAAACATTCAGTGATGTTTTCAACCAACACAAACTACAACTTTCAACTTTATTGTCACTGCACATGTTAGATACAATGCAATGAAAAGCAGTTAACATCTACCCAGATGTGCAATTAAATGTAAGTACAGAATATATTTGAAACATGTACAAAAATTATACAGAATAGATAGTATAGATAATTATTATGGACAAATTTACAGGTTTAAAATACGAATCAGATATACAGACAGGTGTGGAATGAACATATTATAGAAATGGGTTATGTACAAGTGTATGTAAACTATAGACAGATCTATGAACATATGAACATGATTTACAGTATTGCAGTGGATGGTAAAGTGCATTGGAATATTACAATATGCAAATTGTTCAGTGTTACTAAGTGAACAGACAGTAGTGCATGTAACAACTGGTTATTGTTATGAATATTTTAAATAAATAAGTAATAAGACATCTATGTATTGTTGAAACAGGGTCTTATTACTTATTTATTTAACATATTAGTATCAAATATTAATATAAACCATAAAGTAGTTGTGAGTAACACTTTTTAATGTTTTTTATGAAACTTATTTCCTATTTTAGGATGCTTATTTCTCGATCAAGGTAGACATAAAGAGCAGTGTTTAATGTTATCTTATTGTTTTATCCACCGGTGATGAGATAGGTCAAGTTACAACATGTGAGTATTGATGAAATAACATATTATAAAATAATAAACAATAATGTTTTAACATTTAATACATTAGTTACATTATGTAAGCAGGAATTAGGAAGCTAGCACTAAAAAAGTTTTTGGGCAAGTTTTTTGACAACAATATCAATAAACAGTTTGAGGTTTCTTTTATAAATTGTTATATGCCACCCACACTTAAAACATGGGTTGTTGGAATAACTTAATTTTATTGAGTACATCATCTCCACATGATTAAATTAAGTATTTTCAACATAATTTCTCTTGAACTTTGAAAAAAAAGTTATATTAAAAATACGCAATTTAATCATGTGGAACTAGTGTACATGATAATATTAAGTAATTCCAACAACCTATTTTTTTCAGTGCAGTTTCCTTATTTGTTTCTATCAGTGAGGACATGACAAACACATGACAAAGAAAATCCTGATTGGTTTTCTTGTGTAAGTCCCAACTTGGGATTTTTTGATTGGCTTGAACAAAGAACCTTATACAACCAAATAATGAGTCAATTTTGTGAACAGAAATGTTTTGTTTTCTTAAAGTCCCAATATTAACATTATAAAAAACAAAAATGGTAGAAAGTAATTTAGAATTCAAAGAATAAGAAGGTATAAATAAGTCAATATTGAATAAAATGTCAGATTGAAACTTTGAATTAATTGTATTTAAATATTGTATTTGCTTGGGAAGATAAGAGTATACCCACTGTAATCTCTTTATATGATGGGTGTATTTAATACTTTTGTCCTCTAGATGGCGTAACAACACATTCCTAATTTATTGTTGTTATCTATTTGTTCAGTAACATTTATTCTGCATTCAAGAATCCCTGATTTGACAACAGGAACAACATGCAATACTAGTGTTACTTCAGATATAATAACCTTAAATATTTTTTTATTATAAAAATCTTGACTGTGAAAGACAGATATAGTTATTATATAATAAGATTTAATATTTAAAATAAGATATTTTTAGGTAAACTGTTATTTAGCAGATTTTCAGCGAATCACGTAAGACCTGCATGACAACCACTTCCAATACATGTTCAGATTTAAGAGACAAACAAGTCTACAAAAAATCAGGAAGCTGTGGTTTAGCATGGCACCGCGTCACACGCAGTCAAAGAGAAAAAAGCTGATACAAAACTCACACTTTTGCTTTTCGACGCCGTTTTCTCACACATCTGCAGACCCATCCACACCCAGAAACACACTAGATGCAGACATACTCATACACAGACGGGCATATGCCAACACCACACCCATGCCAACCACCAATCTTTAACCACAAGACCCTATGTGGCCTATGCAACATCTCTGCACAAACAACAATGGAAAGGCGTGGATATTGAATTCAAAGCATCAAACTTCTTACAGTCCAGACATAGGTGAACAACATGCTCATGAACACCTGGACAACAGACAACGTCTGGTTAGAAGTCTTGCAGACCCTGAACACAGGACTAAGGACAGACACACCGTCCCAGCCCCCCAAAACCACCTCCTCCAACAAAACGCAGCTAGTCAGAACACAAATGGGCTGTATGTGTTCATTTTACATATGAGTGTGTGTTCTATAATGGACAATTCTATTCAAGCAATGTATTTTCTCTTAATTAGCTTCCAATAGTTGTAAACAATTGGCAAATTGGTCTTCTCCTGTGACCGACACATAACTACACAGCCAGACCTTTGTGCATCACACTGTATTTGCTTGTTATTCGATTGTCTGGTAAGCGAGAACTGATAAATCAGTCTAGGATAATTCAATGATGATAATATAAAAATGAGCTTGACCTTAAATGAATTAGCCAGACTCAAGTTGTGTTTAATGTGATTCTTTGTTTTTCCTAAAGCTGAAAACCAACAAATATATCACACATACAATTGAGAACATAAACGGTCCAAGGAGACTCATTCACATCAATGAATGCATTACAGTTTTCACTATTTGAAAGAAAGCTGTAATTTTAAAACCGCTGTATGGGCCTTTCAATATTGCTCACATTAGGAGGGGCACTCGATCAATAACTCAACCACATGTCTGAAAGGATAGGAGGAGACGCTAGATGATACACATCAACCGAATGTGTTTGGCACAACTGAATCAAACGTCTGTTAAGGAAGTTACCCCACCTTTACTCAAAAAACGTATATGTACTTTTTGAAAAATAAAATAACTTTATTAATAAATAAAGCCCATACTCACGACAATGTGCTTTTTAAAAAGATTTAATATTTAAGAACATTAAAAATCTTCTGATTTTCCTTAACCACTTTCTTGTTATGAAATAAAAATTATGTACTTACATATTTTTTAAATGTGAAAAACAGGTATGTTTCAAATGTAGAGTAAATGTTTCAAAAGTAAATGTTCTGCATTATAATGCATAAAAAACATTTTAGGAACATTTTAATTAAAAAAATGATATTTCAAGTGTGCATTATTCAAAAATGAAAATGTGGTTCTTATTAAGTCACCTTTATTACACAAAAAGATGACATTTTGAAAAATTGTATTAACCAACCGATGGTTTGATCACCAACATTCTTCAAAATATTTTCTTTTAGAGCCATGAATATTTGAAATGACAAGTGAGTATATTATAATAAAAGTTTTTGGGGGTTGAACTGCTCCTTTAAGTATTGTCCACCTCTGCCAAGACATTTAAAATGTGACATTAGGCTGAGTATGCATCTACAAAGTGTGCAAGCCATTTAACATGTTATACCCACACCCCCTCGAGTTACACATATACACACAGAGTAGTGACAAAGGATGCAAATGGACAGACAGGAGGGTTCCATATCAGGGCTTAGATCAACCCATCTAATCCTCTCAAAGACCTGCAACACAATTCCGCATTCAGTTTCAGAGTCAGATTTCTAGCTTCCAGAAAGAGAAAACAAACGAAGAGGTGTCACTCAAGAATTCTGTTGAATGCAAAAATTTTCAATTCAAACCGGGAGAATGCAGAGATACTCGAAAACATATATGTTTTCAAGAATACAGTCTCTCATTCATTAGTGTACCACATTTGTAACTCAATATATATCAATACAGCATTGGATTATTCTTTGATTTCTTTCATATGGATTTTTAATAAATATGAGGGTGTAAGTGATGTTTTCTTTAATATGAGATTTTTCAGCTGTCTTCAGGACCAGACAGTGGGCTACTCAAACAGGTGTCTCCTCTTACTCTAATTCTACCTTTTCTTTCTCCCCCCGCCTATGCTCACCTCTATGAATGGGATGGCCGAGCAGTGATTTGTTCTCTGTCGCCTTAAGGCTGGAACTTTAGTGGCCAGCGTATAGACTTCAAGGCACCACCGTGCCTTCAATAGTGCTACACTACATGGTAGCTATGCAAATAGAGCGTAATCTCTTTTCGACACATTCTGCAGAGAAGCTCAGGTTCAGTGGGCTCTTATCTGAATCTTTTTCTTCTAAATAAATCTCTGTTTCAATCGTTATTAACAGATAAAGAGAATAGAGAGAAAATACACACATACACACACGCAGATAGCCTAATGATTCTCAGAAAAGGCCGAATTCTTATCTGGAATCATCAGACCTATTGTATTCTTATCAGAATCTCTCTGCCCTGTCCTGAGGGCTATTGTCATGCTCTGTGGAGAAGGGAGGAAACCATGTGTCGCAGGGATATTTCAGTCTGTGCGTCTGTGTTTTTTTTATTTATTTAGAAATATAAACTGGTTGCACATTGCATTCAGTTTGAACTATCAATTCAGTCACATCATTCCCTTTTTTGCAGCAATTTAAGTAGAAAGGAAAATCTGATGGTTCTTTTTTCACCACAAAGAACCTTTTGTGATACAGAATGGTTTGTTGGATGTTAGATGTTCTTTATGGAACCATCTAGACAAAAATAAACTTCTATGGCATCATGAAGCGCCTTTATTTTAAGAGTGTATTATTCTTGATGCAGAACTGGTGGAAGTTCTGGCCCACATGGTGCCGAAACCAAATGGGTCTTTGTTTGTTTGTTTGATTGTTTGGACATTTTATTTCAACCATTTCTATATTATTTTCACAAATGAAGCAAATTATATCTGAACTTGGCAACCAGAATTCAGCCATCAAAAAAGAACAGCTTTGACTTACTGATAAATAATAATGCATCCAATAGATGAAGAAAGAAACGTATGTATGTTTTTTTTGTTCAAAGTGATTTATAGTGCATTTAAGGTTTTAGGCGTATAAAAAACACAGTGCAAACGACATCCATGTTGCCAGTTATTTTGGATATACATGTTTTCCAGATGATATTTTTGCCTGCTCTTCTAATAGAAGCTCAACCTTTCCTATAAACAGACGTCTGTCATACAAACTGTCAGCTTATTACTTCATTCGAAGCTGTGTTTCCCCACATACAAAAAAGAGACGGTTGCACATTTATGGATGACTGTCTCTTCTGTTGTACTGACATTAAGTAGTGTGTTGAATGCACATTTTCCTCACACTCTCAATCTTATACTGCACAGACACTTCTGCAGACATAAAAGATACTCCTACTGCACCAGCTTTCTTTCATCGGCCCACACACACACACACATTCACGCAACCACATAGGAACACATACACAAACAAAGTGTGCCAATGTAGAGAAACTGAGACTGGTGAAAATTCTGATGAACGGTTGGTTATATTTGTGATTTGATGCTTTAAACTGAGAGGTTAATTGGGTTTAGGTTTATGTATTTCTGAAAGTAATACTGCACCCAAAGATGAAAAAGAAAAAAATAGGTTTAAAGAATGTTGGTAACCAAACTACACATGACCCAATGACTTCCATTTCTCAAAATATCTTCTTTTGGTATACTACAATTGAGAGTTCCATTTCCGGCTTTGACTGATGTGGAGCGACATAATAACAGATATATAATTGTATCATACTTAAATAATTTGTCTTTACAACTTATTTTAAGGCCACGGATTTGAAAGGCACACAAACACAATCAGGGTCACCTTACCACTCTGCCCGTTTGAGAAGCAGAGCTTAGGAACCATCTCTGTTGGTTGGGGGCAGGTGACACATGTTCTCCCAAAGGAAGTAGCACACACACACAAGCGCATACAAACACGAACACAGGCACATCGCCAAAGGGTTTTTTTTCTATTTGAGAACGACCCTTCCTCCCTACAACCATAGGCTTGACCTCTCATTTCAGCCAGGTGTTCCGGTCACGCTACAGCTCTCTTTAACCAGCATCTATGACAGCAACCTTTAGAATACTGAAGTTCTGAGTAATTTTTTACTGTGGGAAAAATAAGGAGATGCTTTCCGGAGTCATTTCCCTAACACACATCTATGCACACATAAATATACATGAGATAGGGTAGTGCTTTTCTGTGTGTATGATCACTCAGGCTGACTATGTGATTTTATCTGATCATCCACACATTAACACCTTATACGTGTGATAAAAAGGCATTCAACGTATGCAAAACATGGACAGCTCCGAGCACTTTAAGAGATTAACATACAGTATGGTGTGTGTCCTTAAAAATAATCCCACATTTGAAATCAAATTTAACTTATTTACGAAGAATGGGAGTTTGTGTGGGTATTCTCTAAAGGCCAACTTCAAAGTATGATCAACACTTTCACAAGCATGTTAGTGTGTAATCTTGTGATCCGAAGTCTCTGGTTGAATGGCATTTTAAAGTGGTTTGAGGGTTCTAATGAGTGAGCCACTTCGCTCTGTCCAAACTCTTTAAACATTCAACAGAATTCCATCCACGGCACAGATTGATTTGTTCTCTTATTTTGGTCATTTAATCCCAAATCCACAATCGTATTTAAATGAATTGTCGACCAAACATAAGAAATGATGTCATTGCTTTTTGAAGATGAGATTTCACACCTGTATGACCTTGTTTTGTGAAACACAAAAATACATTCTGGGAAATATCTTTGTGTCAACTCACAAACGGTGTTGTTTGTTTACAAGCATTCTTCAAAATATCCCTGTTTGTGTTCTTAAGAAAAAATAAAGTAATACAGGTTTAGAAACATTCATATTTAGAGGAACTTTGTGACTAGTATGTGCTTACTTAACTTAAAAAATGAATACTTTACATAAAAGTGTAAATTGGCATGGTGTAAATTTACTGGTTGGACATTGCTCACTAATTTCTATACACACTCTACATTAATCTGTCTATTAAAACCCAGCTAAAATAATTTTGTAATGCGCAAAATCTGTAATTTTGTGATCTTCTTTTATACATAAAATCATTCCATATCTGAATAGCAAGAAGATAAATGGTGAACATGAAATGTTAATAATATAAAAACCATTAACATAAATTGTTTTTACAAATTATTGCCAAGCACTTATACAGACCATTGCACTTATTAATGACATGCTATGACAAACACAAACTTAATAAGCCTGTATAAGTCCATGCCAAAAAAGCTGCATTGGCCAGTTTTTGCATTATTTATGAATACTCATCTCATAGTGTTTGTGTTCGGACTGTGTGATGCTGTTTTTAAAAACCAAGAAAAGTAATAATTTCACATTGAATTCTGTATAAATGAAATCTTGCCCCATATATTTGATATCATGAGTGATGTTATGCTGTGTGAACATGAAATCAAACTTCACATCTACAGAATCCAAAGTGAAAAAAACTTTTCTTGGTTACAGAGACAGCATCACATAAGCAATCACAATAACAACGTGTTTTTGAGACAGTGCTCCACACACCACAACAGGAAAAGAGACCCGACTCGTGTTTAGTGCGGGCGGGGCTTCGGGACTCGCGTGGGGTATTTAAAAGCCCGCGCGCCCTTCTGCATCATTGCAGAGTAAAAGTTGGGTGACTTTTCAAACATGGCATATTACGAAGTAAGTGAAGCCCACGTGTTTTGTAAAGTGTGTGTGTGTTGGATTTCCACTGTAACTTTGTCTCTTGTCTTGCAGCACATCTTCTTTGATGATGATTTCTCATCAGACAACACCTCCGAGTTCGGTTCGGGCGACATCGGGGCGAACCTCGATGCCCCCTGTGACGTGGAAGTAAGTCACGAATTCCAGAGGGTCTTCCTGCCCACCGTGTACGGGATCATATTCGTGCTGGGTTTGATCGGAAACGGGTTCGTGGTTCTGGTGATGGGCTGCCAGAGAAAGTCCAGAACCATGACGGACAAGTACCGTCTCCATCTCTCCGTGGCGGACCTTCTGTTCGTCCTGACCCTGCCGTTCTGGGCCGTGGATGCTGCGGCGGACTGGTACTTCGGCGGGTTCATGTGCGTGGCCGTGCACATGATTTACACGGTGAACTTGTACAGCAGCGTTCTGATCCTCGCCTTCATCAGTTTGGACCGGTACCTGGCCGTGGTCCGCGCCACGAACAGCCAAGGTCCGAGGAAGCTCCTGGCCAGCCGCGTCATCTACGTGGGCGTGTGGCTCCCCGCCGCCCTCCTCACGGTACCGGACCTCGTGTTCGCCAAGGCGGAGGCGAGCTCCATCCGAACCTTCTGCGAGCGCATCTACCCGCAGGACTCCTACGTCACCTGGGTGGTCGCCTTCCGCTTCCAGCACATCCTGGTGGGCTTCGTGCTTCCCGGACTCGTGATCCTCACCTGCTACTGCATCATCATCTCCAAGCTGTCCAGCGGCACCAAGGGAACCCAGAAGCGCAAGGCCCTCAAGACCACCGTGGTTCTGATCGTGTGCTTCTTCGTGTGCTGGCTGCCGTACTGCGGTGGGATCCTGCTGGACACCCTGATGATGCTGGAGGTCATCCCTCACAGCTGCCGGCTGGAGCAGGGCCTGCAGAAGTGGATCTTTGTCACCGAGGCCCTGGCTTACTTTCACTGCTGTCTCAACCCCATTCTGTACGCCTTCCTGGGGGTGAAGTTCAAGAAAAGTGCCAGGAGTGCCCTGTCACCGAGCCGGGGGTCCAGTCTGAAGATCCTGCCCAAGAAGAGGGGAGGGATGTCTTCTGTGTCCACGGAGTCCGAATCTTCCAGCTTTCATTCTAGTTAACCCAAGAGGGACAGGGACAATTTCATGATGTTGCTTGCGAGACAGTCGGGCTGAGCCTTACTGTCACAGTTCTGTGATGTAAATACGTTTGGGTGCTTTATTCTGCCTCCAGTATTAGTGGGACATTTCTCCATGGTGGGAAGAGGAAGGGTTGAGATGAACTGTTGATATACTGTAGATATCATGTATATACATTTTTTTACAGAGTTTTTTTTTTTTTTTGCACTTATGTAGACCGTGGCAATTATTTATTACATGACAGACACAGACTGAAGTAGTGCTTGTTTGAGTCTATGCCATTCTGGAAATGCTGCTTTTGCATATGTTTTTGCAATAAATGTTTCGTACTCAGGGTTTGTTGTATGTGTGTTTACATCAATGCTGGTAAACATGTTTTAAAGTCTTTGACGGAAAGCATTACAACAGGGAAGGCAATGAAGTGGTCAATGGTGTATTATCAAAATCTATCCCAGCATCCAAAGTGTAAGAAGAAACAACGATTACACCGACTCCTCAGGGCTCGTGCTCACAGTTCAAATTGGGATTCTCATGTAAACACTTCGGTTTGATCCAACACACCACATAATCCAAAATTGGCCTCTGGTTCTATTCAGTCATGCATACACAAAAGTGATCGACATGCAACTTTCATTTCTTTCAATGATCTCTCTCATTTTTTGTTATTTTTTCCACAAATGCTCTTTCCGTTCAAAGGGGTTGTGTTTTTTCAGGTGGTCCCATAACAAAAGCATGTCGCCATTAGAATGTCATGGGTTAAAAGTCATAAACATACCCCATATGAGTCATACAACCCTATACTGGATGAGATGGAAAAATGAAAGTGTGTTGAGTGTGACATCTCAAGGGATAGTTCAACCAAAAACATTTATTCACTCTCTCTTCAACTTGTTTTTGACAAAGATATTTGGAGAAATGTTTCAAATGCGGCCTTCTGTCCATTCACTAAAAGTCAATGGACCTCAATGCGTCAATTGCCTACAAAATACTTATCTGTACAGATCACACAGGTCTGGAATGATTTCTGAAAGAAAATTATTTGATATTATGTAAAAGAGTTAGTGAAAAACCTTTTTTGGGAACTTTTTCTTATTAAGTCCAGGCCAACCCTTACTGTTTACTTTGATGGGATACATGCTTGATCAGATTTTCAGTAAAATATAATTCAGCAGAAAAATGAGTGACGCCTGACTATTTCACTTTCTGTGAAACTGAAAACGCAAGAGTGCCAAATTGCATAGAATGTGTGTAAATAAAGTCCTGTGTAAAAGCTAAAGCATGTGCCCCCCCCCCCCCCAATACTTTTTAGTCTGTTATTTACATAATTGAAAGTGGTGGGTCAATAAGAAAGTTTTCATTTTCAAACATTCATTTTGCTATTATTTGTATGAAATCCACGAGACAACAGCCAATCTTTTATCAAGAAAAAAAATTCTGAGAGACTAAATGTATTAATTTTCATTTATTCAGTTAGCAGACAATTTACCCAGAAAAGCTAATCCCAGAAGAGATGTGGTGATACCTCAATTATTCTTTAAAATATCTGTGTAGGGAGAAGGCTTTTAAAAATAATGCCAAAATCGATTTTATTTATCAATTAACTTTTATCAACTAAATTAAACTAAAACTTGGTGTGACCGCCCTTTGCATATAAAGCAGCATTTGCTTCTAAATAAATTTTTATAGTTTTTATATAGCTTTGCATGTAGGACAGTGGCAATTCCTGTCATATTAGTCTGTCTCCGTTTCTCTGTATAGCTGGCTGTTGCCACACTTATTATACAAATCTTTCTTAAAAATAATGAAAAAAGAATGTTTGGAAATATCAAGTAATATAAAGAAAATAATTATATTGAAAATAATTACAATGCTAGACGTATGTAGGTACATAAACGTAAAAAATGACATCCACATAATAAATATATTATAGACATTACACACACACACAAACACACACACACACACACACACACACACACACACACACACACACACACACACACACACACACACACACACACACACACACACACACACACACACACACACACACACACACACACACACACACACACACACACACAACAAAAAGTTTTTGGTAATTGCAGCTCTTGACAGGTTAATCCCCTTCTTTGTGTTCCTTTAACACAAAAATAAATAAAACAAACGGGTTTACATACAATAATTATAAACCAAAACATACATGACACTAAGATATAATATCACTTCTAAACCGGCTGTGTCTCAATGTTTACACATCTATTCTCCATGTATCATTTGTCATGCGAGACAGTAGTATTTACTTCAAATAGGAGCCATAATAACACCACAGGAAGGCTTTACAAGGAGAGAATGTACTACAGCAAGGCACAGCGGTCCAGAGCTATAGGAAACAGGAGTCCGTGACCTCTGCATTGCAAAAGCTGCTAGCCCAGCCCCCACGTTAAGAGGTGGAAATGCGCAAGGGGTGACCCATTGACAACCGAAATCCGTGCGCAAGGACAATACCGACCAACACCAGGGACCGGAGAGCCCGTTGAGTCCCGGTAATGGGCCCTAATGTAGAGTGTGAAAGATTTGCATGTCTGAGAGAGTTAAGTGTCCCATCAGGCATCTTTTTCCCCAGGGGGGCCGTAAGAAAGGAAAGTGGTCAGTGAACATTCCTTAAGTGCTGGTCATTTATTGTTATTAAACTCACTCTACTGGCTGTCACTTTATATCACTATGTGTATAGATGTGGATGGAGATAAAAACCACACATTTATTTACCATAGTCCCCCCCAAATAGTTTTTCAGTCTGTAAAAGTGAAAAATCTTCAGAGGCCGGGTTTTAGCCCTGCATGTGTTTTTCCACTTAGAAGGAGAGCGAAGGGTTAGAGGGTAAAGCTATTGACATCCATAGCGCAGGAAGGAGATCATGTCTGTGACTATTAGCGGCCACTCAAGGGTCCTGCAGGATTGACCCAAGCGGGGCGAATAGACACTTTACGACCCCGGTGACCCCCAAAACCTTAGCATGTTTACCCAAAAGGACTGGAGCCACGGAGGTCAGTCAAACCAAGATCATTTACAAATGAATCACAGTTCCTGGGGCCTGGACAATGAGCAAACAAATGCTACTGTATCTGTAAGTGGTTTAACACATGTCGGACCATTACCACGGATAGTTCTAGGATGTGAGCTAAATCTCACACGTGTGCGGACACCATTTATGATATTATATTCTCGAATTAAACGCATCCACCAACACACATACTTACACACACAGTATCGTAACACTTCACCACCCAAGAGACTGTTGTGTGATAAACGGATAAAAATGTGTGTTATTTCAGGGGAAGTGGCTGTTTGGAAGGCAGTTTCCTGCTGCAAACCCACAGGGACATGAGCTCCCGCTGTGAAAATACTTACTGGGGTTTGACTTCAACCCATTTCACATTTTTTCTCTATAACAACAATGCCACACATATGGATGGATGTCATTGTGTCATTTACTTTCCCACATTGCGGAAATTAGGATGTCACTTTACCATAGATAAAATAATTTATGGATATTTGAAGATATATTTGGTGGTCGTGCTTTGTTATTAATGGGGTTTTGATCTTGTGATATAGTTCCCTTAAAATATCTTTATTAATTATATAGCAATATCCAATTTTCAAGTCATGTCAAACCTATATGAGTATATTTATTAATAAGATATTTTGAAGAATGTTGGAACCAAAACAACATTGGCACAAAACATTCGTAGTATGGCCACAGAGACATTTCTCAAAAATCTTATGTAGGTTTTCTATTCTATATGTAGGAACTAAAAGAGGGGTAATGAATAATTATAATGCATAATGCATATTATTATCTACATAAGTAAGCAAAAAAGATAGTTACAGATTTGATTAAAAAAGTTTACTCTTGTGTTGATCATTTACTCACATTCACGTCATGCCAAACCTATAAGAGTTTCTGTCATAAAAAAATATAATTTGAAGAATGTTGATACCCAAACAGCACTGGCCCCTATTGACTCCAATAGTGTAGACATAAATTCACAATTTAGATAATCACAAAAGTGAAGTATATTGGATTTGAACAAAAGGAGGGAGAAATGGCAATAAATTGGAACAATCCCTTTAATAGAAACAATAAATTGTTTATGTGTGTAACTAAACATTATTGTTACAGATTTAAAGACTTTTATGTGTTAGTGTGTGTTTGTGTGTAATTTATATTGATATATAATTCTCTACGGCAAACGTAGCCTTCTGCAGAAGATTTTGTTATTTTGTAATGATTGTTCAGTTTGCAACTTGGAGTCGAGTCAGTAACAAAACAACAAAACCAAAAATAGCTACTGCTTTCTAACCCAAAAAACACATTTACCGTAAAAATGTTTTAAGTGGCCAATAGAGACGGTCAGCGTTATCTTTTTAAAAAGGCAGTCACACCCAACTCAATTTTGTTGGCACAAGATCAGTAGACAAATTTCCTTTTCTTTACACTGGAATGCTGATTGGCTTTGATTAACTCTTGTTTGTGTAAAGTTACAATGCAGAATGTCAGCTTTGTTCTTTGAAAGCATCTGCAGTATTTTTGCAGGATCAAACTACGTCCTCATTCACCAAATCTTTATTCCTGGATGAACATGAGCCCCAAGACTCTCACCCGGGGCTATAGCTGGATATATGATCTAGGGGGATGTGTGTTTTGAAGAAGGGCAGCTGCCCCTATTAAAGGCTGTGGATGAATGATGGGGTTACACGTGTTGAATGTGGATGTGCATGTGTGTTTGTATGCGTTCAAGTTTAACACCCGTGACTAATTTGGTTTTTGTGTGATAGCCTGAACTTCAAAAAGAGACTTCTGCTTTTTTAATTAAAGCTCCCAATAAATGTAATGTTGTGATACTGAGGCTTTCTTCATCCTCACCTTGTATTGTATTGAGACATATGATGCGACACATATGATACATTTAAAGAGCATATGAAAAGAATTTCTGTCAACTGATAAGGGGAAACTTGTGTCAAAGTCAGAAGGCTTATACAATCTGGTATTTACACACGGGAACACACACACACGCGTACACACTCGCACACACACGTGCACACACTTCCTTGTAATGACAGACGGGCAGGTGCTTGGGCACCTGTTGCCACAACATGGGTCACACTAACATTCTGTGCTCTCTCCACCTGCAGTCTTTCTGAGACTGTAGGCATGTCTTGTGGGACTAGCCACAAACACGCAGACTTGCACTTCCTCTTAGGGGTCTACACACATCTAATGCTATTACTTACTTAATATAAACTCCCTCTTTGGAAGGATAACATATTCGCCTCCGAAATTGATTTATTGTCATTGCTCTGAAACAAGAGACTGATGGTTATAAAATAGGTTTGATTTAATAGAGTGATGTCACCAGCTATTAAAGAGTGTACATACAACCCCTGACTTATGCATTATTGTAAGGTAAAGCCATGCGTTTACCTTTACCTGCAATTTTATAAGCTAGCAAATATTTATGTAAAATGTTATTCGCATGTAATCAGCTTTTACGCATGGGATTGTTAAGTTTATTGGTTTGGTATAAAAATAAATTGTTTTTGTACAATTCACATCACACATTGTATTTTTACTCATTGGCACCTCATCCCTGCAAATTAATGGCAATAAAAAATTGCGTATTGGCAGCGTTTCTATCATTGTGACATATTAACTTTTTCTTTGAAATTGGTAATTCTATTGATAATTTTTAATAAGCAATTTAAATTTTGCACTGCATAGAAACGTAGGCCGGAATGCAAGTGTATGGAGTTGGACACCCTGCAACTTAAAACACTTAAATGTGCAATTGTTCCATGGACGTAATACAAGCGTGAATGGCGGCCCTTTGGATTATTCACAGTGTCTCAAAAATGGGCTGATTTTTGGTCCCAATGCTTGGGATATTAAAAATATAGTCTAAATATGCTTCTGATTCACTCATAAAATGCTACTTGTTTTCAGCATGGTTTGGTTCTCAAAATTTCCTAGAAAATACCCACACATGACCAAAAATAGTTTAAAATAACCCAGCATTTTTGGCTGAAACAACCCAACAAATGTTTGTTTATAACCAAATGATTGGATTCTTCTTTTTTAACCTAACCATGTGTCAAGATTATCCAGAATTGTTTAGAGTGACTCCGGATCATTCTTTTTGGGAACAATAATATTAATATCCCAAGCTATAATTCACAAACAGCAACCATAAATCTTATTAAGGAAACACCCTTTGGTTCAAAAGTCACGCTATGTCTGCATGATTCTACATCAAAGCATGTAACATGTATGAAATTTTAATAGTGCAGACGGACAAAGCAAACTTTTCTCTAAGCAAGCTTTCACACGAAGGTCATTAACCTCGTGACATCTGTGCTGCCCACAGGAGCATTTATCTTAGATGCTGTGTCAAATTAGCCTGACGCTGGAGAGCCTTCAACTTGAAACACTCATAAATCCAATTTGTGTTTTCAATTTGACCTTCCCTTTAGGGATCAGATAAAGGCACACACAAAACATACACATGTTATTTAAAAAAAATGATAAACCGATGAGGTCATTCAAAGTCTACCGTGAAGAAAACGATCATTTTTGCACTTATGGCTAACCCCCACCAATTTAGCGGCCTGCCATCCAAACCACAAATGTGAATCGAAAGAAACATTGTGTTAAGATGCATCCCCGAATAGCCTTTTCGTCAGTGTAACACAATGGTTTTGCCACTGAAGCTTGAGAGGAATCGAGGCATTGAGATGCTGAGTGAAGGTTTGAAAGCATTTTCCCACTGCTTTAGAAAAGACTTCCCATCAGGAAGAAGGAGAAATAGAACCTGGAAGTTTACTCAGAGGGTTTTTGGCGTTTTTTTTCCCCTCTGGCTTCCTGTTGCGGTCCGCCCTCGAAACAGGCTGAGTGGCATGAGTATGACGAGGAAAAGAGGGCTTAGCAGAAGAAAGAGAAGAAGGAAGGATAGTGCTATGGTAAACGAAGGAGAGGGATGAAAGATGGAGGGCTCCCCCTCCTCGGCTCCTTAAGCCAGCTGTCTAAATGGAAAGGTGGCACGACAGGCAGGCAAGAGGAGGAGGTTACAGTTGGAGGATGCTTATTGTTTCGTGATTCCTGTGTTTACGGTTCGGTTTGCGTCTTTCAAACAAAGGCCTATTCTACAGAAAGGGATATCAGCAAGGCATTGTGTTTACAGGTTTACAGGCAAGCAGCATGAACAAAAACAAGCACCATAGCTGCCAGTGGCCGAATTGAACTACGGTGCGATGTGATGTTTTTCAGAAAAGCCATGCTTTTTCTTTTATAGGGGAATATTTAAATGTATACATTTTAGATATATGGTTCGCTGGGCTTGAATGCATGACCTATGGCATCTAAACTCCAAGTCTGCTTACCTTGAAATCAGTATCAATTCAAATGGTCACGTGAGTTTATTTGTAGCAATAGCCAATAATACGTTGAATGGGTCAAAATAAAAGATTTTCTTTTTGCCAAAAAGTATTCATTATTTTCCTTCACAGATTTCAGATTTTTATGTAATTATATCTCTATGGTCAACGGCAATGAACAATGCGATGTCTTCACCATTAAAACGAACACAACTAACGATTGAAAGTTTTTTTAATCTATTTGGCAAACAGTTTCACTTGTTTTAACCATGAGTTCACTTATTTCTTTACTTTTATTCTGAAAATAGGACTTATTAGATTTGTACTAGAAACCAAGACAAAATTTTGAATTGTGCAACATTCATATAGGCTGGTCCATTTGAACTTCCTGTTTCACAAATGTGAAATAATAAACAGTACAACCAACAAAACAGTAACACAGACACAGAACAACACATTTCGTTCCATCTCCTGGTTTAAAGAAAACAATATCTACAATAATTATTTCAGATCCAGATATCAGACCAGAAGGATATTTATTAAACAAAAGCATTGTATCTTATCCCCCAGTAACACTGAATCAGTGATCAGAAACACTGTTTAACAAGTTTTTTCACATCCCTATAAACAGTTTTTTAGGCATCAGCTTCAGAGATCAATGACAGGATAAATGTACGCACTGCAGGGTACAAACTGATGTAACACTTGTGACCTTGTGATTGCATAGATACAAGGTTGTTAAACAGGTTAATTTCCTCATTTTTGGAATAAGATGCTCCTAAACCTCTGGGAAATGTAATCCAATGGTTCATTCATGTAATTGAAATAAGATATAATCACTAGATAAAAATAATTTAAATAAATGTTGTATAATATCAATAAGTTGTGACTGATTTTGGAACACAATGAACCACAAAAGTTCAGTACCCGGATCCACTGTCGCAATCATTTCATTTAAAAATCAATGAATCAGATGTGAATCAGATGCTGCAAGAATGTTGTTTAAGTTTCATGCATCGTGCTTTTATGAAGAGATTTGCTCCGTGCTGGTATTTGCTCCCCAACGTTGTCGTCCGTCTGTCTGACTGCATCTCTTAGCTCCACTGATAAACAAAAGAAGTTTGTACTGAGAGATGACGTAAACACTCGCACATCAGAACTCATCAAACGGTCACATTTCCAAGTGCATTCCATCACACCTGTTCTGACGGGGAAAGACCTGCCAGGACACTTTTTACACCTTGTGTTAATGGAATCCTGTTGAAAGCATGTGTAGGTGGCCGTGAGCGTGCCGCTGAGAGTGCGGGTAAGACCTTTGATGCATTTTCCCCTCCTTCACCTGAGGACAGGTAAGGTGTCAAAAGGTCATGAAGTCCCAGAGATCAAATGATGTTAGGCATTAATCTCTTGTCTGACACCCATGTCAGCAAATTACACTACGCATGGAGGAATGCAAAGAAGTTCGATAGGCTTCCCCGTAGACACAACACGGTCAAAACTATTTCAGATGAAAACAATTTCAGATGAAATATGAGGTATGTTTATGCAGGTTTTCAATGCATTCTGGCTTTGTTGCATTGCGTAACATCTTAAAGGTTCACAAAATAATAAGAATTATTGCATTTACTCACCTTCTTATTTAAACATGTGTAACTTTTTTTGTTATGTGGACGACAAAAGAAAAAGTTAAATAAAATATTGGTAAACAAAATCTCCTTGATTTCTATTGTATTGAAACAAAACAAATGCGAGTCACACTTAGGTACGTGTGAAAAGTGGGTGGCATGTGCGACAGCCACCGTTGGCGAACTTTCAACAAAGTTTAGAACTGGTTTACTTTCTACAAATATGCGAGCTACTTTTGGTAGAGACTACCAATAAGAGTAAAGCAGCGGAGCTCACATCATCTGTCCATTACGGCAGGTTTCCTTTACAAACGTTCCTCGAGCAACTAAATCTAGGAACGTCATCAAACAACCTTGTAGCAAGAGACTACCAGCACTCATTCTGCACTGACATATTCAGAATATCTTTTTTGTGTTTTGCAGAAGAAGGAAAGTCATCCAGGTTTGAAATTCATTATTGAGTGATTATTCCTTTCATCTGCCAGAATACATTTTCACATGACGTATATTTAAACATGTATCCTCCAGCATTTAACGCATGATGAAGTCATGACTGTATCCCTACTGTACAAACAACATCCTCTATTTATAAACCTTCGACTGTATCTTTGTCTACAACACAACAGGAACATCATTCTTCCGCTTCGTTTCAGGAAAGTTACAACGTCTTATAGACAACACATGTTGTTGTGATACAGCGCATGCCCTCTCTACCGTTGACACAAAACACACTGATGAACACAAACAAACAACAACAAACACAAGCTCAGACATCTGTGCCTTACAAGTTGGAAGCCAGACAATAACTCACGCACATGCTACTTCTTTGCAGGATGCAAAATATCTAACAATAGGTCAGGCACAATATGATTATTTTTTATAATCGCTTCCTTCCAGGTCAAGTCGTCTCATCTCTCTTCATTCGGCCCTGATCTACCGAAGACTCATTCATTGAATCACTCATTTTCTCACGATCTCAGCTGTGTGGAGGATGTCCTCAAAAGTCCAACAACATCCTGATAGACAGCAAAGTGCTTGTGTTTTTTACACGAGGAAACAAGTGCATTGCTTTTCAAAGACTTTCAAATGTATGACAACACATGCCTTTTATTAAAAACTCTGTTTATCTCTCTCTTTGTCTTCATCCAATTCACGCAAGAATCTCAGAACTGTTTAAAGCCAAATGTTTTTAAGCTTGCTGTTGGTGACCGCAGTGACATAAGGTGTGTTTAATTTTTATGAAGTAACCTTTTTAACGCGCGTAAACTTTCAGATTGGTCTCATGGTCAAGCTCAATGTTACGTGAGCAAGAGTCAATGCTTCCTAGTTGTGAAGAACCAGCTTTCCTGTGAGTCAAGTGTAACAATGGTGGGAAAAAAGGTCCTTCATAGTCAGGACCTATTTTCACACGTCCGTGTGCACCCGATGCACCTGACAAGGGCCAATAAATTTAAAAGAAGTAAAGCTGATACATGTCAACAAAGCATGAAATGTGGAAGTAAGTTTCTTACAGAAGGGCTGTCCATAGTTTTGGGACAAAAGGGCATTTTGCCTTTCTTTACCATGTAAACTCTAATATAGATGATATGGGGAACAACGTTTTTTTACTTTAAAATGTTTGGGTCTTCGTGACAATGGGATGTGTAAGTTGTCTTTTTTTGCATATAAGTGACGGATAGATTATTGGGTCACTAGCAGCATCATACAACTTACCTAATGAGAATTACACAAAAGTGTTCCTACTTGAACCTGCTAGAAAGTAAAATCACAGATGAGACCTCTTTAACATCAATTATTTATATACATGTACTTTAAAAGGACAGCAAAATGGAAACTGTTGCTTTTATGTATTTTTACACCTATATTAATTTAACAGTTCCATACTCTTAATTTTTTTTATGCTTTTTTAAGAAGAAATTGACATAACAATAAGACAAGATTAAATGATCTTTGTATTTATTATATAAATTGACTTAGTAATTTATTTAAAACATATGTTTCTATATAAGATATTTTTAAAACGTTAAACATGAAAATTACGGTTTGGCCAAAAATAAAGAGTCTAGTGTCACATACGCTCTTGTCGTGTCAAACCTGTGCTTTACTTCTTCTGCGAAACACAAAAGAAGATATTTTGAAGAAAGTTCATAGCCCATGATTCAATATTATTATAAAGACGCAAAACCAATGCAAGTAAATGGGTATCACCACAACAGTTTACAGAACTTCGTGAAAAACTTAGCTGTTCTGCTAATAAATAAAGTCATGCACGTTTGAAATGACAAGTGGATGTTAAAAGACAGATTTTTAATTTTTAGGTGAACAATCACATTCAAGTTATGAATGAACAACCCCTTACAACTAAAACCTTCCCCTCGTAAGGTTGAGTAGAAAAAAATAAATCAAAAAGTACCAGAAAATGTCTGCAAAATAACTACTTATATCAGTAATGATCTGACAATCAGTTGTGGATAAGGAATACATGAGAGAAACAGAGAACAGCATGGGCTGATGGTAATTGGGCTCCCTGCCTGCATTGACATTGCACGAATCGTCACACGTTGTGTGAAACGCTCATCTAAACACACACACACCTGCTGTTAGACACAATGATCTTCCTCCAAACACTCTTTTTCTCACTGTGTGCTAATAAGAGAGCAGCTCGCTCAAAGATTCCCACAATCTACCCTAAACCATAACAAAACATTCAAAATGTGATGGGGAGGGGGTGAGAAACAAAGAAAAAGAGAGAGAGAGATTCAGGTGCTGACACAAACAGATGTCATTTAAGGCCCAGGCTTAACAGCACATATTCCCTTGATAAAAAGTGCAAATATTGTGTGGGTTTGCACCGACACGCATTGCCCATGTACTCAGCACACAGGTCCCTACATGTATTTATAGTGGGTGTAATTATGGGAGCCTGTTAAAAAACACACCTGAAAATCGGGATTTAGGGGATTTTCACTTTTGCAACTAACACCATTAAAGCCTCATTGGATTTTCACTCTTTGGAAACTCTAACCGAAAGGTTTAGCGTGACCTCTGATGGCTTTAGGAGCTCTTAGTGCTCCTGTGACCTTCCCATGTTGACCTTTCACCTCTGACATCTGTACCCCTCTCTCTTTCTGCTCTCGTTCACTCTTTCTCTTTTGGTGAAGAAAGCTTAAGGCTGTGCTGTGTCTGTCTACAGGTTTAGCTAGACCAAAGAACTAAATTTTTGGGATATCACCAGACACCTATAGTGTGTCAAAACATTACTTGTGGTTTAAAAGGTTTGAAAGAAAAAATACTGTAAATCAACAAAACCATGATTTGCATTCTTGTAGAATTTTCAATTTTTTGGAAAACTATCCCATTAAATGTAATGATGTTACAGGTAAAGTAGAGCGAAAAATTTAAATTCTGTCATCAATTACTTGCCCTCATGTCATTCCAACGCTGTGTGAATTTGTTGCTTCTGCAGAGCAGGGGAGAAGATGTTTTGAAGAATGTTGGTAACTGGTCTATTGACTACAATTGACAACGCTGGCCCCCCTTCACTTCAATTGTATGGTACAAGACCACTGAGACATTTCTCGAAATGTCTTTTTGTATTCTGCAGACACAAACTCGCACTTAAGTTTTATCACACCTGCATTATTTATTCATTTGGTTGAACACAAAAAAAAAAATATGTAGAGAAAGCGTCTGAGGATTCCGAGGACACAAATACGAAACAAAAACAACTGAGACATTTCTCAAAATATCTTCTTATTTAAGGGTTCTGATCAAGATCTGGGCGCATTGAAATGCCTATCAGTGAAAATAACAGTATGATGATACAGACACTGAATTTTAAATCACAAACTCAAAGTCATATGCGTTTAATAGTGAGCCTGGAAAACCTTTCTTCTTGCATTTGTTGACTCCAGAAAGACAATATCAGATTTTGGCAGTTATGAAATGATGCAGTTCCATATGCTTATTGTGAAACAGATGAAACCCCAAGACTAATGGGTAAATTATCTCACAGTGTTTGCCATAAATATGCGAGACAGCAGTAGTACATACTGTGCCAAATGTTACGAAACTTGATGATTTGATGACGCCCTGCAGACAAAACTGTCTAGACTCTGTTTGCCACAACAATCTACCTGGCTCAGGTGTATGCAGGGATTAGGCCGTTGCACTAGTCTGTGTTTATTACATCTGCAGAGATACATCTCGTGCAAAGTGATTCAATAGTTTGCACAACTCATGTTTGGATTTCAATCCCACTTTCCCTTATGCTTGCACAAACACTCAACAATGTGATTGAACGCTTTGCATTGCTTTAAAAACATCAAATTGTGTACATATAAATATTTCGTATTTATAAAGGCCGGCATTACTTGTATTAATGTCTTCCATTGACTCACCAATCAAAGCTTGAGTTTAACTTTTAAAAATGCCGCCACGGAGTGAAATCAAGCACCATGAGGAGAACCGCAGAACAAGACATCTACTTACTGAGACCACAACTCAGTTTACGCCCTACAGACGCTATACTTACTACACATAGGCACTACATAACAAGCCCTTTCTCACTTTAGACTCTCAGCAGGTGTGATTTTCTTGCAAACCAAACTACTTTCTTAAGATTGTGAACAGGTACAAATACACAATGTACATCCTAAAACTTGCGATGATAAAAAATGAATGAGTAAAAATCACAGAATTACCAATGGTTGCATGTGCACTGATTGTTCATTTGATGTGGTCTTATATCTATTAGACACATGGTTATGTATGACATGTTTTATAACAATGTTGTAAACTTGTGCATTGACATAACACTAGCTGACTCCCTCTGCAATCTCCAGTTAAGAGCTTGCTCTTTGTATCTAATATGCCTACACCGACATCTGGTGTTACAAGAACAGATCTGCGTTTGACAAAGTTATAGGCCATGACAAAATATTATATAAAAATAAAACAATTAAACACGGTATTTGTGAAAAGGATGGCAACTTTGGCTTAAATTCAGAAGTTTCTCTCCGACTCTCTACTTGTTTTTGTCCACGTTTTTTTAAATGATAGATACGTGGTCTGGTACTTAGAGAGTTGGACTTGTAAGCAGAAGGTTGAGGAACTCCATTGACTATCAGAGTAGAATAAAGGACTTATTCATTTTAAATTCAGAACAATAATGAGATATTTTGAAAAATGTAGGAAAGCAAATAGTTCTCAAGCTTGTGTAACTGCTACTGTAAAGGTAGTCAATGGGGTTCAATAAATGTTTGGTTGCAAACATTCGTCCAAATATCTTTCGCTGTGTTCAAACAAACAAAGGCCCTGAATCGTCCTTATTCCTTTGCAGTCTCTTCCCAGTTCTATATAGTTAATTATTGCTTATTAGCAATAATGCTCCTTTTGTTCACTATGGTGTTATGTTTCAAAAACATCCCATGAAATTGCAATTGATTTTCACATTTATTCAAATATTCAAAAATGTTTGTTATACAGACTGAAACAAAAGCTATGTTAAAACAGTTTGAAAAAATTGTGGTTTTTTGAATGTCAAAATAAAAATGTCTCACACATGCCTGATACCAGTAATAGAAAACACTTAAACAGGAATAACAGTCTATGTATGCTGTAAAAAGTGGACTATGGCCAACTTGCATTTTATTTGTATTTATTACTTTAATATATTTATTTTAAATTGATTTTGATATACATTTTAATTAATAGCTTAATAGCGTATTTTGCTATAATTTTGATATCATTTACTCACATTTGAGTTGTCTCAAATCTGTATACATTTGTTTCTTCTGATGAACACAGACAAAACATTTGGAAGAATGCTGGAACCAAACAGTTCTTGGATTCTAAAGGGAACTTATTTTTTTGTATTTACAACCTACGGACAGCCTTTCAATTTAATTTGGTATTTTGTGCATTTTATTAGATGAGTTAATTGACAAAATATGTCCTTTCTACATTTCCGTGTGTAAATAAAACTGAAGGGATTCTTTTATTTGTCTTCTGAGTTATTAATTTAAATTGATGTACACAATTAAGTACACAATTAATTAATTAATTAGAATGTACACAATATGTTTTTGCTCAATCTTTATTAATAAAATAATTGGAATTTATTGAAAGTTTGTTTTGTATAACAGTTATTGTGATGTGTGCCGTTTTGTGAGTATGAATGCAGATAAGCTGGAGGAGGGGAAATAACATCAACCGAGGAAAGTAAAGTTTGATTAGGATGTAAGGACACCCTAACCCAGAACACACACGACAGAGTTTATGACCAGAGAACAAAATGATTGGCTGTCATCACTGTCAGTCACGTTGGGCCACTCTTAAGACACGCCCCCTGTGTAATGTCGATGCTGACTCCCGCTGTGAATGAATCTTCAGACATCAAGAGAAGTGCAGAGAAGAGATCTGCGCTATTAACTCCAACGATTTAGTGAATAATAAAGAATTAAAACAAGAATTATGAAAATATGAAATCCCGTGCAAATAACCCCTAAAAATAATTCTGATTTACATGTCACAATATTAGAAAACACCAGGAAGAACCAAAAACTGGGCATTACACTGAATATAAGTGTTCAAAAATAACATTTATTAAAGTCATTGAGGAAACTTTCTAAATTTATATTTAATAACTCACAAAAGACAATATTTAGAGATGTTTACACAATTAATAAAATAAACCAAATTAATCTGTGAAAATCTATTTAAGAATCAGTAACTGTTAACAGGAGGAATTGTTGTACAGTTTTTAAAATATAATAATAATATAATAATAATAATAATAATAATAATAATAATATGATAATAATAATTATAATAATAATATAATAACAATATGATAATAATAATAACAATAATAATAATAATAATAATATGATAATAATAATAATATAATAACAATATTATAATAATAATAATTTTATTATTGACAGTCTGACAGTCAAGCAACAATGAATGTTAACTTAACAGAAACGAGTATGCGTCAATACAAAGTTTACGTATACTTACTGAACACAATTATGATCATAATCTAATCTTTAATTAATAATTAAATGCACTGTATTAAAACAAATACATTTAAAGTTATATTAATCATTTTATTTTTAATCATTTTAATTTCAGTTTGAATCTTTACTGACACCATTTTACTGACAAACATTACAGACAAGAAATTATTCTGAACTTTTATTGATTAATTTTTCCTTTCGATTCTTTTTTATTTATTTAAACAAACGCAAAGCAACGGTTAGAAACATAAACCAGCCAATGAGCGGCCAGCAAACGCACGCAAACATTTATGTTTCGTTTCATAGCAACGATCAGATAAAAAAGATCTTTTTCGATTACGTAACATTGCTTGTGTATATTTCAGACGGTTGCGCGTTTTACTTTGCACATTTTGCATTTCGCTGATTTATTTCTCGACTAACTTTAAAAATGGGTCAGAAAATGTGTTCCTGCGTTAACGGTGAGCGCTTCGACGATGACAGAAGCGTGTACGGATACCGCCGAAGTCCATTTGCTCAAACCAGCGTAAATTCCCCATCAACAGTGAATTCAACTGATGGAAAATGCAAGAAAAGAAGATTTTGGACGTGGAATAAAGGACACAAAACAGGTAAAAACACTCATGAATTATCTGTTGTACCTGTTAACAACACCAGAGGAAAATACATCATGTTCATCAAACATGCATAACATAGAAAGAGTCGGATACAAAACCTCCTCAAATAAGTTCGATTGTAAAAATTAACATTTGTTTATGAATATATTTTTCCTCTTAAAAGTCACCAAAAGCATTTAATACCACAAACATTAAACATATATGAGATTGAAAGTCGTATTAACATATTTGTTTAATTAATACTAATATAGATATTGAACAAAAGTCATATTAAATTTATATTATTTGATAACATTTTTCTCGTGTTTAACATCTGTTCCCTCTTTATGAAACTCCAGACATCAAAGAACACAGAGTCCCACCAACTCTAGACCGCTCTGTGTCCAACTCCAGTGATGAAAGCTTCCACACACCAGCCCTCTCTCTGGCTGATCTGTGTATGGATGTCCCTCGGCCTCCGGTCCGATCCGTGTCCGTCCAAAGTGATGACATCTTCCACACACCAGCTGGTAGTTGTACTGATTTACTTCTCAGCATCCCCAGACCACCGGTCAACTTTGGGTCCAACTTAAGAACTGACCTCAAGCCCTCCCTGGTCCAGTCGGGGTCCAACTTAGGTGAAGATGTGCCCCAACCTTCAGTCAGTCCTAAAAAGTCCCCCAAGAAAAAGTTTCACTTTAAGAAGATGAGAAGTGAGTAACACACATAATCCCAACACAACAAACACATAAACACTTTATAGAAGTGTAACGCAACACTTGTAGAGATTGACTTTAATGTGTCTTTCTTTGTTTAGAATCTGATAATTTTCAAAGGTTTTAGTTTAAATTTAACAACAAAAACATATTTATTACACACCGAAATATCATATTTACATAAGTGAAATAATTGTTATGATCTTGTAAACTTGAAATCTTTCTACAGCTCTAGAAGTAAACTCCGTCAAGTATAAACTCGGCAAAAAGCTGGGAGAAGGAGCTTATGGAATTGTCTTTGAAGGGACCCGTGTGAAAGATGGCTTGAAGGTTTGATTTTTTACTCTTGTTCTTCTGCCTTGTGCTTATTTTTTAAATATCTTACTTTGTCCTTTGCAACGCTTCTTGATGTCTGTGATGTATTTTTTCTATATTGTTTTAAATGTTTTTTACATGCTTCTGCATGACTACTAAACCTTCATATCTGTTTTTTGTTTTATTGATCAGGTTGCAGTGAAACAGGTCCCAAAGTACATCAAAGATTATATCACAATTGTAAGTACTCTGTGTTGATTAATATTATTTAATAGTGTAGCCCGACTTTTATTTTCATAAATTGTACAAAAATTCTCCTTCTTCTAGCCCTGCCATCCTGATCCTCTTCCACGGGAGATTGCTCTTCTGATCCTAGCAAATAAAGGATCCCATGTTCCTGAAATCATCCAGCTTCTGGACTGGCAGGACAACCCTAGCTTCTATGTGTTGATCCTAGAGTACCCTTCTCCCTGCGAGCAATTGTTGGATTTCTTTTTAAGGAAAAACAGAAACCTCTCAGAAGCTTTGGTACGGGATTGCATGTGGCAGGCAACCAAAGCTGCCTATGTAAGCTGCCAACGAGGTGTTTTCCACCATGACATCAAACCAGAAAACATCCTCATTAACAGCGACACACTCGATGTCAAGCTGATCGACTTTGGGTGTGGAGATATACTTAAGGAATCGGGATACAAGAGTGACCGAGGTATATAACTATGCTCACTCTTATACCTGTACACTATCCTATACAATAGTGCTGAAATGCAGAGGTATAATTCTAATGAAATTTGTTTCTTTCAGGCACTCCTGACTACTGCTGCCCTGAAGCCTTCAGAAAGGAAGTGTACTACGCAGAGCCAACAACTGTGTGGTCCCTTGGGGTGATGTTTTATGGGCTGTTGTGCGGGACATTTCCTGGAATAAACACCCTCTCCAAGATGCAAATGAAACACTGGTCCAAGGATGGCTTATCCAAAGGTAACATGTTCATCAAACCCACATTAATTCTAAATTGTTTAAACTGTGAAAAGACACAGCAGAAAAAAGACAAACTAAATCAAGATAAAAAATGTTCTGAACAATTTGATCAGCCAGAGCAGGCCTAAAAATTTGAGTGACACTTACATTCACAGTTTAAGTTATTAACTGTCCATTGCATTTTTTCTGCACAGAATGCTGCAGCTTGATCCAGTCATGCCTGCAGGAGGATCCCAACCAACGTATTCGTCTGAAAGAAATGCTCTCCCACCAGTGGTTTCAGGTACTGAACCTAAGATTAGCTTCAATTGTGAATTGAGTATTTTTTATGTTAAACCAAATGTGCGGTGATGAAAAAATTCACTAGTTTTTGAAGCATGAGCATAAAGACATTACATCTAAACAGATTTAAATGTTGCAGTTTAAGTCCAAAATATTTCCAGACAATTCACCAGTTTTTTTTTTTTTTCAGATCAAAATTTCAGAAAACAGCCCTCAGGACCTTCACATTTCCACCAGTGATTCTTAGAGTGTGAGTTCATCATGCTGTGCAAAATATTCTCGTCTGAAGCTCCAGGATATCTCTGTCATGACACAAACCTGTCATCTAATTCATATGAGGTAAAGATTAATTTTCTCTTCTTTTACAGAAATTTGCCATCCTGCAGGCCAGCTACACATAAGGTAATGTAAAATCTCACTGGTTCTAACGTCTCAGAACCAATGAGAATCGACTGGAGGACTTCTAAAGCTGGCATGCCACCATATTAACTTTAGCTCTCTTATGTATAGATCGCTTTGCAGGATCTAAACACTGGTCCAGAAGCCCATTGTTTACATCTTCTGAAGTGATCTAAAGACCATTTTAGCAGCAAGAACATCTTTAAACGTTTTGCAGTGTAAACTTTCCATAGAACCTCCCAAAGAATCAATAACCATTAATGTAGTTGTAATTTTAATGCAGTAAGCATATAACCAAATATAAATAAAATATAATATCAATTGTCATATTAGCAGTCATTAGCCACTAGTCCGATAAACAAACAACAACAATCCGTTAATTTCTGTCCAGAAGCCTGCGTCCAATTACCTATCTACACATGTTTACTTGGTTTTCTTATGTTAATTATGGGATACATCTTCTTTATTTGAATACATTTATTTCTTTGAATGTGATCCTTATGCAGAATTACGTAATTAACTATTTTAATTAAGCCTTAAACATTAAAATTTAAATTACAATTAAAATGGTGTCTATCATTTTGTGTATTGTGCTATTGGTCTGTGCATTTAATCAGAATCATTTAGATTTTTAATTCCTATTTTGCCTTCTATCAATTTTGGATATAAAGTAATTTAGGAAAACCTCTTCTTCCGCCACATTCTGTTTTGAAAGATTTTCTCTTTTTATAAATCCACATCCCATATCCTTGCAAAAGATATGTTTTTATGAAAATGTTAAACCTACACACAATAGTTTTTAGTATTTTTTACTATTGCAGATCATATTTAATAGAAATATATATATATATATATATATATATATATATATATATATATATATATTTATATATTTATATTTTTTATATTTAGATAATCTTATTTATTATTTGTAAGATATTTATTTTAAATAAATTGATACAAAGGATATACAATATCTTATCTATTTTTTACATTTATAACTTAGTTATATTCAATGTTCAAAACAAGTTTTTTATTTATTACTTCATTATTTAATAAAAATGTAACAATAATATGTATTGTCAGTATTGATCAAAATGTCAATACTTCTAGCCAAACAAAATGGAATATTTCAAAAGACTGCTACGATAAATCTGTGTCCAACTCGAATGACGAAAGCTTCCACACACCAGCCCTCTCTCTGGCTGATTTGTGTATGGAAGTCCCACGACCTCCGGTCCGATCCGTGTCCGTCCAAAGTGATGACAGCTTCCACACACCAGCTGGTAGTTGGACTGATTTACTTCTCAGCATCCCCAGACCACCTGTCCACTTTGGGTCCAACTTAAGTACTGACATCAAGCCCTCCCTGGTCCAGTCGGGATTCAACTTAGGTGAAGATGTGCCCCAACCTTCAGTCAGTCCAAAAAAGTCACCCAAGAAAAGAATTGCTTTAAGAAGATGAGAAGTGAGTAACACACATAATCCCAACACAACAAACACATAAACACTTTATAGTAGTATAACGCAACACTTATAGAGATTGACTTTTATGTGTCTTTCTTAGTTTAGAATCTGATAACATTTAAAAAGTTTTATCTTAAATTTAATAACAAGAACATTTTAATTACACACCCAAATATCATATTAAATAAGTTAAATATTTGTTATGATCTTGCAAACTTGAAATCTTTTAACAGCTCTAGAAGTAAACCCCGTCAAGTATAAACTCGGCAAAAAGCTGGGAGAAGGAGCTTATGGAATTGTCTTTGAAGGGACCCGTGTGAAAGATGGCTTGAAGGTTTGATTTTTTACTCATGTTTTTCTGCCTTGTGCTTATTTTTATCTTACTTTGTCCTTTGCAACGCTTGTTGATGTCTGTGAATAATTTTTTCTATATTGTTTTAAATGTTTGACGTAAATATGACGTAAAGATTAATTTACTCTTCTTTTACAGAAATTTGCCATCCTGCAGGCCAGCTACACATAAGGTAATGTTAAATCTCACTGGTTCTAACGTCTCAGAACCAATGAGATTCGACTTGAAGATTTCTAAAGCTGGCATGCCACCATATTAGCTTTAGCTCTCTTATGTATAGATCGCTTTGCAGGATCTAAACACTGGTCCAAAAGCCCATTGTTTACATCTTCTGAAGTGATCTAAAGACCATTTTAGCAGCAAGAACATCTTTAAACGTTTTGCAGCATAATCTTTCGCTACAACCTCCCAAGGAATCAATAACCACACTGTAAATTTTTTTCCTGTAAAATAACAGTAAAGAGCTGGCAGCATAGACCCCAGCAATATACCGTTATTTTTACGGTATTGGTATGTAAAATTACTTTACGGTAGTAGTCTGTAACCCAGAACATTTTTATATTTCTGTATTTCTATCATTTACAGTAAAGAGCTGGAAGCAATATAGCGTAATTTTACAGTAGTAGTCTTTAAACCAGACATACAGCATATTTCTGTAGTCACACTGTTAAATGATTTCACAATCTAATACAGTAAAATAGTTAAAAAAAGCAACTTTCTGTGATTATTTGGAAATTACAATAGGTTGTACAATTAGGTTGTTACTTTGACTTTTTACAGTTTACTGTAGACAGGTACACTAGATAATACAATAACTAAATGTATCAGTTAATCAGTCCTTATTGTAATCAGTATTGATTGCAATAAACTTCATTATACTCAGGCCTATAGACAGTTTCTTAAGATATACATTATTGTGAATATTTTGCAAAATAAGCTATGCAAAGTTCAAAATCAAATACCTTTATTTCAAAGAGCAATGTTAATATAAACATGAAAACAAAATATGGAAACATAGTGTCTGCTTTAGACTATGGCAATAAACTTAAATTCTTAGATTGCTCGTCAGAGACTTCCCCTTACCCTTTACCAAACATGAAGGGCATAATCTATAGTTGACTTTTTTATTTTATTTAAAGCGATACTTAAGGGGCAGTCATGGCCTGGTGGTTCGAGTCTTAGACTTGTGATCCGAAGGTTGCTGGCTTGAGACTCCGAACCAGCGGGAATACCACGACTGAGGTGAGTCCCTTGAGCAAGGCATCGTCCCCCCCACTGCTCCCCGGGCGCCGCGGCATGGCTGCCCACTGCTCCGGGTGTGTGTTCACAGTGTGTGTGTGTTCACTTACTGGATGGGTTAAATGCAGAGCACAAATTCCAAGTATGGAACACCATACTTGGTAATACGTCACGTCACTTCACTTTACTACAGTGTGTGCCTTGACCTTCACAATTCACCAAAAAATGAAAATTCTGTCAGTAATCACTCAATCTCATGTTGTTCCAACCCCGTAAAACTTTTGTTCAGCTTCAGGACACAAATTAAGATATTTTTGATTAAATCTGAGATCTGTCTAAATCCTCCATAGGCATCTAAGCGACTTGCCGGCCCAGAAAAGTTATTAAAGACATTGTTAAAATAGTCCAAGTGACTACAGTGGCTCAACCATAAGTTTATGAAGCAACAAGATTACTTTTTGTGCGCAAAAAACGAACAAAAATAACGATTGATTTTCTTCTGCGTGGGCCTGAGTATATTCACGTAGTGTAATAGCGTTGTGCTTTTCGGTTTGTTTTACGGTAAAAAAGCCCAAAGGCGCATGTTTTTCCTCTTAAAATAGTCCTGTGAGTTAGATTAAAAGTTCCTCAAAAGTCAACTTAAAGATTTACATATGTAATATGCAAAGTATTGTCAGTAAACATATACTTTCATAGAAACATTTTGAACATGCAAATTTGGCAACATTTCGAGAGCAAACTTAAGAAGTTTTTGAAAATATTATAGTACAGTAAAACATTTTGACAATATGCATCAATAAAAAAACATCTAGGGATGAAACTGTAAGGTAGGCATCTGTTCCACTAAGACTTGCAGGTTACCTTTTAAAATAGTCCTGAGAGGTAGGCTTGTGTTTTTACGTTTTAGTTCTTGTGGATCCGGATGAGATGACCATCACTTTGATAGCTGTTACTCTCTGCAGCATTATTCCAGTGTTGCCACTGTCAAACAACAACCAACAATCATAATCATAATAATAAATAAATTATACAATAAGGTATGTACAGTATACACTCCAAGCTAATATTTTTTAATAATCTTATGGTTTGGTTGAAATAAATCCTTAATCATCGGGCAAGATGTACGATAATTATTCTAGTATGCCAATGGTATTTTCCTGCTGCCTCCATCTGCCGATTGCCTCTCTTACCGGTTAACAAGTGTTATTCGTCGGATGCAGACGTTAGGCTAATGTTTCAAAATTAAACAAAAAAAACACCCAAAAGTAATATTGTTTTGGCTATTCAAATCTAAGCCTCGCTGATATGACATGTTAAAATCCCTAGCAATTCAAGCTCCTAAGCATCAGTTTGATGTCAAACATTCTTGGCAATGTGAATAAGATTTTAATAACCTTTTAATTTGTAGACCCGATGGATTTGGATGAAAAAGACTCGATGATGTGTATCATGCATGTCATTTAAAATGTGCGTCCTCTTCTGGAAAATCTCCTTTCCAAATGATGGTTCCTGAAGTCCCTTCACGAGTTGATGGCAAATTATTTCTGTATTCTTTTAAATAAATTTTATTAAATCAAGAGCAGTAGCTTCAATTTAAAAGACTAACGTTGCATCAAACTTCTGACCATGCTCCAAAATCTCCAGTCCATGCAGTTTCAAAAAAATACTGTAGTTTCCTGTAATTTAAGACATCAGCTTACTGTTTTGGGCCTCTGTCCTGTTGCTCCAAGTTAAGCAACCCACAATGCATTGCTAACTACAGTACTAAACTGTTTAACATGAAAACAGTATTTTAGTGTTGAAAATTGGCTGTAAATTAACAGCAATTGCTTACAGTGCATTAATGTAGTTGTAATTTTAATGCAGTAAGCATATAACCAAATATATAAATAAAATATAATACCAACTGTCATATTAGCAGTCATTAGTCACTAGTCCGATAAACAAACAACAACAATCAGTTAATTTCTGTCCAGAAGCCTGCGTCCAATTACCTATCTACACGCTTACTTGGTTATCTTATGTAAATTATGGGATACATCTTCTTTATTTGAATAACTTTTTTCTGAATGTGACCCATATGCACAATTACTAAATTAACTATTTTAATTAAGCCTTAAACATTCAAATTTAAATTACAATTAAAATTGCGTCTATCATTTCGTGTATTGTGCTATAGGTCTGTGCATTTAATCAGAATCAATTTAGATTTTCAATTCCAATTTTACCTTCTATCAATTATGGAAATAAAGTAATTGAGGCAAACCTCTTCTTCCGCAACTTTCTGTGTCGCAAAGATTTTCTCTTTTTATAAATCCCCATCCCACATCCTTGCAAAAAATATGTTTTTATGAAAATGTTAAACATACACACAATAGTTTTTAGTATTTTGTACTATTGCAGATCATATTTATTATATATATATATATATATATATATATATATATATTTTTTAGATAATCTTATTTATTACTTGTATGATATTTATTTCAAATAAATTAATACAAAATTATATACAATATTTTTTATGTATTTTTTTACATTTATAACTTCGTTAAGTCCAGTGTTCAAAACTATTTTTTTATTATTTATTCATTATTTAATAAAGATATAATAATAATATGTATTGTCAGTATTGATCAAATGTCAATACTTCTAGCCAAACAGAATGGAATATTTCAAAAGACTGGTACAATAAATCTGTATCTATTTATTTTGATATGTTTATATGTTGTTTTTTGTATATTTTGCCTATTGAACATCTATATACTAGGTTGTGTATATAGTGTACCTGGTGTCCATATGCATTCTTTATGATATGGGTATATCTTTTAATGTATATATTTAATATATTAGGGTAAAAAGCACAATGAGATGCAAAGTTAAATAGAAAACTCCTTTCTGATATTGTTCCACTATTTTTCGGCACAGCATCTCTTCCCATCTTGACATTCTGAGAGACACTGTCACTCTGGGAGGCTCTTTTTATACCCAATCATGTTGCCAATTGACCTAATAAGTTGTAAATTTGTCCTCCAGCTGTTCCTTATATGAACATTTGACTTTTTTTGGCATGACATTTCAAAATGTTTTACTTTCAACATTGGTTATGTTATCTATATTCTATTGTGAATCAAATATAAATGTATGAGATTTGTAAGTTATTGCAATTCTTTATGTTCACAATTTTTTACAGTGTCCCAACTTTTATTGGGAATCGGGTTTTGTATTTTCATTGAAGAAGACTTTTTCTGGTTATTAAGTTACTAAGTTAGATTTGTGGACTAAACACCACATCACACTGAGCTCCATCTACTTTTATATATATTGATGTTTGAGACGTTTCATTTGCACTATGGCTTAAAAAAGAATAATCTATATTAAAATATAATTTTGTCAGTTATTAAATATTCCATTAAAACGAATGAATGCATTATAAGTGGATTAATATCAATTGAAATATTGCTAATATTATTTTGCAGCATATTAAAAAAACCATGCATTCCGTGGACAGAGTTGGGCTGGGCCAGGAGATGAGGGGTTGGGGGGCGGAGTCAAAGGTCCCCACTAATGTCCAGAACCAATCTGCGCCCTTGGTGAAAGACAAGAGAACAAAATGATTGGCTCTCATCACTGTCAGTCACGTTGGGCCACTCATAAGACACGCCCCCTGTGTAATGTCGATGCTGACTCCCGCTGTGAATGAATCTTCAGACATCAAGAGAAGTGCAGAGAAGAGATCTGCGCTATTAACTCCAACGATTTAGTGAATAATAAAGAATTAAAACAAGAAATATGAAAATATGAAATCCCGTGCAAATAACCCCTAAAAATAATTCTGATTTACATGTCACAATATTAGAAAACACCAGGAAGAACCAAAAACTGGGCATTACACTGAATATATGTGTTTAAAAATAACATTTATTAAAGTCATTGAGGAAACTTTCTAAATTTATATTTAATAAATTACAAAAGACGATATTTAGAGATGTTTACACAATTAATAAAATAAACCAAATTAATCTGTGACAATCTATCTAAGAATCAGTAACTGTTAACAGGAGGAATTGTTATACAGTTTTTAAAATAAAATAATAATAACATAATAATAATAATATGATAATAATATAATAATATGATAATAATAATATAAAAATAATAATAATATGATGATAATAATAATAATATGATAATAATATAATAATAATAATAATAATAATATGATAATAATAATAATTTTATTATTGACAGTCTGACAATCAAGCAACAATGAATGTTAACTTTACAGAAACGAGTATGCGTCAATGCAAAGTTTATGTTTGCTTACTGAACACAATCATGATCATAATCTAATCTTTAATTAATAATTTGATGCACTGTATTAAAACAAATACATTTAAAGTTATTTTAATCATTTAATTTTTAATCATTTTAATTTCAGTTGGAATCATTACTGACACCATTTTACTGACAAACATTACAGACAAGAAATTATTCTGAACTTTTATTGATTAATTTTTCCTTTCGATTCTTTTCATTTATTTAAATAAACGCAAAGCAACGGTTAGAAACATAAACCAGCCAATGAGCGGCCAGCAAACGGGCGCAAACATTTATGTTTCGTTTCATAGCAACGATCAGATAAAAAAGATCTTTTTCGATTACGTAACATTGCTTGTGTATATTTCAGACGGTTGCGCGTTTTACTTTCCACATTTTGCATTTCGCTGATTTATTTCTCGATTAACTTTAAAAATGGGTCAGAAAATGTGTTCGTGCGTTAACGGTGAGCGCTTCGACGATGACAGAAGCGTGTACGGATACCGCCGAAGTCCATTTGCTCAAACCAGCGCAAATTCCCCATCAACAGTGAATTCAACTGATGGAAAATGCAAGAAAAGAAGATTTTGGACGTGGAATAAAGGACACAAAACAGGTAAAAACACTCATGAATTATCTGTTGTACCTGTTAACAACACCAGAGGAAAATACATCATGTTCATCAAACATGCATAACATAGAAAGAGTCGGATACAAAACCTCCTCAAATAAGTTTAATTATAAAAATTTACATTTGTTTTTGAATATATTTTTCCTCTTAAAAGTCACCAAAAGCATTTAATACCACAAACATTAAACATATATGAGATTGAAAGTCGTATTAACATATTTGTGTGATTAATAATAATATAGATATTGAACAAAAGTCATATTAAATTTATATTATTTGATAACATTTTTCTCGTGTTTAACATCTGTTCCCTCTTTGTGAAACTCCAGACATCAGAGAACACAGAGTCAGACCAACTCTAGACCGCTCTGTGTCCAACTCCAGTGATGAAAGCTTCCACACACCAGCCCTCTCTCTGGCTGATCTGTGTATGGATGTCCCTCGGCCTCCGGTCCGATCCGTGTCCGTCCAAAGTGATGACATCTTCCACACACCAGCTGGTAGTTGTACTGATTTACTTCTCAGCATCCCCAGACCACCGGTCCACTTTGGGTCCAACTTAAGGACTGACCTCAAGCCCTCCCTGGTCCAGTCGGGGTCCAACTTAGGTGAAGATGTGCCCCAACCTTCAGTCAGTCCAAAAAAGTCACCCAAGAAAAAGTTTCGCTTTAAGAAGATGAGAAGTGAGTAACACACATAATCCCAACACAACAAACACATAAACACTTTATAGAAGTGTAACTCAACACTTGTAGAGATTGACTTTAATGTGTCTTTCTTTGTTTAGAATCTGATAACATTTTTAAAGGTTTTAGTTTAAATTTAACAACAAAAACATATATATTACACACCGAAATATCATATTTACATAAGTGAAATATTTGTTATGATCTTGTAAACTTGAAATCTTTCTACAGCTCTAGAAGTAAACTCCGTCAAGTATAAACTCGGCAAAAAGCTGGGAGAAGGAGCTTATGGAATTGTCTTTGAAGGGACCCGTGTGAAAGATGGCTTGAAGGTTTGATTTTTTACTCTTGTTCTTCTGATGTGCTTATTTTTTAAATATCTTACTTTGTCCTTTGCAACGCCTCTTGATGTCTGTGATGTATTTTTTCTATATTGTTTTAAATGTTTTTTACATGCTTCTGCATGACTATTAAACCTTCATATCTGTTTTTTTGTTTTATTGATCAGGTTGCAGTGAAACAGGTCCCAAAGTACATCAAAGATTATATCACAATTGTAAGTACTCTGTGTTGATCAATATTATTTTATAGTGTAGCCCGACTTTTATTTTCATAAATTGGACAAAAATTCTCCTTCTTCCAGCCCTGCCATCCTGATCCTCTTCCACGGGAGATTGCTCTTCTGATCCTAGCAAATAAGGGATCCCACGTTCCTGAAATCATCCAGCTTCTGGACTGGCAGGACAACCCTAGCTTCTATGTGTTGATCCTAGAGTACCCTTCTCCCTGCGAGCAATTGTTGGATTTTTTTTTAAGGAAAAACAGAAACCTCACAGAAGCTTTGGTACGGGATTGCATGTGGCAGGCAACCAAAGCTGCCTATGTAAGCTGCCAACGAGGTGTTTTGCACCATGACATCAAACCAGAAAACATCCTCATTAACAGCGACACACTCGATCTCAAGCTGATCGACTTTGGGTGTGGAGATATACTTAAGGAATCGGGATACAAGAAATATCGAGGTATATAACTAAGCTCACTCTTATACCTGTACACTATCCTATACAATAGTGCTGAAATGCAGAGGTGTAATTCTAATGAAATATGTTTCTTTCAGGCACTCCTGACTACTGCTGCCCTGAAGCCTTCAGAAAGGAAGTGTACTACGCAGAGCCAACAACTGTGTGGTCCCTTGGGGTGATGTTTTATGGGCTGTTGTGCGGGACATTTCCTGGAAAAAACACCCTCTCCAAGATGCAAATGAAACAGTGGTCCAAGGATGGCTTATCCAAAGGTAAGATCTTCATCAAACCCACATTAATTCTAAATTGTTTAAACTGTGAAAAGACACAGCAGAAAAAAGACAAACTAAATCAAGATAAAAAATGTTCTGAACAATTTGATCAGCCAGAGCAGGCCTAAAAATTTGAGTGACACTTACATTCACAGTTTTAGGTATTAACTGTCCATTGCATTTTTTCTGCACAGAATGCTGCAGCTTGATCCAGTCATGCCTGCAGGAGGATCCCAACCAACGTATTCGTCTGAAAGAAATGCTCTCCCACCAGTGGTTTCAGGTACTGAACCTAAGATTAGCTTCAATTGTGAATTGATTATTTTTTATGTTAAACCAAATGTGCGGTGATGAAAAAATTCACTAGTTTTTGAAGCATGAGCATAAAGTCATTACATCTAAACAGATTTAAATGTTTCAGTTTAAGTCCAACATATTTCCAGACAATTCACCAGTTTTTTTTTTATTTCAGATCAAAATTTCAGAAAACAGCCCTCAGGACCTTCACATTTCCACCAGTGATTCTTAGAGTGTGAGTTCATCATGCTGTGCAAAATATTCTCGTCTGAAGCTCCAGGATATCTCTGTCATGACGCAAACCTCTCATCTAATTCATATGTGGTAAAGATTAATTTTCGCTCTTTTACAGAAATTTGCCATCCTGCGGGCCAGCTTCACATAAGGTAATGTTAAATCTCACTGGTTCTATCGTCTCAGAACCAATGAGAATCGATTTGAGGACTTCTTAAGCTGGCATGCCACCATATTAGCTTTAGCTCTCTTATGTATAGATCGTTTTGCAGGATCAAAACACTGGTCCAAAGGCCCAGTGTTTACATCTTCTGAAGTGATCTAAAGACCATTTTAGCAGCAAGAACATCTTTAAACGTTTTGCAGTGTAAACTTTCGGTAGAACCTCCCAAAGAATCAATAGCCATTAATTTAGTTGTTATTTAATGCAGTAAGCATATAACCAAATATAAATAAAATATAATACCAATTGTCATATTAGTACTCATTAGCCACTAGTCCAATAAACAAACAACAACAATCAGTTAATTTCTGTCAAGAAGCCTGCGTCCAATTACCTATCTACACATGTTTACTTGGTTTTCTCTTATGTAAATTATGGGATACGTCTTCTTAATTTGAATACATTTATTTCTTTGAATCTGACCCATATGCACAATTACTAAATTAACTATTTTATTTAAGCCTTAAACATTAAAATTTAAATTACAATTAAAATTGCATTTATAATTTCGTGTATTGTGCTATAGGTCTGTGCATTTAACCAGAATCAATTTAGATTTTCAATTCCAATTTTGCCTTCTATCAATTATGGAAATAAAGAAATTGAGAAAAACCGCTTCTGCCGCAACTTTCTGTGTCGCAAAGATTTTCTCTTTTTAAAAATCCACATCCTTGCAAAAGATATGTTTTTATCAAAATGTTAAACATACACACAATAGTTTTTAGTATTTTGTACTATTGCATATCATATTTATTATATATATATATATATATATATATATATATATATATATATATATAAATGTATATTTGTTTTCGTTAGATAATCTTATTTATTACTTGTATGATATTTATTTCAAATTATAACAATATTAAAATTATATTAATTAATTAATTATAAACAATATTTTTTATGTATTTTATTACATTTATAACTTCGTTAAGTCCAGTGTTCAAAATATTTTTTTATTATTATTTATTCATTATTTAATAAAGATATAATAATAATATGTATTGTCAGTATTGATCAAAATGTCAATACTTCTAGCCAAACAGAATGGAATATTTCAAAAGACTGCTACAATAAATCTGTATCTATTTATTTTGATGTGTTTATATGTAGTTTTTTGTATATTTTGCCTATTGAACATCTATATACTGGGTTGTGTATATAGTGTACCTGCTGACCATATGCATTCTTTATGTTATGGGTATATCTTTTAATGTATATATTTCATATATTAGGGTACGAAGCACAATGAGATGCAAAGTTAAATAGAAAACTCCTTTCTGATATTGTTCCATTATTTTTCGCCAAAGGATTGGGTGTATTAGTGATCCATTTACATTTACATTTACATTTAGGCATTTAGCAGACGCTTTTATCCAAAGCGACTTACAATAGTTGAGGAGACAATGAAGCGGTAAATAGCTGATACAACAATAGGTGAACAAGTGCTACAACAATGTTACCACGTTACACAGAGAGAGAAGTTACAAAAGTTTTTTTTTTTATAAAGTGAGTAGGTTAGAAAGAAGGTACTCCTAGTGAGTTAGGTGTAGCCGGAAAAGATGAGTTTTTAGGTGTTTTTTGAAGATAGAGACCGAGTCTGACAAGCGTGAAGCCAGAGGCAGATCGTTCCACCATCGAGGAACTGAAGCAGAGAATGTTCGAGAGAGAGATTTCTTTCCCCTTTTGAGCTGGTACCACAAGTCTCAGCTCATTTGCAGAGCGCAGAGATCTTGAGGGCCTATACCTTTGCATTAGTGAGTTAAGGTAAGTCGGTGCTTAACCGGTAGGGGTGTTGTAGGCAATGAGAAGACATTTTAATTCAATGCGAGCTGCTGCCGGAAGCCAATGTAGTTTAATGAAGAGAGGTGTTACATGGGTCCTTTTTGGTTTCTTGAACACCACTCTTGCCGCTGCATTTTGAATCCTCTGCGGAGGTTTAGTTGTGCACATCGGGAGTCCAGCAAGCAGCGCGTTGCAGTAGTCCAGCCTGGACAGGACCAGAGCCTGAACCAGGATTTGTGTGGAGTGTTCTGTGAGAAACTGTCTGATCCTCTTCCCATATTGACATTCTGAGAGACACTGTCACTCTGGGAGGCTCTTTTTATACCCAATCATGTTGCCAATTGACCTGATAAGTTGTAAATTTGTCCTCTGCCGGTCCTTATATGAACATTTGACTTTTTTTGGCATGACATTTCAAAATGTTTTACTTTCAACATTGGTTATGTTATCTATATTCTATTGTGAATCAAATATGAATGTATGAGATTTGTAAGTTATTACAATTCTTTATATTCACAATTTTTTACAGTGTCCCAACTTTTATTGGGAATCGGGTTTTGTATTTTCATTGAAGAAGACTTTTTCTGGTTATTAAGTTACTAAGTTAGATTTGTGGACTAAACACCACATCACACTGAGCTCCATCTACTTTTATATATATTGATGTTTGAGACGTTTCATTTGCACGATGGCTTAAAAATGAAAAATCTTTATTAAAATATATTTTTGTCAGTTATTAAATATTCCATTAACGAATGAATGCATTATAAGTGGATTAATATCAATTGAAATATTGCTCATATTATTTTGCAGCATATTAAAAAAACATGCATTCCGTGGACAGAGTTGGGCTGGGCCAGGAGATGAGGGTTGGGGGGCGGAGTCAAAGGTCGTCAGTAATGTCCTGAACCAATCTGCGCCCTTGATGGAAGACAAGAGAACACAATGATTGGCTCTCATCACTGTCATTCACGTTGGGCCACTCATAAGACACGCCCCCTGTGTAATGTCGATGCTGACTCCCGCTGTGAATGAATCTTCAGACATCAAGAGAAGTGCAGAGAAGAGATCTGCGCTATTAACTCCAACGATTTAGTGAATAATAAAGAATTAAAACAAGAATTATGAAAATATGAAATCCCGTGCAAATAACCCCTAAAAATAATTCTGATTTACATGTCACAATATTAGAAAACACCAGGAATAACCAAAAACTGGGCATTACACTGAATATAAGTGTTTAAAAATAACATTTATTAAAGTCATTGAGGAAACTTTCTAAATTTATATTTAATAACTCACAAAAGACAATATTTAGAGATGTTTACACAATTAATAAAATAAACCAAATTAATCTGTGAAAATCTATCTAAGAATCAGTAACTGTTAACAGGAGGAATTGTTGTACAGTTTTTAAAATATAATAATAATAAAAATAATAATAATAATAATATAATAATTATTATTATAATATAATAATAATAATAATATCAATAATAAAAATAATAATAATATAATAATAATAATAATAATACTTTTATTATTGACAGTCTGACAGTCAAGCAACAATGAATGTTAACTTTACAGAAACGAGTATGCGTCAATACAAAGTTTACGTATACTTACTGAACACAATTATGATCATAATCTAATCTTTAATTAATAATTAAATGCACTGTATTAAAACAAATACATTTAAAGTTATTTTAATCATTTTATTTTTAATCATTTTAATTTCAGTTGGAATCATTACTGACACCATTTTACTGACAAACATTACAGACAAGAAATTATTCTGAACTTTTATTGATTAATTTTTCCTTTCGATTCTTTTTTATTTATTTAAACAAACGCAAAGCAACGGTTAGAAACATAAACCAGCCAATGAGCGGCCAGCAAACGCGCGCAAACATTTATGTTTCGTTTCATAGCAACGATCAGATAAAAAAGATCTTTTTCGATTACGTAACATTGCTTGTGTATATTTCAGACGGTTGCGCGTTTTACTTTCCACATTTTGCATTTCGCTGATTTATTTCTCGATTAACTTTAAAAATGGGTCAGAAAATGTGTTCGTGCGTTAACGGTGAGCGCTTCGACGATGACAGAAGCGTGTACGGATACCGCCGAAGTCCATTTGCTCAAACCAGCGCAAATTCCCCATCAACAGTGAATTCAACTGATGGAAAATGCAAGAAAAGAAGATTTTGGACGTGGAATAAAGGACACAAAACAGGTAAAAACACTCATGAATTATCTGTTGTACCTGTTAACAACACCAGAGGAAAATACATCATGTTCATCAAACATGCATAACATAGAAAGAGTCGGATACAAAACCTCCTCAAATAAGTTCGATTATAAAAGTGAACATTTGTATATTTTTCCTCTTAAAAGTCACCAAAAGTATTTAATACCACAAAGGTTAAACATATATGAGATTGAAAAGTCGTATTAACATTTTTGTGTGATTAATAATAATATAGATATTGAACAAAAGTCATATTAAATTTATATTATTTGATAAAAATTTTTTTCATGTTTAACATTTGTTCCCTCTTTATGAAACTCCAGACATCAAAGAACACAGAGTCCCACCAACTCTAGACCGCTCTGTGTCCAACTCGAGTGATGAAAGCTTCCACACACCAGCCCTCTCTCTGGCTGATCTGTGTATGGATGTCCCTCGGCCTCCGGTCCGATCCGTGTCCGTCCAAAGTGATGACAGCTTCCAAACACCAGCCCTCTCTCTGGCTGATCTGTGTATGGATGTCCCTCGGCCTCCGGTCCAATCCGTGTCCGTCCAAAGTGATGACATCTTCCACACACCAGCTGGTAGTTGTACTGATTTACTTCTCAGCATCCCCAGACCACCGGTCCACTTTGGGTCCAACTTAAGAACTGACCTCAAGCCCTCCCTGGTCCAGTCGGGGTCCAACTTAGGTGAAGATGTGCCCCAACCTTCAGTCAGTCCTAAAAAGTCACCCAAGAAAAAGTTTCACTTTAAGAAGATGAGAAGTGAGTAACACACATAATCCCAACACAACAAACACATAAACACTTCATAGAAGTGTAACGCAACACTTGTAGAGATTGACTTTGATGTGTCTTTCTTTGTTTAGAATCTGATAATTTTCAAAGGTTTTAGTTTAAATTTAACAACAAAAACATATTTATTACACACCGAAATATCATATTTACATAAGTGAAATATTTGTTATGATCTTGTAAACTTGAAATCTTTCTACAGCTCTAGAAGTAAACTCCGTCAAGTATAAACTCGGCAAAAAGCTGGGAGAAGGAGCTTATGGAATTGTCTTTGAAGGGACCCGTGTGAAAGATGGCTTGAAGGTTTGATTTTTTACTCTTGTTCTTCTGCCTTGTGCTTATTTTTTAAATATCTTACTTTGTCCTTTGCAACGCTTCTTGATGTCTGTGATGTATTTTTTCTATATTGTTTTAAATGTTTTTTACATGCTTCTGCATGACTATTAAACCTTCATATCTGTTTTTTGTTTTATTGATCAGGTTGCAGTGAAACAGGTCCCAAAGTACATCAAAGATTATATCACAATTGTAAGTACTCTGTGTTGATTAATATTATTTAATAGTGTAGCCCGACTTTTATTTTCATAAATTGTACAAAAATTCTCCTTCTTCTAGCCCTGCCATCCTGATCCTCTTCCACGGGAGATTGCTCTTCTGATCCTAGCAAATAAGGGATCCCATGTTCCTGAAATCATCCAGCTTCTGGACTGGCAGGACAACCCTAGCTTCTATGTGTTGATCCTAGAGTACCCTTCTCCCTGCGAGCAATTGTTGGATTTCTTTTTAAGGAAAAACAGAAACCTCTCAGAAGCTTTGGTACGGGATTGCATGTGGCAGGCAACCAAAGCTGCCTATGTAAGCTGCCAACGAGGTGTTTTCCACCATGACATCAAACCAGAAAACATCCTCATTAACAGCGACACACTCGATGTCAAGCTGATCGACTTTGGGTGTGGAGATATACTTAAGGAATCGGGATACAAGAGTGACCGAGGTATATAACTAAGCTCACTCTTATACCTGTACACTATCCTATACAATAGTGCTGAAATGCAGAGGTATAATTCTAATGAAATTTGTTTCTTTCAGGCACTCCTGACTACTGCTGCCCTGAAGCCTTCAGAAAGGAAGTGTACTACGCAGAGCCAACAACTGTGTGGTCCCTTGGGGTGATGTTTTATGGGCTGTTGTGCGGGACATTTCCTGGAATAAACACCCTCTCCAAGATGCAAATGAAACACTGGTCCAAGGATGGCTTATCCAAAGGTAACATGTTCATCAAACCCACATTAATTCTAAATTGTTTAAACTGTGAAAAGACACAGCAGAAAAAAGACAAACTAAATCAAGATAAAAAATGTTCTGAACAATGTGATCAGCCAGAGCAGGCCTAAAAATTTGAGTGACACTTACATTCACAGTTTAAGTTATTAACTGTCCATTGCATTTTTTCTGCACAGAATGCTGCAGCTTGATCCAGTCATGCCTGCAGGAGGATCCCAACCAACGTATTCGTCTGAAAGAAATGCTCTCCCACCAGTGGTTTCAGGTACTGAACCTAAGATTAGCTTCAATTGTGAATTGATTATTTTTTATGTTAAACCAAATGTGTGGTGATGAAAAAATTCACTAGTTTTTGAAGCATGAGCATAAAGACATTACATCTAAACAGATTTAAATGTTGCAGTTTAAGTCCAAAATATTTCCAGACAATTCGCCAGTTTTTTTTTTTATTTCAGATCAAAATTTCAGAAAACAGCCCTCAGGACCTTCACATTTCCACCAGTGATTCTTAGAGTGTGAGTTCATCATGCTGTGCAAAATATTCTCGTCTGAAGCTCCAGGATATCTCTGTCATGACACAAACCTGTCATCTAATTCATATGTGGTAAAGATTAATTTTCTCTTCTTTTACAGAATTTTGCCATCCTGCAGGCCAGCTACACATAAGGTAATGTAAAATCTCACTGGTTCTAACGTCTCAGAACCAATGAGAATCGACTTGAGGACTTCTAAAGCTGGCATGCCACCATATTAGCTTTAGCTCTCTTATGTATAGATCGCTTTGCAGGATCTAAACACTGGTCCAGAAGCCCATTGTTTACATCTTCTGAAGTGATCTAAAGACCATTTTAGCAGCAAGAACATTTTTAAACGTTTTGCAGTGTAAACTTTCCATAGAACCTCCCAAAGAATCAATAACCATTAATGTAGTTGTAATTTTAATGCAGTAAGCATATAACCAAATATAAATAAAATATAATACCAATTGTCATATTAGCAGTCATTAGCCACTAGTCCGATAAACAAACAACAACAATCCGTTAATTTCTGTCCAGAAGCCTGCGTCCAATTACCTATCTACACATGTTTACTTGGTTTTCTTATGTTAATTATGGGATACATCTTCTTTATTTGAATACATTTATTTCTTTGAATGTGATCCTTATGCAGAATTACTTAATTAACTATTTTAATTAAGCCTTAAACATTAAAATTTAAATTACAATTAAAATGGTGTCTATCATTTTGTGTATTGTGCTATAGGTCTGTGCATTTAATCAGAATCATTTTAGATTTTCAATTCCTATTTTGCCTTCTATCAATTTTGGATATAAAGTAATTTAGGAAAACCTCTTCTTCCGCCACATTCTGTTTTGAAAGATTTTCTCTTTTTATAAATCCACATCCCATATCCTTGCAAAAGATATGTTTTTATGAAAATGTTAAACCTACACACAATAGTTTTTAGTATTTTTTACTATTGCAGATCATATTTAATAGAAATATATATATATATATATATATATATATATATATATATATATATATATATATTTATATATTTATATTTTTTATATTTAGATAATCTTATTTATTATTTGTAAGATATTTATTTTAAATAAATTGATACAAATGATATACAATATCTTATCTATTTTTTACATTTATAACTTAGTTATATTCAATGTTCAAAACAAGTTTTTTATTTATTACTTCATTATTTAATAAAAATATAACAATAATATGTATTGTCAGTATTGATCAAAATGTCAATACTTCTAGCCAAACAAAATGGAATATTTCAAAAGACTGCTACGATAAATCTGTGTCCAACTCGAATGACGAAAGCTTCCACACACCAGCCCTCTCTCTGGCTGATTTGTGTATGGAAGTCCCTCGACCTCCGGTCCGATCCGTGTCCGTCCAAGGTGATGACAGCTTCCACACACCAGCTGGTAGTTGGACTGATTTACTTCTCAGCATCCCCAGACCACCTGTCCACTTTGGGTCCAACTTAAGTACTGACATCAAGCCCACCCTGGTCCAGTCGGGATTCAACTTAGGTGAAGATGTGCCCCAACCTTCAGTCAGTCCAAAAAAGTCACCCAAGAAAAGAATTGCTTTAAGAAGATGAGAAGTGAGTAACACACATAATCCCAACACAACAAACACATAAACACTTTATAGTAGTATAACGCAACACTTGTAGAGATTGACTTTTATGTGTCTTTCTTAGTTTAGAATCTGATAACATTTAAAAAGTTTTATCTTAAATTTAATAACAAGAACATTTTAATTACACACCCAAATATCATATTTAAATAAGTTAAATATTTGTTATGATCTTGCAAACTTGAAATCTTTTAACAGCTCTAGAAGTAAACCCCGTCAAGTATAAACTCGGCAAAAAGCTGGGAGAAGGAGCTTATGGAATTGTCTTTGAAGGGACCCGTGTGAAAGATGGCTTGAAGGTTTGATTTTTTACTCATGTTTTTCTGCCTTGTGCTTATTTTTATCTCACTTTGTCCTTTGCAACGCTTGTTGATGTCTGTGAATAATTTTTTCTATATTGTTTTAAATGTTTAACGTAAATATGACGTAAAGATTAATTTACTCTTCTTTTACAGAAATTTGCCATCCTGCAGGCCAGCTACACATAAGGTAATGTTAAATCTCACTGGTTCTAACGTCTCAGAACCAATGAGATTCGACTTGAAGATTTCTGAAGCTGGCATGCCACCATATTAGCTTTAGCTCTCTTATGTATAGATCGCTTTGCAGGATCTAAACACTGGTCCAAAAGCCCATTGTTTACATCTTCTGAAGTGATCTAAAGACCATTTTAGCAGCAAGAACATCTTTAAACGTTTTGCAGCATTATCTTTCGCTACAACCTCCCAAGGAATCAATAACCACACTGTAAATTTTTTTCCTGTAAAATAACAGTAAAGAGCTGGCAGCATAGACCCCAGCAATATACCGTTATTTTTACGGTATTGGTATGTAAAATTACTTTAGGGTAGTAGTCTGTAAACCAGAAAATTTTTTTATTTCTGTATTTCTATCATTTACAGTAAAGAGCTGGAAGCAATATAGCGTAATTTTACAGTAGTAGTCTTTAAACCAGACATACAGCATATTTCTGTAGTCACACTGTTAAATGATTTCACAGTCTAATACAGTAAAATAGTTAAAAAAAGCAACTTTCTGTGATTATTTGGAAATTACAATATTGTTAGGTTGTTACTTTGACTTTTTACAGTTTACTGTAGACAGGTACACTAGATAATACAATAACTAAATGTATCAGTTAATCAGTCCTTATTGTAATCAGTATTGATTGCAATAAACATCATTATACTCAGGCCTATAGACAGTTTCTTAAGATATACATTATTGTGAATATTTTGCAAAATAAGCTATGCAAAGTTCAAAATCAAATACCTTTATTTCAAAGAGCAATGTTAATATAAACATGAAAACAAAATATGGAAACATAGTGTCTGCTTTAGACTATGGCAATAAACTTAAATTCTTAGATTGCTCGTCAGAGACTTCCCCTTACCCTTTACCAAACATGAAGGGCATAATCTATAGTTGACTTTTTTATTTTATTTAAAGCGATACTTCACCAAAAAATGAAAATTCTGTCAGTAATCACTCAATCTCATGTTGTTCCAACCCCGTAAAACTTTTGTTCAGCTTCAGGACACAAATTAAGATATTTTTGATTAAATCTGAGATCTGTCTAAATCCTCCATAGGCATCTAAGCGATTGAAACTTGCCGGCCCAGAAAAGTTATTAAAGACATTGTTAAAATAGTCCAAGTGACTACAGTGGCTCAACCATAAGTTTATGAAGCAACAAGATTACTTTTTGTGCGCAAAAAACGAACAAAAATAACGATTGATTTTCTTCTGCGTGGGCCTGAGTATATTCACGTAGTGTAATAGCGTTGTGCTTTTCGGTTTGTTTTACGGTAAAAAAGCCCAAAGGCGCATGTTTTTCCTCTTAAAATAGTCCTGTGAGTTAGATTAAAAGTTTCTCAAAAGTCAACTTAAAGATTTACATATGTAATATGCAAAGTATTGTCAGTAAACATATACTTTCATAGAAACATTTTGAACATGCAAATTTGGCAACATTTCGAGAGCAAACTTAAGAAGTTTTTGAAAATATTATAGTACAGTAAAACATTTTGACAATATGCATCAATAAAAAAACATCTAGGGATGAAACTGTAAGGTAGGCATCTGTTCCACTAAGACTTGCAGGTTACCTTTTAAAATAGTCCTGAGAGGTAGGCTTGTGTTTTTATGTTTTAGTTCTTGTGGATCCGGATGAGTTGACCATCACTTTGATAGCTGTTACTCTCTGCAGCATTATTCCAGTGTTGCCACTGTCAAACAACAACCAACAATCATAATCATAATAATAAATAAATTATACAATAAGGTATGTACAGTATACACTCCAAGCTAATATTTTTTAATAATCTTATGGTTTGGTTGAAATAAATCCTTAATCATCGGGCAAGATGTACGATAATTATTCTAGTATGCCAATGGTATTTTCCTGCTGCCTCCATCTGCCGATTGCCTCTCTTACCGGTTAACAAGTGTTATTCGTCGGATGCAGACGTTAGGCTAATGTTTCAAAATTAAACAAAAAAAACACCCAAAAGTAATATTGTTTTGGCTATTCAAATCTAAGCCTCGCTGATATGACATGTTAAAATCCCTAGCAATTCAAGCTCCTAAGCATCAGTTTGATGTCAAACATTCTTGGCAATGTGAATAAGATTTTAATAACCTTTTAATTTGTAGACCCGATGGATTTGGATGAAAAAGACTCGATGATGTGTATCATGCATGTCATTTAAAATGTGCGTCCTCTTCTGGAAAATCTCCTTTCCAAATGATGGTTCCTGAAGTCCCTTCACGAGTTGATGGCAAATTATTTCTGTATTCTTTTAAATAAATTTTATTAAATCAAGAGCAGTAGCTTCAATTTAAAAGACTAACGTTGCATCAAACTTCTGACCATGCTCCAAAATCTCCAGTCCATGCAGTTTCAAAAAAATACTGTAGTTTCCTGTAATTTAAGACATCAGCTTACTGTTTTGGGCCTCTGTCCTGTTGCTCCAAGTTAAGCAACCCACAATGCATTGCTAACTACAGTACTAAACTGTTTAACATGAAAACAGTATTTTAGTGTTGAAAATTGGCTGTAAATTAACAGCAATTGCTTACAGTGCATTAATGTAGTTGTAATTTTAATGCAGTAAGCATATAACCAAATATATAAATAAAATATAATACCAACTGTCATATTAGCAGTCATTAGTAACTAGTCCGATACACAAACAACAACAATCAGTTAATTTCTGTCCAGAAGCCTGCGTCCAATTACCTATCTACACGCTTACTTGGTTATCTTATGTAAATTATGGGATACATCTTCTTTATTTGAATAACTTTTTTCTGAATGTGACCCATATGCACAATTACTAAATTAACTATTTTAATTAAGCCTTAAACATTCAAATTTAAATTACAATTAAAATTGCGTCTATCATTTCGTGTATTGTGCTATAGGTCTGTGCATTTAATCAGAATCAATTTAGATTTTCAATTCCAATTTTACCTTCTATCAATTATGGAAATAAAGTAATTGAGGCAAACCTCTTCTTCCGCAACTTTCTGTGTCGCAAAGATTTTCTCTTTTTATAAATCCCCATCCCACATCCTTGCAAAAAATATGTTTTTATGAAAATGTTAAACATACACACAATAGTTTTTAGTATTTTGTACTATTGCAGATCATATTTATTATATATATATATATATATATATATATATTTTTTTTTTAGATAATCTTATTTATTACTTGTATGATATTTATTTCAAATAAATTAATACAAAATTATATACAATATTTTTTATGTATTTTTTTACATTTATAACTTCGTTAAGTCCAGTGTTCAAAACTATTTTTTTATTATTTATTCATTATTTAATAAAGATATAATAATAATATGTATTGTCAGTATTGATCAAATGTCAATACTTCTAGCCAAACAGAATGGAATATTTCAAAAGACTGGTACAATAAATCTGTATCTATTTATTTTGATATGTTTATATGTTGTTTTTTGTATATTTTGCCTATTGAACATCTATATACTAGGTTGTGTATATAGTGTACCTGGTGTCCATATGCATTCTTTATGATATGGGTATATCTTTTAATGTATATATTTAATATATTAGGGTAAAAAGCACAATGAGATGCAAAGTTAAATAGAAAACTCCTTTCTGATATTGTTCCACTATTTTTCGGCACAGCATCTCTTCCCATCTTGACATTCTGAGAGACACTGTCACTCTGGGAGGCTCTTTTTATACCCAATCATGTTGCCAATTGACCTAATAAGTTGTAAATTTGTCCTCCAGCTGTTCCTTATATGAACATTTGACTTTTTTTGGCATGACATTTCAAAATGTTTTACTTTCAACATTGGTTATGTTATCTATATTCTATTGTGAATCAAATATAAATGTATGAGATTTGTAAGTTATTGCAATTCTTTATGTTCACAATTTTTTACAGTGTCCCAACTTTTATTGGGAATCGGGTTTTGTATTTTCATTGAAGAAGACTTTTTCTGGTTATTAAGTTACTAAGTTAGATTTGTGGACTAAACACCACATCACACTGAGCTCCATCTACTTTTATATATATTGATGTTTGAGACGTTTCATTTGCACTATGGCTTAAAAAAGAATAATCTATATTAAAATATAATTTTGTCAGTTATTAAATATTCCATTAAAACGAATGAATGCATTATAAGTGGATTAATATCAATTGAAATATTGCTAATATTATTTTGCAGCATATTAAAAAAACCATGCATTCCGTGGACAGAGTTGGGCTGGGCCAGGAGATGAGGGGTTGGGGGGCGGAGTCAAAGGTCCCCACTAATGTCCAGAACCAATCTGCGCCCTTGGTGAAAGACAAGAGAACAAAATGATTGGCTCTCATCACTGTCAGTCACGTTGGGCCACTCATAAGACACGCCCCCTGTGTAATGTCGATGCTGACTCCCGCTGTGAATGAATCTTCAGACATCAAGAGAAGTGCAGAGAAGAGATCTGCGCTATTAACTCCAACGATTTAGTGAATAATAAAGAATTAAAACAAGAAATATGAAAATATGAAATCCCGTGCAAATAACCCCTAAAAATAATTCTGATTTACATGTCACAATATTAGAAAACACCAGGAAGAACCAAAAACTGGGCATTACACTGAATATATGTGTTTAAAAATAACATTTATTAAAGTCATTGAGGAAACTTTCTAAATTTATATTTAATAAATTACAAAAGACGATATTTAGATATGTTTACACAATTAATAAAATAAACCAAATTAATCTGTGACAATCTATCTAAGAATCAGTAACTGTTAACAGGAGGAATTGTTATACAGTTTTTAAAATAAAATAATAATAACATAATAATAATAATATGATAATAATATAATAATATGATAATAATAATATAAAAATAATAATAATATGATGATAATAATAATAATAATAATATGATAATAATATAATAATAATAATAATAATAATAATATGATAATAATAATAATTTTATTATTGACAGTCTGACAATCAAGCAACAATGAATGTTAACTTTACAGAAACGAGTATGCGTCAATGCAAAGTTTATGTTTGCTTACTGAACACAATCATGATCATAATCTAATCTTTAATTAATAATTTGATGCACTGTATTAAAACAAATACATTTAAAGTTATTTTAATCATTTAATTTTTAATCATTTTAATTTCAGTTGGAATCATTACTGACACCATTTTACTGACAAACATTACAGACAAGAAATTATTCTGAACTTTTATTGATTAATTTTTCCTTTCGATTCTTTTCATTTATTTAAATAAACGCAAAGCAACGGTTAGAAACATAAACCAGCCAATGAGCGGCCAGCAAACGCGCGCAAACATTTATGTTTCGTTTCATAGCAACGATCAGATAAAAAAGATCTTTTTCGATTACGTAACATTGCTTGTGTATATTTCAGACGGTTGCGCGTTTTACTTTCCACATTTTGCATTTCGCTGATTTATTTCTCGATTAACTTTAAAAATGGGTCAGAAAATGTGTTCGTGCGTTAACGGTGAGCGCTTCGACGATGACAGAAGCGTGTACGGATACCGCCGAAGTCCATTTGCTCAAACCAGCGCAAATTCCCCATCAACAGTGAATTCAACTGATGGAAAATGCAAGAAAAGAAGATTTTGGACGTGGAATAAAGGACACAAAACAGGTAAAAACACTCATGAATTATCTGTTGTACCTGTTAACAACACCAGAGGAAAATACATCATGTTCATCAAACATGCATAACATAGAAAGAGTCGGATACAAAACCTCCTCAAATAAGTTTAATTATAAAAATTTACATTTGTTTTTGAATATATTTTTCCTCTTAAAAGTCACCAAAAGCATTTAATACCACAAACATTAAACATATATGAGATTGAAAGTCGTATTAACATATTTGTGTGATTAATAATAATATAGATATTGAACAAAAGTCATATTAAATTTATATTATTTGATAACATTTTTCTCGTGTTTAACATCTGTTCCCTCTTTGTGAAACTCCAGACATCAGAGAACACAGAGTCAGACCAACTCTAGACCGCTCTGTGTCCAACTCCAGTGATGAAAGCTTCCACACACCAGCCCTCTCTCTGGCTGATCTGTGTATGGATGTCCCTCGGCCTCCGGTCCGATCCGTGTCCGTCCAAAGTGATGACATCTTCCACACACCAGCTGGTAGTTGTACTGATTTACTTCTCAGCATCCCCAGACCACCGGTCCACTTTGGGTCCAACTTAAGAACTGACCTCAAGCCCTCCCTGGTCCAGTCGGGGTCCAACTTAGGTGAAGATGTGCCCCAACCTTCAGTCAGTCCAAAAAAGTCACCCAAGAAAAAGTTTCGCTTTAAGAAGATGAGAAGTGAGTAACACACATAATCCCAACACAACAAACACATAAACACTTTATAGAAGTGTAACTCAACACTTGTAGAGATTGACTTTAATGTGTCTTTCTTTGTTTAGAATCTGATAACATTTTTAAAGGTTTTAGTTTAAATTTAACAACAAAAACATATATATTACACACCGAAATATCATATTTACATAAGTGAAATATTTGTTATGATCTTGTAAACTTGAAATCTTTCTACAGCTCTAGAAGTAAACTCCGTCAAGTATAAACTCGGCAAAAAGCTGGGAGAAGGAGCTTATGGAATTGTCTTTGAAGGGACCCGTGTGAAAGATGGCTTGAAGGTTTGATTTTTTACTCTTGTTCTTCTGATGTGCTTATTTTTTAAATATCTTACTTTGTCCTTTGCAACGCCTCTTGATGTCTGTGATGTATTTTTTCTATATTGTTTTAAATGTTTTTTACATGCTTCTGCATGACTATTAAACCTTCATATCTGTTTTTTTGTTTTATTGATCAGGTTGCAGTGAAACAGGTCCCAAAGTACATCAAAGATTATATCACAATTGTAAGTACTCTGTGTTGATCAATATTATTTTATAGTGTAGCCCGACTTTTATTTTCATAAATTGGACAAAAATTCTCCTTCTTCCAGCCCTGCCATCCTGATCCTCTTCCACGGGAGATTGCTCTTCTGATCCTAGCAAATAAGGGATCCCACGTTCCTGAAATCATCCAGCTTCTGGACTGGCAGGACAACCCTAGCTTCTATGTGTTGATCCTAGAGTACCCTTCTCCCTGCGAGCAATTGTTGGATTTTTTTTTAAGGAAAAACAGAAACCTCACAGAAGCTTTGGTACGGGATTGCATGTGGCAGGCAACCAAAGCTGCCTATGTAAGCTGCCAACGAGGTGTTTTGCACCATGACATCAAACCAGAAAACATCCTCATTAACAGCGACACACTCGATCTCAAGCTGATCGACTTTGGGTGTGGAGATATACTTAAGGAATCGGGATACAAGAAATATCGAGGTATATAACTAAGCTCACTCTTATACCTGTACACTATCCTATACAATAGTGCTGAAATGCAGAGGTGTAATTCTAATGAAATATGTTTCTTTCAGGCACTCCTGACTACTGCTGCCCTGAAGCCTTCAGAAAGGAAGTGTACTACGCAGAGCCAACAACTGTGTGGTCCCTTGGGGTGATGTTTTATGGGCTGTTGTGCGGGACATTTCCTGGAAAAAACACCCTCTCCAAGATGCAAATGAAACAGTGGTCCAAGGATGGCTTATCCAAAGGTAAGATCTTCATCAAACCCACATTAATTCTAAATTGTTTAAACTGTGAAAAGACACAGCAGAAAAAAGACAAACTAAATCAAGATAAAAAATGTTCTGAACAATTTGATCAGCCAGAGCAGGCCTAAAAATTTGAGTGACACTTACATTCACAGTTTTAGGTATTAACTGTCCATTGCATTTTTTCTGCACAGAATGCTGCAGCTTGATCCAGTCATGCCTGCAGGAGGATCCCAACCAACGTATTCGTCTGAAAGAAATGCTCTCCCACCAGTGGTTTCAGGTACTGAACCTAAGATTAGCTTCAATTGTGAATTGATTATTTTTTATGTTAAACCAAATGTGCGGTGATGAAAAAATTCACTAGTTTTTGAAGCATGAGCATAAAGTCATTACATCTAAACAGATTTAAATGTTTCAGTTTAAGTCCAACATATTTCCAGACAATTCACCAGTTTTTTTTTTATTTCAGATCAAAATTTCAGAAAACAGCCCTCAGGACCTTCACATTTCCACCAGTGATTCTTAGAGTGTGAGTTCATCATGCTGTGCAAAATATTCTCGTCTGAAGCTCCAGGATATCTCTGTCATGACGCAAACCTCTCATCTAATTCATATGTGGTAAAGATTAATTTTCGCTCTTTTACAGAAATTTGCCATCCTGCGGGCCAGCTTCACATAAGGTAATGTTAAATCTCACTGGTTCTATCGTCTCAGAACCAATGAGAATCGATTTGAGGACTTCTTAAGCTGGCATGCCACCATATTAGCTTTAGCTCTCTTATGTATAGATCGTTTTGCAGGATCAAAACACTGGTCCAAAGGCCCAGTGTTTACATCTTCTGAAGTGATCTAAAGACCATTTTAGCAGCAAGAACATCTTTAAACGTTTTGCAGTGTAAACTTTCGGTAGAACCTCCCAAAGAATCAATAGCCATTAATTTAGTTGTTATTTAATGCAGTAAGCATATAACCAAATATAAATAAAATATAATACCAATTGTCATATTAGTACTCATTAGCCACTAGTCCAATAAACAAACAACAACAATCAGTTAATTTCTGTCAAGAAGCCTGCGTCCAATTACCTATCTACACATGTTTACTTGGTTTTCTCTTATGTAAATTATGGGATACGTCTTCTTAATTTGAATACATTTATTTCTTTGAATCTGACCCATATGCACAATTACTAAATTAACTATTTTATTTAAGCCTTAAACATTAAAATTTAAATTACAATTAAAATTGCATTTATAATTTCGTGTATTGTGCTATAGGTCTGTGCATTTAACCAGAATCAATTTAGATTTTCAATTCCAATTTTGCCTTCTATCAATTATGGAAATAAAGAAATTGAGAAAAACCGCTTCTGCCGCAACTTTCTGTGTCGCAAAGATTTTCTCTTTTTAAAAATCCACATCCTTGCAAAAGATATGTTTTTATCAAAATGTTAAACATACACACAATAGTTTTTAGTATTTTGTACTATTGCAGATCATATTTATTATATATATATATATATATATATATATATATATATATATATAAATGTATATTTGTTTTCGTTAGATAATCTTATTTATTACTTGTATGATATTTATTTCAAATTATAACAATATTAAAATTATATTAATTAATTAATTATAAACAATATTTTTTATGTATTTTATTACATTTATAACTTCGTTAAGTCCAGTGTTCAAAATATTTTTTTATTATTATTTATTCATTATTTAATAAAGATATAATAATAATATGTATTGTCAGTATTGATCAAAATGTCAATACTTCTAGCCAAACAGAATGGAATATTTCAAAAGACTGGTACAATAAATCTGTATCTATTTATTTTGATGTGTTTATATGTTGTTTTTTGTATATTTTGCCTATTGAACATCTATATACTGGGTTGTGTATATAGTGTACCTGCTGACCATATGCATTCTTTATGTTATGGGTATATCTTTTAATGTATATATTTCATATATTAGGGTAAGAAGCACAATGAGATGCAAAGTTAAATAGAAAACTCCTTTCTGATATTGTTCCATTATTTTTCGCCAAAGGATTGGGTGTATTAGTGATCCATTTACATTTACATTTACATTTAGGCATTTAGCAGACGCTTTTATCCAAAGCGACTTACAATAGTTGAGGAGACAATGAAGCGGTAAATAGCTGATACAACAATAGGTGAACAAGTGCTACAACAATGTTACCACGTTACACAGAGAGAGAAGTTACAAAAGTTTTTTTTTTATAGAGTGAGTAGGTTAGAAAGAAGGTACTCCTAGTGAGTTAGGTGTAGCCGGAAAAGATGAGTTTTTAGGTGTTTTTTGAAGATAGAGACCGAGTCTGACAAGCGTGAAGCCAGAGGCAGATCGTTCCACCATCGAGGAACTGAAGCAGAGAATGTTCGAGAGAGAGATTTCTTTCCCCTTTTGAGCTGGTACCACAAGTCTCAGCTCATTTGCAGAGCGCAGAGATCTTGAGGGCCTATACCTTTGCATTAGTGAGTTAAGGTAAGTCGGTGCTTAACCGGTAGGGGTGTTGTAGGCAATGAGAAGACATTTTAATTCAATGCGAGCTGCTGCCGGAAGCCAATGTAGTTTAATGAAGAGAGGTGTTACATGGGTCCTTTTTGGTTTCTTGAACACCACTCTTGCCGCTGCATTTTGAATCCTCTGCGGAGGTTTAGTTGTGCACATCGGGAGTCCAGCAAGCAGCGCGTTGCAGTAGTCCAGCCTGGACAGGACCAGAGCCTGAACCAGGATTTGTGTGGAGTGTTCTGTGAGAAACTGTCTGATCCTCTTCCCATATTGACATTCTGAGAGACACTGTCACTCTGGGAGGCTCTTTTTATACCCAATCATGTTGCCAATTGACCTGATAAGTTGTAAATTTGTCCTCTGCCGGTCCTTATATGAACATTTGACTTTTTTTGGCATGACATTTCAAAATGTTTTACTTTCAACATTGGTTATGTTATCTATATTCTATTGTGAATCAAATATGAATGTATGAGATTTGTAAGTTATTACAATTCTTTATATTCACAATTTTTTACAGTGTCCCAACTTTTATTGGGAATCGGGTTTTGTATTTTCATTGAAGAAGACTTTTTCTGGTTATTAAGTTACTAAGTTAGATTTGTGGACTAAACACCACATCACACTGAGCTCCATCTACTTTTATATATATTGATGTTTGAGACGTTTCATTTGCACGATGGCTTAAAAATGAAAAATCTTTATTAAAATATATTTTTGTCAGTTATTAAATATTCCATTAACGAATGAATGCATTATAAGTGGATTAATATCAATTGAAATATTGCTCATATTATTTTGCAGCATATTAAAAAAACATGCATTCCGTGGACAGAGTTGGGCTGGGCCAGGAGATGAGGGTTGGGGGGCGGAGTCAAAGGTCGTCAGTAATGTCCTGAACCAATCTGCGCCCTTGATGGAAGACAAGAGAACACAATGATTGGCTCTCATCACTGTCATTCACGTTGGGCCACTCATAAGACACGCCCCCTGTGTAATGTCGATGCTGACTCCCGCTGTGAATGAATCTTCAGACATCAAGAGAAGTGCAGAGAAGAGATCTGCGCTATTAACTCCAACGATTTAGTGAATAATAAAGAATTAAAACAAGAATTATGAAAATATGAAATCCCGTGCAAATAACCCCTAAAAATAATTCTGATTTACATGTCACAATATTAGAAAACACCAGGAATAACCAAAAACTGGGCATTACACTGAATATAAGTGTTTAAAAATAACATTTATTAAAGTCATTGAGGAAACTTTCTAAATTTATATTTAATAACTCACAAAAGACAATATTTAGAGATGTTTACACAATTAATAAAATAAACCAAATTAATCTGTGAAAATCTATCTAAGAATCAGTAACTGTTAACAGGAGGAATTGTTGTACAGTTTTTAAAATATAATAATAATAAAAATAATAATAATAATAATATAATAATTATTATTATAATATAATAATAATAATAATATCAATAATAAAAATAATAATAATATAATAATAATAATAATAATACTTTTATTATTGACAGTCTGACAGTCAAGCAACAATGAATGTTAACTTTACAGAAACGAGTATGCGTCAATACAAAGTTTACGTATACTTACTGAACACAATTATGATCATAATCTAATCTTTAATTAATAATTAAATGCACTGTATTAAAACAAATACATTTAAAGTTATTTTAATCATTTTATTTTTAATCATTTTAATTTCAGTTGGAATCATTACTGACACCATTTTACTGACAAACATTACAGACAAGAAATTATTCTGAACTTTTATTGATTAATTTTTCCTTTCGATTCTTTTTTATTTATTTAAACAAACGCAAAGCAACGGTTAGAAACATAAACCAGCCAATGAGCGGCCAGCAAACGCGCGCAAACATTTATGTTTCGTTTCATAGCAACGATCAGATAAAAAAGATCTTTTTCGATTACGTAACATTGCTTGTGTATATTTCAGACGGTTGCGCGTTTTACTTTGCACATTTTGCATTTCGCTGATTTATTTCTCGATTAACTTTAAAAATGGGTCAGAAAATGTGTTCGTGCGTTAACGGTGAGCGCTTCGACGATGACAGAAGCGTGTACGGATACCGCCGAAGTCCATTTGCTCAAACCAGCGCAAATTCCCCATCAACAGTGAATTCAACTGATGGAAAATGCAAGAAAAGAAGATTTTGGACGTGGAATAAAGGACACAAAACAGGTAAAAACACTCATGAATTATCTGTTGTACCTGTTAACAACACCAGAGGAAAATACATCATGTTCATCAAACATGCATAACATAGAAAGAGTCGGATACAAAACCTCCTCAAATAAGTTCGATTATAAAAGTGAACATTTGTATATTTTTCCTCTTAAAAGTCACCAAAAGTATTTAATACCACAAAGGTTAAACATATATGAGATTGAAAAGTCGTATTAACATTTTTGTGTGATTAATAATAATATAGATATTGAACAAAAGTCATATTAAATTTATATTATTTGATAAAAATTTTTTTCATGTTTAACATTTGTTCCCTCTTTATGAAACTCCAGACATCAAAGAACACAGAGTCCCACCAACTCTAGACCGCTCTGTGTCCAACTCGAGTGATGAAAGCTTCCACACACCAGCCCTCTCTCTGGCTGATCTGTGTATGGATGTCCCTCGGCCTCCGGTCCGATCCGTGTCCGTCCAAAGTGATGACAGCTTCCAAACACTAGCCCTCTCTCTGGCTGATCTGTGTATGGATGTCCCTCGGCCTCCGGTCCAATCCGTGTCCGTCCAAAGTGATGACATCTTCCACACACCAGCTGGTAGTTGTACTGATTTACTTCTCAGCATCCCCAGACCACCGGTCCACTTTGGGTCCAACTTAAGAACTGACCTCAAGCCCTCCCTGGTCCAGTCGGGGTCCAACTTAGGTGAAGATGTGCCCCAACCTTCAGTCAGTCCTAAAAAGTCACCCAAGAAAAAGTTTCACTTTAAGAAGATGAGAAGTGAGTAACACACATAATCCCAACACAACAAACACATAAACACTTCATAGAAGTGTAACGCAACACTTGTAGAGATTGACTTTAATGTGTCTTTCTTTGTTTAGAATCTGATAATTTTCAAAGGTTTTAGTTTAAATTTAACAACAAAAACATATTTATTACACACCGAAATATCATATTTACATAAGTGAAATATTTGTTATGATCTTGTAAACTTGAAATCTTTCTACAGCTCTAGAAGTAAACTCCGTCAAGTATAAACTCGGCAAAAAGCTGGGAGAAGGAGCTTATGGAATTGTCTTTGAAGGGACCCGTGTGAAAGATGGCTTGAAGGTTTGATTTTTTACTCTTGTTCTTCTGCCTTGTGCTTATTTTTTAAATATCTTACTTTGTCCTTTGCAACGCTTCTTGATGTCTGTGATGTATTTTTTCTATATTGTTTTAAATGTTTTTTACATGCTTCTGCATGACTATTAAACCTTCATATCTGTTTTTTGTTTTATTGATCAGGTTGCAGTGAAACAGGTCCCAAAGTACATCAAAGATTATATCACAATTGTAAGTACTCTGTGTTTATTAATATTATTTAATAGTGTAGCCCGACTTTTATTTTCATAAATTGTACAAAAATTCTCCTTCTTCTAGCCCTGCCATCCTGATCCTCTTCCACGGGAGATTGCTCTTCTGATCCTAGCAAATAAGGGATCCCATGTTCCTGAAATCATCCAGCTTCTGGACTGGCAGGACAACCCTAGCTTCTATGTGTTGATCCTAGAGTACCCTTCTCCCTGCGAGCAATTGTTGGATTTCTTTTTAAGGAAAAACAGAAACCTCTCAGAAGCTTTGGTACGGGATTGCATGTGGCAGGCAACCAAAGCTGCCTATGTAAGCTGCCAACGAGGTGTTTTCCACCATGACATCAAACCAGAAAACATCCTCATTAACAGCGACACACTCGATGTCAAGCTGATCGACTTTGGGTGTGGAGATATACTTAAGGAATCGGGATACAAGAGTGACCGAGGTATATAACTAAGCTCACTCTTATACCTGTACACTATCCTATACAATAGTGCTGAAATGCAGAGGTATAATTCTAATGAAATTTGTTTCTTTCAGGCACTCCTGACTACTGCTGCCCTGAAGCCTTCAGAAAGGAAGTGTACTACGCAGAGCCAACAACTGTGTGGTCCCTTGGGGTGATGTTTTATGGGCTGTTGTGCGGGACATTTCCTGGAATAAACACCCTCTCCAAGATGCAAATGAAACACTGGTCCAAGGATGGCTTATCCAAAGGTAACATGTTCATCAAACCCACATTAATTCTAAATTGTTTAAACTGTGAAAAGACACAGCAGAAAAAAGACAAACTAAATCAAGATAAAAAATGTTCTGAACAATGTGATCAGCCAGAGCAGGCCTAAAAATTTGAGTGACACTTACATTCACAGTTTAAGTTATTAACTGTCCATTGCATTTTTTCTGCACAGAATGCTGCAGCTTGATCCAGTCATGCCTGCAGGAGGATCCCAACCAACGTATTCGTCTGAAAGAAATGCTCTCCCACCAGTGGTTTCAGGTACTGAACCTAAGATTAGCTTCAATTGTGAATTGATTATTTTTTATGTTAAACCAAATGTGTGGTGATGAAAAAATTCATTAGTTTTTGAAGCATGAGCATAAAGACATTACATCTAAACAGATTTAAATGTTGCAGTTTAAGTCCAAAATATTTCCAGACAATTCGCCAGTTTTTTTTTTTATTTCAGATCAAAATTTCAGAAAACAGCCCTCAGGACCTTCACATTTCCACCAGTGATTCTTAGAGTGTGAGTTCATCATGCTGTGCAAAATATTCTCGTCTGAAGCTCCAGGATATCTCTGTCATGACACAAACCTGTCATCTAATTCATATGTGGTAAAGATTAATTTTCTCTTCTTTTACAGAATTTTGCCATCCTGCAGGCCAGCTACACATAAGGTAATGTAAAATCTCACTGGTTCTAACGTCTCAGAACCAATGAGAATCGACTTGAGGACTTCTAAAGCTGGCATGCCACCATATTAGCTTTAGCTCTCTTATGTATAGATCGCTTTGCAGGATCTAAACACTGGTCCAGAAGCCCATTGTTTACATCTTCTGAAGTGATCTAAAGACCATTTTAGCAGCAAGAACATTTTTAAACGTTTTGCAGTGTAAACTTTCCATAGAACCTCCCAAAGAATCAATAACCATTAATGTAGTTGTAATTTTAATGCAGTAAGCATATAACCAAATATAAATAAAATATAATACCAATTGTCATATTAGCAGTCATTAGCCACTAGTCCGATAAACAAACAACAACAATCCGTTAATTTCTGTCCAGAAGCCTGCGTCCAATTACCTATCTACACATGTTTACTTGGTTTTCTTATGTTAATTATGGGATACATCTTCTTTATTTGAATACATTTATTTCTTTGAATGTGATCCTTATGCAGAATTACTTAATTAACTATTTTAATTAAGCCTTAAACATTAAAATTTAAATTACAATTAAAATGGTGTCTATCATTTTGTGTATTGTGCTATAGGTCTGTGCATTTAATCAGAATCATTTTAGATTTTCAATTCCTATTTTGCCTTCTATCAATTTTGGATATAAAGTAATTTAGGAAAACCTCTTCTTCCGCCACATTCTGTTTTGAAAGATTTTCTCTTTTTATAAATCCACATCCCATATCCTTGCAAAAGATATGTTTTTATGAAAATGTTAAACCTACACACAATAGTTTTTAGTATTTTTTACTATTGCAGATCATATTTAATAGAAATATATATATATATATATATATATATATATATATATATATATATATTTATATATTTATATTTTTTATATTTAGATAATCTTATTTATTATTTGTAAGATATTTATTTTAAATAAATTGATACAAATGATATACAATATCTTATCTATTTTTTACATTTATAACTTAGTTATATTCAATGTTCAAAACAAGTTTTTTATTTATTACTTCATTATTTAATAAAAATATAACAATAATATGTATTGTCAGTATTGATCAAAATGTCAATACTTCTAGCCAAACAAAATGGAATATTTCAAAAGACTGCTACGATAAATCTGTGTCCAACTCGAATGACGAAAGCTTCCACACACCAGCCCTCTCTCTGGCTGATTTGTGTATGGAAGTCCCTCGACCTCCGGTCCGATCCGTGTCCGTCCAAGGTGATGACAGCTTCCACACACCAGCTGGTAGTTGGACTGATTTACTTCTCAGCATCCCCAGACCACCTGTCCACTTTGGGTCCAACTTAAGTACTGACATCAAGCCCACCCTGGTCCAGTCGGGATTCAACTTAGGTGAAGATGTGCCCCAACCTTCAGTCAGTCCAAAAAAGTCACCCAAGAAAAGAATTGCTTTAAGAAGATGAGAAGTGAGTAACACACATAATCCCAACACAACAAACACATAAACACTTTATAGTAGTATAACGCAACACTTGTAGAGATTGACTTTTATGTGTCTTTCTTAGTTTAGAATCTGATAACATTTAAAAAGTTTTATCTTAAATTTAATAACAAGAACATTTTAATTACACACCCAAATATCATATTTAAATAAGTTAAATATTTGTTATGATCTTGCAAACTTGAAATCTTTTAACAGCTCTAGAAGTAAACCCCGTCAAGTATAAACTCGGCAAAAAGCTGGGAGAAGGAGCTTATGGAATTGTCTTTGAAGGGACCCGTGTGAAAGATGGCTTGAAGGTTTGATTTTTTACTCATGTTTTTCTGCCTTGTGCTTATTTTTATCTCACTTTGTCCTTTGCAACGCTTGTTGATGTCTGTGAATAATTTTTTCTATATTGTTTTAAATGTTTAACGTAAATATGACGTAAAGATTAATTTACTCTTCTTTTACAGAAATTTGCCATCCTGCAGGCCAGCTACACATAAGGTAATGTTAAATCTCACTGGTTCTAACGTCTCAGAACCAATGAGATTCGACTTGAAGATTTCTGAAGCTGGCATGCCACCATATTAGCTTTAGCTCTCTTATGTATAGATCGCTTTGCAGGATCTAAACACTGGTCCAAAAGCCCATTGTTTACATCTTCTGAAGTGATCTAAAGACCATTTTAGCAGCAAGAACATCTTTAAACGTTTTGCAGCATTATCTTTCGCTACAACCTCCCAAGGAATCAATAACCACACTGTAAATTTTTTTCCTGTAAAATAACAGTAAAGAGCTGGCAGCATAGACCCCAGCAATATACCGTTATTTTTACGGTATTGGTATGTAAAATTACTTTAGGGTAGTAGTCTGTAAACCAGAAAATTTTTTTATTTCTGTATTTCTATCATTTACAGTAAAGAGCTGGAAGCAATATAGCGTAATTTTACAGTAGTAGTCTTTAAACCAGACATACAGCATATTTCTGTAGTCACACTGTTAAATGATTTCACAGTCTAATACAGTAAAATAGTTAAAAAAAGCAACTTTCTGTGATTATTTGGAAATTACAATATTGTTAGGTTGTTACTTTGACTTTTTACAGTTTACTGTAGACAGGTACACTAGATAATACAATAACTAAATGTATCAGTTAATCAGTCCTTATTGTAATCAGTATTGATTGCAATAAACATCATTATACTCAGGCCTATAGACAGTTTCTTAAGATATACATTATTGTGAATATTTTGCAAAATAAGCTATGCAAAGTTCAAAATCAAATACCTTTATTTCAAAGAGCAATGTTAATATAAACATGAAAACAAAATATGGAAACATAGTGTCTGCTTTAGACTATGGCAATAAACTTAAATTCTTAGATTGCTCGTCAGAGACTTCCCCTTACCCTTTACCAAACATGAAGGGCATAATCTATAGTTGACTTTTTTATTTTATTTAAAGCGATACTTCACCAAAAAATGAAAATTCTGTCAGTAATCACTCAATCTCATGTTGTTCCAACCCCGTAAAACTTTTGTTCAGCTTCAGGACACAAATTAAGATATTTTTGATTAAATCTGAGATCTGTCTAAATCCTCCATAGGCATCTAAGCGATTGAAACTTGCCGGCCCAGAAAAGTTATTAAAGACATTGTTAAAATAGTCCAAGTGACTACAGTGGCTCAACCATAAGTTTATGAAGCAACAAGATTACTTTTTGTGCGCAAAAAACGAACAAAAATAACGATTGATTTTCTTCTGCGTGGGCCTGAGTATATTCACGTAGTGTAATAGCGTTGTGCTTTTCGGTTTGTTTTACGGTAAAAAAGCCCAAAGGCGCATGTTTTTCCTCTTAAAATAGTCCTGTGAGTTAGATTAAAAGTTTCTCAAAAGTCAACTTAAAGATTTACATATGTAATATGCAAAGTATTGTCAGTAAACATATACTTTCATAGAAACATTTTGAACATGCAAATTTGGCAACATTTCGAGAGCAAACTTAAGAAGTTTTTGAAAATATTATAGTACAGTAAAACATTTTGACAATATGCATCAATAAAAAAACATCTAGGGATGAAACTGTAAGGTAGGCATCTGTTCCACTAAGACTTGCAGGTTACCTTTTAAAATAGTCCTGAGAGGTAGGCTTGTGTTTTTATGTTTTAGTTCTTGTGGATCCGGATGAGTTGACCATCACTTTGATAGCTGTTACTCTCTGCAGCATTATTCCAGTGTTGCCACTGTCAAACAACAACCAACAATCATAATCATAATAATAAATAAATTATACAATAAGGTATGTACAGTATACACTCCAAGCTAATATTTTTTAATAATCTTATGGTTTGGTTGAAATAAATCCTTAATCATCGGGCAAGATGTGCGATAATTATTCTAGTATGCCAATGGTATTTTCCTGCTGCCTCCATCTGCCGATTGCCTCTCTTACCGGTTAACAAGTGTTATTCGTCGGATGCAGACGTTAGGCTAATGTTTCAAAATTAAACAAAAAAAACACCCAAAAGTAATATTGTTTTGGCTATTCAAATCTAAGCCTCGCTGATATGACATGTTAAAATCCCTAGCAATTCAAGCTCCTAAGCATCAGTTTGATGTCAAACATTCTTGGCAATGTGAATAAGATTTTAATAACCTTTTAATTTGTAGACCCGATGGATTTGGATGAAAAAGACTCGATGATGTGTATCATGCATGTCATTTAAAATGTGCGTCCTCTTCTGGAAAATCTCCTTTCCAAATGATGGTTCCTGAAGTCCCTTCACGAGTTGATGGCAAATTATTTCTGTATTCTTTTAAATAAATTTTATTAAATCAAGAGCAGTAGCTTCAATTTAAAAGACTAACGTTGCATCAAACTTCTGACCATGCTCCAAAATCTCCAGTCCATGCAGTTTCAAAAAAATACTGTAGTTTCCTGTAATTTAAGACATCAGCTTACTGTTTTGGGCCTCTGTCCTGTTGCTCCAAGTTAAGCAACCCACAATGCATTGCTAACTACAGTACTAAACTGTTTAACATGAAAACAGTATTTTAGTGTTGAAAATTGGCTGTAAATTAACAGCAATTGCTTACAGTGCATTAATGTAGTTGTAATTTTAATGCAGTAAGCATATAACCAAATATATAAATAAAATATAATACCAACTGTCATATTAGCAGTCATTAGTCACTAGTCCGATACACAAACAACAACAATCAGTTAATTTCTGTCCAGAAGCCTGCGTCCAATTACCTATCTACACGCTTACTTGGTTATCTTATGTAAATTATGGGATACATCTTCTTTATTTGAATAACTTTTTTCTGAATGTGACCCATATGCACAATTACTAAATTAACTATTTTAATTAAGCCTTAAACATTCAAATTTAAATTACAATTAAAATTGCGTCTATCATTTCGTGTATTGTGCTATAGGTCTGTGCATTTAATCAGAATCAATTTAGATTTTCAATTCCAATTTTACCTTCTATCAATTATGGAAATAAAGTAATTGAGGCAAACCTCTTCTTCCGCAACTTTCTGTGTCGCAAAGATTTTCTCTTTTTATAAATCCCCATCCCACATCCTTGCAAAAAATATGTTTTTATGAAAATGTTAAACATACACACAATAGTTTTTAGTATTTTGTACTATTGCAGATCATATTTATTATATATATATATATATATATATATATATATATTTTTTTTAGATAATCTTATTTATTACTTGTATGATATTTATTTCAAATAAATTAATACAAAATTATATACAATATTTTTTATGTATTTTTTTACATTTATAACTTCGTTAAGTCCAGTGTTCAAAACTATTTTTTTATTATTTATTCATTATTTAATAAAGATATAATAATAATATGTATTGTCAGTATTGATCAAATGTCAATACTTCTAGCCAAACAGAATGGAATATTTCAAAAGACTGGTACAATAAATCTGTATCTATTTATTTTGATATGTTTATATGTTGTTTTTTGTATATTTTGCCTATTGAACATCTATATACTAGGTTGTGTATATAGTGTACCTGGTGTCCATATGCATTCTTTATGATATGGGTATATCTTTTAATGTATATATTTAATATATTAGGGTAAAAAGCACAATGAGATGCAAAGTTAAATAGAAAACTCCTTTCTGATATTGTTCCACTATTTTTCGGCACAGCATCTCTTCCCATCTTGACATTCTGAGAGACACTGTCACTCTGGGAGGCTCTTTTTATACCCAATCATGTTGCCAATTGACCTAATAAGTTGTAAATTTGTCCTCCAGCTGTTCCTTATATGAACATTTGACTTTTTTTGGCATGACATTTCAAAATGTTTTACTTTCAACATTGGTTATGTTATCTATATTCTATTGTGAATCAAATATAAATGTATGAGATTTGTAAGTTATTGCAATTCTTTATGTTCACAATTTTTTACAGTGTCCCAACTTTTATTGGGAATCGGGTTTTGTATTTTCATTGAAGAAGACTTTTTCTGGTTATTAAGTTACTAAGTTAGATTTGTGGACTAAACACCACATCACACTGAGCTCCATCTACTTTTATATATATTGATGTTTGAGACGTTTCATTTGCACTATGGCTTAAAAAAGAATAATCTATATTAAAATATAATTTTGTCAGTTATTAAATATTCCATTAAAACGAATGAATGCATTATAAGTGGATTAATATCAATTGAAATATTGCTAATATTATTTTGCAGCATATTAAAAAAACCATGCATTCCGTGGACAGAGTTGGGCTGGGCCAGGAGATGAGGGTTGGGGGGCGGAGTCAAAGGTCCCCACTAATGTCCAGAACCAATCTGCGCCCTTGGTGAAAGACAAGAGAACAAAATGATTGGCTCTCATCACTGTCAGTCACGTTGGGCCACTCATAAGACACGCCCCCTGTGTAATGTCGATGCTGACTCCCGCTGTGAATGAATCTTCAGACATCAAGAGAAGTGCAGAGAAGAGATCTGCGCTATTAACTCCAACGATTTAGTGAATAATAAAGAATTAAAACAAGAAATATGAAAATATGAAATCCCGTGCAAATAACCCCTAAAAATAATTCTGATTTACATGTCACAATATTAGAAAACACCAGGAAGAACCAAAAACTGGGCATTACACTGAATATATGTGTTTAAAAATAACATTTATTAAAGTCATTGAGGAAACTTTCTAAATTTATATTTAATAAATTACAAAAGACGATATTTAGAGATGTTTACACAATTAATAAAATAAACCAAATTAATCTGTGACAATCTATCTAAGAATCAGTAACTGTTAACAGGAGGAATTGTTATACAGTTTTTAAAATAAAATAATAATAACATAATAATAATAATATGATAATAATATAATAATATGATAATAATAATATAAAAATAATAATAATATGATGATAATAATAATAATAATAATATGATAATAATATAATAATAATAATAATAATAATAATATGATAATAATAATAATTTTATTATTGACAGTCTGACAATCAAGCAACAATGAATGTTAACTTTACAGAAACGAGTATGCGTCAATGCAAAGTTTATGTTTGCTTACTGAACACAATCATGATCATAATCTAATCTTTAATTAATAATTTGATGCACTGTATTAAAACAAATACATTTAAAGTTATTTTAATCATTTAATTTTTAATCATTTTAATTTCAGTTGGAATCATTACTGACACCATTTTACTGACAAACATTACAGACAAGAAATTATTCTGAACTTTTATTGATTAATTTTTCCTTTCGATTCTTTTCATTTATTTAAATAAACGCAAAGCAACGGTTAGAAACATAAACCAGCCAATGAGCGGCCAGCAAACGCGCGCAAACATTTATGTTTCGTTTCATAGCAACGATCAGATAAAAAAGATCTTTTTCGATTACGTAACATTGCTTGTGTATATTTCAGACGGTTGCGCGTTTTACTTTGCACATTTTGCATTTCGCTGATTTATTTCTCGACTAACTTTAAAAATGGGTCAGAAAATGTGTTCGTGCGTTAACGGTGAGCGCTTCGACGATGACAGAAGCGTGTACGGATACCGCCGAAGTCCATTTGCTCAAACCAGCGCAAATTCCCCATCAACAGTGAATTCAACTGATGGAAAATGCAAGAAAAGAAGATTTTGGACGTGGAATAAAGGACACAAAACAGGTAAAAACACTCATGAATTATCTGTTGTACCTGTTAACAACACCAGAGGAAAATACATCATGTTCATCAAACATGCATAACATAGAAAGAGTCGGATACAAAACCTCCTCAAATAAGTTTAATTATAAAAATTTACATTTGTTTTTGAATATATTTTTCCTCTTAAAAGTCACCAAAAGCATTTAATACCACAAACATTAAACATATATGAGATTGAAAGTCGTATTAACATATTTGTGTGATTAATAATAATATAGATATTGAACAAAAGTCATATTAAATTTATATTATTTGATAACATTTTTCTCGTGTTTAACATCTGTTCCCTCTTTGTGAAACTCCAGACATCAGAGAACACAGAGTCAGACCAACTCTAGACCGCTCTGTGTCCAACTCCAGTGATGAAAGCTTCCACACACCAGCCCTCTCTCTGGCTGATCTGTGTATGGATGTCCCTCGGCCTCCGGTCCGATCCGTGTCCGTCCAAAGTGATGACATCTTCCACACACCAGCTGGTAGTTGTACTGATTTACTTCTCAGCATCCCCAGACCACCGGTCCACTTTGGGTCCAACTTAAGAACTGACCTCAAGCCCTCCCTGGTCCAGTCGGGGTCCAACTTAGGTGAAGATGTGCCCCAACCTTCAGTCAGTCCAAAAAAGTCACCCAAGAAAAAGTTTCGCTTTAAGAAGATGAGAAGTGAGTAACACACATAATCCCAACACAACAAACACATAAACACTTTATAGAAGTGTAACTCAACACTTGTAGAGATTGACTTTAATGTGTCTTTCTTTGTTTAGAATCTGATAACATTTTTAAAGGTTTTAGTTTAAATTTAACAACAAAAACATATATATTACACACCGAAATATCATATTTACATAAGTGAAATATTTGTTATGATCTTGTAAACTTGAAATCTTTCTACAGCTCTAGAAGTAAACTCCGTCAAGTATAAACTCGGCAAAAAGCTGGGAGAAGGAGCTTATGGAATTGTCTTTGAAGGGACCCGTGTGAAAGATGGCTTGAAGGTTTGATTTTTTACTCTTGTTCTTCTGATGTGCTTATTTTTTAAATATCTTACTTTGTCCTTTGCAACGCCTCTTGATGTCTGTGATGTATTTTTTCTATATTGTTTTAAATGTTTTTTACATGCTTCTGCATGACTATTAAACCTTCATATCTGTTTTTTTGTTTTATTGATCAGGTTGCAGTGAAACAGGTCCCAAAGTACATCAAAGATTATATCACAATTGTAAGTACTCTGTGTTGATCAATATTATTTTATAGTGTAGCCCGACTTTTATTTTCATAAATTGGACAAAAATTCTCCTTCTTCCAGCCCTGCCATCCTGATCCTCTTCCACGGGAGATTGCTCTTCTGATCCTAGCAAATAAGGGATCCCACGTTCCTGAAATCATCCAGCTTCTGGACTGGCAGGACAACCCTAGCTTCTATGTGTTGATCCTAGAGTACCCTTCTCCCTGCGAGCAATTGTTGGATTTTTTTTTAAGGAAAAACAGAAACCTCACAGAAGCTTTGGTACGGGATTGCATGTGGCAGGCAACCAAAGCTGCCTATGTAAGCTGCCAACGAGGTGTTTTGCACCATGACATCAAACCAGAAAACATCCTCATTAACAGCGACACACTCGATCTCAAGCTGATCGACTTTGGGTGTGGAGATATACTTAAGGAATCGGGATACAAGAAATATCGAGGTATATAACTAAGCTCACTCTTATACCTGTACACTATCCTATACAATAGTGCTGAAATGCAGAGGTGTAATTCTAATGAAATATGTTTCTTTCAGGCACTCCTGACTACTGCTGCCCTGAAGCCTTCAGAAAGGAAGTGTACTACGCAGAGCCAACAACTGTGTGGTCCCTTGGGGTGATGTTTTATGGGCTGTTGTGCGGGACATTTCCTGGAAAAAACACCCTCTCCAAGATGCAAATGAAACAGTGGTCCAAGGATGGCTTATCCACAGGTAACATCTTCATCAATAATTTCTAAATTGTATAAACTGTGAAAAGACACAGCAGAAAAAAGACAAACTAAATCAAGATAAAAAATGTTCTGAACAATTTGATCAGTCAGAGCAGGCTTAAAAATTTGAGTGACACTTACATTCACAGTTTTAGGTATTAACTGTCCATTGCATTTTTTCTGCACAGAATGCTGCAGCTTGATCCAGTCATGCCTGCAGGAGGATCCCAACCAACGTATTCGTCTGAAAGAAATGCTCTCCCACCAGTGGTTTCAGGTACTGAACCTAAGATTAGCTTCAATTGTGAATTGATTATTTTTTATGTTAAACCAAATGTGCGGTGATGAAAAAATTCACTAGTTTTTGAAGCATGAGCATAAAGTCATTACATCTAAACAGATTTAAATGTTTCAGTTTAAGTCCAACATATTTCCAGACAATTCACCAGTTTTTTTTTTATTTAAGATCAAAATTTCAGAAAACAGCCCTCAGGACCTTCACATTTCCACCAGTGATTCTTAGAGTGTGAGTTCATCATGCTGTGCAAAATATTCTCGTCTGAAGCTCCAGGATATCTCTGTCATGACGCAAACCTCTCATCTAATTCATATGTGGTAAAGATTAATTTTCGCTTCTTTTACAGAAATTTGCCATCCTGCGGGCCAGCTTCACATAAGGTAATGTTAAATCTCACTGGTTCTATCGTCTCAGAACCAATGAGAATCGATTTGAGGACTTCTTAAGCTGGCATGCCACCATATTAGCTTTAGCTCTCTTATGTATAGATCGTTTTGCAGGATCAAAACACTGGTCCAAAGGCCCAGTGTTTACATCTTCTGAAGTGATCTAAAGACCATTTTAGCAGCAAGAACATCTTTAAACGTTTTGCAGTGTAAACTTTCGGTAGAACCTCCCAAAGAATCAATAGCCATTAATTTAGTTGTTATTTAATGCATTAAGCATATAACCAAATATAAATAAAATATAATACCAATTGTCATATTAGTACTCATTAGCCACTAGTCCAATAAACAAACAACAACAATCAGTTAATTTCTGTCAAGAAGCCTGCGTCCAATTACCTATCTACACATGTTTACTTGGTTTTCTCTTATGTAAATTATGGGATACGTCTTCTTAATTTGAATACATTTATTTCTTTGAATCTGACCCATATGCACAATTACTAAATTAACTATTTTATTTAAGCCTTAAACATTAAAATTTAAATTACAATTAAAATTGCATTTATAATTTCGTGTATTGTGCTATAGGTCTGTGCATTTAACCAGAATCAATTTAGATTTTCAATTCCAATTTTGCCTTCTATCAATTATGGAAATAAAGAAATTGAGAAAAACCGCTTCTGCCGCAACTTTCTGTGTCGCAAAGATTTTCTCTTTTTAAAAATCCACATCCTTGCAAAAGATATGTTTTTATCAAAATGTTAAACATACACACAATAGTTTTTAGTATTTTGTACTATTGCAGATCATATTTATTATATATATATATATATATATATATATATATATATATATAAATGTATATTTGTTTTCGTTAGATAATCTTATTTATTACTTGTATGATATTTATTTCAAATTATAACAATATTAAAATTATATTAATTAATTAATTATAAACAATATTTTTTATGTATTTTATTACATTTATAACTTCGTTAAGTCCAGTGTTCAAAATATTTTTTTATTATTATTTATTCATTATTTAATAAAGATATAATAATAATATGTATTGTCAGTATTGATCAAAATGTCAATACTTCTAGCCAAACAGAATGGAATATTTCAAAAGACTGGTACAATAAATCTGTATCTATTTATTTTGATGTGTTTATATGTTGTTTTTTGTATATTTTGCCTATTGAACATCTATATACTGGGTTGTGTATATAGTGTACCTGCTGACCATATGCATTCTTTATGTTATGGGTATATCTTTTAATGTATATATTTCATATATTAGGGTAAGAAGCACAATGAGATGCAAAGTTAAATAGAAAACTCCTTTCTGATATTGTTCCATTATTTTTCGCCAAAGGATTGGGTGTATTAGTGATCCATTTACATTTACATTTACATTTAGGCATTTAGCAGACGCTTTTATCCAAAGCGACTTACAATAGTTGAGGAGACAATGAAGCGGTAAATAGCTGATACAACAATAGGTGAACAAGTGCTACAACAATGTTACCACGTTACACAGAGAGAGAAGTTACAAAAGTTTTTTTTTTTATAGAGTGAGTAGGTTAGAAAGAAGGTACTCCTAGTGAGTTAGGTGTAGCCGGAAAAGATGAGTTTTTAGGTGTTTTTTGAAGATAGAGACCGAGTCTGACAAGCGTGAAGCCAGAGGCAGATCGTTCCACCATCGAGGAACTGAAGCAGAGAATGTTCGAGAGAGAGATTTCTTTCCCCTTTTGAGCTGGTACCACAAGTCTCAGCTCATTTGCAGAGCGCAGAGATCTTGAGGGCCTATACCTTTGCATTAGTGAGTTAAGGTAAGTCGGTGCTTAACCGGTAGGGGTGTTGTAGGCAATGAGAAGACATTTTAATTCAATGCGAGCTGCTGCCGGAAGCCAATGTAGTTTAATGAAGAGAGGTGTTACATGGGTCCTTTTTGGTTTCTTGAACACCACTCTTGCCGCTGCATTTTGAATCCTCTGCGGAGGTTTAGTTGTGCACATCGGGAGTCCAGCAAGCAGCGCGTTGCAGTAGTCCAGCCTGGACAGGACCAGAGCCTGAACCAGGATTTGTGTGGAGTGTTCTGTGAGAAACTGTCTGATCCTCTTCCCATATTGACATTCTGAGAGACACTGTCACTCTGGGAGGCTCTTTTTATACCCAATCATGTTGCCAATTGACCTGATAAGTTGTAAATTTGTCCTCTGCCGGTCCTTATATGAACATTTGACTTTTTTTGGCATGACATTTCAAAATGTTTTACTTTCAACATTGGTTATGTTATCTATATTCTATTGTGAATCAAATATGAATGTATGAGATTTGTAAGTTATTACAATTCTTTATATTCACAATTTTTTACAGTGTCCCAACTTTTATTGGGAATCGGGTTTTGTATTTTCATTGAAGAAGACTTTTTCTGGTTATTAAGTTACTAAGTTAGATTTGTGGACTAAACACCACATCACACTGAGCTCCATCTACTTTTATATATATTGATGTTTGAGACGTTTCATTTGCACGATGGCTTAAAAATGAAAAATCTTTATTAAAATATATTTTTGTCAGTTATTAAATATTCCATTAACGAATGAATGCATTATAAGTGGATTAATATCAATTGAAATATTGCTCATATTATTTTGCAGCATATTAAAAAAACATGCATTCCGTGGACAGAGTTGGGCTGGGCCAGGAGATGAGGGTTGGGGGGCGGAGTCAAAGGTCGTCAGTAATGTCCAGAACCAATCTGCGCCCTTGATGGAAGACAAGAGAACAAAATGATTGGCTCTCATCACTGTCAGTCACGTTGGGCCACTCATAAGACACGCCCCCTGTGTAATGTCGATGCTGACTCCCGCTGTGAATGAATCTTCAGACATCAAGAGAAGTGCAGAGAAGAGATCTGCGCTATTAACTCCAACGATTTAGTGAATAATAAAGAATTAAAACAAGAAATATGAAAATATGAATTCCCGTGCAAATAACCCCTAAAAATAATTCTGATTTACATGTCACAATATTAGAAAACACCAGGAATAACCAAAAACTGGGCATTACACTGAATATAAGTGTTTAAAAATAACATTTATTAAAGTCATTGAGGAAACTTTCTAAATTTATATTTAATAACTCACAAAAGACAATATTTAGAGATGTTTACACAATTAATAAAATAAACCAAATTAATCTGTGAAAATCTATCTAAGAATCACTAACTGTTAACAGCAGGAATTGTTGTACAGTTTTTAAAATATAATAATAATAAAAATAATAATATAATAACAATATGATGATAATAATAATATCAATGATAAAAATAATAATAATATAATAATAATAATAATACTTTTATTATTGACAGTCTGACAGTCCAGCAACAATGAATGTTAACTTTTCAGAAACGAGTATGCGTCAATACAAAGTTTACGTATACTTACCGAACACAATTATGATCATAATCTAATCTTTAATTAATAATTAAATGCACTGTATTAAAACAAATACATTTAAAGTTATTATAATCATTTTATTTTTAATCATTTTAATTTCAGTTGGAATCATTACTGACACCATTTTACTGACAAACATTACAGACAAGAAATTATTCTGAACTTTTATTGATTAATTTTTCCTTTCGATTCTTTTTTATTTATTTAAACAAACGCAAAGCAACGGTTAGAAACATAAACCAGCCAATGAGCGGCCAGCAAACGCGCAGCAAACATTTATGTTTCGTTTCATAGCAACGATCAGATAAAAAAGATCTTTTTCGATTACGTAACATTGCTTGTGTATATTTCAGACGGTTGCGCGTTTTACTTTCCACATTTTGCATTTCGCTGATTTATTTCTCGACTAACTTTAAAAATGGGTCAGAAAATGTGTTCCTGCGTTAACGGTGAGCGCTTCGACGATGACAGAAGCGTGTACGGATACCGCCGAAGTCCATTTGCTCAAACCAGCGTAAATTCCCCATCAACAGTGAATTCAACTGATGGAAAATGCAAGAAAAGAAGATTTTGGACGTGGAATAAAGGACACAAAACAGGTAAAAACACTCATGAATTATCTGTTGTACCTGTTAACAACACCAGAGGAAAATACATCATGTTCATCAAACATAGATAACATAGAAAGAGTCGGATACAAAACCTCCTCAAATAAGTTCGATTATAAAAATTAACATTTGTATATTTTTCCTCTTAAAAGTCACCAAAAGTATTTAATACCACAAAGGTTAAACATATATGAGATTGAAAAGTCGTATTAACATATTTGTGTGATTAATAATAATATAGATATTGAACAAAAGTCATATTAAATTTATATTATTTGATCAAATTTTTTTTCATGTTTAACATTTGTTCCCTCTTTATGAAACTCCAGACATCAAAGAACACAGAGTCCCACCAACTCTAGACCGCTCTGTGTCCAACTCGAGTGATGAAAGCTTCCACACACCAGCCCTCTCTCTGGCTGATCTGTGTATGGATGTCCCTCGGCCTCCGGTCCGATCCGTGTCCGTCCAAAGTGAGGACAGCTTCCACACACCAGCCCTCTCTCTGGATGATCTGTGTATGAATGTCCCTCGGCCTCCGGTCCGATCCGTGTCCGTCCAAAGTGATGACATCTTCCACACACCAGCTGGTAGTTGTACTGATTTACTTCTCAGCATCCCCAGACCACCGGTCCACTTTGGGTCCAACTTAAGAACTGACCTCAAGCCCTCCCTGGTCCAGTCGGGGTCCAACTTAGGTGAAGATGTGCCCCAACCTTCAGTCAGTCCTAAAAAGTCACCCAAGAAAAAGTTTCACTTTAAGAAGATGAGAAGTGAGTAACACACATAATCCCAACACAACAAACACATAAACACTTTATAGAAGTGTAACGCAACACTTGTAGAGATTGACTTTAATGTGTCTTTCTTTGTTTAGAATCTGATAATTTTCAAAGGTTTTAGTTTAAATTTAACAACAAAAACATATATATTACACACCGAAATATCATATTTACATAAGTGAAATATTTGTTATGATCTTGTAAACTTGAAATCTTTCTACAGCTCTAGAAGTAAACTCCGTCAAGTATAAACTCGGCAAAAAGCTGGGAGAAGGAGCTTATGGAATTGTCTTTGAAGGGACCCGTGTGAAAGATGGCTTGAAGGTTTGATTTTTTACTCTTGTTCTTCTGCCTTGTGCTTATTTTTTAAATATCTTACTTTGTCCTTTGCAACGCTTCTTGATGTCTGTGATGTATTTTTTCTATATTGTTTTAAATGTTTTTTACATGCTTCTGCATGACTATTAAACCTTCATATCTGTTTTTTGTTTTATTGATCAGGTTGCAGTGAAACAGGTCCCAAAGTACATCAAAGATTATATCACAATTGTAAGTACTCTGTGTTGATTAATATTATTTTATAGTGTAGCCCGACTTTTATTTTCATAAATTGTACAAAAATTCTCCTTCTTCTAGCCCTGCCATCCTGATCCTCTTCCACGGGAGATTGCTCTTCTGATCCTAGCAAATAAAGGATCCCATGTTCCTGAAATCATCCAGCTTCTGGACTGGCAGGACAACCCTAGCTTCTATGTGTTGATCCTAGAGTACCCTTCTCCCTGCGAGCAATTGTTGGATTTCTTTTTAAGGAAAAACAGAAACCTCTCAGAAGCTTTGGTACGGGATTGCATGTGGCAGGCAACCAAAGCTGCCTATGTAAGCTGCCAACGAGGTGTTTTCCACCATGACATCAAACCAGAAAACATCCTCATTAACAGCGACACACTCGATGTCAAGCTGATCGACTTTGGGTGTGGAGATATACTTAAGGAATCGGGATACAAGAGTGACCGAGGTATATAACTAAGCTCACTCTTATACCTGTACACTATCCTATACAATAGTGCTGAAATGCAGAGGTATAATTCTAATGAAATTTGTTTCTTTCAGGCACTCCTGACTACTGCTGCCCTGAAGCCTTCAGAAAGGAAGTGTACTACGCAGAGCCAACAACTGTGTGGTCCCTTGGGGTGATGTTTTATGGGCTGTTGTGCGGGACATTTCCTGGAATAAACACCCTCTCCAAGATGCAAATGAAACAGTGGTCCAAGGATGGCTTATCCAAAGGTAACATGTTCATCAAACCCACATTAATTCTAAATTGTTTAAACTGTGAAAAGACACAGCAGAAAAAAGACAAACTAAATCAAGATAAAAAATGTTCTGAACAATGTGATCAGCCAGAGCAGGCCTAAAAATTTGAGTGACACTTACATTCACAGTTTTAGGTATTAACTGTCCATTGCATTTTTTCTGCACAGAATGCTGCAGCTTGATCCAGTCATGCCTGCAGGAGGATCCCAACCAACGTATTCGTCTGAAAGAAATGCTCTCCCACCAGTGGTTTCAGGTACTGAACCTAAGATTAGCTTCAATTGTGAATTGATTATTTTTTATGTTAAACCAAATGTGCGGTGATGAAAAAATTCACTAGTTTTTGAAGCATGAGCATAAAGACATTACATCTAAACAGATTTAAATGTTGCAGTTTAAGTCCAAAATATTTCCAGACAATTCACCAGTTTTTTTTTTTATTTCAGATCAAAATTTCAGAAAACAGCCCTCAGGACCTTCACATTTCCACCAGTGATTCTTAGAGTGTGAGTTCATCATGCTGTGCAAAATATTCTCGTCTGAAGCTCCAGGATATCTCTGTCATGACACAAACCTGTCATCTAATTCATATGAGGTAAAGATTAATTTTCTCTTCTTTTACAGAATTTTGCCATCCTGCAGGCCAGCTACACATAAGGTAATGTAAAATCTCACTGGTTCTAACGTCTCAGAACCAATGAGAATCGACTTGAGGACTTCTAAAGCTGGCATGCCACCATATTAGCTTTAGCTCTCTTATGTATAGATCGCTTTGCAGGATCTAAACACTGGTCCAGAAGCCCATTGTTTACATCTTCTGAAGTGATCTAAAGACCATTTTAGCAGCAAGAACATTTTTAAACGTTTTGCAGTGTAAACTTTCCATAGAACCTCCCAAAGAATCAATAACCATTAATGTAGTTGTAATTTTAATGCAGTAAGCATATAACCAAATATAAATAAAATATAATACCAATTGTCATATTAGCACTCATTAGCCACTAGTCCGATAAACAAACAACAACAATCCGTTAATTTCTGTCCAGAAGCCTGCGTCCAATTACCTATCTACACATGTTTACTTGGTTTTCTTATGTTAATTATGGGATACATCTTCTTTATTTGAATACATTTATTTCTTTGAATGTGATCCTTATGCAGAATTACTTAATTAACTATTTTAATTAAGCCTTAAACATTAAAATTTAAATTACAATTAAAATGGTGTCTATCATTTTGTGTATTGTGCTATAGGTCTGTGCATTTAATCAGAATCATTTTATATTGTCAATTCCTATTTTGCCTTCTATCAATTTTGGATATAAAGTAATTTAGGAAAACCTCTTCTTCCGCCACATTCTGTTTTGAAAGATTTTCTCTTTTTATAAATCCACATCCCATATCCTTGCAAAAGATATGTTTTTATGAAAATGTTAAACCTACACACAATAGTTTTTAGTATTTTTTACTATTGCAGATCATATTTAATAGAAATATATATATATATATATATATATATATATATATATATATATATATATATATATATTTATATTTTTTATATTTAGATAATCTTATTTATTATTTGTAAGATATTTATTTTAAATAAATTGATACAAATGACATACAATATCTTATCTATTTTTTACATTTATAACTTAGTTATATTCAATGTTCAAAACAAGTTTTTTATTTATTACTTCATTATTTAATAAAAATATAACAATAATATGTATTGTCAGTATTGATCAAAATGTCAATACTTCTAGCCAAACAAAATGGAATATTTCAAAAGACTGCTACGATAAATCTGTGTCCAACTCGAATGACGAAAGCTTCCACACACCAGCCCTCTCTCTGGCTGATTTGTGTATGGAAGTCCCACGACCTCCGGTCCGATCCGTGTCCGTCCAAAGTGATGACAGCTTCCACACACCAGCTGGTAGTTGGACTGATTTACTTCTCAGCATCCCCAGACCACCGGTCCACTTTGGGTCCAACTTAAGTACTGACATCAAGCCCACCCTGGTCCAGTCGGGATTCAACTTAGGTGAAGATGTGCCCCAACCTTCAGTCAGTCCAAAAAAGTCACCCAAGAAAAGAATTGCTTTAAGAAGATGAGAAGTGAGTAACACCTATAATCCCAACAAAACAAACACATAAACACTTTATAGTAGTATAACGCAACACTTGTAGAGATTGACTTTAATGTGTCTTTCTTTGTTTAGAATCTGATAATTTTCAAAGGTTTTAGTTTAAATTTAACAACAAAAACATATTTATTACACACCGAAATATCATATTTACATAAGTGAAATATTTGTTATGATCTTGTAAACTTGAAATCTTTCTACAGCTCTAGAAGTAAACTCCGTCAAGTATAAACTCGGCAAAAAGCTGGGAGAAGGAGCTTATGGAATTGTCTTTGAAGGGACCCGTGTGAAAGATGGCTTGAAGGTTTGATTTTTTACTCTTGTTCTTCTGCCTTGTGCTTATTTTTTAAATATCTTACTTTGTCCTTTGCAACGCTTCTTGATGTCTGTGATGTATTTTTTCTATATTGTTTTAAATGTTTTTTACATGCTTCTGCATGACTATTAAACCTTCATATCTGTTTTTTGTTTTATTGATCAGGTTGCAGTGAAACAGGTCCCAAAGTACATCAAAGATTATATCACAATTGTAAGTACTCTGTGTTGATCAATATTATTTTATAGTGTAGCCCGACATTTATTTTCATAAATTGGACAAAAATTCTCCTTCTTCCAGCCCTGCCATCCTGACCCTCTTCCACGGGAGATTGCTCTTCTGATCCTAGCAAATAAGGGATCTCACGTTCCTGAAATCGTCCAGCTTCTGGACTGGCAGGACAACCCTAGCTTCTATGTGTTGATCCTAGAGTACCCTTCTCCCTGCGAGCAATTGTTGGATTTTTTTTTAAGGAAAAACAGAAACCTCACAGAAGCTTTGGTACGGGATTGCATGTGGCAGGCAACCAAAGCTGCCTATGTAAGCTGCCAGCGAGGTGTTTTCCACCATGACATCAAACCAGAAAACATCCTCATTAACAGCGACACACTCAATGTCAAGCTGATCGACTTTGGGTGTGGAGATATACTTAAGGAATCGGGATACAAGAGTGACCGAGGTATATAACTAAGCTCACTCTTATACCTGTACACTATCCTATACAATAGTGCTGAAATGCAGAGGTATAATTCTAATGAAATATGTTTCTTTCAGGCACTCCTGACTACTGCTGCCCTGAAGCCTTCAGAAAGGAAGTGTACTACGCAGAGCCAACAACTGTGTGGTCCCTTGGGGTGATGTTTTATGGGCTGTTGTGCGGGACATTTCCTGGAAAAAACACCCTCTCCAAGATGCAAATGAAACAGTGGTCCAAGGATGGCTTATCCACAGGTAACATCTTCATCAATAATTTCTAAATTGTATAAACTGTGAAAAGACACAGCAGAATAAAGACAAACTATATCAAGATAAAAAATGTTCTGAACAATTTGATCAGTCAGAGCAGGCTTAAAAATTTGAGTGACACTTACATTCACAGTTTTAGTTATTAACTGTCCATTGCATTTTTTCTGCACAGAATGCTGCAGCTTGATCCAGTCATGCCTGCAGGAGGATCCCAACCAACGTATTCGTCTGAAAGAAATGCTCTCCCACCAGTGGTTTCAGGTACTGAACCTAAGATTAGCTTCAATTGTGAATTGATTATTTTTTATGTTAAACCAAATGTGCGGTGATGAAAAAATGCACTACTGTTTGAATCATGAGCATAAAGACATTACATCTAAACAGATTTAAATGTTCAGTTTAAATCCAAAATATTTCCAGACAATTCACCAGTTTTTTTTAAATTTCAGATCAAAATATCAGAAAACAGCCCTCAGGACCTTCACATTTCCACCAGTGATTCTTAGAATGTGAGTTCATCATGCTGTCCCAAATATTCTCTTCTGAAGCTCCAGGATATCTCTGTCATGACACAAACCTGTCATCTAATTCATATGAGGTAAAGATTAATTTTCTCTTCTTTTACAGAAATTTGCCATCCTGCAGGCCAGCTACACATAAGGTAATGTTAAATCTCACTGGTTCTATCGTCTCAGAACCAATGAGAATCGACTTGAGGATTTCTGAAGCTGGCATGCCACCATATTAGCTTTAGCTCTCTTATGTATAGATCGTTTTGCAGGATCAAAACACTGGTCCAAAGGCCCTTTGTTTACATCTTCTGAAGTGATCTAAAGACCATTTTAGCAGCAAGAACATCTTTAAACGTTTTGCAGTGTAAACTTTCGGTAGAACTCCCAAAGAATCAATGACCATTAATGTAGTTGTAATTTAATACAGTTAGCATATAACCAAATATAAATAAAATGTAATACCAATTGTCATATTAGTAGTCATTAGCCACTAGTCCGATGAACAAACAACAACAATCAGTTAATTTCTGTCCAGAAGCCTGCGTCCAATTATCTATCTACACATGTTTACTGTTTACTACATGTTAATTATGGGATACATCTTCTTTATTTGAATACATTTAATTATTTGAATGTGACCCATATGCAGAATTACTAAATTAACTATTTTAATTAAGCCTTAAACATTAAAATTTAAATTACAATTAAAATGGTGTCTATCATTTCGTGTGTTGTGCTATAGGTCTGTGCATTTAATCAGAATCAATTTAGATTTTCAATTCCTATTTTGCCTTCTTTCAATTTTGGATATAAAGTAATTGAGGCAAACCTCTTCTTCTGCAACTTTCTGTGTCGCAAAGATTTTCTCTTTTTATAAATCCACATCCCACATCCTTGCAAAAGATATGTTTTTATGAAAATGTTAAACATACACACGATAGTTTTTAGTATTTTGTACTATCGCAGATCATATTTAATATATATATATATATATATATATATATATATATATATTATCTTAAGATTGATTATATGTATGATATTTATTTAAAATAAATTAATACAAAATAAAATTCAATATTTTATCTATTTTTCACATTTATGACTTTGTTAAGTCCAGTGTTCAAAACTATTTTTTAAATTATTTATTCATTATTTAATAAAGATATAATAATAATATGTATTGTCAGTATTGATCAAATGTCAATACTTATTGCCAAACAGAATGGAATATTTCAAAAGACTGGTACAATAAATCTGTATCTATTTATTTTGATATGTTTATATGTTGTTTTTTGTATATTTTGCCTATTGAACATCTATATACTAGGTTGTGTATATAGTGTACCTGCTGCCCATATGCATTCTTTATGATATGGGTATATCTTTTAATGTATATATTTTATATATTAGGGTAAGAAGCACAATGAGATGCAAAGTCAAATTATTATGATTATAACTTTACAATATCTTGCCACGTATATTCCACATACAGCAAAGAGTAAAAGAAATCCCAAATCTAAAATGGACACAAAGAAATAAGAAAATAAGTAATATGACATAGAGAGAGAGAGAGTCTTCGAGACAAATGTTATAAACACAGACACATATATATATCTGCACAAAACATTGACCAAACACTGTTTTAAACTTCTTAAGGTTTAACAATATGACTGCACTATCCGCCATAATGATTCCACGCCCCTAAAACAAAGCTCGGAATGATTGGGTACTGCGGACCAATGGTAGCCGCTGTACAGAAATGAAAGATTTGGTTGGTTCCCGGTGGCGCGAAAACGATCACATGGTGCAACATTCCGCGCGAAAACCTCTACAGGAACTCGTGGAGCACCAGCATTGTCCTGAACTCGAGTCTTATAACTTTGTTATAACGATTGATCAGAAAAATGGATATTACGGAATCTGGAGTGGATCAACACGCTGGTCAGACGATCAAGGACGATCTGGCGGAAAAATGTCAAAAATTATTCCACGCTTTTTTGGAGGAGTGAGTAAATCCGGTTCATGACTACACAACTTTACTGTCACTATACCTGTTCTAGAAATGATCGTTTTTTATTAAACTTAACAGAAAATATGTTTAAACATCTTAGATAAGATTTCTTTACCATTTAGTTAAATGTTTTTAAATTAAAGTTGACATATGTGCTCACCATGCATCATGTGGCTTTGGAGTATGATTTGTAGTCCGGATTAACATGAGATCGTGTCTGTAGGTTTCAGAATAGCGATGGGGAGGTGAAATACCTACGGGACGCAGAGGAGTTGATCCGGCCTGAGAGGAACACACTTGTGGTCAGTTTTACAGACCTGGAGGGGTTTAATCAAGAACTGGCCACTGCCATTCAAGAGGAATTCTACAGGTGTGCACAAATACACATCATTCATCACATTTGCATAATTCTGTGCTATGTGGTAGTGATGAATAAAGCTGGTACTATAATGCCATTTTAAACTCATAACAGTAGTATTTGCATACAGTCATATATTAGTAATAAAGCATTGACATATACAAGTATTTTTTGTTTTAAAGCATACATTTTTGTATTTCACTGTTTTGGAACAATACCAATACAATGTAGGGCATGTGTAGTAAAAATGAGTGCTTTTAAAGATACCGTTTACTATATTTACTATGTTTACTCTATTCAACATCTTGTTTTAGACTTTACCCCTTCCTGTGCCGCTCTGTGCGTAACTTTGCTCGGGATCATGCCAAGGTCCCTGTCACCAAGGATTTCTATGTTGCCTTCCAGGATCTACCAACAAGACATAAGTATGGACGAAATAAAATCTCTACAACAAATGACAAAACATTTAGTATTTATCATTTATCAAAGTTTATCATTCAGTTATTAGTTTCCAGCTGGGATGCTTGATTATGACAAAAATTATAATAACAATTATTTTGCCCACTGTGGATTTTGTAACACGATAACTGTAACAAAAGTTTTTTTATTGATAAATTATTAATGAATAACATATTTCCAGCATAACATATATATAAACATAATACAACCATATATATATATACAACACATTTATGAGGACAATAAAACAAATGCTACACTGAATACAGCAAAATAATTGTTTCAACTTTATTATTACGTTTTCTCCATTGTTGGAGGTCAAAGTTAAAACTGAAGATTGTATTTTAATTATAATTATCTGCATAGCCCTTATTTCAAGCGTAAACATGTTATATACTGTATGTTTAAGATGTGTATTGACTTTTTGATATTCTAAGCACAAACCTCTCTTTGCAGGATCCGTGAGTTATCCACGCTGAAAGTCGGCTCGCTGGTGCGTATCAGCGGTCAGGTCGTCCGTACTCATCCTGTTCACCCTGAGCTGGTGAGCGGGACCTTCTTGTGTCTGGACTGTCAGGGAGTGATAAAAGACGTAGAGCAACAGTTTAAATACACCCAGCCGAGCATCTGCCGCAACCCAGTGTGCAACAACCGCAGACGCTTCCTCCTTGATACGAACAAGTCTAAGTTCATTGATTTCCAGAAGGTGTGACAGATGAATTTTAAACCTGAGATTTTAATGATTAATGTTAAAATCCATTAATCCAAGTTTTGTTATTAATGTTGACACCAGGTGCGGATCCAGGAGACCCAGGCTGAACTTCCCCGGGGCTCTATTCCGCGCAGTATGGAGGTGATTCTGCGGGCGGAGGCTGTGGAGTCGGCACAGGCTGGTGATAAATGTGATTTCATTGGCTCCCTCATCGTGGTTCCTGATGTATCCCAGCTGGCTACACCAGGTACACATCTCCCGTAAACCAAAACATGACTTATGACAATAGACATGTGGTTAAGTCTTGCTCCATCATCTCTGCAACTTATCCAATGCTTTGACGTGCTATCGAATAGAACATTTATGTTTATTTTCAGGTGTGCGTTCTGAGACCAGCTCCCGGACAGCTGGAGCACAGGGATATGAGAACGAAGGCCTACGCGGATTAAAAGCGCTGGGTGTCAGGGAACTTAGTTATCGTCTTGCCTTTTTGGCGTGCCATGTAGCCCCCACCAATCCCAGGGTAAGAAACAAAGCCTGTTCTGTTTGTACGTTCTTATACATTTCGTATATTCATCGATTGTAAACGAGCATCTTGGTTTGTAGTTTGGCGGTAAGGAGATACGAGATGACGAGCAGACAGCTGAGAGCATCAAGAACCAGATGTCAGTGCAGGAATGGGAGAAAGTGTTTGAGATGAGCCAAGACAAGAATCTCTACCACAACCTCTGCACCAGCCTCTTCCCTACCATTCATGGTCAGTTGGAATGGATGTATTTTTACATAAGTATGTTTGTGATAAAAGGAGTCTAAAATGACTGTCACTTTCTCAGGCAATGATGAAGTAAAGCGAGGAATTCTGCTCATGCTGTTCGGCGGTGTTCCCAAAACCACCATGGAGGGGACGTCTCTGAGAGGTGACATCAATGTCTGTATCGTTGGAGACCCCAGCACAGCCAAAAGCCAGTTCCTAAAGTGAGTACATCTTGCACTGAACATCAGTGGTATTAAAACACAGATACTGATGTAATTATGTTATTTGATTTAGATATTAGTCTTAGAATGGATAAGTATTGATTAGAATTGTGGGAAAAGGATATAAAGCTGTTATGTGTAAGTCTAAAGTGATCCGTTATTTCAGACACGTGGAGGAGTTCTGTCCACGAGCAGTGTACACCAGCGGTAAAGCCTCCAGTGCGGCCGGTCTCACAGCCGCTGTGGTGAGAGACGAGGAATCGCATGAGTTTGTCATCGAAGCCGGAGCACTCATGCTTGCTGATAATGTAAGTTTTACACACATCGAGTTCAGTCTTAAATTAATTGTTTTTCCCTAAAGGAAGATTCTGTCAGTGCCCAAAGATATTTTGAAGAATGATGGTAATCGGATACAATTGACCCTTCAGGTCAAAGTTGTCATCTGAATTCTCCAGAATATTCGAAAGACAAGAAGTTTACATCGGTTGCAATAGCTATTCATCCCAATTGACTAAACGCTGAATTCCTGAAAGTATGTAAAAGCACAAGTGCGTGTCTGCAAAATCCATAAAGTACGACTATTGTGTTTAGGGTGTTTGCTGCATTGATGAGTTTGACAAGATGGAAACGAGAGACCAGGTGGCTATCCATGAGGCCATGGAGCAGCAGACCATCTCCATCACTAAAGCTGGAGTAAAGGTGAGGGTCAAATAATTAATTTCACTTAATACAAGTGAAATATAATGATTTAAAAGCATTTCCACCAACAGCTTGTTTGTGTACATGGTCATTTTGTACTCAATTGAACTTTCGTCATTTCAGGCCACTCTGAATGCTCGCACATCCATTTTGGCTGCTGCAAATCCCGTGAGCGGACGCTACGACCGCTCCAAATCTCTCAAACAGAACATCAACCTGACGGCACCCATCATGTCCCGTTTCGATCTGTTCTTCATCCTGGTGGACGATTGCAATGAGGTTTGTGCATGTGTGTTTTTACTAGATGTCCATGAGCTACAAGTATATGAGAATCAGTTTGACAAAGGATGTGTGTAGGTTGATAAGAAATGCTTTTGTCTTTCACCTCAGGTCACAGATTATGCCATAGCCAGACGTATTGTAGACCTCCACTCCAGGATTGAGAATTCTGTGGAGCGTCTCTATACTCTGGATGAGATCCGCAGATATCTGCTCTTCGCCCGGCAGTTCAAACCAAAGGTGCGACAGCGGTTCCAGCATACTGTATCAGAAATTAACTGTTCTGGAAAATCTGTTTGATATGACAACTAATGTGTCTTGCTCTGTGTCTGGTATCAGATCTCAAAGGAGTCTGAGGAATTCATCGTGGAGCAGTATAAGCGTCTGAGACAGAGAGATGGTTCAGGAGTTACAAAATCATCCTGGAGGATCACCGTCCGGCAGCTGGAGAGCTTGATCCGTCTCTCTGAGAGCATGGCCAGAATGCACTGCTGTGATGAGGTGTGTTTGAAAGACATAAGGGCATGACCACCATCACCCTCAATCCTCGAAACGAAACGAACAACATTAAGATAATATAGCTGCGAATCAACCAGTATCTTTCTTTTGTAGGTTCAACCAAAGCATGTAAAAGAGGCTTTCAGACTGTTGAATAAATCCATTATTCGGGTCGAGACCCCTGATATCAACCTAGATGAGGAGGAAGAGGAGGCAGTTGAAGAGGAAGATGCACAGATGAATGGTAGAGTCATATTTTATTTTTCAGGGTTCTTACAGCTGTGTAAAAATATGGTATGAAATACATGGACCAATCGGACACCTGCTTAGTAGAGTGTTTCTAAACAATCATGTTGTGGTAATCTTATCGTTTTCAGGACATGATGTTCCTAACGGAGTAAACGGAGAAGTAAATGGTCACGAGCACACAAACGGTCACGGCGTCAACGGAGAGAGCGGTAAACCTTCACTGCGCATATCTTTCGCCGAGTACAAGCGGATTTCCAACCTGCTGGTGCTGCACCTGCGCCAATCCGAAGAAGGTCAGTGTCAGTCAATTTTTAAATTTTGACTTTACAAAATTGACGCTCGGTTTATTTTGAGTGGGAACGGTGGCAATCAAATGTAAGAATGTGATGCAAATATGTGAACCCTCTATGGAAGAATTCGGGCTGTGTTCCAAATGTTTAAGAACGTTACATTTATAAATATCTAAGTTTAGGTTAAATCTGAATAATAAAGTATAGCAATTAATCCAATAAAAGTTTATATTCTATTATTATTTGAAACAGTCTGACTTATGTGCATCATGTGCTTTCTTTCAGCTGAAGACGAGGCGGCTCTTAAGAAGAGCGAGATAGTCAACTGGTACCTGAAGGAAATTGAATCAGAGATCGATTCAGAAATGGAACTCCTAAATAAGAAGGCGATCATCGACAAAGTCATCCACAGACTGGTTCATTGTGTAAGGAAATATTCGTACGTATTAAAGGTTTGAAAACCACATCCAGCGTTCTAACAATATGAAAATGTTTGTGTTATTCAGGATTATATTCTGATCGAGCTCACACCGTCTGGTCTCAAGGGTTCTGCCGGAACAGAATCCCAGGATGAAGATGTTATTCTCGTGGTTAACCCCAATTACACATTTGATGATTAGATGTTTTTATTCCGTTGCTTCCTAACGGAATGACACGCCACGATTTGTTCTTTGTGTAAATTGGTTCATTTTATTATTTTCATCTGTTTTTCTGCTTTTAAATTGACATTGCGACGATGTAAATATGTTTTAGTGCTCTAGTGTTTTTTTATTTGTTTTAAAGGCGTTACGAGTTTGAAATGTTTTGTGATAAGGTCTGTCGAGGATGATGTCGGAAAATTATAAAGTTAACAGAAATGTAGTTTTAGAAATGCAGCCCATTGTGATGTGTAACTGCACCATGTAAAATACACACAAATATTTGTAATAAAATATAAAATGTATAAAACAGCAATTAAGGGCATTTATGTTGTTGTTGTTGTTTCCAATGAAGTTGTTTAAAACCTTTGGAAACTTGAGGACATTTACATGACATGGCAATTGTGCATTCATAAATGCAAATGCTTTGATTGTGAAAACAGTAAAAAAATACAAAAAAATTATTACAATACCACACTCAAGTCTTCTTCGTGTTTGGGCTCCTGTGGGAAAAGATTATTTAATCTGATTTGTGTTTATAAAAGTAAGGCACATAACGGGGCACCTATACGAAGAGGACCTCTGATGACGCGCTCGTCGTCTTCTTTACACAACAAACATGGCGGCGCCCTGTAACAATCTAATAAGGTCGGCTTTTCAAGGTACTGGAGAACATTTGACAGCAGTTTAGTTAAGTTTTGTAAATATTGATATATATCAAAAGATTATCTGAACATCCAGTGGTTCCAATCACTGCTTCTGATTTTCGCCATGTCAGAACTTTACTCTAATGTGTGAGGCACAATAAACATACATAGAATAACACACATTTCTATTTTAAAGTTTTATTCATTAAAATGATCAGGAGTGTACTGGTGTTAAATGTTAAAAGTCAATTATATGCCTATAGCTTAAAGTGATAGTTCACCCAAAAATCTAAATTAGTATTTTGAAGAAAGTTCCCCACATTTGCATTTATTTTAAGTCCATATGATAGAAGTGAATGGTTAGCATGGCTGTCATGCTAACAAACTTTCTTCAAAATATCTTATGTGTTCTGATGAAGACAGATGGTGAGTACATTCGTACAAACTTTTAATTTTGGGATGAACTATTTTAACTGCGAAAGAATAAATTGGACCATTTATCTACTATTACACTGCCTCACTTTATATTTGAATAACCGTCAACTTAACTCTACATATAAGAGATGTGTACACTAAAATAAATATATGAATTCAATTATTTAACAGTCTTACATTTATGACAGGGTTCCATCACTTATTCAAAAGGACATTGTGGATCGGACCTTCCTCCAAGAGCAGGATTTCCATCATTGGATTGCAGGAGAATGATTTACACATCAGAGCTCTTCACTCCAGGAATTATTCCTTACAATCCACCGGCAAGACTCAGGAAATAACAAGCACACAGAAACCAGTACAACGTGAACATCAGACAGAGCAACAAACGAAGGAAGAGGAGAATGAGGATGATGAAGATGATAACAGGCCTGAGTACATTCCAAAAAGAAAAGCCAAAAATCCAATGATGAAGATTGGATATGCCTGGTAAGCCTGCCTGCAGTGATTATTAAATGAATATAAATGATAAGTTGACTGCTCTGATTACTGATACTATGCGATGTTTTCTCGAAGGATGATTGGCTTGCCCAGTGGAGTTATTGGCTTTATTCTGGCAAAGAGACAGGTGGACAAGAACAGACTGAAGCAGCTCAGAATCAGACAGAGAATGAAGAAATCCAATGAGGGAGATTACGATAGTGAGCGATATAAAGCGGCCAGCAGGATGCAGTGAAGCCCCTACGTTACAATGGACTCTATTGTGCTAAAGAATGCTGTCATTGTGATCATCATCGAGTTACCATGGAAAAAGTAGCATTATATATCAAAGAACAAAGAAGTAAAGCTTGTATTGTGATCGTTGACCTTTGATCAGGGGATGAAACTCATTTAATGGGATACTTCACTCAGAAATAAAAAAATCTGTCAATTTTTCACTTTTTAGTTGTTTCAAACCGGTATCAATTTCTTTGTTTGATTGAACACAGAGAATATTTGAACAAATGCTTTTAACCTAACGTTTTTTGGACGCCATTGATTACAAAGAAAGTTACAATGGTGGTCCAAAAAAAGTGCACAATTAAGTTTTTGCTTACATTATCCAATCATTTAAACACAATATTTTTTCTCACTATGTGGGTAAATGGGGTCCACGAACTGTTTGGTTATCAGTATTCTTCCAAATATCTTTTTCGGCTGTAATTAGGTCAAAGAAATGTATAAATATTTGAAACAACTCAAAGCTGAATAAATTACAGATTTTTGTGTTGAATATTTCTTTAAAAGTTTGTTGTGGGTTTGTGAGGAACAAGGAAATCGTTTTGTCTAATACAAGATTTTGTCTTGTTGCAGCTTATCATGGCATTGTTTGGAGTGTGCTTCTACATTCATATAATAAAACTCGCACGCAACCAATGGTAAATATTTATATCCATCAAATATGAATAATGTGTTTAATATAGGCATTCCCAAAACATCAATACATTTTGAACTCCATCCTTCAACAATTGGAGAGAAAGGCACTTAAAAAACAGCATATGTCCTCAAAAATTAATCTTTTATCATAATGTGATCAATTCTTGTTATTATTGCTATTTTTAATTGTATTTACTGTATATATTTGCCATTAAACAGAAAGGCACCACATTGTAGTATCACCTTATTGTAGTTTTCAATTAATCAGGTAAAGAATTAAAGCAGCGCTGTGATTCTAATATTGAATGAAACAGATATAATTTCATATAAATATAAATATGTCTGTGAGACATGCATGTCTTAAAAGTTCTAAATGAAAGTGAAGATGTATGTACACAGGAAAAAAAAGCTATACCCATGTGTATACATTAGAGGTTTTCATAATACATTTCCACTTCTAAATAATCCTCATTCATTTGAGTCCTCTTCTGATTCATGTTTTCATCCGAGAAGAGGTGATTAAACTGACTATGCTGCAGGAATCATGTCAAACTTTACTGAAAAACTATAAATCTATATGTGATGACATCCCTTTTCATCATTAATGGCTTAAAGTGACTTTATTCATAACGATTCAACAGATAAATACCACTCATATGATAAGTATGGATACTGTTGGTAGTACTTAATGGACAGTTTATTCATCCCTTAAAAGCCTTAAAAGAAATTGATCAGTATCATGTTTTAAGTTCAGTAGAGTTTGATTATTTTAGTACATGTTCCGGTCCACGACTGTATTGAGAAGACCTTGCATAGTGCTTAAACAAAGCTATAATGACAATAAAGGCCTGAAATACTTCATAAAGCTTCTATCTTTCTGCAAATCCGATGATTTGCAGGAGGAAGAGGAAGATCTGGATAATGTCAACGTAAAGAGAAAGAGCCGCAAAAACATATTCCTCTGGGCCGATGGAGTGTTTCCTGTTGCCAATGAGCAGCTGGGTGTGATAGGCCAAAAACTAGTTCAAAAATACAAAGAGATGAATAAACAGTTGAACCAACTATGCTTAAATAGATGATAAGACAAAATGGAGCATTTAATCGTGATGAACAGGATTGATACACCTACCAAAGTAAATGCGATGGCCCCTATACCTGCATACAACATGTGAAGCCAAGGAATCTATAAAAGAATAGGTTACAATACTTTAAATGATCAATACATTTTTCTTCTTGTCAGTCAACTTTTGTATTTTAAATGAATTAAATTGTTCTGTAAAAAATATCTTTATACTAACGTATTTGAACGACAGCACGATAACTGTGATGATGCCGGTGACAAACACTACGATTCCAAGAACTGTGAAAAAGCCAGCACATTTGGTAAAATCCACCTATAAAAGGACATAAGAGCATGATACACGGTCTTGAAGTTCTGCTTGAAGTAATGCTGCTGATAAAATTGTTTCTCTTTGCAGAAAATGTAGATTGAAATAACAGGTCACAATAACCGAAAAGAGGCTCAGAATTTTTTAAGACCTCACATACTGCTATATTTACTATAAAGCAATACAACAGTTACATTTGTTGTGTATTCATTTTAATACAAAATCTTTGTCATGCTCTCCAAAAGTCTTGTCATGCTCTCAGTCTTCCACATTGCTGTTGAATGAGTTGAATGTCAATGCAACAGACACTGGACTGGAAATGCCATAATGCATGGTAATTAAATAAATATTTGGAAAGTTTTTCTGGAAAATGTTTTCTGTTGCCGTATGGTAAATTGGACTACCTTAGTTTGGAAGCAGAACACGGTGACAGCAATGCACACGACCAAAGTGATGCCCAGAGCCAGGAATACTGCTTTTGTACTGTAGTAACTACAACCAAATTCAGTAAAAAAATAATGTGAATTTCACCTCTGTCACTGCATGGCTGTTAATCTTTGACGAATACCTAAAGGAAACAATATAAAACAGCCACCTTACCTTGCTATCGTCCCGGTCATGTAAGACAACGCCAATGTCTTAAACAAGAATAAAACACAATAAGCATTTTCATTTCATAACCTGTCAAATGTTTTGGGATACTTGAGTATAATATTTATTATCTTTAACTACTAAAATTTTGATCTGACAGTGTACACCTAAATGTCAGAAATTGGTTTTATAGACAAAACATGATTTAGCAAATATTCAAGTTTTTTCATGAAATGTATTTATTCAAGAGTGCACAACAGACAGTGACTCTTTCATATTCTTTTAAAAGCCTCTCAAAACCTTAAGACACTGCTTAATTAAACGACAAGAAAACATTTCTGTAAACTAGTCAAAGGGTGACTACACTCAAGATGATCAGATATAATGTTTTATTTCATTTTTCATTTTACTTATAATAATTTTCATAATTTTCTTTGTTCTATCTTATTATTTAATAAATTTGTATTATTATAAAATGTGGGGAATAAATGCATAAGTGAGTAAGTATCCCTAAATGTTTGACCTGTAGTGTACAGCTTTAATCACATCACCCTTCAAAAAATCATTGTGAATCTCACTCACGAAAATGGACAACAGGACCAAATTCCATGGATATCGTCTCCTAAACAAAAGTAAAACAATGATTAAGTCACTTTAAATCACAACTCTAATGTATCTTGCCTCCTGAAAAGACTTTTATAGTATTAACTATTTAATACACAGCTCGTTGGAATACTTAATGCAAGTCACAACATTCCAAGGTTTGTTAAGCGAATATTTGTGGATTAAATGTATGTATATTTGGTATATTATTGTCTTATATAGTGTATAAACTGTACATAAGTATATCAAAGTATACTGCTATTTGTCTAATACTGTTCATTACATATAGTAAACTAACATTATTTATTCTGTTAAGTGTCTAAACATATATATTATTTTTTATTAAATGTATCAGCTGTATTTTTCTTCTGCACTGACTGTGATGATGTGACAATAAAAGTTATTTTATTGTGTAAAAGTGAATCATGATTTGATCAAATCTAATATATTATTTAAAATTAATTTTTCAAGCCCAGCCTTTTTTCATTTACATTATCCCATTTATATAATGTTGTACAAAAATATCACCACCTGTTGTTTTTACAAGAGCTGCTTTGAAGCTGGCGCATATAAGGCAATAATCTTACCTGGGTCCCTGGCAGCAAACCAGCACCATATGTGTGACAAAGTAGACAGCACTGAAAAACAGTCCAGCAGTCAATTATACTGTAATAGGGTGCCAGTTTGTAAAAATATAATCTTTAATATTGTCTGAGTACGTTCATGTCAAAGATTGAAATCATGGCAATATTAACAAATGACTCCAAACTTTGATGCTTGTCATGTCATAATCAGACTTTAAACTTCCGTATTGTAAAATGTATTTGACATAAATGACTTGATCTTACTATGAAGTCCAGTAAATTGCTGGGTTTTTCCTCACAAACACTGCTACAGATTCCCTAAATGAATGAAACAAAAAAAAGTCTACCAGCAAAACCAAAACTTACTAACAAAACTTAGTAGTAACAGTCAGAATACAAAGACTTACACAAATGTGAAAATAGCCACGATTCCAAATGTGACAAGAAGCTGTAGAGCAAGAATCAGGTAAACCTGTGGGATAACAAACACAAGCAGTCAGAATCACTGTATGGTCCCAGAAAAAAGACATTCTTAAAACCAACATTTATTCTGACGTAAGAGGATTTGTCCCTTACTTTTCGGATAAAGCTGTGTCGGACCTGAGTACTGTCCCATCCTTCTGATGCGGTAAATCCTTCATTGTCACCTGCAGCCGACGTGAGATTTTTAAAATCAATTTAAATCAATCCAAAGTGATAACATACAGTATAGGTGGGTGATAGTTTCACAATAGATTATTAAAATTTTTCCTGTTGATATAATAAATATTTTGTAAGATCTACCAATGTGATCCCAGATGTATATTTTTATGTATTTTTTAATCAAACCTGTATCTGTTGGAACAACTGGGATTGCTATGGGTGGCATAATTGGTGGAGGGAATCCTCCAGGTTGTCCTGGATAAGTGTTATTGGGCTGTGGTGGGTATCCTCCAGGAAATCCTCCAGGTTGTCCTGGATAAGTGTTATTGGGTTGTGGCGGGTATCCTCCAGGAAATCCTCCAGGTTGTCCTGGGAAGTTGTTAAGGGGCTGCGGAGGGTATCCCCCAGGTTGTCCCGGATAAGCGTTATTGGGTTGTGGATAAGGTGGTGGTCCCCCATATGAGCTAAAGCCAAATGCAGGTGTGGCATGTGGGTAGCCGCTCCCAGGATCGGGGTTGGAAAGCAGCCGGGATTCATCGTAACCGGGTGGAAAATCTGACCGTGACATGCTGCTTCAACAACTTCTGGCAGGGCATAGAAAGAGGCCATTAGGATTATTTGTGAATAAAGAACACTGACTTCCATGTAAAATGCACAAAAACGTGTTTGGTTAATCTGCAATCTACCACTTCCAAACAAGAGCAAAATATCCCGTCCAGTCTTACATAATTCCAGAATGACCCTAAAATCCAAGCTGAAGCCTTAACACATTGAAATGCTAAATATGAGAATCATACATTGATCCTTGCTGTAAGCTCGATAACCAGGCCTAAAACAAATCTGTTTTTGAGTCTACTGTGCTGATGCTTTGCAGACTGGATTTCAACATAAAACAGATCGGAATGCCACTTTTCTTTCGATAGATAAAAGCACCGGAGAAGCAAGGGAGTGTAAATAACCGGAAGAATGACTTCATATCTGCAGTCCTGCAAGCATTCTCTTAGTCATGTTACTTTTAAATAAGATAATGTATAATCTTCAAAATGTGTACTTATTTGATAACACCACAAAATATTGTGTTTCACTAGCATATTTAATACTGATGTCTGGTCAATTTCTGTGTGCAGTACAGTAATGGAAAACATTTCTTAAATAGAAAGCACTGAACTTTCCTGAAATATCTTTTCCCACCAAAACTCCTGCATTAATAATAGAAACCCACTATGCAAATGTTTGACGGATCCAGGATGTAAACATGTGACAAGTGGACAGAGAATTGCCCTTCCTGTCCGTACTTCCTTTGTTTCTTTTCATTTCAATCCCGACATTTAATTGAATTAAAGTCTCTTCTTATAAATGGGGTGTAACAGTACACATTTTATTAGAAACTTATAGAGAACTTTTTTATGGAACTTCCAGCATTTGACCAGTGTATAACATATGTTGTATTCCTTCAATAAGGCCTCTATTTGGGTTTAGCTTTCTTGATTCCTTTCCTATTTGGATTTTTGTTATTTTCAAAGCCAGCGCTATGTAACTGTTATACATTCACATTCTGAAGGTTAATTAACCCTTGAATGTTGCAGATTCTTTAACAATTGAATAAATGGGCATTTCTGTGCAAATGTCAAACTTTTTATCAAAGATTTCACCATACTGACAGCAGAGATATCCACATTTGGTGGTTAATATGGCCATAGGCGATCTCATAGAATAGTGCACCCGAAAATGTTAATTTTGTCATCATTTGATCGCCCTCCAGTTCATACATTTCTTTGTTGTGCAAAAGATATTAATATGAAATGTTTGTTTACACATCATTTTTGGTCACCATTGACTCCCATAACAGGACAAATGACTACTATTGAAGTCAATGGTGACCCAAGACCGCTTAGCTCTAAACTTTTCTTTAAAATGTCTTCATTTGTGTTCATGCCGACAAAGAAATGTATCAACTGCGTAGAGAGAACAAATGATGACAACATTTTGGACTATTTCATCGAATTTTTAAAAAGCATGGTTTCCATAGTCGGGTAAAGGGCTAGTTTTAGAATTGTGTAACGCCCCTTGTTTATTTCTTGTATGTATGTGTGTGTAGCAGGCTGAGGCTAATTGGTTCCTGAGACTTAATTGATACCAGATCTTGCTTGGTCAGCTGACTTCCTGTTGCCTAAAAAGACTACACCATCACTTCCTGCTGTGGTTTCTTCTGTGCCCGTTGCTTTGTAACGCCTCTTGCTGTCTTTGTTGTCACCATATGTTAATATGCTTCAGAACCTGTGTGTTTATGTGATTGCCTAACTTTGTGAGAATGGTTGAGTATTGTGTATTCATTACAAGAACTTGTAGACTGTCTGACCATGCACTGTTTTGACCTCGATTCGGAATTGGCTCTTTGGATTTGGTTGCATATTGGTAAATAATTGATCAACTCTAACCGGTAAGGTAGAGAGAAGTCCGCCTTATTGGTTTGAATCTTTGAATTATTTTATTTCTTCTGTAAAGGGAGTTATGAGAGTTTTTGTATTTTCTTGTATTTTAAGGCATCACAGACAATTCCCTTAATTACTAAAAAACACCGTTTTGATTAAAATACTGGTCAATTATTTATCATGTATCCCTGCACTGTTTCGTGTTGTGCTCTCGCCCTCATCCATTATATATTAAACATAAAATACACATTAACATTTACATATAGTAACTTTAATTTTGGTTCTCATTTGTGTTTAAATCCACAGAAATCCTAAACTGTGTATTTTTGACACATCCATAACATTATTTTCCCCTTCTATAAATAAAAAGTTGCATAGAATGACATTTAACCTAATACAATTTGAAAAAAAACATTCTTTGTGTTTACATCCATGTCATAAAGCGTCACATTCGTTGCTCTCAAAATGGCCAAACGTATGACTGATGTCATTGTTAATCCTTAATCTGTTACTTTAATTTCAGTTTATGTATTCTGTAACAAATTTGATCGTAAACCCTTCAATAATATTTTACACATCTCTTGTTAAAGTGACATTATATTGTATGAGACATGGTTAAGAATAGCTGCCCAGGGATGTTTCCACCAAATTAACTCACCTTACCAAGACTTTACAACAAATACATAACCGCTCTCCCTTCCGCTACCGTGTTTAACCTCTCTTAAACAGTAAGCACATGAAAAAGCTCTGACCACACTTCCTGTGTAGTCTTCCTGAAAGAGGTGCACAGACGCAACCTATGAAAGGCCTTACAGTGAGTCATGTGAATGCACCTAGTATAACCCCATCAACCAAGTTTTCCTATGTTTAATTTACAAAGACACATTTTGACTGAATTTTGAACACCCCAGGTCAGGGTCAACGTATGACTCATAACAACCAGGAAGATTCAAAACCAGTTTAACACAGATGAAGGTGTTTTAACATAAAGCACCACTCTTACATAAATGTCACATGACAAATCTTCACAACCGCGAGTCAAGTTTATTTTAACTTCCAACGATGCGGAATAACAACACATTGCTTCTTTGTTCAGCCGTCAATCTTGTTCTTGTAGGTATGTGGACGGATTATCTAGTATACTAACAAAAACACAAGCAGAGCATCAGCTGTGTAATGCAAGCCAGAATGGAAAATACGTCTCTTTATGTCATTTTCAAAAAACCATTATGAGTCAACACTTCTATCATTATGTACTTTGCTAAGCAACATCAGATGACACTTTTTTCCCAATTTCCTCACTGGTCCACCCTGATGTAAGAGAGACATGGCCCAAATGTTACATAATAAGGCCCATGTTCCAAATGCTGTGCGGGGCTCGGCTTAAACTTTTACCAAGTTTCTAAAAACTTTGTGAATAATCAAAATTTAATTTTTAATCATCATCATTATTATTATTATTATTATTGTTATTATTATTATTATTATTATTATTATTATTATTATTGCATCACACACACACAAGTCCCAAGTTTGGGCCACACATCCTCATCTCATCCCTGGGGAGATGGAGGGCACTTTAAGACATTGCTAGTTCCACATTTACTTTCCTAAAACTGAAACTTTACTCATAAGGGCTTTGTGACGTCATACTGCACTTGCTGACATCATTGCTGCCCTTACAGAATGTATCATAAAGTTGTTACACAAAGTTTCAAAACTGTCACTTTGGTTACATTTTAAAACACATGACCAGTGTAAGTTTTGTAACACGTGTGTTTAGTGTCTGAATGAAGTTGTGTATGATGTTTCATACAGAAGAGTTGTGTGTTTTGTGTAATGTTAGTGTGTAAAACAGAAGTGTTCTCACCACTCGTCGTTTAAAATCCAGAAACTTGTCGAATCCTGAATAAAGAAACGAGCTGTGACGTATGAGTTTAAATTAAAACTCGATTGTAACCAAGCAGACCAACCTTGAATAGTTCCAGCCCAACTAATGTAAGCTAACGATGACGTCTCGTGTGGTCTAATGTGGTTTGATCTGGTTTCATGTGGTCCACAGCCAGCAGGTGGAGTTGACAGAAGTGTCAAAACGTTAGTGCGTTTATCAAGGACTTGAAGTGAAATAAAACGATGAAATAAGAGTTTTTCTGTAGAACCTTCATGTAAGAAGCCTGCAGGGGTGTGGTGATCAGGACACACCCAGCCAAATATTTGTGTTCCCCAGAACAGCAGGGGTGTGTTTATGAGTGACGTCATCGTGGTTTTCTTCCACCAGGGGGAGTGACCCTCAACACTGTTCTTCATCATCTGTGACGTCAAACACTAATGTTCTAATGTTTAAATCTCTTCTGATGTGTCCATCATTAACTTCTCTTTACCAAATCAATCATTTCATGCTTTTTATAATTTTACAGCATGCAATATTTTATTTTTATATGATATTTTATTTTTATATGATATTATATTTTGAACACTCACTTGAGTTTTTATGAGATTGTACATATAATGTACATTAAACACAAGGAAATAGAGTTTGCTCTTTTTAAAGTTTCGACTTTTTTAAAGGATTCTTCTACTTTTTTTTTAATTTTGGCTCTATTTAAAGTTTTTATTTTTTACAATTTTTTTATTTATTTAACATTATAAAGCAGTAAATCAATACAAATAAACATGGACAAATAACAAATAAGAAAAATAAAATAAACAATACACAGACACAATTAAATTGCCAGGGTGACAGAATAAATAAATAAATAAAAGATGTTTTTACCTTAAGAGGCCATAAAGGATGAATATAGAGATATAGTTTTCATTGCTTTGGGATTAACGGAGTTTTGAATAGTTTCAATGTATTTGTCTACATCATTTTTAAATAGAGAAAGGCTCTTTTTAAAGTTTCGAATCTTTAAAAGGATCCGACTCTTAGGCTCCCAAATGGCTCTTCATTTGTTTCACATTTACATTTACATTTAGTCATTTAGCTGACGCTTTTATCCACAACGACTTACAAACGAGGTTAACAAAAGAAGCATTTAGAACAAAAATTCACAAAGCAATAAGTGAAATAATGCCAGTCTTAGTTAGAAAAAATACACCAAACGATGCAAAGTATTTTTATTTTATTTTTTTAAGGATGTCAAAAGAGTTTTATTAGAATTTTTTTATTTTGTTTCACATTCCATCGCATTCCAATTTAGCTATTGTAAATGATTTGTGTATTATTATTTTTTAAATTTTTTTCAAAAACTTGTTGCACAAAAATACACATATTTCTACAAAACATTTATATAATTTAAAATATAATTGCTTTTTATTTTTTCGGTCGTTTCTTACACCTTGCTCTCTGTAGCTCTCGTTTTTGTTAACATTTATCCAATATAATTTTATAAGTGACTTTGCTTTCTGTTTTAAAGATGTTTTCTTTAGTTTGTTTGCATATCCAAAAGAGAAAACAGGACAATTTTATATCATTAATTTAAGTTTCATTCTAGCTAAATTTCACATACATAAGCTAAAATGTACTGTCTCTAAGTCTCTCTTTTCTCTATTTAAAAATGATGTAGACAAATACATTAAAACTATTCAAAACTGTTAATCCCAAAGCAATGAAAACTATATCTCTATATTCATCCTTTATGGCCTCTTAAGGTAAATGCATCTTTTCTTTTTTTTTGGTCACCCTGGCAACTTAATTGTGTCTGTGTATTGTTTATTTTATTATTGTCTTTTGTTATTTGTCCATGTTTATATGTATCAATTTACTGCTTTGTAATGTTGAATAAATAATAAAAAAAAACAAAAAAAACCCTCATTATTATCATAATATGTGCATAACATAATGAATAAAAATAATTAAATACATTTTTAAAAAATCCTCTAAAATAACTCTATTATTGGACACTGTTTTCTAGTCCTTCTTTGTGTCCCATCCAAAATAAAATCCTGCAGATAAAGAATCGACTCTTCTCGTTCACTATAAAGAATCGACTCTTCTCGTTCACTATAAAGAATCGACTCTTCTCGTTCACTATAAAGAATCGACTCTTCTCGTTCACTATAAAGAATCGACTCTTCTCGTTCACTATAAAGAATCGACTCTTCTCGTTCACTATAAAGAATCGACTCTTCTCGTTCACTATAAAGATTCGACTCTTCTCGTTCACTATAAAGAATCGATTCTTCTCGTTCACTATAAAGAATCGACTCTTCTCGTTCACTACAAAGAATCGACTCTTCTCGTTCACTATAAAGATTCGACTCTCAGAGCCAACTCGCTCGCGAACGATTCATCGCCAGTCGCTGTTGTGTCGTCATCTCTGACACGCCCACTGTAATGGCGCTTCCGGACTGGTCAGTGTATGTGCTCTGCATTGCTTCAGTGTGTGGAGGAGTTTACATGTGTCGTGTTGTTAAATGTGCGAGGAAAACTGCGTGGAAGAGCAGCCGGCTTGCTAAACTGATGGCTCGCACAGAGAAGCCATTCTTCTGGATAGCGTAAGTGACACATTTGGCATCTGTTGTTGTTTATTTTAAACTCATTGTTTACTTCTAGTGCTGTGCACGTGCAGTAGTAACTGTGATGTCATCTTTCCTTATGTGTTAAACGTAATAAAGTCTGATAAATTTATATGATTAGAGTCAGTTATAATAAATAAATAAAAAAATTAGATATATAAGTGTGATATGGTTTAGATAATTAAGAATCTAAATGTCAATTTTAAAATGCACACAGGTACTCTCTTTACACAAGGACCAGACTTGGGTATATATTCCATAAGAGGCAGATAAAGAAAGCAAGAGAGAGATATCCCTCCGGCCACTCCAGAACTCAACCCACTATAATAAACGGTGAGCAGAAATACCTGTTTTATTCAACCTTCCGTCATTTCTGATATTTCATGTTTTTTCTTATTCCCGACAGGCATTAAAATAATCCCAGTACCCATCCTATCGGACAACTACAGCTATGTGGTCATCGACACGGCTTCGAATCTGGCAGTCGTGGTGGACCCCGCTGACCCCCAGCCTGTTGAGGTTGAAAAAATTATATTTATGATTTATTAGGATGTAAAGCAACTCTGCTGTGGTTCCATAAAACCATCAAGCGGGATTCTGTGTCTCGCCAAGGGAAATTGCCAAGCCACTCGTGGTTTGGTGGAAATCCTCCCTTTTCCTTATTGGTTTACACGACCGCCAAAGCTGGAGTCGTTTTTATTAGATTATTTTTATTGGAAATCAGCCGTAGATATAAAAAAGATTCACAAGCCAATGTTTAAGACTCAAAGAGGTTTAGTTATTTTGAGGTGTGTACGTTTATTATCAGTGGCAGGGTAATATTGTGGTAGGCCTAGGTTAGGTTTCTCATAATTTGATTATGTAGTGACACACGAGATGAGTTTTTGTGTATTATGTGACATTTAACCACAGATGTAGTTTTTTCATTTATGGTTTCATTGTATGGTCTTACATTCACACAGGCATGCCTAGAGGAAGAGGGAGTGACGTTACAAGCTGTTCTCTGCACGCACAAACACTGGTAAGAAAAATGTGAACATGTATTTATCCATTTATCACTGTAGAGAAAGTAGCAGAGTAATGAATAGACTGGGATTATGATAACAGTCGTGATGATCAATGTTGTATTTATATGTAATAGAATAATATCATAAGTAATCTAGCATCTGTATTTAGTACATACAAAGAATGTGTTCACCATTTTGCCAAAACAGACACAAAGGTAACAAACTTTCTCTCTACCTAGACTCATATTTTAAATATTGGGTAAAACAGATTAAAAATTGTTGGTATCACATTAATATTGTGCAGATACACAAATTATTATTCTGTCATCGTTTACTCACTCACTTGTCATTTTAACCTTTGTAAGTTCCTTTGTTCTGCAATACACAATAGAAGATATTTTGCAGAAAGCTGACAACAAAAAAATCATTGGCCCCCGCTGACTTCTACTATATGGGCACAAGACGACTTCAAGTCACTGGGCAACCTCTGCTAATTACTGACATTCTTTGAAATATGTTATATTGTGTTCTGCAAAAGAAAGTCACAATGAAATGACAACACTTTAAGATTTTAAGTCTATCATATTTTCTTCTGTCCCTAAACAAGCAAATTTAATAAACTGAATTTTGTATATTTTCCATAATTAGGGACCACAGTGGAGGGAACAAGGCTTTGAGGAGAAGATACAGTTCTTGCAGAGTGTATGGGAATGCTATTGACAACATTCCAGGACTCACACAGTCAGTGCCTTTTAGTATCGAAATTATTTTACATTCTTACAGTTGTTGGCATAATAATTTCCCCGGCCGCTTTATTTGATGTCATGCTAAATAAACAGCAAATCAGTTAGATTGATGTTTTTCTGAATTATTCAGTCCCCTCTCAGACAAAGACACAATAGATTTTGGCACTCGGCTCCAGTTCAGGGCCTTCTGTACACCTGGGCACACAGTGGGTCACATAATCTACCTGCTTGATGGCCGGGCGATCGGTGGCCCCAGCAGCTTGTTTTCGGGGGACCTGGTGTTCCTCTCTGGATGTGGTGAGTGTTTACATTATATGTTATCATTGCTTATCTTTAAAGTAGTGGAGATGGGTTTTTTATTTAAATGATATGTACTGTTATTGTTACCTGCTAGCAATGTTTAACATTTTGTCTAAGTTGTAATAATTTAAGTGACTGTTTACAGCATATCGATACAAAGTATAGCAAACCGTAATGTGGCATTCTGAAATCCTGCAAGGTCTATTCTAAGCTCTCACTCATTGCCTTTTAGGGAGAATGTTTGAGGGTAATGCCTTAACAATGTTGTCATCTCTGGACACGGTGGGATCACTAAATGATAATACTTTGCTCTGGCCTGGTAAGAAAACACAGTTCCTAACATACTGTAGTTCAAGGGTGTGATTTCTGGAAACTCTGTGTTTGTTAATTCTTGTTATTTTTATTTAGGACATGAGTATGCAGAGGATAATTTGCTGTTTGCTTCTGAGGTGGAGCCCTATAATGTTGTGCGGGAGCAGAAGTTGCAGTGGGTGCTTCAACAGAGGGGTCAGAGATTTTGCACGGTAAAAAGGCCAATTTTGATTTAAAGTTAAAAACTGACCTGTCATATTGAAAATATAAAACAGTAATAGTTCAACAATAAATTAAAATTTGGTCAACGTATTCCTTTTGCCATTTTAAACCTGCATGACTTTCTTACAGTAAAGATATTTCGAAGAATGTTGGTAACTGGCACTTATTCATTTGCATTGTTTTTGAGTCCATACGAAAGAAGTGAAGGGTTCCCAATGTTCTTCCAAACTTTTTAATTGTTGTTTGCAAAGAAAAATCATGCAGGTTTGAAATGTCTAGAGGGTGAGTAAATGGTGACAAAAGTTCATTTTGGATGACCTATCACTTAAACTCTGTTAAAGGGTCTTTCATTTTTAGTGACTTATTTTTGTCTCTGTTTAAACTTTGTAATCTTGAGCATAAACACTTTTGTTTTCTTACCTAGTGTCCATCCACTCTGGCAGAGGAGAAACAGTACAATCCTTTCCTACGGAGCCACACTCAGGATCTCCAACGGGCTCTGGGCCTGGAGCAGAAGCAAGATGAGGAATGGACGTCATACCGCGCTCGTGTTTTAGAAGAGTTGCGCAGACGAAAGGACATTTATAAAAGCAGATGAGACTTCTGATCTACTGAAACTGGATAGTGTAACCACTGAAACCATTCCAAGCTAAACATGTAAGGGTCATTACATTTAAGTGCATAAGATCGCCTTGAAGTCAAACGAAGTTTAAAGTTTAAGGAAAAAAGGAAAAGGATTTTGTAAGTTGCATGGTAAGGAAGACTGGGGTATTATTTTCTAAATGAAAAGATTTTGAGGGATTTAGTAGTGCCATTGTTTGTAGCTCAAGGTTTCTGTTGTTAAGTAATGTTATCCTGTCCATTCCCTAGGGAAACACACCATTGTGTTATTCCAATATAAAAGAGTAAGAGTCTTTATTTCTTTTCAGTTGGTATAATCATAGTTTTATAAATAATACCATGGTTAGACTATGGTAACAAAAGCAAAGCAGTTATAAATTTGTATTTACTTTTACAAGAGTTTTAAACAATTTTAATATAGTTTTTGTAGGGGATTGATCTTGTGTGTTAAAAATTTGCTGTGAAAAAAAGGCTTTGAAATATGTACCACTTGCACTGTTATTAATCATCGTACCGTGGTAATAAATCCATAATTCCCTTGTTTCTCTAATGTGCATTGGAAAACGTAGCATTATTTATTTTATGTGTTTTTATATCTTCTCCATCAAGATTTCTAAGTAAAACACTATACTACCAAAACATTACACCTAAGAAATCACTCTTATCTCCATTATCTCAATTTATTAAATGACATCATGCAAGACGGATCAATTTACTCATTTTTTATGGTGCATTAGGATGCTATTGTACAATTTAAATGTCCGATCAACATTTTACTAATATAAAATTAGGAATATTTTGTGTATATATTGTGTATTACTACCTCATATAACAGCTTAAAGTTATACACTAAAAGCCATAAATCATATTTTGACTAAATGGGGCTTTTAAGTGCACTTAAAATGAAAGTCGTGAACCACTTGTTCTCTAGTTGCTCCAAACCTAAATAAAAAAAATTTAATAAAAAGCTTTTAGACCAGTATAGTAGAAAAATACCCTTAAACCTTTGGTTGTCGTACATTTTTCAAAATATCTCATTTTGTGTTCAACATCATTGTGTTTAATCTTTTTCCCTCAATGATCTCCAAAGTGAACAGACATTCTTCCAAATATATATCTATGTATGTCATTAGAACAAAGACATTTATAAAGGTGATTAAATGTTGCATAATGAGGAAATGATGACGTAATGTATTGTTATGCACCGCCTTTAGCGGGTGTACGGTACATGACATCATCGTTACCTTGGAAACCAAAGATGCTAATAAGTTAGGGGCATGAGAATAACACATAGAGCAAAATAAAATGGTTGAAAAGCTTTAATGCAATTTTTACAATACATTATTTTATATTCGATCGTGTTAAAAACTATTGTAATATTGAGATTATTTGTCGATTAAAAACAATCTTACACTAAAGATAAAGCCACAGTGGAGATAACATCACGACCTTTAAAGACCAATCTGGACTTTCCCAAACACATGGGGGACAGGGAGACGATTCCGAGTGAACCCAAAGAACTGAAAGCTTCAGATAATGCTCTTGAGTTTATTAAAAACATTGGTAAGTCATTTCACACATTACTGACTTTCAGTTAAAATGACTTTTTATTACAAGTTTAGTTCTCAGATGCTATTTTGGGTTTAGCAGCACTATATTTATACACTTGTGTTTTTATTTTCTTCATCATTTTTGTGTAATTTAACTTAAAGTTTTCTTTTATATCCGAATTGACATTTGTGTGTAAGTGCAATGAGAAATGCTTCACTTGTTGCTTTGTATAACAGCATCCTTTATTGTCATCTTGTGTCAGATGTTCACAGTTATAGAAATCTTTTACCCTGCTGAAGAAAACAATATTAATTCTTATAACATCCATTATAAAGACTATTTAACCATTACTTCATGCAATAGTTTTCCAATACAAGATTGATATATATTCTATTTTAATCAAATTTAAATTTTTTACCTTGGCCTATAGCTTTTTTTAATATTCAATGTGTCCTTTTTTAATTTTCTGTTGGCTCTGAACATGTTAAGCAATGATTGTTAAATAAGACAACAATATTGTAGATTGTTTTTTTTTCATAACGCCACAAATCCTTATTTGTTTTAAAAATGTTGGTTTATGTCTTACAATAAAAACAGAAACAAAATAGGAAATGTATGATATCAGGGACTATAAATTAATATAAATCAAATAAATGCAATTTTTGACTCCAATGTATAGATCTTACCGGCTCATCCAGACCATCAAAAGTGTTAATGGAGTTTAAAGCCCTCATTATCAAAGATTGATGACAAATCAAACAAACACTTTAAAGCATTGCCATGTTGAAGTACATTGAACACATCGGTTGAGAGGACACATTGTATTAAGGCTAAAAACAGGTCCGGGATTTATTGTGTTTGGGAAAACTGCATGTTGCAGAACATTTTAAATGAGAAAATGTCATTTAGTTGAAGCATTGATGGAGCATATGGTTCTCTATACAACAAAATGGCATGACAAACACATATCATTTTTATATAAGGAGCTTTTGGAAAGGAGTTCATCATATGTCTTTATGTAGATTTTTGGGCCTTATTCATGTTTTATAAAATGGTGTGATATACTGTATGATTGCAAGAAAGTGAACAAAAAAAAAAACAGTGTATGGCTACAATCACACTTAATCCAGTTCTCACTATTTACAAACCATTGATTAAAGCTACCGCTTCAATAAACTTTGAGTTTGTTGCTTATTATCAGTTTGTAAGGTGGTTAGGTAAGGTTAGTGAGATAGAACATGGTGATGCAGAATATATGCTTTTTAAGTACTATTAAACAGCCTATATGCTAATAAATGTCATGTTAATAAACAACTAGTTATTGGTGAGAAAAGTCCATATACTGAAGTGTTTCTGGTAACATATGATTAGAAAAAACCTGCCTGCTTTCACCCTCAGCATCCAGGGATTTGGATCAGTGTGTGTTTTCGGATTCGCTGGTGACCGTGTCAGATTCGGGAAGGGAACTGGGAGATTTCTCTGTGAGTGTCACGAGGGCGAGCTACAATGAGGAGCTATGCTTTCTTCTGCATGCCAGCAGTCATGGAGTGATTGATGAAGTACCTTGTGGCACATCTATTGTGGGTGAGCCGTCTTAACTTTATTAACCGTCTAAATGTAAAATATAAAACCAAAAACTAAAATAAATATTATCAGAGAATGGATTTATACTGTTGTCTTTTATTGGTGACAGCTTATATATCTGAAAGGCTTGAGATACTAGAAGAGAATCAACATGAATACATAAGGGTAGGTTTTTCTTTCCAATTAGTTTAATTTAATATACCAAATGAATATGCTTTTACCATTATTTTTATATCAAGTATATAATGTCAATTCTAATATCACCGTTTATTAATATTTTAGCTGGAAACTCAGATGGTGGACCGGAAGGTACATATGGTGAGACAAGAGGATCAGCTTGTGGTTAACAGGATGATATCGGACATATCAGAGAAAGAGGTGAGTGTCGGATAGGGGTATGTTTAATTTTTTATGTAGGATTAAATATATTTTATACAAACACAAATAAAAAAAACTTATTTAAACAACTATAAAAGTTTGAGCAAATAATGACTATAATTCTTTTAACTGAATCTATAGGGAGTGAAGACGCAAACCCACACATTTCCATTGAGTTTTTTAAAAGGCTTTGTGTCCGAGGCTTCCAATTTCCTCATCCTGCGCATACTGTCACAGCAAAAGGTTGTTCCGGAAAATATGACATTTCTGTCATTTGATGCAGATATGGTGACCTCGAAGTCAACCTATGTAAGTGATTCGATAAGAATTTCAACAAAGTGTTTTTATCTTGTTCTCTCTTAATGTAAGTTTGTTCATTATATAAAGACTTATGTTTGATTTCACAAAGATAAACTTTCTTTGGTTTAGAGAGCACTCGGTTGGAAGGAACAGAAGATTGGGGCAGAATTGGTCAATACCTTTGGAATAGAAAGAACTGTGTTATCTCCAAAAGAAACCATAACGTGGCATTGCTACTTCCTATCGGATGGGTAGGACACCCTTTTCTTTAAGAAATACTGCTGGTTTCATTTTAATAACTTCAACCGACTAGCTGAAAACTTCAATGAGCACTTACAGAAAATGTTATGAGTGCATAAAACAGAAATTACGGTAGTAATTTACTTTAGAATTTTAAAATGTGGAAAAGAGTTTTAACATTTTGTATTTATTTTAACCTAGGCATCTAGTAAGCAGAGTACAGCTGGGTTCACCTGCAATGATGAAGCTTCTCCACTTGCCACTCTTGCTTGATGGAGGTTTGAAGATCATTTGGCAGTTTTCTCTTCCATGGCCATTTGTTTTGTCTTATGACATTGTAAGTTAATGGATTTCTTTTTTCCGCCCAGTGGGCAAAGACCAGATTTCTGTGTTTGAGAAGAAGCCTCTCATTTGGGAAGAAGACATAGAACTTTGCTCAAAGTTTATTGACAGAAAGGTGTGTCACTTTGTATAAACACCTATCAATTCATACTTTTACGTTTGCACGTAGACATTCAGTATTTGTACACTATGCAACACATCTCTTCCTTTTACTTTAATTCACAATACAGGAGGAACTTCAAGCAGATTACTCCTCCTACTTCAGACATCATCCGGAGCTAAAGGCTTTGATGGCTGATTTCCTGCAGGAACTGCTTTTGAGGAAACCGACAGACGTCTTCCTATTTGCTCGTGACTTCTTTGCACCTTTTGCTTCTCAACGGCCCCAGGGAAATCCCCATCAAGAGGCAGAAAACCTAACAGTTCAAGAGATGCAGAATAACTCATCTTAACCAGAGTGTTTTATGTAGCGGAGGTTTTAAATAAAGTTTATACCCATGCCAGATTGACATTAATGTTGTATTTGTATAAGTCATTTAGTGGGGATTTGTTGCATCTGGATAAGTGTATAATCAGCTTGAACATAATTCACAATGCTATTCCATTAGATATAATCTAAATGTACACGGTTTAAAGTTCATGTAGTGCTCGTTACTGTTTTTACGACATGTGATAAAAAAAATATGTATTGGGCAATTCCAGCATTATGGATGTGACTTTTTGCTTTATAGACGTGATATAAAACAATCTTAGAATATAACTGTTACCACTAAACTGAACCAACTTCTGGTATTTTAGTGTTTAAATATCAGAAAAATATCAGTCTATGCACAGGATTTCTATTTTAAAAAAATTAAATAACCCTGCTTTAAAGACTTGACAAAAAAGACACAGCTTTTGTAAGATAAGACAAACTTCTTATGTACTAATAAAATGTACAAACCAAAAGCCAATATATCAAACACATGGCTATAGAATATTAAAGATTTACTTTATTTGTATTTTCATGTATTTTATTAGAAATGTAGTGTTATGAATTTGACAATACCCCAAAATAGCCCTTACCTTACCAAGAAAAATCATAAAATAATAAAAATAATTCTATTAAAACTAAAAGAAGACCTCACAAAGGTATCTGAAACACCAAATGATGACTTTTTTTATATTTCTATATTTATCAATAGTCAAACTTACCATCAACATTAAACATTTTCTACCTATGGTTTTTAATATACTTATAGCACATAAGAATAAAAATAGGCAAAAATGTTAAATTTTGATGGCAAGCTTGACTATTGATAAATATAGAAATATAAAAAAGGAATGCTCACGAGTTTCGGCCATGCGCTGCTGCGGGGAATTATGGGTAATGTAGTTTTAGTGCTCACAGCTGTAAGGTCAACTCATAACTTTATTAACAATTACAAAATATGTTCAAATTGCGTAAATCTACGTTTAAAAGTGTCAATAGAACAAATAAAAAGTTGTTTATTAATACATATAAATATACAACAGAATATTCAGAAATCCATCTATAAGTTTATAACATTAACCATAGCTATTAACAAACATTACACTAATAAGTGTAAGTAAATAATCATCCATTTTGTTTCTTTTTAGTCTTTATAAATAAAGATATTTGTTGCACAACATGTTTTCATAACATTCCTCAAAGATCATGTTTGGGCATTCCCACCATGACAAACAACACGTGCACCAATCACAATTGGCACGTCACTTCCGGTCGTTTAAGTTGAAAATGAAAGTAAACTTGGAGCCGCAAACTCAGACTTGTTGGGTTTCTGTGCGCTGAAGTTGCGTGATTCTATATTTATTTCGTGTGGATGTTTTACAGTAATAAAGGTAAGAGGAGATTCAACATCTCTGTTGATTGTAGACGTCATCATCATGACTTTGAAAATGGATGATGTCATCACGGTTACATTGTAACCATCGATGTGTCAATTTTCTTTGAGTTGTTTACTCATTTTAAAATAGTAGTTTATACTCTTAAAATGTGAAATGTGATGTTTAATGTACTTGAAAAATTGTTTGTCAAAGTGTCACTAATTTTATTTTAATGACTTTATAGGAAGTGAAGAAAAAGTTCAACATGTCTGCCTGTTTTTCTACGTGCTTCATCTAAAGATTTAATTATAAAACATAACTGGGTTAACCAAAACAAAAAATCTAAAACGTTAAAAATATCAGTACGCTTTTATCGTGTGTATAATTTCTTAAAAAACCGACAACATTTATAAAATTAATATCTCAGACGTAATTAATAAAACACAATAATAAGCTAAACCATTATGAAAATGAAAGCAGTTAAAGCCCAAAATAAAAAACAAAAATAAAACTATCGCTGACGCAGGTCACGTGTTCAAAGGTGGACCAATAGGATTTAAAAAGACATGTCATTAAATATCATCATAGTTCTTAAATATACGTCAGTTGTTTTGTATTACTATATATGATGACATCATACACGTCTATAATGTAGACAGTCCCTACAGAATGTATTTGTCTTAAAGACATAGTTCACCTCATGATTTAAGTAAAATTCATATTTTATCAATTACTTCATCTATCGTTCCAATCCTGTATACAAATCTTTATTTGGCTAACGCACCCGAAAAAAATTTACGCCGGATTTTTTTCATGTCCTACATTCTTCAAAATATCTCAAAAGAACTTTCCAACAATGGGGTTCAATGCTTGATAGAAAGCACATTAGTCTAAAATCTAGTCTTAATGTATACAGATATGGTGAACGGATTGGTAAATTAATTTTATTATTGGGTGAACCTGTTTAAGTTGTTTTCACGTCTTACAACTATTCCTACCTGTTATGTTGAATTTTTGGTGTTAATAAACTTTATATTCCATAATCCTAATTCCTTTTATTGATAAATACAGCATGGATCTGGAGAAGCTTCTTAAGATTGATGAGGACCTGATAAGTATAGAAGTGGCCAAGCTAAAGTTTCTCTGCACGGATATGCTTCCCAAGAAGCGTCTGGAGACGGTGAATGATGCCAAAGATCTGTTTATGCGACTTAATGAGCAGGGACTGCTCGATGATGGGCTGCTCCTCCCTGAGCTTCTCATGACAATTGGGCGCATTGACCTTCTCAATATTCTGGGGTTTTCTGAAGAGGAGGTGAAGAGGGCTCTGCAAGAACGTGATGTTGCAAGCTACAGTCTCTCACCGTACAGGTATTAAGAACAAAATGTGCAGATTGTTTAGTCCAAGTCTGCTTTATTGTCAATTCTTTCACATGTACAGTACATACATACAAAGAATCGAAATTTCGTTACTCTCAGTCCCCTGGTGCGTACACGTAACACTAAGTAAATAGATAAAAGATAAAAAAAACTATACCTCTATACAATTTTACAATTCTATGTAGATAATAAAAGTAAAAAAATAAGTTTAATAGGAACAAAAAGACAAAGCAGCGCAAGGCACATGGCAGATAGAGTGCAAACCAGTGAACAACCAGTGCAGATAAAAAAAGATTTTTAGTGCAATAAATAGCTTATAGCTTGTACCGGACTGATTTAAAGTGACACAGTGACAAGTGAAAGAGCAGTATTTGTAAAGCTGAATGATGAGGTAGTAGAATGAGTTCCATGGTGAATGAGGTAGTTAGCAGACAACTGCTGCACAAAGTGACTGGTGCATGGCATCATATGTTAGACGGAGGGGGGGGGTCGAAGGACCTGGGAATGAGGGACTTGGTGGGGGGGGGTTCACAGTTCAGTGGTGCCTGGGGCAGAAGAGAGACGAGGGGGCAAGATCGGGAGCGAGTTCAGCTTCCTGACAGCCTGATGGATGAAGCTGTCCTACAGTCTGCTGGTCCTGGCCTGGAGACTTCGCAGTCTCCTCCCTGATGGCATCAGACTGAAGAAGCTGTGTGATGGGTGAGTGGGATCACCTGCGATGCGGAGGGCTTTCTTCTCGAGACGGGTACCATAAATGTCCTGGAGGGAGGGGAGAGAGACACCAATGATCTTCCCAGCTGCTCTCACTATGCGTTGCAGGGTCTTCCGGCAGGACGCGTTGCAGGCGCCATACCACACAGTGATGCAGCTGGTCAGAATGCTCTCGATGGTGCCTCTGTAGAAGGTGTACATGATGGGGGGTGGAGCTCTGGCTCTTCTCAGTTTGCGGAGGAAGTAGAGACGCTGTTGTGATTTCTTGGCCAGCGCTGCGGTGTTGTCGGTCCAGGAGAGATCCTCTGTGATGTGCACACCCAGGAACTTGGTGCTGCTCACTCTCCCCACAGTCGCACCGTTGATGGTCAGAGGAACATGCTGTGTGTGCGCTCTCCTGAAGTCAACCATAATCTCCTTGGTCTTCTCCACGTTCAGAGAGAGATTGTTTACACTGCACCACCTGGCCAGGCGGCTCACCTCGCTCCTGTAGTTTGTCTCATCTCTGTTGCTAATGAGACCCACCACAGTCGTGTCATCCTCAAACCTAATGAAGAGGTTGGAGTTGAGTGACGGTGTGCAGTCGTGGGTCAGCAGAGTGAAGAGTAGTGGGCTCAGTACACATCCTTGGGGGGCCCCAGTGTTCAGTGTGATGGTGCTGGATGTGTTGCTGCCGACACGTACTGCCTGAGGTCTTCCCGTTAGAAAGTCCAACAACCAGTTGCACATTGAAGTGTTGAGCCCCAGCTCGACCAGTTTGTGAATGAGCTGTTGAGGGATGATTGTGTTGAATGCTGAGCTGAAGTCAATGAACAGCATTCTGACGTATGAGTCTTTTTTCTCTAGATGGGTGAGTGCTGAGTGGAGGGTCGTTGAGATGGCATCATCGGTTGATCGGTTTGACCGATATGCAAACTGGAATGGGTCCAGGGAGGGGGGGAGGGCAGACTTGATGTGGTGCATGACTAGCCATTCAAAGCACTTCATGAGGATGGGAGTAAGTGCAACAGGACGGTAGTCATTGAAGCAGGATGGAGATGGCTTCTTCGGGACTGGAATGATGGTGGTAGCTTTGAAGCATGTGGGAACTATTTAGGAATTATTTAAAGCAGATCTTTTGACATTTCCTATTTTAAACTAGATCTGTATTACGTGCATTTTAAATTCTCTGAGTCTATATGTTAAATAGTTATTAAACAATAGTCTTCTAACAGGTAGTTTTGGATCTAACATTCTTACCTCTGTTCATCACAGAAAGATGCTTTATGGGTTGTCCGAAGAAATGACTGAAGAAAACATCAACGTAGTGAAGTTCCTTGTGAAGCTTCCCAAATCAAAACTAGAATCAACTGTAAGTTCTAAAAAGTTTTAACTTTTGTCAACAATTTATATAAAAAAAATTATATATAAGTATTGATTATCGGTTTTTACTCAATATTTGTCTTAATAAAGTCTTTCCTGATTAGTTTTTCAATTCAATGTTCAGCCCTACATATATATTAGTTGCAACGTATACACATTGATTCTGTTTGGCTTCTATTAGTCCATTCTAGACATTATGATTGAGATGGAAAAGCAACATGTGCTTGGAAAAAACAAGCTGGATGAGCTGCAAAATATTCTGGATCAATGTGACAAACAACTGGCCAACACTATAAAGGAGTTTAAAAACATGCACATAATCGAAGAACAAGGTACAACAACAGTTTTTTATTAGATTTTTAAAGATCATGTAAATCAGAATGTGTTTGAGATGTTTCTTAAATTATATAAAATATATGCATGTGTATTTGTTCCGTAGGGGACAGACCTCCTCTACAGGAAGTTTCTTTCAACATCACACCCCAGTATCCCCAAGTAAGCTTTGAAAATTTAAGTGTGACAGTGATCATTATTTTTGCAATAATATTCAGATTTTATGTCTTTTATAATGCATTTAAGACAGGTTGGTTTAAAACATACGACGACGTAAAGCAGTAAGAGACTCTCCAAAATGGAAAATAAATTTATTTATTAATCATTTGTAGGTAAAATAATGAAAATTGTATACTGATCATATTTCTTCTAAATTTAAAATCGAAATGTGGATTTTATTGGCCAAGACGAAATAAATGACAAAATATTTCCATTTAACCTATTTTATACGCAATGTTTCAATATCTTTAAAAATGCGGAGAAAACAAGGGCTCCATGAGAAATTGACCACTTCTCAGTACATACACATTTTTAATCAGGTATCTAGATAAATTCCATCAAAACTTTATGTTCTAAATAGTATGTTTAGGGTTATAAGGATGCCAGTCTAATGTACTGCATGAGTCATGTTTTGTTTATGTGACCCACATGATCCTTAAACTATGACTGATCAGTGGCAACTTGTACCGAGAGGTCGGTACAAACTTATATTATTTTGACTAGAAATTCATTATCTGTAGTTGCATTTGAAAAACAAACACCAACTTGGAAGTTTTCCACTTTATATTTGATTACCTTTTGAAAAATGTGCTTTATGTTTGGGGCATCAGTACCTAGTTCAAAGCTTAAACGGAATTTTGTAATTAATTAAACTTATTATTTTTTCATTTGACATTATCACAGCCTGCGGAGACACCTGAATGTAAGTTATACTCTCCTCTTATGTTTCAAAGCATTGCTTATCATGTAAACCTTTTACAGGATCAAGTACTTTCACCAGCACTTATTCTGTCTATCTTTTAGCTAGAAGAGGCTCCTCTGGAAACCTTGTTACTGATTCACACCCTCCTGTAAAGGATGATGATAATGTAAAGAAAAATTACATTTCCTTTGTTTTATAAATGTACTATATATATGTTTCTATACACTTATGTAAAACTATTATTTTGCATTCATATAGAGGGGATACTATACCGTTAGCCATCAGCCTGTAGGATACTGTCTCATCATGAATAACTACAACTTCGAAAAAGAAAAAGGCCAAATAAAGAAATTGCGCAACCGAAGAGGCACAGAAAAAGACAAAGGTACTTCATAAAATGTTGCAACTGATGACAAATGTATTTCTTTAAAAAGAAATTAAAAAAAACTTTTATTTATTTTAGAGGACCTTATAAGGGTGTTTGAGAGAATGCATTTTAAAGTTTTGGTGCATGATGATTTGGATGCTTCAGAAATGAAACATTGGACGAAAGAGTTGGCCACGAAGGATCACTCTCAAATGGACGTTTTTGCCTGCTGTGTACTCTCACACGGAGAGAAAGGAGCAGTGTTGGGTGTAGATGGTCAACTGGTTGAAATTCGTGAACTTACAAAGCCCTTTGCTGAATGCAAAACATTAGCTAGCAAGCCCAAGCTTTTCTTCATTCAGGCATGCCAAGGTAGTGTGGGCCAGGAGGCCATGTGGACTGCGGATGGAAAGGAGGAGAGTGCACAGGAAGAAACTTATGAAGAGGATGCTCATAAGGTTCTGCCTTACAGTCTCCCTAAAGAAGCTGATTTCCTACTTGGAATGGCCACAGTCGAGAGTTATCAGTCTTACCGGCACACCAAGGATGGTTCCATCTATATCCAGGAGCTCTGTAGACAGCTGGAAGAATGCTGTCCCAGGTGATGTTTCACTTTTCTTTAATGTTTGCACAGTTCCTCCTGAGACAAATAGCACAACCAATATTGCAAATGCTTCTTAGGGCTTTATTTGAACAGGTAAATGTTTTTATTCTATTTTATTTACTTAGTTTAGTTTGTATACTTTTTTATTTCTTAAAAAATAAATTGCTTGGCCACACAACACTTAATGAACAGACCTTAAATTTATTTTATTATTGTGCAAATTTTTGGCAATATTTTACACATTAATAATAGAAGAATTTTCTAATATTTTATTATTTATTTTATGTTTAAGTTACTTTAAGCCGTTATATTGTATATAATATTGATTCAAGTAGACTTGCATCCCTTTGAGAATGCTGATTGTATATTTATTAATGTAATGGCTGATTTTCTTACAGACGAGAGGACATCTTGTCTATTCTTACGAATGTGAACCGTGAAGTCAGCGCCCAGATTTTGAATGGCCACAAGCAGATGCCCGAACCCCGATATACCCTCCGAAAGAAACTCATCCTTCCCATGGACTGAAGGTTTTGATGGGATATTACCTATCAAAAATGGTTTGGATAAGTTCCGTTAACTAGTCATATTATAGTTTACACATGGCTCAGAATGTCTTATTTTTAGATATTTATAGATCTAAGAGCTACAGTTTACCTCTGAAATTAATCAAATTAGTTTGTATGCATAGCAACAAGATTTGTATACAGACATACTAAGAATAAAACCAAGGTATTTGTTGGGTTTTTAAAATTGATGCTGGGAACACAAGACACAAGCACAAGCATGATTGATATGTGTATGGAGATGTGAATGCAGATTTCTGGAATTTAGGAAATTATTAATGAAGAAACAAAATTAATCAAAAAATTTTTTTTCTGAATCAATCTGAAATTTGTCTCGTATTTATTTTTCCAAATACGTGTGATGGCAGGAGAGAATTTGCTTAGAGTCTTTTTTTGTATAATAAGTGATTTGTAATAAATGTTGAATATGTTTGTCATGAAACTAACACGTCAGTCAAGCCATTCATATACACATGTTTTCAACGACATAGGTGGGGTCCTCCTTTTTAATTTTGGTCAAACTATCCCTTTAAGTTTAAGGGTGGGCAATACAAAATTAATTATTTATATATATATATATATATATATATATATATATATAGACGTTCACTTTTATATATATATATATATATGTCTTTAATAATGTGTATTGTAGTTGGAAATGCAGTTTGTTGAGCAAATTGGAGAACATTGCTAATGTAGTTTTTTTTCACTATTCTTCTGCAACAAATGGGCAATTCCATGAAAATGTCAACATAACCATGAAATATTCACTGTTAACCAAATGTCTTTAGTATACTTTTAGTTACATATAGTTATTTTTGTATTCTATGGAGAGGCAATCATTCTCAATTTGTTTGATATTATACCTTCTGGTTTGTTTCATTTAGATAAATCTTTAATTTGTTCTCTCGCAAAACTGTGTCCTATTTTGTCACGTACATAAGGCTTTATTTACCATATTTAAAGAAAACTTGTGCACAAACTTAACCTATTTTTCTGATGTTTGATGACAGTGTTTAAACAGTTTTTTGTGTGAAATATAAACAGTTGGTTTACTTTACTGGTGACAATTCTATTTTCTGAGCATTTTTATGTCCATCATGCTGGAATTGCCCTTAAGTTATGACAAAATAATGATAAAAGAATGAGTGTTAATGCTTAAACTCTAATTCAGTATGGATTCTGTGTATAAGATTATACACCAATGTCCATTTTTTTATCCATCCATGTTAAAAAGTTTTTGGCTCAAAAATGTTTTGGGGCCTTTTAGTTTTTGGTCTTGCTCAATGAGACGTTTGTGTTTATTTCATATTGTTTATTGAAGATAAAGCAAAGACAATCAAACGTTACATTCGAGACATTTGTCAAAGAGATAAACATTATCTAAAGCAAAAAAAAGTTAAAAGTAGGTAATAAAATCTTTAAAAAATATAAAGGTATCCTATGGCTCATGATTTCTTCTTGTTAAAAACTTTGGTCCACATTTATACAAAACTTTTTTATTTTACCGAATATGTAAAAACTGTGCTTTTGATAAAAAGACTATAATTATTTTCTTCTGATTAACTTAAATAAGAATGAAAACATCATAATAAAAGTAATTTTTGTGAAATGGCATTTCACATGTACTGCACGCCGTTTTTTACTGTGCGAATTTACTGGGTAAAAGAATCAGTTTCTTCCTCATGGCAACTTCATGAACAGGCATCTGTTTACAGGTGAACCCCCCCTCACGACTGACTTCATCATTGACAGCAAGCAGTATTGTCTGGATGTCGGTAGCCCTAGAAAAACGGTAAAAAAAGAATTATTTGACATGCACGTCGGCCTTGTTTTCTGTCATCTGTTCATACACATTGGCAATAACTTTGAATATTTACACATTCTATTTTATTTCAACACTGGAGAATGTGAAGGAAAAAAATTCAAACTTACTGTGGACAGTGTGCCTTTAGCTGCCGACAGAGTGACTGAATAAACCAGGAGCCCTTCTGCAAGTTTCTATACGAGAAGTACCCGTCAATAGTTGATCTGGCAACGAGGAAATCTGAGCATGCTGGGATTGAGACTTCCAACCTGTGAGCATCAACGTCCAGCTCGGACTCTGCGCCTTCTGTATCATCTGCTTGGACTTGGACAACACTTTGACCTTTCTTCCCACGACATGCTTGTATAAAAAACAGTTTGGGCTTTCCCACTAGGTTGCTACAGTTGTTGCCATTGAAAGGCTCATGGATCTCTTCAACAGAAACAATGCTCTCATCGGTTCCGTAGACTCCTTCGCTGCTTCCGTGGCTGAGCACGCAGCATATGAAGCAGTCGCCGTTCACTGTCTCCCCCAGGTCTTTCAGGAGACCCTTTATTTGGACCGCGGTTTTATCTCTGTGCACCACCACATGAAATCCCAGCCAGCTGAAAACATCGGCAAGAGATCCTAGGGGTCAAAAGGTGAAAAGCATCTATTTAAAAAAGCATTTTTAAAGTAAATCAGTTGAAGTATTATTCAACTGTAAAAGTTTCTTAGACGAAACACTTAAACGTCTTCATTATAAAAACTCACGCTGATCTTCATCTGATCCGCATCTTTTTTTCAGTCTCGGGAAATCTACATTGTTGATGATCACACAGGTACCACATGGGTTCTGTGCTATTGTGTATTGCCCGATCTGAAATAAAAAAAAATATTGACACTCTATCTTTCTTACCTGACACATAAGAATATAAAAGTTACCTCCGGCGTCGGCTGATCTGAAAGACAAATTCACAAATTTAGAATATGCCATTCACAGTGGCATTGAAGAAGCAGGATCCTGATGACCTCTGACCTTGTGCAAGGATGGCATGACCCACCAGCAGTGGGTAAGTTTCCAGGATATGGTCCTGTCTCAAAAGCTCTATGAACCTGCTGCAGGTTTCCTCTCCCTTGCTCATCAGTTTGTCTAAGATGTCGACAGTCATCATCTCTCTGTTCTTGATATCTTTAAGATTTCTGTACTCGCGAGGAGTGACGAGTTTTTCCTGGTGAACGTGCTGTAAGATGACGTCAGCTTCTTCGCTTAAAGTATCAACTAAGAACACTTTGTATTTCAGGATCTGCTCACGGTTTGTGGCCATAGCTCAAGGAAAATAGCTGAAATAAAAGATATATCAAATAAAAGATATATTAAAGAATGAAAATATCTCGTTTCTTATTTTTTTTTTTTGTTGCTTTCGTTTCGTTTTTTTTGTATACTTATAAACTAGATGGATTTATATACAACTTAATCTAACAAATAGTTCATAAATATTGAGATTTGTTTGAAGAATATGTTTTGTTTGATTATTTACAGTCATACTCACATCCTTTAGAGTTTCCCTCGCATTGATTCCAACGTGGAGCGCTGATACGGCGGAAGCGCGCGCCGAGGGTTGCCAGATATTCAGGTCTGGGGTTGCCAGATATTGAAGGTTCATGTGGTTTTGGGGTTGGGAAGCTACACCCTTGAAGGCACTTAAGTTGTAGAGTGTCATACAAGTTATTTTTGTTTAGTATTTGATTAGTTATACTTAAAAATAGATACAATTATTTTAACTGAACTGTGCTTAATTTAAGGTACATTTGCTCTCTATATAGATAATGGGGAAATAATCATTACATTATGCAAACACATTGGCTCATCTCTTTATTAAAATATTACTTTTAAGACATTTTAATGATAATCAAAAACAACAATAATAATAACAATATTCATTAACACATTCATTCTCTATGAAATGCAATAACATACACACTTATGTAAATACTTTTTAGGGTATAGATGTGCAAGGCAGCTTCCTCCTAACTTAAAATATGAACTATTTCGTAGAAATGATCAATAGTTTAAAATCACATTTGTGACCCTGCCTGTGAAAGCCCAGATAAAGTCATTAAATCGTTCCACACAATGTAAAGAACATTCTGTGCGAATACTACGAATATAAAATAATATGGGTACCAAAGATAAAAAGATTGCTCCAAATCTTAAACGTGCAACTGTACCCTGGTCCCTCGATGGAGATTTGAAATGTAATGACTTTAAGGTAATTATCTTAAGGAGATCAGAGATGATATGGAAACATCTAAGAGAACACTAAGATCAACATTCATTCTGTGCACCAATTTCTTCGTCCATCGCCTGTATTACAAAGTCGTGATCATGTCATTTTTAGTCATCAGCTGCATCATTCCAGGGAAGAACCAGTTTTCTGGTTAAGGTATAACGGGGTTCTGGTATTTGTTTATGTCGACCCATCAATATTTTTTTGCTCACTTCACGGTTCACCTTTGTCAGAATAGACAAGATATCCTCGTTTCTATAAGATAAACATACAGATAAGTTCATTCTAAATGACTGTATCAAAAACAGCGTTCATTAATATTTAAATATCAAACTCACCTAGGGCAGCATTCTTCCATCTGTCTACAGAGCTCTTGAATATATATAGACCCTTCCAAGACATTGTGGAATGACTGATAGTGTGCTTCAGTGGCCATTCCAATTAAAAAAATCAGCTTCAAGAGGAACACTAGAAACCACAATCCGAGCATCATTTTGATATCCTCCATCTGCTGTAATGTTCTCCTGTCCATTCTCCAGTTAATGTAGTTGCTGTGACTCATATCCTTGGCAAGCCTGAATGAAAAAAAGCTTAGGCTTGTTTGCGAGGGTTTGGCATTGAGCATAAGGAAATGTAAGATCCCGGATTTGGATGTCCCGGCCGTCTGTGCCCAGTACAGTGCTTTGTGCTCCATGGGAGAGGATGCAGACAAAAACATCCATTCTAGAATGGTCTTTCTCTGCAAATTCTTTCATCACAATCAGCATATCCTGAGCTTTTAAGTCATTTCGCACCTCAACCAGAAAATGCATTTTGAGAAACAATCTGGTAAGATCGTCTAAAGAAAGGGAGAGATTTTATGAGGCTCATTGTAGAAGTGACAATGGAAGCTTGTTGGATTAAATTTGTAGTTGTTGATGATTAAACAGTGACCTAAAGGCTGCTGAGTGACAGGATAATAGTCGTCCTGTAAAAGAATGATAAACTATTAGAGTACAATCAAGTTTATTATGTTACAAATGTCAATGTTTAATGCCATCATTGTCTTGGATAAACAGGCAGATAAATAATATATTACTGTCGAAGAAGCATAAAAATATTACTTTAAAAGTGTGAACTATTTGAAGATCTTAATTATAAATGAAAATGTATGAACACTGTGTATTAACATATTGTAAATGCTATTGCTTCATACATGTACCTACCTCATGACCTTGTTTCTGGTTCATGGGCCCATTCTTGAACTTATTTATGCTACAGGCCAACCCCGGATAAACTTTTTGCAGAATACTGTCCAGACATTTTCAAACATGTAAATTTTTGCTTCGAGAACAATTTGATTGATTCTCAATCTCTTCAAAATTCTCTAATGGAACTTAGTGGGGAATTTAAACAGTATGTTCCAAGTTCCCATCACTGAGAAACCACAGTTTAAAGTTAAGACTTTTCATACCTGTAGGCTGACACACGTTTAGTAGGTTCCCTTAAGGCCTGGAGATCCCTCTCAACCTGCTCCTTCGATGTGTCAAGAATGACAAGCAAGTCAAGACATCCTATCTTGTAAAGAAGCTCAGAGAGCAGTCTATCATCAAGCAGTTCTTTCTCCTCAAGTCCATGGAATAGGTCTTTTGCATCACTCACTGTCTCCAAATGCTCTTTGTCAACCAGATCCATGGAGAGAAACTTCAGCTGAGTCACATTAACGCTGCTTAACTCTCTATAAATCTTGTGAAGCTTTTGTTGAAGATCAATGCTGAGCTGCAGTTTTGCACAAAAAATAAAAGAATAAACAAAAAAAATATTGTCTCGTAAACTATTGTTTCTTTATCTACTAAATAACTATCATAAAAAGAACACTGTTTAATGAATGAATGTATGTGTTCAGCCTGTCTATGCATGTTAAATAAACTGCATACAAATGGAGGGTAAATTACCTTTGAGGTCTCTTTAACTGGGTTATCTGAAAAAAAAAACATATATTATTCCAACCTTCCAAATAAAGTCAACAAAGTAGAGGGAGTAAACAATGTACAGCGACAAATCAAATTTATTAGGTTAAGAACCTACTGGGGAAATTTACCTGTGTTAAAAATAGGATGAGTCCTCAAATCTGGAAAAGTCTTCAATATCTCATCTTGTTACAAAAGCATTATGAATTTTTTGCAAGTTTCCTCCCCCTTGTCCATAAGTTTGTCAAGTATGGCGATGACCACCTCCTGACGACTTTTTCTTTGCTGGTCGTCTTTAAAACAAAGATACTCACTGTCGGTAATGAATTCATCTTGTTGCACATGCTGCAAGATAAGGTCAGGGTCTTCTCGTAGAGTATCAATGAGAAAAGTCTTGTTTTTACGAATACTTTCTTTGAATGGTTTTGTTGATTGCATGGTTTTCGATCAACCCTAAAGAATAGAAAAAATAGAGATTATGGTTTTCTGAGATTTTACCAAGGCTGGGGGTAAACATAAATAAATTATTAAATATTGACCCGTTGATTTAATAACAGGATTAAATATATGCACCACTCTTGCCTCTAAATCAAAGCACAGTAGTTTTAAATTGTTGGCTTACCCAAAGTGAATATACATGTATTTTTATTCACCCCAAGTTGTTTCATAATCCAAGGACATCCATTTATTGTCAGAAAACAAAAAAAGATGTTCTTGTTGAGGTCCCGGAGCTTTCCGGCTCGTCCATCAACTGCAACACCACTTAAACAGAGAGAAAACATGGTTAAAATAGTCTGTGCGACTTTGTTGGTTCAGCAATAATCAATATGAAGTAACATGGATACTTTTGACAAAAACAAAAAACTACATTTGACGTTTACTACAACTTTGACATTTGGTCTACGTACCAGTTAGAAAGCTCCCAGACTTCAGCAAAATCCTCTTCTTTTGGGTTCTGAATATAAACGGATGTCCTTGGGTTATATAACAATTTATGGGGGAGTAATTCATTGATTCATTTTGATTTTGGGAGAGCTAACCCTTTAAACACAATGTTGGTTCAACTCTAGGGCAATAGTATTTTTGGACAGATATACCCAGCAACACATGCACATCTATAAGATGTCTGCTAAAGATCAGGAAAATCCACTAGATTGCCAAGAGTATTCACTCAAACACCAAAATAATCAAATTTAGGTGTTTCAATCGCTCTCCCTCTGAATGCTTCAGGATAATTTCATGCTCCCAACCTTGTGGGAACGTTTCGAGCTGACCCCTTTCTCTTTTGACATGCGTCGCACCAGTGCACAATGCAAGATCCATAAAGACATGGATGTCAGAGTCTGGTGTGGATGAACTTGATTGGCCTGCACAGAATCCTGACCTCGACCCGACAGAACACCTTTGGGATGAATTAGAGCGGTACTGAGAGCCAGGACTTCTCGTCTAACATCTGAAATATGATTCTGGAAGAATGTTCTAAATTTCCCCAAAACATAGTCCTAAACCTTATGGACAGCCTTCCCAGAAGAGCTAAAGCTGTTATAAGGGGGCACCGACATCATAGTGAACCCTATGGATTAGGATGTCACTTAAGTTCATATGCCAGTCAATGCAGAAGAGCGAATACTTTTGGAAATATAGTGAATCTTCTATTTAAAATCCTCAGATAAACTTCTTAGAAATTTCAGGAATGTTTAAAGACGTACCTGCGTGAACCAATGTTATTCAGCATGATATCAATGTTAAAGATGCTAGACCAATCCGACAGCACCCATACAGAGTGAATTGGCGTTTCTCTTCCACTTCTACCATAATCTTCTTTCATTGGTCATCTCAATGTTACTCCTATTTTATTCCTAGACCAAAATTCCACCAAAGGGTGTAAAAGAGTTGTACATTAATTCTAAATAATAAACATCTTATAGATTTATTATACCGAATAATGACAGTTAATACATAATTGAATAATAACATTGCGGAATAACATTTTGTGGGTGAACTAACCACTTAACCACCTTAAGTGTTTAACATGAAGACACTTAATATGTAGGATAACGTGTTTTACATCCATTCCAATGGTAGGGTCTTTCAGTACTCGAGCTCTGACATAAGCAATTCCAAAAAAAGTCAATTTTATTATTATGTCTCCATGTTCTTGATATTTTCTTTCTAAATTTGCAGCAAAGGATGCTTCAAACACAATCAAACATGACATACATCAAGTGTATTGATTCACAACACTTTTGTATTTGTTAAGTTTACAAAACATGTTGTTGTCAAACAATAAACTTTAAAAAACAAACAAAAAAGCAGTATACAATATGGCCTTGCTTTCAGTCTTACTTCTGTTAGACAAACATCAACCCAGATAACCATAAGCAACTTGTGTTTTAATGTTAAACAAGTTTATAGTGTTCCACTTACACATAATCAACACTTATAAGTCTGGAAACAGACATATTCATTGTTTTTTCACAACCTGTAATGTTTCATATAAGTTTAAATCAATCAAACCAAGACTAAAGGGTGTATGTACAATGTAAACATGTTCAGTTTTGATTTGAAATGAAACTGTATTTTTGTATTTTATAGCTTGCCAAGAACGACATCTATTCTTACTCTAAGCACGTTTAACGCAAATAAATGATTAATTTATTAAAGTATTGAGTTATAGTTAAATAAAGTGTAACACACCTCAGGCGAGACTCCTTATGACAGAGGGTAATGGAGTCAAAGCTACTTTTTGTCACTTTAGAAAGTATTTGCCTGTATGTTGACATCTGTGTTGCCTCTTCAGGCCTGCAATCCTTTTGCTGCTGTTGTGTTAAAGTGAATTTATTCATTTGAAATCAACTGAAGAGGTTGCTTTCCTTTTTAGGATGGATAAAAGGTATAGAAAAATATACATATAAAAATAAGTATAAAAAATATTTCTTTTTTAAATCCTAGAAAATTGTTTGAGCAAAAACATTTGATCTCTCAACAAGCAAGCTTTCCATAATTGGACATTATATTAATTGCAAAAAAAAGTTTGTTACTTTAATGTGAAGGTTTTAACTTATTTAATAATGCATTGTTTGTTTTATAAATAGTAGCATATTAATGTAAAACATTGATAATGAAAATATACATGTGCAAAAAAAAACAGACACGGCCTTCGTATTAAATGTTAAGCTTCATTTTGATTCTTATCATTATAACAAGGTCAAGTGTTTCATGATTGTAATTTTAATGTGTTATACTTTTATAGACCTGTAATCACCCGATAATAGTATCTGTCATATGCATTGTATCTGATTGTAGTATATTGAACAGATTCAGGATTATAGTTAATCTGTAACATGGTCAGTGTTGTAAAAGCATATGAATGTTTAATGAAAAAGGACCTTACAGCAACTTGTTAAAGATGAATCATTTCATAGACGGGTTCTAGAATTTTCCAATAGATGGAGACACAGACAATGTTTAATTTCATTGTTAAGTTAACCCTAAAATTAAACTGTATCCCCTTATTGAGTTACCTTTATGTAAGCTTAGGCCTTTCTTTCTTTCTTTCTTTCTTTTTTCTTTTTTTCTTTTTTTCTTTCTTTCTGTCTTTCTTTATTCTTTCTTATTTTCTTTCTCTTTATTTTTTTTATTTTTTTCTTTATTTCTCTTTCTTTTCTTTCTTTCTTTCTTTCTTTCTTTCTTTCTTTCTTTCTTTCTTTCTTTCTTTCTGTCTTTCTTATTTTCTTTCCCTTTACTTTTTTCTTCTTTTCTTTATTTCTCTTTCTTTTTTTTCTTTCTTTCTTTCTTTCTTTCTTTCTTTTTTTTCTTTCTTTCTTTCTTTTTTTTCTTTTTTTGTTTATTTCTCTTTCTTTTTTTTCTTTCTTTCTTTCTTTCTTTTTTTCTTTCTTTCTTTCTCCTTTTCTTTTTTTCTTTCTTTTTTTCTGTCTTTCTTTCTTTCTTTCTTTCTTTCTTTTTTTCTTTCTTTCTTTCTTTCTTTCTTTCTATCTTTCTTTCTTTCTTTCTTTCTTTCTTTAGCCGAAGATAATATTACATAAAAAGAGGACAGCTATTTTGGATCATCATTGTCCTACTATAAATGTAAATATAAATAGTGATGTAAAGTTTAAATAGTGAAATATAAATGTATAGTTATTCATTTGGCAGAATTTTTTTACTAAAGCAACTATATTGCATTATACCATACAATAGTGTCTGTCTATTTGGAATCCCTGGAATCTAACCCATGACCTTTGCATTGCCAGCACCATGTTCTAACCACTGAGCTTAATGAAAGCCTTTGGTTTTGGTTGTATCATTCCCTTGACAGACTTAATGGACCAACCTGATCAAATGGCACATGTTATCTTAGATATGCACCAAAACAGTAACAAAGAAAAGGAAGAAAACTATTTTTTTTAGGCTTTTACAAGCCTAAAGTTTATTTGTTGACGGACTGAGTAAAATGAAACCTGTGCGTTCATATATTATTTACAGTAAGTAATGCAAACCAGCTTAAGGCGTCAGCTTGTGTATGCAAGTTTAGAACAGATAGTAAAGTCCTGTTCAACACTTGCTGGGCACAGGGCACAGAAGGAGGAACTCTTTGCCACAACGTTTAGGTGAGCAGGACTTTTGATACTTTTCTATAATCAATAATCTATTGTATTACAGAAATCATGTATGAAAGGCAGTTGTTATTGATGTCTGCTTGAGAAAGAATAAACTGTTGCGAGGTACTGCAAAGTACTGACAGCAGAAAAACATATTATTTAATGTGTATTTCTAAAATAAAAATCTCTTTCAGCATGAAATTATGGACCTGAATCACATTGGTAAGTCTACAGCATGGGTTTATGTTAATGAGTCAACAAACTGATATTGTGGTGTTTTTTGCATGATTATGAGGGGTCTTTATCTTATCTTATATTCTGTTTTATTTTGCTGTCTGCATTTGTCCCTGTGCTTTATATAAGACTCAGATCAGTGCTTTAATGTTTTCACAGCACACTTTTTCTGTTGTTTTGTTGTTGATGTAATGCACTATACATATTAAACATTCTAAGTATCAGTTATGAACTCATTTATTTATGGCCTGTTATTATAAAGCAGTATATGTACTTCTCCTATAGAAAGCCTAAATGAGGTTCGTCCTGCAGTTTATCGAGCTGCACTAAAGCTCCGCTCACTACAAAAACTTTGTCAAAGTGAGTCTATCATCATTTTCCTCTACAGACATCTGTTTTTAATTTCTAGTCAAAAGTAATTAAATTAATAGTTGTACATTAGAAAGGAATTAAACATTTTATAACCATACTAACCTGTAATATACAATATAAAGCCTAGTGTGTCTCTTATCATTCTTAATGTATGTCAGTGCACCTGGTGACACTACAGGATCTGCGTCCAGTTTTTAACCCTGTAAACACTTCTGGAGACCCAGTAGTTAGACTTTCTGAAGACGATGTACAAAAGAAGCTTAAACAGTTATTTCAGAACATTTCAATGTCTGGTCAAGTGGTCCCTGAAGCCACAGACCACACCACCAGACTCCTCTTTAAGCTGTTTGACAGGTAAGAGGTGATGACCACTGATTCAACATTGTGTGTCTGTATTTGTGTGTGTGGATTATTACATTCTTTATCTTGTGATAGAGAGCAGACTGGTGTTATCCTGCTCCGGTCAGTGGAGGCGGCATTGATCGTTCTTTCTGGAGACACTCTTTCAGCTAAACATAGGGGTCTGTTCCATATTGATTTAACATTGTTTTACATTTTATCCATTGACTTGCATATGTGTTTATTGCACAAACACACTGTTTATGTGACAGATTAAATTTACTACTGTGCTGGGTTGTGTTGACAACAAAAATTTAAATGAAAAAATTTGTGGCTTTATTTTTATATGTTTTTGACTATAGTCATAATCTGTCTACAATATAGGCTGACATTTAATGGATAGGTTGCTTAACAATTAAATGTCCTAATTTCCTCACTCTCTATTTGTTTTCAATTTGTTTGACTTACTTTCCTTCCTTTACAGAACACAATATAAGATATTTTGAAAAAAGTAACCAAACAAAGACCCATTGACCTACTCTGGTTTTATATCCATATAATGGAAGTAAATGGGCACCACCATAGTCAGGATACAAACATTCTTAAAAATATCTTCTGTTGTATTCTGCTGAAGAAAGAAACTGAAGTTGGGGCTTTCTTTGCTAGATCAGCCACATAGAGCAAGCCATTCCCTCCCTGTTCATAGTAACGGCTTTTGTGCCTCTTGGTAATATATATGTTCTTTGGTTCTGTCTCCACAGCTTTGTTCCAACTGACCGAGAGCTACTTTGAGAATCAGCACAATAACAGAGGCACCATCAGTCAAAGTGGACTCCAAATCTTGCTCAATGACCTGAGCCAGGTGAAAACAGAGACCAAGTGAAAGAAAAATGAACCGGAGTCCCTGATGAAGTTATAACTCAAATTTTTGTGTTAAGGTTCCAGCAGCGGTTCAGGAGAACCATGTGTTTGGTCATGTCGAAACTGCGGTGGCCTCCTGCTTTGATGGGGTACAATATTTCCAACCAACATAATTTATTTGTCATTTTAAATCCACTTCAAGTTCACTTATTATTCATACATTGTGTTTAAGGACTAAAACCAGATCTTACCTCTTTCACCCAGGACATCCTTAACACTTTGACGTACCCAAATAAACCTTCACAAACTCACTTTCAGTATTCTTTCCATCAGATTATCGGTGGAAATGTGACTGAAGAACATTTCCTCAGCTGGCTACAGTCTGAACCGCGTCTGTTGTTATGGCTCTCCACTCTTTACAGAATCTCAGTGAGCGAGACTGTACAGCATAGAGTTCATTGTCATTCCTGTAAAGCGTTTCCTATCACTGGTCTCAGGTATGTGCGAGAATTTTTATTTTTACATTTTCATTAAAAAAATTAATAAAAGGCAGTTAAGTCTATACAATATTTTGAGTAATTGATCTTGACTACCCCACATTAACCCTTTTAAGCATTTAAAAATCATTCCATGTTTACTGCATTCCAATATTCCAATTATTCTTTCTTATATTTGATTTAAATTCTGATAGCTTAAATTATGGATTTGGTCTGAACTGGTATGATCTTTCCTCAGGTATCGGTGTATGAAGTGTCTGAACACACATCTCTGCCAAAACTGCTTTTTAACTGAGAGACATACCAAGAAGCACAAACCCTCCCATCCTGTACTGGAGTTCTGCACTCAGGTTAACACCAATGCGGTCCAGAAAAACATTTTACATCCATGTAGTTATACATCCATATATTTCATCCGATAAACATCTAATTCAGCCGTCCTGGAGAGAGTCTGTGGCGTCACTGGCATCCAGTGCTCGACGTGCTTTGCTTCCACGACATCACAACCCGAGAGATGCAGAGAGGACACAAAGAGCTCTGAGAGCGGGTTCAAGTGCTGAGCTACAATACATGTAAAGATTTTTTAATTATTTGCATGTTTTTTTCTGTTTGGAGGGATTTAAGAAGTAGGATAATCGCATATTTGATTGTGTTTCTTCAGTGCACCTTCTCCAGTTCAACAGTCAGAAGCTCCAGATACACATGGTGTCTCAACGTCTGAACCCAGTGTGACTGCAGCCCCTGCTGTGCACACAGTCCAGTCTAAAGGTCTGCAGACGGAAGACACAGACACATCCCAGGTAACTCACTTCATGTTTGTGATACATGAATTTGACAAAAAATGACTGTTGTGACACATTTGGTTTATTGGGTTATAGAGAGAAACAGCCAATCTCCAAATAGACCTCAGTGTCACCCAAAAGGCCATGAGAGATATGCAGAGAGACAAGTGGTGAGCCGCTTTAATAGTAACAGGCTTTTTTGGTCATTTTGGAAGTTTACTACGATGACCCATGAGTTACATGGAAAGGATTGGTTTGCAATTTACCGGGTGTTTCTTTATTTATGTAGGCTCTTGGAGAAAGAGTTTCAGGTATGGAGAGTCGCGGCCCAGTCAGAGCATGACTCACTGGAGGACAAATGCAGTGAATTGAAGACCATGATGGAGACGCTCAACCAACATAACCAACATCTGGAGGAAGAACTAGAGCGAGTCAGAAATGTAAGATGGAATAATAAATAATGGGATACTACATTCTAGGGATCAAGCATGTAAATATGCATGGAATTTCTGGATTTGTATATTAATGCAAACAATATTATATAATGAAATAATGCATTCAACACAATTTCTATCACAGCCATAAACAAAGTCTCTTACTATTACTCAAAAATTATATTTTTCACATTTCATATCTGCTAATCTCAATGGATATGAGGCACATATATCGATGCGTCTTAACCACACACACAAAATAAATATAAAATGAGGAGAATGACTGGAGGGACTGGATTTACACTCATTTATCTGTTAAAAAATAACCATTAATGTTGTTTATAAGACCAGTTAACATTTGGCTATAAACTCCCACCATACTACCACATGTCTCTTTCTCTTACTTGGGACTCATACTGCCTCATACTGACACAAACCGATTTATATATTATTTCATGATTCTTCTACCCGTCATTTTCTCTTCTAAGATAAGATAAAATAACATAAAGTCTGAAATTGAAAGATCACTGGATATTTTAGCAACCACAACAGAATAATTTCAAATTATTATTCGATTATGTTAAAATACAGACTTTTCTGTAACAGGAATTTATTTTATTAGTTTAGTCCAACGGATGTGGATAGGGCAGTCTTTCAAATTCATGTAAAAACCTTAAATTCATATTTCACCTTAACTGGGTAACACAGTTAACAGTAAATTAGTTGACATTTCCGGTCTATAGTCTAAATGGAAGAGTTAAACTAGCATTATTTGTTACAAAATTTGTGAACTGGATACCAAAGTTTTATGTGAGATAAACCTATATGATTGGCGTTAGATGTACCGGTTCTAGAATTACCTATTACAGTTCTTAAAGTCCTGTTTGTCATATCAGGTGTTGAGTCTGAGGGACAGAAGTGATCTCACAATCAATTTGGATTCTCATTTAAACCTTCCTCAACATGATGACCGCTTCATTGAGGATGACTGGACATCGGCCCATGACAGCTCCAGTGAAAAAGAAGAGACTGAGGATGAGAGAAACGGCCTTGGTGAAGATGTAATAGAGCTGGGAAGGAACGTGCAGGAGGAGACTGATTATGATGTATCAGAAGACATCTGGACAAATCTGGATGATGCAGAGAGTGTTTTAATGCAGGAGGTCAATACAGCTTGGCGGCAGGAGGTTGCTGAGGATGAAGAGGGGGAGGGGTTTCAGGAGGAAGAGGAGGAGCTATTGCAGGATCTCTCTGTACATCAGCCTAGTGTCCTTGGATTTGCACTGGAAGAACATTTTGTCTCAGATGACTCAGAGATAGAAGAGGAACTCTGTGAGCTAGTACAGCGACTGAGAAATGAGCTCTCTTGGTGGACACCCGGAGGTTTGTTTAATAGTGTAGTCACATTTTAACATTTTTAGATTTATAAAGATTTTACATAAGTTAGTTTGCATAAAATATTTTAAAGTGTTCATTTCTTATTGTTTTTCTTTTCTCCACCATCAGGATCTGTCTGTATGGAGAAACGGAAGCTAATGATGGCAGCAGAGGGAATCAGAGACTCTGTATCTCATCTAGTCGCCTCGGTTTCCACTAGTTTGACATGATGTAACATTGTAAAATCCCTTTACACTGAGAAACCATTATAGACAAGACTGATATTGTTCATAAAAACTAAACATTTCATTGTTGTAAACATGTTTAATAAGCATATCATTTTAGGATTTCATGTTACAAAACATTACTTGAAGGATGTTTTATAATTAATGGAATTTTATATCTTAACTTATTTTAGATAAATTCATATTTGCAAGTTCAGATGGAAGAAAGGCAAGCCTCTGTTTACAACACTTAAGAAATGAAAATTTCACATGTACACATTAGGTTTAAATCTAAAATACGCTTATAATACAATATGCTTATCCTTTTAATTTTTCATTAGACCGTTTGTACATTATTTATTAAATCAATATTTTTTTCTTTTTTAAAATTAGACCATGTACTCTGTCTTGAATTATTGTTGATAGCACAGGTAAATAAAATGATGTTTATAAAACTGTAAATGATCAAAACTGAATAAGTTTGACTACCTCATCAATGTCTCACTAATGTATTTTATAAGCAACTTTATAAATTCATAAAAGCTAATATGTGTCCATTTGTATTTCAAATTATGTTTGGTTATGCAGCGTATCCATTAAGCATATTATGAATAACCATTGTTTGATATTTAGATACATTTTTGTGATGGTAAATTAATATTCTTTTCCTGTCGCCTACAGTAAATTATTCATGGAGTTAAAAATAAATATTTCTTAGCTACTCTCCATTAAATATTAACAACAAAAGGCTTTAAAGTGTAACATTTTCATCAAGTTCTTTATTTTATTATTTTTTGGCAATGTATCCATGGGAACATGAGATGGTTTCAAAGGGGACAGAGTTGAGAAGATGAATTCAAAAACCTGATAGTGTCAGTCAATGATGTAATAGAAAAACACACTCTCTTTGTTCTTTTTTCAGCTCAAAACTAGAGCTCCCTCTACTTCAATAGCCCCGTTCTATTAATAGTATCAATTAATATATCACAAGTGCCGTCCCAAAGATGTGACGAATGACATTTTCATTTTTAGAAGCTGAGATTTTCATAGAAACATTCAATTTAAGTAACCATTAGCTTACTATAATGTCAAACATAGATGGCCGAGCATATAAAAGACTGCCTAATAATAATAATAATAATAATAATAATAACAACAATAATAATAATCTGTAAGCTTGAGATCAATTTCATTGTTAGTCTCAGTCGAGAATTCTTTATCAAACCAGAAGGTTTGTACAATGTTTCCCCTTTGCATAGTAAGTAAATATTAACTGTTTTTTGTTGACATGCAGATACCTTAAAAAGCGCGGCAGGCTGTGTGGGCTCCGCCCCCAGTGCAATTACATCATGCAGCTTTCTGATTGGCCAGTAACAGCATTCAGGTCAGGGCAGTCCTGCAGGGCCCAGCCAGTAGAATAATAGTTTATTTAAGGGGAATTGACGTCATCAGGCATATATAAGACTCTGGAGTGTAAAGGTAAATTTATCATGCAGCTTCGTAAGCTGCTGGCCAAATTTTTTTCCTTTTCTCGATTTAATAGTTTAATCATTACTACAAAAATGCCGGCAATATAACATGCGGAAATAACAAAATTAACGTTAATTTATGCCTTGTAATGTTTATAGAAGAAGATATGGGTCTCTCCTCTAGGATGGGGTCAAGCACATTCAGCCCCTCAAAACCCAGACGTGCTCACCCACCTACTGGAGCTGTGACCTATGGGACCTGTGTTCTGAAACCTTCCTTTTTTTCCCTCTGAGACGATATACTTGCATTGGTGTCCCTCCTTTGCCATGCGGGGTCCACAGCAGAAGCTGCTCATGCTGAGATCAGAACCATGGCGTAAACAGGAAGTCATGCCCCGATGAGTCCTTCACTGGTACCATCCACTCAGTCATTCGTCTGGTTGGCTAATGGTTCAGCGTGGATACTCAAAGGCAAAGAAATATGGGCGACTATAGCAGTTCTACGTGACTTTGGATAAAAAAATGTTCAATCGTTCGTCTTCCCTTGCTTTCTTTACTTATTTGATTCAAGTAAGGCTAACTCCTTCAGCGGCGGAGCTAGCAGCAGGAGAAGGTACAGTCCAGCAGGTTCTTGCAGAACCAAGGGGCACACAAGGCAAGGATGCAGTTCTCAAAGTCTTTAGATGGCACTGGCGTTAGGGTCATATCGTCTTTTCTTGACATTTCTTGGCGATAGGAACAAAGAAGAGAAGGGAAGGAGGTTAGTGGGGGCAGTGCCAGAAACATCAACATGCAACTTTTCTGCCCATTTAGGCCATGAACCGCCTTGACCCCTGGCAACCCTGCCGATATGTACGTTACATTTGCTGTTCCATTAACATCCTAATAATTTAAAAGAATTCTAAATAATATATCTGTAACATTTAATTATAAACATCCTACGGTATGTAGACGAGTCATTAAGGCTGCCGGGTTGCGGTGGGTAAAAGCGGCCATTCTTCACAGCGACAAGAGGGGACACAAAATGTCCCTCCACTGACTGGGTGAGTATGTGTTAGAAAGACAACAAGGGATGTGAAAAAAGAACATTACCTCCTAGGAGAAAACACTGACACAGACAGAAAACAGCAAGAAGAGTGTACAACATCGAGGGTCAGAAAGGACTTCACACCCACAACATTAACAACGACGATACCACCAGGAACAACAATAAAGGCAACAACAACTGCAACAACGACACCAACAACGACAGGGGTTTGACACAACCTCCCCGTAGTGTGGCTTGATGTGGGGCATCCCAGCAGTTAAAACATGCACCTGGCCATAGAAAGGTTAGGTGGGAGACGCCACTATCGCTGTGTAAGGGGGTGTTTGGGGTAGCATGCAGGTGCAGTGCAGCGCGTGTATCTGTACCAGGTCTCTGTGAAGCAGGCAGTAAAGGCAGCGGTGCCGGGCGGTTCCGGGTGGGGGGTGAGGGCTCTTGCTCTGTTCTAGGTTTTCAGGGGGGCCCAGGGCCTTCCGGGAGATAAGAGGGCGTGGCAGCCAGCCATGGCACAAAGGCTGCCTACGACACAACCTCCACCCCTCTCCGCTCAAACTCTCACCCTTTTAGACAACGGAGGGGGGATTGAGAGAGAGATCACGGCGAGGAGAGCGGGTAAAAAAAATTGTCATCCCAACCCAACAACCCAACCCAACAGAACCCCTTCTCAAACCAAGGAAATAAATAAATACCCCTTCCTTCACATGAGGTGAGCCCAGCCTTTGTGCGATGCTCTGATAGCACTCCGGTTTAGCTCTGGCTTTGTGCCAGTTCACATGCAAACTCTAAATGGGCTCAGTCAAGATGCTATGTGCATACAAGCATGCTGTGGTGAGCTAAGTCTTCTAAAAGTATGAATGGTCACCAGGTCTCAAGGTTAGCTCTCCAGTATGCCTTACTAGTAGTTTAAGCTGATGAACACGAGTCTATGCTGGCCACAAACATGCCATTGTGAACTATAAATGCTATTACATGTCCACTTGTTTTTTACAAAAATCTTGTAATCTATATTCAAAACTGCCATCTACAGTCATTCAAATTTGAGACCAAATGTAAATTGAAAAATTACACTTTGCCTACTTGATGTTTCTTATTACACACATCATTTTGCTTGGTTCTGGGAGCGCACAAGTTAACATTCTCTAACATTTCCCCTTCTTGCTACAATTCATAGCATACTGATATAATTAACACATTTGAATTGTTAGCAGAAAAAGGATACACAATTGTAATAAGTTCATAATTGTAATTATACATCTTGTTCAGCATCTGTTTAACCATTTTGCTCGCATGCATGTCAAGCGTAGGGCCGGTCTGCAGGAGGTTCTGCTACAGTCAACAGAGTGTCAAAGTAGATGCGTCACCATAACATTTTCAGTATGTGTATCAAAGCACCTAGATATTTTGAGTCATTTTAGTGACTTGGTTACTTCATTTGTTAATTGGTTACGAACACTAATAAGTGATTTCCTGAGCTGTTGCGTGCAAACCACACACAGCAGTACAGTTAGTATAGTAGCCTCAGTATTTCTTTTGAAACAACGTATATCTACAAAAGACTGCAAAATGGACACTTATATATGTTATATAATACTAAACACAACATGCAGACTAACAGGTACTATCTTAATCAATTTTACTGTTGTCTGTAGCAGAAGCCCAGGCCCTTGTGTTTGCGTGTATGTGCATGTGAGTGCATAGTGGTATATGTTGCGTGTTACTAATCAAAAGTGTGTGTTTGTGTAAGTTAGCCTGTTCCAGGCTGGCAGGCAGTAGGAAGCATGCGGTGCAGCTCTTACTTAAATCCCCATCCCGTACCCCCCAGCACTATGGCTGCCATCAGGATGGCCCCTGCGATGGAGCCTATGATAAGGTTGGTGGCGCTAGGACCTGCAGAAGGGCATGATGGGAGAGAAACATGACGTAAGCCGCAGGGGGCACCTGCACAGCATGCAGGGTTTACACATCTTCAATTATGTAATGTACTATTTTAGTCATGGATGGGTGTAACAAGGAAAAGGTTGTTTTGCTCATAGATCCGTTATACAGGGGGTAGATTTTGCTGAACTTACCATTTTGATAGAACAGTATGTCTGTGTGGGGTGTTATAAGAAATTTGGGAGGGCAGATGTACTTTAGCACAGGGGAGCGGCACATGTCAGATCCTTAAGCACCGTGTTTCGAGTTAGCCTACGTCGAAACGGGACTGACGAAAACAACTGCACAGACGCACACACGCAGACTCACAAAGAAACGGTAACCTACAAACACACTCATCACAAACTTTCACCCACTCACGCAGCTCTCGAACTTTTGGTAATTAGCTATGCACAGAAAATGGGTCAATTCTGGGGGGATTCGATGTCGGCCGAAGACGCCACAGCATCTTGGCATGTAAGAAGAGGTAATACAAGTGATCATGTTTTTACACCCTTTTCCCCTCGTTCTTACTCATTCTTTAAAAGGTTTTGTTCTGTTTACGCAAATGCCCCACATGGACCAAAGAGGGAAGCACTGCAACACAGGGTGATAATAAAAAGATCCATGATAATAGCAGCCAGGGAAGAGGAGAAAAAGAGAGATATATACCAATCAATCAGTCCATCAATTACACAACATAGAAAAATTACAGGGCACCATCACATTCAACACAACGGACAAAGCCACTGGGAGAACACGTACACACAGCTCGCACGTACACGGGGGATCGCAAGATCACCCTCTTGCCGGGGGGATGGCGTTAAAGGGTTAAGAGGTGCTTACTCTATTCCCCACCCAGTGCCTCCAAAAATCACCCCCAGGGCCAGAATGGTCCCTGCCACTGCCCCTATCAGCCTGTTTGTGGCCACGCTCACTGTGCAAAGGAAATAGGGGTGATTCAACAGAGAAAATGTCACTTAAGACCCCACTTTAAAAAATTTATATATAATAGTGTTTTGTAAAAGTTGACGGTCCCAGTGTAAAAAAACAAAAAATGCTGTTTGGAAGTGGTTTTACAGTGGCCTGGACTTAAGGTGTATATGCATTGGAAATTCTGCGTATATGGCATTGCAGATTGTGTTACGTATATTTAAAGAGAAAAGACAGATCACGAACCCTTTGGGCCTGGGTCTTCGATGACAGGTGGCTCTTTTGGGGGGTCGTGCATACTGCAGTCTGTTCCTGCCCAGGTATCATCACAGGTGCAGGTGGCTTCATTATTGCACACCTGAAGAGAGATTAAAAACTCCTTAACTCTTTCTTTTAGAACATCAGGTTGGGTGTCATATTGAAGACTATAGGCAATCCTGTCGGAAATTTTAAATATTCTCTTTTCACAAAAGAAATCTTTAGGACACATTTTAACCTACAAACGTTTATGAAGAGAAATTAAATTTAATAAAATTTGATTTTAGTCATCTAATATATGTTATAATATATAGACATTCATAAAAGAAAATATTCTGCTGGTCATTTTGTACAGCTTCTTTTAAAAAATGCTTGAGGGGAAAGAGTAAAACTCTAAGTGAGCACCCATATCTAATACTATTTTATTCTTCTTTTTTATACTGCAGACCAAACAATCTCAAATGTTTCATTGTAGTGGAACACAAGGTCATTAATCTCCCTGCAAACTCAAATCAATTCAATCCCTGACATGAAAATCCTGGAGTAAAATCTCTAAGTAAATATAAATGGATTTCTGACCTTGTTAGTCAAACTAAATTATTTTCAACTTTGATGTAGACTAATGCAAGCAGCTGTGAGAGTCAGATGGCGATTACTCACGCCGTGAGAAGAGCAGACTCGGCCGACCGGGCCAGACGGGCAAGCTGTGAGGTTCAGGGAGGAGATAGGTAGACATTTTCGCTCAAGGCACATCATAGAGGGCCCACATGGTGTCCCGTCTTCCACATACCCTAGATCAGTATCATCATCTAACAGAACATGACCCCCACTAAAAAAAGGTTAAAGAGAATACAGTTACAAAACAGATTTTAAAACTGGTGTAATAAGATACTGGGATATAAAATCAAGTAACATGCCTGCAGTCCACCAGCCTTCCCTGATGGTTGAAGGTGGTTGGAGTGATGTCACCTTTCAGGCTTCCAATCCTTGGGCTTCTGCCAATATTACTGCACAGCAGGTACCCACAGAATACGTCACTGTGAATCACACATTTTGGAGGTGGATTTAAATCATTATTATGATTTTCTGAAATGAACATTTATGGCATTTTAGGGTTTAGCAGAGGTAAAAAAAAAATTAAATAAATAGCAGTCATCATTTAGTGAAAACATGTATCCTTAGTTATGTAAAATAAACGTATTAAAGATTGTGCTTACCAGAAAGTAGATGATAAGATATGTGTAAGTACATTTGCTATTGATCATTGCAGTAGTAACATATCAAATGATGGAAAAAAGCATCATAAGTGCCTATATATCCAGATGTGAGATAGTCGAGTGCACCTTCAGCATTTTAAAGTGCTGAATCAGATGTGCTGACAACAGGGCTTTGTATACTATATCTCAAAACTAAAAACCATCTGCGTGCAGGTTAGCTGCACAGTTTAAATTACGTTTGGTGCACATTTCTTGGGCATGGATGCAACATCACCTTATTTGCATAATTTCATAGGTGGATCAGGATTCACAGCAAGAGAATAAACAACAATATATAGGTTTTGTACTACCGTCTTGACGCAGGTTAGGGGAAAAAAATTGGTATGATAAGCAAACTCACTGTTTGCTGCAGGGTATCCATTTGTCCACATCTTTCCCACAATTGCCTTTATCGGTCCCTTCTGTATTTAACTTCTCATAGCAGTGCTTCTCTGACCCTTCCGCCTCTGAGAAGAGAGACAGATACAGGAAGAGCAGTTGGTAAGGAGATTTTCTTTGTAAATGGCATGTGAATACATTCTCTAGAGGCATTAGTGTCACTCACTTGTACCCCAGATGTATTTGCACTGACTGTCCCGGGTTTTACATTCACCACTGTAACAGCGCCCCTGAAATAACAGCAGAAGTAAGAAGTGAAACGACCCAAAGTTCTCTAAATATTATTAATCATATATATATATATATTTTATTTTTTTTTAACTAAGATGTTAAAGACAGTGTCTAACCTGATTAAGTTGACAAGAGTAGCCGTCTTGTTTATGAAGATTAGGAGGGCACTATAAATCGAAAGAAACATCAAATATTTGTTTACAATGGTAAGATGTTTTATTTTCTATTGTTCTTTTATTTAGAATCTTTTACATTAATGGCATAATAACGGCACTTATAACTTAAAGTTGACCAGACTGTAATAGATTTAGTTTTTTTGATATAATATGTACATATTAGGTTAATAATTTTGTCAATAACATGTATTTGGCAAAACTACGATTTAAGGTTGACAGAGAAAAGATTCTGAAATAAATCATCTAATAATTAAAAGAGCCTTAAGAAATATGAGAATATTAAAAAGGTGCAATCACAATAGTTTGCAAAAACACAATTATTTTAGATTAAAAAAAATTTTTTGTTTATATAATTGTAGATTATTTATAAACGTACACAGATTTGACAAAGTTAAGCATTAATTTAATAAGTATCGTACATTGTTTAGCATGTTTAAAATATTAAATTCTTTTAAATATCTTACGGCCCAATAAATAAATATCTGTACAAATAGAGCACAACATAGTGTATATTTTTTTCTTATTACAACAAATAACAGTTGTAGCTGTAAGTGATTTGTCTGTTAAAAAGGAAAATGTACTGGTAATTTTCTGGAAGTTATTTCTTCGTTTTTTCTATGCTTTGTAACCCATTTAACATACCTTATATGTATGTACCTTATGTACCTTAAATCCTGAATATTTTAAAAGCGCTAAATGGCAGATGGGCTGTCATTTAGTGAATCACATGCCTTCTGTTATGGCAGTTGTGAGTGGCTGAAAGTGAGGGCGTGATAGTAAGTTTGGGGGTGTATAGTGTGAAATCATGTCCTGTGATAGTCATTTTGCAACTATTGCATGGTCTGACTTTACGGTGCAATGTCATTTGAGTTGTCCCACTTATACAGAATGCAACTTGTTTTTCTTCCACTAGACACTGTCAGTAAGAGAAGCTGAACAATAGCAAACCTGTCCTGAGTCTCCTGAACAAGTCTCTGATATGTCACAATCATTTACTGCATATCGACAGCTGTATCCCCGCGGATAAAACTGAAAAGGAAAAAGACAAGGAATTAGTCCCTAATAATGTTTATTATATAAGAAACTGAACAAAGGCAAGTCTCACCAGGCAAGTGCCATTGCAACAGGGGCCGTCGCTGCAGTGAGCACCATTAGACAGAGAACATTTTTTACAGCAGTCTTTATAGCACTCCTATAGAAACACACCCAGAGAAATACACAAAAACGCAAACACGCACAAGAAAGTAGAATAGTGAAACAAGACTTGTATTTCTTAATGGGGTGGCATTCAGTTATCTATACATCTTTAATGTATAATATTTGGTTGAAATATAGGTTTGAAAAAGTGCTTACCATCCGGGCTCCACAATCACACTCCTCTCCCACTTCCACATAACCATTCCCACATTCTGTAGCCTCGAACAGCTGCCAACACAAAGGTTCATCCCTAGTGAACCTACCTACAATAACCTAAATATTCATATTGTGTTCCATGGAGAAAAAGAGTACCTTATTTGGTTTGTTAAACAGACACGATGCGCCCCCTCTTAAAAGAAAATTTCTGTAGTCACTGATGCTGCATTTGGAAAACCTGCGTGGGTGTTGCACGCTACGAGAAAAAAAGAGTCAGAAATAGATCAAGAACATTTTAGAAAAAAAACATGGTGGTATTTTGAAGAGGCTATTGTATCGTGTACAGATGTGTGTTCAATGATACCCGGTGTCCTCCATAATACATCCAACCCATGTATCCATGCAGCCGCATTCCTCTGGAAAAATAAGGAACAAAATTCTCTTTGGAATAAATCGAAATTTAAATAGTTCAAAATACACTTTTATATCAAAATAAATGTTTACAATTGAAAATATAGCAACAACTCTCAGGGTGCAGAAACTTACTCCTCCTGATCACAGGATCCCATTGGATACCCAGATTCTGAGCTAAGCTTTGAGAGAGCGAGGCGGTCATCGTCCATGTGCTGCCAAACTGAAAGAATGTGACACGTTATTTATCGAAATCTTTTTTAAATTAAAATTTTATTGGTAAGGATTTTTGGTTTGTAAACTTTCACGTCTGTTAACCTCATTGACACCAACTCCTCTTCCTTTAGAGCACACGCCTCCAATGTACGCAACACTGCTCCGACCATAATGAAAGGTTACGTTCCTAAAAAGAGAATACTTCAATAAACATTTTTCAATGACAGTGTTTAAAACTACATGATCCAACATCAAACCAAAAACACCAAGTTCCTCTAAAAAAACAGAACTTACGTTAACAGGTGCACTACATCAGCGTTGACATTGATGTTTTGCTGTTTGTACTTTGAAAAATCTCGCAACATCTCCAACGGCTTCACACTCAGCGGAATCCTATCCCTGTCTGTCCAGATCTCCACGGCAACCAGTACAACACGTGTATTCAGCTGTTCCTTAAAGATCTAAGGGGAATATTATTCGAAATTTAGGAGGAATATAAATTCACCGAAGGAGTATTTGGGGGAATTTTCAATCAAGAAATATAAAAACATACCGCATCTACCAGGTTGACCACAGATTTGGCAGAGTTGCGGGTATGCTTCTTACTCTTGTGCCTCTTAAACTGTTAAAACATGGTCAAAACATGTCTTTTATACATTATGAGGCAGGCATGGCATTTGTTATTTAGTAACCCCTAGTGTATATTACCTCCAGAAAATCTTTAAAAATTGACAAAATTACTAGTCTGTGCATTATAGATAAGAGCAATGGCTTGAAATAAGCCTAATTAATAATGTTTTCAAAAATTATAATAGAAAAGTGCTATCCAAACTGCTTATATTATGTAACACTCACCGTGTTGTGGTCAGCAACAATCATTATTTCCAGATATTTCATTTCTTCGAAAATGTTTCGTGGCATCTAAGCATTCAAAGAACAAAACCAAAATGACACAAACGTCTCAATCGAGATTGCATAGTAATAGCAATGTTTCTAATGTACTTTAATGTCAATGTAGAGTAAGTATATATAAGTGTTTCCATAGAAACAGTGGAAACTCTGAAAGAGGTTAAAGGTCATTTTCTTACGGCTCTTTTCCTCCTCCTCTTCAACCACGGCATGCTAGCAAAAAATTGTTTTTCCTCTTCTGTTTCCTCAACTGGGTCATCGGCGGCTGAGGCAAACAGAAATGAAGGTAACCATAGAGACGAGGGGATGGTCACAATACCTCGTACTCTTACCGAGACCATGACACACTTACCCCAATCAGCAGGGGCAGAGGTCACACCCAGGGATGATGTTCGCCGCAAAGTGTGTGGCCGTGCGTCTGTTTCCTAAAAAGTGCAAAGGCTCTGTGTCGTCGACAGGTCGGGTGACGAATTAAAGCTGGAATGAAAAACTACAAAGTTGTGATCTTACCACAGTGTGAGTCTGTTTCAGAGGCTCGATGAGATAGATGAAATTACCATCATCAAACATCCCGCTAAAAGAAAGGGAGGGAAGCAGAAATAAAGATGTCAACAAATGCAGTCAAATCACCTGCTGGTGATAAGAGAACCAAAGCTGTTTTATTGCTAACAAACACGTGTGCTCTTTCCATCGACTGTAACGCACAACCGCACACTAACATGTTGACATTCAAATCTTTTCATGTATACCAAGTGCCATCTGGCCTCACAGTGGGCCTCCAGATCAGACTTTCTCTACTATTCATCTCTTACTACAACAAAGACACTACTCACTGCAGCCCGTCGCAGGTGGACAGAGCGACGCGGGAGTCTTCCTTTCCTCTTACCTGGCCGTGGTAGTAGCAGTGTTCACCACCCTAAACAAATGCATATTCATCAAAGACAAAACTTAAGATAATATTAATTTACAACCCCGTGTGACTTGACTTATTTTGTTTGCATGGCTGATAATAAAATTCCTACAGTAATAATTAACAATATCGTTTTTGTTAACTTATTTTTGGTCTGGTTCTTATAATGTTATTTTAAATCAACATCAAACTTACGTTGCAACAATGTCAACACTCTTTTTAAAGCCGTTCTATTGCCCGATTTCTCTCTTCTCGCCTACTGCTCGTTTGCCACAAATTTGTTTGGTATTCTGGTAAGCTTGTTACCCCGCATTTAGTGCATTAGCTAACATGAACTAACAATGAACAATACATCTACAGAATCTATACCTCTTGGCTCATGTTAGTTTCAGAATTTAGAGATAAACTTTGCATGCAATTCTATGCATGCAACATTTTCAATCAAACCGTAAAAAAGAAATCTCAGAGAATGTATTCATTACCAATATATTGAATCATCTGTTTATATTTTATTAAAACCCAGACGATCAGTCCAGACAGCAGACAAATGTCAGTCTGTGCATGAGTTTTCTATTTTAGGAGAGAGAAATGCGTGTTATGGATGTCACAAAAAACCACACACAGTCTTGAGGGCCTTGTCTATTGACGTGTAAAAAGCAAAAATACCCAAACATGTATTTAGGCGAATGCAGTTCTTTTATTAAAATCTGTATGTGCCTTCCTTTGAGAAATATAAATTGCTCTAGAATACTGATTGATGACAGTTGACCAAATCATGAAAGACTATTCTTTAGAACTTACATTGATATGAAAAATATGAAAGGAACTTTACATAGCTATTTTCAACCAGCAAATGTGGTCACTACGTTGGCTTATAACTGGATTTCTTCATCTTAAGACTGACATTTGCATACAATTGACAATATAATCAAACAATATTAACATAACTTACATAAACAAAGAATAAAACATGCTGTTTTGCATGCATTGTTAGCTCATGTAAGATAATGCATATACTGTAATACTGCATTACTATATATTATTGTTTGTGTCTTACCTTGGAGAGAACTGGCTTGCCTTTCTCATAGTGGATCTCCAAATAATCTGAAGACAACAAATCACTAAAAGAGAAGGCGAGATTATTTTATAAGGCAACTTTAATTGCACAAGTAAATACCACATATTCTGAAAAATACATTAATAAATCACGCTACTGCTCTTAATCCTTAAACCTCTTCTTCATCATCTGTGCTTTGAGACCTTCAGGACAAGATTCAACGATTCTGTTATAAATGTTTAAAACTTCCAGTGCATGTTTTTTTCACTTTTTATGTTATTTAAACATGCACATGCACACGCACACGCACACGCACACACACACACACTAACTTGTTCAGAGTAAGGTCCAATGTAAATGTGGAGCCAAAAGCCTCCAGCTGGAAACTTGCTTGGGCCAGGTGGACATCCTACAACCAGGAAGAAAAAAAGAAGCTCATTTACACTTCACAAATAAATGGTGTATCAATCTGGACATCAAAAGCTAGATGTGTTATCCAGAAATTCTTTTTATGCTAAACATATAATGTTCATCCACACAGCAAGCAGATTTCTAGAAGATACTACAAAAGCTCTCGGGGAACAACAAACACACATCAATCCCAGCTGTTCTGCTGACAAATACTGCATTGGAACTACATAGAAAGTGCGTGCACAAAGCAATCCCACATCCCGTCTGTTTCCTATGAAAAGTCCCAGTTGGGTGGAGAGAAAACTGCTTCTTTAGCGAAAAAGCGTGTTAGTTTGTTGGAGAGAAGCAGTGAACCAGCTATGAGCATTGGGCATTATGCACCACTCTTTGCAGCTGCTCGAGGTGAGATCTACAGCCCCCTCATACTTGTACAGCGTTCTATTCTCATACTGCAACACTGCACATGTTGGATGCCCTGTTTATTAAACACTCGTGCTTTACTTATCTGACATTAAAGTTTTCATGGCTTTTGGTGTCACAAACGCATACAGCCGGGTCTGACACTTGCGTCTCACCTGTCCATCCCCGGCCTGATTCCGCGCACGAGTGTCCAGGTCACGACACGAGCTCTCCGAGTCTTCGTTCAGGTAGTATATGAGCCGTGAGGGGTAAGTAATGGTGACGTTGCGCTCTCCTGGTTTGCCTTCCTTGGAGTTGCCGGGCCTTGCTGCAGCGGCGGCTCCCTGGGTGTCAGACTCGTGCCGATCCCCGAGTTCTTCATACTGCAAGGAGCTGGAACCTGCAGGGAGAGGGAACAGCACTAGGAAATTGTTTGCAGCTCTACGGATACCATCTCAAAGAGGAATCCCGTCAATTATATATGAACATGTGCCAGCAGTTGCTGCAGGGAGAGAGAAAGAGAGAGAGAGAGAGCACAGATCTCTCATATGCAGATCTCTTTCGGTGTATCGAGCGGAGCCAGAGCATGTACATAACCAAATCAAAACACTGACATCTGATCTCACAGTCAAGACCCAATGTATGTAATGGTGTATGGAGCATATATACCCACACCTATATTTATTCTTCATCAGCAAGATCCCAGCATAGAGACCTGGATTGTAAATGCATTACAGGTCTGACATATGAGCTTGCTGTAATCTGTTTTCTCTATAAGGGAGTAAAGATTCATGACCACCTTAAAGCATCTCGACACCATACAACTGAGCCCAAAGAGAGGCCTTGAAAGCTTTTTCCTCCCCATTTGATTGACACATTTAAATGGACGTAAACACAGCAATGGATGCCGCACTATCAAAGCCGACATCACCCTCTCCGTGCGCAAAGAATCTGCGTCTTAATCATAAGATCTCCTACTGCGACAAGCACAATCAAAGCATGCATAGGACACATACATTAAAGACGTGACATCACAGAGACGGGATATTGAACTGTCAAAATTGTTTATGCAAAAATGACACATACCCGTGGTGGTTGTTGCAATAGAAGAAAGCACGGAAACAAATATGCTGGCGAGCAGACACAGATGGAATATCAGATGCATGATTCATATTTAAAAGCTGAAGAAAATGTCATCAGTCGCAGTCCATTATTGTGAGAGCGCTGGGCGTTAAATGTCTTCGCGTATCCCGCGGGAAGAGGGGAAATCCTTCATGCAGCATCGGATGCTGAGGGGTGGGTAGCACGGTCGGGATGCTGAGAGGTGGGGAGGATTGGGAAGAAGGCGAAGGGGTGGCGGCGCGGATGGATGGAAGGCGGTGGCCAGCCAGTGCGCGTGCGCACTGCATCCTCTGCGCCGACCCATCCTCACTTTAGCTTATGTGATTGGAGACTGTGCATTATTTTAATCGTTAATGCAAGGCACTTTCTGGTGTATTTACATCTTCACAATAGACGATGGCTGGTTTGTCTACTAAAGCATGGTGAAAAGAATGGCTTGTTGGGATTGATGCACATCTGTTTAACACATTTTTCTAACACAATTGGTGATAAAGTTTGAAGGAAAGTCTTTAAACAACTTAATTTGGAAGTTTTTTAGGTACCGGTAATAACCAAGTTATTCCAAGCAGTAAGGAAGTGTGTGTGCATTGCTGACATAAGCATAGAATTTGCATTTGCTGGCATTAATATTTTAAAGACAACCGGTGAGAGAAAGATGAGCTTGTAAATCCTACTAAAGATGCATAAAAGACACTCAAAACATTTTTTATATAAATTTTAATTTAGAGCCATCAATATTAACTTTTGAGGAAAATACCCATTATAAACTTAAAAAATATACTCATTACAAGTTATAAAACACATGATGATCAACCAAGAAACAAAAAGAGACCAAATTGAACTTCAACTATAAACAGTCAGAAATTCCACTGTGCAAAACTATACAGCATGTTAAAAAACTGAAGACAGCTTATGCTCATAGCTGGTGTCTGATAACGTTCAGTTTGCTATATCTACAGTTGCCGTCCTCCCCCTTGTTCTCCTCTGCTGACTGGAATTGAGCATTGTACGTATTTTTTTCGAGGAGGATGTAATGACCGGCTGAATCGCCAGTTTTGAAGTTGATGATCTAAGAGAAACCCTTGCAGGGCTTTTGTTCCTGGGAGATGTCCTGCATTCTGCAGATATTCGAGGGTTAACCTTGTGCTTTACAGTGGCCTGTGATTTTGCTTTTGACTGTGGTTTGGTAGACTTCTTTCCTGTTCTATAAGTTGGTACCGATGATTTTTGAGCAGTTTTCAAAGATCCAACCCTTCTTGAGCTACGCCTGATTGGTGTCTGGTGAACTGATCTTTGTTTGTGGTGGTCCTTTTCTTTAGTCCCTCCAACTTTATACGAGCTGCCTGTGCAAGAGTGAGAAAGTGCTTTTGGAGAATCATCCGTGTGCGATGCAGATGGCTTAAGGTGTCCCAAGAGGAAACAACCGCTACTTGAGACGGAAGAGCGGGGGAACAAAACCCTGCTAGACAGAGAAGAACCAGGCTCCGAAGGGCCGCCACCCTCCAGACAAGAACCTGAGGTAGAGGTACAAAGATCAACCTTGCTGCTCCTACCACGAACCTTACGAGAGGCTCCTGATGACTGCCCCTGCTCCAGGTCCTGTCTCTCCTTATTAATATCTGGGCTGAGGCTACGGAATAACTGCCGGACGTGTGAAAGCGATTTGGAATTAGGAAGAGGAGCCATTCCTTTCGGGGGGCTCTTCAAGATCCTATTGGTTAGGGGGTCATAGAATTTTAGAGGTGTCTTTTTGTACTTGTATTTCAGACCTATGTCACTATTACATGATTTCCGCTTCCTTCCCACTTTTTTACTAGGGGTGGGCTTGGATATCCCCTGCCCACCGTCTGGTGAAGAAAGCACATAAACCACAGTTTTGGGTTGTAGAGGACTCATTATGTTGAAGTAGGAAGCAGGAAGTTTTAATGGACAGAGTCTAGTCTTCATATCAGGTGTTCTCTCGGGGGAAGGAAATTGTACTTGGTTGTGTGGTGAGGGGACTGTCTCTTGTGTTGACTTTGGACGCACAATCGGACAGCTCAAGGGTATTGTTTGTGTACCATGGCTTACCTTTACGACTTGGCAGCGTGATGCTTGTCTGTAAATCTTATGCCTTCTACTTTTAATCAAAACAGCTGGATGCAGTAAGTCCTCATCATTGTGTTCCAACAGAGGCAAAATGTCTGTAGGTTCGCATTCGACTGTCTCTTTAATTTTGTCTTCTTTCCTGCTCTTTCTTCTTTTCTTAAAGTGTTTCCCAAATCTAGCCAATGACTCACTGTCAAAATAGCAACGGAACTGGCCTTGTTGTAACTCTTTTACTATGGAGTTTATTTTCATATCGTCTTCATACATCACCTGCGTCCATGTTTTTCCAATGAAAGATTGGGGTACGTGGGGAAGATCGGGAAATACGTCTTCAACAGGATTCTCTTTGGTTCCCTCTGGTCCTACTTCCGTACTCTTCCCAACCGTGTCTAGGGCTGTTTCGAGCTGAGTCTGGTATTCTTGGTCTTCAAGGTTAATATGCACTTTCAGTAATTCTGCTAAATTTTTTTCTTCTCCCTTAGCTTTTCCCAAAGCCATCTGTATTGCATTGTCCCATTCTTCACTGCTCTTTGATTCACTCAAAGACTGTGAACTAAAGCGAAAGCTGCTATTCTCCTCCTCCTGGTCAACTTGGGGATTACAACCATAACAGTACCTTTCAATAACCTCCTCTATAACGTCTCGTATCTGGTCAGATAGTTGACTGAATGTCTGTTCCCTATGGGGGCCTTTCCATGGTGGCACTGATGAAATCCACATTGTGGGTTTCTCAGCCATTGATGTAGAGGTTGCAGGTTGGTCTTTTGAGGTAATGCACTTCATAGCTGGAAGGGCATGGGTAGAGTGACTTTCATCTGTTTTCCTATTTGTTTTCCGGTGTGCTTTTCTATGTTTATCCACTTTGGTCTTAGTGACTGGTAATTCCTCTGAAACACTAAGATGTCCAGAAGGCAATGTTTGTGAGATTTCTTTCTGAACAGGTACTGTTATTTTTGATGTATGTGGTTGTTTATTGGCAGAGCTGCCACTAGTCCTATGCAAAAACCCTTGTGTGGGGGAATACTTTTCAGGAAGTGGTGGTTCAGGCACATTCTTTTTTATTTGAGAAGTTGTTTGTATGTGCGTAGTTCCAGGAAGGTCAGTTGTTACTGACGGAGTAGCCGGAGCAAACTGCAGCATTTGGCAGGACTCTTCATCGGAGGTCGGCATCTCCTCACGTGTTCCAACAGAAACACCATCATCATCCGACCCACAGTACAGCTCTGAGAACTCCTCCTTTGGGACAAGTGGGGTGGTTAAAGAAGGTAGATCAGCATGGGTAGGCCTACAGAAGAAACAGAGGTATAAAAGTAAAAAGCCAGTGCTTGCACTTTAACATGCACTTTAACAAAGGAAGTAATGTGACTGCCTAGCTGTCTGCTTAGATTTCTAATTACATCCACTTTGCAAAAGATCTATGCAAACATTAACGGTTACAACATGCAACCGACTGTTCTAAAACGCATATAATGTATAAAACATATATTAATGTGGATTTTCTATTTCAGATTTTGATAATGGATAAACAATCAACATAGATAACACACAAAAGTCTGGATCAATCTGCTGTTACAACGCGTCTGGCACACTCTGCTTCCTTCTTTAAAAACCACCTCAAAACCCATCATTTCTGCTAACACCTAACCCACAAACAAACCTCTTTTCATATCCTCACTCTTTCCATAAAAAAAGAGAACAAAAAAAAAACTGGCACTTAGTATGCATGTTGTTTTTCTTAAAAAGAATCACATTATTTCACTAACGCTAGCTTTGAGTCTCTTAGCAAATATGCAAAAAAATCATCTTTAAATTTCTGGATCACAATGTATGTAAGCTGATAACCTAAAATATTTTGTACAGTGAAAAAATAAGAAACATTAAGGCATACCGTGTGTCACTGTAGCGATGGGGATGATGCTGAAGTACATCTTGGAGAAATCTTTCCAACAAACTCCCAGAAGACACATTAGACCGAGCAGCTCGTACAACTTCCTTATGTTGAGCACTCAGAATGTGCTGCAGAGACAAATGCTTACTCAGTTAAAATAACCTTGATAAAGTGTTAAAACTTTGAAAAAGAAAATATCACAACAATTTTAATTAGACCACTAACATTTGTATTCTGTATTTGGATAGTTAAGGAGAGACCTAAATCATTACAAAATCATTAAAACACCACAGTATGTACCTGTTCAACGCTGTTGTAGAGAACTTGGCAGCAGCTGCAGTAACCCTGTCTTTGGGAACTGGAAGGACCAGCTATAGGCTCCTCTCCTCTGCTCGTCCTAATAAAATTAGATTAAGGTAATTATATCAATCTTTAATGACACAAATAAATGATGTTCAAAGCAACAGCAGGTCTTAAAGAGCAGGTCTTTTAATGCCCTGAAGATGAAATTTAATGCGGTTTGTAATGTTGCTGTGTATCAATTCAAGCAGCAAAGATGTATTAACGAAAGTGCCTGATTATACATGATTAAGAAAGTTATTGGCTTTGAAAAAAGAAGTAAACTCTGAATTACATGTCTTATTTGTCCTTCTAATTTCAGTTCTTTAACTGATTTACGTCACTAGTTAAATAAGCCGTTTTGCTTGGACTGGCTGTAAAAACCAATTACAATCTTCTGTGGCCCAACAACAGCTGCCTGGACTATGTACATTTTCATTTACATTTATTCATTTGGCAGACGCTTTAATCCAAAGCGACTTTCAAGTGTTAAGCAGTTGTCAATTATCACTGCAGAGCAAACTGGTGTAAGGTGTTTTGCTCAAGGCCCCTTCAGTCATTGTATGCAGGCACAGGGATTCAAACCCACAACCTTCTGCTTACAAGTTGAATTTTCCAACTAACAGATCACCACTGGCCGATAAAAAGTCAGAAGGCTCACAGAAAGCAGAGATCAGAAAAATGAATCACCTAACCAATAATATGCAATTAGTATGGCAATGTTTAATGAATGCTTATAGAAAACCAATGTTTTTTAACCTCGGACATGTTGTTGGGAGTCCCAAAAAGCAAAGTGAGAACTAACAAATCATAAAACATCTGAACATTAAACCCAGATCTTTTCCCTTGTTTTAAGCAGGACTTACCTGCCGGAGAGATCAGCCAAACGCCTCACTACATCTACAAGAAATTAAACATTCACATGTGTTTACATGATCTCACAATGTCATAATAAATGCAAATGTTTGCACAAGACGGAAAGGATTACATTTGATTTTTTGAGATTGATGTTTTTTACCTTTAGCAGAAGATTGAATTCCCTCCTCCAATGGCATTGTGATGTCTGAGACAAAAATCATCATGTGAAATAAAAGTGGAATAAGTCAAATTCATGTCTGAATTGAACAGTCTATTAATCTCAGTCACTCACTCACTCGCTCGCTCACTCACACAATCACCCGCTCACCCGCTCACCCGCTCACTCACACACACACACACACACACACACACACACACACACACACACACACACACACACACACACACACACACACACACACACACACACACACACACACACACACACACACACACACGAACACACACGAACACACACACGAACACACACACGAACACACACACGCTCGCTCACTCACACGCTCACTAACACACACGCTCACTAACACACACGCTCGCTCACTCGCACACACGCTCGCTCACTCGCACACACGCTCGCTCACTCGCACACACGCTCGCTCACTCGCACAATCGCTCGCTCACTCGCACGCTCACTCAAACACTCAGTCACTCGCACACTCACACAAACGCACACACAATCACTCACACGCTCACTCAATCACTAACACACACGCTCACTCGCTCGCACGCACACTCACTCACTCACTCACTCGCACACACACACACACACACACACACACACACACACACACACACACACACACTCGCACAATCAATCACTCACAAACACGCTCGCTCACTCGCACACACACACACACACACACACACACACACACACACACACACACACACACACACACACACACACACACTCGCTTGCACACTCACTCGCACAATCACTCACTCACTCGCACACTGGCACGCTCACTCACTCACTCACTCACTCACTCACTCACTCGCTCGCTCACACGCAATCATACAAGCACACACACACGTACTCTCAGACACACTCACAGACTCACTCATACACGCACACACACACACAAACACACTCACGCATGCACGCACGCACGCACACACACACAATCACATGCTCGCTCACTCGCATGCACGCTCACTCGCACACACGCACGCTCACTTGCACACTCACTCATACACACACGGACACACACTTGTACTCTCACACGCACTCACACTCGCTCGCAAGCACACGCACACACACACAGGTTAAAACACAACACTACAGGGTAAAGAGAATAAATAGATGTACTCACGTTTATGGAGGAGAGAATGTTTGAGAACTGTTGAGTCACATCTCAGCACTTTGTGTCTAAAGCCACGTGTAGCAAGTTATCATCAACCACATCTAAATAAACACAAAGCATTGTACTGAATTACAAGAAAACTTATTTAATACACTTATTATATATGCATTATAATATAATGTGCATTATTAAACCTTGAACACTATCATCCTGATGTAAAAGGTTTAATATAAATAACAGGTTGTCAGTTTATTATGGGAATGGAATAAGATTGCCATATAAACAAATCTCTGTTAAACTTGTCCATAATAAACTTATTTTACAAGTGACTTTGATGGACAGCTTTAACTACTCACATCCGATTCAACACCGGCCTGTTTACATACACAAAAAGCGCTTTATGATCTCAGGACATGAACCAGAGTAAACTTTACATGTATTTCATAACCATACAGAGATTAAATAAGTGAACTCCATTCTCTGCTTCGAGCAACGCAAACAGTGCAGCATGAGCTAGCACGCTACGCTAGTTGGTTTAGCATGCTAGTTGAACCTAGCGCTACTACGTGGACAGGGTGACGAATATAGTGATGTTATATTTTCCGTTTAATACAATTTGCATTCCGAACAAATTCCCAATTTCGTTTTTAATAACTATTGAACCCGTTCATACGCTTTATTCCGGTTCGAGTCCATCGGTACCCTTATTTTTGCAAAGCGTCCGTTCGCGGTGTGACGTAAGAGAAAAGCGCGGGAATCCGCCCACTGACAGGATCTGTCATTAATGACAGAACTTTCCAAATAATTATTTTTTTAAATTTTGACTGTCTATATTCAAAGTTGATTTATAACCAAACTATCCCGTTTTAGTGAAAAAAAAAAAAAAAACTTAGGCAAACAGTTTGGCCATCAACGTCACTCGTGGTCTGGTGGTTAGGGAGATGGACTTGTAAGCAGAAGGTCGTGGGTTCGAACCCAAGAGTCTGCAATTACTTCAGTGTCCTTGAGCAACACTTCTTACCCCGTTTGCTCTGTAGTGATTGGCAACTGCATAATACTGCAAGTCGCTTTGGATAAAAGCATCTGCAAAATGAATAAGTGTAAATGCAAATGTACATTTGGGAATGGAACCCCAGACATAGGTGCAATAAAGTCGATTATATGGAGTATAACGAATTATAACAAACAACCAGAAACAAATGAATGTGACGTGCTTTTATTGTCTTAATGCCATTTGTGTGGAGTCTTAAATCTTGTTGAAGGCCGCCACATCCATAGACTGCACATAATCCTCATAGGCTGTGATCAGTTCTTCTAGCTGATCCGTTCCCACTTTGTCGTCTTCCACCACACAAGCAATCTGCAGCTTTTTGATGCCGTAGCCGACAGGTAACAGTTTGGCTGCAGGAAAATAAAAACAATGAACACAAACTAAAACCGTGACCACTTTTAAGACACGCATTCGACGAGAACTGGGCGTCTACTCACATTGCCCCCAGACGAGACCGTCTAACTGAATGCTGCGTACGCACTCCTCGAGCTTTTTCATATCGGTTTCATCGTCCCAGGGCTTGACGTCCAACAGAATAGAAGACTTGGCGATGAGGGCAGGCTCTGTTTAAACATGAAGTACAAAAAGGTGACGCCATCGATCACACGTGACATTGTATCGCCACAGTTAGAACACTAGTAAACATCAGATCTGTAAGAAGTGTCAATCACATGACTCAGCCGAAAGATGGTTAATAAAACATCATTGAACTAGTCTTGATGTTGCCATTCGTGCAGAACACGGCACATTAAAACATACTTTTTGCTTTTTTTGCATTGTAAGCTGCAAGTCTCTCCTCCTTGATCCTTACGGACTCCTCATCCTGTAAAGAAAAGCGTGTCAAATCAGGTGCACACAACCAGAGAATCGCTGAACGTTTTAGTAGTAACTGGTTGTCAGTAATATAACTTTCAATCACAACATCAGTCGAAAGATGGTTTAAGACACATCATGTGACCAGTTAAAGCGATACGCAATGCTGCAATGTGTACAAATGTACCTCTTCCTCATCTGAGCCGAACAGATCGATGTCATCGTCGTCATCATCATCATCTGCTGCTGCTGGGGCCGCTTTAGTTGTGTCCTCCACACCAGCTGGACCGTACTGACCGAGAGGTTTCTTCACACCTGGCAGGCTGAAAGTGATAAAGAAGTGTCAACCCTTGAACCAAGTGTCTTTGATTGACTCGAACATCCCAACCATATCAGAACGTAAGGTTTGTGCATCATTATCTCAGGCGAAAGATGGTGATAAGTGTTCATCATGTATGGGGAAAACAATTGAGGATTAGAACCAAGCATGAAGTTACCTAGATTTCTCTTTCTGGTATGATTTGATGTGGTTGTACCAGCGTAAGGCATGGCAAAGGTCAGCTGGGGGGGCACCAGACAGGGCATCAAACACAGCAACATCTGCCTGGGAGGGTACATACCTAAAAAAAAGGTCAAATATTAGTAACACCCATAATTGATTTTCACACAATTGTTTAGAATAAAGATCTCAATGACTTATCATATTTAGGTTATGAAATGATCATATTAAGGTTATTAATTTTTATGTAAAGTTTATGACTATGGTTAAGATCAACACATTGCTATTGGTCACATGATCAGAAAACCTAACAAAGACAAACATAACTCACCCCTCGATATAACTTTTATCTGCTAGAAAATTATTCAACACTTTGAGGCCGGAGGGTGTTTTAAGATCACCAAAACCCATTGTTAGAAGGAACCGGTGGGACCTCGTGTTAAGATGTAAGGCCTGAAGCTTGGAGGAAGAGCGAAGGAACGACACAAGACCGACACAAGACCTTTATACTGCCGAGTCTGTGACTCCTCCCATTCTGGGCGACTTCACATCAAATAAATAAATAAAACACTTTTTTAACACAGTATTATTTGTAGGGGCATGATTATTGTGTATTTGTTGTAAATTATATACGTACTAAAATATTTCGAAATTAAAAATATACAATATATTTGGGAAGACTTTTCGGGACTTTTAATATGTAATACGAGAAGGAAACGGAAACTGACGGAAGTGTCAAAGGTCAAATCTAAATATTATATAAACAATTTTTAAATGTGTTTTAGATAATTTATAACAGGTTTGCATGTTCATTTAAAACATTTGTTTACATTTAGAAGTATTTCCACAGTCATCTACAATTAAACAATTATTCGGGTTGAAATACATCGGCTATTTCCGTGGTCTCCGAAAGAAGACGAGGACATTTGTATCTGACTCCACGGCAGTAACGCTGTTCTGGTCTAGAAGGCCAAATAGCGTCAAGGTAAGCATAAACCATTGCGTTTAGTTTAGTTTAAAGGGTAACGATGGGTTTGTCTGGACGTTTTTGACTGTGTGTAATAATTGTATGGAAGAATAAAGGAAATAATACAGTAAAGTTCTCCCTTGCCCTTGACCATAGAGCTGCTGGGCTGTTGTGTGCTAGCCTGCTAACCAGTTTGTAACAAAAATGTCAACAGTGGGATACTTACATAAATGTTTAAAGTTTGTCTTGACTGTATCTTATCTTTATATTTATTTATTTATAAAAGATTATTTTAAAAACAGTGCGTCATGCCTTACCCTGGTTTTGTAACAATAACCACACTACTTCCACTAACTGTCTTTGTGCATAAATGTAACATTGATTGTTTATTTTCATTCTATTATTAAAACTTCAATGTTTCAAGTTTGCATTATTGCCAATCAGCTTTAAAGAACATAATGTTACATTATGTTAGGTTATATAAATGTATTTCTGTCTTCATACACAATAGTCTAATTATAACTAAATTGTTATACAAGGAGTATGCAGGGTTGGTTTCATAATGTTTTATAATGTTTCATAATATTATAATTTCATTTCTATTTTTACATGTTTGTTTACCTTGTATGCATTTTAAGTGATCAATATTGTTACGTGCTTCTAATCCCCTGGCATTTACCTGAACAGCAACATGTTGCGTTTGCCAACACTGAGTCGGGCACTGGCTGGAGCTGCCCACTCCAAGGGCTCCATTGCCACCTGTAATAATGGTAATTATTCAATGTCTTTTTATCCGTTATTTTCCTGTTTCTTTTATCTTCATATATTTTTTTGGAGTAGCTGTTTTTAAAAAAAATGCTTATCAATATAACTGCAGTATTGTTTGTCTAATGTCTAGACTATTCACACATGCTGTCTCTTTTCCAATAGTGCGGACATCAGTTCGGGCCGCAAGCAACTTGGTTGAAGTGTTCGTAGATGGAAAGCCTATCATGGTGGAACCAGGAACAACAGTACTTCAGGTGATTGTAATGTTCTACATACCAGAGAAAACCTGAAAATATTGTACATGATGCTAACATGTGCTTTTTGTGTTCAGGCTTGTGAGAAAGTAGGTGTGCAGATTCCACGTTTCTGCTATCATGATCGTCTGTCGGTGGCCGGTAACTGCCGCATGTGTCTGGTGGAAATCGAAAAAGCCCCAAAGGTAACATGCAGGATTGAAACCTGCATGCATTTGAATGACATCCTCCATCAAAGCAAGAGTCTGTAAATTCAAATTCGCATTGTTCTGTTTTTCATTGACAGCCTGTAGCCGCGTGTGCGATGCCTGTCATGAAAGGGTGGAACATTTTAACAAATTCAGAGAAAACACGGAAGGCCAGGTAGTTTTCTGAACAAGTGCTTCTTGGTCTTATGACACTGAATTAAAGACTTACACCAAGGTTTGTAACCATCTTTTACAGAGAGGGAGTCATGGAGTTCCTCCTTGCCAACCACCCTCTTGACTGTCCAATCTGTGATCAAGGAGGAGAATGTGATCTGCAGGTAAGAAAACAATGATTTATAACCATTAAAGGGTCTTGACTGTCTTATGAAGTATCTGCCTTTTATCTGCTTTTTTATTTACATGTATGCTGTCTGCACACGCTTTTGTCCTAAGTGAATTGCATTGCGTTGCATTATACATTTAACATTTGATTCTTAATACGTGCAATCCCTGGGATTAAACCCATATCTCTGGTGTTCCATGCTCTAACCCAGAGCCACTGGAAAGCCTTCAGTAGAGTTAGGCTAGGCAATCCGAAAGTAGTAATTACTACAAAGCATACAAAAATAAAGCCACTTCTGACTAGCTAGTAAAATTATCTAACTAGTCATGAACTTACAATGTTTATCTGGATTCGTAGGACCAGTCAATGATGTTTGGCTCAGACAGAAGTCGTTTCACAGAAGGGAAGAGAGCAGTGGAGGATAAGAACATTGGCCCGCTGATAAAAACAATCATGACCCGCTGTATACAGTGCACACGATGTGTTCGGTGAGTCCATCTTTCAGACCTGATAATAATCAAATCACAGCACTTGTTTGTCAAGTAATATTAAAGAAAAACTTTATTCTTCAAACATAGTTTTGCTAGCGAGGTTGCTGGGGTGGAGGATCTGGGAACAACAGGACGTGGCAATGATATGCAGATCGGCACCTACGTAGAGAAGATGTTCTTGTCTGAGATGTCTGGAAATGTGATTGACTTGTGTCCTGTGGGAGCTCTGACGTCCAAACCATACGCCTTCACCTCACGACCCTGGGAGACCAGGTACAGTCATTGAGACATTTAGTGCTGGCATATATGCGTTTTCTTGTGATGCCATTCAATTGCAGTCGAACTGTAACTTTTGAATGTGCTTTGCCGATGTGTCTGCAGGAAGACAGAGTCCATTGATGTACTGGATGCTGTTGGCTCCAATATTGTGGTGAGCACCAGGGGTGGAGAGGTCATGCGAATCCTGCCTCGTCTTAATGAAGATGTAAATGAGGAATGGATATCAGACAAGACCAGGTAAGAATGTCAATAGCTACACCCCATGACATCGGCATTAACTTTTTCTATTGGTGTACGTAATGTATCATTAAATATGACCAATATTTGTTTTATATCATAAACCGTTAAAGTCACCCAAAACTGCAGCAGTGTAACTTTGGTGATGTAAGACTTTCTAGAGTTCTTGTACTGAGTGCACTTTCTTGGGCTTTACTTCAAGGTTTGCCTATGATGGATTAAAGAGACAGCGTCTGACCCAGCCAATGGTGAAGGATGGCAGTGGTCAACTGGTGAACACAAGCTGGGAAGATGTTCTTACACGTGTAGCCGGAGCAGTAAGTTCTTGCAACCATAAAATGAACTAGATGTGTATATACTTAAACATAAATTTAGCTCCAAGCTGTTTTCAGATAATTGATTTAACTGCTTGTGGTTTGTGTTTACAGCTCCAGGGAGTCCAGGGTACTGAGGTAGGTGCCATTGCTGGTGGAATGGTAGATGCAGAGGCACTGGTGGCCCTGAAGGATCTGCTTAACAGACTGGACAGTGAAACCCTATGCACAGAGGAGATCTTCCCGATGTCTGGTGCCGGGTGGGTCTTGAGAGTTTTTTAACTATTGTGATCTTATAGTTCATTTTTATTGTGTCTTCTTAAGAATAGTTTTAACATGATATTATTGTAGATAACAGCTTGCAAACCACTCATCATGTTGCTTTTGCTCCTCAGAACCGACCTTCGATCCAATTACCTCTTAAACAGCTGTATAAGTGGCATCGAGGAGAGTGATCTTCTACTTTTGGTTGGAACCAACCCACGTTATGAGGCTCCTCTCTTCAACACGCGTATCCGCAAGAGGTACAATATTTTCCATTTTCTAAACATAGTGACCGGTTGTCAAGATGTTTTTTCTTCACCCCCACTGTTTTTGTTTACTCCATTACTTTAGCTGGTTGCACAATGAGCTACAGGTGGCTTTGGTGGGTCATAATGTGGACCTAAGCTATTCTTACAACCATCTGGGTGAATCCACACAAACATTGCAGGAGATCGCAGCTGGAACGCACCCTTTCTGCAAGGTAGCTGTTCATAGATATAAAGCTCTTCAGCATATTTTCAAATTAATGTGCTTGAATTTCGAACAAAAAAAGAATAATTTGTTATCATGTTATAGGTCCTGGCTCAGGCCAAGAGGCCCGTTGTTGTAGTGGGCAGTTCAGCTCTCCAGAGGGAAGATGGGGCAGCCATACTTAAGGCTGTGTCCACTATTTCTGAGAATGCTAGAGCCAGCAGTGGTGTACAGGAGGGATGGAAGGTTCTGAATGTATTACACAGGTAAGCTAGTAAAATAAAGCACCAAGAACATATTTTTTTGTGTGAACACTGATGGTGTGCAAATGAGATTGCAAGACATTATAAAATGTTTTTGACTGCAGAGTGGCCAGTCAAGTGGCAGCCCTGGACTTGGGTTATAAGCCTGGCGTTGATGCTATCAGGAAGAACCCTCCGAAAGTCCTGTTTCTGCTGGGAGCTGATGCAGGCTGCATCTCTAGGGCAGACCTGCCCCAAAATAGCTTTATCATCTACCAGGGTCAGTAAAGATGCATATTTTTGTTGGTATCACAAAGTAAGTGGTCTGTTTTTGAAGTATACTATTTTGCCATGCACTAATCCAGGTCACCATGGAGACGTAGGTGCAACAATTGCTGATATCATCTTGCCCGGCGCTGCATATACAGAGAAGTATGGCACATATGTCAACACAGAGGGCCGTGCCCAGCAGACCAGGGTTGCTGTTACTGCTCCAGGCATGGCACGTGAGGACTGGAAGATTTTGCGCGCTATCTCTGAGGTAAGTGCCATATGTTCTAACATCACAATAATTAATGTATGTTGTTTGTACACATTTGCTGTTCCCCTTACAAAGCAGACGGTTATGTTTGTGCATTCTTAGCTGGCTGGTGTCACACTTCCCTATGATACTCTGGATGAGGTAAGGAGAAGACTGGCTGAGGTCTCACCCAACCTAGTGCGGTATGATGATGTAGAAGAATCAAACTATTTTAAACTAGCCAATGAGCTTTCAAAGGTAAGTGTCTTCACCACCATATTTCTACATTTTTATTGTATTACTTCACTACTAAGTCATGTGTTTGTTTTCTTTAGGCTGTAAATCAGTCATTGCTTGCAGCACCCCTTGTACCACCTCAGCTCACGCTAAAGGAGTTTTACATGACAGGTAAATATCTCTATATCCTCATGTTTATTTAAAATTATATATTAAGTTTTTAAAAATATAAAAAAACTATATAACCATGTGAATGTGATCTGTTGGACCTGCCATGCATAAATATTTCTGTCTTCCACTATAGACTCCATAAGCAGAGCCTCTCAGACAATGGCTAAGTGTGTGAAGGCTTTGACAGAGGGGGCAGCAGCAGTCGATGAGCCCTCCATTTGTTAAAACCATCTTGGACGCATGAGTGCATATACATTAGACACGATATAATATGTGTACATCCATAGACCTGGATTCAGCACATTTTACTGATTGTGTCTCTTATTTTCCATAGTCAGATATCACCAGAGCACTGAAGTTAGTCTTGCTCCTGTTTAAATATGCGTTGAAGAGTGTTGTAAAGATTTGATTCCCAAGCTTTAACTAAATGTGGTCTGCTTTGTTGGGAAAGCTCTTAATATTATAAATAAAAGTGTATTGTATCAATATACTGTGGTCAGTGTTTACATCTGTGCTTCAAATTATAAAACCTTCGCTTGATTCTTAAAGGGTTAAAATGACAGTATAGAAAAACACAGAAAACAATGGTTGTTTGATCCGCTGCAACATACATTTTTATGATGCATAAAGGGATAAAATGTGTTTTTACTTGTTAATGTTATGTAACGTATAACAACATCCATTCGGTTTCAGTTCACAGCTTTTAAATGATAATTAATAGAGATGTAAAGGAGTGAAACCACTTGACGTGTGATCATACATGCCCAAACTTTGAGAAGTGTCACAAAGTTTTACACTTGCAAAGGTGACATCACAGAAGGCTTTAAGGGGGAAACTTTAAACCCACTTTGAGAAATCAGATTTCTCAATAACATCTACAAGCGAGGGGAAAATCTATAATGGGATTTCATTTTTGTGTGTTGTGTCACTGCTGTGTCTTTTGAGTTGGTGATGTCATACTCCAGGCATGGATGAGACTCTTAAGAGGAGGCTGTCGGCAAGACTTTGGGGGAGAACCCCTCAACTCACAATCAACGAGAGCCGTCGAAATCGAACCTGACGTTGATCTCAACACATGTGACACTCCACAGCCGATCTCTCTTTCTCAATGTTGCGATTGCAAGCCCTGTCATCGACCCGAGAGCCGACAGTGAACATACAAAGTTGAATTCCAAAATGGTTGCAGAGGTTGTTGTTGCACTGTCGGCTGTTGTCATGTCCCCCCAGTGCCTGTAGTTGTGCTGTAAGAAGCCTCGCATCTGATGACAAAACCAACACCCCTTCTCCTTCTCTACGGATAGTTTTATTTCAATACCCGACAAAGATGTGCAAGTAGGTTTCGTGTAAAACGATACACACGCGTTGAAACACAAACCCCGCTCGCGTCAGGTGCGAGCGAACAGGCGGAATATTCCCGCTGTGAGCTGCAGCCGTCGAGCGCGCGTCAAGAGCAGCGTAGCTTCTTGTTTAGCGTAGGCCGCAGCTTCGGAGGGCGCGGGGCTGCTGGGAAGCACCGGACTCGAGCACAGGCGGAAGCCGCTTATCACGCACGGCGAGACGGGGGTCACATCACGCGACAAGCGGGGATTCGGAAAGCTTCGCGGGCCAACGGTAACGTCAAATCCCGCAGAAATAAAGGATTGCTTTTCATCCTTTAGTGTTGCTTCTGGAAGTATTTTAACACGTAAACTCGCGATTTAACGAATGTTTGAAAGCAGATAGAAACAAAAACTTGACGGGGGTTTTCCCATAATATATAAACGTGTGTCGCAAAGCAACAAAATGCGTTTAATATATTTAAATGTGTCCTCAACTGCCTTAAAAAGTCGAGTTTTCGCGAGAAAATGATCAAATTGGCACCACAGGAGCTACACCCAACTGCTCCATCCTTGCCTCAAAAGTAACTGATAGTTCTGCACAAGTGCATGATAGAGCAGGAGGCGGGTTGTCCACCGTCCCCTTGCGTTCTCAAACTTGCTTTGCATGTCAAACGTTTTGTACTCTGCCCCAGCACGTTTAAGAGCCTTCGTTTTGTGATTCACTGCTTCACCTGCTCCAAGTTCTGCTTACAACAGCTGTTTCCCCCCAAGAGCCTTTGATTCCTTAAAACAAGGATCCTTCCCTCCTTGCACGTCTCCTAGGGTCTGATGGCCTTCACACATGCTCTCTTAAGGGGGTGAAGGGTTCAGGGGTTTCAAGAATGATGTTGTAAATTATGGACCAACAAGTTTGCCTTTATAAAAATCACAGGTTTGTTAAAACCGTGCGGATGTTTGTGCATTATGTATAGATATGGATTCCTTTGAGTGCATTGCGGATGTAATGGAAGAGGGGAATGCATTGATTCGGTCCTCTATAATGCTGGAAACATCACAGGCCTGTCGGAGAAACCTGCGGCAGACTGGATCAGGAGACTAGATTTAGGTTCAGAGGAAAATAAAAGTCCACTAGCGAGACTTACGGTGGACCGGACCTCCGTTGGTTCATGCTGGATGCGGATATTGTGGGATCATTGGGGGGTGGAATTATATTTAGCTAGACGACTTTTAGGTTGACCATCATGTTAAGTGAATGCTCAGGAAACGAAATGTATGATTGTTCGCATGATGCCGTTTCGCGTTTGAAAAATGTGTGATTTTTTTCATCAGCTGATGTTCCGGAGAGTTCCAGCCCTGGGATGTATGAAGGCAAACACATCCACTACTCGGAGGTGGACCACAAACCTCTGTGCTCGTATAGTCCGAAGCTGTGCAAGCAGCGCAGACTCAATGGTTACGCTTTCTGCATCCGCCACGTGCTCGAGGACCGGAGCGCCCCCTTCAGGCAGTGCGAATATGTAGCCAAATACAACAGCCAGCGGTGCACCAACCCCATACCCAAGGCGCAGGATCGCAAGTAAGTCCACCGTGTCTAAAAAGATAACACGTTTACGGAAACTGAATCATTTCTGTGTTGGAACCTATCGTACTTGTGCGTTGTTTAGGTATTGCAACAGTCACCTTCAGGTTATGGGTGTCCTCCCCAAAAAGGAACGAAAGAAGAAACAAGACGCCATCGAGTCTTTAGCCCTCAACATCACCGTTCCATCTCTGGCTCTGACGACCCACAACGGCCTTGAGCATCTATCCCCACCACCTTCCCTGTCTCGCCTTCTCCCTTCAGATCCGTTTGCCCTTTACAAACAAGAAAAAATGTTCAAAGTAAGTAGCACGTTTTTGAAAAAGCCCCAAGAAAGAGAATCCGTGAGTCAGAAACCGCAAGAACGCAGGGTGGATTCAACTTTCCAGAAACGTCAGAGATTGTCCGTTCTTCCCTCCTCCCATGCACGTCCTTGTCCACTTCCTCCTCAGGCTGGAAGAACCTTGCAGACACATTTGGCACCCTCTTCCCCTCGAACGCCAACCCCGCAAACCCCCACTCTCCATTCAGGGTCATTTTTTAAAACTTCCTCACCTCTTCAGGCCAGACAGCAGGGCTCCACAGAAACAACTCCAGTCAATCACAAAATTAATTCAAGGCTTAATCATGACAGAAAGGTTGTTCCCGGAGCTTTATTGATGCCTCCAGGCCGAGATGACATACATAATCGCTTAATAACAAAGAATTATATTTCAAAGAAACAGCAACCTCCGTGTTTAAGGCAACTCCAAAGTATGATAGACCAGCACAAGCAGGAATTTCAAGACCTGAACTGCAATTTAGGTATGTGATTGTGTTATTTAAGGGTAACGTCAGCATTAGTGTCCATTACAAAAAGACTTTTTGTTTAAGGGCTTGACGGGTCAGAAGAAAGTGAGGAGGAGGATGGAGTCTTGGGCAAACTAGTGTCATATCAGTGTCAGAGACTACAAGAGAAACACGCTGAGAAGAGGTATGGTCAACAATCAGTCCAACAACCATCCATTCATCACCTTTTTTTAATCAGATTCTGAATGGTCAGTCTGTGGTTAAAGAGATTCACCCCAAAACTTTAAAATTGTTTCGTCTTTCCCTCACCCTCATGTTGTTTAAAAATTGTATAAGTCTCTTTCTTTTGTGTAACAGAAAAGAGGATACTTTGAGAATTGACTCTGTTCTTTGTCCATACATTTGAAGTCTGTGTGTGTTACTGTCTTTTACTAGCATTCATTATATTATTTTGTTTTGTTTTCTGCGGAAAACAGAAGGTCGTTGTTTGACCCTTTAAAGTAGTAATTCACCCAAAATGACAATTCTGTCGTCATTTTCTCACCCTTAAGCCATTTAAAACCTTTGATTTTTTTCAATTGAACAAAAAAGAAGATATTTTGAAGAAAAAGTCGGTAACTCAAGAGCACTGGCACTCATACTGTATGAAAACAAAACCACTGCAAATAAATAGGTGCCAGTTACAAACTTACCATATACAATTTACTCATTTTATCTAAATATCTTCTTTTGTGTTCTGCTGAAAAAGACAGTCATACAGGTTAGAAATGACAAGAGGGAGATGACAGAATGACAAAAAATATCTTTTTTTTTTTACGGAGAACTATTACTTTAATTTTTATTCAAATTTCTTACCAATTAACAGTTTTTAAATCACAATAAAATTCATTGTTTCTATTTACTATGCCCAGTTTTTATTTGACATCTGAAGAAGGCAAGAAGGTAAAGTTAAAAACGACCTAATGTCCAGCCATCCATTGATTATTAATAAATATTGCATAACTATAACAAAGGATTGCATTTACAAACATGTAAAACATTTTCATAGGGGGTCTATATAGTTGTTCAACATGCGCTTATACCTATATACCATATAGCTAAGTTTAGAATCAAAGTGTGTGCAGTGTGGATACTTCAATATCAACAGAATATTTCAAGGTTAGAACAAAATGATCAACATTCCCATGTCTCACAGTGCCGTCGTTTCCCGCACCGAGCGTCTAGCAGGCTACTGCTCCTACCTGAAAGAAAAACACAAGCACCTTAACAGGGAGCAGAGGAGCTTCAGAAGGGAGAGGAAATCCCAGCATGCTCTTCGAAAAGCCCTGCTGCGGGCAGCTAGAGAGGAACCTCACCACACTGCACAGCTCTTTCAGGAACAACAAAGAGAGACCTCTACAGCCTCCAGGTGAACACACACACATAGAAGTTGACTTAACATTGTATGACATTGAGGGATCCCAGGAGTATTTTCATTTTTGATGCTACAGTCATATTTCTCCTGCAGGGTTTTAATACGTGTTTTGATTTCACAGCACTGCAATACAATGGGCTGGAATGGCAGACTCAGGTTTATGTTTGACTGTCATAAAGGGCGAAGAATGCAAAAATCCAGCCTTACCGTTCACCAGGCACTGCTTTCAACGTATCCTCATGTTTGTGTTGAAAACTACGCATGACATAACCGACTTTAAAATGTTTATTTACATCCAAATCAGGAAAGCATCTGTTCTGGTGATTACCCGCTTAAGTATTGTCCTTAACTGAACCTTGTAGATATCCTCCAGAACCGATCTCAACAGCTGTTCTCGAGCTGTACCGCTCGCTTCGCAGATGGGGCTCAGTGTTCCATCCCCGTCTTTGACATCACACACCAGACGCCACTCTGTGATGAGCATGCCAAGAAAATGGTAAGATACAGTAAACTTCTTAATCACGTGATAAACTTGATAAACATGATTGACTAAATGGTTTTTAACCCTCCGTGTGCAAACGTATATCAGGACAATTTTCTTCGAGGTGACATCAGCCGGAAGACCTACCACCACCACCAGCAGATTCAAAGGCACAGGCCACTGAAGAAAGCCAAGCCTCCTCCTCTTAGTAAAAAACATAAGAAGAAAAGTAAGAGAGCAGTGGCACGGCGCCCTCAGAAACCCATTCCCCCCGCACTGCCCCAGGGCAACTTGGCATTGCCATCAATCTTATGCTTGCCTACTCAACCATCGGGCATAAGGTGAGCCAATTCTGTCTGAACTTGTATGTTTGAGTGTGAGTCTGTATGAGCTTAATTTTATTTTTTTTCGTACGCAGAAGCCCTTTAACTCCCGATCTCAGCGCAGATGAACTTCCAGATGATATCACTCATGACATCAGTGACATTCCACATGACTTGGAGTTAAATCAGGAAGATTTCTCAGATGTCTTGCCTCGACTCCCGGATGATCTTCAGGACTTTGATCTTTTTGAAGGTATTTGTTTCTTTTCTTTGTCGACTTTTCTAAAGTTAGCTATTGGATGTCAGTTTCACGTTTATTTTTAGTGTTGGTGGGGCTAATTTGCATATTCATGTTTTTGCCTGTACTTAATAAAGCTGAGGTAGAGAGTTACATTGTTTTTAAGCAAGAAAAAATTGCTTTTACAAATTTATTTTAAATGTGTCATTTTTAGGGTCAAAGATTAGTTTTGAGGGATAAAAATATCACATCAGGACTTTGAGAAAGTTATAGGAAGAGCATGTGCGTATAATCACACAGCTGCTCATTATAAACAATTACATAATTTGTCGAATCAGCTTAAGATGGGAAGCACTTATAAATATAGAGACGTCCGTTCCTACCTTAGCCCAAAATGCAGGGTGAGTTTTCTGGGTTTGTATAAAAAATTAATATTTGATTTTGTATCATCAATAGGTAAGAACAGTGAACTGTTGCCCACCTCCGAGGAAGCAGAGGAGCTGGTTCGTGTACTTCAGGCCATGGGCTCATACCCAGAATCCCTGGCATGTCTAAGTGGAATGGCCGAGCTCGGTCCCGTAGAAGGGGTGGATTGCCGTAGCATGGCGGGGGGAGTTGTGGATCTACTAAGCGCACGGCTATCTGCCGAGGCCCTTTCAAATCTTGAGCTGGACCCCAGTCTGCTCCCCACTTCTGAGGATGCTTTTCCCCCCTCACCTCCGTCTCCACAACCCCCTCTTACTCCCCCCTCCTCTGTGGGTCATCTCACAGATAGCACATACCCACAGAGGCAACCTCACCTCTTATCCAAGATGCATAACTCTAAGACAGATCTAAGCGGTCTGCACCTCGACAAAGATGAGGACATGTCTCACGGCTCCTGGGGTGTTCTCACACTCCCCCTCAGTGACTCCTCCCAATTTCACAGCCTTATTGCCTCCGACGGACTACTGATGTCCACGGCGCTTTCAACACCCCTGACCCCTGTACCCCTAGCCCCATGCCAGCCTCAGAGCGGTCAGACCGTACCTGTTACATCGAGCCCCTCCTCACCGACATCAGAGCTTCTGTGTCCCATTCAAACCAAGCACCTTCTACCCCCGCTGTTCAACCACTGCGGAATCCCATCGGACTTACAGCCACACCATAGTACACCGGCACCCCCAATGGACCAGGCCTGAAGTGCAGGCAGAACCAATTTTTCTGATAAATTCCTATTCTCACAGTATTCAGGGAACATGTTGCGGGTGATTCTTTTCTTTTCTATTCTGTCTATCGTTTGAGTTTCCAAACCTCTGCATCTCCCCCCCTCACAAAAAGCACGTAAAGCAATAACTTTCTCGTCAGATTAAATAGTTGCTCTTTTCTAAAGCAAACAGATGAATTGTCGGAATTTAGCCATTAAAAGGACTTGTATCATCAAATGCATATTTAATATATTTATAGAGTAGAAGTCTGCACAGAATTATTGATGAGTGCAAATATGTGGTGAAAATGGTGAAAATGTGTTTTTTGTTTAGAGAGAGCTGGTTGAGTTTGTCAATGGCAAAGAAAAGGCAAAGATGTCATGGTTGTATCACTATTCGTCCTGTGTGATGGTAAAACTTGTTGTTTGGGCAGGTAGTGTTTATGTGCTTTTAGTAGCAGTCCAAACTATGGAGTCTTGCTCTAAGTACCTGCCATATTACACCTTTATAGTCTGTGTATTTTAAGTCCAGAAACACCTATACTTAGACAAACCCTGCAAACAAATGCACAACATTTTACTTCTTGGGAAATTAAAAAGTAGCATTTCTATTTTTGGGCTTCTCACGCAAGTAATTCATGGTTATGTTACATGCGGGGGATAAACTTTTATTCTGAGTGTTTGATGTGTAAGGCGTTTAGCTTAAGTGATAGCATTTTTGGGAATTATATGGTGTAAAGCTATAGTCAGTCACTCTTGTCATGGCTTTTAAAGAGAGTAGTTTTGATAACTTTTACCCACGCCTTTATATTCTTTGCACCCCTTAATTAAAGGAAAGCCTCTGTGTCCACATCAGAAAAAAAAACAATGTTATGAAATCATGTTTGGCAGTATACTTTTAAAGAAAACGTTGATTATTTAATAATGATACAGAATTTTTGGGTAGACTTGCCGTTGTATCAGATAATGCTGCTTTTAACAACAGGCATAGGTCTCGTGCTTTTTATACTTGTATTCACTGAATGTATCGGGTCAACAAAAAAGTTTATTATAACCTATTAAAATGTTATGGTCGTCCTCTTTGTTCAAGGTATTTTTATGTATTGACATGTTTACTTTTGTTACTTAAGTGCTTGGATGTATGTGTGTGTGTCTATAGACAATGTGCAAGAGAAAATTTATTTGAAATGGTTGAATTAAAACTGCAATGACCATAACCCTTGGCGTTGGCTGATTATTTGTCTAAAGAAAAAAAACATGAAGTATATACTTTTAAAGTCATTTTCAACAATGGTAGTCGGTGGGGTTTTAAAACATCAATTTTGAAAGAAACAAAGTAATTCATGCAGTAATTTATGAAACATTTTTGGATAAACAATCACTTTAAGAAACAAGTACTGAAGGACTTTGTACATGTTTGTGGAAGTGATCAATATTTTTAAGGTGACCTATCCTTAAGGTTATATAATGAAAAATGTAGATGGGGCTTTCCAAACATTTCGTATCGCACATAGCCCTGACATTTGTCCTAATAATATCCAACTTTAACAACTCTTTGATTATTGAAAAGATTCCTAAGTTTTAATACAACACTCTTAAAACGGTTATGATCCTTAGACTCATGCCATGAAAAGAGTTTGGTCCAGCCTGCAGTTTGACTTCTAAAAACGGAAGGTGGCGCCACAGACTTAAATTTCACAACGCAGTGTGGGCCATAAAAGTTAGAATTGAAGTGAAAAACAATGAGATTTTCATTTTCACAACTCAAACATTTAAAACGATCAAGTCTGGATAAAGAAACACCTACTGATGCACATTTCCCTCCATCACCCCAGTGAAGGACTGCAAGGATGCTGGTTGCAAGGATGCAGCCCGTTCTCCGGCGTTACCTAGCAACCGTTCCCATCCTGTACTCCGGCTGCCTTCAACTCCAGTGCTGTTTCTATTTCTGTTGTTGCAGTCGCCGTCTGCTAAAACATTCATAGCAGTCATTTTAACATGTGGCCTCTGCAGCAATGTTGCGGGTTTGCGCCGAGTGATGCTGACAAATGAAGCCTCAAATGATGGATGACAGACCAGTTCATCACGGGCCGTATTGGGTCTGATGTAATGGATCTTATGAGATCTTGTGTAGACTCTGTTGAGGTTTAACACCCCACACAAACAGTTTTTCTATATGCGATGATGAAAGCGGTCCAGTGTGCCCAAATCTACTGAAGGCCTCTCGACCGTCGGGCACAGAGGGGAACTGAACGCACTCACTGCACAATACTTCACTAAACGCATCGTTCTCATCACCCACACACTTCTTCTTTCACTCCAGTAACGCAGAGCCGTTTAAAGCCATTCATCATCCTCACTGTTTGGTTGATGTGTGTGTTTTATTGCCTGTTAAGTTCTTTCATATTGATAGACTGGCATCAAGACTTTTTAAGGGACCTTTCCAGACCAAAAGAGGAGAAATGCTTTTAAAATCTGTTATAATGTGAAGGCTCGTCTACTTTAGAGTTTCTTGGCCTTTAGGTAGAGTTCGAATGTGAGCTGAAAAGTGAGTTTTCATTTTTCATTGTCTTTTTTCAGTTTCAACCTAAAGATGTTGGCTTTAAATATTCTGTCCTAAATATAAATCCAACAGCTGCACTGAACATTTCAAATTATTTTGTAATAAGATTTTCTTTTGTTTTAAATTATATATATATATATATATATATATATATATATATATATATATATATATATATATATATATATATATATATTAATTAATACATATGTATATATATATATATATATTTATATATGTCATGTTAATTTATATATATATATAAGTTTGGTGATAGGTCACTTTAAAAATATTAATCACATCAACAAACATTTACGAACTCCTTCACCACTTTCTCAAAGTGATTGTTTATCCAAAACTCTTCCGTGAATTACTGTATGAATTACTTTTCAATATATATATATATATATATATATATATATATATATATATATATATATATATATATTATTTATAAATGTATTTAATTATTTTCAAGTCCCAGCCACTCTGGTTATATATATATATATATATATATATATATATATATATATATATATTGCCAGTCAAGAGTAGCTGGGTCCTGAAATTAATTAAATAAATGTTTTCAAATTCCTTTTGATTAATTGCCAGATAAACGTTCTTATAAATGTTAGTAAACAAAAAGAAATTTTACATCACATTTTCATTTGTTTCATTTTACAAAGCATATACAATCAGAAATACAAGAAAATTCTTAAAAAAGAGAGCATGTGGCAATTTTTGATTTTTCAGAAGATGTACATTACATCATTAAAAATAATCTGTTTGTAGTAATCTGACTTTTTTAACCAAAAATTATCAACCATTTAAGCCACTGAATCTGCATTTGTGCACATTTCACCCCAAAACTATGAAACTGTCATTGTTTATTCACCCAGTATTTGACTATTTTTCTATAAAACACAAAATATATTATAGGAAGTATCCCAGTGGTTTTGTATCTATGCAATAAAAGTCAAAGGGACCAGAGTTGTTACCAACATTGTTCAAGATATCTTCTTTTGCTCTTTTTAAAGAGATCATTTTATTTTTCAGGCAAAATGTTATTATATGTCTGACGTATCAACTCTTCTGATCTATTGATTCATTTTATAATCACTCATGTTCCTTGTTTTACCTCCTGTAATCCCTCTATGAACAATCAAGTGTTAAATTGGATTGCTAATCTGACACACAGTCTCTTAGGTCCATTCTCTTGACACAATGGGCAGGTAAATGGCACAGTAAACACACACCTCAGAACAGAGAGCATGTTGTCTCTGTAGGGTATCCACACGAATAGTGCATCCTGTTCTTCTGGGTGACTGCTGCCCACACACCCAGCCTGCCTTTCAGCAGTTCACTACCACAGGCACTACTCCAGTGCCAGGCCTATGGAGAGGCAAATGAGAAAAGTGGACATCTTTGTCCCTTGTGACCATCTCTCCATTTAAACAGCAAAATTGTTATTGAGCGGCGCACTATAACATTTCAACCGCAATCCGATCTGCTCATAATGTGCATTAATACATTTATGCAGTTGACCCAGACGTCTGGAGATTCTATCCACCTTTGGAAATAACAATAATTTGACTGTGAAAAGCCATTGTTTTTCTATAATTAAAGAGGCTTTCTTCGTCCCCTCTCAGAATAGCTCCCTTTAAAACGAGAGCGATTTAATTCTCAACATCTGAGTGCAGAAACAAGTCATTAATGGTTCTTTGAAAGTACATTAACTTAGCTAATCTTATAGGATTTAATCACCAAGTTGATGAAATGAAATAAGGGGCGTTTGACATCAGGCTGCAGGGGAAAATAAATTGAAAGGGATGGTGGTGCTCTCTAAAGAGATCAGCAGGTCGTAGCAATAATGGTCTTTAAGCTGAGCAGGCTGACCTTCAAAAACCTCTTCTTTTCATCTGGATCTGACATTTAGTGACAAGATAATATTCCCTCCGTATTCCACCGTCTTCCGTTCTTACTCAGCAACACACACTCACATTTTTATAATTAAGCGTCCTGCTGATAGAGGTTCAGGATATTGGTCCCCTGTGGAGAGCTAATGTGTTAATGTTTCTTGGGAAAGACACATTCAGGGATTCACCTAACAGGGAACCGCGAGGAACACCTGCGGCTTTCACATGTTACATATAAATCACACGTGTTTCAAAATGCAGGCTGACTTTTAAGACTCCTGGGTCAACTTAAAACTATTATTAATAAAAAGCACAATTTTGCGTAGCTGCTGGAAGACACAAACCTTCTGGGTCACTAGAAGAGCTTTATTCATTGACTTAAGAATGATAAACATAAGAAACTTGCTGTTTTTTTTTGTTGACTTGGCAGTGTTTGTGACTTCACTTTTGACCTTTTAGCAGGCCGATGTCTGTGGTTTTGTGTAAGTTTTTTTATATACTGGAAAATGTTTTTCAGGTTACTTAACTGCTTCAGGTGGTAACATCTAAAAGATCTGGTTTTATTCAGGAGAAATATATTGGTTCATTTGACCGAATCAACTTAAAGGTCATAGCAACCAAGGTTATTTTGAGTGGTTAATGAAATAGCAGAAATGATTCAAACAACATTGGCCCCATTGATTTTAGTAACTTGTTTCGTTTGAATCCAAATATCTTAATTTGTTTTCCACAGGAAAAAGAGCTATTTAAACAAGAAAATTAAAGGAAACAAATAATAACACCATTTTTATTTTCTTAAAAATAGTCCATTTAACATTTAAGTTCACAGCCCAAAAATAGAGTCTTTAGAACATAAAGGAAGATATTCACCCCCTGGTAACTGAACAATGATGGTACCCATAGACTTGCATTGATTTTGTGTTCTTATTATAGAGGTGAAAGAGCAATTGTTCATGTACACCAATTTTTCAGCTTCCAGCATTCTTCAAAATATCTTTCTTTCCTGCGCTCATGCAGGTTTAAAATGACAAATGGGTGAGCAAATGACAAAGTTTTCATTATTGGATGAAATATGTTTATCTGCAAGAAGGTTTTTTGTTCTTATGTTAGAAAAATATATTAGAAAGAATGCTAGCAACAGCAACACTTCTTGGACGTCATGAATGACAATAGTATACAAAGAACTTTTGTTTTAAAGGACAATATATCAGAAAATAAAAATGATGTCTCATTTATTTCCCATTGTGTTTTTTAAAACCCACAAATAGCTTTTTCACACTAATTTTATCAAGTACACCGGTTCCAAATGATGAATTAAGTTTTATTTATGTAATTAACAGAAATAGTCAAAATAACTACATTTTATCGTGTGGAACCCATGTCCATGAAAACCCATTTTCAGCGTAACTGTGGAACAGAAATGAAGGTATTTTGAGAAACTTCTGTGGTTTTGTAAACATGGCATAAAAATCAATGGGAGCCAATGTTGTTTGCTCATACCAGGGTTATTTTTAAAAGTCATAGAGGTTTGGCTTTATATTTAGAACTGTTTACTGTTACATTCATCCAAATATCTTCACTGTGTTTATCCAAACTAAGATATGAGGGTAAATGGCTTTTTAACACCTTTTTACATAGTAACCGGACAGTTGATATTTCACTCCTTTCATGTACCTGAATGTTGATGTATACAGACAGGTACTTTTTCAAATGTAACACAAGTCTATTAGAATGACATGAAATATGGAGTTCTCAGGGCTATTTTGAACAATCGACGTGAATTCAATGTGCAGCACTGGGCAGCAAGCTGCCAGTCATCCACACAGCTTGGTCAAACCAGATCAAACTGCTTTATTTGTGGGGAAGACCTCTGCCAATACCAATAAGCTCCAAACATGGGCTAGTCCACCTAGAACCTGGATTCATTTTGCGTTGATGGCTTCAGGTAAAGGTTCATCTTTCAAGTTTCCTTGTATAACAGACGTATTACACATCACATCACATTTATTAGAGTATCAGAAACCATTGGCATTGTCATTTGTCATCAGAAGAAGAAAAGAACGTATTGATTTCAACACAAACTTTCAAACCAATTAAAGTTAACATAAGAAACGTAATTTTTTCTGCAATTCATAATATTATTGCTTCGGTTGTCCAAACACAAGAGTTAAACAAATCCATAACAATGTTGACAAAGGTCTTATCTATAAATATATTAAAACAGATGTTCACATCCATTGTGCTCTTAACGGTCTTTTATGGTGTACTTCCCCACATCTACCCTTCTCTTTACTCAAGTCATTCAGGTCGGAAAAAGGAAACTGCTAAACAGAGAACGGCAGAAAAACGATCGACAACACATCATGTACAAACTCAGCAGAGTATAGGAGCCAAATGTGAAATACTGTGTGATCCAAAAGGCTTCCTTGTCCTTGGACAGACAGCTCAAAGAAGACTCGAAAAGTGACACATCTTAAAATTCCCTTTTTGCTTTTTGAACTACACATCTACAGTTGTGCTGTCGTGGTTAGTATTTTACAGTTGGCACCTCATGATTAAGGCTTATTCTTCAATCTGGCTTGAAACTGAATCGATAGATCATGCAGTAGAATAAAACAAAACAAAACCTGAGTCAGTTCTTCCACAAATTCACAATTCCGAATGCACAGCGCCCGTCCCTGGTGTAAAAACACATAAACAAATCTTTCAATGTGTTTTTGTGAAGCACAACAATCCATTTAAAACAAAACAAAATATATGGCTAAAGTAGGCCTATAGCCATTGGCTTTTTTAGAAACATCAGTGTGGATTATCATTGAACATTGACCTCTGATAATCATTATGATGTATTTTTGTTATAGGATATACATAACATAGGCAAGCCCTCAAAAAGTGTGGCTAATATGTGTTGAACATTGTTATAATATCTATTTTCTATTTGAAATGAATTCTTTCATGCTGATTATGGTAAAAACATGCCAGATTGTGCAGAGGATTAGCATTATTCTAACATTTTATTCATATATAAATTGCTATAAGGATTGTCCATTTCACTGCATTGCAATTTCAAAGGAGGTAAATTAAAAAAAATGCTGTGTATATATATATATATATATATATATATATATATATATATATATATATATATATATAAAAGTCAGTTCATTTTAAACTCAACCCTGTGAACCTCTCGGAATTCATTTTTCTAAGTTTTGGAGGCAGATGACCATCCATTCTTCCTCCGATTCCGACTCCGCCCACCCCCACGCCTCCAGCCAACCTTTGCAGCTTCGGTGGAAGGTCAGTTACTGACTGGCTGATGGGTTCGCAACCCATCAAGCCCAGCTTGGTAGCCAGCCTGTCCTCCATGGGGTTAAGCATAGAACTGATTGGCTGAAGCCTCTCCTCCGCCACACCTGGAGCCGAGCTGATTCGCTGGAGTTTGACGGGAAGGTCCCCAAGGTTGTAGGTGATCTCCGAGCTCATGCGCAGGAGCTTGCGAGGCATCCCGTCCCGTATGGGGATGTCACGCCCTGTAAGCTTCTGAAACTTGGCGGGCATTTTGTTGGTGGGCATGGGGGTGGCTATATTGATGGAGCCGGTTTCAGCGTCGCTCTGAAGTTCCAGACCCTCCAGCGTGCCACTGCCTTCTGTTACCCCCCCTGCGCTGTGGCAGAGCGAGGGAGCTGTCAGAGGGGAGGACAGGAGCAAGCTCTCCTCTTGTTCTTTAACACTGTGTGGAGGTGTGGGAACCTCAAAAGTGCCGTGGAACTGGGAATAGTCGACTTTGAAGAAGCCATCCTCCAGAGAAATAACTGGGAAAAAACGATGACCCCACAGAACCTCGTCCTCTGTGTATGAAGTACGAGCTTGGCATGTCATACCTGAGATCGTAAAGGGTAAAAAATAAATAGATAAGGTATAAAAGGATGTAAGGGACAATAGTTTGAACAAATGCAAATGTTAAGCCTAAGATAAAATAATTGAACTGAGAGGTCAGTTGTCAATATTTAGTGTTTGACTCCACATTTTTGTTAAAAAGTTTATTATTAGTTTTAGTATACTTATTTTACACTTAAATACACTGTAACATTTTTTCGTGTGGCTTAGTACCTATCACAAAAATAAACACTTTTGTTTATTTAATAAAATCTTTTAAAAACATTTAATATATTACTAGAAGAAGGTATCAATGCAAATCTAAATTAATTATCTAATATAAAAATTATTACGTTTAAAAATGCATACTTATTTCTTTGAAAAAAAGTTAATGGAATAAAAAGTATTTATTAAACAAATAAATATTTGTAAAACACACCGATATTTTTTAGTGAAGTCTAATAGAAATATTTAAGTTCATGAGATTTACTTAAAACGTATATTCACTTAATTTGACTAAACCCCGGGAATCAGTGGTTAAGTAACATATAAACAAAAGCTCCAAAAGCCACACAAAGTTCCATAACTCATGTATATTTCCCTCTTTAAAAAAAATCTTGAGTTATTTTCGGATTTCTGGAATCAGCAGTTTAGTCAAACATAAACGGATTGGTATAAATAAATAATAAAGAATATTTATTTAAAGATTGCTTATGTCACGCACAGCACAAATCCCTGGCCTTTACCATTTACGTGAGCTTTTCCAGCACTTTGATTTGTGTGACAATGGTTGGGTGACTAAAACTATAGTTGCATTACTGGCAGCGTGCGTACGCACACACAAAGACAACGTTTACTGTTGAGCAACACCCACGGGAACGTCTGTTCACGCTCCATTTGGTTGCATGAAAACAAGAGCTTTATCTGTAGGAAATTGATTAGATCAGTGTATCGCCAACACGGACGAACATCCCTTCTTAATTAAAGCGTGTAAACCTCTCAGTACAAAGTGCTGGTTTTATTAGCCCCGAACAAGCAAACCCATTCGCACCACAGCCTTTAATATCAGTCATCGATGAAGATTTGAAGATGAGATAATGGTCGACTGAAAAGCCGTCTGCCTAATACAGATGACCCTTACTGTACCATCTCTCCATTTGAATCTGGCATGCGATCCTTTGGACAATATTCACCTTGGTGGAACGCTCTTTGTCTGACTTTGCTGAAGACAGACTGTGAGGACATCGTTCAATACAGGGATTTAAAGCCTAGGATGTGAGCAGCTGGATGATGGCTTAAAGGTGTTTAGAAAGCGCTGAGACTACAGCGCAGCTCTCCTGAACCAAGCGCGCTCTAAAAAAAGAGTCTGGCTGTTGCTCGACACACACAACCTCAGACGAAAACACTCCTGGGAGGCAAAACATACATAATACATTTTCAAAAATAATGATGCTTCTTTATTCTCTCTTTGACGCCTATGACCATCGAGACGCCCACGCACTCTTGCGCGCATCAACATAAGCGCGGTTATCCTTCCTTACTACACTAAAAATCCAAGCTTTCCAAGCTGACGAATCCTGGGCTTAGCAGTATAACATAATATTATTCATCTGATGAAATATTTAACAGGCTTGCCACTGTATGCTGGAAAAGGGAACAGTAAGGACTCGGCGAGATGAAATCCTGCTCCCTGCGAATTCCCCTTACGTAACTGTTCCGTATTCCTCAGTGCGATCAATTTAATTTCTGCGTTAACATTTGCGTGCATAAGTTTCTGCCAGGAAAAATGGTATCGCTTCACTTCAACGTCTGACAGTTATGAGAACAATTTATTTTTCCAAGAGGGATAATCTGTTTCTATGGTGACCGTCATCAAGTGCTCGGTTCTGTTGCCACAGAGGTGCTCTGCCTGACCTGTTTCTGTCATCTCGCTTTCTCTCCATCTCTGTCTTTCTCTCTCTCTCTCTCACTCGCTTTTACATTTACATTCATATTTATGTGCTAGCCAGATGCTTTTGTCGAAGACTCCGTTGGTTTCAGGGCATTGCTACTATGGGTACCCCAAGACTCCATCCCGTAACTCGCTGTTGCATTTGAGCATCAAAAAACTTAGTTTTTTAGTCTGCATTCCTTCTAGTCTATTAACGTTACTTCCCAATGCACCTATTCAACCCGCCGTCATAATTATCATGACTCTCCTCATCTCCCTTTCACACTTTGTCTCTCACTCTGTGGTGTGAGATAACAGTAAACTCTACTATCGGGCTGCTCTGAACGGTAATTGACCGTGTAGCTGGGCCCGATTCGCTCCTGTATCTCTCTGAAACACAGCGTGCGGTCCTGGAGGGACGAGGCTCTGCCTCCCTTTCCATTTCCAGAGGCCCCACGGGACGGTAAAGCTGCTGTGTTTACTCTCCCTGCTGAAAGCACACACAATAAAACAGAGATTCTGTAATAACAGGCTGGGAATTAAAAATAAATAATGCCGATACACGCTTTGTTCAGCGTGGCTGTAATGCGTCCATGCTGCTCCGTTTGGACTAAAAGGCATCAATCTAGCCATTATTCACTGGCGAGGCAAGCGTGTTTCAGACCGGTCAGACCTTTGTGTTGCTATTTTGACCTGTACGGATTTAGTAATAGCATAACGCTGCTGGAAACACAAATCGCAATTATTAAAATAAATCACTGGTTTAATTTATCAACAGGCACGGATGCAGGTACATGTGGAGTGTATGTACAACAGAGGTACTGTATAATGCCAACTCCACGGGATTAATACATATTCTAGATGCATTGTAAAATGCTTTGGATGAAACAAAATCTATAACATGCAAAAATGTAAACGAGAACTGTTTGACTCAAGCATCTTGTCATGCTCTCTTGAGCAAATCTCCTGTCAAAACAAACATGTCACATCAGTGATTTTCACATTTTGTCATTGGTGTTACAGGAAGCTATGGTTTGATGGACATCAAGATAAGCAATCCTGTGTCAGGAGTTCACTGGTTCATACAATCCTATTAGAGAAAAATTGTTTAACCGTGTACTGTGTTCTAGAATGAACAACACGCTCAATGCATTTCATTTATCATGTTTAGGATTGCGTGAAAGGGCAAGAATGGAAATGACAAATGGTTAGAAAATGGATAAATCTTTTTTTTTTTTAAACACAAACAGGAAGAATGTATTTATTTTATATAAAAGCCATTAACACTGTGCCTCCGTAACTCTGAGATGGACCAATAATAAGTTTCTTATAATGATTGAGACTGTAACATTTTCACATGAAACTTATATTTATATGCAATCCAGTTCATGTTCGCTTCAGTTATATTGTTTGTCTAGACTTTGGAATCATAGTAAACTCTTAAAATGTGGGACTTTTATATATAAGTTTTCCATTTCAAAAATATCTTAAATAATTTGCTACTGATTTTAAATTTTTTGGTCTAATTTCAGGCATGTAGGTGTATCCCTACAGTTGCCTGGTAGTTTATTTTTTAATAAATGAATTATTGGGTTAGGTTATCACAAAGTATATTTTAATATGAGACAAATGAGCGGAACAGCCCTGATGATCAGGTCATTATAACTTACAATTGAAGTTATGTTGTTAACAAAAAAAAAAATGTTGGACAAGTCGAAAAATAATACGATTATTTTAAGAACAAAACCAAAAAATAAATACATGACATAAGATTGCTACATTTAAGGTGCTTAATATTTTTTTGCATTATGAAATATTAAAAAAGTCTGTATAATGATATCAATACATAATTATTATAAAACAAATCTACAAAGATTTCTGAAAGAAGCTGATGGGTAAAATTATGTCGGGAAAGCTGCTAAAGATTATTTATTTGAGGAAAACTAAATCAACTATATATAAAACAAAATTTTGCTTCATGCTGCAAGTTTTAAAGTAATTAATAAGGCAAAATATGAATAGTCTACTGCAATGACATCAATGCATAAATATTAAAAAACATTTCTAAAGAATGTTAATGCCTTATAGCATGATTTCTGCATTGTGCTTCTTATCTTGGTTAGTCACTTTAGACAATAGTCATGACTGTACTTTTTCATTACTTGATGTGCCTTGTCTTTTCAGATAATAAATGTTATAAATTTATGTTTTCATGCAATGTTGCTTCGGAGACAATGTTGCGCTTCTCACCCACACATAGAAATGACAATGACCTTGACTAAGTTTCTGAACGATTCAGGTAGCTTTCTGTTATTATACGTTGTGTCGCAGAAGATATTTTCTATATGAACATTTCAATTTTGCCTGAAATATTGAGAGCTCCACTAAAAACAAAGATTACCATGTGATGGCACAACAAAGTATTTTCTCAGTGCAGTTTTAAAGTAATCCTTATGCTAAATCTAGACCTATATTAATTATTATAACTGGTTCTGTATTGTATTAATGGGTACAATATTGAAAATTCAAATATTTAATGCCTTCGAGATCCATGGCAAGTAGGAGATAATACAGGAATGCAGCAGAAATACAGAAAAATTTTTTTAAATTAGTCTTTCAAGACAACAATATTCAAAACATAGTAAAAATCTTATTGTTGAGTAAAGTTCTGCTATGTTAAAATGTTTTGCCAGTTTCAAAGTGGCTGTTTTATGTGAGATCCAGTAAATAATTCAGCAGATGTGGATGGGGCCACAGCTGTCATGCCTTTTTTTACAGAGCAATGAATGGCTCTGGGCTTGTCCCCAATGAGTCCTTGGCCCGGAAGTCCGTCTCTCTGCCTAGAAGAAGCTATCGTATTGATATCAAGATCTTCCTCCAGCCACACTGTGAGACTCAGAAATGTGACATTTGAGCTTATGGGCCGACTGAAAAAACGTATTTTAAAAGACTGAAAAATCCAAACCGAACACACAGGCATAACAAGTTTAGCTGTTTCGCCGCACACACATGTCATAAACTTAGACATAATTACAGGACATAATTAAAAATGCCTAACGACTTATTTGATAAGTAGTAATTAGTGTTTGATTAATGTGGCTGATAAACACAAGTTCTGTCTCCATACTTCAAACAGCCGGTACGACTTTACTGTAAGGAGAACGCTTAAGAAGGGGCCGATTTCGTTGCTATGGAAACTGATTCACAATGGGGAGAACAGAGTGCTGACTAACTGTACATAATTCTGTTTTTTTCCGTTTCTTTTCTTTTTTTACCCACAAATCCCTTCACTTTGTGTGGGTGGAATAATCAGATGTGCCGTCCGAGGAGAGCTATATGATTTCTGTTTTGTTTTGTGTATTCTTTTTCAATGAATTTACGCTATAGAAGCCGGTGATGGTATGGGGACTGTGTGCACGTTGCCAGATTGGTATGCTTTCAAAGTGAGTTCTACATGCTCGTTTTTCTGTAGATCAATACCTTTCATGCCGCAGGGAGAGAAACTAAAGGTGAGTTGGGATTTGATTGACAGGCGGTTGAATCTCAAAGCAAGCCAAACTACAGAACCATAAAGAAGAGTCCTAACACTATCATTGTGCATCACGTAACATATCTATGTTTAGAGTAGAAACAACAATACACGACCTTTTAGATCATGATAAAGCTGACTTACACCAGGCAACCTGCTTCATAAAAAATGACTCACGCATACTTTTCACTAAACAACATGTCCATAACACACAAACCCTAAATACTGCACTCGCAATGTGCAGAAAAACTGTTGGAAGATTTGTATAACAAGTACTGGGATATTAAAATCCTGCTTGTGATGTGGTGACAGATTTTTTATTATAATACTCATGATAATGTATAGTAAAACATTCCCATCCACATAATCTTTCGTGCAATTTGCGCATGCACAAAAAACGGATTTACAAAATTTCCGACATTGAGCCGTGTACTGTATTCCACAGTCCATATTGTGAGTGTTATCATGAAAACTTACCGGTGGTTTCCACGATCCCCTCTAATATAACCACGATCTCGAATTGCTCTGTTTGCATGGACCTGAGCGAGAGGTCGTAGAACGGGCTCTTGGAGTCGATGACGTGGCAGATCGTCAGCGGAGAAACTAAGAAAAGCTGGTCCGCTCCGGTGCTGAAACCGACGTCCAACTCGAGCTGATCCAAAGGCAAAAACTCTCCTTCGGGAGTCTGGCGGGACTAGAGAAAGCAAGAAACAAACAGTTAAGATAACTAAAGTGGTGCATTTCTACATTGGTGGGAAAATGCTTTTTTCATAGGGAAACACACTCTTGAAATTGAATGTGAGGGAGGGAAAGAGAAACGGATCAGTGAGGGTGAGGCCTTCACAGGTCACAGCAGATCAATACTTGAAGTAACCCAAACTAAACACCTTTCTTCTTTCTATCATAGGGGCTGTGGTATTAGAATAAACCCTTGAACCAATCAGATGTGATCACAAATTCACTTGAGATCCAATTAAGCAATTAAGGAGTGACGTAAGCGTAACAGAACACGCAGTGTCCCTCGTGTCGGTTTAATGTCCTCGCATCATACCTTGAGGAGTTTGCAGCGGATTTGCGCGGACACCATATGGCTGTTGCGCAGGTTACCCACGCGGAACATGAGGGTCAGTTTCCCGTCACGCATGGAGATCGCGGCGTGCTCGCTGAACATGAGCGTCTCCGCCCGTTTCTTCGGCTGGGACATCTTGATGAACATGCAACCGATGAGAAAAGCGTCCACGATGGAGCCCAGGATGGACTGGAAGAGGAACAGGATGATGCCCTCCGGACATTTGTCTGTAATGTACCGGTAACCGTACCCGATGGTGGCCTCGGTTTCGATGAAGAAGAGGAAAGCAGAGGGAAAGTTGTACACGTTGGCCACGCACGGCGTGTACTTATCGTCGTGGGTTCGGTACAGGTCTCCGCGTATGAAGGCGATGACCCACCACATCGAGGCCATGAAGAGCCACGCCACCGTGTAGGTGAGGATGAAGATGAATAGGTTCCAGCGCCACTTGAGGTCCACGAGCGTGGTGAACAGGTCCGACAGGTACCGGCTGGTCTCGCCCCCCAAGTTCCCGTGCTGGACGTTGCATCTTCCGTTCTTGTCGACAAAACGCTGACGTTTCCGTTTCTTCTCGGGGGGCGCTTGATTGAACCCGCCGCCGCTGGACGAGGTGGTCACCACCTGGTAGTCGTCCCCGAATTTCTTGCGCAACGCGGACATCATTCGCTCCCGAAGTTCTGCCGAGTGATAAAGAATGCGTTGGTGCGCTCGTTCCCCCTCCGTGGAACGGGCTCACCGGACCGAGTTTGCAGCTTCTCGATACTAACGAGCGCGTTTTGGGATGGAGCGCTGCAGGTCTCTCCTCCGCATCCGCATAGCTTAAGAGGACTCTCGGTCAGCCAACGCTCATAGACGTGGAAAAATATGGAGATACGTCTAATCTAGGATGTCTTGGCGCAGTGTAGCACCCTCCTCCACCTTCATCCACTCCTCTTGTTTCCCCAGGTGTATCCCACCGAATTGAGAAGATGCGAGATGGTTGACGCCCGACTGGACCTAACCAAGTTTTGAGATCCTGTATCTGCTCCTGCTTTCTGAGATCCTCTATCTGCTCCTCATGCTGAGATCCTCTATCTGCTCCTCGTGCTGAGATCCTCTATCTGCTCCTCGTGTTGAGATCCTCTATCTGCTCCTCGTGCTGAAATCCTCTATCTGCTCCTCGTGCTGAAATCCTCTATCTTCTCCTGCTTGATGAGATCCTCTATCTGCTCCTTCTTGATGAGATCCTCTATCTGCTCCTCGTGCTGAAATCCTCTATCTTCTCCTGCTTGATGAGATCCTCTATCTGCTCCTGCTTGCTGAGATTCTCTATCTGCTCCTTCTTGATGAGATCCTCTATCTTCTCCTGCTTGCTGAAATCCTCTATCTGCTCCTGCTTGATGAGATCCTCTATCTGCTCCTGCTTGCTGAGATCCTCTATCTGCTCCTGCTTGCTGAGATCCTCTATCTGCTCCTGGTGCTGAGATCCTCTATCTGCTCCTTCTTGCTGAGATCCTCTATCTGCTCCTGGTGCTGAGATCCTCTATCTGCTCCTGCTTGCTGAGATCCTCTATCTGCTCCTGCTTGCTGAGATCCTCTATCTGCTTGTCTTCTTACCGTCTGGTTCTGCGCACTGCTCTTCTCATGCGCTCAAACGCCATCTCCCACAATTAGGAGAAACTTCTCGGAGAGGGTGGTTGAGCAGGGAGGCGGGGGAGGAACACGTGTTCTTGTGTTGGATACATCTTTTTGTTTGCTGTGCTTGTAATGTGTCTCTCTCTGAACAGTGCAGCACATAACGTAATCTATAATGATGTTGTTTACCACCAATAGGCGATATATCAGAAAATGATTCCATGTCCAGCTTGTAATAGGTTCTCGAGTGCCAAAATGATGGATGGAGACAACACGGCTGCTTTATATACTGTCACAACACTGTCAGATGGAGCTCGATTTTTGAGTAAATGCTTTATTTATTAAGCCTCCGAACGACACGGTTCATTTATAACCCTGTTTTAAATGTCATGTCTTTAAGCACACTCTGTCTCCGTCGAACCTAGTTTGGCATCCGTTCGTCCGTTTTGTGGTACCCCATCTGTTCCCATTTCAAGCCGCGCAGGGTGCTAGAAGATAAGGGCTATTTTGGAATCATGTAAATCGCTCCCTGTCTGTAATGGACTGACTCGGTTGCTCTGAAAGTGTCAGTCCTATCCACAATGGATGCTGGACTGTGACAGAGAGCCATTGGATCTCTCTCTCTCTCTCTCTCTCTCTCTCTCTCTCTCTCTCTCTCTCTCTCTCTCTCTCTCTCTCTCTCTCTCTCTCTCTCTCTCTCTCTCTCTCTCGCCCGCTTTCTGCTTTTCTCTCCCACAGCCCATCTGAGCTTTATTTCCATATATGCTATAATAGGTTTCACACCGTGTGCACTTGTGTGTGTGTACTACTGTAGCTATTTTAGAAGTGTAGACACATACAGCATGCGCTTTGGGTTGAGAAATATAAAGACTTTGGTTATTTAAGTCTTTTGCTGAAACTGCTTGTTTTTCATTTGTGAAGTATCAAGCTTAAGGACATTCTGGCACACGGGAACATCAACAGCAGGCGTAAAAAGCATCACGCTCTTTAGCAGCTGTCTGAAAGCACCATGGCACGCTGCAAATTGCAACTGCTTCGTGCCAAAAAAGGTTTTCCTCAAGATTCTCCGGAACATCCAAATGACCCACAGAAATAATTATCGGGCTGGAACAGGACTGGTGGAGCGGAATGAAACGTGACGAATCATGCCCAGACAGCTTCTAATGATGTCACTGGTGAGAACCACACATTGCGGATCTAATAACGTGAGAGGACTTTTACCACCGCTGGCAGGGTAACCAAAACGCCCTCTTGTCCTCTTTGAATCTTGACAAGAAAATGCCCATTTGTTTACTAAATAGATTCATCAGCGCAGCGGGGAGCTAATGACAGGTTGGGAAGGTCCAATCAGTAATAGCTATTCCTCTCATGTGATAATCACTAGATGGCAGATTTCTTCAAAGCCATGGCCTTTAAAAGCCCTGACATTAAACATTCTTGTCCCCAGTGCTTAGTAAGAAAGATCTGTGTGAAGACGGCACCAACCAATATATATCGGTTGTCCTTTACTTTGTACTTAGGCCAAGTCCGATAAATACGTCGGAAGCATTTCACAGATTCGGGTTTCAGCAGAACAGCTCTCGGCTAAATGCATTTTGTTATATAACTTGGAGTCTCACAAAGACTCATTATGTGACAAAAAGATCCCACACATATTTGTTTCACAAAAGTCTTAACTGTGTACACGACTTGCCTCAGCACATAACTCACACCCTTTCAATAAAGGGATAGTTCAATCAAAATCACAAGTTCATCAGTTATTTTTAACCAACCTCATGTTAGTTCCCACCTGAACAAATGAAGATATTTAGTGGAATTTTGGTAACCAAACAACGGAGGTACCTATGGCTTGCATTGGTTTGGTGTACATGCAATGGTAGTGAATGGGTGTTGCTATTGGTAACCAGCATTCTTAAGACTATCTGCTTTTGTGTTCTGCTGAAGAACATAAGTCATATAGGTTTGGAAGGACATGATGGTGAATACATAATGACAGAATTTCTATAGGGGGATGAACTATAATAGTCCACCTAAAAATAAACATTCTATCATGAATTTCTTCCCTTTTAAGTTGTATAAAATCTGCATATATTTCTATGATCTGTTAAACACAAAGAAAGATTTTTGGAATAATGTTAGCAATTCCTGGGGACAATGGACTTACATGTACAAAAATTAAAATGGTAATCAAATGTGTCCCTGAACTCTTCACTTGCCTAAATTCTTTAAAATTTCTTCTGCGTTCAACAAAACAAATAAATGATGCAAATTTGCTCTACTAAGGCAGTCAATGATGTCCCAAAAATCTCTTTTGCTAACATTTTGCAAATATCTTTCTTTGTATCCAACTAAACAAAGAAATATATATACAGGTTGGAAAAATTAAAGGGTGAGAAAACCTTGACAGAATTTAAATTTGTAGAATAAAGTATTCCTAAAAGGTTGAGATTTCTATTCATACCAATAATGCAAAACCATAAAAATCAATGTGTAGTCATCACTACTGGAGAACATTTCTTAAAAATGTGATAATTTGATTTAAACCCCATATAATTGATATAGTTTAGAACAGAACATTGATCTATATTGATTTATATCACACAGCAAGAAAATGTCAGGTATTTGTTTTACTCCGTCTTTTCCATAATCTCTATTCACATGCATCTGAATTAGGTTTGCTTCTCGATTGCCTTGTTATCTTTCAACCCCTCTCGTTCTGAATCGCTCCATATGACAAATTTCTCTACTCTTCCATCTGTAGCTTGTTCTACCCATAGCCACCCACTCTTCCTCCTCTCTCTCACTCTCTCTCTTTTCCCTCATTGCCTCCACCCCCTCCGCCACCAAGGGAGAGAAGCAAGCTCTCGGTGAAAGCATTTGAAGAGAGTACATTTCACTTTGCTCAGAAACACCCAGACAGGAATAGCACCATGTCCTGAAAGCACATCTCACTCTCTTTTTCCTGGACAGGTCTGATGATTCACATGGACATAGAGAGGGTGATCTGGGATAGAGAGGGCACATAAACCAGGTTACACAAAAAGGGACCCCCGTCGCTTCCCAACAGGCCCTCGCTTATGGTCTCGCTGCAGGAGTTGAGTAGCGGGATGTGTTTACATTGCGTAGATGCCGTTCCCCGGGCCGGTGATTAAAAGGCCAGGTATGAGAGGATCTAAGCACCCTCCATGATCGATTCCTCCTCCCACTGTTGCATGCTTTACAAAAGGGGCTTTTAGAACGTATTATACGCTTGAAATCTAAGAGCTTTGATGCTGTTAAGTGCTCATTCAAGACACATCCAACCCTGAAACGACGTTAAATACTATCCAAGAGCTCTAAGCAATATTAGATGAACTATTACCGGTACTTACAGGAGTCCAGGGATGACATATCAGGAAAGTAAAGACAGTTGTTAAAGGCGTCTCTGGGGCACGTGGTTCTTCACCTTAAAGTATGGCAACAAAAGGATATTAAAAAGATTATCTTTAACAGCCACAAGGCACAACCCCTGGTGGCTTCTAATGGAAAAATTGCTGCGGCACATTTCCATGGTAACCCGGCTGTTCCATCCATATGTTTACAAACACAAAGCAGATTCCACAGGGTTTATGCGGATTCATTAATTATGAATTTTCATCTTCAAGGCGAACCGAGCAAATGTCACATCATTATGCATTCATGTTGTCTTGAACTCGGAGTGTACCCGGCTGTACAGTGGAAAGTAGATGCTGAATTGTGTGTAATCAACATGGCTATAATTAAAACATTACACAACTGCCTGCATTAGATACTCACATGCCAAAAAAAACTGAGATTTAGGCACATTTTGGAAAGAGCAACCCTGCCCTCTGCTGTATGACAGGGAACCATCATGATGGAGGGATTCTAAAAATGCTGCTTTGGGATTCAGTAAATTTGTTTGAAACACTGTTTGATTTGTGTGTGAACATTCTGTTGTCCAAACTATAAGCATTTATGGTATTTTTGCTTTTCAAATAAAAAGAAACATAAAAGAGAACAACCACATCATAGATGCATTGCTCTCAGAATGACACTTTCCATTCATTTAATTCTGTACTTTAGAAAACATGACATTGAAACAATTTATGAAAGATAGTACATTTTAAAGCTTTGAAATGAATGACATTAACTGTATACATGTCATGTGTATGTAAATAAGTACATCTGATCGTCTAAAATATGTCTATTATAATTCTCCAAAAATGAGTGTGTATATTAATAATATATGTTTGTTTAACAAATACTTTCTACATTATAAATGTAAATGATATTTGCACATTTTTAGAGAAATCAACTATTGGATTTGTTATAAATTTTAATGTCGCAGAGAAAAACTCCATTAAATGTTTAAAAGATTTTATCAATATAATATAACTAAGCCACATGAATTATTGAACTTAGCCACATCAATTATTATAAGTGCGTATTAGGCATTCTGCCACACATTTTATGAAGTGATATTTTATTCAAATGTCATACAAATTCCAATGCTATTATTCATTATTTCCTTTGTATTTCATAATTCTAGGTTTACACAAATCAGTGCTTGTATAAATGATACAAAAGGTTGACAACACGGGTTATGTCAATGAAATGCTGGGTCAAAGAATGGACAAACCCAAGAGTGAGGTTATAAATAACCCCATAATGGAGGGTTTCAAATACAAATTATTTGCTGGGTTGTTCAAATAAATGTTTAAGAAACTCAAATGCTCAAAACCATGTGACCACGATTTGACAAACTTTATAAGAAGTCTGCTAAACACATACATCACAATTGGATAGAACATGAAACATTTGTGATTGTATTTTAATATAAAATTGTGAATCATAGATCATCTCTACAATGCAACTCACAGCCATGTTAAGATGTAAGTGAAGACCTCTAGATGTAAAACATGACAGATACTAGATTAAAAATATCACATTTGAAGTTTTGGGTCCATGCATGCACAGGACAGCTCTGCCATTGTCGGTTTGGGTCAAAGGGGGCGCAATGTGTATAAAACCTCTCAACACAACCCCTTGATTGTGAGATCATAGGAGTCAGACCCCTGTCCTCCAACCCGAACCCCTAACATCTCACACAGGTCCGTGAAGAACATCTCACAACATCTTCCTTTGTGACTTTAAATAACTGCGCACACCTTTCATCCAAAGGACCCAGGAGAGTTATCCATAATGAATTCAAGTCTGTTCAATAACTCAGACAGTGGTTTGTTCTCCAACAGAAGCATGGAGAGCTTTCTGTCGTGCTGTAATCTGTCCTCAGTGGTGACGGACAGCGGGTTCGAGTCCGCGGCGCTGGATGAGCGGAGCGCGTTTGTGGTGCGCACGGTGCAGATCGCGGTCATGTGCGTACTGGCGCTCACCGTGGTTTTCGGCATTTTCTTTTTGGGATGCAATTTGCTTATTAAGTCCGAGGGCATGATCAACTTCTTAGTCATGGAGAGGAGACCCTCGAAGGACGTCGAGGCGGTTATCGTGGGACCTTACTAGTGCGTAAAGTTGAATGGGCACTTGGATAGATTTGGGGACAGGTGGGACGCAGGTGATGCAAACCTGACGCTGTCAGGGAAAGCAGAGTTTAAAGAGATGCCCTGGTGTGTGTTTTCTTCTTACAGAACAGAATGGCCATTAAAAGCTGTTTTTACAACAGAAGATATGGAGGTAGGGTCGTGCGTAATGGGTTCGGGTGGACTTCCCCATGGTGGAAGATCTGATGGATGGAACCAATGTGACACTTGAATTTTTGGACAATATTCAGAGTATGAGAAGATGGGATTGTTTGGCCTTCTAGCAATGAGAAATGTGTGAATATTCATGTTATTATATGTGGAACAAACTGCAGTTTTTCTACTGCTTGCATTGTAAGTATTGCACATCATATTTATAATGTGTGTGATATATAATGTTTTCATGCCACAAAAGCAAATCCTTGTATTTTATTTCTGTATGTGTATGTTTGAACGTATAGTGAGGTTGTGTTGTATTGTTGTCCTGTGATTAACTTTTGGGGAACATTGTTCAATCTTAAAAAAGTTTTTTCGCTTTATTTCTTTGTTCACCGACACAATTGTTGTTATATTAAACTAGAGACCCAGGTTATTCTGTATGACGATGAATGAAAGATCAATTTGTAAAATGCAGTGATTTGTTATTGGCCACTGATAAATGGAATACTGATATCCATGTGTCAATGTGACCTCAAAACTTCCAGCTCAACATTTCCACCGAGAACTAATCTAATAAATCACATTTAAATCTAATAAACTACATAAACTACTGCCATGTGGAAAGTCTAAAATAACATTATTGATTGCATTTGTTAATCTGCAGAAGCAGATACTGTGTGTTGGATAAATGAAGCTGGATATATGGACAGAGATTATGACCAAATATAGCTATGTTCAAGTCTTTGGTAAAAGTGCGTTTAACAACGAAATCAAATAAACGCACAGTTCATCTGGGGTCTTCTGTATAATGTAAGGATTCAGACACTGTTTCTGTAAACACTATGTGAAATACACATGAAACATGAGGACTGATTTCAAACATGTCTTAACACACACGCATGCATGCAGTCAAACAAAGCTCAAGAATCTATACAAACTGTCTTACAACAACAGAACAAGTCAATAATTTACCTAATAGAGTAAACTAAGATGACTTTCAGTCGACTGTCATGACGCACATCTATGAAGCCGTATAGACCATCTTGTTATTTTAACCCTGTAAGTCCAGAGCAGTGTTTATACACCTTCTGCATATTTTCTCTTCACTACGCAGTAATACAGATGTGTAAATGATAAACACCAGAACTAAAAGTGTGACAAATGAGTGAATACTTAACATTTTTCCACCCCATATGTCTGGAAAAAGAGAGTTGACACACACACACACACACACACACACACACACACACACACACACGAATGAACGACCGAACGACGAACACACGTTTAAACAAAAAAGAATAAACATAAGATGCCCATCTTTTCAAAATGTAGTATTTGAACAATCAAAAGCAAATGGCTTTATCTAAAAATAATTCATAAAGTACATGTAATGTATGTGAATGTGACTGCCTGTGAAAACCCAGATGAAGTAATTTTTTAATATTTATTTTTAATGCATAAAATCAGTCTGCATAATGTAAGGAACAAACTGTAAGAATATAGCAGAGATATCTTTAATATTAACCGAGTAGGACTATGTCAAAGTTTGAAATTATAGTGAAATGTATAGGTAAATTTAAACTTTAATGCTTGTTTTCTCAGAATTTTCTCAGAAACATAGGCAGGGTCACATATTGTAAATGAAGTATGGTAAATAGAGGTAAACTGTACCAAAAATACTTTTTAAAATACTTTATAACCTGTAGTACAATAGCAAATACCAACTCTAAATATAAATACCTACCAAAATATAATTAGCAAAGAAGTGAAATCTTTTTGAAGACAATGTCTTCATATTCTGGACATTATAGTAATTAGTGTGATATGAAATGCCAAAACAAGAAATAAAATGAGACCAAAAATAAGAAACAAGTCTGACTCTTATCCTTGGTTCCAGAGTTTCTAGTGTGGAGTAAGAACAAGGTTTGCAGTAGATATTTAATCTTAGTCTAACTGGTATCTAAGCAACACACATTATCTCTGTTTTCATTCAACTTCATATCCAACTCAGCCAAAACCAGCCAGATTCTAGGCTGTTTATCGAAAAGAGTGCTCTTTGTTTGGTTTAGTTTTGTGAAGGTGGAGTTCATGACGCAGAGCGGGAAATGACGGAGATGTCTGGGATGAAGAGTCAGGTCTAATACCATCGCCAGATCAGTGGGCAAAGAAAGACAGATGGAAAGAGCTAAGTGAGGGGAGAAAAGGTCAAACACTGGGCTGGCCCATTAACTGGCTTGATGCATTTGCTTACTTAAACCTGCCAGACCGTCAGATTTATACAAAATGGAGACTTTATAGAAAACATTTTTCCACAATAAGGTTTTGTATTCCTCATAAAAAATTATTTCTGATTTCCTTGTATAACAATACAAATATTTGCCTGCAAGACAGAAAGTAAGTTCTAATCTAAATTACACCATTTTAGACCATTATGTAGTATAAATAGGTCAAACAGTAAGGTTAATACTACATTAGGTACATAGTGTGTAATACATCAGGTGGGATGGACTGAAGAAAGCTACTGTAATATGGTCATAAAAACAATTAGGAACTTTGACATTACCAGTGTTTTTGGAATGAAGCATCAAGTTCTTATTTAGGCCTCAATCAATGAACAAAGTATTTCTGTTAATAGTTCATGTAGTTGTTTTGTTGCATCTGTGATGGGCAGACAGCTTTGGAGTCACTTTTGTCAGGCACACAGTGAGCCGTGGGCGTAATTTTTTATTCTGCAAAATGATTACATGTCTCGCTGCCCTTTTGCAAACTAGCCTTGGGGTGACAAGTAAAAAGGCTCCAAAGCAAACGCTTTCATATTGACTGACACTCAGAATGTCTGAACTCGGTTTTCTGAAGCACTGTGCCCTTAGGACTCCGCGGAGATCTGTATAAGCACTCAGCCACAAACTGCAAAACAGACGTTTCTATTAGCTTTCATGTCGGCACGAATTGCAGAGCATTATGTTTTTATTTGGAGGCATTTTTCCATCCTAAAGGAAATGGTTCTGGAAATCATGCCAGAGAAGATGGAAAAAATTAAGCACGAGCAGAACCACTCTTTCTTTATTGCAAATTTCTTTATTCTTTTTTTGGATAATTAATTCTTTACTTGACATTACTTTCCACATTTCCGGTTTCCAGAGAATATTCCAGTTTTTCCTTCCCTGATTATTTAAATGAGATTTAACAGGAAAACAAACAAGCTTTATATAAGGAGGCTTTAGGATGAGATTATATGTAACAAGCACACTGCATCAATGTTTCTGAGAGGACAGTGTACTTCAGACAGATCTTCAATTAAAAAGCAGGTAAATGCTGTGTCATAGAAATGCTTTGTGGCATAAAGTTCAAAACACATTTCAGGAATATGAGATGCTCTGATTGATTCTGCCAGATATCGGTATCGGCCGATAATAACATGACTCACTATTGACTCAAAATTATGACTCACTTAACTTGGCAAATCTTATAAACCAATTTCAATCAATGATGTCAATGTGTGAGGACGTACTAGATTATAGTTTTTTTGTCATCTCTGCTAAAAGAATTGCTACATTACATAATTAGTTTAAAAATGAAACAAAAATATAAAAATATAACAATGGAAACGTCAATAGTACTATTTTGTCTAGCAAAAGCATTGTAAGGGTTATATAAACTTAAAGCATCAGAATCTGTACCGACCATCATGACAAAAATTTTTTTTTACTCTGTATCAGTGGCAAAAATCCTGATCAGAGCATCCCTATCATGACCGAGTCATCCAACAACAACATGAAAAACTGACATAGTGCAAATCTTTTTAACTGATCCTAAAAAAAAATTTATAATGTATGTATGTAACATTTTTTCCTTTGCAGAATTTATAATCTGCACACATTTCACTTTCTCATTTGGAGTTGTTTGTATTACTACATATAATTTTAAAATAGATAAAACTATATTTTTATTTGTAATTAGGAGAAATTATGTCACTAGTTTACATACCGAAAAAAAGGATAATTCTACTTACACAACAAAATATAAAATAACATTAAATCTTAAATATGGGTTCAGAGCATGTTTTCAGGGGATAATTTGAAAACAACAAAGATGATAGTGATAGATGATGACGTGATAGTCCCCCCAAAAATAAAAACTCTGGTAGACAACATAAAAGCTGTAAGGACACAAAACCATTGCAAGTGAATGGATGCCAGTTTCCAACATTCTTCAAAACATGTTTTGCGGAAGTTTGTAATGACAAGAGGGTGATAAGTTAGAGTTTTCACTTCAATTAAACTTACTGAACATAGAAACATCCAGCAAAGATAAACACACTTTTGCCATACATGACCATTGAATCTACCAGTAAACTAATACTCCATATACGAGACAGACCAGTGCATTAGTGCTTGCTTAAATGAGTCGCTGAAGGGCCTGCTAATCTAATAAAAAAAGTAATCATGGCCTGACCGAGTATGCATGAAATAATTAAAGTCATAAATTAAAACCACACTTATAGACATCTGGCGTTCTCCCAGTCCTTCCACAAAGCTTAAATGCGGCCCCAAAACAGCTATTGTTTTATTGATTTGCCCATTAAAACACTTAATGGTGCATCAACTTGCATCTTTAATAAAGCACAAAGGGACTCTGGTCTTTGCTAAGCAGTTGTCCCAAATGCGTATATAAATATCCTAATGTATATAAATACACTGTCGCACAATATTTGTTTACCGTTTTGCTGAGGATCAAGATCAAAAGAATCAGAACACAGATAGTAATGGTGAATTACTATTGAGATGGTAAATGTTATAGCAGAATTAATACAAAGCTTTTTAAAAGACAAAATAACAGGGGAACAAAGAGCTCTTGCCTTTGCTAATGTTATTTATTATTTATTGTAATGTAGTCCATTAAGAATAATCATGCGTTTCGTCTTTATTAATCAAATTTAAATGGTTGAGAGGTAGAAATGCTTAGAAAAAAGCTTGTGCGTATGAAGCATGTCCATTAACTATACAAATTATTTTTAATTTTTAAGACATTACCCTGAAATAAAAATCTTTTGCAAAAAAAGTGCAAATAGTGATGCAGAAGCACTTCTGGTTTTGTTTAACTTTTTCTGGACCAGCAGTGCCCACTGATCTGAAGTGGTCTGTAACATCTTATCTACCAATATATAAAATGATCTTTTGGATTTTAAGTCATGGGATTTACACTTGTGAATTTTATTACACGTTTGTTTTTTAGGATTATGTTGATTCTATTTCCTATTTGCAGGTTTAGCCATTTATAAAATTTGAGTTTGGTGGAGTCATGTGGGTGTCTGGCATCAAGTGAGATACCATACAAGAGTAAGCGCAGCCACAACGCCGTTGAGTATAGCCATGCTGTAACCCATATGGAAAGAGTGCCCGGTCATTCGCCTGCAAAACAAACACAAACAAATGCATTACTTCACACAATGTACCCGAGGATGCACTTAACTGGCCTTGTGCACTTTAAAGTTATATGACTACAATGCAAGAGGTTTAAAAGCACATCAAACAAAACTAAGGACATCTATAGAACACGGACAAGTGTATTGGACTTATCAGTTGGTCATTATTCTGCAACAGTGTAGATGGCCATAAAAATCCCATTAGGAGTCATGCAGATGTCCTATGTTACACAGTGTTCTCTCTAATGGCATATTTAGAGTACGAGATTACTGCAATAAAGAATCATGGTATAATTGATATAACAGATCTGCAATAAAGAATCATGGTATAATTGCTTAATATGTATACCAAAAGACATGCCAAAGTAATGATTGTACCCAAATGTTACCTTCTATAACAGTAAGCACCACCCCTCAGTCACACCATTGGCTAAGGTAATGCTTTTATGTGCGGACACCAGACAAAGCGATAACAGATTGGGCAAATGAAAGCGAAACCCCTCTGCTCCAAGTGGGTGTTCCAGTGTGTTTGTGAGTGTGCACGTGAGTGGGTGAAAAGCAGAGGAAAAATGTATTCACTTTAAATGTATGACACAGAAAATGTAAGGTTTGCCGGAACTAATATTAGCACTAGAAAACGTATTAAAGCCACTACAGATTTATTTTCTGTGCAAAACACAAAAGAAAATATTTTGAAGAATGTCATTAACCAAAATTGGCCCAATTGACTTTCAATGCATGAACTCAAAACCACAACTCTCAAAATATCTTTGTTGCATACCCTTTTTGATCAACTACAGGGCAAATAATTTTGATGAATTATGTTTTTGGTGAACTATCCATTTAATGGCACATAAGAAGTTTGCTGGTTTTTGGAAAACCGAGTCTAACATGCTAACCAGAACATTGCATGCTTTGATAGAACCGTATCAGTATGTGTTTGTTATTTTTTTCAAAGCAAGGAAACACCAGTTTTCCTTATCGCCATGACAGAACACATATTAATGACAGGATTTAGACAGACAGCCTTGACACAGACCAAACAGAAGTTTTTCCACAAGAAAAAAGGTTTAGGAACAGATTATAATTAAGGCCATCCATTCAGATCCAGCAAAAGATTGTATCACAAAGATGCGACAAAACCCAAAGCACCCAACGAGACTAAACTAAATACTCTTAGCTGGTATATTCAGCGAATAATTTTTTCTGGCGTGAACTGCCTAAACCCAACTAAAACGGAAGCAGATAATATACATCTTATCTACTTGAGACAGACACAAACAATGACCATATGTACCCATAGACTGAATGATTTAGTTACTATGGAAACAAAGTGATGGGCGCCTTATAATGTACGTGTGCATAGCTAAGAAAAAAGACAAAGCCGAAAAGCTTCCGGTAGAGCACCTACATTTTTATATTCAAAAGACTTAAGTGTCACTGCAGCACAGTGCAAACTGGCATTGAGTGGACGCTTGAAGAAGAGGATGTGTCTCTGCAGCTATTTTGTTGTGATGAAACAGAGATATGCAAGCGTTAAGGAACAAGCAGACCCAGTCGGAGTTCTGTAACGCTATGGCAGGGGTCAGTCAATAACGCGCCATCCGGCTGCTGGCTGGTCGATAGCCCGTTTGCGATCTGAACTGCCCATGTAAGTTGGGTTCAGGACAGGCCTCAGCAGAGCGTTGCTGCACAATTAGATAACCAACTCGAACTGTGATGGAGTGACCCTGGGTTTTATCGCCAGGCCTCCAGACAAAATCGATAATGTTCCTCCCAAACAGCCAATCAGGAAGGGAGTTATGGATTCATAAAGAGAAACTCATTTTCAAACTCGAGCAGGGGTGAAAGATATGCAAGATCCGCTGTGAGCACCCAACATGGTGTGGAATGTATACAGCCTTAAATAAGAGAATAAAATCTGAGTAAAGGCTAAATCAAACAAATGTATCAATTTCATTTAATTGTCAACCCTTAAGGGATTGTGTTTACTTAAGAATAAAAATTACTTTGTTATAAATTACAAAAAAAAAAACAAAACACTGCATAAATGTCTGTGTTCAAGAAAAAGATATTTGGAAGAATTTTATCAACTGAGATTTCTTGGGCACCACTGATTGCCCCCAAAATATTCGTTAAACACAAAATAAGATATTTAGGAAACAAACTATTTGTGGGCACCAATCTTTCTGCTATGGTTAGGCAGTGGGGCTACATAAATCTCAGTGGCTAACATTCTTTCAAATATCTTTCCTTGCATTCAACAGGAAAAAGAAATGTATACAGGTTTGGAACTTGGGGGTAAGTAAATTATGACAGAATTTTCATTCATAAATACCTATCAAAAACAAGTATCTTTTTTGTCATATCCATAACACATTTATTCTGCCATCTTTTAAAATATATTTTTTAATAAACATTTCCATATTTCTGTACTTGATTAAATGTAATTTAATATTTATATATTGGTGATAAAGCCATTCTATGAATTTATATTTTAAGGTTTGACTGAAAATGTCATTATTTAAATACAATTTGAAATATAAAATTGCATGTTAATATAACTACAATCTTTGTTGGATACGATATCAAATGTAAATGTTTAGATGTATACGTTAAGATCACAAATTATTTACAGCTCAATGTCAACTGTTTCTATTAGTATCTCTACAAGCTGTTCCTCATTCCACAATGTGATTCACTATCATCTTTTGTGCTGTCTCCATTGAAAATTCATTAGACAATGTTATTGGGCTGTTATCATCCAAGTTTAATTAAAAAGCTCTTGTCATGACTGCGTTATTAAAAGACTGAATATGAAGTTTTGACTACTCTCATTTTTTTTTAATCGACCAAGATCCCGTCACATCATTTCCGCTATACATGTGGGCACACAAAGCTCCCGGTAATGAATGTCAGGATCACTAAGGTTATTAGAAACACAACAGAATGTCTCAGTCTCAGGGGCTCACAGGGCGGCTTACACCTTCACAACACATCCTTCATTAATGCGGTGGGTTGTCACTGAAACTGCTGAGGATGTGTGACTAACATTGTCACGGTAACATCTTTCTGCCCCGACACTCATTATTTTACCACAGTATCATTTAGTTTACCAAGTAACCATAGAGATGGAATACAATTGATGTGGTGGTTAAATGTGACTCTGTTACGTAATGCCAGACGTCTCATAATTGTGGAGGACGACAGACTTTGGAGTTCAAAAATACAAAAATAAGTACAAAAAAAAGGAAGTGAAAATCTTAACATTTAACAAGGTCAGAAAAGGTGTTGATGTAATTGGTTCACTATTTTTTTTAGACCACACATATGCAAAGTGTTGTAAAATAATAGACAGATCAGACGTCAGTTGTCAGAAATAAGATAACTTTGGAAAAGAGTGAAGAAACGTCTTTGCTTCTGTCAAAACATTAACAGCTGGGCTGTGGGACATGTTCGATGGGGCTCGGAGCCATGCGAAATCCCGGCGGAACAATTCTGGCGCAGTTTTTGAATGCTCAACTTAGTGCTAGTATTCAGGACTGAAGATGAAAACCAATTACAGGAAAATTGCTTTTCTGTTCCTCTTACGAGCTTGAGCTCTCGCCTGGCCGAGCCGAGCCGGCACAGAGAGATAGGAACAATTTTCTACTTTACCAGCTGACAAGCTGCTCGGCACTGACAGTTAAAACACAAAATAGGAAAAATGGCTGAATAACCTCAAAATAGAGGAAGAGCTTTGATAATATGTTCCTGTAACTTTTCAACTCTCCCAGGGTATTACACCGCTGAGCTGAATCGGCCGCTGAAAACGACTGCTCATAGAGCCGGCCATGAATCAATGTCATCAAACGCTAAAATAAATGAAGAGTGTTCAGAAGAATGACTGGGTCGGGTGTTTTTCAAAAGAAAATGAGCTTGCATGATGGAATGACTGCACTCAACACATATGCTTGAAGATTGAGCTGTTTTTCACAGTTATGCAAGCCAACTTTCATTAGAATATTGAAAAATTGCATGATTTTTTAGGCTGTTTGAAAGGAGAGTAGCAAAATACTTTTAACTTCACGAAGTTTTAAAGATGTAATGAACTGATAAAACCAATTTTAACCTAAGCTTTTGTTATCATTTTCACATATGTATGCTTTGTTACCTCTGGTACTGAATGCTTCTTTTGTAAACCTCATTTGAAAGTTGCTTTAGATAAAAGCATCAGCTACATGACTAAATGTAAATATATATCGTATTCAAACGAACATCCTGTAAGTGTCAGAGGGATTAAGGAACAAACATACCATTGGACAAAAAAATCACAAAATAAAAGTGCAAGTTCACTTTAGTTCACGTTGGTATCTGGATTTGAAGAAGACTGAATTAAAAAAGTAATGCTGCTGTGTATTGGAATTCTAATGTGTATAAAATATTTGTACTATGTGTCACCAACGCTTTGTTAGAGATCGCTTGATATGTCATGATTATGTGTTATCTACTCGTCTAACCAAATTCCTAGAAGGGTTAAATGTTGCTTTACTACCCAAAACTGTTTTTTAATCAAAACAGAGGAAGTTCACTTTTAAGTCTTCAATGCAACAAACCCATTAAAACTGATAGTTTTTAAGCCAACTAAAAACCAGGGTAGAAAATAGCCTATTACTGATTGATTTTTATGTTTCTGAATCTTTAAACTACACAACCATACTAAACAGTACAGCTCAGAAAATAGTATATAGCAATAAAAAAGGTTAGTTCAAGACCCCAATTAATTGTGAAAATTTTGTCATTTTCCATGGCAAAACATTTTGACTTTCTCTCTTCTGCAAAACACAACAGAAGCTGTTTTGAAGAATGTTCCTAACAGAAACCATTGCTCGCCATTGACAATTGCTTATGTGTCTGTACAAAAGATGTCAATTGGGACCAGAGGTCGCGTTAACAAAATATTTTCCGTCATTGACTGATTTTTTTCAGCTGTGATGGAAAATCTGAAGGTGATCCGTCATTTTGACGGATTATGCTGACGGTGATCTATTGTAATTTGTAACTGATGGCGATTGTCCTTATTAATAATCAATTGTCTTGTATTGTCTCCTCTTTGTCAGGACTGCATACAGTTGCAAAAATGCAGCTGAGTGTGAGAAGGTTCTCTAAACAGGCAAATAGTTGTGATATTGTTAATTAAAGTGAATAAAGAGGAAGTAATGCAGAATTTGTGAGCACTACAGAACGCCGAGGGGTGCAGCTGTGCCCCTGCTGCAGAAGGAGCGCGTCCTGCAGGATCTGGAAATCTCACATTCAGAGAATCCAACAAACTTCTGATCATTTCCTTAGGAGAAAAGTTTCCTGACTACAGAACACACACTGGCTGATATGGCGCTAGTAATAACAGTCTCGAAAGGGGCTTCAGCCTCCAGAATAGAATTAAAACTGTCACGAAAAGTCGACTTTCCCAGGCACAGACACAGAATTTAATGACAGTTAAAAAAAACCATGAAATTGTTGAAGAATAAATTTGATGGAGTTTTTGTTCATTTGTCAAATAAATAAAGGAATATTTAGCCTATATTCTCGTGGTGCAAGTGCATGATTAAAAAATAAATGAAAGAAGCGATTAGATAATATGCAAATTAAATGACGGCAATAATAGGTTATGACAGAATTTTTTTCAACCCTCTCTATTCAAAATGACGGACAATGAGAAAGTCTAAGGCGACCTCTGATTGGGACAAACGGTTTTGGTTAGTAACATTCTTCAAAATATATTTTTTTGTGATCTGCAGAAGAAAGCCACACATTTTATTTAAATCAGCACCATTGTCAGCACTCAAGGCCAATTTTGTCAAACTTCTTTAATTCACAACACAGAATGCAATACAGGTTTTATATTAAAAAGCAAATAAATGCAGACTTCTGTTTTGGGGAGGACGATCTATTTAAGAATGGTTTAACTAGCATCCAGGGCAGGTCTAATGACCAGAGATAAATTTAAGATGAATATAAATTTAGATAAATGTTTGCAAAGAATTTACACGAAACGCCTGTTTTAGTGATAATAAACAACAATGAGCTTTGTTCATTTCTGGCTCTTTCTACCTGATGCTGTAAACAACGCACAGCACCATAATGAACTAAATTTTACCAGACAGAATGTAATGTACCATAATGCATTTCATCTCTGTGAAACGCTTGAGAAGACAGCATTCTCAAGCCTCCGATAATGATTTTGGACAGCTGTTTCTAGAAAACAACACTGGCTATCAAAGTGTTACTATTGCACAGTTACAGGACTGTTCCTGTGGTGTGACAGATTATTCAAAACAATTTAGCTAATTATTGTATAATTGCATTTTTATCACCGGATATATATTGAGAGGCTGCAAGTGACTGAAAATGGCTCCTTCCAAAAAACAATTTTAATGTATTCCTAATGTCAGGGAAAAATAATTGAATTCACGAAAAATCTTATGACATAATGACTGTGCTTTTCAATGTGTTTAAAGGACTCACTTGAATCTGGCTGAAGAGAGAGGTGTTGGAGGAAACATCCCTGGCTCGAATGAGTCAAAGTAGGTTAGGGTCCAGGAGAAACTGCAACACATAACCCCAGCAATAGAAGACAGGACCAGAATACTCCAAAACCCTGCAAGAAACCAGATAGATGTTTACATTCATTCATTCGGCATACGCTTATATCCAAAGCAACTTACAAATATTGTGCAGTGAACATCTATCGCTGCAGAGCAAATGCGGGTAAGATGCTAAAGGACACTTCAGTCATTGTCTGCTGGCATTGGGATTCAAACTCAAAACCTTCTGCTTACAAGTAAAAAATATTTTCATTTGGCAGGCACTTTTATCCAAAGCGACTTACAAATATTGTAGAGCAAACAGGGGGGGGGTGTCCTGCTCAAGGACACTTCAGTCATTGTCTGCTGGCTTTGGGAATTCAAACCCACAACCTCCTGCTTACAAGTCAAATTTTGTTTTGTTTGGCAGATGGTTTCATTCAAAGCGACTCACAAATATTGCAGAGCAAACAGGGGCGAGGTGTCTTGATCAAGGACACTACAGTCATTGTCTGCCGGTCCTGGGATTCAAACCCACAACCTTCTGCTTACAAGACAAAAAAAAATATTCATTTGGCAGACGCTTTTATCCAAAGCGACCCAGAAATATTGCAGAGCAAACAGGGACACCTCGTCTTAGCCAAGGACACTTCAGTCCTTGTCTCCTGGCACTGGGATTCAAACCCAAAACCTTCTACTTGAGAGGTAAACATTTTTTTTTTCATTAAGCAGACGCTTTTATCCGAAATTTTGCAGGGCAAACAGGGGTTAGGTGTCTTGCTCAAGCGCACTTTGGTCATCGTCTGTCGGCACTGGGATTCAAACCTACAAACTTCTACTTACAAATCCAACATTTTTTTCATTTAGCAGACGCTTTTATCCAAAGCGACCCAGAAACATTGCAGAGCAAACAGGGACACCTCGTCTTAGCCAAGGACACTTCAGTCCTTGTCTCCTGGCACTGGGATTCAAACCCAAAACCTTCTACTTGAGAGGTAAACATTTTTTTTTCATTTAGCAGACGCTTTTATCCGAAATTTTGCAGGGCAAACAGGGGTAAGATGTCTTACTCAAGGCCACTTTGGTCATCGTCTGTCGGCACTGGGATTCAAACCTACAACCTTCTACTTACAAATCCAACTCTCCATGACTGCCACATGCAAGTAAAACAGACTTTAAGTCAAATAATACCAACCCAAAAGTCTCACTTCTGATCCATCATCTGTGGTTATCCTTTCAGCTTTTAAATCTATGGATGAGAGAATGAAAAACCAATGGGATGTGATCCACAAACACCTAAACCTCTTCATACAAACAACAGAACGTTTTCTTTCCTGAGATATAAATGTTCACCTTTTAACACAATGTACAGAAAGGAAACAAGAACGGCTATAAATGAGACCGCAACACCGCTGCAGATCATAGAAGCAGCGCGCGCGGGCCACACGTGTGTGCGGGCCCAGAAGCCCCGCCGGGCGGGCGGCGTCCTGAGGTCCGGCCCGCTCTCATCTGACCCAGCAGTTACATCACCGGATGCGTTTAATCGTTCTGTTACTCCGTTATTATTGTCATCGTCATCGGAGTAAATATCCGCAAACTCCTCTGTGTCTCCCGCAGCGCGTAACATGTCGGCTTCAAACACAACTGTCCAAACTTAAGAGTGTTGTCACATCCTGGGTTTTACGACAGTGTTGTGCGTTTCCGTTTCCTTGACAACGAGGGAAAGTGACGTTTCGCGGTGTAAAATGTTCACATGTGTAAAGTGTAAACGTCTGGTGTAAGTCATGTGAATTAAAAAAAGAGGTTTGGAATAAATTTGATGCGTTATTTAAAAAAAAAAGTGTAATAATAACGTTTCAAACATCGCGGTTTGTACTTCCGTTAAGCGAAGCACCGCCTCCAGTGACCGTGTTATCCAATCGTGTTCGCTTCCTGAGGTAATGTGACGCCACGATTGGTTGAAAGTTTTTAAACAGTCTTTAGAATCAATATCAAAATATAGTGGGTTTATGTGGGACTTTAATTTATTTTTAAAATAATTAAAATAATTAATTTTAATATGTTTCTAAAATAATTTCTAAAATAAATTTATTGGAATAGTGTTGTGCAGTAATATAAATTAATTAATTTTTATTTCTAATGCACGTGGCAATGTGATTCGTCTACACGTTTGTTCTTCTGCTATTTAGTTTTGCTGGAGGAAAAAAATTATGATAATAACATTCGTCTCATTTTACTTGTTCTATAAATAGCCTGTAATGATTTTAAACATGACATGTATTGATTAACATTAGGGGCTTGACATTTTTTTTCTTTGTATTTGTTTACCTTTGTATTGTGTATTGTATGAAATAACATCCATATTTATAAAAAACAACCAAAGTAGTCTAAAACGAATGGCAACATCATTACGTCATATTTCAGGTCACATGACACAATTCGTTTCCCTTTGGCTTTTAATAATAGTTTTTGTTTGGTGTTTCAACCATGGTCTTAAAACATACCTATGGTATTTGTAATCTTCTTATTGTTATACATATGTTAATAATTGTATCAAATAAAATAAGTGTTTAGTATTATATAACTCTCTTTGGAGAACCATGAGCATGTTGAAAATACAGCCAATAATATAATGTTACTAAAGCAGCAATGACATGCATTAAATGTGCTGGCTGTATAAACTATAATATATGCAATTTTATGAAATGATAAAATAATCTTAGCAAGTTTTAACAAGTTTATTGGTGCCTTCCATTCACTATTGAGGTGTTTGCTACCATCTAGTGGCAATATTGAGTAACAACAGTCCATGTCATATTAATAAGGACTATAACAAATGACATTTGTGGAAAGATCTAGAGTTATGGATGTGATATTTTTAATCAAAACTTGAAATGTTAATTCTAAGAGAATGTGTTCCTTAGTAACATCATCTGTTTAGATTTCATTTAAGCTCTGGCCGTCCGGATATTAGTCCATTTGCACAGTGTAATATTCCAATGCAATTTACCATCCATTGCAATACTGCAATTTACCAACCATTGCAATACTGTTAATTATGTTCATATGTTCATAGATCTGTCTATAGTGTACAAACAATTGTACATAACCCATTTGTATAGTGTGTTCATTCCACACCTGTCTGTATATCTGATTTTCAAACCTGTAAATTGGTCCAAAACACTTATGTATAGTCTATACTATCTATTCTGTATAATTTTTGTACATATTTCACATATATTCTGTACTTACTGTTAATTGCACTTCTGGTTAGTTGTTAACTGCATTTCATTGCCTTGTACCTAACATGTACAGTGACAATAAAGTTCAGTCTAACCTAATATAAAAAAAATAAAACATTCCAGTCTACTTCAATTTATTTTAAGCGTGTAAACATGTTTGTTTTATGAATTTAGCAGGAAAGAATAGATGTTATTAAATGAGAAAGTATGCTTTGTAGGACTTCTGTGAATTATAATGTGAAAACCAGATGCAATTAAATCCAACGAATGGAGAATTGCTCTTAATGGAGCATTAAACATCTATATTTTAATTTTTATGTGCCCATTTATGAGGAGTTAAGAGCATTTCCGGTGTGGATGTGAGGATTCGCTTTTCTAGAAAACCATGCTTTATGCTTTTAAGACTTTAAATGCTTACAATTTTAAGTGGTATTTATACCAGTCACATCCTCGCAGCATTATGATGAAAACTAAACATTCATCTTGAGGTTGACTCAAGTTGCATACATTGGCCTGGATGTCGAAGCTAACTATACGATTGTGCCATCAATTACAGTCTATCAACCCAGAGATATCAGTGAAATACATTCACCAAAAACAAACAACTAATATAAATATATCACTGACCACACAAGAATGATTGTTTGTAACGGTGCTGGTGTCATTGTTTATTTGCACACAACCATCAATTCCAGTTTGTTTTAAGAGACCAAAGTACAAAAATGTTACATGTGCCACTAGTGTCTGTTCAAGCTTTCAAGTGTTACGTGCAACCACAGACATTTACCATATGCAACAACAGTGATGAAAGCAATTCAGGTCACAGATTAAGTTGATTCACTGTCTTCACCATCTACTTAAATAATACTGTTATACTAAACAACATAAAAGTTAAGAACATTTCAATGAAATTCCAGAAGATGTCGGTTTGTTTCAACAATATGTACAGCACCACAATGGATGAACAATGTAAAAAATAAGAAGCTCAATTTTGTAGCAAAATATCTGTACATTTAAAAAAAAGACTTTTTTTGTCCAATGAAATGTATTTGTTTTAAAAAAACAGGCAAACTCTTTTTTTCCACAGCTCACAAATATCACATGAGATAAAACCAGTAGGAGAGAAAATCAGAGTTTAAAATGAGATGCTTGTACATACAATGTCACCGGTTGCGAACACTTATTAGTGAACATTTTAAGGATGTATTCAGTCAACAGAGAGGAAATGTCCTCAATCACATACCGGTTTCAAGTCCAGCTCGTATTCGAACCTTCCTTTCGTGCATCATCCAATTATTTTTTAAAAGTTGAGCTTTAAAATGAGCTTTAAAAAAAAGAAATAAAAGTGCATCTTGAAATTCGAAAGTCCTTCAGAAAAAGCTGCTCAGATTTCACGCATCAGCAAACACTGCATTAAAATAAAACCAGAGGTATGCACAGGCACATGCTCATCCATAGAGTCCATTCGTCATTTTTTTCTTCGCCCTGTATTAAATACTGTCAATGTTAAACAGAATCAACCCGTCTTTCCAACTCCATTCATAAAATCCACAGCACATAAGTTACCCTTCTAAAAACACTCCAATGTTATACTTCAAGAAGATCCGTTGAATGTCTCTAGCGTTAAAAATCATTCGTAGTCCAAACAAAGATGTGATAAAGTGTGCTTGTTTTGTGTTTTTTTGTATTAATGGAATTGGCAAGTTACTGTCCACAAAGGCTGATGGTTAATAGTTTGCTTAGCAGGTGGTGATCTCCACGTTGAGCAGCTGAAGGTGCTGGCCCTCATAGTTTCTTCTCGCACTTCTCCTCAAGGCATCAGCCCGTCGAAACGGTTGACTGCGCAGGTCTTAAGAAAAACAGGCAAACGGTTACACACAGAACACGTCTTGTGAAGATGGATAAGCTGAGCTAAAGATGGGCACAGATCTGGATATTTGGTTAGTTTTAGAGATGTGGTCGTTTTGAAATGCATATGTTGGAAAAAGGACACAAATGTCGTCAATGTGATGGAGCGTGGGAACAAATTGTGTGCAGGAAAACAGACCATAAGGGAAATGCAGCAGTGATGATTATAAATGAGTAGTTTATAATTAGTGTCATGCAGAATAAAGGAAGTGTTGAAGGAAGACATGCTTCTTCATACAGTTTAACGGAAGAGGTAGAGGAAAAGATAGATGGAATGACCAGGAGACAGATGAAGATGCGGATTTAAAAAGCACCTTTCTGAGGGGTGGGAATTAATTTAATAATGGAAGTCCTCGGAGAGGGCGGGATCACAGAAGAACCGCGAGCCACGTTTGGCTGATCGTGCGGTAAAGGGGACGGTCTTCAGCACTGCAGCGAAATAATAGCCAATCACAATACAGAAACAACAAAGCTAGAAGCTCTATAAGCATAGAATCAGACAGAAGCCGCTAAACTCCAGTAAACTAAACTGCTTGACTACTAAAACAGCAAAAATGCTCACTTCAAAACTACATCTATTTATCTAAAGCAAAAGGAAATACATTTTTAAAGACCGGTCTCCTTCATACCCGTGATGATGTCCTCGATAGCTCCATCTTTCCCCTCGTATACAAGGCGGCTGTCTTTGCCTTGCCTTTTCCGTAACTCGGATATGAGTTCCTGCTGTTGTCTCTTCCCTTTGTGAGATGGCGACTTGTGTTTGTGTGGGGGTAAAAAATTGTTAAAGACAAAAATCCAACCATTGACTTTTCTATGTTCTGTACTATCAACCGTATCAACTTTGGCTTCCTTAACATGATACCTGTTGATTTTGATGCTCCTCCATCATGGCCTCCTGTTCCAGAAGTTTCTCCATCATCAGCTGCTCTTGTCTCTGCCTCTGCTCGTTCTCTTCATTCGCTTGCTAGGATAAACAGTTGAGAAATTAGACAATATGGACAACGTGAAGCAGAAGAGGTTGACAAGAGACTCACCCTATAAGCCTTGATGAAGCGAACAAACACAGGGAAGAACACTGAAGGCGGCATAGTCTTGGCGCTCTCCCCAAAGAACTTCACAGCATCGTCAAATGCATCCTGTAGTCACATGACCACAATTTAATAAGGATGATCTTTTACACAACAACAATACATAGTTTGGTACACAAAAGCAGTGGTCAAGCTTGATAATCACACAAAAAATGCACATTCATTTATGCAAACATGTAATGATAACATCAATACAGATGCTTGCAAATCTATATTGACATTTACTAATGATAGACTTAAGAAATAGTAGAAAACAGCAAAATTATAAAAATTATGAGATCTTATTCTTTAAATGAGAAAAAATATCTCCAAGTAGGTTAAGAAAAACACATTTTTAAAAAATAAACTGGTTAAAATAACACTGCCGTATTTTTCTTGTTATAAGCATTAAGTTCATAAATGAAAATAACAAAGCTTTATGTTAGTGTTATTTACCGATCAAAAGTTTAAAAAAATTGATCCGAAGGTGTAAGCCTAAATGTCGGTAATTATTAAAATAGACAAAGGAAAAAATATTTTTTCATTTTTTAAAATCGATGATTTTGACCAAATATCATAGAAAGAACTGCCAATAAGAGCGTAGAATAAACAGACTGCTTTAATTTCTTTTAAAGCATCTCAGGGTGAGACCTTAAGAAGCTGGTTGAGAAAATTACAAGAAAGTACTTCTGCATGTTCTAGTTAAAAGAGTACTACACTGAGGATGATAACATATTTTTTACGTTTCCTTAGTAATTTTCTAAAATGTTGAAAAAATATACAAATATATCATAGGTGAGTGAGTGTCCCAAAACATTTGAAAAAAAAAAAACTAATTACCTAACCTTACCTAACCAACAACTGTGCAAGTCCACTTTACAATGAATAACCAACATTTAAGGTAATAGTATAAAACATTTAATTTGCATTAAAGCAATGTTGAGAACCTCTTTCATTGCCTCATATGAAGAAAATACTTAATCTTAAATAAAATATATAAGACAAAGTAATGTCTTTAAAGTATATATCCTATTCTTAAAAAAAGGCATAAAACACTGGTGTAATGAATGACAATTTGTTAACTGTCCTTAAAATAGCAAAAGCGCCACCCCAAAGATCCATCATTAGATCCTACAGATTTTCTTTTGGTCTACCTGTGCGATCCGAGCATCATCCAAGAGTTTCTTCAGCCTGGCCTCATTGTGATGGATGAAGTCTTTGAGCAGAGAGTTGTGGCCGTGCATGCTATACTCTCTTTTAGTGAGATCCATCCCTCTCTGTAACTCTTTCACATCCAGCAGAACGTTCTCCAGAGAGACTGCAATAACAGATCAACAAGAATTAAAAAGTTACAATAACTGTTTTCCAAATCTGAAAATGTACACATAAAGTTACAGTAATATTATATCATAATATGTGAGGCTGAAGTTGGAACATCAAGTTCTAAGAAAACTTGAAAAAGTTTGATTGTCCTCATGAATGTCGATATGGTTTCAATCTTTGACCTGATCTTACTCAGTCAATATTAAGATATCAAGGTTATATTCTCAGAGAACGTGCCTTACACTGTATTGAATTGTTTTATATATAAAAATATGAATCCTGAATAAATAACGTCTGCTCAGTTTTCACAGGTAGGGTCACATATAAATCTTATATAAATAAATCAAAGACATTTTAAGGGCCAAATGTGACTTACCCGCAGCAGCTTTCTCAACATAATGTATCTCGTTGTAGAAAACGCTCACAATGGGATATTTCTCCCTGACCACATTGGCTATGTAGTGCAAAAGTGTCTGTGTCCTGTCTGTGGACTTAGTTTCCAACAGCTGAAAGCATGAAATTATAAAATGTTAAAGTAATATAATTACATTGAATATCAAATCTGAAAAAAATAATAACAAAGATCATGATATGGAGTTCAGCAAGCATTGTGAGAAGTAATTTACCAGATCCAAACTCTGCAGCTTAAAGCCATAAACAGCTCCTCTCTTACTGCTGTTCATGTAGTTCCCCAGAGCCAAAATGATCTAAAACCGAGAAGCATTACATGTTAACCATTAGAATGAATATAATGTGACTCATAATTAAGTTAGCGCGTCTAACCTCAAGGATCTTCTTCAGTTTCTGTGATGATTTTATGGATACTGAGGCTGCTATGATAGCATGAAGTTGCTGTGAATAGAAAAACAAATGTACTTATGAAGAGATGTTCACATAATGCAAAAATTGTCAGAAACCCGAGTGACAGTTTCTTATGAAATTGGGTGAAAATTAGAAAACAGAAGACAGCACTTTCCTAAATTCACTTCCACGATCTTACCGGTGTGAGCATCTGCAAGCTGTCGGTGAAGTTTCCCATGAAGGTCATGATGGTCATCCGCTGTGGCAGTCTCTCGATCTTGCTGAAGAGCATCATGAAGCGGTCCTCATCGGTAAGGCCGTCCATCGGTCGTCGCTCACGCTCGTACTGCCGTAGAACCTTCACCTCAGTTTCGGTGGGCATGAATCGCATCAAACATTCTGTGAAATCCACCGGCACCGTACGCAGGTCGAACCTGAGGGAAAGAAGATTCGAGATGATTTCATCCATTGTGAATGATCAAGAACAATGATTGTCTCTGAGAATATAGCATGCTTAACCACCGTAACGTACGTCTGAATTGCTTTGCAGATCTCCTCTGGGCTCTTTCCTGCTTTGCGGAGCGTGATGGCGAGGTTTTTCGACCTATTGGCCTCCAGTAGTGACACTTTATTAGGACCCTTCTGAGGAGCTTTTTGCTTTTGCAACGTCATGTCGACCGCAGGGCCCTGGGCTTTGGTCTTGAACATCTCCTCAAACTCATCCACATTGATATCCTTTAAATAAAAAGTCTTTCATTAACAGTTTTTAAACTTTAGTTTGTTGTTTGATAAACTATTTATTTCTTGAATGCTCGTGTTATTCACATTCTACAAACAGGATGTACTTTTGTTTATATTCTTTTTAAAAACAAAATTCTGCTCAGTTTTGAAACGTTGTTTACACCATTGAGCATCATTTCTTTCTATTAAATACCTCCAGGATCCTCTCGTCGTCAATTTCATTGAATACGGTTCCATTAATCTGATTGGGTTTCAAAGCCACCCAATTGAACACTGGCATTCTGAACTTGGTTTTGATTGGCTTTTTAATTTTTACCGCTGTAATAAGAAAACAGATGTTAAAATTCATATGGACATGTTGAGACTTTTACATGAAACGAATAAATCATGACAGTATGTAAATGAGATTCAGACAAGTAGCAGAAAACCTACAGAAGAGTTTGATTGGTCCATCTTTGAGTGCAGAAAAGAAAGGGAGTACATAAAAACAAATGTTTACAGAGTTATAAAAGCAGAAATGTTCAGAAAGAGAAAGCAGAAAAGGTAAGTCAGGGAAATTTATAGAGGGTGGGAAATAACTTTTGTATGGTGTAAAATGACACATTTACTCGTACCTGTCAATCCTGAGTTGAATATGACAGTAGGCGTGCCACTGCCTGGGAGGGGAGGGGCACAAGGAGGGGGAGGTGGGGGTAAGGGAGCAGAGATTTCAAAAGAATGACCGGGAGGAGGAGGGGGAGGTGGGGGAGGCGGAGGAGGAGGTGGCGTTGCGGGTGCAAGAGCTTCAGAAGGACCATTAGGAACTATGGGAGTGAAAGAGAGACAAAACAGAAGACAAGCATGAATTTCCACAAATTGTTGTTCATACTTTAAAACATTCCAAAATAAATAAAAAACTCAAGAAAATTCTAAATGCTGCCTCAGCAATAAAATGAAATAAGTTATGGCTCTCAAAAAGACATAAATTACAAAATAAAAAAGCACATTACAAAATAGCTCGAAACTAGATAGCAATAAAAACGAATTACAACTTATACAACTAAACAGTGAACTCAAGAATCTAACAAAATGATGACAAACCATGATGAATAAGTAAATTATTAAATTGTTCAAATGGTCACTCACTAGAGGAAATTGTCATTGGTGGAGGGGGTGGAGGTGGAGGAGGAGGCGTGGAGATTGGCCGAAGTGTGCCGGTTTGAGAAGCGCTTCCAGAGCTGTACGATGCACCGGCGCAGGCTCCAGCTAGGGAGTCGGGGCAGGGAGACAGAGGCATGGGCTGAGGAGGCGACGGCAGCGGAGATACGTCTCCCTCTCCGTCTCCCTCACCCCTGACCTGGATCTGGAGACTGCCACGGCGCTCCAGCTCATGAAGTTTCTTCTCCAGCTTAGTCTGCTTCTGAATGGCCTCGTCCTTCTCCCGAACTATCCGCCGAAGCGTGTGAACCTGAGAGCTGGCGTCCCGGTACACAGCCTGCACACAGATAAGGGACACTTACTTATGTATTCATATTTTTCCCAGATCATAGCAAAATAATAATAATAAATGTATTTATTTATTTATTTAAAGGCTGTATATGTAAACAGTTTATTCTCACATCATTTTTTTTTAATATAAGTCATTAAAATATTTCATGAGTGTTCGCGAAATTGTATTTTTGTCTATTCAACACATTTCAGACATTTATGCATACCTGTTTTGACCAGAGGGTTTTAAGTGTAGTGTGAAATATTTCACTTCAAATTTTGGTAATGTATACACGGCTATAAAGATAAGGGTTAATGGTCAGGTGGTGTGAAACTCACTCGTACGGAATCCAACTCTTTGTTTTTTTGCATCAACTGCTTCTCAAGCTCCACGATTTTCGACATGGCCTCGTTCTCCGTTTCCAAGAGTTTATCGTTCATCTGTCGACATGAGAAATGGACAAAAACACACATGAGAAAGGGAACGATTGAAAGAAACCCTTTTCTTTCCCAGACTGAGACGGAAAGGTAGTACTCTGCAAACTGACATGTGAGAGGCTCTCCTCTAGTTCTTCAACACGTTCCAGAGCAGCGTTTTTGGTCTCTGCATCCTCCAAAAGCGTCCCAACATCAAACAGGTTATCTAAGTAAGCCTGGATCTGCACTTTGAGTTTATCACTCTCAGTATGCTTCAGTCTCTGTGCAAAAAAACATATGTTCTAGGCATGAATTTCTAAACAAGTGTAAAAAGAAATTATACTCAGCAACCTTCGGAACACATTTTTTTACCTCTAGATAGTCATCCAAAGCAAGCTTGGTGAAGTCATACTGCAGATGAACTCTGAAGTTCATGTCCTCTACTGAATGCACCACAATATTGATAAACTGCATACACGCCACCTGAGTCATAAACAGAGAAAATATGAGACAAGTCCAGTAGATTTCAGTTAAAGCACACAGGAGGAGCACTTTGTGATATAAACCCACCATGAAATCAATATTGTTGTCTTCGTTTTTAAAGTGTTCCATCAATTTCTCAAACCGTTGGGATTCTGAGCAGACCTGAAAACACAGAGAACAGAAATGATGTTTGAATAGCTCAGACAATAAACTGCATTTGATCTTTTGGCAAAGAGGTATAAGACTATTATTTAAAAGGACAGTTCAACCTAAAATATGAAAGTTAATCAACTCAACCTCAAGTTGTTCCAAACACGTATACATTTCTTGTGTATTTGAACTTAAAAGAACATATTTTGAAGAATGTGGGGAAACCAAGCAATTCTAGGGCCAGTTGGATATTACATTATTCAATAGTGTCCTAAAATTGTTACATTACAAACATTCTTCAAAATATCTTTCAGTGTGTTCACTGAATTATATAAGTTTGATCAAATTATGAACAATGTATTTTTAAGGTGAACTATCCCTTTGCACTAAGAATGAATCATAAAAATAAGAATATTTTTTTTGCATTTTGGCAAAGAATAAAAACTTTTTACCTCTTTGAAATGGTCAAAAGCAGCCAGGATGATCTCGTGTCCACCTCTGACCAGACATACAGCGGCCAGCAGCTCCAGAACTAGAGCTTTGGTCCTACACAATGAAGACAAAAGAAGGCTATATCGCAAATTCAAAGCTGAATATTTAATCAGACAAGCAAAATTCCGGATTCCTCATACAACCAATCGAAAAATCGAATGGGGCCGTTCAAATGATCCTATTGGTTAGCTTACAGTTACGATCTGATGGTTCTTACCAATAAAAGAAGCTATTCATAAAAGTTTTGTATGGCAGCTTTCAAAGGCCTTGTGTGAGTTTCAGTGAATCATCTTATTGACTTTAATCAGCACAGCTCATTCACAACTCATCTAGTTACAGCTTAAGTCACCCAAGAACAGTCCTGGCAAAAAAGGATTTGATCAAATTCTATATCAAGGGGTTTTAATGAAAGCCCAGACAGAAGTTTGAACCGCCAGAAACTGGAAAAAACATTTGATTGGATTTGTTATCCTTAACAGCGTTATAGGTTAAAGTTTGCTTGCTTACCTTGGATTTTTGTTGTTAAGGCTCAGAGCGATTTCATTGACAGCGTGGGGGTGGGACATGACCATGTTAAAGCCGTACTACAGAAAAAAATATTCAATTTAATTTAGTTATATAAAACATGGACAGTTAGTGGGAAAAAGTTATTTTTATCCATTTTACGAACCTGATAGTTCATAATGGCTCTGAGACACATGATGCAGACATGAACGTCATCCTTCTTACATACCAAACGGGAATTCTTCAGAGTTCTGCGACTCGGCAACGTGTTAGACCTGAGTAAACATTTCAGTATAAAGGTCTGTGTACACAGATATTTTTTAGTGTGACCATTCATGTTTGTATACAGTGTATGTGTGTACCTTAAAGAGTGCCGTGTGGATCGTGGTATGCTGCTGCCGCTGACTGGTGATGGGAGATTACTGTCGCCATGGAGATCTTCTATAGACCTGCTCCACGGGGTCTCCACTGAAATCTCACCTGTTGTGCTCTCAGTGACATCTCCGTCAAACCTGAACACGAAAAAAAGACTTTAATGCATCTAAGAACTCATACGACACTCAGAGAACACAATTCTTTATTGTGTATGTTGAAATTAAAATCCATGATTTTAAAACTCTAGTAAATATTTCTTTATTGGAAAATATTATTTTACCGAGGTCCCATCACAGCACAAAGATTGTTACTTAAAAAATATATACATACATTTAAAAACCCTTACTGTTCTTTGTGGTAAAAAGATTCTCCAGATTATAAATGAGGAAAAAAATTTTTCTTAAAGAACCTTTGACAGAATGGTTATTTGCTGAACAAAAAATGAGAACCTTTGAAGCACCTTTATTTTTAAGATCTTATAAACTAGTTAATATGATCATAAATGCTGTGGTTAGATTATCCTCTGGTCAAATTTTCTGTATTCATATTTGTATAAATGTTTAAAATCTGCCAGCCAGAGGAGGATGAGACTCACACGTGTGCTTCTTGGCAAACTTTTATCTGTTATGTAACGTTTGATGTTTTTCATCACATTTTATTCTAGGACAATCTAATAATGGGTTTAGTGCTTCTGCAGATGCTGAAGCAACCGGTAGCTGTCAGATTACTTCTGCATTCGCTCCGAAAATAAATGAGAAAACTCTCTGATGCGTAGAAGGAGATTTTTTTAGAGATATGATCTAGCTTGAGTATTGGTCAATTTGTAATCAAGTGTTTATTTTGTTAAGATAGGAGGTTTCTGCTCTCATCCAGCAAGTTTCACATTGATTGGTTTCCAATATGAGCTGTCACAATTCATGACAGGAAATCTTTGAAAAATGTATGAGGAGCCAATTTAAAAGATCACCTATCTCTTGTGTCTTAGATGTGAGGGTTGACAGTTGTGACAGCCATAATATCGTCAAAGTGTTTGGAAATCTTAAAGTGTCCTTCGGATTCTGAACCTAATTTTTCATTTCCTTTGTGTGTTTGTTAGTTTCTTGTTTACAATCTGTAAAGTTAAACATCCAAAAGCTCATCATAAAGGGAGTTATGGTCTTTAATTTAAATCAGATGGGGCAAGGCATGATCGCAGTGATCCAGTTGATAATAAATAAGTAAACATGGAATAAGACTATAAATTTTAATTGCATTCTTGTATAATTGAGGACTTAAACATTTAAATTAATAATATGTTTATCAACAATGTTGTTTCGCTTTAAGGCCATTTTCTTTGTTGGTCATTATCGTCATTGGACAAAGGTTTTGGTTACTTTAAAAGATAGGCATTATTACAATGGTGGTCTAAAGCACCCTAGAATTTTGTCTACATTCTTCATAATATCTTATAAACAGAATTGTTTTGCACCTATGGTAATCAATGGTAAAGAAAAACTCGTTACAAGCATTCATCCAAGTGTTCATCAGAACAAAGAAATTTAAACAAATTTATACAAATTCATCACAGCTGGAAGATAAGAAAATGGCGACACAATTTTAAAATTTGGGATGAACTGTCCCTTTAAAATGTCACCTAAAAATGGAAGATGGATTTTGTGACAGTAAAAAAAATTAAGAAACACAAGTAAAAAAACTTACGTGACGGCATATTGGGCAAAGGACAGATACTCCACCAGAACATCAAGCCCTTTATTCTCCTCATTCAGAAACTCTCTCACCCACCTAAGCAAGTGTAAACATTTCAAATATTAACATATGAGTGCCACAAATCATCATCTGTATCATCCTTATAAATTGTGTTGCAATTTATGAGACTCACCCGATGTGATTGGTCCTAAGAGATATCTCCAGCTCTCTCAGCACCTGAGTCGACTCCTGAACTCGCCTCCTAAATTTCTGAAGCAATAAAGCGAGACGTTCTTTTCTGACCGAATACAAGATTTACACAAATGCCAGTAAGTGTTGGATGGGATGTCAAGTTAATTTTGTTGCCTCTTTCATCACATCCAGGCAGTAAATGAGCTGAATAATGCAGGAGATATTTCTCATTCGCTTCTGTTGCTATTGACTTTCTGCACGCTGGGAGTTCTGCACACCCCCTCTTTCAAACAGATTTATTTGCTCACACACACTTCAACTTAATTTAGGGTTTCTTTGCTCATTAAACATGACATTTGCTGGCTGGCGAAGGCGTGCTTACAAAACATGTTGGGAAACATATTCAGACAAAACTTACGATTAAGCCGACATTTAGAAAATATATTGGGCCTGTTTTACATTTATAAATCCTTTATTCAACACAATTTGTCGCGTGATACAAATTCACTACACAAGGATTCACAATAATTGTGATTTTTTATTTTAAATATTTTTCATGATTTTCAATGTGTTGATGTCAACATTTGAGAATTCCCCAATAAATCGCTCAAGATCAATTTGTTTTTAACCCGAGGACATACATTATTGTTAATAAGATTTTCTTGTTGGGGTTAAGGAGCTTCCTAACTCTTCCATATGAGGGTCTCAGATAAACATCTTATTTTGTATACTGAAGATAAACGGATGTCCTAGGATTATCAAACAACTTCAGGGTGAGCGATTCATTGCTTAATTCTTATTTTGTGGGTAAACTATCATTTCAATAAATGTGTTGCCATTATTTGACTTAATAGAAATGCATAAAACATTTAAATCACAATTATTGTGAATTCTTTGAAATCAAAGGTCTTTAAATGACAGGTAACCCAAACATAAAACTGTCATCATTTACTCACAATCGTGTCATTTCAAACCATATATGTCTAATAAGATATTTTGAAGAAATTTGGGAATTGAACAGCAGTGGCAACTATAATGTCTACTGTATGGGCACAAAACCAGAGCAAGTGCAATGGGAGCCAATTACTAACATTATTCAAAATATCTTTATGTATATGTTTTGAACTACCACTTTACATAAAGTGTTAGCTCTATGACTAATATTTCTATTTGTTATGAACCATACCTCACGAGAATATACACTGACCCTACTGTACCCTAATCTTCAACATAGACATAAAAATAGGTGTTTTGACACCGTATATGACCCCATAAGAAATAACTCAATGCCTAAAAACAGATATGTTTATATTATAGATAACTAGTGACTTGATTCATGTTTTTCACAAAATATACACCTGGTAAATAAACAGTGGTTTTATTGGTCTGAATAAACCCATAAGATTAAGCAAGTTATACACTTTCACAATTTTAACGGAAATGCGATAAAGGTAGCTTGCCAATGGGTACAATCACTCATTGTATTGAGATAGAACCCACAACCTTTGAGTCACCCACCCATATTTTTAATCCTGGACAGAAGTCACAAACCATGTGCGAAAGAAACTCACCTTTCTAGTGACTGCAGGGTCCAGAAAACTTCGGAGCTTCTGGATGTAAGTATGTGGTGGATTCTTCACTTGGAACCGTTCCTGTAGACGCACAAAGATGTTATTCTTGTATGATTTATAATTAACACCCGGCTTGCTTAGCTTCTCTTGAAGTACATTCAACCCCCAACTTCGACATGAAACATTTACAGAGCAGACCTTCTTTTCTGTTTACTCATCTCCTCGGATCTAATCCCAAATCGTTCATCTGCTCACAAACTCTCACTTTCACGCAATCACTTTCAAACCACATTTCGGTCTTTGAAAGCAAGGAGATATGATCATTCATTATTTAGACAGGGGACATTACACAATCTTTCACCTCGACAAACATTACCACAGTCAGCCATGCTCGTCTTACGTCAGTGCAGCCATGGCGACACGATCGGGTGGATGTAAAGAGAATATATTAATAAAAAAATCTGTTTACTTAGGGGTGGCTGTTCTGATAAAGGAACTTTTCTCTGTCTCTGTGCACTTCATTGATTTATACAGCCGTGCTTATAGTCAAGTGAATCCTCACCATCTTCTCATTTCAAACCTGAGTGACCTTTCCTGCATCAGAATACAAAAGAAGATATTTTGCAGAATGCTGGTAACTCATTGGGTGCTTCTGCTGTGCCAACATTCTTCAAAATATCTTCTCTGCAACAGAAAGTCACAGGGTTTTGAGGCTGAGAATTTTCATATATGGAAAAATGTAACTAATTGGAACAAGTATTACATATCCTTGTGATCTAATATTAAAAATACACAAAGCAGCAGTAGGAACGCTACCAGAGACCGACAACACAGCGACCTCAAGTGATAAAATCATTTCATGTGTGAATGCTTAAGACATGCTTATATAACAGCTCTGATTTCTATAAATTGTTTTGTCTCTGTAAGAAACGCTGGTACAACGGCAAGAAAGGATGGAAATGTCTTAAGATAAATATAACAAACAGTTAAGTTGACTTTATAATGGGCTCTTACCTGGTCACAAATCAGCTCCCATTTCTTTTCATTGTCATACTGTCTAAGGAGCCTCACTTTATCCGGAGGAAGGTTCATGGAATTCTGAGGAAGACGACATAGAGTTAACATTCTTTTTGATCTAAAGCACATGAAGACTCATCCATCCAAACATATACACTTCTTGTTTTAATGCATGGAATTTACATTCTTGGTACACGCATATATAACCTTTAAAAACGTTAAAAAGTTATAGTCTAAGGTGAAAAAGTGATAATAAAATAATGCAAAAACTAACAGAAGATTTATGTATAGCTTGAACATTGTATTTAGTAGCTAAACCTATACCTGTATACATTTCTTTGTCATGCTCTGCAGTCTGCACCAATGAAAATATTTAATGCAAGTAGGCTATTATATAGCATTGACTCCCATAGACTTCTTATATCCTGTCAATAGACATCCAATATGACTCGGATATTAACTTTTATTAAATGTCTTCAGCAACAAAAAATGTATACTGCTTTAAGCAACTTGATGGTGAGCAAACAATGACATCATTTAGAGGTTCTTACTTCTTTAAAGGATGTAAATGTAACAGGTGGTCCATTCTAATCTGTTTGAGCCCAAATCCACTAAGTGGTAAATCAACCGAACATGTAAACACTTGTTATCCTTTCTGTTAAAGCATTAAACAATTTATTTAACTTAACAACTGCCTAAATTGTATAAATATAGGACACTTAAGTGTATTATATGGACCTTTGTCAATACACTTTTGTGTGTTTTACATTTGACTGATATTAATGTCAAAGTTTTTAGGTGTTTTACAAAGTAATAATTAGGAGTTGGCATGCTGGGAATGCGTCTACCAGGAGAGAACTAAAGGAATGTTTTTTAAAAAGGTATCCTATAATAAATGATGGTAAAAAAGAAACAGTTGTTTCAATATTATCTCTTTCGAAGGCATATTATTGTCCCACCTCTAAACACAAACCTCAACAACATAAATATCTTCAAATATGTGTTTCATACAAAACAAACAGAATTATAACAGTATTCTCAATTTAATTAAACTTGCATGTTAGACTCCATTCTATAGAAGCCTTCCTACAACCATTAATTTGGCAAAGATGGGTGCCAATTTTATTTCTGTCAACATTTACCCTCCCTCGTCACTTCAAACCTGTAGGTGCTTGCTTAATTTCTTTTGCAAAAAGAGGATATTTGGAAAAATGTTGGTAATTGTTTTCAGTGGCACCACCTCACTTATATTGTGTGGGTGACGCAAGTGAATAGATGCTAGTTACCAACATTCTTCAAATTACCTTCTTTTGTGTTCTGCAGAAGAAAGAAAGTCGAATGTTTAAAATGACAAGAGGGTACGTAAATGTTGACATAATTTTACATTTGGGGCAAAATATTTCCATAATGTGCATTAATAGTTGTTATTATCCATAAATTTCAGACGATTATCGTTTCTACAATTAAAGCAGCGTGTTAGACTTTTAAACTCAAAATGGATAGTTTAATTCACCCCTCGTGTAAAACTAAGCCTGCAAATCAACTTGCTGAAACATTACTGTTGGTTTCCGATGAATAAGGGTTTGTCTGTTCTCATGTCTGTGGATAACAAGCCAGACTCCCGTTAAATTGAATAATCAAGACTCTAAATTTCTGTAGAAATAAAGACACAGGCACAGCACCCGACACATAAAACTGTGGCGGGACTTGGCCTGCAAAAGCCAACTCTACTGGGACACAATTTGTGATGCAAATCTGTGAAAACGAGGTGGTGTTAACCGATTTGCATACCCTCTCCTCGCTCTCTCGCATGCCCAACTACACACACAAACACAAGAAGCGGTTACGCCGATTTGCACACTTTTGCCTTTGATTGTCAACGCAATGATGTGATCTCGTCTGTTGCGAGGGCCGTTCTCCAACCTAAGGAAATGACACCCATCTCAACAAACCCAACCAGGGAGATGATGAACTCAAAGACTCAGCGACCTTTGAGAACTTTACATACAAAGCTTTTCAAGAGATCTGAACATGTGACACACATGAGGTCGGCCTTAGGAAATCAAAGCCAAGCATGATGCGAAGAACAGCAAGAAATCCTTAAGGGATCCTCATAGGGGACATATGTACCGAACCACACACCCTATGCATTTTTAAAAGAGGAATCAGGTGAGAGAAAGATCCCAAGATGAAAAGAACATCGAACGAGCATCTCAGACGACCACCAGACAGTTGGTATCAACGTCTACCATGCCAACTCTCCAGCCCTTGTGTATCACCACAAGCACAAAGACTTCCAGCATCCCAATGGCCTACAGGGAGCATCTGCAGACACATGCACATGAAAGCACATGTGTCCACTCCATCATCCTAGAAACACATCAAACCCAATGCATTTAAGAATAAAGAATGGACCCATCATGAAGGAGCAAACAGCAAAGCATTGGCACACCACACAATAGAGGCGTGTGTGCTGGCGTGGGCATCCACATCCCATCCTGGTTAAATGACACCCATGTTCTTTCATCAGCATGAAATAATCGAGAATTACCAATGCGATTGCAAATCTTTCCTCCAGCTCGGCGGGGTCGGGCATGGGCAGCTTGGGAGGTTTGCTACCCCTCGCCCTAAAATCAGTGAGCTGGGCATCCATGCTTTCGGCGTTCCCCATGTTTGTCCGTTTTGATGCCCAGAGACGATACAACGTTTCGCACAAAATTCCGATAAAACGAGCGCAAGTACAGTCCGGGCTTCTTTATAGACGCCCGGGCATCCTCTCCTCCGTCACAATGTATCAGATGCGAGACCGGGGCAGCATCCCTGCGTCGGCGGGCCCTCCGCTCGTTTTTGGGAAGATGTTGAGCATCGTTCGCTCAGCGGCGGCGGGTCGGGACAGCTCACGGACCGCTGGAGGTTCGCGGCATGGTTCGGACGGGTCGGTCAATGCGCGGAGATGATAACAGACGGACGCGCAAACTCCCCCATTCAATCCCCGACACAATGAAGCCTTTCAGCACCGATCCCCCGCTGGGGAGTGCCAAAAAGCCACGCTGAGCAGACGAGGGGGGGGCAATGTTTTGTTCTGTTGCATGCAGGGATTTGTAGTTCTGGATGTGCTGTTGGGTTGTGAACATTTTTGTTCTGCATTTTTTTGTTTTGTTGCATTTTACATTCCCACATTCTTTTAAATATCTTCTCTAGTGTAAATTTGAAACAACTGGAGGATGACTACATAATTTCAAAGATATTTTAAAGAATGTTGGAATGTAAACTGATGACCATGTGTACACGCATATGTGTTAACCATGTGTTAAGGTTTAAAATTAAGTACATTTACTTTTTATATTTTGGGAAGTGTAAATCAAATGGATCTGATTTATTCCAATGTTTGTGTTGGAGATCACACAATAATGTTTTACACATCCGTATTTGTAAAATCTTAAAAATCAATCATTTCATTACATAGATGTAAAGATGATACTATATTAAGTGTTCAATCACTTGTATTGCATGTAGGTGACATCCTTATCCATAGGGTTCACTATGATGTGGCTCCACCAGCTCTTCTGGGAAGGCTGTCTATAAGGGTTAGGAGTGTGTTTATGGGAATTATTCACCATTCTTCCAGAAGAGCATTTGTGAGGTCACTGATGTTAGACGAGAAGGCCTGGCGCTCAGTCTCCGCTCCAATTCATCCCAAAGGTGTTCTGTCGGGTCGAGGTGTCAAGTTCACCCACACCAGACTCTGATATCCATGTCTTTATGGACCTCGACCTTGTCATGTTGGAAGAGGAACGGGTCAGATCCACACTGTTCCCACAAAGTTGGGAGCATGGAATTGTCCAAAATGTCTTGGTATGCTGAAGTATTGAAAGTGATTGAAACACCTGGATGGGTGAGCGAATATTTTTGGCTATGTAGTGTATTTTTATGTAATGAACATGAACATAATAACATTTATGAACAAAAATATGGTTGTACATTTTAAAGAAATCAACTGTTGGATTTACTCTTAAATTTACTCTTTAAATTATTTTAGTGTTTGAAAGAATAAAAAATTAAAAGGATAAAAATAAAATATTGTAAATGCCTATTGTAAAAGTCACTATAACTGTTTGTTTTTTTGTGTATATTTTTACGAGTAGTAGATTTTTAATAATGATAGATATTGATGTTGTATATATTAAGGGTTGAGACATGATACAAGTTGTTTTGTTATTCTTGTTCGTATTATTATTTTGTCTTTAAGGAAACCCAAACGTTTAAATTTGCAATTATGTAGTCATCCTCCAGTTGTTTCAAACGTATGTATATTTATTTACAACACTAGAGAAGATATTTTAAAGAATGTGGGAATGTAAACTGTTCTATGCACCATGGACTACCATAGCTAATAATATCTTTTTGTGTTTGTTTTGCAGAAAAAATACTATTAATATAGGTTTTGAACAACTTGTGGGTATATTTTTTATTTTAGGTAAAGAATCTTTTATGAGAAATTAAAGGGGAGGCTCCACCAAAAAATTAAATACTATTGGATTATTCTAAAACTGTTCCAAACCTGAATACATTTATTTTTTTGGTTGAAGATGGAAAAATGTTAGCAATCGAGATATCTGGGCAACCCTTTACTACCATTATAGGAAAATGATGTTAAATCCCTTTTGTTCATAGAAGATATTTAGAAGATTTTAGAAAAAAGACCAATTATAAATTTCTAATACCATTGTAGTCAATTGTTCCACAGAGATCTCAGTTGCAAACATTCTTCCAAATATCTTTTGATGTGTTTAACAGAAAAATGACATTTATACAGGTTTGGAAAACTTGAGTAATTCATGACGGAATTTTCTTTTTTGGTGGAATAACTCTTTTAATAGTTACGTTTATTTAAAAAACAAAACATGACTACACTGAGCTGAAATATACAATTTAGAATTTATTCATATGACAATTGTTCATAATGATTGTTGCCAATTATGTAACATAAATGAACATTAAAAATATCAGGGTCTCTTTAAAATGCATAGTTTTTATGTAAAGATCTATATTTAAAGAACAGAAATTTAATACACCGTACCTGTACGAGCATCTTGGGATATGAGGTTGAAATTTAAGCCATTATAGTGAAAAATGGAAATTCTTAATTCCATGACTAATTCATTCTTGGAGAACAGTGCAAGATATTCAAATGCATCTGGAGCCTGTACAAGGTTATAAATATGGCATGAGGGGTTGTATTGCAGGTTGATGCACAAAATTCACTTCACTGCTTCTTCATGCAGATGGGGTCAAATAGAACCAAATCAACTAGAAGCGGAAAAAACAGGGACAGTCTACCACCTCTCCTTTAAACCTTTAGGAACAACAGACAATTCAACCAGGCGTGCAACTTCAACAATAATGTGAATGTGAAGAAACTGTCATTAACTACATTCAATTATATAGGGAAAAGTAATTCTCATTTCAATACAACAGTTAGATTTTTAAAATGCCAAAACGAATAGTATTGTCACTATCCATATAACTTGTCTTCATGGCTTCATATAAATGTTTAAATATCCATGACAGACAGTGTACAAAAGCATAAAAGTGTCTGACCACTAGATTGCACTGAAGCGCAAACTTGAAAGGTGAAATGGGCACAAAAAAAATGTGTGCTGACACAAACATGCACTGACTTTGATGAAATGAAATTTGACCGGTACGAAGAAAACATGTTGGAAATCATGGAGTCCAAATGTCCCAACATCAATAGTTTGAAATAAAGGCCTGTGATCGTCACACACAGTTTTGTGGTCCATATTGGTATATCAGTTTTGGTAATCTGGACAGAAAAATAAACTGGAATGTCTTTGGCCGTAGGAAACAGCGTTCACCCATAAACACTGTGTGCTCTTTCCGAACTGTGTGGTACGAAAAACACAAAAATGACAGCGAGTGTCCATAAGCAAAGAGCCAAGTGTGTAAATATTAAAGAGATTCATAGTTCGTGTATAGTATTCCATCTCGCTTTGTCCTTGGAACTCACACTCCCAAATTTACTCCTGCTCCTCTTCATCACCATCTCCCTCCTCCTCCTGCATAAACTCCACCATCAGTTCAGCAGTGCAGGACGCTTCTCCCAAGCTGTTGACGGCCTTGCAGGTGTATTTGGCATCGTCGTCAGGGCACACTTCTGAGATCACCAGGCTGCAGTGACCGTCCTCTTCATAGTCGATCTGGAAGTGACGCGTCTCTTTGATAGGTTGGTCATCCTTGTACCACACAACATCAGGGTCTGGATAGCCTTCAGAAGACAAATTAAACCAGGAATTATTCATTAAAAAATGAAATATCTGTTTTAGATGTGAAAAAACGTTTCAGAGGTCAGAGGTCATACCTTCAATCTTGCAGTCAAAGCGGGCGGCACTGCCTTCCACCACTTCCACATCTTGTATGACAGAGGTGAAGGTGGGGGGCGCAGGAGTGTGGTTTTCATCTTCCACACATTCAAATAATGGTGCCGGAGCCTCTTCTAAAACAACACTCATACATTTCTATCATATTTTATATGGATTCAATATTTTATGAGGTTAGATTAATATTTTATTGGAGCAATCATGGTTAATTTTGATTTCCCAAGTCATGTTCAATATGCAATGGTGTGCAAATCGATAGTGGTTTGCGGTAATTACCTTCAGTTGGAGATCCTTTTTTTGGCCCAATCCCTCCTAACATTCCCATAGAGCTGAACCTGGAGATGGCTCGCACGGCATTCCCGGTCTTCTGCACGGATGACATCACAAACAATAAGACTAAACTCAGAAACAAAAGACGATGTATATCTGTTAACCGTGTAGTATCTCACCTGCCAACGGCGTCTAAGGATGTACTTCTTCATTCTCTCCTTGGACAGCTGTTTAGCCTCCATATTTTTGGTGTCTTGTTTAAGCCATGAGTGCTCAAAACACTGTGCGCAGGTCAGTCTGGCCCTACAGTGTGACATTTGTAGGGTTACAGAATCCAGATTAAACACTTTATATCCCCTTCTTGTTTTTCAGAAAATACTAATATATTTGATTTATAGTTTACTTTGTCCTTTTAACTTTTCTGTACACTTATTCAGTGTTACCGCAGGTCAGAAAAGGGATAAAAATGCAAAATTGCAAAAATGATTGTAGAAGAAACTCTACAGATTCAGAGAAGTCTCACAAAATGACAATATGTTGGGGAATTTATAAGGATTTTTTAGAGTGAACTATAATCCTTTTAATTTGTTTTATAACAACATAAATTAATTATATAAAAATGTATTATTAAAATATTAAAATAGATTTTTCCGTACTGTTTCAGGAGGCTTTTTCACTCTTTAAAATAATCCAGTGGTATAATCACAATAATATAAATATTATTAAGTCAATTGTTTTCAATTTTGAATTAATTTTTTAATTGGAACATTAATTATTAATAATTATTAAACAGTACAAATACAGATATTATTTAGAATTTACATATATTCACATAAATTATATATTTAGACACACTAATTATGTTTGTTGATTTCAAACAGAAATATTTGAGTTACTTTGATTTCGTTTTCTACTTATATTAACTCAATTTAAATATATATTAATATATATTATGTGTATTTACGTAATTACACAGCTTTAAATTTACAGAACAACAGAAAAACTTAGGATATCACAGTTTTGCTCTTGATAAATGACTTGATAAAAAGACAAGAATTTGTTTTCCAAATCCTAGGAATATTTCATGCAATCCTTCAAAATGTTAACCTTGGCATGAAAATATAGAGTTTTTAGCAAAGGATTTTGGGATTTGAGTTTTAGCACATGTGTCAACATTTGTTGGCTCAAATTCCCATGCTATGTCTATCTTTAAGTTTTTTATGCATTATTTTTATATTTATTGCATGGTTTTTTAAAGTTAAGTAAGGGATATTTTTAGGATTGTCACATCCATAATTTTGCTCATAAACGGAAGCATAAAAATAAAGATATAGTTATAATATTAGGTTCTATAAAGACATGGCCATTTGTTGGATATTTTTCATTCTGGTTTGTACAATGTAATTCAGATAAATCCTAATAACTTTCATCCTTTTTCGTCACTTCCATGGATTTATTTAACTTTTTCAAAATTAAATAAAGAGTGAAATTTTTCTGACGATTAAACACTAACAACAATGGTTTTGTATAATGTTAACAATTGATTCAAAGAGAGTTTTTATGTCACGTCCATATCGCAATTCCTGAATGTAATTGAATTTCTTGCTAATCATTCATCTCACCTCATGTCCTTTTTTAGGAGACTACTGATAAAGTCTTTGGCTTGATCTGAAATTTCATCAAATGCTTCGTCCTCAAAATCCCAAGTGGCTGAGGTTACATTGGCAAGGGTTTCGTTGTCATTGTCCCCCATGAATGGAGAAAGCCCACTGACCCTGAAGATAAACAAGAGGAAAGGGGATTAAGCAATACTCTGCTATGTTATAATGTATTCATCCAAACTATGCAAATATAAGAAACAGACACCAGGCAGCTTAAATATTTATATGCTACTTCAAGAATGTTGACATGAACAAATGGAAGAAGAACACTTGCAAATCAATGGCCTTAAAAGTCTTGCTCCCAGTCCTCATAATTTCTGTTATCTGTATTTGGGAGTTGTGTGAAGCGGTCTGAAATGGATGTTGCCAAGACCTGTTACTTTGATGTGTTACTTACAAAATGTAACAGATGACACCAATGCTCCACATGTCTGTGGGATAGCTGATAGCCTCATAGTTGATCACCTCAGGAGCAACAAACTCTGGAGTTCCAAACAGAACCTTCAGCGAACCCGAATTCTCTGCAAACACAAACAAATCACACCAGTTGATCTTCAAGACAGCCCGAGCCTGTGGGAGTATTTGTTTTTGTAGCTGCAAACGTTTGCTTACCGAGTCGTCGGGCAAGGCCGAAGTCGATGAGCTTGATCTTGCTTCCTGTCTTGTTGATGCACATGATGTTCTCAGGTTTGAGGTCCAGGTGGACGATGCCTTGCTTGTGGATGAACTGAACCCCATCAATGATCTGCAACATGTACTTGATGACCTCCCTCTCACTCAGCTCAAAATCCTCATCGACGATTCGTTCAAACAGTTCGCCGCCCGAGATCCTGCATATGGCACAATGACATCATCAGAGGTGCGACACGGGGCCACAACATCGATGTTGTTGATGCATTGGAACGGCATGTGAACTTTCCATTGAACAATCAAACGGCTAAACAACTTTCTCTTAACTGGAGATTTAAATCTGGATTATTTTCCATAATGGCTGCCAAGCTACGGCAGAGACCTTCGTTCTTCATCCTCCGGCAAGCCTGTCTCTTGCTCTCGCTATATAAGGACATGTGACACACACTTCAGGATGCTGGATTTTGCCTTGCACCCTTGCTATATAAATCTATTGAAATGATTTAAGGGTGTTGAAGAAACATCTATCAATCATCTCATCCCTTTTTTAAAGACACTGCTTAAGCCAACTGGGAATTTACAGTGCTGTAAAGTAATGTCCATAAATCTTTTCCCGTAGAAAAGGAAGAGTTTGGGACTCACATCTCTAAGACCATGACCATGTCGGACTTTCCCTCGAAGGCGTCCACACATTGCACAAGTTTGGGATGATGAAGGCTGTTCATGATGTTGATCTCCTGCCTCACGTTCTCCTTTTCTTTTGGTGAGAATGCCTTAATGAACTTCCCGGCCCAAACCTTTTTGCTGGACTTTTCAACCAGTTTGAAGACCTGGCCAAATTTACCTCTTTGAAACATAAGAGAGAGAAAAAAATCAGGAAAAAATGGACAAAAGGATGATGGATAGTTGAAATGTTACTCTTACGTTCCCAAGCGGTCCTCAATATCATAGAAGTCCTTGACAGTACAATCTTTCTTGATTGATACATCTCTATAGTCCGGTTCTTTCTCCTCATCTTTGAAATAACCAAAATGTGACAATCATGTTAAAAAAATATTTAAAAGAACAGCTGAGCCAAATAACGTTCAACTACACACCATCATCAGACACCGCAGCTCCAACTTCCTCTTCCTTTTTCTCTGGAGAAGGATATGAAGGTTTTAAATACTTTGCATTTGAAAAACTTAAAATTAAGATTGTGTCGTATTATCAATCATTACCGGTCACTTCCTCCACTCCCACTGTAATAGGCTCAGATTCTGCACTCGGTTCTCCGACTCCGTAGATATTGACTGCCCGAACCCTGAATTTGTACTGCCGATCAGCAAGAAGGTTCTGGACAAGGTAGGAGGTGCTGTTACAAGAGGTGAGGTCTGTCCATGTATTTTCAATCGAGTTCCAGATCTCCAGGTTGTAGGACTGGACGATGCTGCCCCCATCGTAAGTGGGACCGTACCAGGAGAGGGTAAGTGAAGACTTGCGAATGTCTGAGGCTGCAGGGATGCCGGCAGGGGGATCTGGTTTATCTGAAAACATGTTTAAATTGGAGATGTCAGCTCACCACAGGCTTGCTTGTATGCTTAATGTGCTGTATGCATAGATCATAAAATCTTAATCATAAAAACTAGATTTTAAAGCAAAGCTCAAAATTTGGGACATGTATTGTTGATGCGGTTCCTTTTTTGATCAGTTTCTTACCTACGATAGTGAGGTTAAGCGAGGCCTGCTTGGTGCCAAATTTATTCTGAAGTTCCAGCGTGTAGCAGCCACAGTGATCCTGGTCACTTGCTGCAATTGTCAACTGACTGCTGGTTTCTGTGGTGTCTATGGAAATGCCCCCACTTCCTGGCTGGATCTACAAAGGATAAAAACATACGTGAGAGAATCATCATTTACTCACCCTCTTGTTTCAAACCTGTATAACTTTCTTTTTTCTAGGGGACAAATTTGGGTCTAAGAAAAATGATTGTGCAAGGGAAAGGGTACTGGTTACTGACATTTTTCTAAATATGTTTTTTGTTTTCTGCGGAAGAAAAGAAGCCATATTAAGTTTAGTGAGAGTAATTGATGTCCTAATTTTATTTTTGAGTAAACTATTACTTTTCAAATCAAAAACATAATATGTTTTATGTTAACATTGTTCACTTGTGTAAGTTAGCTGTATTTTATGGCCAATTTATCAAAACAAACTAATGCTGTTTGATTTTTATTAATTGGAATGCACAATAACAAAAACATTGATTGACTGATGATTTTTTAACAGAATATCATTTAGTGAATTAACTCATATTTAAGTTATCGTTTAAAAATATTGAATTTATTTTCTGCAAATAATAAATTACGTGAATTGGTTGGTAATTTTCTCTGGTCAAAAATCGTCATTTATTTCAAGATTTATATGAAAGGTTTTGTCATCTTTCCTACCGGCTTTTTAAACTTGAGCCAGCTGCTGGTTATTGGTGCCGTCCCTCCGAAGTTGCACAACAGCTCCACTTTCTCTCCTGCTCTGATCTTCTGATCTCCAGAGAACTGTAAGACCTGAGGGGGAGAACCTGCACGCATACATGGAAGAAGAAATACAAAGCTTTAAAAGAAAAGTGATTCCAATTAAACTTTAATAACAGTATTCCTCAAATAGTACAATAGAAGGAATTTAAAAATAAAATTGTAATTATGAAAAAACAAAATTGCAACAAACAATAACATTATGTGGAGAAGCAGGAGCAGGTTTATGAAAGTTTCAAAACTTAATTTTCTTTTTATAAAACTATTTTGTTATTTTTATCCATTACTTTGTAAAGTAATGTTTTGTGCCAGATAGCATTGCATATTATATTTAACATTTTTCATTCTCTCTCTCTCTCTCTCTCTCTCTCTCTCTCTCTCTCTCTCTCTCTCTCTCTCTCTCTCTCTCTTTTTTTCTCTTTCTCTCTCTCTTTCTCTCTCTCTCTCTCTCTCTCTCTCTCTCTCTCTCTCTCTCTCTCTCTCTCTCTCTCTCTCTCTCTCTCTCTCTCTCTCTCTCTCTCTCTCTCTCTCTGCTATGGAAATGATTACATAAGAAAGTGTCTCTGTACATGGTTTTTCGAGTATGATTATGTAAGGGACGTGTGAGAGGAATTCTCACCCTGTTTTGGGGGAGCTGGTTTCTTCTTAATTCTGGCTTCATCTGCAGAACAGAGAGAATATGTTAAACATATGGAAGCTGAAAAAATCTTCTACATCATTAAAGAGATTCATTTACATTTTAACAGAATTTTAGTTTAAGTTTTTTTTTCACAAAAAAAAAATAGTTTTTATAAAAAATAGTAACCAATGATCACAAATATAAAGAAAGTGAGACTATCAATGTAAGACTACCAAGATATTAATTTGTACATATTAAGTAAAACTGCCGCCTGGCTTTGTTACCTAGCATTATCACACAGTTCACCTAATATATGTTATACATTTTACATTAAATAATTTCGTATATATTATGTATACATTTAATAAAGCTTCAATATGTAGACTTGAGACAAAGAAGAACTGACAGAAGTTAAAGGGAGATTGGTGCTCCTGATCAGCATCCCTGGAAGAGGGTTGCTGAGAGGACACTGTTTGCTGGAATTCCCCTTATATGGGCATGCTAAATATAGTCTCCAAGATCCAGGAAGCTGTGGCTCTCTGTTTCACTCTCCACTATTTATTTAAGGTCTGATTGCCGTCAAGAAACAATGCAACATGTAAACCCCACTAATACTCCAGTGCAGTCCAAACAGAGAGCAGGAGAACAAGTGAGAGCAGAGAGGAGAGCCAGGTCTACCATTTTAGGCCTTGTCTCCTGCTTCTGTTTCATTTCCCCTCTTGGACACACCTGAGATTTTTCCACAAGCACTGTGAGAATGTGATGCTCACTCAGCTGCTTGTCCTTGTAAATGATGTTCATGCGCAGCAAATTGTAAATCACTTTGACATTGTTTGATTCTTTGTAATCGTGGTGTTAAACGAGTAACTTTGCTTCAAAGCCTGATGTTCTGATGAAATCCTCATGGCACAGATGCAGTGGCGCAACGGGTGACCTAAAGTTCCAAAACACTGTTGCCTGGGTTTATTTTTTACACAGGCATGATCACACGGATTAAAAGTCAGGAACCAGCGTGACTTGTGTGCAGTTTTAAAAGCTGGAACCAAGACAAACATGTGGCATACATACAGTTCAATATGCCCGATGTCAGACTGCATGGGATGTCATCTTCTCTAATGACAAATATTTTCAAAAGGAGAATTTGGAATAAGTGCATTTTTGCAATAACCTAAAAGTTCAAAAAGAACTTTTTAAATGGCGATTTAATTTCTGATGGTTTATCTATAGGGAGAATGATGAAGAACTGTTTAGACCAGATTGAATGCCTCATGATTTATTTCTGTCCATCATGAACACCAAGTTTTATTTTATTTATTTAATATTTTTAATTTTACAGCCAACCTTAATCAGATGTTTGAAATGTTTGATTTTCAACACGACAAAGGTCGTTCTTCATAAACAATACTTAACCCTAAACAAAAATTCTGTAAACACTTATTAATTTTCTACCAAGATGATTTATTTATTTCCTCTGCAAACCACAAAAGATGATATTTTGGAATATGTTGAAAATAAAAACTGTTGGTCCCATTGATTTCTAGTGTAGTCATAAAACCAATGCAAGTCAAGAGGGAACAATGGTCTTATCAACATTCTTCAATATCTTTTGTGATCTACAGAAATCATTCAGGTTTGGAATATCAAGAAAGTAACTTTCATCATAGGGTGAATTATTTAACTGCTCTTTACAAAATGTTACATAAAACTTCCCAGAAGATTGTATCAGTGAAGTTTCAGCTCAAAATAGACCACAGATCTTTTATTATTCTGTTTCCCAAATGTGCAACTTTGCCTGTAAGAATATTTAGACTTATTTGGTGTTTGTCCCTTTAAATGTAAATGAATTGCTGGTCTTTGACCCTGTTTAACGAGAAAACACGGGTTGTAAACCTGTATGAACTAAACTGAAGAAACATGGAACGATGGAAATGAGAAACATTGTCTAACCTTTAAAAACAGCAGTTATAGGCGGGGCCTAATCAATGTGACATCACATTGCGGAGTGAATTGGCTCATGGTTTACAATCAAGAAATTAATTGGTGGATAATCATCATTCTATAAGGTGGTTCTGTACACACACCCTGACACCAACAGCAGCTCAAGCTGTAAACAGGCCACAACAGATGTCCTTACTCACTTTCTGTGGTGGGAGTAGAAGAGCTCTTCCTGTTCTTCTTATCTGCAGATGGATCTGAAGGATCTAAAGAAATGCATACAAGAAATGATTATACAAATTGCTATTTTTTCTGTAGATACCAATGAACCAATGAAGGTATATGCATACCATCTATGGTCACCATACAGGAGCACTCTGCTTTACCATCTGCATTCTCTGCTTTGCAAGTGTAACGCCCTTCATCCTCTGGTAAAGCCTTGTCGATTGTTAGAGAGCATTTTTCACCTGATTTCAAACATATTAGCATTCATTTAGAATCACAAGTGAAAATTTATTTTACTCTGATGTTTCTGAAATATGTAGCTGCATAAATCCTGTATTGTTTTTGTTCCTTTTAATTGCATGTTTAAAATTATGAGGATATCTATTTTTTATAATATGCTTAATGTTTTAAAAAAAATTGTGTTTTCTATAATGATTAAGTAAGAAGTAAATGTTAAGTAATCCACAAACAATACTAAACTATACTAAAAAAACATTTTCAGTATACGTTACGTTTAAGTGATTCAGTTGTTCTAAACCTGTATAATTTTTCCCCCTGATAAATACAGAGATAGATATCTGATTAAATACTTGTACCCAAGCAGTGATTGGACCCAATTGACTACCATAGTAGCAAAAAATACAATTGTACACAAAAGTGCTCAAGAATTTTTTTTTAAATATCAACTTTTCAACAGAATGTTGAATGTAAAAATAAATATTAAAAATGTATCCCACCACGACTGTTTGGTTACAAGAATTCTTTGAAACATCTTTCTCTGTGTTCATAAGAACATAGAACTATATACCTAATGAAACAAATAAGATGTGTCTAAATGATGCATTTTATTTTGGTATAAACTATTCCTTTAAAACAATCCAGAGTCTAAAACAACGTTTTGCTTGTATACACACTAAGTAAGGCTTTAGGAAACACCCAGCATTCCTGCATGATATTCCCTGGAGGGAATCCTCAGTTGCTATTTCTGAACTTCTGAAACTGTGACCAAGCTCTTCTCAATGGAAGGGGTTAGTGGGATCTTAGACCTCAGATCACATAACCTTGAAATAGCAATAACATTCATGGGGCACTCCATTTGGCCAGCTCAAAGACAACAAACTTCTAAGTCTGTGATTTATAACATACACATCCTCAGAAAATGAATAAAGAAAGTTTATAGAACAATGCTGTTTCATAACTCTTAAGGAGCAAAGGCTAAACGTAATAGTTCATCCCAAAATTGACATTCTGCCATTATTTATTTACCCTTTTAGCATTTCTTAGAACTTTGACTTGCTTTCTCCTGCAGAACACAAAAGGAGTTATTTTATAAAGGTTGTTTGCCACCGACTAAGTCAATGGTAAACAATTGTTTTTAGTTAACAGCATTCTTCAAAATATCTTTTTATGTGTTTTGCAAAAGACAGAAATTCATACTGGTTTTAAATGAGAAGAGAGTGCATAAATGATGAAAGGATTTCCTTTCAAGAGGGGGTATCCCTTTAACAAAAATCACAGTTTATAGTATGTGACATCACAGATGCTCAAAACACATTTAGCTGTAACATGCATTAAACACATCACTTGTCATACCTTCCTGTGATAAAATAATAAACTTGGATGGCTTCACCACCTTTCCATCAAGCATCCAGGTAATGACGGCTGGGGGTGTTGAAGTCACCTGACATTCTAACCTGAGCCTCTCTCCGTCCGCCGCAGTGACATCACTAAGACTCCTTGTGAACACGGGTGGTATTCCCTCATCCTTCTTTTCTCTATTCACAGTCTTTTTGTTGTTATTCTCCGCTATCTCTCCATCATTTTTCTTCTTCTCCGGGCTGGTTTTCTCAAGAGCAATCCCCTTTTTGTCAGTGGGCCGTGCATCACTGATGGTTTTGTCCTCTGATGCAGTGCTGATTTTTTTCTCCGTCACTGCTTTGTCTTTTACGGTCATCTTTTTATCAATCACACCTCCGTTTACACCATTGATTCCGCTTTGCTTGTCCGTCTGAGGTATCTTAGGCCCTGGTTTCCCCAGGTTTTGCTCATTCGCCTCATTCTTCTCTGGAGCTTGCTTCTTGTTTAAGATGGACCTAAAGTCTGAAGGCGCACTGCCAGGGGCTGGGGCGGCTGCAGGCGCTTTAGGGGAACCATCTTTTTTGTTGAGCAATGATCTGAAATCAACCTTAGCAGGGGTGCTCGTCTTGATCTCAGACCCGGGTTTAGGCCCTGAGCGGGGCTTTAGAGACGCCCTAAAATCCGTCATTTGTCTTTATTTATTTATCTTTTGCAGAATAGAAATAGATCCCTTTCTGTTTTTCAAGCAAGCTGTTAGATAGTATGGATGATCTTGTGTTCCTTCAGATTCCCACTGATCCTGTGGAGGTCGTGCTCGGCTTTTGGCTCCCAGTCACAGTGAAACTCTCTGTTCTCCACACTCAAACCACTTCTGGCACAACCCCTTTGGACCAGGATGACAGAGGGAGGGGAGATAGTAACTGAATGCAGAATAGGGGGACACGCAGAGAGATATGTGAGAGGGGGGGAGAACGGGATTGTTTAGAAGCTTAATTCTATAATAGGTTAATTGGAGACAGAATAACGCTTCATATCTGTGTGGCATCAGAGGGTGGACCACTATTGCCATATTAGGGAAACACTTCCAGTGCATGTTCATCAAACTAGCGGAATAAAGCAAGGAGGTTAACGGATGAACAGATAACAGCAGAATTTATTATTGTTTAAGGAGCAAATAGTGACCATCATCGTCCCCTGATTTGAATGTTGGGAAGTTGAGGATGTTTTATTATTTATTCAGTAAGAAGACTGGAAAAATGTGGTTCTTTTACATTATTGGTACTGTTCTTTTTGTCCTTGGATTAAACAGACAAGAAATGTTCATTTGTGGGTGTTTGTTTGGATGTGCCTAACCTTTCCACCTCCCTTTAAACCTAAGCCCCTCATTGGGCCTTTCCGAAGATTCATTTCACCAATCAGAAATGCATGTCTCCCACAGTTTATATGGAAACGTTGCATAGACAGCCTTATATGGTTATGAACGGCTGTGTAACTCTTCTTCTCTTTGTGCGTCTCTCAGAGTGTCAATGAGAAGAACACAAGAACATTTTCTAGATAACATTGCAACGTCCAGCGCTGTTTTGTGCTGTTGCAAAAAAGGACAATTATCATCAGATTCGCTTGGCCTTCAAACGTGAATTCCTAAGTTAATGTAATTTATGCATAATACATGACATTTAAATCCTACATGATTGTAATAATGCCATTTTATTAAAGATAACGAATAGCATGTTTTGCATAGTTATGAACAGGCCTGTTCTTTTTCATTAGATATCCATATATCTCAGAAATACTTTGTAAACAACATTGATGATGTCTACAAAAGGGCACAAAGCTGAACAACACAATGCTTTTGTGTGCATATGAACTACAAATGTTTGTTTTATGTGAAGAAATCCAGAATTTTCTTCTAGAGGATCTTGTTAGGAAAAATACTGATTGACTGTACAGAAACTGCATGAATGTTCTACAAAAAATATTTTGGTTGATACTTTTTACATTATATACAGCATTTCCGAGTATAAGAATTTAGTTAATTTATTTTAAGATCTGTTCAGTCGCATACCAGAATAATGTCTCTTGTTAACAGCTTTTTAACAAGATAAGCTTCTCTTGTGCCTGTTTTTAACATCTGGCCGATGTTCAAACAGAATTCCTGACAGCCAATACGATTTTAGGGTTAAGCTTCATTGCTTTTTCAGACTTAGACTTGATTGGTTGTAGTACACTCTGTGAACTTGTCATTTTCTTGTTTCCAAACATGGTTACTATTGATAAGATTTATACAAAGTATTATTTTTTGTATAGTTGTATTGTTATTCCAGAATCAAGAGCCAAGACATAAAAAATCAATATATGATTTCTTGCCTGTAAAGAATAAAACTGATCTAAACCAAATATTTATTGTATTTCTTATCATGAATGATATCTATCTAATCATAGTCAAGGCTTAAATCATTCAAGTATATTTTTAATGAACACAACTTTAATGCAATGCCACTCAGATGTGAGAAGGGAGAAGTGGGAGAAGTTCCCCCAAAAAATATTTCTGTCTTCATTTCCTTTCCCTTTCATGTTAAACCTTTATGCCTTTCATTCTTTTCCAGAGTACATAGGATTCTCCCTATGGTTTTCTGTTACCTTCTTCATAATATCTGCTTTTGTGTTCTGCAGAAATGAGCAAGTCATACAGGTTTGACATAACACAAACTGTTCTTTGCATACCTCTAAGATATTTCAACAATGGCCTTCTGAAGTAAAGAAGAAGTAAAGAAACAGAAGGGATGACAGAAGAGCATGGAACATAAGTGCTTGTGTCCCCACTGTCGCATAATGCGACTATATGCTTTGTGTCTGAGCAGGGAGAAACCCTTCTTTGAAAAAGAGCGAGGGAAACTGTTTACAGGACGGCCTGTGTGGTCTTTCTTTCTTTGACGGCAGAACCTTATATGTCCATGGAGACTTGGACCATGAGATCAATCAACAAGCTTCACACCACTAAATCAAGGGTTCTGCGTACTGTACAACGACTTTCTACGGAATACCTGCGCAACACATTTTTAGATTCCTGAAGCTATAATTTAGTTAAACGGGTAGCTCTTAACAGTATCAGTATTTGACTAACTAACATAGTGTGAAAAAGTATCGTTCAAGCCTATTTTGATTATTTTAAGTATGTTTTATTTATAGTGTTGGATGTCAAAATAGAAAGCACAACCTGGTGTCTTTTAAGGCTGAACCATTTTCTTATTCTGTTGTGAGGGTATTAAAAATAAATAAATAAATAATTAAAAAATAAATAAAAATATATAATTATTATATACTCATAGTATGAGAAGTGCGAGAAGAAATATATATTATATTCAATTTGTTATAAGATATCAATAGGAATCAATTAAGCAGTCATTTGTATCACTTAATTCACAATATCCCATATCTCCAAACATCAGCTGGGCAGATGACAGCATTACGTCACGAGTGGGCGGGGCGGTGGGCGGGAATTAGTGCACTCACTTCCGTATACAGTGAGTACAGTCAGTTATACTGAACTAGTGTGGAACTTTTTTTGTGTGCTCTTATCAAATTTAAATAAATATTAATTTATTTAACACAATTCCTAAAAAATATTGATCAGTCGCGTTACCCATATTGACAGCAGTCCATATTAATTATAAAATAAAATAAACGTAATCGTTTTGGTTTTTCTTCGAAATGTCTCGTAGTTCAACGATGTTAAAGGCGATTATTCTAATTGGTGGCCCTCAAAAAGGTAAGAAACCTATAAACTATGAATATGATATGGAAAAAAGATGAATGAAACATAACGATGACGTGGCGCACAACCCATACGTGCATCTGACACTCATTCATAAGATCCACCGGATGACGTCATCAGCTTGGAGTATAAACAGAGATGATGTAATCAGACAACAGAATGAAGAAACCACAATAATCTGTTTTTATTGTTGTGATTAGGGACCAGGTTCCGCCCACTGTCATTCGAGGTGCCCAAACCACTCTTCCCTGTGGCAGGGGTTCCCATGGTACAGCATCACATAGAAGCCTGTGCCCAAGTAAGCCAACACCAGTCTATGACGTCACACAGCCATCAGGCCAAATAAAATGATTCAGATCAATTTTTCCCTTTACAGGTTCCAGATCTGAAAGAAATCATATTAATTGGTTTCTATCAGCCGAATGAGGAGCTAAGCCGGTTTATTTCTTTAGCCCAGCAGGAGTTTAAAATCTCCATCAGGTATATTGAAGACTTTATAAGAACGGTGAAACAGATTTGCTGTATGATGATCTCTTGTACAGCATCCCAGGGTTTAACTCAAACTGTTCTTTTTCGACTATGAAGGTACCTGCAGGAGTTTGCTGCTTTGGGAACAGGTGGTGGGATCTATCACTTTCGCGATCAGATCCTGTCTGGTGGGCCGGATGCGTTCTTCCTAATGAACGCCGACGTGTGCTCCGAGTTCCCCTTGGAGGAAATGCTCCGGTTTCACCGCCAGCACGGGGACAATCATTGTGGGGTCATACTTGGAACAACAGTAGGTTAAAGTTATGGAATAGGTGAGTGGAGAATTTGATCTTGGGGATTTGATCCAAACATGTCATCTTATTATTGGCAGGCAAACAGGACACAATCTCTGAACTATGGCTGCATTGTGGAAAACCAGCAAACGAACGAGGTACAAGTACAGATTTGCTTCAATGTACATTAATGCACATGGGGATTAGTAACTCTATGTTATTATTTGCTGTCTTTCAGGTGCTCCATTTTGTGGAGAAACCCGGTACATTTGTGAGTGATGTTATCAACTGTGGTATCTATTTGTTCACACCCGAGATTTTCAGTCATATTGGGAAGGTTTTCCAGGGGAACCAACAAGAAAGAATCCAGTAAGTCAAATTCATATATTAGTCTAAAAATCAATGTTACAAGGAACTGACTGTCATTCAGATATGTTCTCCTGCTATACATTTTTTAACTCAAGTGATCAAGTTATAGTTGCCTCGGATTATAATGCATCCTTATGTCATCGGGACCCATTTGTGCAATAAAGTATTTTTCCCTATAGAGAAGAGCTCATATATGGGAGACAGATGCCAGAGGCGATTCGGCTGGAACAGGACATCTTTACATACTTAGCAGGACAGAAAAAACTATATGTCTACAAAACACATCATTCTTGGAGTCAGATTAAGTCTGCAGGGTGAATAAAGTCTAAATATGCTCTCTTACAATCTGTCTGTTTTTCTTTGACCCCTTTTTCCTGACATTATTTTGACATGATATAATGTGATCGACAGGTCAGCTATATATGCAAGTCGTTTATATCTCAAACGGTATCATCAGACACATCCTGAAAGACTGACGACAAATCAAGATGGAAAACCAAAAATAATAGGTATGTTGAAGGAAGTATTCTTCTGTTCATATGCCAGTAAACATGTTTTATTAAATAGTGTAGTGCTGAATAGTTGCATTATTATACAAGCTTTGTTATATATTACATATTAATGTTGGTGAATGATCAAATTTGAGAAAATACATTTTATTATGGTACAGATTTTTAAAAAGTGTCATGTCTCTATCCACAAAACCTCAATCCAAGTACATCATAGACGATTACTAAACTTTATTTAATTTTCACCTTTTTAGGAGATGTTTATATCCACCCTACAGCTACCATTGACCCTTCAGCTGTAGTAAGTACACGTATAATCTAAAACACAAGAATTTATAGGATCATATAGGCACTTATTTTCTCACTCTGTTCAGTTGGGTCCAAATGTTTCCATTGGCAAGGGTGTGACCATCGGAGGTGGTGTAAGAGTGAGAGAATCCATAATATTACATGGAGCAGTGTTACAGGTGGGAATATAAAATTCTTCAACAACAACAAATACAGTACAACTGAAATTATAATCCAGATCTTTGTTTTAGGACCACTGCTGTGTGTTGAACAGTATTGTTGGGTGGGACAGTACGGTGGGGAAGTGGGCGAGAGTGGAGGGAACCCCAAGTGACCCCAACCCCAACGACCCCTATGCCAAGATTGACAGTGAGACACTGTTCAGGGACGGAGGTCTGACTCCATCCATCACCATTCTTGGTATGAAGCCCTTGATACAGGATCTGTTATAAGATCATAGAGTTATATTTTTTTTTTATAAAAACATGACACATTTCGGGATGGTTTTGACCATCTTTGATTAAAAAATGTACATAACATGACGTAAGATGTATTGGAACAACACTTTTTACACATTATATTTTTGAACTTATTTTTTATTTGACTACATATTTTACATTAAACTACTTAAAGGTTAAAATTGTGCAGGTTTACTGTAATGTTGTCAATAGCAAATGAAATTTTATTTAAAAATTAATAAGATGTAATTGTATATGCAGTCCAATAGGTGGAGCTGTTGCTTTTAGATATAACAATCAAGTATTTTGCTTCTTAGTACTGTATTTATTCCTTACCATTTTTCTTCCCATTAGTAGGTTTATTCAACCATCTCCTCTCTCTGTCTTCTCCTTAGGCTGCAATGTGAATATTCCTTCAGAGGTCATTATTAGAAACTCCATCGTCTTGCCTCATAAAGATCTCAACAGGAGCTTCAAGAACCAGATTATCCTATAGAACAAACTCTTAAATGATCATCTTCGGGAGGGCAAATTATCTTGATGGAACTCATGGTGGGGACTAAAGTTTTAAGAGTTATCAAGAGATCTTAACTGCTTTACTGTAAGTCACATGTTACAAGGAAGCTACATGAACAAAAAAACATAGGCATTAACTGATGATGAGTTTGGTATTTCTTAATTTCATAAAAGTCAATTCAAGGCCAAAATTAAAAGGATTTAGCCAAGACAAAACAACCCTCTAGCCTAGAAATCCATCTGGTCTTCCTCCATGTATACTGCACATTATGTCACTTCATACAGGCACAAAATATTGTTTAATGTGTCTAATTATATTGGAAGTTTTGTATTTGTTATGCATCATTTAGAGAAAATGAGATTATATGCATATATTATTGTAATAATTCTTAGTGTGGAATGTTAAATCAAACTTATTTGTAGAGAACTTATTTGTATGTAGTTTTATAAGAACACCTGCCAGCAATTGAATGACTTTTATTTTGTAATGACATGTATTCTGTACTACACTGTAATTTAGATTGTGGAAATAGATTTTGTGTCTGATCACACACATAAATAGAGTTTAATGTGTGTCATGCTTTGTTAGAGTGTGGGGGTGGGAAGGAAAAGTTACCTTTAAAAAAAAAGTTATATATTTATATTATAAATAAATAAAACTGCATGTAGATGGGATATATAACGTTATGTGATTCTAGCCTAAATTAAAGTCCCATAAATGAAAAGTCAGAAAAATAAGAGATTGACACAGCTGTGGTTAAAAGTTTGCCAGCCAAACATTTAAATGTTTCCAAAGCTTTTTTTGTGGCTTTGTGTTGTCGGGGACAAACGGCAAAGGAATCTTTTGAGTTTTTGAATACACATTTGCCATTTGACATAACCAATTTATAACTGCTGCAAAGTTAAGGCTGTCATTATTGACATTTAAAAAAGCATTTGAAAATGCCTAGCGGAAAGTATTGTAAAAGGTCCTTATCACGCATCCTGCATTGTGTTATTCTAACCCTCTTTATTATACATATTAATGCAATAACGTTAACATAGTGTTGACTTAACAATCTACTATTTTAAAGAAACATTTAAATAAAATAAATTTATTTTAATGCAAGGCCTGTTTTGTGATATCTTGCCTTACTTCTTAATTTATCCCTTTTATGGTTTTGGATTATAATTTGGGTCGGTTGCAGATAATACTAGTTTGCTTCCAATGCTTCTAATATCTGTTTACATTTCTGATAACTGACTGTGGAGCATGAAACTCATTCTGATCTTTTCGAGCGATTGTCTAGGTGTTTTTGGCCCTGAATAGACGTAATGAGGAATTATGATGTTATGATCACATGACACTTACTAAGGCCAATGATCAGAGATGACAGAATATACAATGGCATATTCTGGTGTAATTGAATGTGTAGTTTGAATTTGAGCTTACAGTTGGGTATTACATTGATCGCATTTGTGTGGTTCTGAGATTACGACAACATGCTTGAGCAAAAGATAATGTGCATGGAAATGCCACAAAAAACACCCTTTATTCCTTTAACACGCAGACTAACATTAAAATGGCCATATTTACTTTTTTTTTTTTTTACAAAATCCAGACTACTCTAAATAAGAAATAATGCATATTTGGTATACAAATAATATCTCATTCATAGAGTTGACAACCTTCTACTTCTTCTGTAAACATGTTGATTACGGAACGGATAAGGTCAGAAGAGGTTTAATGGCTCCTTTGTGTGAGAATTCTTGCCACTTATCAGCAACTCGCTTACTCTTGTCAGAAACTGCACATCATTCCAGTTTGCAAAAAGAGTTCTGTGTTCTTGTTCAAAGATTTTTTATCACAAACTTCACAACAACAAAAAAGTACTTGCTTAGATAGCAATTGTGTTTGTATGTTTGAGACTGGCTTGAATGCATAAAAGTGCCATGCATAACACATCCAATTCATGTAACTATAAACATGTTGACAGTGTATTACTTCAATTATTATAAAACAATGAGAAACAAATCAATAAGTCAGCATTTGAAAGTTTGAGAAACAAACCTCAAAAACACATGTATACATTTTTATTTAGAGCACTAAATTCATGGTATACCTTTTAAGTGGTGGTGTTCCCACTTAAAGTATTTTAATGATACAACTTTTTTTTGGACAAAATGTAAAAATACAAATAAATCTGATTATAATAAATAATCCTTATTTTACACTAGCCTCAGTTGAAGCCCGTCTTCCCATTTGTGGGCACCGAGGTTAAATTTAGGGGACTATTATTTTGGTACTTAATCTAACACAATCTGACACGTTTGAAAAAGCTTTGCAAACTAAAATAAAAACGTGCCCGAGAAGTATTTTAGCCAAGACTGACTTTCTGAACTTGCCTAGCATTTAAAGTCAGCATTTAAATGGACAAAACAGATTTTTAAGGTAAGATGATCTATTGCACTCCATCACTTGATTTAATAAATTGGAAATGTAGGTACAATGTTAAACGTTGTAATAAACTTGTTGTATTCCTTTTTGTAAAAGACATTTTGATGATACAGATGCCCTATTCTTCCATGTGTGTAGTATTGCACTGTGCCACCACTACTAAAATTATTATCACAACAAGTAAACATTTTATTAATTTTGAAGACATTGTAAGTGGTTAAAAGTATTTAATTCAAACTATATTATTATAATAAATATATTCTCAGTGTTTACAACCCAGGAGCATGTGCCCATGACTTTGGTAATGACGAATGAAAAGCTAAATTATCATTTTAAAAAAGTATACACACATTTACAAAACATTTATGATATATTCTTAACAAAGCATGACAAATTAAAAATGTCTCATTAGGTACAGTATTGCAACAATAAAAACACTAAAATACACCTTGTGCTCATGTTAGGTTTGTGTAATCCATCCGTCCAAATACTTTTTTACCGCATTTTTTGTCTAAAGTTTGTATACAAGCTTAATGCTTTCTCGGGGGCCAGCGCATTATAGACTCCAATGTACTGTTGTAGAAAGTAAGAAACAGCGAGATTTAACAACACAAAGGTTGAATTGTGTGTTAGACATTCTTAGAACATGCTGTTATTGGATTTGTTTATGTTTGATAAACTGTTTATTAGTCTTGCATGTTGCAAATGGTTTTCTTAGGCAGGCCAGGCAAAATGGAAGGCAGGCATACGTAGCGCAAACCAGTGATGGAACTAAAATTGGAAAGAGGAAGGACTTGGTGAAACATTCCTAAATTGGCATGATGCAAACCAAATGAAACAAGGAAAGAATGGAACGTTACTATTAATTATGATCATAATCATGTTACACATTAACCGCAAGAGCTCATAGAACACCTGCAAAGTCAACTTATAGAAAACCACAAGAAAACCTTCGCATATGTGCACTTAGATATACAGTTTGATGAGTATTATTATTCTTTCCTTTAGTTTAATTTTGGATGCAAGCCATAGAAAGTGAGATCAAACCCAGTTCAATTTTGAAGTATCAGCACTATTCATCATGTTTTATTCTTGGTATGAATTAAGTTCACAAGCTAAGCTTCCTAAGTCAGTGAATTTATTTGCATTTATCTTAGTGCATCGCTTCTCATTTAGACTCCACATGTGTTTAGATGAGATAGCTTTCTTTTAAGCCCAATTCTACACACTCACACTGGATCCCACAGCTTTGGGGTGTGTAAATTTGCGAGGGGAATCTTACGCTATAAGGATTTTTACAATCTCTATCTCTTTGATTAGAGATCAGAGGGTGTCAAGCACGATTATCTTCTTTTTGGTGTAAATAAGGTTAGCTTTACTTAATCCAGAATTGTGAGTTGTAAGAGTTTCACTGTATATTCCATCACTCTAAATTCTAATTAGTATCCTGTCTATGTAAATTATGTTGTTTTTACATTTTATTTCATCAAATTTTGAAGTTTTATTTGGAGCTATCGACCCTTGGGATGTAATAGTGATGTTTAATTTTTCCCTTATAAATATATATGTTATTTTTATTATATTTAAAAAACATGACACTTTTTAAAAATCATAAACAGTTATTTAAACATGTACACTCAAAACAAATGATGAATTTCACTTATAAATATGCAAATAAACATATCTTAAGGGATTGTTTGTTTGAACACAAAGATATTTGAAAGTATGTCAGCTTGTTACATTTCTGGGACGCCAGTTAGTACCATAAAAATGTCAAACTTTTTGAACAACATTTGAAGGATATAGAAGTCGGATCTTGGCTCCGTTGACTGCCATTGCATTTTTTCTGTGATAGTCAATGATGCTCCAAAAATCTCTATGCCAACATTATTCTAAATATGTTTCTTTTTGCACAAAATAATACAGATATAAAAGCAATGTTGTTGAGTTATTCATAACAAAATTTTCATTTTTGGATGGGGTATCCTTTTAATACTACAGGAATTATATAAGCCCTATAACTTCAAAATACAAATATAGTGTAATGTAAGGCCCTTTACACAGTGCTATATATACTCTTTAGTACAAATTGTCAACTTTAAGTCAGTTAATGTTTTGAATATGTCACATCAATTATGCTGGAATTGCCCAAGAAAGGATGAAAAACATCACCACTCACATGAGTTAAAACTAATTTGCATTACAACCCGTTTCTTCTTTTTTCCCCATCATTTATTGAAACTTGATTCATTTCATATTGTTTGTGTGATTAGATATTGTCAAAGGATATTATTAAAGCATGCCCGCTGGCAGGTTGTTTATCCATCAATTCAGTGTAACTCCCATCTGGTGTACCATTTTGATTTAGGGCATAAGCATCACTTGCTCAAAAACTTACTTTGATAGTTAACCTGCAACTATGTTTTATGTTATTGTGTTGAGTCAGTGCATTTCAATTAGCTAAAATGAAGCTGTAATTGAATCTAATGGGCCATGCAATGGTACTTTTGGCACCACTTTGCGTGATGCCTTTGAGGATGGCACTCATATTTCCTCTCTGTCCTCCTTAAACACACACGCACAAACTTAAAATGCACATGCATGCAGACATGCTTGTGTGTGTAGTAACCGTTTTGGGTCAATGAGTATAACAGTCTAATTGAACATTGCAAAATCACGCCCTAGAATTTAAAATAGAGCTGTTTCAGCCATCACTTTTGCGTTTTACTCTTCATTAGAGGTATTAACCCTAATGTAATATGAAGTGTTCACAGTAACTCAAAGGAAAGTAGCAGAAGGTAAGAAAAGGCCCTGACTTGACTGTTTCGTAACACAAAGCTTTTAAAGATTTAAAATGGAGCATTAACTGCAGCGTTGGCCTCACCCACTCAATGCCCTTTCTAATGGCTCGGTTGGAGGTAGATGGCGAAATATAAATTGTGTCCGTCTCTCTGCTGACGAGAAAATAATGTGTTTTTTAAAGCGGTGACAGCACTTAAAGAGAGAGACATGGAGAGAGTGCGTGTGAAGTGATGTGGAAGGGCTTACAGAGCATGGTCTGATTTTTTGTTGAAGATCAGATCTCTGTTAAATCCGCTGATCTAATAGAATGCATAACCGAGGTCCATAAATGAGTAAAAGTCCTTCCATGTTCTGTCTTGTCTGTGCCAAATATTTAATAACATAAAATGTACAAACTTAACTAATTATGGGTGTAACGGGTACACAAACGAGTTCTGTACGTACCTCAATTTTTAACACAGTGTTCGGTCTGTTTGTTTTTTAAATGCTCATTTGGGAAAATAAAATAAAGAATAAAGCAAACAATATATATATATATATATATATATATATATATATATATATATATATATATATATATATTGTGTAATGCTTCAGTGGGATAATCACCATATGAAATACAAAACTATAAATCTGACAGCTTCTGTCCTGAATCACAACAACAGGTCAACAGTTGGGTCATCTATATGCATCGGTGTCCAGACTAGTCAGAGAAGAACATCAAAATACAGAGTGGTCAGAGAGCACTGCTTTTCTTTCCTACATGACAACCTCGAGACTGTCCCAAAATGCATCCTAGGTACCCTTGTGGACTCAGGCCTAGTGCCCTATAGATCTATAGTTGCTGATGTCACTGACTGCGGACTTGGAGAAGGTCCACAAGACGGGCTATTGCGTGGCAAAAACTAGACAGTCCTCCATTTAATGTGGTTGTGTGGGAACTGCGATTTACAAATAAGTTTTGCATGTGAAACATGAAATGCATTCGGTATAGCATGCACTAGACTGAAGGTCCTGTACTGAAACGGTTCAGTTCGAATATGCATACCGTTACACCCCTAAAACTAATCAATAATTATTGCTGTGTCGATGGCGACTATTGAGGTATTTCCATTTAACTGAGCAGTGGGTGTTAAATGGGATGCGCTCTTAAGACATGCATGCCCACTACACAATAATTGGACTTTTGTAGCAGTTTAAATGTAAAAGTGAACGCAAAATGTGATAAGTGGCAAGCCTAGAGAATCCTAAAAACATTTGTGCACGCTTATACACACTTAAATCACAGGAAAACTTTTACAATTCTGCCAGGCAAATTGCATGCTATTTTGGCCAGTTTAGGCAGGGAAGATGTTGCAAGCTACTTAATAATAAAGGTGCTTAAAAGGTTCTTCACAGCGATGCCCGAGATTCCTAAACATAAAGATGCTTCATGAATCTTCATTCTTCATTCGAACCTTTATTGAAAATGACAGGTTATTCAGATGTTGAAGGTTCTTGAATGAACCATTCAGATAAAGAGATTCTTATAATGTGGAGCGTCGTTTAAAGTGAAGAAGAAGACTTCTGTTGTACACTACCAGACAAAAGTATTGAGACACTAGAGTGAACTATTTCTGTGTGTGAAGGTGTTTGCTGAAATACCTGAAAGTATTTTAATAAAAAAAATATAATAAAGCAAAACCTTTATTATTTTTAATAAAATTTTTTTGAAATTGATGAGTTTGACTGAATATCGAACAGCCAATAAAAGTGCAGAATAGACCGGGCCGCCTCAGAAATTCTTCAAAAAGCATCTCAAGTGAGACCTGCTCGAGAAAAAGACAAGAAAACATTTCTGCAAATTCTAGTCAAAATATACCTACACTAAAGATGATCAAATATAATATGTTCTATTTTGTCTTTATATTTTGTCTTTATATTTAGAAATGTTTGCATGGTTAGTACAAGCACTGGAGAGTTGCAGATTTTTCAGCTTTTGTTTCAGGCCTTTACTTTTATTAACTAAAATGCCATTTTTCATACAAAAATGTTCAGTAGCTGAAATTCCAATGAATCACCAACTCATACAAATTAAACTTGAGTATTACAGTAAACAAAAAGAGAAAGAGAGGCCCAAATATATTTTTACTCCTCTAATATGCTTCACGAAAAATGCTTTTGTGTAATACTGTACAAACAAATGCTTGTTATTGAGAACAGCATGAAATGAAAAGTTAGTAGAATAAAAGCAAACATTTCCTTATAAAATCTCTGAGAACAGATCTGGTTTAATTAATCCTCTTAGTCGTACAATCTGTTGTTTTTCATGCTTCACCTGTCTCTGCATTCTCTGAGCTTTTATACAAACTTCTTTGCTATTTAACAGAGGAGACACCAGTTGGCTGACAAATTGTGCTATGAGTGGCTGCTTTAGCTAAATGATCCAACCAAATGAATATGAAAACTGAACTTACAAGAGTTTTGTTATATTTCCTTCTGGTGATCAACAGAAAAGAAAGAGAACAGCTTTAAAAAAGTAACAAGTTAAACAATTAATGACAAACTTTATCCCTGTACCCTGTAAGTATTTTCTAACACATTTGTTTTCCGAAAAAATGCTTTTTCAGCATATTCTCAAACTTAATATTTATCCATTACTACTATTTATCTTTACTGTTAATATTAACATTATATAATGTGCATTACGTTGGTTGGAAATGTATTTTAGAAAGGGGTCCTCACAAAAGGTTCATCATATATGGGGGTCCCTGGCATCCTAAAGTTTATACCCCGAGCCTATATCCCTGATCAACAGTCCACAGCGTTTATTTTAGGCTAGATGTCAGTCTGACGGATGTTGGCTTAGGGGCCCGCTATGTCGCGTCTGGCTGTTTTTGACTCTCTCGCTATGGGAGACTTTCAAGGTGGCGTGTCAAAGAACATCTTGTCTTGAATTTTTTTCTTTGCACTCCGTCTAGCTGTTCTTGAACACGAGAATTCATCTTGTGAACATCTGCGCTCTGTATAGCATATGGTCGACAGTAATTGTCCTTGCTTATTCCAGCTCTAGAGCTTCTTCAGGTTATTTTCTCGACCTGCTGTGATAACCCTTACATTGACTCATTTGCAAGGACCCGTGTAAATGTTCCCAACTTATCTTCAATATGTCTCAGTGTGACTCATGTGACCAAACCTTTAACCTCAGGTCATTTCACACTGGCCTTTTGAGAATACAATGCTCTTGTCTTTTTTCTTTAGGTTTGATTTAATTACTTTAATGACTGTGCTGCAACTCACCTTCTGTTGCTTTTAGCCCATTAGTGGTAGCATAAACATGTTAAATAAGAGTTGTTTAAATGACATTTTCCCTTCCAAACAACACAGAGAACCGGAGGCTGCAATTAAAACTTTTATATTGTGTTTATGTTATATTTTTGGGGAAATGACAGTGTGGAAAGAGAGGGACAGTCAAAGCATCTTTGTCATGCTGTATGATGCCATACTGTCCATATGGCTTTGGTTCGAAATTTTTTTTTTTTAAGTGGAGGAATTAGATATAGTATATGGACGAAAGGGAGTGTGTTTCATGGACTGTCTTTGTACCAGAAAGGGTAGTTTTAATAGATAAATAATTTATTACGGAATGAAAGTTTTTGTTTACATAATATACCTCTGTTCTGTGCATTCAAAAAATGTATTTATAAACACATTCAAATACATCCAAATATTTGAAAAAATGTAAATAAGTATCATTATAAAACTGAAATGATAAGTTTACATATAATAGCATGTCAGCATTGTCACCCCAATAAATGATTTTAGGTCAGTTAGATATATACTTTGGAGTTGGTATGTCATGAGAAATATGAGTTTACATTTCGAAACGATTATCTTACCAATAAAGTGAAATTTTTTTGCAAGAGATGTGTGATGTCCAGTGTTCCACACAGAGGTCTGGTATCATCATCTATTTCATCTATTATTACATGATAAATAGATAGAAAAAAATGTTCTAAAGACAAAATCCGGAAGACGTTTAATGTCTTTAAGCTACTTCAAGTCATCTGCAGGCAAAGCCACAGAACTGTAAAAAGCCACTTCATAATACTTCATTAGAAAATTCTCACTGATTTTTTATAAATAATGGGAATATAAATGTTTAGAAATGACTCAAACTATTGAACCAAAGAAAGTGCTGACATGCCCAAGACCTTTACACAGTAACTTATGTATATATGGATGTATGTGTTTATTAGTACAAAATTATGGTGCACAGTATATAGACATAATTTATATAAACACAAACCTTATTCTGCAAATGATTTATCAATAAAATATGCCAAGTTCTTATTTATAATAACATTTTTACCTCTGGAAGACACACTGTGGATGGTAAAACTTCTGTGACCTTAGTGGGCATCAGTCAACTTTGCCCCGTGTAGGATGACCAAAAGAAAAGGAAGTACTAGTCATCTTCTACAATATGCATGCAAAGCATATTTATAGTGAATCCTAATGAACAAGATTTCATCAGTGAGAGAAGCTATCCATTGCCATTTGTAAATGCTGTGTTGGCTGAAAATACAGCTGACGAGTGAACTGATCCAAAATAGTCAATACAATTCCCAAACCTACTGGAACATGCACGATTTGTCTCTAAACTGAAAAACAATTAGTTTAGTTCACCCAAAAATGAAAACTTGTCATCTGTTTCTCTCCCTCTTGTCATTTCAAACCTGTATTACTTTCTTTCTTGCGCAGAAGAAGAGATTTTGAAGAGAGTTAGTAGTTGAAACCACTTAAAACAAACCAATGTGAAAGGGCACATTCTTAACATTCTTCAAAATATCTTCTTTTGTATTCTGCAGAAAAGGTAAGTTGGACAGATTTAAATGGATGAACTCATTGGTCAGTTCTCCTGCACAACAAAACTTGTACCGTGAGTTTTTATCCTGTTTTTATCAGCATATTATTAATCAAAAACTTTACTACTTTTAATTAATGTAATCGCTTCTGATCTGCATATAGGTTTTTTTCTTGTTATCTCGATGTTTTCGAGCACCTCTCATGTTGAGCAGGGCAGCAGGACTCCTTGTTTCTGTCTTTAATTAACTGCTTGTGTTTGGCCTTCATCTCCCCTGTAATCACAATCATTAATTAAACGCCCATGTGCTTTCTGCAATTTGCTGCTTATTGTGACATGATTATGCTCTCTTGTTTTTTTCCATTTTTGTTTAATTCTCTCATTTATTTGGGTTGCGTTGCACCAAGGTCATTGTTGTTTCCCTCCCAAACTTACAAAAGAATTTCAAATGTATGTTCAGTGTGTGTACACTATGTACATTCACCCATATTTTAGAATTATTTTTAAACTCATTAAAAATATTAAATAAAACAAAGGGATTTCAAATATATAACAAAAATATCAATGAATAAACCAAGTTTTATTTGATCATCTTCAGTGTAGTCAGCCTTTTACTAGAATCTACAGAAATGCTTTCTTCTCATTTTATCAAGCAGCTTCTTAAGGTCTCATGCTGAGATGCTTTTTAAAGAATTTTAAAACGAGTTCCTGTTTATTGTGTGCTCTTATTGGCTGTTGCTTCAATACTTTGTCAACCCAGTCACCCATAGACTTCTATTCTATGAATACAATCCAATGCAAGCAAATTTGCATCCGTTCTCAACATTCTGCAGGACAAGTAGAATATGCATTTCTGCATAAAACAAACATTCTGCATTAAAAATGTATGTTTGCTAAATTAAATATACATTACATATAAATGCTATATCCCAAAACTCTTTCCTGGAAGTGTCCATGGCATAATTATTTCAGAAGTACATGTGCACACACGCAGAAATTTTAAATAAAAATTCTGTCACTTTCAAGTTGTGCCAAACCTTATAAATTTAGTTGTTTGGAAAGATATTTGGACAAATAATTGTACAGTTCTTGGACCCCATTGACTGCCATAGTAGAAAAATAACAATGGTCAAAAGTGTCTCAAATCTGTTTACTGTCATAAATTCTTCAAAATGCCTTCTTAAAAAAATAAATAATAGATAAATTAAATTCCTACAGTGGCAGTCTGGGAGAGCTGAAAAGTGTTTGTTTATAACAATCTTCCAAATATAATTTTCTGTAATCATCAGAACAAAGAAATGAATACAGATTTGGAACAACTCAAGGGTGGATATGATGAATACAGAAGTTTTTGGGGTGAACTATGCCTTTAAAAGATCTCACTATATTTTTGAGCTATCAACTTATATTATTTTATAAAAAAGGTCTAGATGGAATCGCCTTTGGTCTAGTGGTTTTAGAGCACAGACCAAATCTCTAAAGACATGTAACAGCTGATTGTCAGTTTAGTCGTTATTTTTGCCTTGGGTAAGGATTACAACATACCATTAGATTAGGAGTGTGTCTCACCAGTATGTTTACTGCCTCTTTGAATGTTTGTGAAGGCCTGGAGGAGTGGCAGGCGGGCATGGAGAGCAAAATAATGATAAGAGATTTTCGGGTGAACAATAGCAGTAATGTGATTCACCAACTCTTGAGTAGTCACGGTGGAAACCTGAAGGCCTTTTGAAAGTCCTTATAGTTCTCTTAACCTGATCTTGTGTTTACAGGGGGGTCAAAACAAGATTAATACAGGATGGATTGACTAAAGAATGGCACACAATAGTATTCCAAAGGCGAAAATGTTCTTCCAGTCACACAGCCCAAAAACGATATATTTTTTAATTTACTCCCCCTCATGCTCAACTTTCTTCTGCAAAAGAACATTGATAATAAAACAACACCTGTAACCTCCATTATATAGACACAAAAGTACTGTGACATTTCTCAAAATATATTCTTTTTTAGATAATTAAGTAAACTGATTTAGGAGTGTTGGGCGAACTGCCCTATAGCATTGACTAGTAAAAGAAATTTACATTTATTGATATTTTGATATTTAGATACTTGTATCCAAAGTGACTTCTTAGAGAATGTTTTTTTAAAAATTTTGAGCCGAGGGTATACGGGTTGCTCAGAGGCACTTGAAGCCAGTCTGGTTTATAAGCTGGCACATTTTTTGTCTAGTGAATACAGTCTCAGCTTAATTTTATGAAAGTCAATTTTGTATGGACATTCAGGTTATCTTAAAGTCTATTGAACACCTTTTTTGCATGTCTATTATTACTATTTTTATTAGTGTGGTATTGTATTTTGTTAGGATGTAGGTTGTTCTTCTTAAAAGTCAATAAACATTCAGACAAAAAAGGCTATTGAACATATTCAAAGTGATGGCCCAAGTTTATATAACTTTTTGAAGTCAATGTATGATGATGATCAATCAAAAACTACTGCTAATAATCCTAATATTCTTATCAATCCTATTATGAAGCATGAAAATGCAAGAATTTGCAAAAATCTTCTGACTTAAATTACTCAAAACCTATGTTTGTTTGTGTGACAACTAGCCCCAACCTCACTTCACTACCTTTTAACTTCCCTTAAATTGGATACTTTACTGAAACAACTTATTTTTTAAAAGTAAGTAATAGTTTGCTGCTTATTGTTGACTCAAACAAATAGCAATTTATTACGCATTTTGTATTTCTTTTTATTTTATTTGTACTCTATTTTAAATAAAGGTTATCTCAGGTTAAGACCTGTGCTTTTCCCAAAAGAAATTAATTAAAACTACTTAATCTTCAAATTGATATGGATCTCCTGGCTAGCCCATATTTGCGTAACATTTGATGGCAAATGTCAATATAGATTCAGTTTGCATGAAATGTCAAATTATCATATGTTTGGTGTTCCTGGGGTTTTCAGTAGACAAAGAAATCTTTCTCTAGACACAGTTTGCAGTAACAAAAAAATGGTGAATCAAAAATCTAAATAATGGGGCATCAAATGACTGAGTGGCAACACACATGCATCACTGTGTGCACAGGTGTATGATTTTACACCCCAGCCTTTGGGCACATGAGTGTGTCCATCAGTCATCAGGGCATTGAGATGATGCTGTTTGTGTGTTTCTGTGACAGAAAATCAATTGTGTTCTCCCCAAAGTGACTGTTTGATAGTCAGAGCAGCATACTGTGAAAACTGGTGTGGTGCTTAAGTCAGTGACCCAGTACACAACGTTCCTAAAGTAATGCATAAAGTGAGAGAAGAGGTCAAAGTCATTAGATCTGTATAGACTATTCATAGATAACACAATCGTGTATTGATAGAATATTTTGTCACTTAGATATAGAATAGACCATAACAATATTACGTTAAATATATAGTTCGTTTAAAAATAAAACCATGTCATCATTTAAAGAGCTTGTTTCCAAAACGCTTAGAATCCATTCTATATATTTTTTTATAAATAAAATAATACAAAATAATGTTCACATTTCTTTAATGAGAAGCATTACAGGCAGTTTCTGCCACTCTCATATATCCGAAAAGTCTTTGGTGTACTCACATTTACAAAAGACAGATACAGCTTTAAGACTGTTTCTCGAAAAGTCTATCTCCTTACTAGGGCTTCTTCTTGGATGTACACAGTGATGCTCGTGCCCTTCTGTGCTCTCTGATTGTTGCATGGTTTTAATAGGCATGTGTTAAATATTTAAGAGAAACTTTCTGATGCCTTTGGCTTTACAGGAGGAGTGTATTGAGCAAAGAAGTACTGCATCATGTGTCTTTCTCGGTTATTTAACAAATGGAACACTTTGAACATGACAACTCAACTTGTTCAACAGTCTTAAGCACTTATAATGCACGAAACAGGGTGATACTTCTCCTTTAAACAATTTCCATGGTTAACAATCTACACAGCGTAAAAAATTTTATCCCATTTAGGCAGAGTCTTTATAGTAAGAAAGAAATTAAATTCATGCTTGTCAAGCCTCGATTTACTTTTTGTTGAAAACAATGCCGTGTGTATGTGACTAGATGTTTCTAACTTTGCTTTTCACCTTGATTTTCGTCCAAAAAGTTATTTTCAACATAGACTATAGTTAGAACCTTTCAATCGCGTCTGACGTCTTGACAAACTGAAATATGGCACTCTGCTGTAAGAACAAAAAATGAAGGAGCAAAGCTTATTCTTTTCAATAGAACACAACAACTTAATGACATCTTGCACACTCCATTTTTATCTTAATAACAGTTTAAGACAACAGCTGTCTGGCTTTGAAAAATGTTGTTAGGGTATAACATGGACACGTCTGAGATTGCTTTTCAAAGAAACATTGTTCGACTATTGTTCCAAACCCTTAGTTTAGATTTGCTTGTTGGATTTTCTTGCTTCTAACATAAGTCGTTGAAGTCAACACCTTATTTACTGTCATGGCATGCACTCTCCACAACTGCTGTACATGGTTTGAGTTTATAGGTGTTTGATGGAGATTAAGTGCTGGAGCTTGTGTTATGTCAGGCCTGCTTTGTGTCTCTGACCCTGTGTCAGAGTCATTACCAGAGAGGACGCTGGGAGTATCAGGGGGTTTGCAGCAAGAATCCCACCCACAGAGGTTTTACAGAGGTCACGGATATGGAATCAGTCTCTCCGGACATATGCTTCAGAAACTGCGGAGTGATTTCAAGTCCGTGAGATGGAGCAGAATGATGACTCACTTAAAATGTACAATTTACGCCAGAGGATGCCGGCAGAACAGTAGTTAGAGAAGTAGAGATGGATGTTAAGAATATGTAAGAAGTCAGCTTCAGGGGTCTGTTTGTGTGCATGTGTTTCATTACACTACATTTTTTATGCTTCATTACCCAGACAGAACAGATCTGCAGTATGGACCGCACACTTTCCTGATGCATTTTAAACACAAATTGGAAACAAATTACTAACAATTAATCCACTTGACTGTTGTGAAGCCACACATTGATGGGAATGTTTTTATTTTCAGCAATTTTACAACGGCATTTCTGGACAATCCTTCACACAGTGTGTCATGTCAATCTGTTCTTCTCTGATAGCCAAGCTTCTAAATGGCAAGATTTGAATTTCAATTGTGAGTGACCAATGCATTTTCTAACTAAATTGGCCAGTTGAGCCAGTTGAGGCTTTATTTGTGGGAGGCACAGTTAACTGTAGGCCCTTTAGTGAATGAATAGCAATGATATCTATACATATAGACAACAAGAAAAATCAAGTGATTTTGATCATTTTTTTATTACAAACATTAATTATAGTTGTCATCTTTTACATATTCTTACTCATTAATATATAGATTTCATTTTTATTGTATTTTTTTACAATATGTCTTGGTAACACTTTGCATTTTTTTTTTTTTGCAACATTTGTTAAAATGAATAAATGCATTAACTAAAATTACCTCAAAGTGAAAAATTCATTTTCAGAATTTATTAATACTTGTTAATGTTACTTTTGTCGATATTATATTTTTCATGTTAGTTCAAGGTTAATTACCTAATGTTACAACATGTGTTAGTAAATGCTATTAAATGTTCTTTGTCAGATCCTAAACTTCCTTATACATTTCCTTTGTGTGTGTTTGTTAATACCTGTAAACAATTTGTGAAGTTATTGAAGTTCACAATAAATCGAGTTATTATTTCAACACAAATAACAGTCTTGGACTAAAGGATTGTTGGAATCCAGTTACTTGATGTGCAATCAGAGACCTGTTACGGAAGTGACTGAATTCAAATGATGTTCATCTCATCTCAAGTGTTGTTTTTTTTCTGTTTTATCACTAAACAAGAAATTGTTTTCATATTTGTTTCTATTTTTTATTTGTGTTAAGTAATAATTGGGGAAACATCCAAGAATTAGTTCACTCAAAAATATAACTTCCCCTTTGTCATTTGTCACACAAAACAAGATTGCAGAAGAAAACGTTTCCAACAAATTAATTTTTGTTCTCTGGACAAAAGCTTTTCAGCTTTGACCTGACATGAGGCCGAATAAATAATGGCATCATTTTCATCCCTTAAAATAAACCGAACCTGAGAACTCAGTTTAAATCTCCCAAGCTATGAGAGCAACCCCAGCACTGAGGTTGGGCTGACATTCCTCAAAGTATTATTAAGTAAATCAGATTCAAAACAGAGTTGGCATTATGCACAGGGACAGAAAATGCACCAAAGTTTCATCTTAAATCTTGTCCAAAGTCAGGTAGCTTCTCTGTTGCTGTTGTTTCTACCCAAACATGTCCATGCATTTGACAGACAGACAGATAGAATGCATTAACCGACACTACACCCCTGGGAAAAACTCCAGGTCCAGCACGGCACAGGCTTGTATAAATCAAAGTTGGCTTTGTGTGGTCAAGCCATCCTTTACATCACCTTCTGAGCAAAGAAAAGATGATGCGATGGTGCTGAACGATACAGGGGGTATCGGGTATGGATGCAGTTGCCTGGGGAGCAGCAGACAAAACAGACCTAGTTTGATGAGTGTGAGCAAATATTTCACACGGCATGTTCAGTCAACTGTCCTTGTGTTCCCTGCAGCCGAATCTATTGCTGCTATTAAATGGATGAAGACAATTCAATATATCCACAATATCTCAATTACAGAGTGAGAAAATCTGACGAAATTAAAGGAATACAAAGTTGTCAATAACCAACTGTTCTTTTGATTTCATAACAACAGACCATTCACTTTTATTATTTTTATGTGTTCCAAAAATCTGTACGAACATGCCTAAGTTTAGGAGATAAAACACCTCATCATTTTATTTTCATTTGAAGGCGGAAAGCACCAATGATCCATTTCACTGACAGAACACGTCTCAGTGTTTGTTTAGAGCTAAATGGTCCACAAATATTTCCCAAGTTAATATATTCATGCGTTCTTTCCTCACCTCTTTATTTTTTCCTGCATTGCGAGCATCAATAATGGTATTCATCTGCTCATTTTAGACATGGTGCCTGAGGCGGTCCGATAAACAGAAGGCATTTGCATAAATATGAAACACCTCTGTTTTGGAGTGGCATGGGGCGATCTAATGAACCCTTTTCTTCTGTGAGGAAAGAAGGAGATTGATTCCAAAATTAGACGGGCAGGTTGTTCTCCATCAGTCTAATGCAGACTGTCACACAAAATGTTTCTTAAGTGCATATAATATATCGATTTTTCTCAAGCAGCCTTAGGCGTTTATCATTTATTTAATCTGGAAGAACCCTTCATAACCCGTGACTAGACTGGTAAATGTAATCTCCGTTATAGTATTTTTTTATGTGGTTTTAGAGATTTACACCCTAACATTCAAATCCTTTAAAAAGAATGTCAGAACCCCAGTTCTCCAGCTACCAGCGTGCTTCAAAATATCTTCTTCTGTATATTGCTGTAGAAGGAAAGTCATATAGGTTTTAAATGACAAGAGGATGATCATTTTGGGGTGATCTATTACTTTAAGATGGCTCCTTATGTTGAGAAATTTGTTTGCTGGCTGCAAATGGAGTACATTTTGAACAAAGGCTGCACACTACAGAGACAAGCGCTATTTAGTGTACAGCATCTCATGTCTTTTATCTTTCTAACTGGACCCCTGGAAATAAGCAGAGAGGAGTTACAGAGGAAAGGTGCGAGTGTAATGCGTTTCAGGCTTTTCCTGGTGCTGCTTTGCTGTACATATGTTGTGATTGATAGCAACTAAATTTCTTTCCCAGGAGATCTGAGAAGCTTCTTTCCCTCAAATAACACACTTTTTGATCAAAGAGCAGGCCAAAGCTTACTGGGTTTACTGTGTGAGCGGTGACAGTTGATAAAAGTGATAACATCATCACCTAAAATCCCCCTGTTGATGCAGTAAGAAAGTTAATCTTGTTTTACACTGAAGACATCTGCACACTATAGTCTTGGTATGTGTTTTTGAGTTGTTCTGAGGTTCCATCCACTCGCAGATTTCATCATTCAGTGGTTTCCAACACCCATTCATTGGTTTCATAATGGACTCTTTTAGTTTCTCTCCCACTCATCTCTTTTCTGTAGCTTCTTCCTTCTGACTCATCTTGCTGTTCATGACAAAAAAAGCAAACATGCAAATAAGAAATAAAATCACGCCGTATTCAGATTACAGAGAACTTAATAGACTTAACAGTGGGTTAAATTTCTAATGATATGATGCATATTGATAAAGAGACACTTAACAGGTCATCATTGCTCAACTAAATTTCCTCCTTAGCACGTTTTCATTTACTTTGGTAAATTTGTTCAATTAAATTCACATTTTATATAATTTGATTGCAGGATTGCATCCTGTGTAAACTAAGCACGCAATATAAAAAATATCCCTATACAAATCAGGTATTACAGAGATAGTTGAGGTATCTGCAAAAATAATTTCATTGGTGGATGCTGTACAATTTGATATTGTATAATTTTCTAAATTGTCCTATTTACACCCCTTGTGGCATGTATGAAGTATGAATTAAATCTGCTAATTTGTGATCACTTTACGTGGTGGCTAATCTAAACAAATTCGTAACATTTTATTTGCATTTATTCCAGTAACATAACATTTTTGTGGGGTTGGAGGACTTATGTCTTTTACTATTAATCCATGAGACACATAATGGTTTGACATGACACCTCATTTTTAAAACACTTCTTTTAAATCTTTTAAAAATTCCTTGTGTAAACTAAGCATGTAATATCAAAATATCAATAAATTAATCAATAAATTAAAAAACCAAATTACAATATAATTATCCAATTTACACCCCCATGGCATTAATACAGAAGAATGTCTCGTAGAAATGAGGGAACTCGTAACTTTTTTACAAGGTGGCTAATATGTGTAAATTCATAATTTTTTTTGCACTTTCACCATCTATAGGTTAAGAGGGGTAAGGGAGCATTAGTATATGCTGTCTAATGATCATACGTTTTTATAAGATTGGTATTATAAAATCGTATACATTTCCATACAAGGTAGATATTGGTTGGGAAAGTGATGGTAGGTATATTCATTCCAAAGAGAATGGCCGCAGAACAGACAACAAAGCTCAAGTTCACTCAACATGTTTGAGAAGAGCCATTCAGGGACATTCATCAGCAAGTAAACCATGTGTAAAAGGCATTTAAAACTTCTCTTCTGTCGCTCAGAGTGGCTTAAAGTGGGTGATGCGTGGAGGAAAGTCAGAAGTGAAGCGTTATCAGAACAGCTCGAAGGAGAAGTCAAGCAGCACTTACTTTCACCTTTAATCTTTCTCAAGTTGCATGTGTGCATGAATGTGTGTTTGTTGGTGGGGTTGTTGGCTTGATCACTGTCAGCGTCCCTACCTGGGGGGAAATGAACAATTCATGAGATGCTACGAGAGAATCAAAGATGCTCTTGGCATGTCAACACTTTGTAACATGCCATTGCGTTTTTTGATGCAGTAGTCTATCGTCTAACAGTCCCGAATGCAAAGAGAACAAATGACAAAGTTCTTCTCCTGCACTTTTGGATGGCTTCATAAATTTGTGATGGATATTTTGTGTTTTGGTCTGTCTCGTCTGAAGCTTTGGGTTGTCTCAAGTGATTCAGGAGCCAGAGGAGAAAAGGTTGACAAGTTTTGTGGAGTTCACCGTGTTTTATTTTCCAGTCAGAGCAATGGAAGAGGTGAAAATATCCTCAGACATTCCCTTTTGAGAACCACCGTGAATGAAAGAAGACTAAATTTGTATGATTCACAGGGACAAGCATTCTCCTGAAAAATTGAGTAAGCATTCTCGCTTGCTTTCTTCTTCCTTTTTCAAATTAAAAATAAAGGATTTAAACATGTCGAGAGATTGTTCTCCCAAAGTTAAACATTTTGTTGTGCATTAAACACATTTTAATTGTTCCAAACCTGTATGTATATATATATTGGTCGAAGACAGATAAAGATATTTAGATATTAAGATATAAGTTTTACTTACATATTCACAAATTAAACAGTAAATTTACTATTTTTCAAAGATAGAAATGTTTCATGTTTGTTTAGACAGAGTAGGACCATGTTCTCTTTCTGTCGGTCTCTCGACGTTGTGTCGAGGACGACAGTATGGGGTTTGCTCTTGAGAACCAATCGACTCTAACTATATTAAACAGGCCAATGGGAATTGGCTAATGAAATTTGCATGCCGGGCCCCGCCCCGGACATCCGGGTATAAAATGGGAGCCGGCGTGCTCATTCATTACCTTTTGTTCTTCGGAACCTGCGGATGACTTCCAGTCTGATGCTGAAATCGACTTCTGGCGATCTTCCTGCTGGTGTGACGACGCGGTTGCAGCGGACTGTCTCTCTTCAAGCGGCTCCCCTGTGCGTTTCGGCAGAAGACAGAGAGTGTCTTGAATTCTTCTTTTTTCTAAATAAAAGAGCAATTTCTAAGCAGCGTGTTGCCTCATGGCACACAGCTGCTCCCTGAGTTGCGGCGGATTCGTCCCAGACGGGGACACCCATAGCGCTTGTATCTCGTGTTTGGGTCTCCAACACGCTGAAGCGGCGTTCATGGGACCGACCTGCCCGCACTGCGAGCAGATATCGATTAAGACGTTGCGGTCACGGGTGGCTTCTTTCCCTGGAAAGCGAGCCACCACTTCGTCAGCTCCTTTTGGTTCGTTGACTGCGGCTACGGCACGGTCAACAGCCTCAGCGAGCGGCGTTGGTGATTATGAGGGTTCTATGGATGTCACCCCGTCAGCCTCCGGCTCACGGAACTTCCATACCTCTGCACGCTCGTCAACCCTGTCGGCAAGAGGTGGTACGCCGTCTCTTGTCGGTCGCGGCATCGGAGGGCGCCCTGCTGGATTCGGATCCGGATGACGTCTTAGAGCTTCCGTCTCTGACGGGTAAGCCTCAGGATGATCCGGATCCGGAGATGGCAGCCATGCTTTCCCGGGCCGCCGCGAGCATTGGGCTTCAGTGTACGGCCCCGCCGTCACCCCAGTTTTCGCGGCTGGATGCATGGTATCTGGGGTCCGGACAGGGCTCTAAGCCACGTTCGGCTCCAGTGCCATTCTTCCTGGACGTGCACGAGGAGATCACGAAGTCGTGGAATGCGCCGTTCTCGGCGCGTACACGGCAGACGGTTTCCTCTGCCCTCACTTCCCTCGATGGGGGAGCAGTCAGGGGCTATGTCGACATACCCCAGGTGGAGCGGGCTGTTGCAGTGCATCTGTGCCCTCAGGCCGCGTCCACTTGGAGAGGTTGACCACGGCTCCCATCCAGGGCGTGTAAGTTTTCTTCGACTCTCGGGTCAAGAGCTTACACTGCCGCTGGAGAGGCCTCTTCCTCGCTCCATGCCATGGCTATGCTGCAGGTCCACCAGGCCAAGGCACTCAAGGAGCTGGACGAGGGAAGTTCCGACCCCGCAGTTCTGTAGGAGCTGCACACTGCGACTGACCTGGCCCTTCGGGCCACTAAGGTTACGGCGCGTGCCCTGGGTCGGATGATGTCCACTTTGGTGGTCCAGGAGAGACACCTCGCGAAGGTTCGCTTTCTCGATGCCCCCATTGCGCAAGGTGGGCTGTTTGGAGACACGGTGGAGGACTTCTCGCAGCAGTTCTCCGCAGTGCAGAGGCAGACGGAGGCTATCAGACATATCCTCCCACGTCGTAGCCGGGCAGCCTCCGGGCTCAGTCTGCCCCCAGACAGCCTCGCCCCTCCCAACCGACCCCTCCGGTTGTATCTCTCCCTCAGGCGGCGACCCGGAGAACGGCGAATCGGAGGAGAGCGACGCCCCCCCCGTCAGCACCCACCTCGTAGGAAGCGTGGGAGGCGATCATGACGGGAGGCACCCAGCGGAGGAAACACCATCACGCCCGGTCCTGGGGATACCATCTCCAAAGTGGCCGGAGCGGGACGCTCTTGCCACGTCCCAACTCGTGTCGGGCCCCTTTTCAGGGCCCGGTGCCCACCCTCTCACAAAAAGAGCAGTTTCCTCCCCTGGGTTTATAACACAACCGTTGGCACTCTCCAAGCGACGGTGCACGGTTACAAGACACGGTTGCGTCAATCTGACTCGACGTTGTGTTGAGACTCGACGTTGCGTGACAGCAGCGGCGCCGCAACTAGACACACTCTCGGTCGGACGGTGTGCTATTCAGCAGCCCCCAAGAGCAGGTAAGTACTCGGGACAGCAAGCTTCCAGGGCTTCCGCCCTAAGACGAAGCAGCCGTCCTGAGAGCCACAGAACCCCCCACCAGGGGAATGGTGAAGGAGATTGTTCCTCTTGTTTCGCTTTCCCGACTACCGTAGGCATGTATTATGCTCGGACCGGGGCGGTAACCAGACAGAACGATCCGTCTCGGCTATGCGATCCAGTTCGCCCAACAACCTCCCGAGTTTCGGGGAATCCTCTTCACCTCGCTACGAGGGAAAGATTCCACCGTCCTTCAGTTGAGGTGGTGACTCTTTTGGCAAGAGAAGCGATCGGCCCCGTACCCATAGCCGAGATGTCGTCGGGCTCCCACAGCCCGCACTTCATCATCCCCATGAGAGGTGGAGGGCGGCGCCTAATTCTGGACTTGCGTTTACTGAACCAGTGTCTTCAAAGACTGCCGGTCAGAATGCTAACACAGAAGCGCATCCTCGAAGCTGTCAGATACGAGGAATGGTTCGTGGCAACCAACCTAAAGGACACGTACTCCCACGCCTCGCTACTTCCTCGGCACAGACCGTTCTTACGGTGAGCCCTCGAAGAGCGGGCGTACCAGTATGGGGTCCTGCCCTTCGGACTGTCCCTACATTCCGCACTTGCCCCCCTGAGAGGATGGAGCGTGCATGTACTGAACTATCTCAGCGGTTGGCCTATCTAGGCTCACTCGCGAGATCTAGTGTGTACACACAGGGACCCGGTGCCTCAGCACCCAAGCCGATTGGGTTTAAGGGTCAACCGAGAAAAGAGCATCTCTCTTCTTGGGATGGGACGAGACTCTGTCACCATGTCTGCACGACTCACGGTAGAACGTGCCCAAGCCTTACTGCTATGTCTGAGCAAACTCAGGCGTCCAGTGGTCGCCCTGGAAAACTTCCAGAGGCTCCTGGGGCATACGGCATCCTCAACCAGGGTCAGCCCACTTGGGTTGATGCACATGCGACCACGCAGGCAGTAGCTCCAGAGTCGCGTCCCGAGGAGTGCGTGGCACACGGACACCAGGCGGATTGCCATTACGCCTCAGTGTTGGAGCACCCTAGCCCCGTGGTCTTTCAGGACCCTTTTACGAGTGGGAAGATCACTCGGCCAGGTTCCGAGGCGAGTTGTGGTGACAACCGACGCCTCCCTGTTGGGTTAGGGAGCAGTGTGCAACGAGATCCGTCTGTCTCAGGGGAAGGGTACGGTGTGGCACCCACGACCAGACCTCTGGAATCTGCATGTCTGGTCCCTGGACGGGACGAGGAGATCCTGAATGAGTAACCCCGACGGTGGCGGGGACGATCGTTCAGGCGAGAACATCTGCCACGAGGCGTCTGTACGCCGCAAAGTGGTGTGTCTTCTCTTCCTGGTGCTCCTCACACGGTGAAGAGCCTGGAGGATGTGTGATCAGTGCAGTGCTGCCACACACCACGAGTTGGTGGAAGGTAAGTATTTTTGGGCAGCATAGCATGGTCACCAGGTCGAGGACGCAAGATGGGTTAATCCCCCGCGTCCACGCTCCATACCCTCTTGGGATCTCGACGTGGTCCTAACGGGCCTTTCCGAGACCCCCGTTGAGCCCCTAGTAGAGTCTGTTCTGGGAAGACAGTACTCCTAGTAGAGCTCACCCCAAGAGGGTAGGGGACCTACAAATATCCTTCGTACCCAAAGAGTGCCTACAGTTCTGTCCAAATTAATCTCACGTCATCCTGAGACCCCGGCTCGACTACGTACCCAAAGTTCTTACCACACCTTTTCGGGACCAGGTAGTGAACCTGCAGGCGCTCCCCACAGGGGAGGAAGACCCAACCCCGTCCGTGTTGTGTCTGGTACGAGCATTAAGACTCTAACTAAACCGCACGCAGAGCTTCAGCCGCTCTTAGCAAAGAGGGAGGGCTGTCTCCAAACAGACACTGGCACACTGGATCGTAGATGCCATTTCCATGGCTTACCGATGCCTGAACCTACCCTGCCCACTTGCAGTGAGAGCTCACTCTACCAGAGGCGTTGCCTCCTCGTGTGCAGTGGCTCAGGGAGCCTCTCTGGCAGACATCTGCACAGCTGCGGGTTGGGCTACACCCAACACATTTGCGAGGTTCTACAACCGCAGGGTGGAACCGGTATCAGCTCGGGTCCTACGCAGATAGAGCTAACGACCGACCAGGCGTACGCCTGCGAAAGTGCCTTCTTCCCTTTTTTTAGGTAAGTGCAGTGCCTATTCGACCTCTCTGCTTCCCTGGCAGGAAGTACAGGTCACCCATCCATCATTCAGCACCTTACGGTCACGGGCTGGGCGGAGCGGCCCTGTTGACCAGGCTGGAACATTGGTGCTGTTGTCCCTTTAGGTAAACCCCTTTTTCCAGCTGGTGCTCCGTACGTAGTGGCTCCCCCATCAGAGGTGGCCCCGGCCGACGTAATTCCTTCACCAAGATTCTCCTACTCAGGCGAATGCGTGACCTCCTCTCACGTGGTGCTACCCACAAGGGTAAGCGATGCACACTATACCTCCATGAGTCATCTTCCCTATTCAGGTGAGACCATTGGCATATTTCCACATGTTAACCTCCCTACGGCAGGATGTGGCCTCGGTAATGCACTCCCTCCTTTAAGGGGCCGCGTTTCCCGGTGCAGTTAGCGGTCGGGCGGCTATCTCGCTGCGATGATAGAAGACCAGCGCCCCAAGAGACCAGTGGTAAAGTACCTCTTATCTTTTTTCAAAGCTCTGGACGTCTTACCATTTCTCCACTGGTAGGTTACGCTCTCGTGTAGAAGCTCACACCTATGACGCACTAGAGTCGGTCAAGGTAGCTCCGCTGGAGATCGTGACACGGCACGGCGCTGTGGCGTGATTATATAGGAACCCCATACTGTCGTCCTCGACACAACGTCGAGAGACCGACAGAAAGGGAACGTCTGGGTTACTTGCGTAACCCCGGTTCCCTGATGGAGGGAACGAGACGTTGTGTCCTTCATGCCACACCGCTGTGCCGCCCGCTGCAAACGGTCGTGAGTCATCCTCACGTTCCTCAGCACAAAGGTAATGAATGAGCACGCCGGCTCCCCTTTTATACCCGGATGTCCGGGGCGGGGCCCGGCATGCAAATTTCATTAGCCAATTCCCATTGGCCTGTTTAATATAGTCAGAGTCGATTGGTTCTCAAGAGCGAACCCCATACTGTCGTCCTCGACACAACGTCTCGTTCCCTCCATCAGGGAACCGGGGTTACGTTAGTAACCCAGACGTTCTCTCTCTTGCTGTCAAACATCTCTAATATTTAATATTATATTGATGCATATTGCACTTACCATTGTGTTATCAATGAAAACAGTATCAACAACACACATGATAAAAGTCTCTAAAGGGAGCATCAGTGTGTTCATGTTTGTTTGTGTGTTGTCCCACAACTCCTTAATCACTTGTTCAAGCATCTATTTAATGAATGATCTGTCAGTCTCTGTGGGAGAGAGAGAGATTGATCTTCAGGACTCGCCCCACACGTGTTACAACGCTTTCAGTTTTAATTATCACCTCCATTAGTCTCACATTGTCACTCTCGCACAAACACAAAGACACACACACGCACACATGGTAACTGCATCTTGCGAGGAGAAACAAGAACAAACAGCAGGCAGTGTCCAACTTGGTTAACTGACCTTAGATTAAGATGTTTGTATTACTTAATTCTTTACATGCAATATATCTTGTCGTCTAACATGCATTCAGCTTGTTGAACTCGTTTGTTACTTTGGGTTTGGGGATTTATTCATTATATGTTATAATGATAACTGTGCTATAAATATATAATGGTGAAATATCTTCAAAATCAAAAACTGTTAAAATCTAGGTGCATACGCCGTGGAGGGCACAAGTAGGTGGTATCAGAATCTCAAAATACCATGGTTTTCAGATGTAAACAGTCAATTTGACAAGTTTGAATTAATTGGTGTAAAAGATTGTTTCTTATAAAAATGTTTAAGGCAAAAATAAAGAAATATACAGGAAAAAAGTACATGAAGAGTTTATTGAATTTAACTTTCGGGCTGTGTTTTTATAAGTGGCTAATATAATGATTTATATTTTGTGTAATCTAAATTATTTTAGTTTATATTAATGTTTTATTGTATAATAATTGTATTGTATAAGCAATTATCTATACATATCTTGTACTTTTGTTGCATATTAAGAAAATGGGTAATTAAGAAAATTTACATCTAACTATGAGCTTGCTATCACAGTCTTGATTAAAAATACTCTTTAGGAAAGTTTGACCCTATGGTCTCATTCACACGTTTTGGTACGATTTGCAGAGGAGATTAAGTATGATTAGAAGAGAAGCTATGGTATGAGGTTTTGCTACTACTAATATAATTTTGTTCTGATATGACTCATAGAAATCTCATAAATTGGTTATTAATTTCATTGAGTGAAATATAAATTATGACCAACAAACTTAACTAGAATTTGATTTATTAGTATTGTTGTTGTGATTAATTTGTCAGAATTTTTCATCATGATTATTAAATATTTGTATTGTTGGTTCTGCCTTATTTTGTCGTCATAAACTATACAAAATCCTGAAACGTTTAGTTTTTATGTGAAAATTAAAAAGCATTTTTTGACCTCTTGACACCACTGTATTTTTTTGAAAATGCCTCTTGAGGGGTAAAGGAAGTTGAAAGAGGGGAAAAGAGCAAGTAAGGAAGAGAGAAAGTGGTGGAGACATTGAGTGGCCTCTGTAAGTGGATGTAACAACCTGCTGCTGAGAGAAATGAAAGCTCATGTGTGGGCCGACTCTTCTCCACTGAAGAGGAAATAACCCCTGCCTTTTCCTCTCATGTAATATTAAATACATCTCCTACCACTCCTCTCTCCTCCCCTCCACTTTCTTGTAGGGCATGCGGAGAGGGCAGCATCCTAACTCCCTGACGTCTTTCACATCAGCTCTCTCTCTTTCACTCTCCCTCACTCTCCCTCCCCGAGTGTGCGGAAAGAGTTTGGGCAGCAGCTACGTCAGCCGGCAGCGAGCAGAGCCGTTGAACTCACATGTGTTTGTCTCCTTCTCACTGGCGCTCCATCTCGCACAGTCTCATGCCTTTACTCTCCCCGGACTCTGTGGCTGTGTGGCACATCCCGGGGCACCAACACGCTAAAGGAAGCATCTCTTCCCTCTCCTCTCACCATCTTCACTTTTCCAACAGAAGCACAACAAGAAGAAGGAGGAAGTGAAGGCAAACCAAGAGGAAAAGAGGATTTTCGGAGAAAGTGCGATTTGGAGATCCGGAGGTGGGAGAAACTGTTGGGAAAGAACCAGGAAAGTATATGGATGGAGAAAAGAAGATAAAAAGACGGAAGGAAATAACACTAAAGGTATGAAACAGGCAGCCTGAAGGAGATTTTGTAACTCTGACACTTTGTATAAATAGGACACTGCTGGGTCTGCGAGACAATATCAAGCACAGCATATAAAGGTTAAGGAAAAGGATATAAAGCGCTCTGTCAAGAGGTTCTACAAGCTTCAGTAAGAAAGCCAGTGGAAAGGAAAAGAGCAATCTCTCAGCAGGAGAGATCAACAGTCATTTGTAAAGGGCTCTCCACACGCAGCCCTGGCCACCCACATGCCTATCGAATTTGTCTGTAAAATCAAGTTTGCTGAGGGTGACGAAGCCAAAGCGGGCACAACAGAAGGCGTCAGGACGGGGATGCTAGATGAAGGCCTTCGCCGGCAAAAAAGGGGCATGGCGGATCTAGCGTCCTTCGCTAGCTCCTCCTCTTTACACGGCCTGGCACGGGTATTGGGCAGCTCTGGACGCTTGGGTTTGAGACAGACACTTTGGGCACTGGCCCTGTTGGTCTCTCTCAGCCTGTTTCTATACCAAGCCATATGGAGCACTGCAACCTACCTACAGCGACCCCACCTGACGGCGCTACGGGAAGAAATCCGCCGCGAACTTACCTTTCCCGCCATCACCCTGTGCAACGTCAACCGATTTCGCTTCTCTGCTCTCACCGACGCGGACATTTACCACTTGGCTAATCTCACCGGCCTACCCCCCAAGAGTCGCAAAGGACATCGACCAAGTGAGCTGCGGTACCCGCCTCCTGATATGCTAGACATTTTCCAGCGGACTGGCCACCAGCTTGAACATATGCTGAAGAGCTGCAACTTCAGTGGGCAGAACTGCTCATCCAAAGACTTCAGTGTGGTGAGTAGCGTGGGCTTCGGTTGGCCGTCAAGGGCGTTAGTCGGTTATGATTGGCTAGGGTGTGTGAGGTCATAACGGCGTCATTTGTCATTGACAACCTTTCTTATTTGGCTCTTTGTGTTTGATGACCCTTATTGTGTGACAGATAGCTAAAAGGGTTTTGAGGGAAAGGAAATTAAGATCCATTCGTCTGTGTCTAAACACCATGGAGAAGAAACAGACTACAGAAATATGCTTTTGCTCACCGTCTCAATTTCGGTGTCACCATTTTCTCTCCATCATTTTCTCATCCAGCCACATAGTCTGATGCTTATTTTGGCTGGAGAATAAATGAAAAATTCAGGGGATGGTCAAGCAACATGATTCGTCCATTAGCTCAATCATCCTATAGCAGAACTGTGTGATGAGGTCTCAGAAGAAAGTTTCCCTTGAAACGTTGAAATTTTCAGTTTGGAGTTGGTGGAGTCATTTCTGTTAGCAATTTCCTCTTTGGGTTCCTCCTATATGTCTTAGGAGGGTTAGATAAAACGGATATGGTGGGATGTGGACCATGCCACTTGAAATGAAAAATATCATCTCTTCATCTTTAATCATATGATATATATAGTTCTTTTTGTTCTGTGGTTGACTTTGTAGTCTTAGTCTCAAACATAGGGGTATTAAATAATATTAATCACTGGATTTACAAGATTTCTATGTGGATGATATACTCTGTTGTCCTGTTAAGAAAATTGCTTGTGTGCTTGTTCTAAATATTTTAACCCCACGGTCTTTTAATTATCAAAAACGTGTCCTCAGTAATTTCAAGGTTCTGTAGTCTATTTTGGTATATGTTTTATGCAAACTGCTGCAGTTTTGTGCAAATTGCTGACAGACTGTTTGTCAGTGATTGATATATAACCTGACTTGTATTTTCCCAAGTGTATTTATGGAGCTAAAGTAAAGATTCTGCACAACAAACAACTCTCAACATTTACTTGCATTGCGAAAATCTTTAGAAGCAGTCCCTAGGAGTTTTTAGAGTAGTCGAAAACTTCTGATATACACAGAGAAAAATGTACTGTGGTTATGCATTTACTGTAGACCTTTGGCAGATGATTTGCCACTTTTTAATAGACTTATATATACACTTATAGTCTTTTTTTAAGGCTCTTGCTTATTTATGTACAGATGATGTTGTAATGTGTTGCTGGTAGGACACTAGCAATGTCAAGATCATGGGTTCGGTTCCAGGAGAGCATACAACCAATAAAATGTACGCCATACATTCACTCATACAGTATAAACATTTGGATATAAATCTCTAATAAATGGATTTTTTTTGTTTCAAAGTGAATAATAAATATTTTTTTAATAATAATGTGTTCCATAGTCAGTTGATGCTGCATAGAAGAAGAAGAGCTGTTTGCCGCTAAAACATGCTTGAGGCAGAAAAGAATCTCCTGTCAAAACTGATTCTAGTTTCTGTAAATTCAACTGGAAATAAGCAGGAATATTGAGAAAGACATGTGAATAAAAATGCCCATCTTTAATTATTGTCTACAAAGGGAATAGTAGGGCAGGATTCTTTTGTGCAGAAATTCTTTTGCCAAAATTGCAAACAGGGTATCCTTGAGCCCAATTGTTGCTGCACATTAAGCATACAGTATGTTAATTGCTGTTCTTTAATATAAGTCCTTTTCAAAATGATTCGAATGAGTTCCTTTTTAAATCCTATTCAAATTATTGACATCATTTTAACAATCACGCTTTTATTGTCTTGCTCAGTTTGGCCTATTTCAACCTGAATAATTTACATCTCACCCCTAAAGTATTCGTGTTCACTAAACTGTTCTTGTACTGCACATAATTCATGCATGTACAGGTAAAATAAACAATCCACTATTGTGTGTTATTGTTGAGCTCTGCGCTTCCCGCAATTACAAATTTCATGGAGTAATTTCAACCCATTTTCATGCACTCAGCCATAATTAGATGCATTACAATGATATTATACTACTCATGCACTAGTCTAAATAAATTATGTAAACCTACTTGCTTATAAATTACAATTTCCACCCCTCCATTTCATTTCCAATCAAATCAAAACAGTTTAAGTTTTCACACAGCCAGCAGTTCAGGTGCGAAGGTTGCAGCCTCCTGTTTGTCAGAGATAAATGTAATTACTATTTTTGGTATACAGGCAAGACAGGAGTAATCATTTCTGTAAATAATGACCACACAGCAACCTTTCGGGGATGAAAATAAACAAGCAAGTGGAGGTCAACGGATCAGCTCCTCTTTACCTCGATCCTCTGGCTTGGTAATGATTTTGTATGCTTGATTTTCCACAATAAAGTGGCATAGATTAGCAAAACTCACAGGAGACATTAATCAGAGCTCTCCGGCACTGGGATGGCAGTGGATTGGTCTGTTGTGTCACTCAAGGGATTTAACTAATCACTCACACATACTTACACTGCAAACACATCTGAGCACCATAAACTGATGCCAAGAGATACTCAACATGATGCTGATTTTAAAGACTAAGTGTAAATGTTTTCCACTTCTCTTTATCTCTTTGCATATAATTTATATTAAATGTAATTCTTAAAAAGTAATAAATAGAAAATAAATACCCCTCAGATGCAGGAGTTTAATGACTAATATGTGCACAGTTGGTGATGTTTAAAACTTACGTATACAGTCTTAAAATTACTGTAGTCACTTTAAATATTGGAAACACCAAACTGCACTGATTTTATTTACTTTATTCTTTATTCAAGAAGTCAAAGCGATTTCCCTTTACTACATTGTTTTAGATTTAGTTTTTTAATGTGCTTTAAAAATGCTCTTTTGTACTAGCTTTTCGTACATTTCCAAAGGCCTTTGGTTTGCTTTCAGGGAATGTGAATCATTTGTTCCATAGAAAAGTAATAGAATTGCACGGCCTTTATCTTAGGCTTTTGCTTTTTTATGATTTTAATTCACTGTGAAGGTTTATAAGAATGTTCAGAATGCTACTATTTCACAATCTGGTGATTAGAGTAGTCACCACAGATGTGTCATCCACAATACCTGCAGTGTAAGACCTTGTCTATACACATGAAACGAGTGGCAGGACAATACAAGACAAAAGACAATAAAGATCTTAAGAATGAAATAGTACATTTCCAGTGTAGACAGAATATATTTTATTAATAATGTTACATCTTACAATGATTAACAGTTTATCAAGGTTTAGATTTTTTTTTATAATGAACTCTATTGCAAGTCCTCAAAGATAATTTCACAGTTCTATACTAGGAATCTATTTGTACGTTGTTTTTGACAAAATTTCTTATATTTGTGTCTTCACAGCTTGTTTTGTAACAAGTTAATGGGACAATTAGTCAAAACATTAAAATTATGTAATTTATTCGCTTATGAGGTGTCCCAAATCTGTCAACATTTCTTTATTCTTATAAACACAGTGAACGATTTTTTTAAGAATGTTTACACTAAACAGATCTTTGACCCAACTGACTAACACAATATAATTATTTTCTGTTCTGTTTAACACAAATTAGGTTTAGTAGTTTGATTTAAGATTTCATTTGATTAAGATTACTTGGAAATATGATTGTTTGAAAAATACAAATAAAAACAGTTTGTTGTTATTTCGAAATTGTGTACACAAAAATAGAATACTTAAAATACTGAATACTGAAACTAAATTTAAGTGTCAAAAGATCTTTCATGCTTCCAACCGTTTCTAACTTTGATATTTTAAAACTTACCATAACATCGTTTGTTTGTTAATTTCTTAAGTTTAGTTCCTGTTCTGAAGTGTGACTGTGTTACATGCCTGTGAATTCCTCATTATTTTCAGACTGCTAATAGGAGTTTTGTTTGCTGTTTGATGGAGGGATAGAAGTTAAATGCCACATCAAACTTCTGTGGTTTTCCCTTCTCTTCGGGAATTTGTAATTGATGTGACGCCTCTTTACTTTGACAAGCATATTTCTCCTTTTATCATTTAGTGTATTTTTTCATCTGGAAATACATTTAACAAGCATAGCGGTTTATCTCTACATTTGCACAGGACCAGTTGCTGCCGCTCATAATGTCTTTTGTGCGCTTAATTTATAAAAGAAAACTGAGCTAAAGTAACCAGCTTTCCGGTGCTTGTTTTCCATTTCTTATCAGAAGGTGATAATTTACTTCCCTATGGTGTGCACAGTAATCTATACAATGCTTATGTACAATAAGCTTTCTATGTTTCTATCGATTCTCACATGCAACAAAGCAGAAGTAAACCATAGAGGTGGAAGATGATTGATGCTTGATTGTGATAGCATTAGTGTCTGGTAAGTCCTTAAGACAGGCTTATTGCATCACAGAGTTATTTCTGCATCGCCCCTGTGGGACGTAACTGATCTCACCTGGTTTTCAGAAACCTGCTCAACTCAACGAGTGGTTCTAAATCTAATTTAGTTGCGCTCCCCCCTTTATACCTTCAAAAGAATGTTATGGCCCCCTAAGTGCCTAAGTGACAAATGAAGAACCATCACCTACAGCTAAACCTTGCAAAAACAGAACTTCTTGTCATTCCAACCAATCCAAAGACCCATTTTGACCTCTCTGTTCAACCAGGATTATCAATCTTTGTGCCCTGTAGGACAGCCAGAAACTTAGGAGTAGTAATCAATGATCAGCTAAACTTGACCGATCATGTTGCCAGCACCACCAGATCCTGCAGATTCCTGCTCTACAACGTATAATTCAGGCTCTGGTCTAGTCCAAGCGGGACTACTGCAATGTTCTTAACTCCCGGTGTGTACAAACAACCCTCTAAAGATGATACAGAATGCTGTGGCAAGAGTGGTTTTCAAGAAACCGAAAACAAGCCATGTCACACCTCTCCTCATCAAACTACATTGACTTCCCATAGCAGGTCATATTAAATTCAAAGTTCTCCTTATAGCCTAGAAGACCACTACAGGTTCAGCACCCTGTATCTTCACTCTCTGATTCACAGGTAAACGCCCTCCTGATCTCTGTCTTGTGATGTCAGCCCAAAAGGATAAGAAATCACTTTCTCACACCTTTTCTGGATCAGTTCCTCGATGGTGGATGATCTGCCCCTTACCACACGTTTGGCAGTCTCAGTCTCTATCTTTATAAAAAAAAAATGCATCTTTTCCATCTACACCTCGCCCACTAAAACCTCGTTCCTAACCTCTACTCACTCTTTTTAAAAATAGAAAATAACCTTTTTCTTGCCTCCTACATGTTTTATTTTGCCTTGTGTAACCTAGTAAAATTGTTGTAGCACTTTTTCACCTTTTGTTATCCCTGCCATTTACCATTTCATCGTCTCCTCAATTCTTTGTTAGTCCCTTTGGATATAATTTCTTCTAAATGCCCTAAATGTAAAATTGTATGTAAATGCTACCCCCAACATAGTCCCTGAACCCTCAACTCAGACCATTGCCAATTAATTTTAAAAAAAGAAACAAAAGGAATTAATGCTTTTTATACAAAAAAACTTTAAAAAAACTGCATCACTTGAAAAATATATATTTTTTGCATTTAACAATTCAAGTGGAACTGCTGAACTATCTGCCTGGGACTGTGACACTTTACTGGGTGTTCTCTTTCCTTTTACAAACCGATCCATCTTGTACCGTACGTTTTTTGGATGTGTAAGAATTTGAGAGCCACTGACCCAAACAAGTGTCATGAGCCTTAGCATATTGTAGTACAGTTATGAAATTGTAATGACTGAATTCAGTATGAATATTTGTATCTTAAAAGAATACAGAAATGATATACTCCATAGCTGCAGGGTGGTATGTGAATGTTCTATTAGGGAAATTGTATTTAATAACAGTGGAACACCCTCTTTCTCCCTTCATAAAGAAAGATTTACATTTGAGCGAGACGGTCATTGAAAACCTATTAAGAGAAATGGAGCAATAAAGTCCAAATCCACCAGAGGTTAAACACCAGTCAGTTTGTAAATCGCCTGTAGTATAACTTTAATAGAAACGTAATTGAGATCATATAATGGTCATTGTCATTTCATCTCATTATGGATGTGGTGATGGAAATATATAATCCCAATGCACACAACTACAGCATGACATGATGGGAGTTCTGTGACAAAATGTGCTCTTCACTTTTTTCTCCCTGTCTTAGTGGTTTCACTAGAACAGAACAGGGAATCATCGAATCCCAGATGCTATAACATTCTGTCTCGGATTAAGGAATAACGAAGATGTCCGTTCCGTGATGTGCTTGGTTCCCTAGGACTTCAAAGCTTAGATCAGTATAGCAACCGGATTTTGGGATTACATTCCGTGCTTGCACTAAAATCAATTGTGTTTGATGTTGCTTTAGCATGTATGCGACGCTTTAGACTACTCAGCAACATGCAAATCGTGAGGAATCAAGATGATGAAGGAGATGGAGAGATGGATACTAAAGAGCAAGAGAGAGTTGGAGGTTGTGAACTACAACTGCTTTTAAATCCCATAATTATCAGAGGCAGTATGAGATAAAAGGAAATTGCCACACTCCTCTTAACCACTTCCAAATGGCATCTCATTAATGTCTAATCATGTTTCATTACATGAGATGTTACTTTGTAACTTTTGGCACTTTGTCACTTTTAATGAAAGGAAACAAACAATGCTGTATTAATCTGAGACTCATGCATGAATTCAAATCTATCTATCTATCTTCTATAGGGATTGTTTGACATTGTGTCAACACTCTGAATGCACAAACTAACTGGCTGAAAGGACACAGTTTCTTCTCATTTCTGATTGCTTGTTTGATGAGGCATGTGCAAGCGTTCGAAACACACGCTGTAAAACACACGCAAGGATGTGTCGAGCTTGTTAGGTAAATATCAGCCAATCACGCTCATCTGTTTGTTCTGCAAAGCTGTCAATATGAAAACTAACATTATCAAGGCTGTAAATTAAAAGAATTTGCCTCATGTGTATGAACAGTACATGTTCAATCCATAGCATCCCAACAAACCTCAGTACTTGTGACTTTTATCTTTGACAGCATTATTAGGTTTGTGATTCACCGAAAAAAACAGGCCATTGCATAGTCGATTAATTGCTTCATTCTTCTTTTTCTGCGTCTTCACTGTCTCTTCTCTGTTTTCTCTATGTTCAGTTCCTTTGTTTCCCCCCATGTGAGATAGCAGTGTAAATAACCCATTATATCACAGATATGACACTTCGGGTACCGCGCATCGCTGACATCCTCCGTCACCCAAATGGCCGTAACCAACCGCAGCTGTCATAATTACACAGAAATGACCTGTCACCAAGCAGACGCATTATGCACGACACAAACGTGAAAGATTCTATACTGTCACCGGGTGCTTTGATGTGTTTCGTGATATGTGGTGGGAAATGCTCTTGTTGAGACAGGTTTTAAATTGATGAAAGAAATCATTTCCAGAGCAAAACAAATCTAGGCAGTTTTAATGCTTGGAGTTCTCAAAACAAGAGACGTCGGACATGTACGAACGAGTCACTCAAAGGAGCCGCTTGAGAATTTATGGTGGCATCTTTGCATGCCATTGTGTGAGAGGAAATTTAATAAACCTATATATCTGATGCACAGTGGAGCATCACTTTAATGTCTCTGTCCTGATTCATCCACTCAGTCTATAACTCACTCACCTTCCACTCAAAGACAGGACAGAAGTGCTGACTATTTCCTTTTGACCCAAAGCTGATTTCTTGCTTCCCGAATGGTTGGTCCCAATTGGGAGATGTTATTTTTACTCATCCTGGTCAGAAGGCAGCCTGAGTGCGCCAATTCGGTGAACGGAGCTCCAGTTTTCTGTCAAAGTTGCTTTCTGTTTTCTGAATTTTAAACAACTGCCCCTAGTTGCCAAAGCTGGGTCTATTGTAATCTCGGAACACAAGAAAAGAGTTTCATCCAAGAGCTTTTAGATCCCCATAGACATAGATTCAGTGTACACTTAGAGAGCAGAAGAATATATATATATTTGTGGCTTTGGGTCATTGTCAAGTTGAAAGAACCAGCCACGACCCAAATGCTCTGACTGAGGGAAGGTGGTTTTGCCCTTAAATTTCACAATACATGGCCCATTTCACCCTCTCCTTAATACAGTGCAGTTGTCCTGTCCCCTGTGCAGAAACTCCAACCCTGCCCCCCCCCAGAGCATAATGCTTAAGAAATCTGGCTGATTGGCAAGTGATCAAATACTTGTTTGACACAGTAATTAACAAATAAATTGTTAAAAAATCATACAGTGTGATTCCCAGTTTTGTCTTTTTAGATTCTAGACCCCTCCATGATTTTTAAGTAGGAGGAATTGCAAAATCAAAGGGTGGTCAAAAACTTATTGACCTCACTCTCTATATATATAAGCAAAATGTTTGTGCACACACACACACACACACACACACACACACACACACACACACACACACACACACACACACACACACACACACACACACACACACACACACACACACACACACACACACACACACACACACACACACACACACACACACACACACATGAATGATCTTGTGGATACAACTTAAATACCATTTTAATGTAATATATGGTAATGAAAATAATATTAACTGCCGAAAACAACCAGCTAGGTTGATTGCCTTAAACATCCATAGATATGCTACCTTTGTAATGCTCTGTTCTATTTAAAAAAATGTACATTTACAGAAACAAAGTGAAATAAAAAAAGGGTAAAAAAATAATAAAGACGAAGTTACAGATTTACGACATCATGATATCAGCAACAAGTACATATTCAATAAGTAATATGTAACAGACCAAAGCTTTGTTCAACTTTTAATGAAATAAAATAAGTGCAGAGACTGAAAGACAAGATGATAGTTGATCTAAGTGCCCAGCAAAACATGATTTGGAAAAAATCCTTCATATAAAGAACAAACAGAGATGGATGTGTAATGGCAAGCTGTCCCTGTGAGAGGTCATATTGAGGACATGCAGAGAGAGAGAGAGAGAGAGAGAGAGAGAGAGAGAGAGAGAGAGAGAGAGAGAGAGAGAGAGAGAGAGAGAGAGAGAGAGAGAGAGAGAGAGAGAGAGAGAGAGAGAGAGAGAGAGAGAGAGAGAGAGAGAGAGAGAGAGAGAGAGAGAGAGAGAGAAAAGAGTGAGAATCAGTTCCAGATGGTTTAAAAATGGAACAGCGAGGTTTATTTTGCCCATCTTGCTGTCTCTCTCCATCCTGCAGATTTACAAACCTAAAAACAAAGGCGCGTGGCATAAATAAAACAATACAAGTCAAACAGTGTCTGTAAACCTGTAATATCATCTTTTGTAAACTAAAAGGTTCAAGCAATAGAGATTCTGTCAGCATCATACACATTTCTGTTCTGGAGAGGTGAAGTGAGATGAAGACAAGCCCTGAAGCTCTGATCGAACATCTGCTTCTAAGTTTAAGAATGTCTTAAACTGCCCAAGGCAAAATGAGAGTACTCTTTTAAAACAGCCTGCACTGCACGTAAACAGAACAAAAACACATACACACAAACTTGACCGATTTGAACAGCATTTTTAACAATATTGACTTGTTGTTCAATTAAAAATATCCCACAATGAGCATAGGTAATGTTCTTCTATGAATACATTACATAACAAAACAATAATTGTTTTTAATGACCCCTTGAGTATTAATTCAGCAAAAGTATTTAGCAAAACGTGTCAATTTTACCGTAACCGTAATATTGATAACTCTTCACATGAAAGAATTGAACTTCAATTACCCCAAATGTTGCTTATTTTTTAGATGCTTTCACACTGCGGAAACAATTACATAGCTTCTGGACGATTTGCCACTTTTTATTGTCTGCACTGCTAACAGGTTGAACTTTTGTTCCTTCATTGTTGTTGTTGTTGGAAGTAGAGGCTTAAATGACATTCATTTTGACCTCTTTATGTCACTATAAGTTCCTTTTTTGGGTATGAATGCAATTGGAAAAATGGTCTGAAAACATCGTTCAAAAAGATCAGACCTTTTTAATCATACCAGATATTACTCCACCAACCATGTTAACTCATCATCTTTATTGTTTAAAGTAGTTCAAATGACAGACGCACAACAAAGATTCTGTGTTTTAAAGTTTGTTTCTCAAATTATACATCATGCTATAGTGGTAAGGATTTATGTTGTTACATAGAAAGGGTGCACCTGGTTGTAATGCATCATTAATTACATTAGAAAAGCTGTTTCTATCCTCTAACACAAAATTAACCGCCATGTTTCTACAGTAGGCCTAAATGGCAAATGTCTTATAAATATGTTATCTCATTTGGCAAAGAACCGTATATGGGACAACATCTTTACATTTATATTACATTTTGTCATTTAGTTCAGGCTTTTATCCAAAGTGTCTTACAAATGAGGTTTACAAAAGAAGCATGTATAACACACAATAACAACGCAATCGTAAGCTAAATTGATGCCAGTCCTAGCAAGAATAACATAGCATACATACCAAGTTATTTTTTTTAGAAAAGTGAGGATGTTAAAGAAGGTTACTTTGTGGGTTGAGTGTAAACGGAATAGATGGGTTTCAAGGCGGTCTTTGAAGATGGAGACAGAGTCTGCCAGATGCGTTGTAACGGGCAGCATCGTGGAACTGACCCAGAGAGGGTGCCTGAGAGCGGTACCAGACTTCCATCATTCGCTGAACGAAGGGATATGGCAGACACATACGTCTGTATCAGCGAATGAAGGTAGGGGGGTGCTATACCTGTGGTGGTTTTGAAGGCGATGAGGAGAGCTTTGAGCCCTATGCGAGTGGCTATAACGAGCCAGTGTTACCTGATGAAGAGAGGTGTGATGTGTGCTCTTTTAGGCATTCTGAATCATCTGCAGAGGTTTGGTGCTGGAAGTCGGAAGTAATGCAAGTAGAGCATTGCAGTAATCCAGCTTAAACAGGACTAGTGCCGCACTAGGATTTGCGCAGCATGCTCCGAGAGGAAAGGCCTAATCTTTGTGCTGTGTCAGCAACCATTGTATTTTGAAAGGTATGGTTGAGTGGTGGACTGAGCCGTTGATAGCAATTTGCAACCTCCACACTAGTTTCCCATAGCCAGACCTTTATGCTTAATGTCTGAAGTTTTTAAATGCTTTCATTGGCTAAGGCCAGCCCAAAAAACTATGTGACTGACAGGTGGGACAAACAATCACATTTGGTGCCGCTTGATGTTAAAAGAGGGGTGAAAGTCAAAGACTGATGTTCATTTACAAATGCGTGAATATTTTAAAGGATAAAACCAATGTATATGAGTTCATGCCATAAACGATTATAATTCGATCGTTATGGAAAATTATGGCAACCAATATAAACACGACAGCAGGTCTCCCGGAAATCCTGTGGAATTTAACCAATCAGATGATGACTTCGAACCTTGCTCAAGGGTTTCCCAACAAAATTTTCCTAATGCATCAGATGTAAAGCCAATCAGTGAGCATAACTACTAAGGCTAAGTCTACCTCATCACTAAATGCCGCAAAAAATCGACACACTGGACCTTTAAAGGCCCGGTCTATGATTTTCACATAGTGGACTTTCCAAGTCCAAAAACAATCATGCAACCAATCAGCAGTAAGGGACGTTTTTTATTTAATTATTTAATTATTTTAATCATTTAATTTTATTTAAATTATTACACATTATTCCTTTATTAATGACAGTTTAAATATGAATTATACAAAGACATTATTTGTTCAACGTTTGGCAAATATTTGCTACCCCCGAATGTTCACAAAAGAAAGTCATCTATAAGCTTAACTTTAGATTCTTTGGTCTGCTTTGAGAACTAACAAATTTGTCGATATAAAGATTGAGTGAATCATCTTGATTATATATCATGCTTCAATGAGCAGAAGAACTTAGATGACATTACATTTTATAATTAAGATGCTGTATGTAAGGTAAGCAGATGCAGTACTAAACAGCTTGATGTGTGGCAGGATGGCAGAGAGACAGCGAGGTTCTAACCTCAGCAGGGGATCAATCAAGCGATCATTAAGTATGATGTTGTGCATTGATTAACCTCAGCGTGAGGTTCAAAGGGTGATGGAACATATTTTAGATAACCTTCAGCTTTTTCCAGACACTGGTGGGTAAAGAAACAGGCCCAGCTACATGGAAGTAATGCACACGGCATGCACGTACTTGTACTCGCACACACATTACAGCTGCTGTGTGTGATGGACAGCTGTGATTGATAGATGAGTCAGTCAGGCAGAATAGGGCCAGAAGGTTTTGGAGATGTGTACTGCAAATGATTTTCGGTTGTTTGTGTGCTGGGTTTCAGGTGTTAGCTTTAAATAGAAAGTAATATTTTGAAGAACTTTATAAGATATATTACTGCTATAGTACTGCTTAGTACCATTTAGAATCAAGAGTACTTAAAACAAATACACTGTGTGCACAATTATTAGGCAAGTGATTATTTTGACCATTTCATCATGTTCCTAATTTCCCACTCCAAGCATTATAAACCTGAATGTTTATAGGATTAAATGTATCAGTTGATCATTATTTGTGTAAGGTAGGAGGGTGTAGGAGATCAAAATCCTAAATCAATGTGGAGATGGGCTACTGGTATTATGGGCAGGTATTAGATACAAAGATGAGCTAGTTGGAGCTTTTTGGGTTGAAACTGGACTCAAAATCCACTCCAACAACCTCCTGCCAATTTTAAGAAGACATATTCTTCGAGCAATGGTACAGGAAAGCAATGGTACATTGTCTTTTTTGCAAGACAATGCTCCATCAAATGCATAAAAGTACTCCATTGCATGGCTGGCAAGTAAAGGCTTTGCAGATGAAAAATAAATGACCACATTCTTTACCTGACTTTATTAAACCTTATTGAGAAATTTACAGGGAAGGTTAACAGTACACAACTCTGAACATTGTCTTGGAGGCTTAGGTTGCGGCTACACAAAAAGTTGATTCTGACCAGATCACAGACTGAATCTGTGAATGGAGGGCTTATGGCTGTTGTTGAAAAGAAAAATCTTTGTTTTTCATGTAGTTGCATAGTAATTCTGCAAACTAATCGTTGCATATTTAAGGTATTCATATAGATGTTCTCTTTAGAAAGCCAAAGCTTCACTTCTACTACTTAGATGTTTGGATTTGAGGATTTGTTATCATTTTTAAATGACCAAGAGCACTGTAGTTGTACAGTAAAAAAATGATACAACTGTCCATAATCATGATGATGATCAGGATGATTAATATTTTTTTATAAAATTACACGTAAACACTGAAGGCTTGCATATTCTTAGAGTTTGAAGGATATACAGTAGAAGAAATAAAGAACAGTTGTACAGATTCTATTTATAGAGAAATGATTGGGTTTATGTGTGGGATAGCGGTCATGAGTGTTTACTGTACATTGCAGAGGCTTAGAATGTGGGTTGGACAAAATATGTGTACAGTTTCACCTGACAGGGTTATTTATCTATTGTGTTTTCATTGCCTCTTTCTGTCTTTTATTTCTTTTAATCTTTAAAATTAATTATGTTCTTTTTTAAAACAGTCTTTAATAAGTCAGAAAGGTCTAAGTCTAAAGATGATACTTCATTCTAAGTGGGACCCAAATTAAGCAAACATGCAAACAATGTACACCAAATTAAGTTTGTATCTCTCTTGAAAAATAATACTTAAAAAAAACTTCTAAACTTACTTTTGTTTGTTACATTGTTTTATAAGTTTTTCTCACAATATATTCGAAGTATTCTTAGCTACAATAAATTATAAATTAAGAACATAGCATTGATACCTGTCTGTAAAAACTTCTTTATTCAAGGTGCTTATGTACATCTATTAATGTATGGACAATGATTTATAATTGATTAATTAAAGTTTTTTAATGTGTATCGACTCCATAACAGTATATTGTAAAAAGTTGTTGGTAATTGGTACCCCTAATATTCAATCAGTTCAAGTAAAGTTTTTACTTTGGATTAATTAAACTGTAAATGTGGTATTCTGGTCCTATTCTTCAAAAAAAAGTATTTTTTTATTTAAAACATATTCACATGAATAATTGAAATTCTTTATTTAATTTGATTAAATTGGATAAAATAATATTTACCTAACATTTACTCTCAGTATCAATCCCTTGCAAAGCATGTGCGGGAAAAAAATCTTTAGCAATGCTACATTGATTTGAATATTTATCTCCCAAACAATACCATTAGATGTAGATTTTGTAATTTGAGATGAACGATCTGTTCGAAATATTTTACCTTGATATTTTAGCTGTGAATAGTTGTTGTGACTCAAACTGGCAACCAATCACGATTTCTATGTGGTCATGTGTCGAAAATCGCTATCACTGATAAACACAAATTTTAAATAATTTCTTTTAAATGTGTCTGAAAGAAGTGTAAACTCAACAAAATAGCTTAAAACAGAAACAGTAATTTTCAATTAGACCAACATAAAACTCCATCTTGGACTCCATTTACCACCATAGTGTTTTTTGTTTTGTTAGGTATTTTGAAGAATTTTGAAGTTTTTTTTGACCATTGTAATGCCATGGTAGATAATGGGGTTAAACAGCTGTTTACTTTCAAGCTTTTTTTCTTGTTGTCAAACCAAACAAAGTAATTTAACAGGTTTGTAACAACTCTAAAGTAATTTTATATTTTGATAAACTATCCCTTAAAAATATAATTTTCAGTAAATAAAACATGCAATCTATCGTGTTTGCGGTGAACATGTATTTCCATGCATTTTCCAAATCAATTTTAAACTCAAGCGTGTTGCATGAAATGGAAAGAGGGACAAATGAAGGCTCAGTATCACAGGAATCAATTTCTTCACTTGACAAACTTGTGGGCATCTTTGAACCTGGTAGGCACAGCAGTAACTGTGGAGGGTTTTCGAGACTGAATTGAAAATCCTGTTTCATTGCAGTTTTTCAGATCACTGGAGCAGAAACGTTGAAGCAAGACTGTGGAATGTGTACATCCATATGTGAGTTTCCGTTATGTGAGAACTAGTGTTAAATGATATTGCTTTGCTTCTACTTATGTCCTTATGAATTTGAATTCTCCAGATGAATTGAGGGAATCATTCGTTTCACCTGGGAGTCCTCACTCTTCTATTAAATTTTGGGAACCATCGTGTGCAGAAATTCATTTGTAATGTTATAAGCTCATAACATAGCAGATGTGGGGGTGTTGCCATGTTTACACTTAAATGAATTTGTCAGTGCCAAAGGGATTCGCACGTTCATGACGCACAAAAGGAGTTTTGCTAATGATGCCTCATGTAGGTAAGTTAGTAATATTGTGTAGTATTATTACAAATTTAAAGAGACCATAATGTGGAAAGTAGGGGATTATTTAAAAAAAGGCAGAATCACAAATGAAAGAGAATGCCTGGGGTTAGCCTGCTGGCGGTATTGAAGCACAAGGGTTAACACATATACGTTCAAAGAATCTATACGTCTCTTGCATACACTACTGCTACACAGTTTCGGATACTACAGTTTCCTTAGTCCATAGTTTTTCCTGCTTTGTGGCAATAATGGCCTTAAAGAAAATTGAAAATTTTGCCATAAATGACTTACTCTCTAGTTTTTCTGACCTATCAAAATTATTTGTTTGGTTCACAGAGAAACATATTTAGACAAATGCTTGTACCATAAACCACTTGACCCCATTAGCTACCGACTTTTTGCACACTGATATTCTTCAAAATATCTTATTTTTTGGTCAACAGAAAAATAAATGAATAAGTAATATTTGAAAATGAAGAGATATATTTTCAATGGGGTCCAAAAACTGTTTTGGTTACATCGTTCCAAATTCATAAAAAACTTTATATTACTTATTTCTGAAAACTCTGCTTTCAACTCTAAACTTTATCTCAGTTAGAAATATTCTCACATAACCTCTACGCTGTAACCCTATTACTCATAAAATATGCATCTAATGTCAGGCATTGTTTATAACCACATTTTTGCAACCACGCAAGCTAAACTAAAGTGAGTCATACTTTGTTTAAACATTTTTTGCTGTTCATAGAGAACTTTTCAAACATTTCAATATGCTTCCCTTTACAATCTTTTTAATAATCACTGTATTGAAAACCAGCCGTAGGCAGCATGGCAAAGGAAATCCAAATAAATTTTTTTGTATATTACTGTGGATTTGACCACTGAATAACTTTTATTTCTGCCTCAATGAAGGGTTGAAATTGGTCTGGATAAGTTGATATTCTGTCCGGAGGTAATCTGGCTGAGCTTTAATCCCCATCTCAATGTGAATTATTTTAGATGTACATTTTCCCAGAATAAAATCACACTTATACTGTACAGGTTTGTTTTGTGTGACACAAGATCAGATCAATGCAGGAAACATACATGACGTGCAAATATGTTTACACACAAGAGATCTTTAGGGAGATTTAACCTTGAACACTCATTTCTTATTGTTTACTGGAAACACACCACCATATTGCTCACAATATAAGATCGTGTTTTTTCTCAAGCTACCAATAATTTGGATAAAATATAAACATTTATCAATTTTATGTTTTTCATTGTTTTTTCATTGGAAATATGTATTTATGTATAAAAAAAATTTATTAATGCAATATTACAGAGAGGAGTGTTAATTAATTTTTATATGTTTTATTAATGCATGTGATTGTGTTTATAAATACAATATTAGTATGCAAAATATATTATCTAAACACACACTTAAAACCCACATGCATGCATATATTATTAGGAAATATTTACATTTATTTACCCATTATTTAGTAATGTTAATTTAGTTAACATTTACTAATTTAAAGGTTTTGGAGGAAACAAAATGGGGCCTGAAACTCTTCTTAAAAAAAGTTTGTTTTTGTGGTCTACAGGTGTACACACGATATGGAAAGTGCTATACTTTTAATGGAAATAAAACGTCACCCAAGCGAGTTAGACAGGGCGGCACAGGAAATGGCTTGGAGCTGATGCTGGACATCGAGCAGGATGAGTATCTCCCCATTTGGAGAGAAACCAGTGAGTAACCCTCTTGTGAAACAAACCTTAAGCATGAATCTTTCTGTAGATATAACTTCTTCCGGTTTTCCCAGATGAGACGACTCTGGAAGCAGGCATTCGGGTTCAGATCCACAGTCAGGATGAACCACCATACATCCACCAGCTGGGTTTCGGGGTCTCCCCGGGATTCCAAACATTTGTTTCCTGTCAGGAACAGAGGGTATGTTGAACTGTGATAAAACTCACGCTCTCTCTCACTACTCGCATGCCAAACAGCTGTTAGAGTTCAGTGTTTTTCTAGTTTAGAATGAGGAGCCGTGTTAAGGAATCATCCATTTTTAAAACTGAATGCATTAGACTGTTTCTCTTGGAGCTGTAGGGTGCAATCGGGCAAAACATAACCATACAGACGTTCCCTCAAATTTCTGGCGTCTTTTAGCTAACATACCTGCCACAGCCGTGGGGAAACTGTCGGGCCTCGTCCGAGCCCGTGATCCCTGGATATGACACCTACAGCGTCAGCGCTTGCAGGCTTCACTGTGAAAGCACACAGGTGCTGAGAGAGTGTAACTGCAGGATGGTTCATATGCCAGGTGCGTGTATAAACTGTCTGGATCATTAAAAACACACCATGCTAAAGCCTATCCCAAAAAATCTTGATAGGGCGTTGTGTCAACCATCATCTGTGTCATCATTCCGTACTTTACTGGATTTCTTTGAAAAGAGCTTTCTCACCCATTTTGTTGACTTTTATAAATTATTTATAAGCCGTTGCATTGATGTGTTGGATTAGTTTTGGCATGTCAAATCTCTCTACAGGCGATGCCGATATCTGCACACCTCGGCAAATCAAGTGTGTTGACAAGGCGCTGGGTAAGAACAACAAAGATTGATTTAAACACAACCAAATGCTGATGTTGATTTGTAAACCTGCCTGTGATAACAAGGCCAAAGTGGGACAATCCAATTCTGGGAAAACATTCAAGTTCGATTTTAGCTATTAATTCCACTATGATTTCAATCTTTGACATGGTCCTACTTAGTCAATGTTATATCAAATTATTTTTGAGTACCTGTAGTGTAGAATCACGCTGTTCATATCTCCAAAAAGTATTTTTTTCTCACATTTACAGAAAACAGATATAGCTTTTAATTTGTTTCTGAAAACAAGCCATGAGTAGTGCTTGTGACATTTCTGCTCACGAATGATTCTCCTGGAATGTCCTGAAGGTCACACTCTCTGACCATGTTGAAAATGACAATTCAACACATTTAACAGTCTAAAGCATTTATAATGTGTAAAACGGCATTATACTTCCCTCTTAAGAGCAAGATTGACACCTAATCACAATTCATTTCAGTGCTTCCATCGTATATTTCCTGTACTCATCTACAGCTTTACTCCAGAAGAGCACAGGGGATTCATGTCCCTGCGAGACACCATGTTATATGACTCGGTATGGAAAAGAGCTCTCCATGGTGAAAATCCCAAGCAGGGGATCTGCCCGCTACCTTTCTCGCAAATATCAGAAATCTGAGGAGTACATCAGGTAAGTCTAATGCATTAATGTGCACGTGTGTGCACGGCATCAAGGGTAGGTTTGCTACAAATATGTTGTTAAACATTAATAAAGAACAAAACAAAATAAATGATGTGCTTTTGCCATGGGAATTAGAAGGAATGCTTTTGTTAGGTACTTGCAAAGCCATCCTGCTCCCACATGTTCCATCAGCCTTTTCTAATGACTAAAACAGGTCATTTATATAAACAAATGAGAAATGTAATTGGGGCCTTCTATTCATGGTCTCAAGAAAATAAAAAATGTTTTAAAAAATCCTCTTAAAATGTACATTCTCCATTCCAAATTATGTTTAATTTTAAATATTTCCATCGTATTATTACAGTTAGGAACCTTGAGATAAAACAATTCTGCTTGCATAAAAGTTCAGGAAACAAAAACAATTATTGTATTTAATGTTGTAAATGATGTGTTTATATTGAAAAAAGTTACATTTAACCCCTTAGTGATTTTTCATTTTTCCTGAACTTCAGAAACTGAGACAGGTTAAATGTCCTGTGTGACTGAAATAATATTTTCTGACCTTAAATATTAAATGTATATTCTTTATATATGAAAGAAATATAACATGTTGTAAATGCAAACAAGGTTAGACTTTGTAGATGGGTCCTTATTCAAAGTCAAAATATATTTCTGCAAAAAAAGTAAGATTGAACTTTATATTTCAAAGGTGATGATTTCATATAACAACCATTTATATCATATATTGCTGAATTCACAGAGACAACTTTCTCATCTTGGATATTTTCTTTGAGGGGCTTAACTATGAGACTATAGAACAGAAGAAAGCATATGACATCGCTGGGCTGTTGGGTAGGTTTGTAGTCACCTCACACCCCAGTTACAAATATCAACACGGTTCCTAAGGGCAAACCATGTGCCTTCTCAGAAATTATTATTTATGAATGTGACACAAACAATATTTAGCACCCGTGATTGATTTTAGAGTCTGTGAAACAGACTTTTCTCTCTTTTATATTTCGTTTTAATTTCCAGGTGATATTGGCGGACAGATGGGGCTTTTCATTGGGGCTAGCATTCTCACTATACTAGAAATACTTGACTACATCTATGAGGTATTTCATTATATTATTAGGGGCAATAAACACGCACATATAACACCATCTGTACGCTGCAAGCTCTTGGGTTCTTTATGTCTTTAGGTGGTCAAATACAAAATCAAACGACATTTGAAACCAAAGACGGACCAGAAACAACAGAACCAACGGAATTTAATCCAAGAGCAGATCCAGAGAACAAAGAACCTGCGGGAACAGAATTTGAGGGCCCAGCAGACTAAAGGAACTGTAGCTACAGTCCGATTTGAAGAAGTCAACGTCAAGGTGAAACAAATCAAAAGGGACATTTTTTGAGGTTTCTATTGCATCTATAACATTTGTTTTAAATGTTTTAACAGGCAGCCAATGATGTAGCAATGGCTCAACCATACAACGCTCATCCAACATCAATATTACCAAACCATCACAACTCGCAACCAGCTGTACAGCAGGACTTCGCTTGCTAAGAGTGTTTATGATTCTTGTCACTGAACTTGAAAGTGAATGGACCTTCTTCACCTGATACATCTACTAAATATCTTTTTTTCACAAATGAAAGCAACAGCCAAAGTCTGCTCCAGAACCTGCTGTAAACTGTCGTCATTGTTTCAAAACCATTTGAAGAAACCACACAATGTGTTTGACACTTTTTGTTGCATCAGATTTTCTTCTGGGTAGACCTTTCACGTATTGAATACGTCAAAGAGCAGAGATCACACAAATGACCTCATTACCAAATGTAATTCCAACATTTTCTTCAAACAGGAGCTAAATGAAAGTCATGAGGTCAAACCGAGTCGACTGGAAACCTCGCATGTTAAGTGCAGCTAAAGGTGATTTATGAGCAATTCTTCTTTGGTAATGCACTGTACAGTGCTCGCACCATTTCACCTCTTTCATTTTTTTAAAGAACGTAATGAGACTTCTCAGGAGGTGAACTGCTAAAATATGCCACTCGTCTCTTTGTGAGTAGGTGTTATGTTCTGTTCAGTCTTATGTAACTTCTCGCATTGTGCTGTAGTTCTTTTAATGGAAATGTCTGTCTCTGGATGTGAAATGGAAAGCAGGAGAACAACGTTTGCTGAAACCATCTCTAGGTCAGAAGAAAATAAAAACTTTGTTAAAAATCTTCTTGGCATGAAAATTGTTTACGAATAGGAGATTTTGTTTTCATCCAAATACAAACATATGCATTGAAAATTGTATGATGTTCGCTGAGTGTCACAAATCAGATGAATCAACACAAGTCCTAATGAGAAAGTTCAGTCTGGAATAAGAATAAAGTAATAGAAAAACAGAAAAATATTCAAATAAATAAAGCTGATTTTTATACAAAATTAAAAATTGAATTAGTAACTGGTCAGAAGTCAGATCCTTCTGAATATGTGGAAATTCCACATGGGGAAAGTTTAGAAGTTATAAAGGATAGGTTTTACTGCCATCTATTGGGCACAACTTCAACAATTTGTGTCATCATTAACACTACAACTAGACATCACTTTTAGTCTGGTGCCTCCACAATAGAAGATATTAAAGGAAAGAGTTTACATATTCATGCAATTTAAAAAGTCAACTGGGGAGCAATGTATGATTACATTAAATTTACATTAAATAATAAACCATTATTAATTATTATTGACACAAAAATCAAATTATAGCCTCTCTCTCTCTCTCTCTGGTCTCTCTCTCTCTCTCTGGTCTCTCTCTCTCTGGTCTCTCTCTCTCTGGTCTCTCTCTCTCTCTCTCTCTCTCTCTCTCTCTCTCTCTCTCTCTCTCTCTCTCTCTCTCTCTCTCTATATATATATATATATATATATCCCATCTAACGTTCCTGTTTCTGTGCACAAAGCACTAAGACTTTAATCTCATTAAAACACGTGAAAACAAACAACAAAAATTTTGTCTTTTTAAAAGTATGAGCAAAACAGAGAAAGGGCCAATTTTATGGGTTGGTTGCATAGCTGTAATCCATTTCACTGTGAAGGAGCAGATTTAAAGGCACAGATTTGCACATGGACCATACAGCTATGCTGCCCCAGACAGCCACAGTTAAGAGGGGAAAGGATGTGTGGGTGGAAGATTGGAATGCATGAGCGGATTCAGAAAACTGAAACAATGTCAAATCCTTTGTGGAAACTTTTCTGTCCCTTTCTCGAGTTTTGCTGCAAACCAGTGTTTCACAAAGCAGGGGGGTCAAACATCAGAAAAGGATTTATTTGTGGTATCCAAAAAAAAGCACCCAACAGGGTCATTTATACAAGAAGGTTTGAGAACCACTCCTGTAAACGTCTGTTGTTAAACAATTAAAGATGCAGAGCAAGTCCTTTCATCATTTCTTCAAGTCTATTCACATTGTAAAACTCGGTGCTCCAAAAGCTATTCATTCCAAGTCGTAAAAATGCAAAGTTTCTCTGAGCACAGGTCAAAAGAGAGATTGAAGTGAGATGAGAACAGTTTATGAATGTTTAAGTGCATTAACAGTTGCAATTCAAGTGCCTGCAGAAGAAGTGCGTCTTTAATTGTTTCTTGAAGATTTCTTGAATGTCCCAGAAGATTTCTGTTTGGATTTGAAAGATCCAAAAAGCACCTCACTGTTAAACCCAGCCAGCAGACATCAGCAGTCTCTAGTTCCCTAAAGAACGGATTTGAAGACAGCAAAAGTAGCACTGCTGGCATTTAACCACTTCACAATACTCCCCTGTTACTCACAGGGTAGCTCAGGTGCTGTTGCTTCGCTCCTGTTCAAATATTAGCATGGCCAACTGGGAACGTGACCCTCGAGCCTCCACATTGCTCTGGAGACATCGGTGGAACACGTCCTCATTTAGCCGCGGATCACAGGTACGGTTGCGGTACGCCTGACGCAAAGCAGGCTCGACGGCACGAAACACGTGCATTCTGGAGTACTGCACAAACATGTCATACAAGTCCAAAATTTCCAGCAGATCCTCGCTCTCCTGCAGGTCCCCTGCCATCTGGGTGCGTGAAGACATGTAGTCAGAGTTGTAAAAGCACGCTTCCTCAAAAACATTGCGGTCAAAGTGACCTGCCTCCCTGACTAGATCTGGCGAGACAGGGGGTGCCTGGTCCGGGTAAGCAACACGGGGGTCGAAATCTTGAAAGTGGATGGGAAAGAAAGCCTGCCAGCCGTTAATCGCATTCATACGACATCGATTCAAAAACTCAGAGTTGAGTATCGTGTCAGGAGTGACGAGGAGAAAGAGTGTCTCCAAGGGATGTTTCCTAGAAACTATGTCCAGGATCCGCAGGACACCAGAGCTTTCTGTTTTAATGCTTATCCATGACACCTTCACGCTTGGATAAGTGTGCTCAAGGGAGGTGACCTTAGCTTTGACATCTGCAAAAACATCCTCCGTGCTTACTTTTTGAGCCTCAGCGGGTTCGTAAATGAACAGGAGGTTGAGAACAGCATTCTCACCGGTCTCAAACATGTTGGAGGAACAGTGTTCCAAGAAGTGCAGCGCTACATGCGACTCATAACTGCTAAGAGGAAGGAGAACATGTACTCGTGTAGCCTCAGTAACGTAAGGCATTGGGATGATCTCCACCTGGCTGAGGGGACGCACAAGATGTACGCGGTGGGCGATTGATTTCTGGTGGCCAGACTCGGACGCGGCCTGGAGCTGAAGGTCCAGGGTGTACTCCATCCCTCGAGTGTGATCGAAGCGTCGGTAGCCATTCACAAGTCGGGGAGTGCTCAGTTGTATAATAGGGTTGTATTTCTTGTTGAGCTCCTCTAAGGCAACCCGGATGATGTCAGACACATCCTCACGGTCAGCGCCAATGAGCTGGCATTTGGGGGCGCCATCCACGCATGAGAAAAGATGCTCCTCGGTGAAGTAATCCCAGCGTAGTACTTCAAATCGGCTTTTGGGTTCAAAGGGTGGAGGTATGCCGATGGGCCACAATGTGCTTCTGTTTCCATCCACCGCCATTCCACTGACTTTCTTTATCTCTGACTAATGGGTAAAGGAAAGAACAAAAATATCAATATATATGTATTCGGCATGATTCATTATGACTTAAACTAGATAAGTATTCATTCATGGCATTGTTGACTTAAAAAGTTAAGTTTACTAGCCAGTAAAGACTCCTGATCATGGGAATATGTCAGGAAAATCATACGCTGTAAAGCCAAGTTATTCCATACTTATAGTATCTTATTTGAGCTTTTAGTATCAGTTTTCGTATCAGCATATATTTGCAAGCATTTGTAAATGATGTAATTATTACTAACCTGCAGTTTCTCAATCTCCTCATAAGTCCTCTGCAGTTCTATTTCGGAGAATTGTTTGTGAAGGCCGTACATAAGTTCTGCCCTGGTCACAGGGTAAACGGTAAGAGCATTCTGAAATCCATCATTGCCTACTGTAGGAAGGTCCATATTATTTTCAATTTGAAATGAAGTATAATTCAGCCCCTGTAAACCAACAGAAATGTTTAAAATTTGATATACTGTATAGAATGTTCTTCAATAGATATTACATTGAAATGTATTGTGTTTAAAAGGAGAAGTATCCCTTTGTTTCATGCATTATACATGCTTTAGACTGTTAAAAATGTTTAGTTAGCATTTTCAACATGTTTTTGTATCTTTTTTAATCTTTAACTGGTACTTTAAAACCGTCAAAAAGTTTTTAGTTTTAATGTTTTATTGTTCATTCTCCTGTTAAATCCCACCCACTCATCAATCTGAGTATGAGGAAGAGCACAAGCATCTGAATGTACATTCCAGAAGAAGCCCTCGTGAGAAGATTGGTCGCGAGTGCTGCTTATGACCTGCCTGCGGGAACTCAGATCTTCCCGGAAAAAACGTAAATATCTTTCTTAGATGTGCGTACACCAAAAAGTTTCAAAGATACGAACATCGCGAATCTACTAACAGGTACTCAAGATTAACATAAGATTGGCAGAACCTGTGTGTGATACTTCCCCTTAAACAACATGTGGCACTTTTTTATCCTTGCTTTTCATAGAAAGCTTTTCTGGGTTCATTTAGTTCTAAAGACCCCTGCAAGGTTTGCAGCAATGTTGTTTAATGTCTTCTTGTAATCATGCCTATTAACTTAACATATCTCAGCAGGTCGACAGCTGGCCTGCAGAGAACAGGAAGTCTTTTAGTTTGTGGCTCAGCAGTGCTCGAACTTCATCATGGCAGTTACCCCGGTGTTTGGACAGTAACTTGCCTCATATTAGATTTTTACAGCTTGCAAATGTCAGTGTGAAACAATGATGTTTTATGTTCAGGTCACTGCTTTTCCTTAACTGTCCGAAACATCTGCAAGCTATTTTTGTGATGGGTTACCCCCGCACAAGACTGACAGCTCACTTAATCTTTGAAGCAATCACTATATTCTTCTTCCTGTCCTCCTTGTAATTATATTATGATGAAAACTATTTAGTAATTAATTTTGTTCTAAAAATGAGGATGCATGTTACTGTACAGATCATAAAATCTAAATCCAATAAGACTATTTAGGACCCAAAGATCTACACTTGAATGTTAAATCCTCTGATAAGACAGCAGCCAACAGCCAATCATATTCCACTTAAAAAGGGACAATTCATCCCCAAATATTCTCTTGTTATTTATATACTTTCATGTTTTTCACAACCTGTATAATTTTCATTCATTTGCTAAACAAAAATGCAAAAAACATTACCATCAACTCAATTAGATGTTCATTACATGAACATAAAACCACAAACACTTCTCTCAAAATATCTCATTTTGAGTCATAAACAGGTTCTCAATGACATTAGTGGGAGTAAATGAAAACATTTTGGTAAACCAACCCCTTTAACCCATTTATGCCGGTTCTTATCAAAATTGTTCAGAACATTCCTATATAACTGTAAGCTTGTTTGAGTATGTATGTGTACCAGCCTCAGACCTCAAAAATACTGAGAACTACTGATCATTCGGGCTCTTCAATGCATTGAGGCCCCCATAAGACACAGCTTGCCCTTTTAAAAAAAGCATGGACTCTTGGGTAAAGTGGTTTCCTGTCAAAACTAGAGACCCCGGGCGAAAAATACAGTCACTTGTGAACGGCATAAATATTGGCAACTAAGGAAAACTGCAATGTGAAAAGTTTTCTGTAGCAATACGGGACTGTTTTGAAAGTTTTTAAGGATCATCTGTATATACATGACGCCACAACCCCACAATCAAAACCACATTAAATTTATTTAAGAAGAGCGATATAGAGAAAAAATGTGACGTGGGATGGCATGCAAAACAATGCGATATTCAATATGCAATGTGATATTTATTTTTCTAAATCTAATTTAAATTTATTTTACTTTATTTTAAAACACTATGCAAGAATCATATGCTTCACATTATTTTAAGAAAATGAAGGCATTACTAAAACTTTAAAAGTAATTGCTATCTTCACATGGCTTGCTTGCTTAATTACATTTCTGCATTCATACAAAAAAATTAAAAAGGGTGCTGGACCAAAAATCTGTTCTACAAGCAAAATGTTTTCCATCTCTACACCCAACAACGTACATACAACTTAGTGTATAATATTTTTACATAACTTGTCAAATTAATTAGCGCAGTCAATGCAAACCATGCATATTGCGAACTCTACTCTCATCCACATTTAGCCTTGGAATCTATCTTGATTGGTGTCTCATGATGTAACAAAAGTACCTGAACCACTCACCTCATATTCGTCCACACAGCTGGTTCCAGTATAATGAATGATACACCGACCGAGCCACTCATCGGGTCTGACACTTATGATATCAGTCCTACAATGGTCCAGAAAAGGCTGCAGCTTCAGAAGCAGTGCACGGGATAGCAGAAATCCTGCTCCACCGTGACAGTACTTGCCCTGCCTCTCACCTCCAATGAAGTCTTCCGGACGGCCCATGTAAAGCTGAGGGTCCATACTAAGATGGTTCACTAGGTTTTTCAGCCTTTCAGGCTGGGTGTAGGTGTTGTCCTGAGTGAGGTAGAACCAATCATATTCAGCAATGTGGTGTTCAAGGAGATATCGGATGGATCGGAACATGTTTGGCACTGGTCGTTCTTCTTCATGGGCAACCACTAACATTCCATGAGGGAGTTTGCGGTTGCGTTTGTCTGTAAAGAAGATGAGGCGGCCATCCAGGTGGTGATTGAGGGTCCGGTTGATGGCCACAGCTAATGTGCTCAAAGTGGTTTTGGAGGTAAATACTGCAACAAAGAGGCGCTCCCGAATTCCAAGTTCTGTGCTGGCGTACCTGGCTCTAAGAGAAAAGATCATTAGAGTTTAATGCTTTTGTTTAGAATCTTAAAACAGACATTTTATAAACTAATGGTTAACATAGTGGATTACTATAAGAATAATACATCCATTTATACAGTAGTGTCTTCTGAACCATACCATGGCTTAACCCGAGGAGCAGATATATACATAATAAATAAACGGAGGTCATAATGAAGTCAAACTTTTATGTTATTGTTACGTCTTAAAAGTTGTTCACATAAAGAATGAATATGCTGTTATCATTTACTCAACATCTTCTCATTTTAAACATGTATGACTTTCGTTCTTTAGCAGAACACAAAAGAAGGTATTTTGATAAATGTGGAACACCAACACCATTTTTTTACACAAAACAAGCGAATGTATTCTGCTGTTGTTAAAATATCTTTTTTGTGATCTATAGAGGATAGTCATACAGATGACAAGAGGTATGATGACAGAACTTCAATATGAATGCAAATGGCTTACATAATTGGTGAATGACTTTATTCTCATAAAAGTAATTGTCCAACTAACAAAAACTTTCATTATGATTTATATTTTTAAAACCTGAAGGTTAAAATAGGTTGTCACTATAAATAAAATGTTACTTTTCTTGCCCATAAAAAATTATTGGGGACGGCTTGGTATTAAGCACATTAATTGTGTAATAAGTGGTGGTTGTTGACATGTTGCTCTTCTTTATTATGCAAGAAATCTGTGCCCTAAATAAGCTTCCGTCAGACTTTTCATATATTGCATCTGTATATATAGATTATACACCAAACAAACTGTTTGCAATACTTTCCCTCAGACATTTCACATATAGCATATTATAACTCTTTGCATATTCTATTCCATCTGGAGCTCTTCTGTCACATTGCATTTCCACCATTGTTTGTATAACTTACAGTTTTATTTAAATTTTTTTCTCATTTTTACTTTTCGTTTCCTATGTTACTTGTCACTTGTCTTGCCACCTTACATTGTGTACTTGAAGCTTCTGTAACCAAAACAAATTCCTTGAGTGTGTAAGTAAATGTGGCAATAAAGCTTATTCTGATTATGATTTTGATTCTGAAAAAAAAATGAAATGTTTGATTTCATATCAAATCTGTAGTTTACATTTACATTTACAATGACAAATACAATACAAATATATTTACATATAAATGAATGAATGGTGTTATTTGCCCTGCATGTGCTAGAGGTTGTTGACATTCAGTAATTCGTAATTCAGATTACTGAAGCTGATCCATGATTGACAGCTTCCTCTTTGTGACCTGATGACATCATTAGGCAGCATTGCGTCGAGAGGCCACGGATCAAGAGCTCTGAGCATTAAATCTCCAGCTATTTAAACTCCAACAAGCAGAGCAAAAAGCAATATGCATGCTTAAAGAGTTTTTAATATGAAACGTGTAACTGTGGTAACAAACACTATGTTCATTTTTACATTTATTGATTTGGCAGACACTTTTATCCAAAGAGACATACAATATAATGCAGTACTCAATCATCCCTACAGAGCAAATGGTGGTAAAATGGGGATCAATCTGATCCAGTTCAATCTGACCCTCTTCAATCTGACCCCGTTCAATCTGGCCCGGTTCAATCTGACCCTGTTCAATCTCACCTTCTTCAATCTGACCCCCTTCAATCGGGCTCCGTTCAATCTGACCCCGTTCAATCTCACCTTCTTCAATCTGACCCCCTTCAATCGGGCTCCGTTCAATCTGACCCCGTTCAATCTCACCTTCTTCAATCTGATCCCTACAATCGGGCTCCGTTCAATCTGACCCCGTTTAAATTGACCCGTTCAATCTGACCCCGTTCAATCTGACATCTTTAATCTCACCCCGTTCAATCTCACCCTGTTCAATCTGACCCTCTTCAATCTGGCCCTGTTCAATCTGACGCAGTTTAAACTGACCCCGTTCAATCTGACCCTCTTCAATCTGGCCCTGTTCAATCTGACGCAGTTTAAACTGACCCCGTTCAATCTGACCCCGTTCAATCTGGGCCTGTTCAATCTGACATCTTTAATCTCACTTTGTTCAATGTGACCCTGTTCAATCTGACCCCGTTCAATCTAACCCCGTTCAATCTGACCCCGTTCAATTTTACCCCGTTCAATCCGACCCGTTCAATCTGACCCCGTTCAATCTGACCCCGTTCAATCTGACCCCGTTCAATCTGACCCCGTTCAATCTAAACTTCTCGGGTTCTTGACTTTGCAAATAAAGCCGAAACATCTTTCAACATTAAATGAATATTCCTGCATATAGAACCACTAGCACCTACCTAACAACTTTTTTGGGAGGACCTTGTTGGGCAGGCTTGTTGTAAGGCACTATTCTAGGCTCATAATCGCCTTCCATGTGTCCGTGGTCAGTGGTGCCGGTGGATATCGAGCTGGGCTTTCGAGCCCCCTTTGAGCTCCCTGCGGGCTGCGCTACGAGCATCTCGTCGGTGGCTCTCATCCAATCAGAGTCGCAGGACTCATCCACCCAGGTGATGCTGAGGAGACTCAGAGTGAATCCCAGAGAGATGCCCACAATAATCGGCCCGGTCGGCCTGATGAGAGACATCAGCATTGAGAGTCTCATTCTTCGGCCGTTTTGAGCAACTGGGATGTTTTTTGGCCGGCTATGTCGACAGTAATGCCGCTCTCTCCCCGCACCTATGAAGGGAGACGTGCCGGACAATCCGTGTTGCCTTCTGACGTGTCATCATCTCAGACTCCGCCCTCCGCGAACCGAACGTCAATCAGTGCAGAGTGCGAAGCGCTGAGGTCCGCTATTGGACAGATGCGTGCCAGTAGGCGGGGCCTTGCGCTAACCGCAACTGGGGCAGTTCTAACCCACCATTAGCGGACTCTATAATTTAGGTGCAAAAGTGAATTTGGAAGTTATCCCTAAACGTTGCCAGGAAATCACTTTTGACTTGAGAAAAGAACATGTCTTGGCTTTCTAACAGTGAGGCAAGACGAGGGATGATAAATATGCCAAAAATATTATTATGACTTTAATTGCAATCATTTGGCAGCTTGTAAAGAAAATAACTATGTTAGACTTAGGTATTAAACATGCACACACAAGGTGCCATACACACAAATGACAGCTCACTTCTGTCTCTCTGTTATTTTCACTCCCCTGGAGCATCACAGCTGTTTCTGGTGTCTGAAGAAAGTTTGGGGAAAGTTTGGAACTTCCCATGTCAGGGAGAAGAAGGTTTTTTTAATTAACTGTGATTTATGTAATGCATGGAATTAAACAGTTTGACAGCTTTATTTTAATTTTTAAATTTTTATAAGGATGAACTTTAAGGTTGAAACACAATCATCACACCTGATTGTGAAATCTAAATGAGGGAAATAGCGCCCTCTTTTGGCTGGCAGAAGAACACTATCTTCACACATTGATTTCTTTAAAATAGAAAAAACAGCTACTGTCTCGAATATTTCAGAGTAATATGTCTGAATTTGTTCATTTTTGGGATGGGAATATTTTCTCTATTCTGAGAATAATCAGACCTTTTTTTACAGATTTCATCTTTGGCATCTCATTGGATATTTGACAGGTAAACATAGGTAAAATGTCTGACTGCATTAATTGAATGATGATTTATACATTTGTAATACTCTATTTGCAATACTTTATACTTAATTACAATACTTAATTAGTCCACTAAGTGCTTGAGGCCTGGGCTTAATGTGAGACATATTTCAGGGTATTTCTGTGGATCTTGGTGTTTGTGGTGCACTTTTGCAGGAATTCACTTTTATTTTTTTTAATTCTTCACCACTGACCCACTTCACACAAAAAGATAAGTTTATTTATAATATATGCTAGGGCTTGTTTATTATAACTTTAGAATTATAATTCCAACTCATTTTTAACAGTTTTGAATTATAAGAAGGGTTTTGTAATCCCATTGAATCTGTAATTAGAACATTTTTGCTTGCTTTGAAAAGTCCAGAGATCCAAACGCAACATAATCAAAACATATCCTACTTTATAACTCACATGACCTTATACATATAAGAATATGTGTATACATTTTGAAAAGATTTCAGAACCTTAAATTCAGATTTGATGATATTTATATATTAGCTTTCACATTTAGCTTTGCGTCCCGCATAGATTATTATGGAATCTGTACTGACACCAAGTCAGTTTACCAGCCAAATAAATTAGACTGCTGAGCAAAACAACAGGGCTATATTTGTCAGGGTGGACAGAGATGATTGTCCAGTCCCACAGTTGCTGTATTCACAGTGTGCCATCATAGTATAAGGGCCCAGAGCCAGATATTGTCCATTCACAGCTTCAACTTTTCATATGAACACTGAGGCTGTTTACTAGCAGGAATTTATTGTTAGAGTTTAAGAAACAATGTCACAAAGTCACCGCCTCCTATGGAAAGCCCAGATCACATGTGTTACAAAGAACTCTTCTTCCTGTGTTACAGAGAACCCACCATTATTTTTGGGACCCCGGGAGGAAAAATTTGAATTAGACGACACCTGTATGATACAATAAAGGTTTTTACTGCTTACAGTTCTAGCACAGTTTTAGACTTATTTTTGGTGTTTTGTCTAAAACAATAGTTGAGAATCAGATCACTATGATGTCATGGAATATGGTAATGAGTGATAAAAATGAGCATATTTATTTAAGATCTTTAGCGTCAGGTTTATCAATGTTACTTAACTCAAATTAAATTCATACACATGAGAATTTCACAGATTTAATTTACACAACCTAAGTGTATGTGCTGTAATCTGACTTGTTTTATTTATGAAAATTCTTTTACAGCATTCCTCTGTTTTCACTTACAACCTTATTTTCTTATTATGAACAAGTTTTACAATAAGAAGACGACACAGTAAAATTAATTTTAGATACAAATCTGTATCCACACTGTTGACGATGATTGACATTTGGCATGGGCTTTAGTAATTCATCTCAGATTATGACTGATAACACAGGATCCTGATACAGCTGTAGGGACAACATGTTTCCCAAAGTCAACACAGGCTGGATTTGAATGTGAAACCCAAAATTAAACAAAACAAAATGAAGCAAGTCTTCTGGTTGTCATTAATCAATGTAAATAATATCAATCTTTAAATCAAATTGTGGCTTGGGGCTTCAGGTTGAGTTTCACATCTTGTTTACAATCCCCTGAACTTTCAGACTTCACAGGGATGTCTCTGACGTCACGTCAGTGGGGGGTGGGATGTGCCAATAGATGAGAAAGACACCCAGTTTAGTGTGCGGGTAACAGGAGGGCGAGGGCGCGCGCACATTGGCTCTGTGATGCTGATCATGACAGTTCTGTCCCGGACACAAGATAACAGCAGGATTAAACCTCGCAGGTTTCTAATGACAACTTTTACATTTATATCACTTTTAATCGCATCAACGAGCTGATGTTCTCTAACATTGGACATGACGACAATTGAAAGGTTCGGAAGAAACCCATGGGACGGTTTCAGGTAGATTTGAAGGGATATAAACCTGTTTGGGATGATGCAGATGCAAAAAGCCAATCTTTGGGTCCTTTTTGTTCTAAACACAGTGCTTACATTTATGCAAAGGTAGGTTCTTGATGTTATGGCATTTCTATTTTGATTTTCCTGCAAACAATAGTAATAATATTATTATTGTTAATAATTATAATAATAACAACAATAATTATAATAATAATAATTATAACAACAACAAAAATAATAATAATAATAATAACAGAAACAACAATGATAATAAGGTAGGTAAAGTATGCAAAGGTAGGTTCTTGATGTTATTGCATTTCTATTGCATTTCTATTTTTGTTTTCCCTGCAAATAATAATAATAATAATAATAATAACTACAACAACAACAACAACAACAACAACAATAATAATAATAATTGAAATAATAATAATTATAACAACAACAACAACAACAACAACAAAAACGACAATAATAACGATTATAATAATTATAGTTATAACAGAAACAACAACAAAAACAACGATAAGAATAATAATAATAATAATAATAATAATAATAATGATAATAATGATAATAAAAGAAACAACAACAAAAACAATAATAATAATAATAATAAGAAGAAGAAGAAGAAGAAGAAGAAGAAGAAGAAGAAGAAGAAGAAGAGGTTTAATTAACTTTTGCAGTGTTGTTTGTAAGAAAATAAGCTTGAAATCAAAAGTTAGTTTTCAGAGAATAAGGGGCGTAACCTTTAAACATGATTTTATCTCACTACTACAAAGAATTTTCTGCAAGAATTTATGACTTTACAGCAGGTTTAACAAGGCCTTTAAATTATAACATGGAAAGATGTGAAAGAACTGGTTTGTGAAAGGCCCAAGAGAGTTTAAGCGAGTGTGCATGTCTTATTGGTGTTCCCAAGGGATGAAAGCGGTGGGAAATGAAGAAGATACATAATTATTAAGAGACAGAAAAACTGGATCTATTGAGAGAGAAGATTCCCTTGCTTGCGGCTGTTATCATAATCTGACGATGGCATGTGTTCTAAAACCAAAAAAAGGCTTGTTAAATCACATTACAGTCAATGGACTAGAGATTTCTCAACTCTCGTTTCTTATTGTAAACTCAAACATGCTCATTTGTATTGTTGTAATTAATCATTAACATTATTCTTAATGCCACTTCCTCACATGTGTTTAGAAAAGTAGAGATTTTGTTATTCGTCTTCCTGCCTACTACAGCGGAATACATGTTCTCTTCACCACAGGGTGATGGGCAACCCCTTAGTGATGGACCCCAACAGCATTTGTCGTAAGACCAGACCTCTTCTAGTTAGGCATGCTGACCTGTGCCAGTCTCAGCCTGAGATCATTCAGCAAGTTGCAAAAGGTGCCAGGCTGGGCATGAGAGAATGCCAACATCAGTTCCACAATGGCCGGTGGAACTGCACCAGCAAGAGCAGAAGCCTGGCCAAAATCCTGCAACAAGGTGAGTACAATCCATAACTATGTGTAAAATAATGTTGCACAATAAGAATTTCTCTTTTTTCTGGTTATCATTGCTAAGAACATCATAGCAGAATACTTAATAGCTAGAAAATACAATTCCCAAAGCACTTCCCAGTTATCAGATCTGCCTTTTCCCAGAAAAACGTTCTGATTTGTTAGATGATGCTTGACCTGTTTTGCAGTGTTAAGACATCATTAGTCACTGTTCTAACTTGCATGTTTATTTTTTCAGACATGTGTAGTTGTATTGTTGTTAGCAGTATTCTATATATTGAATGATCTAATAAACAATGAAAGCTTTATTAAAACACTGAAAAACTTTTTACATTATGATGTCATACATGGCCACTAGAGGGCCATGGTGTTTCATCAATATGACCTTGGGCCTATTTACTCAAAATCCAGGTTGTGCATGAAAAAGTGAAGCAAAGCACAGAATCATGAGATTTTATTAATTAAAATTTGTACCTTATATTGCATGTGTCTAAATGACACTTGAGCTTAGGCTTTTCACAAATAAAAGTAATTTTAGTTGTCATGAGTACATATTTTATGCTCAAATGTGACAAGCTAAAGCTTAGTAATTTGTCAGGTGTGATTGTGTACATGTACATTTGATGCCAAGAATGTGTGTCTTGGAGGAATCTTTTACAGTAACAGGAAAAATGCACTTTTGGCAGTTCAAGGTGTACGTAAGCAGGTCTGGACAACAAAGATGTGTCAGGAATGCAAATCTGTAAAAAGGGTTTACTGTTTATGTGGCAATTCCTGAGATATTTAAGTCCTCTTAGAAATGGAAGGGGCGGTTTGCCCGGAAACAAATATTCAGGTATAGAGATTATTATTTCACATTTGTTGGTATCCAGACAGCTCTTTTTTAACATGTCTTGGTTGTAATGCCAGTTTTTAGCTTTATTTTTTTATTTAAAATGACATATTACACTCTAGAATATAGCACTGTGATTTTTGGTGAATCAATTTACACTAAAAAATGATCATGAAATTTTAAAGCTTTAAAATGAGTAAAATATACTGTTTAAACCTTGTGAAACAAATACAAAGTAAGTATATTGGATTAACAAAAATATTTAGAAACAAAATATTTATTACAATTCATCAGAATTTTTATTTGAAAAATCTTTATTTGTGAAATAAATACTGTTATTTTATTTACAAAGCAACATGATCTTTTTTTAAAAGTGTATATTTGTTTTTGAGCTTTATACTTTTAAACATGTTGAACTGTGCTGTCATGTTCAGCGTGTTCAACGTGAGCTACACGCATAATGCAGTATTTCAGTGCTCAATACACTCCCCCATTACAGCCAAATGCTTCAGAAAGAATCAATTGATATTAAGCCTTACAATCATAAGGTTATTGGTTATTCATTGGCCATTCATACATAAATTTAAAAAAAAATATTTTTTTATTTGTACCCTAGATATCCGTGAGACGGCATTCATGTTTGCCATCACATCTGCTGGGATAATGCATGCAGTAACACAAGCTTGCAGTCAGGGAGAGCTTCCACAGTGTGGCTGTGTGACCCTTCAGGGCTCCACTAAACCTCATCTGACAGAAGAGACAGACAGCCAGACTTCACCTGCCCAAAACAGGCATTGGGAATGGTGGGGATGTGAAGATGATGTGAACTTTGGCTACGAGAAGTCTCGCCTGTTCATGGATGCCATGAAGCGTAAAAGCAAAAATGACATCAGGACTCTAATTGACCGGCACAACAATGAGGCAGGAAGGAAGGTATGAATTAAAATCCTGTTTGCTTTGATATGCTTCTTAATTATATAAAACATAATATACAAGTTTTATTAAAATGGCAAAATTGTATACTTAATGTCTTGCAAGTTTTCCCAAGAAATTAAAGCTTTGATGCATTCATAAATTTGTTAGACACTAACCAGTGCAACTGAACTTTTTTAACTTTGGGATTTGGACACTTATGGACACTATTCCTTCTCTTTCTTCTTGTATGTATGTTTATATACAGGCCGTACGGATGCAGATGCGTACAGAGTGTAAATGTCATGGCCTTTCTGGTTCCTGCACTCTGCGCAGCTGCTGGAGCAAAATGCCTCTCTTCCGTCATGTCGGCGACCACCTCATGCAGCAATTCCATACGGCCGTCCAAGTGATGGGAGGGAATGATGGTAAATCTCTTGTTTCCCTCGATCTGGATACTCCAACCCTGGATGCAAACTCCCTCATCTATTCAGCTGAGTCACCTGACTTCTGCCAGCCCAATCACAGGACAGGTGTAGAGGGCACACAGGGTAGGGTGTGTAACGGAACAGAGACTGGGCCAGGAGGCTGTGACACACTGTGCTGTGGCAGAGGGTTTGCGGATTACACTGTGGAATATGAAGAAAATTGTCTGTGTCAGTTTCACTGGTGCTGTGTGGTTCAGTGCCAAAGATGTTCGGTGAGAAAAGATGTCACCATCTGCCTGTGAAGGCACATTGTAGCATGTGCCACATCCAGGTCTTAGAGATAGACTGTCCTGAAGTTATCTTCAGGGTCATTTGGAAAACTATGCATATGAGGGATTCTGCTGGACCATCTTAGCCAGATCAAAACATTAGGGAAGTGCCTCTAGGGGATCTTGCTGGGAGATAGGTGTTCTATTTTTATGTGCATGAGCTTCTTCCTAAAGCAGTGACATATTAAAACAGGTCTTTGCCTTATCATGAGGTATTTAATAGTCGAATGGTTAATGCAAACAATATACAGACCATAAATTAAATGGGAGATAAGCCTATCTGAAAAATCTTCTTATACAGCAACCTGTTGGTTTGTCGACAAGTTACAAAACAAGGTTTAATTTCTCATTTTCAAACCTGTCTTCCAATGAGAGCAAACCCTAAAGCACAAACCAAAGACAAAGATTTTAGAATGCAATAATAAAACCAACATCATTCGTGCCCCAAACCAAGGCCCGTTGACATTGTTACTCAATTCATTCTCAACAATTGCAGTTCTAAATCAGTTTTCAAGCCATTTTCATTTTACTTATAGAACATTTGTCCCCGGTTGCCCACATTCGACATCTATAGTTCTCTATGTTGCAAACAGGATATAACAGGAGTAACACAAGGGTTTGCTCACTCTTACTGTATTGATGTTACAAACTTGTGTTTTATTTAATACTTATCCACAAATGAATGTCCACAAGGTGGAGCATAAGCATGTCTCTTCAATGCTGCAGAAGTGTTTGATGCTGCTGGGATGCACCTGTATCACTGAGGATTTATGTAACCTTTTAATATATTTTAGACAACAGGTTGGGTGATGTAAATCATAAAATGGGTTGCATTTAAAATAAACGTTAAATACAAAACATTGTATTTGTTTTTCAATGTCTGCTATTTTCTTTTTGACTGCAACAGATAGACAGCAAGGGCATGGGACTTTCTCTCATCTGTCAATCAGCATTTCCATGATTTTCTTTTGGACCAAATCCAAAAATACACCCTGACCCCTTGGTAAAAATAGAAATATGAAAGAGACTGTCTAACCCACATACACACACTCATCAAACATGTGGATAGATCTTTGTGTGTCTCTGGTTGGATAAACCAGCCATCAGTTCTATAACATCCCACCATGATTGGCAGATGGTAGAGGCTTATCCCGGTTTACAGGTCTGCACCTTTAGTTTTTTTGCCCGGCTACACAAGTCCTGCCCATCACTGCCACTGTCTGAGGCTGCGCACGCAGTGGGATGCAGAAGGAGTGGCAGAGCGCACGCTTGAAGCAAGCATCCCTTATTCCATAGACATCCCATTCAACCCAACAGCTGTTTTTCCCTCTCTTTTCCCACTATATAGGGGTCAAGCGAACATTAAATGGACCTGTGACTCTTGAGTCGCACCTTCCCGAGGCATTTAACGGGCGAGACAGCGCATTCCGAGAGGCCGGTGGGTGTTGGTCGCGCGCCTGTAAGATGGGCACGGTCCTTTCTATTTCTCCAACATCCAGGAAAGGGGGGATCTTGGATGAGAAGACGGACGGGGCCAGGGGGAAGACGGAGAAGAGTCTGAAGCGTCATTCGGTGCTCATATCGGCTCTGACATGGAAGAGGTTGGTCGCAGCGTCTGCCAAGAAGAAGAACGCCAAGAAGGTAAACCCGAACCCCCCCGTGTCCCAGATCAGTAACCCCGTGGACCAGCTGAACACCGAGAATCTCAAGAAGTCCCAAACAGGCTCCGAGCGCAAGACCAAGGCTGGACCCCTCGCCGTGCCAGTCCCCACCGTCCCGGATAAAAGCCTCAGGTCCAGCCAAACCCAGAATGCTCCCCAGAATGGAAAGCAGCTCATCTCGGTCCAAAAGCAACCAAGCAGTCGCTCGATCATCTCCCCAAGGAGGGTCATCGTCCAAGCCTCCACCGGAGAGCTCCTCCGCTGCTTGAGTGACTTCATGTGCAGAAGATGCTACAAACTCAAAGAGCTGAGCCCCAATGAGATCATCCTGTGGTTCCGAAACGTCGACCGGTCCCTGCTCATCCAGGGCTGGCAAGACCAGGGTTTCATCACCCCTGCCAACTTGGTGTTTGTGTACCTGCTCTGCAGGGAAGCGGTGACCGAGGACATTTCCAGCGAGTATGAGCTTCAGGCCACCTTCCTCACCTGCCTCTACTTGGCCTACTCTTATATGGGCAATGAAATCTCATACCCGCTCAAGCCCTTCCTGGTGGAGACCAACAAGGAGGTGTTTTGGGAGCGCTCCCTGAGGATCATTGACAAAATGAGTGCCAAAATGCTGCAGATCAACTCCGACCCTCATTTCTTCACCGAGGTCTTCCAAGACCTCAAAAACGAGGGTGGATCGAGTGACACGAACGGACGATGGAATAATAACCTGGACCGCTAGATGTTCAAAGGGAGAGAAGATCTCTGGTGGCTCTCCATGCCCTTCACTCAGAGGGTGAAATGAATGTTAGGCCCGATGGTGTGAAGAGTGTTGCACCCTATTGCTGGCTTTTGGAAACGGACAGGGGGGTTTCGCCTCACCTCCATGAGAGGAGGTTTAAGATATTACATGTGTATAGTCCAACCTTCATGACGCAGTGAATGTCACGGGCGTGATCTGGGGTTTCTTTGTAGTTTACTTAATGCATGCTTAAGCTATTCTACTCGTGTCATCATTGTGGTTTCTGAAGAAAAAATAACTCTACCTGGTGCCAGGCTACAGTGAGAGATGTAAATGATCAGCTTGTGCGTCAGTGTCCTGCTCTTATTTTTCTATCAGATGTGGTCACCGACGCTGCGCTGTCCAGGGTGCTGGCCTGCACCAGACACTTTCCTCTTGTCCCCTGTGGCGCCTGATGCTATCTATCTGAACGTTGAATGTACTGTTTTACAGCAAAACGACTCTCTAAAGTCATATGTGCCAATTGTCATAGTATAAAACGTAATGTTTTATATTGTATATTTGAAAATATATGGATACAATCACAGACTCGTTGCCAGTTCTTAATCATTTATGCCAGTTCTTAATCATTTACGCCAGTTCTTTATCAGTTATGTCAGCTTTTTATCATTTATGCCAGCTCAGTATCATTTATGCCAGTGCAGTATCATTTATGCCGGTTCTTAATCATTTATGCCAGTTCTTTATCATTTATGCAAGTTCTTTATCATTTATACCAGCTCTTTGTCCTTTATGCCAGTACTTTATCATTTATGCCAGTCTCCTATTTATTAGTTCTTTATTAGATGCATCGTGACTGGAGGGCTCTTTATTGATTTATTTCATGCTGTAATCATGCTGACATTGTCATGCTTTAGCAGAATATTCCATTGCATGTGGACAACGAGCACAGATTCGCATTCATTTAATTTTTTGCTTCTTATTTCTTAACGTTTCATTCAAACTCATTTTGCAGTCATTAAGCAACAGTGTGTTAGCTCGATTGTGTGTCATTCCTTAGCAAGCAATGGATGTCATATCTCAGATAATCGCAGGCAGCACAGAAGAATCAAGGCAGTCTAATGCATTTCAATTGAACATTCTTTATATATACATAGTCGATTCCATGCATATAATGCATCTATGCATATGTGTTCTATGGATATAAAGGCCTATGTTATAAGTAGCATCATTGAGCTCTGTATTGTTTGTCACTGGTTGCTATCCTTGGTGCTGAACATCGCCTGTGGATTCCTCATAAACTGTCATAATCCATCGAAGATGCTGGTTGTGTATCTATGGAAACCATCAAGTAAGTCTATCTCTGTTAAATAAATGGGGAACCTTGAACTTGGTTGATTGCTTTACAAACCCTTACTTTCCTAAACAACACATCTCTATGGCTATATTAATAATTCATATTCTTCTTGAAGATCTTGAAGATATCAGATCAAAGTTAGATGGATTGTTGAGTATAATGTAAATGTCAAATGTATTTATAATCCGGCAACAGATATTTAATTGCATTTTATTTATTTTCTAGAATAAATAACTTAATATGCAGAGTCCACATTTCTGTTCATTGGTCACTGACACTGTTCTGCACAGGTAGTCCTCAAGAGACACATTTTGGCAGGGTGAAAAATCACCTCGGTGGGGGGGTATGGCTGGGGGGGGTGCATGAGTCATTGGGCGAGTAAGAAGCAGCTGGTTTGAAACGAGAGAACCCCCAGAATTTGTGAATAAAACACGTGGGTCGGAAACTCACACATGTGATTGGCTGGATTTTGGTGCAGTCTGATAGAAGTGTCATTGTGACGGAGGGATGCAGAACCGGGCCATAGGAATTCTTGCGCTCGGTCACCGTGGTAACGGATATATTATAATAAGGGTATAATCCTGATCGAGCGTGGGCTAAGAAAAACATATATAGACAGACATCAGTGTGTGTTCGTCCTTGACGAATTGTAAAACATGAACTATATAACACATGTGTTTATTAAAGTGTACCCACTGTCAATCCATGTGCTTGACAGGGATGCAGGAGGCTTTTAATGGAATGTGTGATGGGGGGATGTTCATGCATCTAAAAATACAAATTAGGAAAGATATTTGTGAATGAAGCAGAGTCAAACATGGTGTCTTGGTACGTAGTGGTTTCTGGGAGTTAGATGTGTGCTGGGAGCAGTAGCAACCGCAGACATCATGCAGGAATGCGGTTGTCATGGAAACGACATCAGCAGGATGCAAGATATAGGGACCATGGAGAGAAAGAACGAAATGTAACAATTTACGCCTTTCATTTTTTCATCAGAGGTGATTGCAAAATTTAGGATCAATCTCTGGAGAACCCTTCTGTAAACCATCATTGAAAACCACAAACAGTATGTGGATTGTGTAAAGGCAATCTGTGGGTGTATTAGTAGACAAATTATTTAATATATGCAATTCACTTTGGGTTGGAACCCTTCCCACCATTTGAAGGTTTGAAGAAAGAAATATTCATAAAATCAAGAATCATAAACCTTTCATGTTAAATCATGTGTTAGTTCAAACAAAAATGAAAACTGTCAATCATTTACTCATCCTCTGCATGTTCAAATCTGTGTGACTTTCTTTCTTCTGCATAACACAAAGGTCAAGATTTTAAAGATGGATGGTAACATGTATTGGTTGTGTTTTCATGCAATATAGGTCAATCGGTTGACGCTGCTGTTTGCTCAACAACTTTCTTCAAAATGTCTTATTTTGTATTCACACAATGGAAGTGAATAGATAACACTGCTGTTGAGTTACCAAATTTCTTCAAAATATCGTCTCTTTGTGTTCTGCAGAGAAAAGAAATAATACAGGTTTGAAATAACCAGACGCTGAATAAATGATGACAAGAGTGTTACTTTAGCTGTAGTACATTTACATTTATGTAAAGTTTTCAGTCCATCAGAGCTGAAATAAAGTAATAGTCCAAACAAAAGGTTGTGTCTTCAATTAGGTACTTTCATGAAATTTCAAAAATGTACAGTGTGACTTTTATTCTTTCACTGACCAAATGTTGTCAGTAACCAACACTCTTCAAAATATCTTCTATTGGGTTCTGCGGAAGAAAGACATTATACAGGTTTTAAATGACACGAGAATTTATTTTTGTCACTTCACTATCACTTTAACATTGTTTATTCAGCTTTGCTTACCATAGTTATTGACTTTAAATTCACTTTGCCAGTAATTTAATTGCTTCATATATGACAGAAGTTTTCCATGTGCTGCAGATTGTATGGTGTAGGATAATCTTGGTTATAAGATTATTTTACACTCTCTGTGCATATCGCAGCCCCTCTGCTCAGCTAAATGCAGAAGAGATAATCCATTGCTATATATAAAAATAACATGGATCAACACGCTGGTACTTACCGTAAAATTTAGCCAAAGACATACAAAAGTATTGCTATTTAAACTTTATATACATTAAAAAATTAAGAAAAAACATTTCTTAAAGCTTCACGGACAGATCTGAGCTGTTTTTAACACAAGGAGAACTTTCTGAGCACTATCTATTGCCCCCTTTTCTTCTGTATTTATTAATAAAAAGCCATTGTTATGAGACATGTGTCCATGATTCTTAACACTTATTCATCATGTTATTCTTTTCAACAGTGTTTTTCCCTTGACACATCATTTAAGAAACTTTTTCAACAAAAACAATTCGCCCACACGGTGGTTAGATAATTTGAAAGAGGGGGCGTCATCAATACAGCTTTGATGATTTCATACAAAATAATGATAAGGAAAAGAGACTCGGATGAACAGATATCATTATAGATCAGCAGCTTTGGATTTTTTTGGATATAGTGAAATTAATCTTATTAGTGATATCAAGACCGATTTGCCAATAGCTTTATAAAAATACTGGGACGAATACTGAATCTCACCTGCTACAGGTAACTCTGATGCAGGAATGAAAGGCCCTGTTCTGGACATGTGTTGCTCTCAGGAGGCCTTGGCATGTGTCCCTTTCACTTATGTGATCATTTCCATATCTGTTTCCTCCTCCTTGTCGCCTTCCGTAAAGAAGCGGAACATTCCTGATCCTCAAGGGATGCAGTGTGGATTAAAGTCTGATCTACCCACCTGGTGCAATTATGAATAAAGTATCAGAGCTGATAGATATGATTATGTAAGCCATGAATACAAGCTCCGTCAGCATCTTCAGGATTCAGCTTGTATGTAAGGGGCAAGTCAGGGCAGAGCAATGTCACATGATGATCGGTGAAGTTGCACAACATAAAATCGGTGTACTGTACTATAAAAAAATTCATGTTCAATCACAAATAAGTGACTTTTGAATGGAAAAATTGTGCTTTTTAATGGAAAGTTAATGGCAGACTGACACAATATCCACAAACAATGATTCATGTGGGGTCATCACAGTCTCTGCCTTCCACAGCACAATTGCCTGAGTGTTGCCATGGTAGCCAGTGGTGGATCTAACAGCAGAGTGTGAAATGAATTGGCAGCAGGGAAGGAACATAAGGAAGGGGGAACGTCTGGTACTGTTCAAAACATAAGAACAGAATATAACAGAAGAGTACAGGGGGGAATAAGAATGTGAATGAGGACATTTTAATGATAGATGCATAGCAGAGAGGATGTGTGTGTGTGGTGGGTGGCAAGCATGATGGGGTGGGTGGTTTAAGATGTTTACGCTCATTAAAGTCTCTTAATGATGTAACTTGTGTAATGATGGGTATATTTAGCATTATAACAGGCGTTGTGTTGTTTGTGTGGAGTGCAAAGGTTTAGTAAGCTGCACAGTGTGGCCACAAGTATCTGGATTGTGTGTGACTACCTGAATTTCACAGCACATGCAATGATGTCTTAATGCATTCTCTGGCTTCAGGCAGTAAAAAAGTAAAAAACAGTCATTGTGAAACACAAAATGCATTAAATAATAAATAATTTTTTAAAAAACAATTTTAACTGTGTATGCGAGATTAGGCTGCAAATAATACAGAACAAATTTCATACACAAGGAACATTGCATAACCACCAATGTGACAACATTATATAGAGTTTGGGCGCCATCGTGTGGCAATTTCGTTTAAAAAACAAATAATTGTGCAAAGTTTTAAAGTTAAGTTTTAATGTTTTATAATTATGCTTATTATTTGCTTATTCTTAACTTATATACTAACATGACTTCCTTATTGGTTTATTAATTGATATTATCATTTTAAATCATGGCATGAGTACAGTTTTATTACATATGCTGTTTATTATTTATATTACAATAGATGCAAAAATGTCTGTATTGCCTAAGATTTATTTGTGATAATATAGTATTGTCACACTGACTATAAGGGAAGACATGGCAGGCAAAATGTCAATTTTGTGCACACTGGTAAATTTTCAGATTTTGGTACATTTTGCTTCTTTAACATGTCTTATTTAATAGTTATTTTGTGAATTTGACAATAATAGTAAGTTCACAACAAAAAAAATATATAAGGTGTTTTTTTAATTTAATCCTTAATTAATACTATATCTAGTTGCACATCTGCAGCGGCCCTTTTCTCTAAATGAGTTATAAACATGTTGTATCGCACTTTCCTAGGCCATACTTTCCATGTTCATTCTAAGTTTTATTCTGAGGTTTATTACAGGAGGATGCACACAATTTACATGGTATTTTGGGGTGAATTATTTGGATAATAATATTGACGTGGGTTGATATTATTTTGATATTTGTAAATAAAAAAGTAAAAATTAAACTGTAAAAATGTGTAACAATGATTTAACTAAAATTAAACAAAGATAACAGCTGTAACTAGTGTTTATATTTTTGCTTTTAAATGTGTCATTATGCTCATTTTTATTAAGCTGTCAATTGCAAAAGAAGGCATTTTTGTAAACAAACTTGTTATAAATAGTTACTAGCAAAAATAGTTATAATGGATTGGTACAATTTCAAGTTTAAATGCTTATATAATAAAACATCTATATTCAGCTGCAGCATCTCACTTTAAATCAACCAACAGAGGGCATCAAATAATCATCTTCCATCCAGCATGGAATGACATTTGAAAGCTCACCAAAGCACAACCTTTGTCAGTCAGACCCTGTATCAGAAAACATCAAACTGCTTTTGTTGCTTTGAAGTCAGTGGTGCTTCTATAGTAAACCATGTAGTTTTATTGGCATATCCTTCTTAATCTATCTTAATTCCCATATGTAGTTTTATTCTGTGTAAAATGGGATAAAACTCCTCACTATATTTTGTAACTAGATTTATCCCTATATAATGACTTCTCAATGACATACACCTCTCAATGACTTATACTACACATTTTATCTGATCAAGTAAATGTATAAAAGTAAACTTTCTAACGGACCAAATTATGATGATGATCTTTGACCCGCAAACACAGAAACACAGCCATAATTTATTGCTTTTCTTTATTGAAAATAGTATACAATCCGACAAGAAGAATATACAATATGTGCCTGTCGTCAGTGTCTGACAAAACTAATCTAATGAGGTGTATTCCATTACTTTGTATTAAAGTAAAGCTTTGAAAACCTTACTTATAAAGGGCGTAAACTAGGTAAATAAAAAGACACTCTTAATCAGGAGTATGAAAAACGTTTATTGCCTTATGTCATATCATGGTGTCACTTAATACACAGTAGCCAATAGAAGAAGAGATGGGGTGGGCTTAGTGTTGAATTCGTCGGATTGATTGGATCTGGTTGCTGTGGGCCTGGGTGCCGAACTCATTATAGTTCCTGAATTCTCCCTGACGTCTGTCCCTCTCAAAGATATACTGGTATCCACGGTAACCTGGAAACTGGTAGCCCACCCAGCTGCCATAGGTGCAAAGGTGAGATGAAGAAGCGCATGTTATTACGATGCAATTACTAAAGCGATTTTATTAAACATGTGCCAGATAAAACAGACATGAATAACATTTAAAAAGAGGAATAAAGGAACACTTACGCTCCAGAGTTGACTTTAATAGAAGGAACCTCCTTACTGCACCAGCCCATGGCTTGAAGAGAAGGGTAGTCATCGCACATCTCAAACTTACGCCCCATCATGTCCTGACACTCGTACAGGGTTATTTTACTGTCACTGTGGTTCTGATGGTGAAAGGAGGGAAAGTTTATGTCTTTAACATCGTCCAGATTAAAATTTAGATTGAAAGTGGGATGTGCATTTTAATGCTTAAAGGGATAGTTCCCCAACAAATGAAAATTGTCATCATTTACACACCCCTTGTCAATTCAAACCTTTATGACTTTCTTTCTTACACTGAAAACAAATTGGATAGTTTGAAAAAGTGGGTGTCCAAACAGCAGTTGCACCTCTTGACTTTTTATTTTATTAAATAAAACTTTAAAAGTAAGTTTTATTTATAAAAGTAAACTAATGAAACCCAGCCTGTTATTTTAAACATAATAATAAACAAAGTTGTGTAAATAACAAAAAAATCATCTTCATCCCTACCTCAACCAACTTATCCCACAAAAACTAAAAAAATATAAAATAATTTAATAAAAAATTTATAAAAAAATGTTATGTTATTTTTTTATGCAAAAATAAAATAAAAATAAAAATAGAAAAAAAGTGTCTATGATGAAGGTCTGCTCTTAAAATAAAGTGAGTTAACAAAGTAAATAAGGCACCCATTTACTTCTATTGTATGAATACAAAACAAAGCCAATTGGGGAAATTTACCAACATTCTTCTAAATATCTTTATTGTACTTTGCGGAAGAAAGAAAGTAATGCATGTTTGAAATGACAAGAGGTGAGTAAATAAAGACATGTTTTTCTCTTTTAATTTCAACATTGCATATTAATGGGTGAACTGTAGGCTCTTGTCACTTGTCTACCTTGTACATGAATACATTCTAATATTAGGATAAAATTGTGAAAATTGATTTAATTTGTTTGGTCACTTTTAAATAATTTGTATTCCAGTCTCTTTTATTTAACTATGGACATTGGAGGAGTTGGGGCCAAATAATGGATTTACAAATTAAACGTTTGTTGGTTCTTAAGGTTGCAACTGCTAACTTTCTTTGTTTATAGCATATCCTGCAAATCAAATTCAGTTAAATGAGGCACTTTTAGGCATTAAACTCACAGCACATTTGACGGGTCTGAAGGAAAGCAGGTGCTCCGTGCGGTAGCTGCTGTTTCCACTCCAGGCCTGGTAGCAAGGGTAATCTCCCTTCTCCAAGATGAACTGCTGACCCTGAAACTCTGGGTACTCATAACCCACCCAGCTGCAGAGACAAATTAGTTTACCATTGCTGATATTATCTTAAAACAGATAAAAAACACTTTGAACAGATGCACATATATATCCAACACTTACGGGCCGTTTTCCACCTTGATAGAGCGGATCTTTTGGAAATCTCTGTCCAAAATATTCGGGCACTCCATCATAAACTCACAGCGCTTGCCTTGGAAGTTTTCCTCTTCCCACACCGTGATCCTCCACTGCCCCCTCCTCTGATCCATCTGCTCTCTCTGATTCATGATGGCCACCTGTCTGCCCTATCCAACTACCAGACGACATTAAAAGACATGGTTAACAATACAATACAACATCACCTGGCCTCACCTGACAGATCTCAGGCTCCATCAGCAGAGCAGATCATCTAACCTATGACCTCAGGCCGTTAGCTTTTACTAAGCACCATGTAGTACATGATCTTGTGCTTTAAAGCCTGTAAATTCAATTAACTTTAGTCAAAGTAGTAAAAGTTTACCTGTCCGATATAGTATCTACTTCCAATATATTATCAGTTTATCTAAGATAATAGGGGCACAATGAATCTAGTAATGGCTGAATGTACTTCATTTCAATAATGTATCTCAAATTCATCACAGAGACAAGCCATACTCACATGCTGAGGCTGGAAAGATTTGGAGTAATCAACATTGGGGTCGTCCGCTGTCAGGGGTTTAAATAGCCGCAGTTACTGCAGAATGTGCAGCGGGACTGCAAGCTCAGCAGCATGTGTCAAAAGAGAGCTTAAGTACCGCTATTGTGAAAAGGGGCTTCAATTTTCTGACTCATCAAAAACAATGTCCCCCATACCATTTAACACACACACACCTGTACACAAGCAGACTTTTTCAGAAATGGAGAAAATGGCTTATTGAAAATCGCAGTTGTGTGTGCCTTTTATTGCTTTAACTCTTATTCGAGTTTAAAAAATATATAACATATCCCACGCATCAGTCTCAGGTATTTACAATAACAATTTGTACTAAATTCACCAAATGTAATACTCAAGGCGTTGTTTCTAATGTTAAAACATTCTGTTCATAGTCTAAGCTTTTTGGAAGAGTTGTATTTTGTCATAGAACAAGAGACAAATTATTTAACAGATGCCATCTTTTGTGGTGGGACAATCATGCAAACATAAGTTTAGTTCATCACAAAACTTTTATTTAAAAACAAATATTCAAAACCCATCCATGACATGGTTTCTTTATGACAGAATGAAAAATACAGAAAAAATTTATCCGGAACATTTTTTAGTTACATATGTCTTTACATGGTTTTGATGAAACTTAAATTAAAAATCCTTAAAAAAATACCGTAAACATTTGAATGGTACACAGTAAAATATTTTCCTTCTTCCAAATTTGATACAGAATTTTACTTTTTGTGAAATACAATAAAAAATACTTTCTGCAAGCATGCCAGTAGCAAAACAGCTCCCAGACCTTCTTTGTTTAACAGAAATGACATAAACACCTGGAATTCTAGCCTAATCCGCTGTTTACATCAAGAAATAAAATTGTCATGAATAATTTAACCTTAGGTCGTTTTAAACCTCAATACATTTCCTTGCTCTGCTGAACACAAATAAAGATTTTTTAGAAAAATGTGAGCAGCTTTGATATTTGGGGCACCATTAATAACCAAAGCAGAAAAAATGAATGCTTTTCCACCCACACATATTTCCCATTTCAGTTGTATAGCATTTTTTTATTAAATGAATGGATGTTGCATTTACATAAAATTAGACCTATTCAATCCATGGGTGCAGTTATCTTTAAGAGCTGTAAGAAGAAGGAGCCGGTGAACTCACGAAGGCCGCAGGCTGATCACATCTCACCCTGAATCACGACCTTCATTTCACAGTGAAATGAGTCCATTTACATCACAGCCCAGCCTACTCTCTCTGACACACAGATACCAATTCAAAGTAGAAATGTGTGTCAGTCTTCTTAACCTGCTGAAGACAAAAAAGTTACTTTAGTACATTTTGTTGCAAAAGTATGATCATTCCGTGAGCATAAACACTCACAGAAGCTCACATTGTGTGAATGTAAAACACGACACCATGCTCAGTGGAACCATCACCTGCTTTTCACTTCTCTATCCATTCAGGCATCACATAGAACAAACAGGTAATGTTTACACATCTGCCCCCGCTCCTGCTGTCTGTGTGCTACACCCTATACCCGTGTGTGTGGTGAATGTTTATTAGTGCCTCTCATTCCATGTGTGACAGTTTAGTATGCAAGCGCTGAGCGCGTGTTTAGGTGTGTGCGTGTCTTTGATAAATCCATCTGTTCCATGGTAACACTCTCTATCCTTTGCTCATTCTGTGTCTCTGAACCGGCATTAACATCCTCATGTTGTCAGGTAAGCTCTGGAAAACAAGAGCCGCCCGGATGACGCACGCATCCAGGGCTGTTAACCAGTCACCTGGCCTTGGTTCTATATTCGTCTGAAGATGGCGAGGTCTACGTAAGGGTCACTATACAGGCACACAACAGTTACATCCATTTCACTGCCAAATTTTTGATTTGCATTCATTTTAAAGATTCTATCTTTTATGTAAATGCAACAGACAGGGAAGTTAAAGTGAGGATATGTAGACTGCATGGAAATGACACCATCTTTGCTACTGTAAAAAAGCTTTTTGCTGTGTTTGGTTGAAGTAGGTAGTCCTTTCGTCGCTAAGTTTTACATGTAGTCTAGGGTGCTTATTTCTGCTGGTGGTACAATGCTTAGGGCCAAAAACCACCTGCCACGTGTTCACTAGCACCATGGAAACTAATCCCACACTGTGTGTGAAAAACGGATCCTGACAGCTCGAACTCAGACATCTGCATCACTATCAAATTTGCTTTGACTCTCTCTCTCTCTCTCTCTCTCTCTCTCTCTCTCTCTCTCTCTCTCTCTCTCTCTCTCTCTCTCTCTCTCTCTCGCTCTCTCTCTTGCTCTACCTTTGACTCTCTGTGTGGTTTGTGTTTTTATAGTGTTTGTTTGCATTTGTGTTTGTTTTACTATGCGCTATTTGTACATTTCTGGGTGTCAGTGAATGTTGCATGCAGGTGTGCCTATACAGTATACATTATATTTATCACATATTATGCTAAAATATATTAGAACAAAAATTTCATGTAGGTGTGTGCACTCAAAAAATTTTTTTGTGAAATGTATACCAAAAATGTGTAAATTGTGACAATTTTGTGTATATGTAAGTGAAAAAATACATTCATCCGATTAACTCAAATCTTTCTATTAGAAATGGTATAAATTAGGAATATAAACTGAAATTCACTGTTGGATTTTTTTATTTTTTCTATATGAGGTATAACTTATTACAAGATTTTATTCAATTAATATAGCTGTTTATTTTGGTGATATTTACCATAAATATTTTTTACAGTTTGTGTTTTATGTTGCTGTGTTTATGTTTGTCGGAAAACAACAGAGTCCTCCTTGCTTCGGGCATATTGAATGTTGACTTCAGTAATAATTTGTGATATTAGGCATATTTCTGACCAATCAGGTTGCGGGACGGCCTAAAGGCACTTGCATATTTCATTAGTGGTATTGTAAAGATCTTAAGCTGAAACACATTGCCCCTGGAGCACCTAGTTGAACGGTCGACATCATCAGAGAAGAACATAAAATTCAGATCTAATAACGGCCCTCTGACTTAACATCTGCTGCAACAATAACACTCGCTTTCGTCAAACTGCTGTATTACTCTATTTAAGTCGGTGAGCTATAAAATATACTTCAAGATATATGTAGTGATAGTTACTAAAGAAATTCGGTCATCATGTGAACGTGTTTGACCAAAAATATATTTTGAGAAATGTTGGTGATGCTTGTTTAAAGTGAAAATTCACCAGAAATTGAAAATGATGTCATAGTTTTTTCTTTACTCGTGTCATTTGATACCTGTTTGACTTACTTTAAAGAAGATATTTTGGTAGACCAACAATGGCGGTACCCACTTCTTTTGGACACGACCATAATGCAAGTGAATTGGCAACTTACTGGCCAGCATTTTACGCGAAATGTTATTTTTCGTACTAACTATCCCTTCTGAACTCTTGCATATAACATAAACAAATGTTTATATGTGTTATTTAACATTTTGTAGCCATCAGACTGTAATGGCTCATCAGATAACCTGTACGAATGCTTAATATGTGTGCCGCTGACCTGAGATCGGCCGCTGACGTTGAATGGCTCGATGTGTGTGTTATCCATCAAAGTGGGTAGAGAAAGGCAATTTATTTGAATGAATTTGACTTGAGAGATATGAGTCTATGACTCACTGTGAAGCAGCCAGGAACAGATGGTCAGATGGAGAGAGAAGAGAGGCTATAGGCTCACATAGTTAATGTTTTACCTGTTCCCTATTAGGACAGATTACCCATTACACCCTTCTGCACATCAAACTCTCCATTTACTTCTAGGTTCCCATGGTAACCATATCCATCCGCTGTTACTTGCTTTAGTGTGAAAACTCGATACAAGTTAAGTGTTAAAAAGTATTTTATTTGCTTGAATTATTACACAAAAACATAAACATAGCAATTTAAGGTAGAAAATGACCCTAGTTTGTGATGCTTTCTAAAAAGAGGAAGTGCTTCCAGGTATTTGCTTTCCCAGATAAATTGATGTGGTACTGAAGTTGTAAATTATATAATATAGCAGGAGAGTTGTCTGTGAATGTCTTTCATAGAGATTCAGGTGGTTTGGACTCTCTTTGGCCCTTTTAAAACACTTCAGAAAGTTCTTCTTTAAAAAGTAATAGATGCATTTGTTCATTCACCATTCTTTCATTCTCTCATGTGCAGTAGATGCTTCCTCGGTACATGGCTATTCCATTCAAAGTCCACTTGAATCCAACGATGTTGGGACAAGTGTTGGAGATGTTGGAGATGTTCTGCACTTGCTTAACGCGAGCCGAACGAACAAAACCGAATACACATGTATTGTGCGTGTGGCTCAACGTGGACCAAGTGCAGTTTATTCCATCAAAGTTTTCTATTCTGCATTAAGAAAACTCCAAAGTGCACAAGAACAGCATTTTCTGTTTCGTATGAGGCATGACACCTGTAAAAGAAGTACAATGCAAATACATGATGACTTTTTCCATGAAACTTCACCGAAATGTCATATGCATGATCAGGAAAAACTTGTTAGGCTTACCTTTGAAGTTCCAATCAGACAGATTGCCCCAGCAGTGATGCTCCTTTCCCTACCTGCAGGTCCAGTGAATAAAGTCGGCCGGTTGTGGGTTTTTATAGTCATGCCCCCCCTCATTTCCAGCAAATGTAAAGGTGCTGATGGCTCTCCGAGCACCTGTCGCACTTTAGAGCAGGTCAATGTTGACCAAGGGGCGGGGTGTCATCGTTCCTCCTGCCTAGTGTTGTTTGGGCCTCCAAGGCTGAAGATGCAAATTTTGGACCCCGGATCTGTTATACAGATATTTTTCTCGAATCAAAATGGATTTGTAATCAACTAGACATCCCAAATGACAAATACGACTACAAAGAAGGGTGTTCTTTGGATCACGGAGGACGGGTTTGGTTTGCATAACATTTACATGTCACTTGCAAATGTCTCTTCTTTCCTGATTCAGACCAGCAGCTTGAAATAGTTATCACCAACATTATATCTAAGATTCAATTATTTCATATTCTTGTAAAGGAAAAGAAAAGAAATGACTGTGTTAATAAAATATAGTGTATTTGTAGACAGCATCATTGTTCACCACCAGACTTTAGGGTGATATAGATGTTTTTCTGATTAAAATAAGCTTTAATTACTTTCTGAATTAAAATGATATCTAATATTTATGATCTTAAACAAAGTTTCTATATTGCATCTCATTCGTAAATGACCATGGCGCCATCGTGTGGATACTGATGGAAATGACGAAGATTTCTGTGCGCCAATTACTTTTTCTGTATATAAATGCAAAATGTGAGTATATAAAATTGATATGTGTCAATGATTAAAATTATAGTGAAACAGACAGGGACACAAGTAAACATGCACAGTTTATATGAAATTCTATGTGGATTGCTATATTTATTAAAACCACACCAATGATATGACGTGACATACAGCCAAGTAAGGTGTCCCATACTCAGAATTTGTGCTCTGTGTCAAACTACACAACACACACAAAGCAGTCAACACAAACACCAACAGTGATCACACACAAAGCAGTCAACACAAACACCAACAGTGCTCACACACAAGCAGTGACCCACAAACAACAGCAGTGAACACACACAAGCAGTGAACCCACAAACACCAGCAGTGAACCCACAAACACCAGCAGTGAGCACACACAAGCAGTGAACCCACAAACACCAGCAGTGAACACACACAAGCAGTGAACCCACAAACACCAGCAGTGAGCACACACAAGCAGTGAACACACAAACACCAGCAGTGAACACACACAAGCAGTGAACCCACAAACACCAGCAGTGAGCACACACAAGCAGTGAACACACAAACACCAGCAGTGAACACACACAAGCAGTGAACCCACAAACACCAGCAGTGAGCACACGCAAGCAGTGAACACACAAACACCAGCAGTGAGCACACACAAGCAGTGAACACACACACGACTGAGAGCAGACCGGGAGCAGTTAGGGTTCAGTGACTTGGCAGCTAAGTCATGGTATGGCGTTAGGAGTTAAACTCTCTAACCACTAGGCCTTGACTACTCCCTCTCTATTATTGATGCTCTGGAGCTCTTATACAACCACCACAGGTGCATCTTTTTGTTATTAAATATGAAGAGGTTTAATATTTATCCATATCTCCTTTGTAAAGTCTACTTTTTGATAGAATGGAATATTGAGATTATTGTTTTCATTTCATTTCATTTCGTGTCATCGTAATTGTAAATTTAAATAAAAAGAACTTAAAACACCTCATTTTTCTTGTTCTAAAAATATGGATTTATGTTGTATATAAAACTCAGATGAACAACAAAACAATGCGAAACGAGAACATTTACATTTATTCATTTGACAGACGCTTTTATCCAAAGCGACATACAGTATTATGCAGTGTACATCTATCACTGTAGAGCAAACAGGGATAAGATGTCTTACTCAAGATGTCTTACTTCATATATTGTCTGCTGACACTGGGATTCAAACCCACAACCTTCCGCTTACAAATCCAACTCTCTGACCCCCAGACCACGAATAACTCTCCTACATACTTAATAAAACCAATACAAGGACATGGATTTGGGAGGACAAAGGTGAAGCTGCAGACACAAAGGTTGTGGACATCCAAAGCATCTCTTCTCTTCCCCAGACTCATCTCACTGCATGCTATTAAACCTTTTCTCCAGCAGATGACGTCAGTGGTCCAGTCCATCTATGTAGATTTCCTTCTTGCTGACGTCACAGTGCTCGCTTGACTCTGCTGGAATGTTTGAGTTTGCCACAATGTATCAATGTATCCAAGTATCAAAGTAGCAATGAATGTAACTCTTGTGCACAGGTAAATCATTCATAAAGCATCACATTTTACATCTACTTAGAAATGCATCAGAATGACCCAAAACAGAAAGATACAAAATAAAAATCTAGATCATTATTGTTCACCAATGGGTATGGATGTCACATAATGCCAATACATTTGAAAAAAAAGGGAATTTAATCATACAGAATCCCAGATTTGGTTTTTATTAAAACTCATGATCCTCCTCCAGCAGTCATGTGTCCTACATCTCTCTGACCCCGCCTGCTGGGCCAACACGGTCCGCCCAGACCCAATGACAGAGTACCAACAGGATTTTGGGATCTCTGTGAACGGTGACCGTCATGCCGCTGTGATCTCACTGTTATACGTCACAGCGGATCATCGGCAATAATCGATGCGCGGCAGCATCCGCGACCGAGGAGCCGATCGGGAGTCGTGGCAACATCCCGGAGCGCCGCCCGACTGTCGGACGCGGGTCTGGGATCAGACAGAGGCAGGATGCTGAAGCGCGATCGGGGTGAGACCGTGGGGCCGCTGTCACACTTTGTTCACGTTTATTGTGTAGCTGAGCATTGTGTTGTCATCTTGTGTCACACTGCATGATGAGGATTTGCATGGGAGTTTTGTATACCGTGAAATCGATACCGTGGCCTACTTACGATATGCCTGATCCAGGGACATTTTACGGTATAGTGTGTGTGTGTGTGTGTGTGTGTGTGTGTGTGTGTGTGTGTGTGTGTGTGTGTGTGTGTGTGTGTGTGTGTGTGTGTGTGTGTGTGTGTGTGTGTGTGTGTGTGTGTGTGTGTGTGTGTGTGTGTCTGTCTGTCTGTCTGTCTGTCAGTGTGTCTGTCTGTCTGTCTGTGTGTGTGTGTGTGTGTGTGTGTGTGTGTGTGTGTGTGTGCCAGATGAGAAACCACATGCCACGTTCTACTACACAAAGTTGATGACATCACTTTTTTAAAGATGCACTTTTTGTGTGTGTGTGTGATCACATGTGCCGTTTGCTTAACTTGGAGAACACAGTGCACTTGATGGGATATAGAGATCCTGTTTCACCTGATATCATGTTTGTGTTGTCTTGTGTTGTACAACTGATAAACCAACACCGGGGATCATGCCCGCGGGACCCTGGCCATCATGGGCGAATGGTGGACCAGGAGGTCACTTGTCATCGATCTCATCGGTACACTCCAGTTGACAGCATCACATTCATCAGAACCATCATGAGACAACTGTGCACGTGCATTTGAATATTTTGGGTCAGGTGGATGATGTCTGGCCCAGATTAGGATCATTTCAGGTCCCCCGTTTTATTGACTACTTGTGTTGATTGGTTAACGGAAATAACATGTTGTTAATAAATGATTTGTATCGATTCAGTAGGGATCACGTGTATTGATCAGCATCGATGCTCGTGTCATTACATCCGGTGCTGTGTGTTGTGATTGGCAGCACATCTTAAAATCCGTAAGAGCTGACATCACTTGTCTACTTATGCTTTATGTAGAAAAACATTGGGGTGTCTTAACCCAAAACTGGGTCTATAATAGACCAACCCAACAGTTGGGTTTAAATTAACCAATGCTGGGTTGTGTTAACCCAACATGCATTAATGGGTTCAATGTTAACCATTTGTTAGGTTGATTCAACCCAATAGTTGAATACAAACTAATAGTTATACTCGGAGTCAGAACTACAACTAAGTCCCATAACTAATCTTTATACATGCTGCGGACACGTGCATACATGCCAAGTCTAGATGCGCCTTTGTTTTGAAAAGTCCCGAACACTTTTTGTGTTCTAGTTTGTGTTGTGCAGCAGTTGCAGCGTTGAGATCTTCCAGTTTGGTTGTGCAATAGCTGTTCAGTATTGTGGAGTTGGCGCAAGAGAAAAGACAAAGGCGCACAGTAAGGGTGGAGGGAGGTGAGGTCATAATACTATTAATCCTTAAAACTCAAGCCACATGTGGTGTGAAATCTCATTAAATAACAGCATGCACAAACACACACTTGTTTAACAAGTCATCACGTTTGCATTGCTGAAATGTCGCAAATTTGAAACGTGGTTCTTGTACAGAACCTTTTGGGAAGTGGTGTTATTGGATTCGGTTGCCTGGAAATTGAACCCGTAACCTTAGGATTACACGTGCCGTGCGCTGCCTGTTAAACTGCTTGTATACTTGAAAGCAGGACTTTGTAAAAACATTCAGAAAGTGCTCATGAAAAAGATCTGTTTCAAAACAGATGGAGAACTTGAACTTTACACCAGGGATTTGATGTCTGTGTTCATTAAACCAGTAGTTTACCCATCTAAAACCTGCCATCTCCGATCAAGTGTGGTTTCTTGAAAACTCTTCCCTTGATGGCTGTGATACTGACTGGTTTGAGCAATGCAATAACTTGTTTGCTTTAAGCTGTAGTAGTGAAATCTGGGGAGTAAAGGTGAGGAAAGGTTCCTGTGCATCTCATCTGTAACCTCGCGCACGTTGTTGGTCTGGATTGAAGGTCGCTGGACATCATTTAAGATTTTTAAAGAATATACTTCAGATTTGTTGCACCAAAACCTTTGGGAATTGTAACATTCATTACATTGACTTGATACAATTCTCAATTTGGATATTTAAACTCGAGACGGAAGACTGAGTTTAAATACATACTTCAATGATGTCTTTCTTCATACACAAAGCTTTTTATAGACCAACCAGCACTTTTAATTGTGAAATGTATGTTAAAGGAATGAATGATCTCAAAATGTAAATCATTCATGATTTGCATACTCTATTGTCAATTAAGACTAAAGAACTAAAGAATTTGTAATTTAGTTTTTCTACCGAAAAATAAAGTTAACTAGAAATGGAAAAAGATTGGAAAAATCCTACAATTAATATCTATTTAACTTGAATTATACATATTCTTGGACACATATACAAGGAACGACATTTAGAAAGTATTTAAGAAATATCTCATTCAATTTTAGTTCTTTTAAAACTTTTAATCTATTTTTACACTCAAAAAGATATTTATATTCAAAGGAACATGGACATAACTCCATGTTTGACTTTTACACCCATTGGTATTAAACCCAATATTTTTGTGTAATATGTTTTTCCTGTTAAGTTTATACAGCATATTGGGTATGTTATTTCATATAGAATCTATGCTGACCTTGTCAAATTGCCCATTTACTTGACAAACACCCCATTCTCGCATTTCAGCAGTTTTCCAACTGCTGTTTCTGCTTTGAAGTTTTTTGTTGCTTTAAACAATGTGTTTCCTGTACACCCGACCATGTGATGTCAAATGTATGATCTCACTGTTGCCTTCTCTTTGTTCCCCGGGACGCCCAAAGTTGTCCATTTTTTCACTGAAGCACAAAAGAGTCATTTATGTGCCATTCAGATATCGCTCACCCAGATTGAGTCAGATTGGTTTGAAGTGCGGTTTAAAGTTAAAACGGACTATATTTTCTAGTTCTTTGCACAAACCCGCCGGTCCCTTTCAGCGTACATCAACAGATACTGCAGGATGAAGAGAATGACTGATTCATTATGATGCCGTTATGCAAGGAAAGGTCCCATCTTTGTCCCCTCCACACACTCATTTCTGTCTAGGTCTCTCTCTTGCTCATTGCTGCTGTGTTGTTCTGTTGGCAATGGTCCTGGATCATCCCAAGCACACATTCACTCTGATCTTTTCCGGTGTGGAATTCTGTAACTCCATGCTGGGATTTGGGACGGGGACAAACAGACCCAGCAGAGTTTGGCCAAGACGGATGACTATTTTAGAAGCAATCTGTTTCACAGAGTACCTTTGATTCATGAAAATCTATTGGAGAATTTATCAATAGGATGTTTGTGACATAAGTGCTTAATATATGCAAGTTTGTGCTTTCATGTCCGAGTTTGCATGTATGTTTTAAATAGATCGAGAAATAGTGTCTTTACTATTTTAAAGGAGAGATAACAGAGTTGTTTTTGACAGCTCTGGTTTTTCTCAACACTATGTAACAAAGAATCTGAAAATACACATTTAATGGACAGAATTGGACATTTTAAAAAGATAGACAGAGCACAACGAGGCAAAGGCTGAAATTCGAACTAGCAAAGGGATCGTTGTGATACATCCTGAACTTGTTGAGGGTGACACATCGGACTTAGATGATCAACATGCACGCTGTTAAAGTCATCAGCCAAAATGTTCAGGAACTGGCTGTATTCTTATCACGACACTGCCTAAAACACATTCACACAATGTAATCTGCAGCCAACGCATGCTGACAGTCTTGTAGGTGGGTTACCTCATAGATGAATGGTGTCGGGTGTGGGTGACGAAGTGAGTCGTGAGGGAACTTAGCCCTTAGACGTGGTCCCGCTGATGGGTCCGACAGGACAGCTTGTAGGGGGTGTAGCAGGTGGTGCTGGGTCTGTTTCTGTGGTCAAATACCGCATGTTGTGCCACCCATTTAGTGCTTAATCAAACACGTACAGTGCAAACAAATGACTAGTAGTGATTTTTTCTTCAAAGCTAGAAATCTTGAATCAGAAGCTTATTAAAGAGATGACATGCCGTACTTTTGTGACTCTTTTTAAACTTGAAGTACACATACAGTGTGGGTGTCAGCATTCCCTGCTCCAAAAATAATTCTAATTAAGTCAATTAGATCGTTTACCCTTTTTACTGTATTTGGGGGCAGTCGTGGGCTGATGGTTTGCATGTTGGACTCGTGATCCCCAAGGTCGCTGGTTTGATACTCGGTACCAGCGGGGATATCACGAAAGAGGTGTGTCCCTTGAGCAAGGCACCGCCCCCCCCCCAAAAGCTCCGCGGGCGCCGCAGCATGGCTGCCCACTGCTCCGGGTGTGTGTTCACAGTGTGTGTGTGTTTGTGTGTGTGTGTGTGTGTGTGTGTGTGTGTGTGTGTGTGTGTGTGTGTGTGTGTGTGTGTGTGTGTGTGTGTGTGTGTGTGTGTGTGTGTGTGTGTGTGTGTGTGTGTTCACTTACTGCGTGTGTACACTGAGATGGGTCAAATGCAGAGCACAAATTCCAAGTATGGGACACCACCACTTGGCAACACGTCACGTCACTCCCGTCATTTCATTGTTTTTTCTTTACAATTATATTTATTAATTCAGTTTCTTATCAGTTTAAAAGTTGTGCTTTTACATGTTGTCACATGTAATTGTTGCGTTGTAGAAACCTTGTTGTACATCCAAATTCACTGTTTTCCAGGATATGGATAAAACACAGACAAACCGTATTTTATCATTTTATAAAAACTAAGTGCAGGCATTTAAAAAAAAAAACTTTTTAATGAATAGATTTCCACAAGATCCAGAGACAAACACAAAGGACGACTAATATTAATGAATTATGACAAAAATACAAGGATGTAAAGGGGCCAAGTGACCTGCTCTTGAGAAAGAACACAACTTCTGCAACTGCTATGTATCGTTATAAGAAAAGTTGTTTATATTGTTGTGCATGTTGTTTTGTTATTATTTCACTTTTAGTGTTTGGTATTCACTTTCTAGATGGTTAAGGCACAGGTCAACAGTTTGGTGATGCAATCTGCCTTTTACATCATAATTATTTTTTTATTCTTGGTAATAACGTTTCTTTATAATAACGTAATAACGTAATTTCAATGGCTTGTTTGTCCAATTTGAACCTAATTGTGACGTTTTATTTTATTTTGTGACGTTTTTATTTTCTGTGATGGTATGGTTTGGCAATAAGTTTAAGGAATTGAATATTTTGAGAGTTTGTACTGCCTAGAAAAAATTCCTTGCATGGAAAGTGGTAGAAAATCAAGTATTTAAATATACGAATTTGTGTTTTCTAAGATTAATTCGATGCGTCTTCACAAATTCCCAAAGTGACCCAGTGCATCTTCCTACATCTGTGTTTGCATAACCGTGTGTGTGCGTGCATTCAGATGAGCGTCAACAAGGTTAATGTTGCACAAGCGGCTGATGAATCACACAGTACATTGTTTATCTGTACCTTTTTTAGGTTGTTGTTCTAAAGGATGCATGACGTTTTATAAAAAGGTGTCAGGTGGTGCAGTTGGGTGTGAAATGGCAGCACGGGTGTGCATCAGCACTGTGAATGATTTTAAGAGGACACATCAATGAAAGCCTCCAGGGCCTGAAGATGATGAATGTTAAGCTTCTCTGTGTTTGTCAATGGAAAGATGTGCAAAGTTAAGGGACGCTCAGATGGAGGTAATTAGGAGAGAGAGAGAGAGAGAGAGAGAGAGAGAGAGAGAGAGAGAGAGAGAGAGAGAGAGAGAGAGAGAGAGAGAGAGAGAGAGAGAGAGAGAGAGAGAGATTTTCAGAAGAAAGGGAAGAGAGAAAGATCCAAATAAAGGGAGAGCCCAGAGAAAAGGGAAGTCAAACACAAACAATGAGATAAATTGAAGCCAGATATCCCAAACAGCTGGGTCAGATTAGGTTACCGTGGTTACGAGTGTCCATCCTACTGGCAAAAAAACAGACGAAGCTTGAGGTCAGACTATCAGTGTGTATGGTAAAGATGGGGTGGGGTTGATTTGAATGTGGGCTTGTCTGTCAGGTAACTTTTGGGAGTAAAGTGATCGTTTCAGAGGAAAACACACAGCAGTGTAAAACTCATTCCAGTCCCTTGAGTACGTAAGATGTTTTATGATGCCATTTGTTTACCTCTTAAATTCAGCGTTGAATTGAGTCACTACACATTGACATCTGTGACAGTCTTTCATGTTTTATGGTGCATTTTTGGAAAGGAAAATGTCTTTTCATTAAGGACCCATATGGAAAAGGTAAAGTCTCTGCAGAAAAGATTACATCAACCCAGGTCAAGCATGTTGCATTCCATCATTTTGCCTTTCTATCCCAGTATCTGTTTAGCAAATGTATTGCATGTTACTTTTTCTACCATTTGTGGATTTAACAGGATGTTGTTGGGTTAGCAACATTCTTCAAAATATATTCTTTCGTACCCGGGGGATGAACGCACACAGGTTTGAAAAGACAAGTTGGTGAGAAACAAATGACATCATTTTCAGGTTTGGGTAAATGATCACTTTAGGTCAAGATATGTCAAATTTAAACCCTCCGTTTGCGGGATGCAGAAACACGGATGGAATTGCGAATGCAGGCATAAAAATGGAATTTGCGGTACAACAGAAAAATTTGTCATGGAATCTGGCAAGTTTAATTTTTCATATATATATTTACATAAATTCATTTGGCAGACGCTTTTATCCAAAGTCACTTATTGATGCTAGAAGACTACGTTTCACATTATTGGGACGCAAACACTTCATTTTACTGTTTCATTCGAGAAAAGCTGCTGCAAAATAAAGTTCCTCATCAAAATAAGTGTTATATTAACCAGATGATAAAAACTGCTTGTAAAAATTTACAAAAATAGCAATAAAAACAGCCAAAGAAAAAAGATGATCTTATATTAGCATAGTTGTATATAATTCTCTTTTTATGGGTATTTTCCGTGATGTTCAAAAACAATAGTATCTAGTTTTTTATAGTTTATGAGGAAATGCTGATGCACACCTTAAGAATTTTTCATTCTTGGCAATATAACTCAATAATTCATAATTACAAAATGGAATACACAGAATCCGGAAATATAAAAAAATGGAATTTGGGAAATATGAATAAATATATGATTCATAAAAAATATATGAGTTTCCTATGACCCTAAGTCAAGGTAGAGATTTGTGTTTTAAAATATAACCAAAAACTTGACAGATTTCAGTTTACGTGAAGTATTCATGTTTCTTGTATTGTACGTAAAATAATAATGAAATATGATTGCGTATTTATGGCCTAAACTACTCAGGGCCCTTAAAAGTAAGTTGTACACACTTGTGTGAATGGAATAAGTGTTGTGTAGTGAACGGCTTCGCACACAGAGCTCAAAAACCAGTTTGGACGGTCGCCAGTGTGATGGCCTAGAGCACATACTGTACTGTTCAAGATTCATTCATTAAAGACTACATTTCCCATGGTGCCACTTTCACACAGCATTTCCCCTCCCACTTAATGTCATTATTATGCAGTCGGGTCAACAAGCCTTCACTATCCCAAGCACATTTTGTAATGAATGCACAATCTAAGTGACCACTGGCTATATGATTTTTAACTAAACTAGCCGCGTTCTGTGTATAAACGCAAGGGGATTGTTTTAATAAGTGTGTTATTTTCATTCCTCAGGTTGCAATACTTAAAAAAGCCCCATCAGCTAGAACTGTTCTGATTGGTTCCTGGCCTGTTGCTATGTGTTTCTATTGGTCAGTGTCGGTGATAGGAGTTACATCTTTTCATTGTGTGGTCACAGACAGGAAGTGGAAGGTCATCATTACTGTTGGGTTGATGTATAATGAACAAGGCTGTGCCACCATATGGACCTTTTGTTCCCTTATTGGTGTTTGGAAACTGGCAGGAATTTTCTGTCAAGTTGCAAAGGGGGCTGACGAGAGCAGAGCTAATTCCAGGATAATTACATTCTTAAGGAATATATTTAGTTTCACAGTGAAAGAAAGGAAGTAGAAAGCGAGTTTGTCGCTTGTGCTGTTCACAATGCGCATCGAAATGCACGTCAAGAACAATGTCATTTCAAATTCGTACTTTTTTATCGCTATGTATAATATAAAAATGCGTAGTTATTCACAATAAAGACAAACACTGGTGTAGCTATGGGTTAGAAGTAGTGAACAAATATAGGGGAACTACAATGCTGTTGAAACCCCAATGTATAGTATTATATATAATATGTTGCACTATATAAGAAAGGAGGCAAATTTAGACAATGCTTCTTAATTGCTGCATAAATTTGATTGGAGACTAGGTCTAATGTGATATTAATGTGTGTCATTTACTTATTCTCTTGTTATTTCTATTCTACAACAAATAAGCTATTTTAAGGAATGTTGGTAAAAGTCATCATTCTATATGTCGTGCCTAAAATCGTGACTTACTTATGAAAATGTCACTACACAATCAACAAAATAACTAAAGAAAATCTTCTAACTGAACATCTTATATCTTATTGAATTAACTTTAGTCTATATGTCAAATGTAATAAAACTGAAACGGGTGTACTGCAGAAAGTGACAGTTCAATATTCTCTATATAGATTTACTATAAAATACTTTTTTATAAAGTGTTCTTCACTTTGTTGCATTGTCACAAGGCAACTTTACAAACACTTATTTTAAGTTAGTGTAATTGAGAATATATAAATAATGTTTATTTAATATATTTAAATCTGTAAAGAGAGAGAAATATTTATAAATAACTCGCTGTAGAACTTTTTCACATAATGTTTTCTTGGCTATTTACGGCTACATTCTCCTTAATTCTTTGTAAGTCGCTTTGGATAAAAGCTAAATTTCTAAATGTAAATGTAAATACAAAATATAAAGAAATCCCAGAATACATGATATTTGTAGTAAAGGGCTGTCTATATTAAGAGTATTATTAAATGATTTTCTATGAAGGACTTTAATTAATCTTTAAAATAAAAATGGAAACATGTACATATTGTTACGGTAATGTGTAGTTGTGAAGTGGAAGTTGTTTTATGTCTGAAGTATTCTCAAGATCTGTACCAGGAGATTTTATGATCTTTTGTCTGCAGGGTAAATGGAAATTTTCAAGGAAGAAGCACATAGAAAAATTGAATACATATTCACCTACGTTCTGTAATAAACATGTTCATGACATGATGATGGTCTGCTGTGCGGTTTATTCATACAGATCCCACAGCAAAAGTTGACATTCATTAGTACCATTGTACCGTTTTGCCCTATCCTTTCGTACTGAATGAATCAGAGATGTAAACATAACAGAGTGGCATGTCTGAACAAGCATTGGAGGAGGGAGGAGGTGGATCTAAAGAAAAGGAAGAATGGAAAACAGAAGAGCCTGAGACTTTTCATTATTTGTTTCATTATATCTTGGAAACCTTAAACCTTGGTTCTTAGATTTTGGTCTGTAGAACTGAAAGGAAAGGGATAAACAAAAGGTTATTTAGCAGTTTCTCTGACCAACAGGTGATTTTGGAACCCACTGTTATCTGTTATTGCATAAACAAGATTTAATTTAATTGATTTATTTTCTCTTCCAGGTAGATTCATGTGGACGGGAGGTGTGCCCTGACTGTGGGTGCATTCCGACACCTCCCAGGGCCTGCTGCCACTTCCCTCCCTATAACTTGTTCAATCCGTCCAGCACACTGCGGTCACCATGACGTCCACATTGCAGACCCTGGCTTTTAAGCTGGCACCACCCTCAAGAGAAGCCGGAAAAGAGCAATTGGAGCCCTGTAATGATGGCACGGGACAACGTTACGAAGTGGTCCCTTCAGTTGTATGTTCAATGTGCTGCCTTTTTGGAATCATCTATTGTTTCTTTGGTGAGTGTTCTGTTGTATTCGTTTTTGTGGCTAATTTTGTAGATTAATGGATTGAGATTTTTCTCTTTGTTTTGGTTGTGGATCAATTTTCGAATGTATCAATATTGATGAGGTTTTACATTAGATCATGACTTGTATAACTGTTCTGTATTCCACTTAAAGAGCCCCTATGATTTATGTGTTGTTTATATGTATATGTGTTGCTTTAAATATGCTTTAAAACAAACCATGTGCAGTTGTATCATTTTAAATCATTGTTAAGTATTATTTCCATGAAACTGAAGTTTGCGGATTGAAAATGCCCCGGTTAATTACACTGTGAACGTGTAGCCAATCACATGAACTCGTTTGACCCTGTAGATCAGCAGTTCGAAGGTTACGCTGTATTCAGCCGCCCCTATTTTGAATCGAAATCGTGGCCATGAGTTAATACAACTCGAGCAGCATCCACTTTTGCGCATTGTTGGGATAGAAATGCAGATTGCATGAAAATACAATTTGTCACTGGACAAAGAACTTAGAGCGTTTGACGGACATATGGTCTTGAAACTATTTCAGATTCAGATCATTCTGATAAACATCAATCAAGACTCTATCAAAGCGAACATTCCTGAGAAGACTCAAATGTAGCACTACTATCCACAACCCTTGGATTACAAATCGAGTTTTAAAGTCTATTATATATAAGAGTAGGCTTTATAAATTCTACATGACAAACCCTTCTAGTTAAATTAAAGAGATTATAAGAAAGAGCAAAGGAAATCATTATATAGAACTAAAAGCATAACAGGGGGACAGTAGGAAGTCTTGGAAGGTGTTAAATTAAGTTTTCAATGGGAGACATAAACCGACTGCTCTACCTGGTCTCAGAGATGCTGAAGCTGATCTTGCGCAGAGTTTTAATACTCATTTCGCCTCAATGGGTTTAAATTTGTCAAAAAAGATAAGCCAATTGATAAGTCAAGGTTTTCATTTTTAAGCATTTTCTCTGTGGTAGTTACATTCAGTCATTTGTTTCATGAAGCAATTAGACAATACAGAACTCCTCAAAATCATTTGGGACTTGAGGAGCTCTTATACTGTTGGTGTAGATGGAATTTCTAGTAAGATCATGAAGGCCATTGCGAACATCATTTTAGAGCCACTGGCTCATTTGTACTAACCTTTCTTCATTTACTGGTATTGTCCCTTAAATGACATAAATTGCTAAGATAATTACAATCTTTAAATCGGTTGATAGAAAGGATATGGATAACTACCAGCCCAAATTAATTCTACCCACTTTTTCTAAAGTAATGGATAAGTAATTATATAATAGACTTAGTGATAAATTGGATATTTTGTTTCATTTCAATACGGTTTTAGAAAAAAGCACAGCCTGTAGGACAATATTACATTTATGAACAAATGAGTAACTCTATTGAAGAGGAGAAATGTGGTTTGGTATATTTTTGTACCTATCAAAAGCATTTGATACCATTTATTTTGATATCTTATTGCACAAATAACAACACTATAATATAAGAGGTCTAGCCCTTGAATGGTTTAGAAGTTACCTAAATGAAAGGGAACAGTATGTCCATGTCAATGATATTGGTGTCCCCCAGGACTCTATTTTAGGTCCACTCTTATTTATTTTGTAAATAAATGATTTTGTAAATTTTTCCACAAGATCATCTTTGCAGACAATACAACATTGTTAACATCACATAGTAATCTAAGTATTTTATATTCGATATATATTCAATTCATAGTTTATAAAAGTTATCTCCTAGTATAAATCTTATAACATTTAAGCAAAACCAATTTAATTATGTCAGAAACGACCTAGAGAAAAAGAATTAAAAATACTGACCACTGCCTGTTTAACATTAATGATCAATTGATAAAAATGTGCATTGCACTAAATTCCTTATTGATGAATCTCTTAACTTTACATTTCATATGATCATCTTGCAGACAAACAGTCAAAGTATGTTGGCTTGTTTTATAAGATCAGACACGTCCTTCTGTTGTCTGCCCTACTCCTGTGGTTTGAAGCGCATCTTTGTTTGACTCCACCATTATCCCAATCCCAAAGAACACCCAAGATCACAGGACTCAATGATTACAGACCTGTGGCTTTAACTGCTGTAGCCATGAAGTCATTTGAAAGACTGGTGTTTGCATATTGAAGGACATCACTGACCCCTTGCTTGACCCCCTGCAGTTTGCTTACAGGGCAAACTGGTATGTGGATGATGCAAATAATATATGACTGTATTATACCCTACAAAATCTTGACAAACCAGGGATTTATGCGAGGATTCTGTTTGTGAGCTTCAGCTCTGCCTTTAACACCATCATCCCATCAATGCTCCAGATCAAACTGACCCAGCTGTCTGTCCCTAGCTCTGTCTGTCAATTGATCACTAGCTTTCTGACAGACAGACTACAGCTATTTAGAATGGGCAAAGTCATGTCCGACAGCGCACCATCAGAACCGTTGCTCCACAAGGATGTGTTCCCTATCCACTACTATTCTCCCTGTACACTATCGACTGCACCTCTAATGACCCCTCCATCAAGCTCCTGAAGTTTGCGGACAACATTACTGTTATCAGACTCATCCCGAATGGTGTGTTGCATACGGAGAGGAGATGGAGCAGATTGCTCTATGGTGCAGGTACAACTGAAGCTGAACATGCTCAAAACAGTGGAAATGATAGTTGACTTTAGGAGAATCCCCCTGCACTTCCCCCACTCACCATCATGAAAAGCACTACCGTTGAGTCTTTCAGAGGTTTCACCATCGCTCAGGATCTAAAGTGGGATGCTCACATTGACCCTATTGTGTAAAAAGCCCAGCAGAGTCTTTACTTTCTCTGACAAAAAGTCCAAGGAAGTCAATTAATAACTTAACATCAGACTTTTTGTATAGAGCACCTTAATTATTTATAAATTTGCATTTTAATGTAGATTTCCTATAGCAATACCGTTGTGTGCATCCATGTTTTCCTAAACAAAGCGCTACAGTGCACGCTTCTCGACTACCACACCTCACAGCCTTGTTTTCAATTCTAAATGGCGGCGGAATGAATAAGACGTATAGATATGCGAGTACCGTGTATAATTCGGGCCGAAAACGACCACAGGGAGACTTTAAGACTGGGCATGCGTTTAAATAAGATCTTTTTTCCTTGTTCCTAATAAAATTGTTTAGGAATGTACTCATTTTCATGTAACATGATTTTTTTTAACCCAATCCTTTTTATACCTTATCATGGTATAATGTTGAAATTTGAGTTTACGCATTTGGAAGACGCTTGTGTCCAAAGTGACTTAAAGTAAGTTACACGAACCCGAATCTACAGTAGTCAACATTCAAAGTGCAACAATAAAGTTTATCAAAGTTCTACTAGGACAAGAACAGTTGTTGTTTATAATTAATATATAACTTTGATAAAAGGCTCTGATCCACTTTAAATGTTGACTAGTCTAATACATGGTGTATTGCATTTAATGTGACTAAGAATAAATCACCTTGCTTCAGACTGTGATAGTGTAAATTTGCTGCTAAAATGAGTTGTTCTTCACGGTTGCAACATTCTTTTGCTGTGAAATCAAGTAAATTTCCAGCATTTTCACATTCATATTTTTATCTCTTCTTGCATCATTTAACATGTAATATTCACACTCTGTCATTCTCAGGTTACCGCTGTTTTAAAGCTGTACTCTTCCTCACGGGTCTGATGTTTGGCTCTGTGATCATCTTCTTGCTCTGTTACAAGGAGCGCGTTTTAGACACGCAACTGAGCGTGGAGGCCAGCGTGGGCATCGGCCTGGGCATCGGGACCCTGTGTGGCCTGGTCACCATGCTGGTACGCAGTGTGGGGCTGTTCATGGTGGGGCTGCTCCTGGGCCTGCTGGTGGCTATTGGGACCCTGATAGGCATGGAGGAGCTGTCGTCCAATCCCCCGCGCTCTGTGTGGGTGCCCCTGGGCGTGCTTTTGGGCCTGGGCATGCTGTTCGCCGTCCTCACCCTACAGTGGCAAAGATGCTTCACTACGCTCTCAACAGCCGTGTTCGGGGCGGCCGTGATAGTCGTAGCCACAGATTATTTTGTCGAGGTCTTCGCGCTGGTGAGATACATTTACGAGAGAGTGAAAACAGGCCCACGGGAGCCCGTATGCTGGATGACGTGGGTGGTCCTGGGAGCCTGGCCTGCTCTCGCCCTGCTGGGTGTACTGGTGCAATGGAAAGTGACAGCGGAGGGATACTCCCACACAAAGGGTGAGTCAGGGACAGAGCGTGTGTTGGGTGAAATATATGACGCTTTGTTCTTGTGGAGACTGTTGGACGCATTTGTGTATAGCAAGGCAGATGGTTCCTGTCTGTCGGTGTGCTCTCATTCTGTGACTAACAACCACATAGACAATCGCGATGTGCAAAGTTTCAGTTCATAGTGTATTGGTCAGGCTCTCTCAGTCTGCCTCAATAACATGTGTCTGTGTAATATATATAATAACAAACAAGTGAAATCAAAATACATTTTGTGCAGATTTTACTGAGTGTATTATTTCTTTGAGTACGGACTACCATTATTTAAACGCCTTCCACTATAGTGTGAAAACAAGAAAACTTCTGATTTACTTGATTTTCTTAGTTTTAGTCCGAATTGTTTATTAATCTTCTTTAAAGAATTGAAATCAAAACTAAAGATTTAAGGAATAGTTTGCATCAAAACAAATCGTCTCATAATTTATTGACTAATGCCACCCAAGATGTGCATTAATAGTATATTACTTTTTTATTTTATAGTATACATTTTCAACAGAATTGTTAAATCAGGCCTTCCGCATGTCTCATGACTATTTGTTACAGGATTTTCCTTTATCATCCCACTGAAACAATATTTCAATATTTATGTAAAGGAATTACTTTTTGGAATTAACTTATCTACTATTATATTAAAATGTCACTTTTTAAAGAACTCTACCTTTATAGATTAAAAAAATATTAAGAGTTTTTTGCAAATCAGTACATTAACTGCAACAATCTTTTTTTATTGTGTTAGTTGTATTTTTTATTATTTATTGGAAATTCACAATTAAAACATGATTTTAAGCAGTTATCTTTATTTTAAATAAACTTAACTCCTTCTTTTGGTGTTTCTTAGTAATGATCAGTCGTCAGCAGCGACGTGTGCAGCTCATGCGTATTCGGCAGAAGGACGAGAGGAGGGAGTGTGGCAGGAAGAAAAAGCGGAAGCAACAGCAGAACACGAATCACACTCACTCTGCCAAAGCCCTTCACCCGGAGCCCGCCTACCGCAGGAAGCCCAACCCTGTACGCCGTTTTGATGGGGATGTGCTTTCACCTGTGAGTCCACACATGCACACTCGCACAAACCTGTGTGTGTTTATTTAAAAAATTTGCATTTGTGTTCGCTCTCAATTTTGTGTCATAAAATATTTTATATTTATATTCATGTAATATTGAAATAATTTCCATCTTTCTCTCATTTCCAGAGTTATATCCAGAGCTTCCGGGAGAGACAGGTGGAAGGGCGAGGTTATCCAGTGAGCGGGCTGGTGGCTGCGGGTCACACAAGTGTGGATATAGACTATGACTGTGGGTCTACCGTCCCCCTCACTGCCGGGGTCGGACCACACGTTCGTGTTTGACCTCATTCACGTAATCGCAAATTAACCGACAACGATCAACAAACACATTTCGCTTCTCTGGTGCTGACCTGACCCTGACTCACTGTCCCACACAAACACACACATACACACAAACTCAGACTTCGAGCAGCTCCTCCAGATCAAATCAAGTATAGCACTTAAAAACATTGATGCAACTGTACTATTGGACCATCAAAGAGCTGTTTTCTAACACACATACAAACATACTGGCACACGATCAGATTCGCTCATCGTGTCTTTACGTAATATAAATACCACTATGAGGTCAGTAATGACAAAAGAAACTGGGCTTCATTCCGTCAAATTATTTTCTAAATGCGTCAACTGTGTAATATATAGTGTGTTGCCTGTAGTCCTTGTTTCACAAAACTGTTCTTCTCGTGAGAAATTCATCTGTTGGTGCTGAATCTCGTCTTTGTATTATAAGGCTGACAGCCCCCTAAGTAAAGTTTGTGGATTTCACCAGTCAAGTGTCTGTACTGTAAGATCCCCCATTCCGGCCCAGGACTGTACCAAAAACCAGTGAGCAGGGGTGCCTTGCTTTGAGACTCCAGAAAAAAAACTCCTTAGCCTTTTTACAGAGGCTCTAGGGCAAAGAGCCATATTACTGCTGATCAGAGCCACCTGGTCCACTCTGGGATGCGGTGCATGAACCTCTGGTGAGAAATCGAAGGAAGATAAGCAAGATACGGGATGAGAGTGAAGATACTCAGGGAAAGTATGAATGTTATTGAGAGTTGACAAAAGAATATAAGCTGCTTTGCGGGAGAGAAATTAAACCTATAAGGATGATGACCATGGACTTTTCCCCCTTAGTGGCAAGCATACATACAGGGATCTCACCACGGCTGTTCAGTTACCGCTGTGTATAAAACTAGTTTGCAGTGCCATCCAAGGGAACATAGTGTCAAGAGGGTTGAGACTGCCCCTGAAAGTCAAACTTTCTTCTAAAAGAACCCCGTTATTCCTTGGGGCAAACTGCATGATAAACAGTAATGGCCCCCACTTTGTTTTAAAAGCAGACATTTCGACCGTGTTCTCTTTCTTTGGCTTTTTTGTTAATTCTGCAAAGCAGAAACATTTATGTTATGTACATAAACTGCACATTTAGTGTATCCATTTTAACTTGGCCTTTCATATTTATTAGGTATTAGTTTAGTCATACTAATCGTTGCTCAAGGGATACTAGGCCCTGACATGATAATGGATGGTTGTATTTATTTGTTTTGTTTGTTTTACATACTGAGTCATGTTTACTTTCTGTCTGATAACAGAGTGTGGTCTCAAAGACAAAATAATTTCAATCACGCAATGAAACCTTTTGACAATCTGACATAAACAGTTTTTGTTTTTCCTCTGACACTGTACAACAGCATGTGTTTGTATGGGCCTGGTTATTATGGTAAACATTGTGAATTCACTCAAGTCTCTTGTGCTTTGTGAATATTTTTTCCTGTCTCAGATGAAGTCACACGAACACACACGCACAAATAGAACAGAATGTGTCACTTTAAGGTGTCGAGTTTATTTTTTGCTTGTGACTTTCTTTAAACACTCCTCCCTTTAGCGAACTCCATTCTCTTTATTCATCAACATCCCCATCTTCACCTTCGTGCATATTTTGGTCCTTCAGTCTTTTCTTCCTAAATTTAAGAAAACCGATCTATCTTACATCATTCCACCTAGACAGAACACAGCTCTTCACAAATACAGATTAGAGCGGAAAGAGGCCTTCTATCATCCCACTCATGCAAATGTGCTTTTGATGTGAAAAATGAGAAAAGTACAGAATAGGATTAACTATCCTAAAGCTTTTATTTAGTCTTGATTTGATTCTTTGGCTTTCCGCTGTAAAGGTGTTTACATGAGGTCTTGCTGGTGCTGCGTCGACTCGCTCACCACCTGTAGGGTGCGGTAGATGGATTAAACAAATGTGAAACATGAACAAAAACTTAATTCGCACAATGTTAATATTTTCTGATAATGATGTTCTTTCAAATATAATGAACATATTTAATATATACATTTTAGGCAATCTAGTAAAAAACGAATGCAAATCGAAACAATGTTCTTGCATCACACCTCTCCGTCACGTGTCTCGATGGTTTTGATGAGGACCGTTTTCTTCGAGTGCATTTCAGAGGCTCTCTGATGCTGCTCAGGGCTTGTTTCTTTTAAAAAGAATAATGATTTTTTATTTTGAAAAATGTACACATCGAAATGGCACGGAATAGAAGATGTAAAATTGTTTTTATATTAATTTATTTATATGTTACATTTATATGAATTAAACCTGTTTTACAAAGAAATAATACAATTTAATCACAAAATCACCATAGAATCTTTGTGATTTGTGTGCCACTTTACGGAAACGCAAGCAATATTTTTGACTTACCTCTAAAGCTTATTGTAGAATAGGCCTGCATAGGCATCACAATCCTTTACAATGACAGAGGAATATGTTATACAAAGTAACAATCACCAGAAATGTTTCTCTTAAATGTGTCTACATCTGTGTTTTATTTCTCACAGATAAACTCAAGGCCATTTAATTGCATTCCCCATTCCTACCTGCTCTCCTCTCCCTCCAGCAGTTTCCTATAGGTGGCAATCTCCACATCCAGGGCCATCTTAACATTAAGCAGGTCCTGGTATTCTCGTAGGTGACGTGCCATCTCGTCCTTCAGGTTGGCAATCTCCGCCTCCAGCCTGCCGATGGTGTCCTGGAAGGCACCCGCCTCCCGACCGTGACGGTCCTCCATGTCTCTCATCTGCCTCATGAGAGACTCGTTCTGCAGAGGAGAAACAGAGATGATAGCCACAAAAGCAGGACTATTCACATCAGATTGACCCAACGGATGAACGCACAGTGCCCTTGAGGGAGTCGATCTCACAGGTGTAAGATTGGATCTGGTGTCTGAACTCCATGGTCTCCAGCTTGGATTGTTTCAGAGCCTCATTGTTCTTGCTCACAGCTTGGTTCAGGTCTGACACCTGGTGGAAAGTATGGATGGGCAAAGATCAGCAGGTTTTGCCAAAGTATAGGTCAGGGTGTCTACAATGTTGGCAAAGCCATGCATTATCATTCTGAACATTTTAAACTCATTTCTGCGGTTTTGAAACTGACATTTTTAGTTGTGAATGTCATCAATCTTTAAATTCCTATTCTTTCTCACCTTTGACTTGTACCAATCCTCAGCCTCTGCTATATTTTTAGCAGCGATGCCCTCATACTGAGCCCGAATGTCCCTCAAGGCTGCTGTCAGATCTGGTTTAGACATGTCCATCTGGATCTGAACTTGGGTCTCTTGCATCTGGGTCTGCAACTCGCGGATTTCCTGCACATGAAAAAAGCGAAACCTTGCTTTGACAATAATAACTACAGAATAGCTGTGTGATACCTAGAAACAGACGCAGCTTTAAATAAGATAGCAAGTTCTGAACGATTTGTGTGAGGGTAAACCTAACCACATAGGTAAAATGAATAAACGTATTGACCTCTTCATGGATCTTCTTGAGGAATGCGATCTCTTCCTGGAGGGTCTCAATACGTCTTTCTAGATCCAGGCGGGCCAGGGTGGCAGCATCTACATCCTGAGAGTGGTAGAACGTTATAAAACCACATCCTAATGTTTGTGCAATTATACTTATCATGTAATGTTCATGATTGTTTTTTTTTTTAATTTACATTGTTTTATTAATAAATAAATCTGATTACTTATTACATACTGATTTAATTAGTGCTAAACTTATTGGTTAATGCCAAAGTTATTATTGCCATTAAAATATGATTAACTGTGCAGTCCTGGTTCACCACATATGTCCAAAGCAGCGGATGGTTAAGCACCGATAAAGGGAGTCTTTAATCTTGCTCATAGCTGTAAGGGTACATAAAATAACAAGAGTTGGGAGAACACAGGATTTAAGCAACTTACTGCTCTGAAAGCGGTAAGATTATTCTCTGCTTCCTCCCTGAGTGCCATCTCCTCCTGAAGCCTGAAGCAAATGTAATAAGGAACAATTAGACACTGATATATATTATAAAGGCCAACCTCTTTCCTTGCCTTTTTTAGACAAGCGGTGTATGAAGTCCTCTGACACTTACACACATACATCTTGCTGGAAGGTGGTGTGCAGCCAAATTCTATAAAGCTGAATAGGAAGTAGAGCTAAGCTTTTGTTAAGAATGTATTTGGGATTTATATGAAGACAATAGCATCATACATAAGCTCCAATATAAGACCTATGATAAACATTGTAGATCTAATATAGCACTTTTTAATTCATTATAGTAAAAAACATGTTCGGTATACTTAATCCTCTTTGAAATTATCGACTGCTGAAAGAGAACTTTAGAATACCCATCTAGCTTCTCCAGTGACATGATACTACAACATCTGTAGTCAATTGTATAGAATCAACTAAATAATATTTTTGTACAATGTTAATTCATTATACATAGTTTCATTAACTAAAGGACATATATAGTATTACCTTCATCTAAATGAAAATTATATTACAGATGAAAATACATATTCACATTCTTTCTGTGCATTCCATGTTCAGGGGATGGGGATCCTACTTTTTTCAATCTTTAAGTGATAGTTTTCCAAAAAATTATAAATTCTTTCATAATTTAATCACCCCTGTTCCGTTTCAAACAGGTATGACTGCTTTCCTGCAGCACAACACAAGAAGATATTTTGAAGAATGAAGTTAACCCGACAACAGCGGGACCCATACCCTTTTATTGCATGGCCACAAAACCGATACTAGTCAATGGGTACCAAAGCAGTTCAGCTACCAACATGCTTCAAGTTTTCTTCTTTTGTGATCTACAAAACGAAGAAAGTAAGTCATCCAGGTTGCAAATGACGAGGTTGAGTAAACGATAGAATTAATTTTCGAGTAAACACTCCCTTTAATTAAACAAGAGAAAATCCTGTTATTTGTTTTTAAGTCTTTGCTTTATTTAATTTAAAACATAGTTAGATCTGATTTAAATAAATTAAGATGTCAATGCTTTGTTTCAGATTACATTTAAAGTTACTGTTTTATACTCAATATTTTTATTCTTGCTTTTTGTTTGTTCGTTTGTCTGTTTGTTTGTTTGTTTGTTTGTTTTTTTGTTTTTGTAAAGCATATGTTTAAATATTAACGTTTTCATTTTTTTTAACTAACCGTTAAAAAATTTATTTACATATTTCAGAAGCATACTAAAGGGGATTTTTTCAGGCAGCATTTATTATTTTTGGCGTCCCTTGTTGCTGTAGAATCAATTTTAGTTGATTTAGTTACTGATTAAACTGGATGTGTGTGTTGCTGTCAGAATGTGGTATTTGCAGCAAAACCGTGTGTTTGTGAATTGTTTGCGACAGAAAGATCACGTTCATTCCCCTGCTGCCACTGAATGACTCAGAATGGTTATGTAAAGTGTGTTTGTACCACATGTAAAATCAAGAGTGGGCTGCAGCTTATAGCACAAAACAAACGTGTCCATATTTTAAAACCATCTTTTTTAGATGTTCTGTACACATTTAGACTTGCATGCAAAATACCACTTCTTACTCATACCTCATTCACATTTACATTTACATTGTAAGAAATCATTGGTCAAAGTTCTGTGTTTTACCTCATTTTCAACTTCTGCAGGTCATCAATCAGGTTGTCCCGTTCAACTTCAAGCCTTGATCTCTGATTGGTCACCACTTCAATCTCTCTCCTCATCTCCCTCATCTCATCTTCGTACAGATCGGCGATGCGTGTGGGCTCCCGACCTTTCAACCTCTCCACCTCGACCACCAAAACCTGGTTCTGCTGCTCCAGCGTACGAACCTTCTCAATGTAGTTGGCGAAGCGATCATTCAGGTGCTGCAGCTCCACTTTCTCATTGGTGCGCGTTTGGAGAAACTCTTGGTTGAGTGCATCAGCCAGGTTGAAGTCTAATGTCTCTCCCATTCCACCATAGGAGCGGTTATAACCCATGGACAGGTTAGGCATACTGTAGGAAGACCCTCTGTAATTGGAGAATCCTGGAGAAGAAGTGGAGGATTTCACCTCGTAGACTCTGGAGCTGACCCGGGAGCCACCGGACCCCCCAGCAGAAGCTCGACCAAAGACGGCACGGGACATGGGTGGTGTATGGTAAGCTGGACCACCGAATGTTCGGCGGTATGAAGAGGAAGCAGAGGAGGCATAAGAGTGGCTCATGTTGGACCAAAGAGAAGACACAGACTGAAGGGAGCGCAGGGCATGGTTGCTTTGGGCTATTTGTAGGTTCATCCCTCCTGTTCCCTCCCTCGAAAAGTACCCCAATTGTTTTTAGCTCAGCACATGCCATCTTGTCCTTCCCATCCCAAATCCTATCTTCCATCATTTCTCTTTAACTCCACTTGTCTCAGTTCTTGGTACAAAGTAACCAAAGTACAGATATATCATAGGACTCATTGTCTGTATCAGAAATTGATACCTTACATTGATATAAAACACACAAAGGTCAAACATGTTGGGAACAATAGGTAAATACTTTTTCATTTGAGTGTAACTAAAGCTAAAGAGCCTAAGAACCACTTTGAAAACAACAAATATATAAAGTTAACTAAATAGACATTTAAAGCGTCGCTCCATGTTGTCTTAATTGACACAATGATGTCACTGCATTGCTCTGCAGTTTGTAAATGCACTGACAACAGCTCGAAAATTTTTTAATTCTCACTTTGTTCAGAACAGCACTTAAGACTAATGAACAGACCGTCAGAGATGGTTTGTCTGATCTGCCTTTAAAAGGAAAGGCATGAACAGTAGAGGAGGCAGGGTATGAATGTTTAGCATCTTTGGAAAAGCAAGGGAGGTCATCCTATGCTCCTTCATTGGTAAACTCATGGCGTCATTATTGATAATATCATTTGTCATGTCATAAATATGTCACCGTTGAAGTAGCCCAGCTCTTGGATGTCATCAAACAAATTCTGAGCATGCAGAACAACAATGCTCTGTTTTGTCATTGCATAGAACCAGACAAACACAGAAGAGAAGGCGCACATAGAAATGTAGTTTAAAAAGAGCCGTAGTAAAGGACATTATTAAGGTTCTTGCCAATCTTGTGGATTGACAAAGTGGATATTCAGCCCACTGATCAAAAAAGGCAAATGCATTTTTAAATGGTTCGTCTCACGTGGGTGTTGAAGGTTTATGTCAAAGCTTTTAATAGGTAGTAGGACTACAAGTATTCCGGCAACACAGACGCTTCTCTGGAAGTCCTCAACCGTTGGCAGAGGGAGACCACCGGTGACAGAAGATATAAACACTTCTGCCTTCCCACTTTTTGTTCTGTTTAGTCATTTGTTCTCCCAACTCCTCTCTCTCACTCAGCTCTAAATAAGGTGCAGAAAGCCTAGAGTCCAGCAAGACATCTAGTTTTATCTAACAAAATAATAATAAATAACAGAAATGGCGTTTTCTTTTTTTTATTGATATGTACGTTTTTAGACTTTACTATAGGTTTTAAATTAAAGGAGCTTCCCTATGTTATAGAAGAAGCTATTTTGACGAATTTGTGCCAAGAAGAACCTTGACCATCCATCACACAAAATGTTCCTTGTGGCAAAAGAAAACCAAATATTATAAAGGGCTAAGAAAAATATGGTTCTGGAATATGGAACACAGAAAAACATATTTTGAGTAATGCTTGTAACCAAACAGTTCTTGGCTCCCATTGACTCCCACTGCAGAACAAACAAAAATAAAGGTCAAAATTCAGAACATCTGCTGCTCTTCATTCTTTAAAATATCTAAATGGAACTAAATAAAGGTAGTCAAATGAGTCCGCAAACTCATTTGGTTATAAGCATACTTTCAAATATCTTTTTCTGTATTTCAAACAGGTTTGGAACAACTAGAGTGAGTAATTCACAACATAATAATCCCTTTTAAAGAACCATATTTTTCTTAGCCTTAATAATCATAATAAAACCTTTTGTTGAACGGATTTCAAGGTGTCTTTATGTCCTACAATTATGAAAGTATTTCATACAATGTGAAATTGTGATAAAAAATTAATTTTATGTTTAAATAATGTATGTACATTGTATACATACACACATGTAAATATTAAATAAATATATATATATATATAAATAAAATTAATATTATATAATTTCCTAATTTCAATGAATATTTTAGAATGTATTCATGGTGATGAATCCCTTTGACAAAGCTTTTTGCTTCTAGACAATTACTGTCTTAATCTGTATACAGTAATGAGGTTAGTCATAATAAAATTATACTTTTTTTAAAGATGCAACAATAATTTAAAGCTTAGAACAGACGAGCATTCAAAAATCCATAGCAACAGGTAAAGTAATAGGAAACTGCTTTAATTAGAGAGAATGACCTTTCACAATCAGATGTTGCCGTATTATTATTCACGTAGAAGTGATGACATTCCACTCTTGTTACACAATTGACTGAAAACACGGCACAACATGTAAAGTCTGGAACCAAACAAAATGTACATGCAGAAATATTATTTAAAAGTGATCTGTAAAAGCTGAAATACTGATTCCCTGAGACATCATTCCCACACGAGATATGCCAGTATGCCAGTCTGGCAATAAGGTTGCTTTTATAGATATAACTATGGAGAATGGAGTTATAGATATGATAATAAAGTTAAAACACAAATTAGACAACAAAATATGACATTGCTTTGGAAAACAGATGAAAAAGGCTTAACTTGACATTTTAATATGCACAACTAATTCACAACTGTAATGTAATGTCCAGTCCAGTAGGTGGCGGTAATGCATCTCTAAGCTAATGAGCCAACCACAGCAGCAGCCAATAGAAGAACAACAACAAGCAGCAGGGTTGTCAAGTCACTTGACAAGTGCTTTTGTGACTTTGTGTCGAGATTTTTATCGCCTTCAAGTAAGTTTTGGCATTAAGCTGTACCCTGGAAGACGTTTATCTTATGCTATACATATTTTGTGTGTTATAAGTTGTGTAAACAGGTGTATAGTATTGTGTGACTGTCATTCCAGCAGTAACAAAAATGATAATACACCTCTCAATAAGCTCATTCCTGCTTGTACCTTAAGTGCAGTGGATGTTATATTTCAAAAAACAAATACAGATTTTTATTGTGCATTCCAGTTCATATCAAACTGCAACTGTTGTTTTTGATTAAGCCACAATAACTTAAAAATACAGACACAATAAAACATTAAAACATACAAAGTATGTACAAAGATTGTCTTCATTTACAGTTCCTCTCTTGTCTCTTACAGTCTTCAATCATGTCCAAAGAAGCCGTGCAGACAGCTGCCAAAGAGTTTCTCAAATTTGTGAATAAAGGAGTTTCACCGTATCATGGTAAGGAAAAACTTGCTCTTTTTTTCTTAAACTATCAGCATTGACAATGGCTGTAGGTATAAATATGACATATAGGAATGCATCAATACCTTTATTAAGTTAACGCATAGCCCAATACTGCATTAGTTGTGCTTGCATGTTTTAGTATATGGTTACACACTGTCGATTTAATTTTGACGGAAGAGATAGGTCTGTCTTGGACATTGTTCCTTACAGCCTGATAAAGTAGGATAGAGCATATCTTGATAGAGATTCGCTTTTGCCCTTGATCACAGATTCTAGGCCTTTAAATATTTCCTATTTAAGAGTTTTATTCATCTTCTGTGTGGTATTTAATGTTGTCTTATCTGTTCTCTTTAAAGTGGTGGAGGAATGTAAATCTCGCCTACTAAAAGCTGGTTTCAAGGAGCTTAAGGAGGCTGAACACTGGGATATTAAACCTTTGAACAAGGTGAGTGTGTTTGCGCGCGCGTGTGTGTGTGTATGTGTGCGTTTGTGCGTGTGTGTGTGTGTGCGTGCATGCGTGCGTACGTGTGCGTGCGTGCGTATGCGTGCGTGCATGTGTTTGAGGCTAGGTTTATACCACTGACAACATTTTTAAGAAAATGGGAGGTGTAAACATTGTGTTTTAGAACATTGTTTTATTTTTACACAGCATTAATAAAAATGTCATTGCATCATGTATTATTTTACATTCACTTTAATCTTTTCCCTTTTTTCACAGTATTTTGTGACCAGGAATTATTCCTCCATTATTGCCTTTGCTGTAGGTGGTCTCTACAAACCTGGAAAGGGCTTTTCCATGATTGGGGCTCATACGGATAGCCCATGCTTAAGGGTTAGAGCAAATAAAAAATATTTTTTAGTTTTTATAGTACATCTTAGTAAATATAGACATTTCAGTTATATAATAACAACAATGCAAATTGCTGGTTTAATTGTCAAACAGTAGCTCCAAATTTTTTGTTTAGGTCAAGCCACGCTCTAAGAAGACAAAGTTAGGCTTTCTGCAGGTGGGAGTGGAGTGTTATGGAGGTGGCATATGGAACACATGGTTTGATCGTGACCTGACCATTGCAGGACGTGTCATCGTGAAGGTAACTCTTTGCCAAGTACTTTATTTGGTGGTTAGATTACTTGATTTAGAGCGATTGTTTACCCAAAATTGAAAATAATTGTTCTGTAATCATTTACATACCATTGAGTTTTTCCAAATCTGTAGTTTCTTTTTTTCGGATTAAGACAGAGAAAGGTATTTGGAAGAATGCTTAAAACTCAACAGCTCTTGGACCCTATTGACTACCGTAGTAGAAAAAAAGGACTTTATAAATCTTTTGTTCAGTTAAACACGAAATAAGATATTTTAAAGGATGTAGGACTAAACCATCTAGGTGCCATTTTTCCTTCTGTGGTAGGCTATGGGGTCCAAGAACTGTTTGGTTACAAGCATTAGTCTAAATATCTTTCTTTACTGTATGTTCAACCAAACTAGGAAATTTGCATCGGTTTGGTACAACTAGAGAGCAAGTAATTCATGATAGAATTTTCTTTTTTGGGGAGCCTTGAGACGAAACTAACATTGATTCATTTTAGTTAATTGTGCAATATTTTTGTGTCCCTGCGTAGAGTGAAGGCAAGCTAGTGCATCGTCTGGTTCATGTTCCTCGTCCGATCCTCAGGATCCCTCACCTGGCCATTCACCTGCAGAGAGATATAAATGACTCCTTTGGACCTAACAAGGAAAACCACCTGTAGGCACTAAAATAGGAATCAAGCTACCCTTCAGCTAAATATTAGTCTCGACCTTGTTTCATCATATTGAAGGGATAGTCTATGTAGAACAAATTTTAACATTTATTAATTTACTCAACCTCCTCCAAACTTATACAAACCTTTTATGATAATAAATTTTTTAACAAGAATTGTATAATTTCTTTTAAGTTAAGGTGAACAGGGGCGGTTTGGTGATCTCTAACTTACATGATTTAACAACACCTTTTGTGTTCAACAAAAGAGAATTTATAGTGGTTCGACAGGAAGTTGTTTTAATTTGCAATTAAATATATATATATATATATATATATATATATATATATATACATACATACATACATACATACATACATACATACATACATACATACATACATACATACATACATACATACATACATACATACATACATACATACTTATTTATTTATTTATTTATTTATTTATTATTAAAGTACAAGTTATAACAGTTATTTTATTTTAAGACCATAGGCTTGTCATTAGTATGGGTCAATCCTATAATGCAACACAATATGCAACATCATCTTTTTGCTTAAGAGACTTGAAAATATTTAAGGACAAAAGTGACAAAAGCAGGACAAGTAAAAGTCAAGAAAAAGGGGTTATTCAAGGAAACGGGAGAGATGAACAAATTCTGATTTTTTTGTATCTGTTGTAGGACACCATTACTGGCCACTGCCATACAGGAGGAGCTGGAAACCGGATGTGCTACCTCTGGAGATGCCTGTAATGCAACAACTACAGTAAGATGGGAAACGTAAATTTTTTAACCATAACATACTAATGATGTTTTATATGTGTAATTTTTTGCCTCAACTTTTTATGCATGTTTTCAGGCAGAGAAGCATCAGCCTGCTTTGATCCAAATGCTGTGTGGACAGCTTGGGGTCGAGCCGGATGCTCTCCTGGACTTTGAACTCTGTCTGGCCGACACACAACCTGGTGTAAGCGTCTTTCTAGTTTTTGCTTTCTTTTCTGTTTTGTACTAAATGGTGCTGACACAAAGAGAATTAGTATGCACTGTACGCTCTCAACCAAAATGAATGCTTGCTTATTTTCACTAGAGTGTAGGAAAGGAAATCTATGACTGGAAAAATGAGACTAGGTATAAGTGCTGCCAATTTGCACAATAAAACATTACTTTAGAGAACCTCAAAGGAACCAGGCTGAGAGCTCTTATGGCCCTCATTTCCATATAATATACACATAAAATATCTGTCAGCTGGCCTGCACCAGCGATTTCTTCCTAATGTTCATAAGGTTGTCAGTTTTGATATGACGTTCTGTTTTGCAGGCACTGGGAGGTATCTTTGAGGAATTTATCTTCTCTCCTCGTCTGGACAACCTGCACAGTTGTTTCTGTGCCCTCACGGTACAATCAAACACAGAAAGCAACATCTGATTAAATATTCATCCATTCACAGTGCCACACTCAAATAGTGGTGATAAATAATTAATGCATGAACATGTCTCTGCTAGGCTCTAATGGATTCCAGCACACCTGATTCTCTTGCCAAAGACTCAAACATCCGAATGGTTACGCTTTATGACAACGAAGAGGTGTGACAAACATGAATAAGATTATAAATCTGTAATTTCTCAGCTTTCTTGCTAACATTTGTATGCCTAACCGTAGGTGGGTTCGGAGAGCGCTCAGGGAGCCCAATCGAATCTTACCGAGTTGATTCTACGACGCTTGGCTTCAACACCTGACAACCTGAATGCATTTCAGCAGGCTGTGTCGCTGTCCTACATGATCAGCGCGGACATGGCCCATGCCGCTCACCCTAACTACCAGTCAGTTCAGTCTCTATGGCAACTTTTTTGTTTCTATGGTGACACTTAACACGCTTTCTATTATCGTTAGCATATGGTGACACCATAGTGCCTTAGAATGTTTCAGTTTAATGAGTGATGTTATTGTTTGTCTTTTAGAGAGAAACATGAGGAGAACCACAGACCTGCTTTTCATAAGGTATTCACAAATACACACTCGTACACATTCACATATGTCCGTTGAATCTCTCACACTCTCTGTCCTGGATCAGGGTCCAGTCATAAAGTTTAACAGTAACCAGCGCTATGCCACCACTGCTGTAACTGCTGCCATATTACGAGAGATTGCTGGAAAAGTGGCAGTACCTCTACAGGTTAGTAGAAAATGGTTTATGACCTGTTCATATTTTATTGCATTTTTTATTCTTTTGTACAGTATTGTTTCAAATAAAAGATAATGTATTTTCTTGGAAATTCATCAGAAAAAAGGGGTCATCTTAAATTTAAGTTCTGGGTTTTAAAATGTAAAAGATAATGTATATCAGTATCAACATTTGGTGGGTTCAAATACTCATGTGAGGTGTCATTTTAAGTTCTGAAGGGATTGATTCTTTTTTGTGCATAATTTTTATGCTCAATTAAGTTATATTTATTATATGTGTGTGTGTGTGTGTTCGTGCGCGTGCGTGCGCGCGTGTGTGTGTGTGTGTGTGTGTGTGTGTGTGTGTGTGTGTGTGTGTGTGCGCGTGCGTGCCTGAGTGCGTGCGTGCGTGGTAGCATGCGTGCGTGTTTGTTTGTGTGCTTGTGTGTTTCTGTGCGTGTGTGTGTGTGTGTGTGTCTTTGTGTGTGTACATACTGGTAATTACTTTATTTTCTAAAAAAAGCTATCCATTGTCCATTTGTTGAAGATAATTGCTTCTGGTTTTTTAATTCAAAAAAGTCCTACAAAGTTTGTCATCTCCCAAAAACCGTGTCATGTTTTCTGCTTTTGTACGTCCATAACTCACTATTAACTTTTGTTAATATTTTAAATAGAAAATGTTTGCATAGACAGATATTTTCCTTATGTTTAGACTAAATTATAAGGGGAATAATAAATTATTACGAGTAAGTTCATTTTATTTTGAACAAATACATATTCTGAATTTTATGTATCCATAACATAAAAGGCTACAGCCATAACACTGGAATTGCTAAAATGTGTGTAAAAGTAGTTTGATTAAGATAAGCCACTATTATAAATCTAATTCTAAGTTTGGTTTCACTTTCGGGCTCAAACATTTTGGTAGGTTACTTGGTTTTCACATTAAAAGCTTATGTAATAAGCGCATGTAGCTTAATATATTAAGTTAAAAATTGGAAAATATACTCTTATATACTCAAAAGTGGGCAAACGAACCAAAACATGCCTGTCTAAATTACTATAAAATACATCTGCATTTTTAACAGAAGAGTTTTTATTTTTTACCATATTGTGATGAAGAAGATGTAAATAAATGGTGTGATTGTTTACTTATTAGGAAAATGATTCAGACATGATGGATGAAAATAGATCATATCGGATGTTTGTTAGAGTGTTGATACACATTGATTGTTTGTAATGTTTTTGAAAGAGAGGTCTCTTCATGCCATTCAAACAAATGAACACCGGGCATATCAACAGACTGAATGTGTGGGATTTATAAACAAAGGGTGCAGTACAGGATAAAAGAAACATTATGAGTTGATACCATGAAATACGATACTGAGACTGTATTCATGCACATTAATTTCATTTTTTACAGGACGTGATGGTTAGAAATGACAGTCCGTGTGGAACAACAATCGGACCCATTTTAGCTGCTCGGTTAGGAATGGCAGTTCTGGATCTGGGAGCACCACAGCTTGCCATGCACTCTATTCGAGAGATGTGCTGCACTTCTGGAGTTCTCCAGACCACCACACTTTTTAAGGTAAATGCTAGCATCCGACACCCTCAACTTCATCTTGGAGCCATTGTTGTCTATAAATACATCTATAAATCTTTAATACTCCAAATTAGGTTCTGTGAATTTAAAATGGGCCGTTTTATTGCTCAGTTCACGTACAATGTAAACACTAAACAGCAATAAAACACTTCCTCCAATAATCAATTTATCTGTTTTTGGTTGTTCTGTCTGTTGTTATACACAGGGTTTCTTTGAGCACTTCCCCTCCGTACGAAGCACACTGTCGGTGGACTAGACAGTGGATGGATTCACCAAAACCCACAGAAGGATAAACGAATATTAATAAAAGGGAGACGACACCATTTCTGATTCATATTTTCCGCATCATCAATATCAATCGTAATCCGACTATTATCACTATCTGTAGGATTGTAACCTTGTAGCACATATGACCATGTTCTGCACTTGGTTACCTTGTTAATAAAATGATTAAACCTTAAATTGTCTAATCCTTTATTAAAAATGTTTCAAATGTGTCACATGAATTCCTATCTGCAAGCATGCATTACAAAATCCCGACTATTAGCAGTAACAGGGCATTTCTCAAAATATCTGCATTACTCTGTTAGCAGTAACAGGGCATTTCTCAAAATATCTGCATTACTCTGTTAGCAGTAACAGGGCATCTCTCAAAATATCTGCATTACTCTGTTAGCAGTAACAGGGCATTTCTCAAAATATCTGCATTACTCTGTTGTCCGGGATTTCTGTGTCCAGTCCTCTCCCCCCTCCCTGCAGGAGTGTCACTCCTTCCCTCCAACACTCATCCTCATCATCCCAAGTCTCGTGTTCCTGGAGTTTGGCAGGAGCTCAACATCACTGCTGATGCTGATGCTGATGCTGATGCTGATGTAAAGGAGCTGGAGGGAAGATGAAATCCTCGCTTGTGTGGATGCTTATCTGTATGGCGACTGCGTGTTGTCGGATTGGCACGGCTGATAAATACGGTATGAACATAAAGGATCTACAGGTGCACTGTATATATAATGCACTGATTTAAAACGTCATGCGTTTATTTTTATCGTCCTTCGTATTAGCTATTGAATTTTACAAAATGACATCACAAAAGAACTTGGTAAAATGTGTTCATATTTGTTTCTTTTGCAAATCACCAGAGTTGTTTTTGTGCTTTTGAACTGAAAAATGTAAAAAAAAAAAAATGATGCGTACTTGATGAATTAAGATGTTTGGCGACCTGGCAACATTAAATTCATGCTCCATGCATCCCGTAATAACAATCAGTCCACCAGCAGAGTTGGAAACAGCTGGCACTGTTTTTATAAGGGTGGTTTATATTCTTATTTTTACTGAGATTGAAAAAGCACTTTGTGTTGAGATTGTATGGTTTTTAAGATGAGTGAGAGAGAGAGAGAGAGAGAGAGAGAGAGAGGAGAGAGAGATGTTTCAGCACCATGGACAGCGAGAAGGTAGTGTGCGTGCGCATGCGTGCGTGTGTGTGCGTGTGCATCACTTTCCTTCTGCAGGCTGACTCACCACTGACGATCCAACCCACGTCACTCTCATAACAAACGTCACTGTGGGTGTACACGTCACTCAGGAGAAGGCAAACTCCATGAGAATGTTCATGGGTCTATATGACAGGAGTTCTGAGCACTGGACAGATTTGTGGATTTGGTGTGTGTGCCCACTGTCACTTCTTGAGTGATTTCAGCGTGTCCGACTGGTCCCCAATGTCTCATTATTTCCTTTCCATACTTGGATTTTAGAATCTATGAGTCATGCTTTGAATGCTACCCGACTTGTATTTCTCGCATGTTTGCTTCTTCCAAGAAGCATTGGTCAAGGGTGGATAAGCTCAGGAAGTCCCAACCAACTTTTCGATCCATACTTTAATAACACATGACAAGTGTGCCCGTCCTGCCCTCTGGTTTGTGCCATGTGTTGAGATGGCACAAGGGCACTCTAAGGAGTTAGATTGTGGATGGGGTGTGCAGTGTTTTTATTTTTAACCAAGCACACTTATTGGCTTGTCTCATGGAATTGCATGAGTGCATCTTTGGTTCCTTTGGTTATTTATTTTATGATTGTTTTGAAGCTTGTGCCCTGAGATTTAGAGGAAAGCTGGGGCTTGTTACTTGTTACATCTCACTGCGTTCTTGTAAATGTCAATTGGCGCCCATAATGGAGGCTGGTGATGCTTTCAAACCCTTACTTGTCTGTTGCTATGGCATTGACTGATTTCCACCGTCTGATAAATGATTAAATGTACCAGTGCTGAAATTGTCAGAGGACAAGCTACACCTATCGAGCGCTTCTTTAGAAACAAACCAGTCTCATTCAGTATGTTTGCGACGCTGTGGCCTAAAAAATATATACAAGGAACCTTTTTACACATACATATTTACATAAAGGGATAGGTGAAGAATGCTTATTCCCCCAAATTGTGATATTTATCTGATTTTGATCTTACCCCCTGTTCTCTTTCTCATTTTTAAGGTTGCCTGTTTGATGAAGGTATATGCTCCAAAGACCAGCTTTGCTGGGATGGTGAGTGCTTCTTTACTTTACAGTGTTTTTGACCTTTGTACAACGTTCAATCAGTTGCGTAACTGGTAGGAACTGGTTCACAATAACACCAGCCACATCCTACCTCTTCCATAACAATATTCCATTTCTGTATCTATAAGTTTGATTTGGCTTGGTTTCAATGCATCAATATTGCTCTAGTGTTTGTTTTTTATGGATGTGCAATTTCCTTCATTTTATAAATCTTTCAAAATTGTACTTATTTAAATATGATTTACAGTTTATTGGAACAAGTGGGTTTTGTGTAAAGGCATATTGGCTATTTATGGTTGTGAGGTCATGTTTAGTTGTGTGTGTTATAAAGAATGATGTAAAAAAAATCATTGACTTTACAGTAAACAATTGCACCGTCACCTGATCCTACCCAGCCAGTTATCTTCAACCATTTCCATGGCAACTGTGACATCATATACTCAGTGTACATTTTTTAATGTGAAAATGTGGAAAGCTGGGTGAGAACGTAAATAGTAAAATGTGTAATCTGAGATGCATGAGAAACATATGGTATGTGTTTTTGTTTGTTATAGACACAAAATGCATATTTAAGGTCCACAGGGTACACGTCATTCAAAACAGCCCAAGGTGTTAATATTTATATTCCAGATGAGCTGTTTGGTCACTGTCTCACACAGAGGCAGGAAAGGTTTCGATACAAGGTGACAGCAGTCCTTCTAGACAGAATGCAGTCCTTGTTGCAAATGCTCATGAGTGAAGGTGAGTTCCACATGCATCTAAAACTGTCCTTCAGTACAAACCATCTTTCTTTGAATGTCCTGGCACTATTTTCACCTTGTTAAATTGAATGGTTACCATAGAAACAACACAATATAAACACAATTGGTAAAGTGATGATTCATCCACGAACATGCTTGAAAACGGCTTGTGTTACCAGAGTTACCAAGGTTAAGAAAATCAATGTTTGAATGAACACCAAGCAACTAAAGCAAATACTTGTGTGTTGACATGATTTTTCATTTGCCCCAAAATTTTGCAGGATTAACCTGGCAGGATGATGTCACCCAATCCGTAATAAAAAAAGAACTTAGCAAAGTTCCAAAGATCCCGGTCTCATCTGGAATAAAGAATGGCCCATCATCAGAGTAAATTTGACATTTTTGTCACATGGTTTCTTTCTTTATTTAATCTACCATCATATTGATATTTATCTGTATATTTCATGAATAAGGTCCCAGGTGGGTCCTGCAAACCAGCTCAAACCCAAACAGATGAAGCCCCGTGTAGACTACATGATTGTTGACCCCCCTCAGTCATCTCTCCATATGCAAAGTCTGGACCCTTACACATACCCGAGAGTGAGAAAACACGCATGTTTGTATCATACGCAAAAAGTACATTTAAATATAAATTAATGCCATATTTTGTGTTTCTACAGTACGGCTACCAAGATGATGAGGAGCGCTCTCTGAATCTGGTGGATGGGGGGAGGTCCCCGCCGGCCTCCTCTCACATCAGGGGCAATTCACCCCTTTCTGCATCGGTGAATAAAGATGATCAGCTTCTGCAGGAGTTGATGACTCTCCTTCTTTCCTCACCCAAACAGCCCATGGTCCGCCATCGGGTGCCAGCACCTCACCACACCTCATCATTTTTTCAGGATCTGGACTTCCCCCTTGACTATAAGGAGCACAAAGACTTCTTAGGCCAGAATAAAGAAATCAACAACCACCAGCATCAAAAGGAGGGATCCAAGAAGTATAATGCGTTTGTTGGGAATAGTGGTGAGTATGAAATACTGAGTATGTCTGAGGCACAAACTGCTACTTTTATACTAACAAACAATAAACCCTCACCATAGGTCCTTCCCAAGAGAGCCTTCATGAGCTACTCCTTCAGCATGGTTTTGATCTGAACCATATGAATCCCGTAGAGATAGAACATCTTTTTAATGTGCTTCAGCAACTACAAAACCAACCCACAAACATCCAGAGAAAACGTGAGGATCCATTTCACTGGAACTTTTGAATGAATGTGCCATATTTGTGTAACAGATAGCCTAGGATAGATAGTTCAGTCAACATTTACACCCTCTTGTCATTTTAAACCTCTATGCCTTGCTTTCTTCTGCAGAACACAAAATAAGATATTTTTAAGAAAGTTGGTTTTAACCATGTATAGACTTCCATTGCATAGCCACTAAATCAGTGCAAGTTAGCAGGACCAATGGTTTTTGGTAACCAACACGTTACAAAATATCTTCCTTTGTGTTCTGCAGAAGAAACCAATATGTTTTTAAAATGTCAAGAGGGTACAAACCCGGTTCCAGAAAAGTTGGGACACTGTAAAACTTGAAACAGAATGCTAAAATGTGGAAGTTTCCAATTCCAATATTTTATTTGAAACACAACATAGGGGACATATCAAATGTTTAAACTGAGAAATGTCTAATTTTAAGAGAAAAATAAGTTGATTTTAAATTTCATTTAAAAAAAGTTGGGACAGTGTTTTCTGGAAGTATTCCTGAACCCATGTTGTGATTACCACTACAGTCACATTCCTGTATTGACCCTTTCACACAGAGACTGTTCCAGATTCTCTGAATCTTTGGATGAAAATGGGCTCTGTAGATGATGATAGCTTCATAATCTTTGCAATTTTCTCTTGGAAACTCCTTGCTGATATTACTCCACTATTTTTCGGCACGGCCTTGGGTGTATTAGTGATCCTCTTCCCATCTTGACCTTCCGAGAGACACTGTCAGTGTGCGAGTCTCTTTTTGAACCCACTAGTGCAGTTATTGACCTAATAAGTTGTAAATTGGTCCTTCAGCTGTTGCTTATATGTACATTTACCATTTACAGCGACGTATTGCTACCTGTCCCAACTTTTTAGTGATTTATAGCTCTCATGAAAGCCAAAATTAGCTAATATTTGGCATGACATTTCAAAATGTCTCACTTTCAACCTTTGATATGTTATCTATATTCTATTGTGAATAAATCTAATTCCCTTTATTCCCAATTTGTAGAACTTTGTCCAAACTTGTTTTAGAATTGGGTTTGTATATGATGTATATGATGACTATCCCTATCCCTTTATTTAAAACTGAGTAGCCAAGCACATGATTACATGTTTTCATTTATCTTCCTTCAGCTGAAACAATGGAGTCCCCTGTGCCTCAAAAAATGGTGAGTGTTTCTTCTGTCAATTGCAGTTTTGCCATCATTTTGCAGTGTAACAAATTACCTGCAGAGGGCAGCATGTGTTCAGCATTTATTCTGCATTTATTCTGCAACTTGCAAAATTAAATGATGAACAACTTTGTGTGGATTGTGTCTGTTATATGTCATCCGGCCTCCCTCCAGCACAAGTATGCTGCATTTTCTGTGCTCTGGATCAGCAACTTGATATTTATAATAGCCTGTCAATATCAACAATGGTGACATGCAGGAAAATAAACAGCATGACCATTGACATGAGAGTGAACAAGATGCAACACATATGATACGTAGAACTGATCACTCTCTGTAGCTATTACACCTAACCCTTCCATTCTTCTGTGCTGTCTCCATATTAGATGAAGATAACAGAGGGCGAGATGACCCGTGTGGTTGAGCAGGCTTCTGTCCCGATGAAAAATTCCTCACTACCTTCTCCAAACATCCCTGTGTCCCAGGCCTTGAAAAGCCCGAGCTCTCCAGGGACTTCCCGGGATAACTCAGTCCCAGTGGGTACCAGTATACTAAGTGCTGCAGCTCTCAAACATGAGGATGGAAAGCTTGGAAAGGCAGCCCTGAGTATAAACCCAGGAAAGAACGGAACCAAGTCAAAGGAGGAGTTTGGTTACATCGTCACGAATCAGAGGTAAAACTCAAGAGTGTGTCTCTTTTGGGAAGCTCATGTGGCACATCGAACCCTCCTGTCTGTGTGTCGTATCTGTGCATGTTCAATATGAGTTCTGTGTCGTCTGCGTTTGTGAAATTTGTGTTTGTGTATGAATGTATGTCTCTCGACAGTCCCCTCAGTCTGTCCGACGGGGTTCGTCTACTGAAGACTCTCGAAGAGCTAATCCATCTCACCACTGGCACTTTCATCAATATCAGGTATGCCAGGTCCAATGCTGGGAGACTCAAGATTCTGGGACATCCCCAATAGTGCAAGCTCTTATTTATTCGCCAAGAAAATATGTTGATCGAAACAGTGCTTTACTCGATTAATATTCAATCAACACACACCGACACTTTGACTTAATGAAATTGTGGTGAGCTGGAACCTTAATCCATGATCCCAAAAGGACAGAGGGGGTTGGAGAAGAGAGAAAGGAATGTAATAACGGGACCATAAACTGTTACTCCATTACCTTCACATCAACGCCTCATAGCTTGGATCCATACACTCAATCGGTGACGTAATAAAAACTTGTTTTTCACAGCGTGATCGGTCCAGCTGTCACTTTCCATGTCCTCCCCAACAGCCAGAATTTAACAGCCAATGATGTGGCGGAAAAGGCCGGTGAGTACGCACCATGAAATATCCCATGGGGTATTAAAATAATCGATTAATTGTACTTTATTTCACACAGTGGCTCAAAAGAACTCCCTTGAATCCGACACGGGATTAAATGTTCTTCAGGCCGGTGTCGGAGAGGTAATTTAACGTCGTTTTATTTAGATGTATTTCTTTTTTTATTCTTGTGCCCATCCCAATTCCTTGTTGTCTTTGTCGATGCTTGAGAAGGGGGCGTCTCGCAGGACCCCTGGCAACCCTCCCTGTCTCATTTGCGTTGTTGCTATGACAACAACATCATACGTGTCAAACTGTCAGGCGCGTTCACGATACAGCGCTCGCCGCCGATTCGCATCCCAAACGCTCCGCAAAACCGCAACATTCCCTCAAAAGATCCCAAATGACGCGACATTGTGGGAAAAAACGGAAGTTACCGAGGCGTTCCGGTTGTTTGACGGAATTTGCAAACCGTTGCAATCCGAACGCGCGTTCACATTTCTGCACGCGCTTGTCGGACCACCGGGCGGGAGCGGTTCTACAACATTCTGTTAATGTGATCATTTTTTGGTAAGTTTAATTTTTTTAATGTTAATATTAACGTCCTGATAAATGTGATATTAGTTGAATGTTACATTGTTGGATACCTTTTTATTTATAATTAAAAAAAAATGAAAAATATATATATATGCTCATTGATGTGTGGTCCGCCTCACGTTGTTATTGCAGGAATTTTGTTTTCTTAAAAAATTGTGACAAAAAAAATTTAATGGTGTAAATGACACACATTGCCTGCAACACCTTAATTTATCCTGGTTGATTAAATTGTGTGGATTAAAATGGCCACGAGTGATTTTATTGGTCTAGACTGCTACAGGAACCTCGTATTTTCTCAAGCTCCTCTGTGATTTGTTGAAATAAAAAACACGTACTGAAAAATGACCAATCATGTTGATTCGCACTCTGAATCTCGCGCAGACGGTGATGTCAGGTAAAGATGGTTGCCGTGGCGACAAGGTCAGTGCGGTGTGCACAGGAGTGATGATGTAATGCACTGAATCCCGTGTGGTCTGCATCATTCCAGCAGAGAAACAGCACTTGGGAATTCTCTTAAGTCTTTCTTAAAATCCAATATATAGCTTTTCTTTATTGTTGCGTAACTGTCTTTGATATTTACATGAATGGTGCTAATTTTATGCCTTATTATGTTGCTATGGCAACCGGTGACCCCACTGTGATCACAGCTCCATGATGGGATCTACAATCCTCATTTATACACATTGTTTTCACCTGCCTTTATCTTTTAAGAAATGCTTGTATTGAACAAAGCATTGCTTGTTTTCTCGTTCCGAAATATTGAATGTAAGAACGTGGTTTATAGGTGATTATAAAAATCTTGATTTTCCAAATAAATGTTCATTTTATTTATACTTTATTCATCTTCATATTGCAGAGACAAGATGTCCATGCGTTGCCAGTGGCAACACGTGTACATGACAACACCCAGTGGGTGTTTCTCATGTTTGTGGGTGTGGCTTGTGTGGGCGGACTCCTGGTGGGGGCGCTGACCATCGCCTGCCTGCGCACGCATGCCCGTCAGTTGGCCTCAGGGAAACTGGGATTGGGACCTGAAGCTGGGAACGTGACGCATTATGAGTACCAGGTAAGAAGAAGTGATTGGAATATGTGCTGCGTCATATTTTTGAGATCTTTAAAGATCTACTTTTTTAAGTGTGAAACTGCGCATCAGTTCATGTTAATTCCATGTATTTAAATTTTTTTAATAGAGACAATTATTAGTTATCCATTAAGTATCTGACACCCCATCCATAGTTGTGGATTGACTAGCTTGTTGGCTCATCTATTGCTGTTCCCACAGGATCTTTGTCGGCAGCACATGGCTGCTAAGTCCACTCTGGCCAGGCAAGACTGTGGGGTCGGAGCCGCAGGTGGTGCCGGTTCGGCAGGAGGGGGAGGTGGCGGAGGAACAGATACATCACGGGTTAGCAGCGTTTCGTCACAGTTCAGCGATGCTCCCCAGCCAAGCCCTAGTTCACACAGCAGCACCCCCTCCTGGTGTGAGGAACCAGCACAGTCCAACATGGACATCTCCACAGGACACATGATACTGGTAAACACTCCTATTCACAGGCACAAAATCTGTAATTCATTTCCACTTGGTTTGAATATTAAAAGCCCTCCAATCACTTTGTCCAACAATGTTCATACAAAGAAACAACATACGAAGAGTTATCATGTTTTTCGTAATTTATCAATATGATCTAAATGCATCCCCCGTTATTGAGCGTCATGTGAAAAGAAATATTTCAGAGAAAACGCATCTCATTCGCTTCATAGGCATATATGGAAGATCATCTGAAAAATAAAGATCGTCTGCTGAAAGAGTGGGAAGCCCTGTGCTCCTACCAGGCGGAGCCAAGCACCATCTCGGCAGCCAATGGCGAAAATAACATAAAAAAGAATCGCTGTCCTGACGCCGTGCCCTGTGAGTATAGCCACACTTCTCCATCTTACCTGAAAACATTTGTGTCTTCTCAATAAATGTGCTTTAAGCTCTCCAAACCTGACTTCTCTACATGGTCATATTTTTAGCACCCAAACTACAGATTCTTCTCGGCAGATATTCTCATTAAATTAATTTAAATGTATAATTGTGTATTGTTTTATGCAGACGATCATTCCAGAGTGAAGTTGAAGGCTGAGATTAACCCCTCCAGGACTGACTACATCAACGCCAGCACTATTGTAAGATTGATCTTGTGGACTTCTTGGTGGACTCTTTGATCTTTCTGTTCATGATTCATTTCATAGCATTAGAAACACTTTGAAGGATTTATATTACAGTGCACTTCCCTTTCTGTGTTACTGAACTAGAAATCCCTCTCTCCCAGCATCCCACTCAGTCACCAAGGTGATAATCCATTTATTCCTCCTAGACGTATTAGGCTACCGCTGGTTCCGGAATCCCCCTCTTAGAGTTGCCATAGCTACACTGTATTGATCTTATTCAGGATGTGTAGGTCCGGAATCTCTTGCTGCTCTGTTGTAGTCAAGAGCGGGATCATCAATTTAGCCTTCGTGCTGGGATCAAATTAATGACTTGTTGTCGTGGTGATGGCCAGTTTGGGGTCAAGAGGGCTAAAGCGCTGACCCCTGACCTTTATTCTTACATTGATCCTTTAGATCGAGCATGACCCCCGGATGCCAGCATATATTGCAACCCAAGGACCTCTCTCACACACCATCTCAGATTTTTGGCAGGTTGGTGACTACGGATTGTATATATATTATAAATACAAGCAATTACTAAGTTATGTGTTTTGCAGATGGTTTGGGAAAGTGGTTGTACAGTTATAGTGATGATGACAGCTCTAGTGGAGGATGGAGAAAAGCAGTGTGATCGCTACTGGCCTGATGAAGGATCTTCTCTCTACCACATATATGAGGTTTGTGTGAAAAGTTAAATATTTCCGGGTTGGTCTGCTTCAACTGAATAAGTGATGAGAGCCTTGAATGATCATACACAGGTGAACCTTGTGTCTGAACACATCTGGTGTAATGACTTCCTGGTACGTAGTTTCTACCTGAAGAATGTCCAAACCCAGGAAACTCGCACCCTTACTCAGTTTCACTTCCTGAGCTGGCCCGCAAAGGGAATACCTACCTCCACACGCCCTCTGTTGGATTTCCGCAGGTACTGGATTACTTATTACTGTCTAAATGTTCATCCACATGTTCTCCATTTGTACTCTTTCAAGTTTCTCTCAGACTCCACACATATGTCATTCCATCGGGGCTTCACTGGTATCTGGAGCTGCTGATTCTGTCTCTCTCTCTTTATGAGCGATGGAGCGCAGTAGCGAGGTATTTCACAGCTGTCTGTGTCATTTTGTGGTTTGCAGCTAGTAGTCTGGTTCCAGTTGCATAGTCACAAAAATGAGCACAGACAGGTGTGGCTGCAGCAACGCTGACGTAACGCTCCATCGCTGCTCCTAATCTCTCTCTCTCTTGCTCTCTCTCTTTACATGTTGTCATTTCATAATTTCTGTGTCTCTTTCCCATCTTTGATCACGTCCTTATATCACAGCTCTGTTCTACCCTCTAATATGCTGAAATGTTCGTTGAGTTGATGTCGTTTTGTTGTTTCTCACCAATGTTCTTTTGTGTTTGATCTTTCGGATTTTCCACTGTGCAGTGGTCCTGATGTTTTCCTCTGAATTCTGTGGGTGTCTACTCCACATTAGCTTGAATATTTGCAGATTAATCCTGATACACAAACCCCATTTACACTTATTGTGAATCATTTCAAACCTTTGATCTTCTATTGGTATTTGTAAACTCAATGCCTCTTTAGAAATGGAAAAAGGTTATCTATAAGCTTTCTGTCTTTTTGTAGGAAAGTCAACAAATGCTACCGTGGCCGCTCCTGTCCCATTATTGTACACTGCAGGTAAACCATGCACTCAATGTTGTACACTGTGTATGTACACTACATAATCGGTATAGGTTGATAATTGACTAACAGTCGAAATAGAATAAGAAAATGCAATCATTTTGTAATCTGTTTACCTATATTGTTAGTTGTTATATTAAATAATAAATTAAAATAGGGATGTTCTGATCAATCAGCCAGAGATAAGTATCAGCCAATTATGACATTTATTAATTCGAACGGTACTCTCTAAACCTGGCGGATCTTACAAACTGATCTCATGTGATGACGTCAACATGTGAGAATGTACATGACAATCCTTTTTTTGCAATTATTTAGTACTCTAACAATATAACATTACATATGTTACATCATTACTGTAAAATGAAACAAAAATATAGAAAATAACACAATGGTTAACAATGAAAAATCTGAATCTGTATCAACCATGACCAAAAAACGGTTTGGTGGCAAAATTCCTAAATGTAGCATTCTTATTCAAAATAATGTAACATTCACCATTTGGTTAATGCGTTTTAAAATAGCACCAGACTATTTGTATCAGCAGATGTCACTTGGCTATTAGTTTCGATCGTGGAATTTAGTTTCTTTGAAAGTCAGTTTAATAGGGATTTTATCAAAATGTTTATAAATTGTGACATTTGTTCAGGGTGTTATTTAATAATCCTTTTCTACGCAGTGATGGTACAGGCCGAACTGGAACATACATTCTCATTGACATGGTTCTTAACCGCATGGCTAAAGGTGTGCACATTTCCAACTTGCCATGCTGTATTGTAAATGCAGATTTCGCAGATCAGGTATTGTCTGTTGAAGATCTCAATAATATATATTTTTTCATGTAGGAGTTAAGGAAATAGATATCGCCGCAACCCTGGAACACATTCGAGACCAGAGACCAGGAATGGTGCGCACCAAGGTAATGAAGAACAGAACAGCATAGCTGTGCTCTGTCTCACCACAGAACAACATATGACAAATAAAAGCACTATTGTACTCATAAAAAAAACACAGCATCGGCAGTCTCCCCTATTCTCTTCTCCTACAATAACAGCTGTATATCATTTTCATTGCTGCTTATGGTATCATTAAATGAGACCTGGACAGATGAAGTGGTGGGTTGTAAAAAAGACATGCTGACCTGTGCTTTATCTGCTTCTTCAGGATCAGTTTGAGTTCGCACTGACTGCTGTGGCCGAAGAGGTCAATGCTATTCTCAAAGCTCTACCCCAGTGAGACGAATGCCTATTGCCATCTATCAGAAAAAGTCGAATACAGGAACACACTCACAAAACTCCTAGCAGACACCTGCATGTGTGCATACATGTCTTGTGTTGCCACTAAAGTTAGTATTAGGGATGTGCATGTGTGTTTGACAAGTCGAGTACTCCGCCCACAAATAACAACCTGACTAATGAAACACACAGATTCTTATTTATCTCAAAATAACAACAAAGTGATAAGAGATTATCGTAAATATAAAAAATAGGGCAGTATTTCTTATCTTTATTCTGTTGTTGTAAAAGTCATGCGTCCTGTCGGATGAAGAGCCTCTTTAATGGTGAAGATAAAGTTTAGTGCCATGAGATGTCATTCTCTATGAAGACAGTTTTACTGAGCTTGACATTTAAAATGGAAAAAATGTTAAAACCTTTATAGAATTTGCCCCACACTAATATTGGCATTCTTGATAAGTATGAGCAAAAGCTGTAAACATAAATCTAAAAATTGTTTTCTCTTTTACCCTGGCCACAATTGTTGGCACCCTTAGACATTCTTATTAGCAAAATATATAAAAGTATATTCCTACTGATACACCTTTTCTAAGTACACTAAGGTGAATAAGTTAAAAGTGCCATGTCCACAGTTTAATATATATTATCAGATCTTGTTGGACCTACTTTTAAACACTAACTAAAACATTTGAGGTCTCTGTAAATTATGCATAGGAATAGTCTAACATTTCTTGTTATGTTTTCTTTAACCTCTTCAGATATTGTAAGAGAAGACTCTGATCTTGGCATGCCAAAGCATGCAGTAAGTTTAAAAAAATGGGGGCAAAAAACGGTGGCCGGGGGTGTATTTGAGAATTTGTTTTCTCATCATATGACTTCCCCTCCTCACCATGTTTAACTTAAACAAAATGTTGGAATGTTGTAGATTATTTAAATAAAAGATTAATTGGAGAAACAACTCAGATTTATTATTTACCTTTGCTCATGTTCACCAAGAGTGCCAATAATAGAGAAAACTGTTGTTTACTTATATACATTTCTATAATGGTGGCAGTAGTATTATCAAAAATGGTGTAATGTAAGCTTCAGTGTTTTTAAAAATCCTAATGTTTTATTTATAATCATTGTTACTTTAGCAAAATCATAAGTTGATAGAATTTGAAACTTTAAACTACTATATTTTCTTATAAAACAATATTTTTTCACATATATTTAAAAGTTATACATTTTATTTTTGAGTAAGCAAATTACTTGTTTAAAGCATTAGAGTACTCGACTATAAAATTACTCAACACACCCATCTTTAATTCTTAATAAACCTTTCTAAAATGCTCAGACCGACAGAGCCAAAGCATTGTTGCCTAATCTTGCCTTCCTCAGCATGTAAAATCAAATCTCAAATCTTTAAAAACATATGTACCACTCAGACTTATTCAAACTCTTCAGGATCTCTTCCTCACCTTCTAGTAAAATCACATAATTATCTGAAGTCTCTTTCTCTGTACTCTATTGGATGCTGCCCTGAGTTTCACTACGATGGTGACATCCCTTGTATGTGGATCTGTGTTTTGTGCATTTTATTTATAATACTATTAATATGTGGTGTGTTGGTAGCAGAAGAGAGGGAACATAAAAATGTCAAAGAGCTTTACAATAGTTGGGTCTTAAATTAAGCATGGTCCTATATAGACCTGAATTTGGGCTGAATAAAGAAGCTGTTTGAATCTGATTTCCAATATCGCCCCCAGTTCACTCTACTGTGTTTAAACTTACTCCACATATCGTGGAAAAATTAAAAAAATATCTTTCTTTTAGACACCTCACTAGCATCAACTCATTCGACAGCAAGAATTTAATGTCAGAAGTTAATGGCCAGATTTTGGGAAAATTGCTGAGTTAGGTATGCCGATGACAGGGCGAATCCCCTCTCTTTCTTTCTGTACTATATTGTGAGTGTTCTTTTATCTCCTGCAATATAATAAATGATAAAAAAAAGTTATTAAAATGTTTATTTTGTATCTTGTAACGATTAATAAAACTTGTGAAGTGATGCAGCAGCATCACAGTGTAGATGTGTATTTATTCTTTAGTTAAGTTGCACAGTCATTCCATACCTTGTTGATATCCACTACATAATTTATTGTTGTGTGTCTAAATATAAATCAAATATTCAAAAAAGTTTAAATAAGGTTTTGTTTCAAGTATCAAAAACAAAATATATTTAAATATTATTTGTGTACATCTTCTAACAAGAAGGTAGGCCATAATCGGATAAAGTCCATTAAACCATGAGTAAAAAATGAACCGGCTACTCTTGAAAAAAATACAATTTTACATTTTGCTATAACTCATTTTAGTGAACAACTAATCCGTGTACATTACATAAAAATATTTAATAACCAGAGAATAACATCGGTTATCCCCTTCGACACAAAGAGAAAGTACAAGGAAGGACATATATAGATCTATATACATTAATATTTTATATGAGCTTTAAAAAGCAGGACAACAAATAAGTGCAATAAGGAGACCTTTAAGAAACCTTGAGGAAATATATGAAATATTTGGCAAACATGGATCAATCATCCTCCATCTGTGGGTGGCAGTATGCAACCCAACTCAAGATGTGTTCAAAACCAATCGAAGAAGACAGAAGTGTGAGATGTTGAGGAAATGTGTTTTAGGTTGTAGCCTTTCTGAAACTCTTATCCCATTCCCCAAAATACCCGTGTTGCGTTCCCGATGGCTGGAATTTTTGCATTTTGAGGACGGATCCATATCAGACGGATAGTGTTTGTGCTCGAAGCACTTCACTCGAGCCTGCTTTAAGAACTGGACACAACATAAAATGGGTTTTGTGAAATATTTGGCATTAACAGATACAGCTGTACCCTCTGTGTACACCGTTGGTACCCAGCAAAAACAAAGTTACGTTGCAGAGCTGGCAACACCACGTGTCACAGTTTCCCGAGAAAATTATTAAGGGGCCATGAATGTTCAATGAGTGATTCACTTTTGTATACATACAATCATTCTACACAATGCAAGAAATCATTATGTAAGAATATAACATTAACATTAATGTAATAATAACTAATTTAAACCAGGTGAAATTAAAAAAAAAGTTAAAATTAAAATTCTTGATTTCTCAATCAGTTTTTTGGTCTCAAAAGTAATCACACCAACGATTATAAATGAATACTTTAATGCCATACAATTTTTTGACCTTACAGCCTTTGTACACTGAACAGGTTTTTTGGGGTTTGTTCCAAATGAATTTACATTTACATTTATTCATTGACAGACGCTTTTATCCAAACTGACTTACAGTATTATGCAGTTGTCAATCATCACTGGAGAACAATCAGCTGTAGGATGTCTTCAAGAACACTTCAGTCGTCTGCTGACACTGGGATTAGTTCCCATAAATCAAGAAGTTTTTTGCCTTTCTCAAAAGTACATACTTCTTGTTTTTTCAAGATTTCATCAAGTTACACAAGTGACATTTTTAAAATAAAGCAACAGCTATGTTTTTTTAATTGATTAATGCAGCTCATTAATTTATAACAAACTTAATCATGCACATAATATTGTGTGTTTTTATTGTTGGATTAAACTATTCATCAACCACCTTTAACAAATTTGTAAACATCAACTTAAACAGACAGATTAAATGTATAACATCTAGACAAGAGAATAAACCCAGAACACGCGTTCTGTTGAGCTTCTGTTCATTTTTTGAAGAAATTCAATGGAAATGTTGACTCTGTTTGTGGTTTAAGGCAGGGGTTTTCAAACCGTCATTTGGTCAAACCAGTTTACCGCAGGTAAGGACTGGAAATGACTAGGTTGGATATTTTACTGATAGTTTGGGGTTGCAGTTTAAATTGAATTTATTCTATTAATGGAAAGTAAAAGTATTCTACTCAAAGAGGAAAAGTATTTATTTTCTCCCCATTTTTCAATATAAACCTTTTTAGGTGGGTCTTAAAACTGGAATAAATGTATAGCATGTTTAATAAACATTTAAGTTAGAAGTTAGAAATTATGGATTAAATGATGATATGGTCAAAATAATCTCTTTTCTTATAGTTGTGCAAACTGTGTATATTTGCAAACCAGAATGAATTAGGCACAAACTTAGGCAAAAGAATTTGTTAGCAAGACACATTTATAATATTATACATGCCTTGTCCATGGGACAGGTTTAACCGGAACCGAATATTACACAACATCTGTGTGCGTACTTTGATTATTGGTTCTTTTCACAGCAAGAGAGAGATTCTTAGCTGAATAACTTTTGTATCTCTGTCACCCAGCCTTCAAAAAGAGATGTGGCATGCCAATGTGATGCACCATCTTTAAGGAGTGTTTTTATTCAGACAAGACCACAAAGCAACAAACACGAAATGAAGGTTGGTTGTATAGTATTAAGCCTCAATCCTACTTGAGTTGGTTGGGGATGTTTTGTTGTGTTGCATCGTCATATGTGTGTGTTAAAAATTTTAGGGACTCAGGTATTACCTTGGGAGCACTCTGACATCTCGTGGTCCGATCATTTGGCCAGAGGTCGGGAAGCTTCATGTTTTTCATCAATACCAGTTAAGATGCCACGCATGGAGGACACAGCATCTTACAACAGATCAACAGGCACATCACAGGAACTGTCAGATTACATGTATGAAACTGTCATAATCTAAAAGGGCAGTTAAAAGTAAGTCTATGGTTTCATATGTCTAAAAATGTCAGTAATAAGGGCAGATGTTTAAACAAGATGCCTTAAAGAAAAGTATTTGACATGACTGCTCAATGATTTTATTGAATAAGAACATTCCCTTTAAAACTGTATAATTTGACATATATTACATATTATTGCTTTAAAATTGGATAGGTCTGTTCACACTGCAATAAAACACAATGAAACAGGCAGACGTACATCTAAAATACACCAGCTGGGAATGTGCTTTTATCAGCGCCAGTGGCCTACATTGGAGCACCATCCATACAGATCCACAAGGTTTGTCTAAAAAAATATAATTTCAAGCATAAACGTTAAGGACTTCTGCTTGTGTCATGTATAATTTTCCTGGAATCTTAATATAAGTTGATTGGATTTTCTTACTATAGCTATGTGGAGACTGTTCTGGCGGTGAGCTTTTCCATCCGATGCTCTTCGAGGAGGTCCTCTTCAATGGCAGTTAATATAACCGCTGACTATTGAACTGAATATTTCAGACTGCCTAGGTGCTGGATTCAAAAGGCCTGACCTGCAATCGGCTGTAGCCCTGATCCTGTTTTCCTCAATAGAAGGAGCATTAGTTTTAGGTAGTTATAAATCGATCGTGTAAGATCAATTTTAATTTATATTCATTTATATTGTGACGATCTGTCTTTGTCATTTTAGTGACACAAAGCACACTATTGTGGCTTTACAAAGGAAACTGAAAGTGTTACTCAGAGAATTCACAAGATACGACTGCTGGACAGTTCTTTTTCCTACCAAGTTCAATGGTTGTTACAAGTTTAAATATAAACCATTGTAGAAATGTTTGTCCTGTTACAGAGCCTATAAGATTCAAAACCTATCTACATCTAGTGTTTGTGTGTGTTAGTAAATGTAAAGTCTCTGAACTTACAAATCTCAAAGTGATAATGCATGTATTTATCTTTAACAGAAATCAGGTGTTTTGGACTACAACAAACTCCGGAGTTGTAGTCATCCAGTTACTTCTGTGACATGTCTTCAGGATCTGTAACTGGATTCACATGATGTTGTCTCTTCACTTGTGGTGATGCAGTTAATGACGACTGAGTTAGCCAATATCAGTAGACTAGACCACATGACCAATCAGAGTACATTGAAAGGCAGGTCATACAGAGTCTGGCACTAGATGCTAGTATTTTTTAGACATGAGACGCGAATCAAAAAGGTAAATAATAAAACTAAAAATACGTTCTTTAAAGATTTAGTGGCATTTATGTATAGTCCATGACTCAAATAATACAATTAATGTATTGTTTTACCTGCTGAATATGGTCTCTTTAAACAAAAGAGGTTTGTAAGATTTTATCAACTTGGATCACCATTTCAACATATTTTACTATGGAAGTCAAGAGTAATTCATGAGAGAATGTTCATTCTTGAGCGAAGGAACAGTTGACTGACTTTAAGTGTAATTAGATATAAGTAATACCATAGTTATGAATGAATTGACTCTTAATTGTAGTTACTGAACAATTGTGTCTGACTCGACAAGTTCTTTAATAACTTATCTGGCTTGACATGTCATATTCAGTTAAATCAGTTAGACAAGGACTGCAACCTTTTTTCTTCCAATATATAGTGTGTTTTATTTTCAAAATACATGTAAACTGGTTCTAATTTATGTAAGCATAATATATAGCATTAAAATGTCAAAAGAATATGAAAATATTTAAAATAAACCAAGGCACCAATATTGATAAGAATTTTGAGCTATATATATGGTTTGCCCTCTTATTCAAATATAAATCATACTGGCATAATAATCTGTGTTATCAAATGTTTTTAAGTGCCCAGACACGTTAGATTATATATATCTATATCTTGCCGGGATCAGTCAGTACTTCTGTTGGAATGCATGCCGGTATGGAAAATCCTCTCAGATGGCCATAGTACACAAGATGAACTGAAAGAGCAGAAGGAAGAAGTTCTTAGAACATGTCATAACACTTTCCTCTATTTAATAAAGGAATGAAACATACTTCCTAAAACTAATTTGAAATCTATGTCTGACTAGTTTAATTATGACTCACATCATCATACTGAAAGTTTACAATGCCCTGCTGCATTGTGTCTCTCCTCTTGAAGATGTCTAAAAAAAGAAGGAAAATGCCTTACATTGTTTGCAGTTATTTTCTGTAATATATGGTTATTAAATTCATCAAGTGTAATTTACAATTTGTAAAAAAAATTGTGTTTATTGGTATTTAAATACGATAACTGAAACAAGCTCACCTGTGAGTGATCTTATCTTCACACAGCATGCCACATAGTCATCAAAGTAGATCTTTCCTGAACGGCTGTAACGTTTGACGATGCAGTTCAGTGCCTGTGGGCTAATTCTGTATCCTGTGCATACATGACCCAACATTGCAGTTACATCAGACTCTATTGAGCAAATTCATCTTCCCTTGAAAAATATACACTGTGTCTCTATCAACCTGAGCACTAGTTACCTTTTAAGCCAGTTCAAATAAACTGGAGTAATTTATTTGGGAAACACTCACCCATGTTAGTCATACACTGGGACAACTCATGACCTTCCACAGTTCCACTGCCATCCCTATCCACCATAACAAAGTTCTGCTTCCAGCCGTTAAGCACAGTGAAGAGTTCTTTAAACTCATTGAAGCCCATTTTTCCAGTGTAATCTCTCTGCAGACATGTGGTTAAAGAAACAAACCAAGAGGTGTTTTGTTTTTTAGAGCAAACAAGGTTCTGTGTTCAACCATGTAGACTGCTCAATCTTTAAGGTCAAGGTGTGAAAAAACCTTTCCAATCAAGATTTCGGTTTCTGTAAAGGATACATCAAGCATGGCGATCATAATCCTGCATGTTTCCAAACTGAATGCTGCAAAGAAAAGTGTTGCATGAGTGTCAACTGATTGACCAGTTCATTTGAAAATACAATAGTTTTACACCAAGATGAGCGGGCACTTACGATTGTAGGTGCCACTGATGCCAGTCTGGGTGAGGCACCTTTGGAGTTCTTCAGCATCAACTTCACCATCCTGGAACACATATATATATTCTTATATACATACAAACATGCATAAACCGGCTGAGCAAATCTACCAGAACATCGGTGCTCCCACCTGTCCAGCTATGGCTGTAAAGTAACCCCACATTGGATCCTGAGTGGGGGGCGCAGGAAAGGTCCCCGGGTATCCTCCGTAGGGTTGGGCTGGGTATCCACCGGGGGCTGGCCCCCCTGGCATTTGCATACCCTGACCTGGTCCTCCTGGCATTTGCATACCCTGACCTGGTCCTCCTGGCATTTGCATACCCTGACCTGGTCCTCCTGGCATTTGGCCACCATACTTAAGGAAGGAAGATAAATACATTTACATTACATTTAGTCATTTAGCAGACGCTTTTATACAAAGCGACTTACAATAGTCGAGGAGAAATACTTGAGAGGCGTGTTTCAACACGTGAGAATAACGCAATCCAAAGAAACCTTTGGTTTGGTTCAAAGTACAATGGTTGAAGAAGGCACTGTACATACAGTACGGCATGTTTATTAATATCTCATTCTTTTGACTTGGGTCAACCATCTGCATAATACATTGAGCAATATATCGATGACTCTATTACTCTAGCTGGGTTTGTTCCAAAGCACACCTAATAATTAAGGTCAAACTGATAACAGGAGTCAGTTTAAAGAGTAACTTTAACACCTATATTTGGCCTAAATAAAGCTAAAGCCCACAATCTGTTTACAGTCAATAGGGGCTTATGGGTGTGCATTCCTTTTCAAGACCCTATAGTAAGGATCATACCATTTTGTCTTTAAATCTAAAGTATTTTAAAGCTTTACATCAACATTTGATATACATAGACACTGAAGCAATAAGACATAGTACTTTTGACAGAATGTTTTCAATGGAATTGTATGATAGGCCACAGAAAGTGACTCTTAAGCTTATTATACACACAGTTTAATGTATAAATGAGAATATACTTACATTGTTATATCCTGGGTACGCCATACTGTCTAAAAGTGGATAGAAGGAACAGAAACAGACTAAAATGATCCCCTACTAGTCTTCGATAGGACCTCTGGAGCTCTTCCGTACTTTCACTGTGACGGGAAGTGATTGGGTGACGTCATTTCAAAGGAAACGTGTGACAGATCGCGATAGGATGACGGAAAGGGCGCGAACTCTCTCCATAGGTTACTTTACGTCAGGAAACTGATTCTGGATCGGATCCAAATAGCAAATCAAACGAATAAAAGCGCGACGTCGAAGTCTCGCGAGAGCGCTTTGAGAGCCGTGTTTTTGCGTCGTTCTCGCGGTACTTCACATCTGCAAACACATTGCTGAGGTAATATTGTGTGGGAGTTGACTTATAACCTTTATGGCCTTTAAAACTCACAACTTTAGGAACGGGTTGTTTAGAATGGGTTTATAAAGTAATTTAATTCGAATTTAACTAGGAAATCTGGAAATGTGGTACATTACACGTATAACCAGCAGTTGGCGCTGTAATACCAAAAGTGTGGGAACTCCTTCCACAAAGTTCTGCCTGAGGAGAGTTTTTGGAAGTAAGTTTGTCTTGCTTTAGGCCTTGTTGTTTTATTTCAAATGTATGGTTAAATACTAAACATGTACACGTTGTTATCTTGCCATACAAACATGACTTTTTGAATTCATAACAATAGAAACATCGCTACTTTTCTGTAGTAGTTCTGGCACTTTTGTGTGTCTTAAATTCATTAGTTTCCTGTTTTCACGGTGTAATGAAATCTATTGGGGTCAGTTGTGGTCTGGTGGTCTGAGAGTTCGAATCCCAGTATCGGCAGACAATAATTGAAGTGTCCCCGAGCAAGAATCTTACCCCTGATTGGTCTGAAGTGATGATTGACAACTGCACTATATTTGTAAGTCACTTTGGATAGAAATGTCTGGCTAATGTAAATCCTTTCAACTAAACATGAACAAATGATTTATAATGATAAACTGTAAAGGGATTTGATCACAGTTGTTGTCTGATTCAGTTAAACAAGATCACCAGCAGGATTCTACAAGATCAAATAAGTGCTCGAGCGGATCACTAGATTATGTAATATACTGTTACTTCACATTGACTTGTGACACTAACCTTGCTGGGTTAAACTAAGAAGACCTTGAAAAGATTACAAACTAATGGAAATGTTATACCTCTGTGTGACATGTACACATCTTAGGTATGAACTTAATATTGTTTGTTTCCATAGGTTTCGCAGTAACACTTTAGTTTTATATCTTAAGACGTTAGGCAGGTCTGACACATGCAAACAACTAACACAGTAAATCATTTTTTAAATCAAAAGTTGCAACTGTTAACAGTTATGTTGACAAATTAACGTTACCCAATTAAGATTAAGAAATACTATAAAAACTTTTTTTCATAGTTTTAAGTGTGTAAGCTAATGCATTTACTAAAACTTTATTGTTTAGTGTTAACACAAAAGACATCTTTGAAGAAAGTTGGAAACTAAACACTAGTGCAGGGGTCTCCAATGTGTCGCCCGCGGGCACCTAGAAGCCCTCATGATCTTTTGCACCGGGCTCAACAATAAGAGCTGCACATGAATTGTCCTCTGTGATATTGGGTGCCAGATTATAACGTTTTTTCTCTTTGACTGGCATACACGAATTCAACTTGAAAAAGTGTAGTAGTTGTAGATAATGTGATCAGCCTGACTGAAATTGTTCCTTTTTATAAAACTTGGTATTTACTTTTATGAAATTTTTTCAAGATTTATGAGGATTCTTGTCTTTTTTTTATAATATCCAACAAGTAGCCCTCCAGATGATTTAATCTATGAAGTATGGAGACCCCTGCACTAGCGAAACTCATTCACTTCTATTGTATAGACACAAAATCAATCATGGTGAACAGCTGCAAACATTTTTCGAAATATCTTATTGTTTGTTCTGCAAAAGAATGTCAGTTTGAAATGTTGAGAAGGTGAGGAAATTACAACACTGTTTTCATTTCGGGAAGAAAAAATTTCTAATAACACAAAAATGATCACAAAATTATTAGTTTATGAAGGGTTTTATTATCCTGTATGATAGTTTAGAAAATACAGATCTGTAATTGTACACCAAAACTGTACTTGAAACTTTATAACAATATAAATTGTCTTCAGAAGACAATGTGACAATAGTTTTATCCACAGAGAAACAAAACCAGGGGTCTATTGTACCCAGTGCAGACAAATAAGTTTGATAGTGAAGATGGAAAGAGCTAGGAAGATTGCTTGCCATGCTTTCAGTTTACTACTGGACAAAGATCAGACCGCCTTGCCATAATCCTTTGGTAAACAATTAAGCTTGCACAGGCTTGACTGATCCTAAATCAGTAAGAGGCTTTTCAGCTTTGATTTTTCTCTACATCAAGAGCCGTTTGCAATCCACACACGTACCCTACAGAAAAACATACTTGAACAAATGTCTGTTGTACAGCTTATACAATGCAATTCAATGCAGACTTTGCAAAAATATACTCATAATATACATAGATATCACAATTCAGTACCCTTAAACCTCCCGTAAATCCGTATAAATCACATTACAAAAGCAGAGCAGTGTTAATAACCATTTCTGAACTGATATAAACCATTTTACTTGGCCAGCTGGAGAAAATTCCAAATTTGTAGATAACAATAAAAACTGTCTCTTTATATAGTCAATAGCTCCCAGGGTGCAAGTCTCTACAAAATCCACTGGAAATAAAGCGTTTTAAGACACCAGAAAGCAGTGCACAAAAGCCATATTTTAAAATATACATGTATTTATACATATAAAATCAGAGATTATACTGAAAAATACTGTTGTGTCCCTTATAGTTTACTTATAAAAACAGCCACCCTGCGGTTTCAACATGGAACCGGTGTAGTAAAACAAACAGTTAAAGTGTGGCAAGCAAGTCTTAAGACTCGAGGGCAGGCCCTACAGATTCCTCAGTGATTACAATTTGACATGAACTGCTTTTGGAGTGCGAGAATGCATTTCTTCTGTTCCGCTCAGCGGGGTCGTGACAGTTCAGAACGCGTAATTGTCAGGAAAGGATGGAACCGCTAAGCACTGGTCCCTAGCTTCTCCTGAATAGGGGACACTGTTGGTCTCTTCAAAATGAGAGAGCGGAACGGTGTCGTCCTCAGGGACCTGCAGTCCTTCGGGATCAGCCTTCAAACTGGGCCTCTGGTTGTCAGGGAATGCCATGGAGAAGAGAGCATCTGGATCACACACAAACTTATACACGTATCGTTCTCCAGCAACCTGCACATGAGCAAGACAAAGAATTTAGTCTCATATGGGACATCTGATATTTCTTATGGAAAGGAAAAAATAAGACATTGGAACGGGAACGTGCCTTTACCTTCTGCATGATGCCCTTCTCATAATAGTAACGCAGGGAGCGGCTCAGCTTGTCATAGTTCATTGCAGGCCTGTTCTTCTGGATACCCCAACGTCGAGCAACCTGTACAAAACACATAAGAGAACTTTTATTCTCCTGGTCTACCTAAAAAAAAAAAACGATTAAATTCGTTGTACAACACTGACCTCCTCTGGTTCTATGAGCTTAAACTCCAGTCCACGTCCGGTCCAAGCGATAAAGTGGCTGTTGGATGGGTCGTCCAGTAGAGTGACCAAAAACTGCCAGAGTTGCAGAGAACCCCTTCTCTGATACGGAGGACCCTCCCTGAACATCCCACCTTCCTGCTTCAGCTTTCCTTCAAGTCTATCTGGAACCACGCAAGTATCGTCATAATAAAGGTGTGACTCTCCATCATAGGCGAAACCTGCTAACACAGGCATGGTCAAACTAAGAATTAAATACAGACAGCTTAAGGATTAAAGGAAAGACAGCAAAGAAGTTTCTCACCTTCGGCACCATAGAAGTTACCAGTTTTGCCAAAACTTGACTGGCAGTTTTGTACTTCTGGAAGACAGTAAAAAGACTATTTAAATCACAGGTATAAAACAGAGGCTTATGATCAAGTGTGATCAAACTTTTACAGCAAAATTTATTCATGACCATTTAAAATGACATAGTAAATGCTAAACAGATTTCTCCTTACACACCACTATTTGAATACACAATATCACAAAACTTTATTTTATCACCCACCGGAGTCAAAGCCAAAGTCTCTGGGCTCCTGTTTGATTGACATCTGGTGGAACATCGGAGCATGTGGAGGTCCCATGCTCCGTTCACACTGGTCATTGTAGCGAGGATCAACCATTTCTTTTTTGAAGCCCTGGGGAGGCATGGGCACCATCGGTTCGGACATCTGCCGGTGATAAGGTGGACGGCTGTTCCGGTGAAAGTGGTTGGGAGTGTGTTGGGGGTAAGGTGTCTGACATCGGCCATCTGATTGCGGAAACGGCAGGCAAGGCTCAGAAAGCTGTCGGTGAAACCTGAAAAAGCCGAAGACAAAAACGAGAGATGCCGTGAGAATTAATGTCATCCAGAAGAAGAAAACTGACTTCATTAGTTTCATTTCAAAGGGATAAGTGGCCTTGTAATTTCCGTTTGTAAACCCTTGAGATTTGAATGGTATAAACATAGAACTGCTTTCCAGGTAAGTGTGGCACCTTTAACAAGATTACACTCAATACATGTTGTGACCTGAACCGATTAAGACACTCTGTCAAGCTTAAAAAAAAAAAATAGTTAGATCCATGACTCCCTTACTGTAAGCAAGGTATAACTTAGGTAAATAAGGTCATATATTGATACCTATGTTCTGTGTTGTATGAAGCCTCTGGATGTTTGCCAGGTGGGCAGGGCACGGCAAAAGGTGGGCTTTGACTTTGGTGTGGAGTTTGTGCTCTTTGATGGGTCGAGGTGGAGCTATGGGTGGAGCCAGGCAATAGTGGCGGCCCATGTGACTGAGCTTGAGGCATCGACCTTTTTGGCAGAGGGTGTGTGGCTGTGCTGGAGGAGCCAAAGGGCGATGCCGGCGTAGAGGGGGGCGTCAGGGTCTTGTTGAAAGAAAACGGCTTCCTGTCGAAGGCACTACAATAGAGGTGACAGAATGAGATTGATGATGATACAGAGCGAGAAAAACATGGAGAAAAATATGTACCTGTAGTTATATGGGCACCTCTCTCTGTACGGAGAGAGTCTCTGCTCTTGTCCACATGGGGAAAATTCCCTGCCTGGACTTAGTTCCCTCTTCACTTTTGTTTGAGGGGGTCCATGAAACATCACTATAGAAAGACACAAAAACAAATATTTATTTAAAATGGTTAAAATACTGTTTAGCCATGGTGAGACAAACAAGTATGTTTTTAAGAACAGTTTGGAACCCAAGCTTGTAGGTTTTGATGCATGGCGTGTGTCTGATAAATATTTACTACTGAAATTGAGTGGGAGAGAAAAACTTTTCCCTCTAAAAACGGAGGCAGCTAGTTCGAACTTGCAGACTACCACGTGACGCTTATGGAAAACGGGCCCCATTGCCCAGCTGTGGTGAAAGAGGGGCCTGTGAGAGCGACCGGCACAACGCCAGATAAGAGGGATTGTGCCAGACAAACACACATTCCCTCTCACACACACACAATTTCTATGCAAACAAATCCATGTGCATTCACATTCTACAATAAACACCATTGAAGCCTTAGAAAGTGCACACAATCAGACTTATTCAGACTGATAAATGGCAAGAAAAACTAACAAGGAAAACAGCCACGGCACTGTTCGACCAGCACATAATAACCAGAGTGTGTGCACATGGAGGATCCAAACCCATTAAAATGTCACCGGGCTGCCGGCCACGGTGAGTTACAGCACTGCAGGAACAACCTGGGACTCACTCTTTTACATGGAAAGCTATTATCTTAAATCTGTGCTTCAGCATCATGTTTGGTATTGTTTTTTCTTAAATCTAATACAATAATTTGTGTCAAGGAGAAAAAAACTAGCTCAAAAACTAACTCTATTTTAATAAACTCTATTTAAAGTGAAATGACCCCCCCCCAAAAAAACACACCCTTGTCACTTCAAACCTGAATAAATTTTTATGCAAAACAGAAAAATTGATAACCGAAAAAAAAGTCCCCACCATTCTTCAAAATATATTATTTTGTGTTCTGCAGGAGGAAGAAAGTAATACAATTTTAAAATGTCAAGAGGGCAAGCAAACATTTTCAATGTTGGATGAACTATTACATTAAGTATAAAGTACACAGTGTCATGCTTTCACATGCCGAGCCTATAGCTCAAAAACAAAACTATGCCACTATAATTCATGACAAACTCTATTCTACAACCAGTTCCACTTCCTTTCTACCTGAACATTCAAAGAAAGGTACTTACAGTTATCTGACTGGAAATCTGGAACAAACTGTTCGTCATCAGGTACCTGAGCTGCAGATGGAGAAAGAAAACAAATTACAGAGGCATGAAATATTCACTGTGTTTTAAACCGAACGCATTGGGATATTGCATTAACCACATACACCAAAGTGATCATTAACCCCTAGTTGCAATTTAACACAGTTATGAAACGTTTCTCATAACCAAGATGATTCAACCATGTTTAGGCATTTGCACCAGACTGTCAGTTTACCTTCTGCAATCCAGATCTCCTGTAGCTGGCTCAGATCTTGAAAGAGCTCTGAAAAGAAAAAAGATTGATTTGTGTTTAAATAGGGCAGCTTTGTTTGGGTCTTGGCTAAAGGGCCAGATTCAGAGATAGATTGATTGCATGTTCAGTTGTTTACCCTCTGTGTCCTGTGCCAGCTCCGTTTCAACAAACTTCCTCTTTCGGTCACTGAAAGGCCTGTATGTTGGTTGCATGTGAGACTTCTGCAAAACAAGATAACACAGAGTTCAACAACAATACCAGAGTCCATGTGTTTCATTTAAAAACAAGGGGCTTAAAACAACAGTCAAAACCTCATGGGGATTTGAGAAGTGGACTTACATTTGGAGGCACTACGAAAGGGACCTGCTGGTCGTAAAACCCATCCATGTCGCTTGCTTGTCACTGCGGCCCAAGAGGCTGCAGCAGACGGGTACAATGAAAACAACAAGGGGAATAAGGGGGTGGGCCCACCAAACTCGGATGAGATCCTCGCCTGTGGGAAGAAGAGCCGAGAAAAGTGTCACTTAGAGAAAGATGGGTGTCGGAAACCGATGCAGCTGTCAATGATCATCCCAGGCCTTGACAGCAAAGGGCCAACTGTCCCTTTGATCCGTGAAAACTTTAGCCATTTAGTTTGTTTGTGTAACACTCACTCTCAGATGAAGTGTGCTACGCTAGAGCAGGAACACTTGCACTCGCTCTAGCTCACACAGACCATTTAAGGCTCACTGTACAGATGGGGGTCCTTACATAACCATACAGTGCCATCTGTTGCCCAAGGGAGTATCCAAGACACCACGTTGGACTCCAAAAAGATGTAAACTCACATAAAAGCCCTTGTGTTTAACTTCTCGCATTTAGTAAACCGAAGCTTAGAAAGTCATTATGCTCCGTGACACACGTGTGTATTTTCCCTGACGCAAGTGTTCAGGTCATAAAATCCTATTACAGTCGCAAGGCCAAGAGTACACCCATCAGCCTTCTCTGGGGCAAGAACAAATTAAACAACCATTATTGCTTCCTGAAACTTATCAGACCTTTATAAAACAGAGGATGTGTACGTCTGCACATCTCGTGGAGGAAATCCAGAGCTTGTGTTCCTAAAGATGTTTATTGCAGATAATAAAAACGCTGAGAGGAAGGTGAAGTTGTTGAATAAGTAAATGAAGGTTACAGCAGAGTTAACAGAGTGAGTTCAAGAAGTTCAATCCCTTCCCCCCCAGCGCCCATTATCACGCCCCCCTCCCCTCCCTTCAGCCGCTTGTTTTTCTCAATGAAGTGAAATTTGATCCTTCGTGTGCGCGACAGAACAGCTCTGTCGTCCCATTCATAAAAATAGCAAACGGCACTTGGTCAAACCGCATATGTGTTTTGCGGCTACCAAACTACAAGTACAATGGAGTTTAGTGTAAACTACAAAACCAAGCGAGAAATGGTCGAGTATGCGCACAAAGAAAATGGCCTGCGAGTCAAGCGTGCAACTTTACAAAAACAAACCCCAAAGGGTAAAACTTCCATATTAAGTGTAAGACAACAAACAAACACAACAGTGTGCAAAATATACTCACCCAGCGGTGGTTTGATCTTAATTGGGATTTAATAAAAATCCCGAAAAAACACAAGCAGCGTTTTGGAGCTCCGCTGGGTAACGCTTTCGCCTCGAGCTTGACGCGACTGAAATTTTCTCAATGGGATCGCCTGCTTTTCCAAGAGCTGAGGCTTAACGCTCAAGCGCACGCTGATTGGCTTGTCCCGCACGCTCGTCAAGAGTTTGACCAATGGGAGGTTCCGCATCGCCTTAGGACGGGTCAGACTGCTGTTGGCCAATCAGAGCGGAGCCCTGTCCTGTTTTTATGAATGGCTGGGTTTCATTCAACAACCAGATGTTTCTCCGCCGCAAAGATTCTATTTAAAGGGCCAGATGTAACCGTGGAGAGCCAACGAGGCTCATGCAGAAGGGTTTGTTGGGTTGTAAAAGCGACATTTAAATATAGTTTGTTGATGGTTACACTTCATGTTTACGAAAATGTGCAGGTTCATACTTTTAAAAGCTTTTGAAACAAAAAAAGTAATACTTTTTTAGTATTTGTTATATTAGTATAAAAAGATGTTATTAAGTTGGAATCTTGGTGTGTTTTGAAAGGGCAATAACTGATCTTTAAGTAATAGGGGAGTGTTTGAGTTATTTAAAACACAGGAAGAAATCTGGGATAACTGCCATCCCATTGAAAGGAAAAGTAGGTAGTAAAAAAAAGATTACCTTTTTTTATCCAGACAAATGTATAGCCCCCAAAACACATAACATACAAATTGTTACTGCCATAGCGTCTGTCGGGAAACTCAATTGTGAGAGAGCACTCTGTTGTCTGATCTATTATTCATGACTGTCCCTCAAAGAGATCTGAACATCACACAGAAATGTCTGATCTTTGGTTTTCCCCGGCCTCAGGTTGCAACCTTAAAAATACTCTATTTGCCTATTGTACTTAATGATTCAATTCAATAACGAAGAACAAAAACATGTCCCATCACAAATGAGCATCATGCATTACAGTAATTGACTCTCAAGACCATTTCATTTGTGAAAGTCCAAAGAAGAACAGAGAATAAATCACGTTTAGTGCTGGGCAGTAACGTCATACACTTTTGGGAATAAATTACATTTCAAGATGAATATTCATACTTTTAAGTTTTCGTCCTCATTTTAGGATTCAAGTCTGGGAAACTTGTGCAGGACTTTTTTGTCCCAAATAGAGTATCACTGTTATGTTATCTATAACAGCACTACATACTATAAAACATGGTCAGCAATGTGTGCTTAAATAGGATAGCTGGGTGAAGTCCAGCTGTGCGAATGGCAACAATGAAGATCCGCTGTAAATGAAGTGAGTCATCATTTAGTCATCACTATAGTCAACAAACATATATATATTGGTACTCCTATAATTAAATGTACTTTCCATTTCCTACTATTTTTAGACCAAGGTAACATTGTATACCCTAACACTAACAAAAGCAGAATTGAATATGTTTTATTATACTTGTGTTCTTAAATGTCAGATTTTCCTACATTGCTTGTGTTATCCTATTAATGTAGCTCAATCCAACACACACAATTAAAAACAGAATTCTTAACATTTTAACACAAGAAACGTAGACATTTGTTAGTTGTAGCCGGACAATATCATATGCATGTTATTACCAAACACTAGTTCCCTTCAAAAGTATGACTTCTATGTATTTTTTAATGTCCCGTATTAAGAAATGCTGTGCTTACGAATCACTATCAATGACTGTAAACCTAATGCACGGCTACATTAAGCAATAGTGATTCTCATAGAATGAAACAGGTTGCCATAGCTTTCATCAGCACTCGACGCGACACGCTTTAACTGCAGGCCGTTCTAAATATAGCACCCGAGCGTCTCTGTTATATAACAACACGTTCCAAATTCAAGTGCAATGCACGAGTGCTGAACGCATCTTCTGCACACTCTTGCCTTAAAATATAGTTTTCTGTTGAGTCATAGACATTCTGTTCGTGCGTGTTTGTTTCTCTGACTCATGCTAAGTTGCATCTTCATGTCTGAGATCAGCATCAGCAGCATGTTATTAATTGATTGTTAATATGTTCCAGAGACCGTATCTGCAGTGCTGGGTGTGAGTCACAGCGTTTGTTTGGCTTGTTAGAGAAGAGCTAAATTCATTGCACGGTCTGCTATACAGGATACATCAGAACACAAACCTGTGATTGCCTGGTGCTCTCTGTAATTTAGGGAAACGGTTCTTGCTCATTCAAGCCTGTAATTTTCTGAATCTCTGTTTGATAAATGATAGATGAGCGTGGTTAAGTGAATGTGTGTAAAGGAACACTCTTGATATGAATGAATTCAGTCAAATTGAGATGGAATTTAATTGATGTTGTTTTTGGAATTTTTGCAGTTGAAATCCAAATGATTGAAATCAATGGAACTCAAAGTTGTATGTAAAAGCATTAAAAAGGGACTTTATAGATTTATCAGTGATTGTATTATTGTACCATTTTATCAAGCTTTGATGTTTTGGCTTTCGGTTGTACACAATCTGGCAACTAAATATTGTTTGAAGGTCCTGTACAGAAAATATACAATCTGGCAACATCACGCTCTTCAGAGTGTCTTACGATTCAATTTTTTCTTCATTTAAATCCCAAGACGTTTAAACAACAGCAGGGTAAAATGGAGTTGCTAATAGGGTTTAAATCAAGCAAATTACCTTCACTTTTCTGTGTTCTTTGCACTTTTGATGCTTCTGTTCAGGCTCATTTAGCACAGCTACAGCTAACACCTACCCACACACACACCTCTGCAACCTGAACCTCAGAGGATCTTGTAGCCATGGAGATACCTTGGTCATGAGAAAGAGATGATGAAAAAGAGAAGGAGAGAGAGACCAAAGCTGACTCACTGAACTGCTGGGTTTTGACAAGGCACAGTGACCAACAAAGCAAAAATAGTTTAATATAGAAAATAGAACTAATATTTTTAGGAATCGACAAGAATGCATGTGGCTGGATTTATAGCGTGTGATCAATTTTGTGTATATTTATTTTTTGTTTAAAATCTCACAACTTGCTCTTCTTTGCTCACGTGTGCACTGCTTTGATGCAGATGCTTGTCAATTTCTGTCATAGTTTTTCACCGTCACATCATTGAAGACCTGTTTATGACCAAAGAAGGTATTTTAAGGAATGTCTTAGTGGTTTTGTGTCCATATAGTGAACGTCAATGGGAATTGTTTAAGTGTGTTTACCAACATTCTTCAAAACATCTTCTTTTGTGTTCTGCAGAATAAATAAGTTCACATAAATTTTGAAGGACGTGAAGTAAATGCCAAAAATTATTTTGTTTCTTTATAAGGTTTGTTTCATTCTGGTAAGCCATGAACACATTTAACAAATATAATCTAATGGGTCAACCAAGAATGACTCACTTTGACCATCCTTTTATTATTTGAAATCTGTTTGACTTTCATTCTTTTGTGTTCTGAGATATTTTGAAGAATGTTAGTTCCCAATGTGGCTCCCAGTGACCCTTGTCTGGATATGAAACTACTGATACATTACTCAAAATATCTTAGATTTGCATTGGAACCTAAAAATAGATATATTGCGGAATGTTAGTAACCACCTGGCCCCGGATGATTTGTGTTCAATCAATATAGTAAATGTTCACCGCTGCTGTTCCGTTACATACATTCTTCTTGAGTTCTGCTGGAGAAAGTCAGATGACCAGCAAGGTTTGAAAGGACAAGGTGGTTAGTTAATAATTACAGGGGAGCTAAAGGAGAGGTGTGCTGTTACTATTGTAAGCAATTATATTTTTACTTGTTAGACTATACTGTTTAACAATGATAGAAAACATTGGGTACACATGTCATATAGACATCACAGAGATTGTGATATGATAAGTTAAGTTTTTTATTGTAAAAGTCAAGTTATGTGACTGTTTCAAGGAATGTGTGAGCTCTGTACACTTACTTGTGTAGCTCAAAATAATACCATAAATAAACTTATTACATGGATGATCGCCGTTTCAGGGAAGCAGTCATTGTTGAAAAAACAAAAAACACCCATATGGAGGTGAATTCATTTTTGATGAATTAATTTCAAATGACATTTTTTTTTGTTTCACAGTACAGACGCAACCTCTCTGGTATTCATTCGTCTGTCCATCACTCCATCACTGTTTCTCTCCTGGTCTGGTGATTCAGAGGCGGTCTCTTCACACCCTCCCCATTGTTATTCCTCTATTGGAATCCATTTACACCCTCACCAATGGTCTTGTGTTCAGGGCTGCTGGTTTTCACGCATGCTGATGAAGCTGGGGGAACCGTGTTGGCCGGGACAGGAACCGTTGGCGGCCTGGGGGAGGAGTATGGGTTAGGTGTAGGAAATGCAAGCAAACACATTAGGCCCACAGGGCTCCAGCAGTGTTTAGGGTAAGATCAGCATAGATCAGGTAGGGCCAACAGCTACCCAAAAGAGTTAAAGCCTCTGCTAGGAACATCAACCCCTTCCCCCAAACCTTTGTCCCAAATGCAGCCGAAGCTGACTGAATGTGTGGGGATTGAGGTGTAGCTAATAGACAGACCAAAGTAAGCCAGCTGAAGTGCCGCTGAGCTTCAGGGTAACCGGATGGGCGACGGGACGCATGAAGATGGATGAAGTGTAGGAAAAATGCAAACCGAAAAGACCAATTGCGTTCATTTACAACGTGTGAGTTAAAGGACTTGCTTAACCTTTAGATAATACTGTTTATTCATTTCTGAAGGTCAATAAAGCAGCAACGAAACATGCAACCCTCTGAACTCTTACTAAATGAGACTGAAAAATCCCATAAGTAATTTTATTGTCAATCAAAAGAAAAGAAATTCTTGGTAATTTTTAAAACTTTTTTCAACAGGGTTGAACCTAGACAAATGTGGTAACAACTCAAATTTGATTTTTAAACAGTCAATGTATAAAAAGTTCAAATTACGTTTCCTTTTTTTAATCTTCAGTATAACCATAAAGCAACAAGTAACAGAGCTACAATTAGCAGCCTATGAAAGGAACAGTTAATCAAAAAAAAATCTGTTATCAATATTTTACCTTAATTGTGTTTAAATCCCTTTGTGTTTATCAATATTTAACCTTAATTGTGTTTAAATGTCCTTTTCTTCTGTAAAACACAAAATAACATATTTTGAGAAATCTCATTTTAGTGTTTCCCCATTATTGTGTCCAATGATATTTCCAATGTTCTAAAAAAGTGTTCTGCAGGAGAAGGAAAGTATTAATGGTTTGGGATGATAAGAGAGTAAGTAACTTTTATTTAAAAAAAAAAAGATGATACAAGGTTAAAGAAGGACGGCAGTTCTATATAACATAATATTGTTTGGCAGTGGTTGAATAAAAATAATTGGACACTTATACAATTTGTATTAATTGTTTCACTTTTTGTCTCATGTTTACAAACCAACAAAACCAAACCATTGAGCAGGAAAATTATTAAGCTGAGTGTGTTCAATGCAGTTAAACAAGTATACATCAGATAAAGAATGTGTACTGTGGCCTGTTTATATTAAACCTGTATCTTCTTTCATTAACATACAGTGTTCTTTTTAAACACACAATTCTTTTTCTGAGCTGGGATTGCTTTCTCACTGAAACCCCATTCTGTCTCGTGGTTCTAGGTACAACATTCATTCATGAACTTTTATGCTTGTGTTAACAAAACGTCATTGTGTAAGAGTGCTTGTTGTGTATGCCCGCTTTGTCAGTTGGATCACAAAGAAAATAGTGAGAAAATAAACAAAATTACATCACAACGTCAGCCTAATGTCTTTCTAAACACTTCTGTCAGTACTCTTCACTTGGCACAGGGCACTTTTTGCGAGCTACTCGCCACACTTCACCAGCGTGCCCCTGACGACGGATGGCATTTCACAATAACCTGCCAGGCCTCCAATGACGCAAAGTTGTTTTGATGTTGCTATTTGATCTTTTTTTACAATGTGGTGGAAAAAACAGAGCAGGCTGTTGAAAATGTCAGCTCCGCATTACTTTCTGGGCATCTGGGAAAATACGAAAAATGGGGATGTGGGTCAGAAAGACGAAACTTAAGTAGATGCCGAAGAAAAAGAGAGAAAAGCGTGTACAGTTTGGTGACCTTACAAGGCAAGAAGTTATGGTGAGCTGATGTATGCCTCTGATAAAGGACGACAGTCATAAGACGATAAAGGGAAATTATGAGTTTGTTAAGTGCCATCTTAACAATCATTGGAGTTGTTAAAACCTGTAAATGTAGATTTAAGAAAACACTACAATAAAGGAGTGTAGTAAAAAGACATCCTGTACTAAAAAAAATAGACATCAAAATTCTGTCAAAGTTTCACTGAACTTTAGACCATGGCCCCATCAAGCAAGCACGCACACAACTGAAATCCTGCTGATCAGGTAGTCATGTCGACTTCACTTGGTGAGCACAGCAGATTTATCAATGAATATTTAATCACTGTGATGTCTTACACAGAAGGTCAGTAATCCCATCACCCGTTGCCTTTAGAGATAAAGAAAATTGTTAGTTGACAGTGTACATCCAAGAATGACTTATTTTAGCATCCTACTAAGATTAAGTGTATGAGTCATTTATAAGTATGTCTATTTAATACACACAGGTTTTAACCGCATTATGACAGTATTCTTGTCTGGTGAAAGAAAGACTGCCTGCTTCAAACATATGCAAGACTTCCAAAATAGAAACAGTGTATAGAAATGTCTCAAATCGTAGTATGTTATACTCTTTAAAAAAGAGTATGCCAATGATTCACAGATGAAGTTACAAATCCCAAAGTGTATAATAAAGCGGGTCATTTTCTTTAAAAGAAATCAAATGTCTACAGCACATGGCAGTATTGTAGGCCAGTTCCGTATGTGCCATGTTGTCAGAGATCCGTTACAGAAGTAACTTGATTCTGGTTTCAACTTGTTACTGGCGTGATGCAGTTACTGAAAGCCTAGTTTACGAAAAACTAATAATGTGTTTTTGAAAATGTTATGGCATTTTATGCTTAGTTGAGCACTTAAACAATACAATTTAAAATAGTTTTATCATTAAACAAGGGTTTCTTTCATAAATAAGGGTATAAACATTATATAAGAAATAATGATTGAATAGATACTTAATTGAAAAAAGAGAAGTTTTATAAACGTTAGTAACTCTACAGTAATATCATTATTTACGCACCTTTGTGTTGTTCCAAATCTGTATAAATGTCTTTGTTCTATTGAACTCAAAAAAAGATTTTTTAAAGAATGTAGTACAGGAAAAGATTCTGGGGTACTTTTGACAACCATTGTAATCGTTCCCACTATGATAGACAATGAGGTCAATAACTGATTGGTTACAAACATTCATCTTTCTCTGTGTTTAATCGTTTTTGCTCATGTTTATTTATTGATTGATTGATTTAAAAGGAGAGAGAAAGAGAGAGAGAGAGAGGTTGAATGTGTGGTGACAGGTTTCGTTTCTTCACACTCATGTTGAGGTGACTGGACTCATCGTGAAACCCAAATGTGTGACCATCTGTGCTTCTGCTGCTATACTGTCGTCTCTCTAGTAGGGCCTGTATGGATTCCATTATATTAGGACAAACTGTATTTTGTGTAGGGCTTCACACGTAACCCTACTGGTCTTTCGTTTTAGAAACCTCTGTGCTAAAAATATTAAATCTGGATTGATTTATGCAGATTATGTTCTTGTCTGCGCTGAAGTCTTGTTTTTTTTTTTTTGATAATGGATGAACATTTCCGTACCAGCAATAGCCAGAGAAGGAAACATAGCGTATGTATATATTTAAGGAAACACAGTGTATGTGTATTGATTTTCGATTTAGAAACCGCTCTGCTAAAAATATCATATCTGAATGAATTTATGAAGATTATTTTTGGTCTGCAGTGACTGTCAAAATGGATGAGCGTTCCCTCACCAGCTAGTCAAAGAAGAAAACCCAGCGTATGTAATGTTTATGTTGCATTTACCAGTAAGGTTTAGGTGCTCTTCCATGAACAAAACTGTTGTCGAAAGCACCAGTCAGGTCAAGTATACATAAACAGCCGACTTTCTGTTATTGCATTCATGTTTGTTTGTTTTGGATGAATGGAATTCTCAGTTTACTTTAATAATGTTATACATGAATGGGTCCCGATGGTCCAGTCATTTCTTAGGATGCAACCGCATCCTTTGGCCATTTCTAATAGCACTTACCATCTCATTCAATGAAGAGAGAAAATTGAATGTTGCCTGGCAACCACAAAAAGCCATTGACTGCACTTCACTTAAAAAGTAGGTGTTGATGTAATCAGCAAAGCCAAAAGCTCTTTTCTTCAAAAGTGCTGTACGTGAAATAGCTTTGTTTCTCGTTTCATAATAATGGGGGAAAATAAAAAATTAAGACGTCAGTTTAGAAACCATGAAGAAACATACAGGCCTACTAAAATATGTTTTCTATATGGAACCCTTTGAATTTGATATTTTGAGGTTACAGTCTGATCACTAATCTGTTCTTTATCTATTCAAGCTTTTAAACATGGTATTTAGGACAATGATATGCTTAGCTCTATAAATGGCATCAATATTTTGTCATTACCTGTTTTTAGAAACCTCTGTCTACGTTCCGATCACCAGACTTCCTACGTACAGGAAAGGGAACATTTTGTACACAGCATCTTTAAAGCATCCTACACTACAAAGTGCCTTTAATCTAGATTTAAGAGGAAGAGGAGAGGATTGAGATGAGGGGGTGGAGAGAAGGACATGAGAAATGGGGGTGGATCCCTGAGATTTAAGACAATACTGCCTTCTACTGTCTGAATCTAACACTGGCACAGTGAGAACATTTTGGGTGGCAATGTAGAAGTCAAATGTTTTAAACATACTCTTTCTTATTTATAACTATTTTCCACATAATATTATTTATTATATTTAATTGGTCACTTAATTAGTAATTAATAGTTATAACCACTGTGAAATAACACACATGTTAGTTTGGGAATTGTGAATAATAATGAGCTTGACAAAATAAATGGGAAAATTGTGTTATAACTAAAAAACACAATTATATTCAGGGTAGATTTTTTATTAGAATTTGCAGAAATATTTTCTTTTCATTTTCTCAAGCAGCTTCTTAAGTCTCATCCTGAGATTTAAAGAATTTTAAATGACACCTCGTCTGTTCTGCGCTCTTATTGGCTGTTTTTTATGCAATTTTCAGTTAAAGACATTCATTCCAAAACATTTTTTATTCAATAAGTGTATTTTTTGTCATGGAAAATGAATTTATAAATTATATTAAACTATGTAGACAATTATATTTTAGACATTTAGGCATACAACTTTTGATCAAAAGATTTTTTTAAATAATGAGAAACATTTCACTCAAGTGTCCTAAAACTTACCGGTAGAGAAAATGTTTTTAAAATAACACAACCCTATTATATTTAGTAAATATTTTGCTCTCCAATATCAGTAAGGAAATATTTTGTTAACATATATTGTCACCTGGTGTTACTACAACACCTAACAGTTGCATATTGTGTTTCACAAATGTGTAAAACCTTTATTTTTGTTATTATATTTAACTTCAATCTGATTTTAGTTGATACTGTACCGTTACTGGTTTTTTGTTTTTATAAAATCCTTAGCATTTTGTTAATTTTGTCAGTTGAGGCCTGCTGCCAATCCGATTTAATTTAGTGAACTAATTTATGAATTTAAGCTTTTCTAAAAATATATTCCTTTATATGAATAAAATGTAATATTCTGATTCTGAGATCAATGCACAATATGTCTTAGGACAGATCACCTGGTCCTGGTTTAAATTAACAAATAACACTGTTTATAATCACGGACCATGGTAGCCTAAGCATTTAAAACAGCATCAATTAATAAGTGTTTCAATAAATAATGTTCCAAACACAGTTTCAAAATGACCATTTATTTTTTCGTCTTTTCTTTTTTGTAAAAGAACTTAAATACTGCTAGATTTGCCTTTTACACAATTATATTCCATAAAACATTTTTTTCTTTCAAATTTCTTATAAATTAAAATGATATGCATGCATTTTGCATTTCCATCTTTATTTTCTCAACTTTCACAAAAAAAGGAAAAATGGACAATTGAATTCTTTTATCTGGAGCTCAGATGAAGCTGCTGTGAAACTGGAGAGAGAGAGAGAGAGCAAGAAGAAATGAACATTCCGCTTTAACAGAGAAGTTCCGTCTGATTGTCTCAGGCAGCAAATTCAGAGATGAATCTTCTGTTTAGTCAAATGGGCATCCGCTGCCAAATTCCTCTTGTTCATTCATCCTTATTATTACATTAACAGGGAGGCATGCTCATAGACAAATGCATACAGAGTGAACTTCTAGCGGTCCTTTACAGTTTTCTTCAAAAAAGTTTGTTTCATTTTTTGAAAATGCAAAAACTAGCATAAATTAATAAGGCAAAAATACGCGAGGAAATCCAATGGATGCCAGGGCCTTGGGTCTGCGAGTGTCGTAAGTTGTCCTCTGTAGGTGCCTTGTGTATTGAACACATGAGAATGGTACCCTACATGTATATTCTGTAGCACTGAGATGTGTTAAGAGGTTTCTGTATGTCTGCTGAATTTTATTAGACAGCGGCTGCTCCAACTGGCAGGGCGGAACACATCGTGACTCATTTATATGAGATTTACATTTAGTGTAAAAGAAAATAATTTAAGATATCTCTATGGACGCAGAGCACCTTTGAGAAAAGATGGATCTGTTTAAATTACAACGTACCAAAGTTCCATCATTTCTGCATTTAAATTATTCAAATTAATTCTAAAAAGTTAATGTTTGCTACCTCTACTAAAGACTAAATCACAGCAACACTTTAGGTCAGGATTCTTATGTTATGCATCTCTTTATCTGTCTTCTTATGTAGAAAATAATGGCAAATGAGTCAATGTTATCATGCTGAACTGCACGGATATGTGTCTTATATTTTGTGGCTAAATTCGGGTTTCCCACTGTTTGCAGCAGACGTTATGGGAGCTATTCCACGCCCTTACATCTGGGGGCTTCGGAAAACTCCAAGGTCATGGGATTCCATCTTTGTAACAAAAGGGAGCTGGCAGTAGGTTCATGTTACATTGTGGAAACGTTTCGGTTTGTCAGCTACCTACGGGCAAAGATCTCGAGATCAACCTGTAGTTTTTTTTACGAATGACTGGGGAAGCATGCGGTCAGGTAACATGCTGGCAATAATGATATAACAAAGACGAACTGAGCTCATTGTTTTAAGGATCATGTATATCTATCCTGCTGGAAGATTCTCTGCTATTGCTAGCTTCACAGAATTTTTGCTTCTGAGGGCAAACCCTCCATTACATGTCAAGGGTTTGACTCGGTTCACCCTGCCCTTTTGCAACGGAATAGACGAACGAAAAGTCAACAAGCATAATAACATTTGAAAGCATAACAAGTGTCCTGTTTCAGCCCCATTGCACGAGGTCTCTCAGCCTCACATAAGCAGATGGAAATACAGGCTTTGGTCAGGTGACGAAATATTAAGGAGGGGTAAAGCACTGTAGCTCGAGATATATTAACAAAGAAGTCAAACAATGGAAGATGTACACAATTCAGGACAGAAGCCGTCTTGGCTAGATGGCCCTGTGGCTCAGGCTTGGAGGACAAAACGGGGCAGGATCGCTCAGAGCCGGTGGCGTGAGTCCTGGCTGTAGCTGCCTGGAGAACTGCGGTTGCGGTGGGGCTTGTAGGTGTCCTGGTAGGGGTCCTGGTAGCCCTGCTGCTCTTCCATGTAGTGGTGGTCCCGCCCGCCGCTGCCATGCTGTGAGCCGGAGGAGCCCCGGTTTCGTCCCTTGTGCGCTCGTTCGTTGTGGTAGTTCTCGTCTGAGGTCATCAGGTTGCGCCGTTCGTTGGGGGTCGAGTGGTCCCCGGTGTGGTTGGCGTGCCGTGTTTTTTGACCCTGCTGATTCTGATGCACAAGCATCAGAGAAAGAGCCAGAACTCTTGGTAAGTGTTAGGAGCATTAATAGCCCATGTATAGCTAAAAGTATTCTGCCCTTTGTGAAGCCTATAAATAAAATAACTGCTACACTGAAATATACGAAAAACACACCAACGGACCAGTGACATGTGCTGATGAGAAGGATAAGCTTATGTATATATGTGTGTTGACTGTGTGTTTGTTCACCTGCAAGCCGGAGATGGCAGATGTAGTGTATGGAGCCAACGCAGCGGGGCCGAGGTTTCTGCCCAGCAGAGGGTTAAGGGGGGTGCTGCTTGAGGTGTGGGTGGCCTTCCAGTAAGCCTCAAGATACTCAGCCAGGTGCTCGCATGCATCTTCCAACTGGTTCTCATCCAAAATGACATCAAACATCTCCTGATAGAGGCATACACACATGTGCACGGATATGAAGCAGAAATTCAAAAACTATAAATCAATATTGTTTTTTTTTTAAATTAATTATTATGTAATAAAATTGTAAATATCACAATGCTATACATTTTAATTTTATGTATATTATTATTATGTTATTTTTGTTTTTTGGGTCAGGTTTTCAAGTCAAGATTTTTTCTTGTATTTCCTGTATTTTTTGTTCAATTTCCCAAAACAATAACTTATAACTAATGACTTGATTCAATGTTGACTGAGTATGTCACAGATTGAAATGCAAGTGGAGACAGCCAAGTTTCTATATTTCTGTAAAACATAATTTCAACTAAAAAAATGGTGTTGCGATGGCAATGCATGTTTTGGTGTTGACTTCAAATAAAGATACAGTATCAGGATCGGTTACCCAGCCTTTCGTGTAAATATTATAAAGATTTTAATATAACTCCTTTGATGCTTCTAATCTTATTATAATTTTGTAATTATTGAAAAATATTTGTCCAGCATTGTTAAGATTAAATATACAGCGAAAGGTAGCATGTATTTAAGTTGTATATTCTCCTGAGAAAACAACCCAAAAGTATCACAAATATCTCCAGAAAAGACGTCAACAATGTCACAAATGCGATTCTACACTTAAAATTAATAATATAATACAGGTACTTAATATTAACATTACAGGAACTGCCTCTTATACCCCTCCTTTAAAGATTTCAACATGCATACAAACATTTCCCATCAAATGTATGCACACACTAAACATCTGCTATTTGAGAAAACATCAGAGAATAAGATCTCTTATTAAGAAGAACTCGAGTGAAATATAACTGAGAACTCCATCAAATCCCTTAGAGCAACCCTTGAGGAATACAAATTTCCTGTGAATGTGGACTTTCGAAATCTTTTTTCAACAGAAACGTCACAGGTATTCGACAACATTATGAGTCAGCGGTGGCAGAATTTTCATTGTGTGTGTGTGTTACAGTTTCCTTGTGTATGTGTGTGGGTGTTTGTATGTAAGAGATGACGCACCGGAGGACACTGTGCTAGTTTATCTGCTGCTACGAGCTGTACATTAAGGTGTTTACTCTGAGACTTTCCTCTGGACTTGATGAGCCTCTGGAGGACCTACAGCACAGATACAAACAGATCATTAGAAAGGCTGAATTTCCATTGAAGTTTAAAGGATAGTGCACCTAAAACATAGTAGAATATGATATTCAAATATTTTTTGGGATTTAAAGTGTGTTTCTGTTACAAAACACCAAAACGGCGAGACTCTGAATGGTTGGTACCTTTGGAGAGGACACTTTGACATGGACGATGATGGGTGCTAGAGAAGTCTTCATCAGTTGGGCGGGATGGTTGATGGTGTCTGCGTCCAGCACAACCAGCTGAAGAGAGCGAGCTAGTTCAAATATACGCTCGATCTCGCTCTGTACTTCAGCTGCATATAGAAACATAAATATTAGTTATAATGATAATTTATTTATATTATACAATGTAATAGAATATTTTAAGAGCTCTTTTCCAATACGAGAATAAAGTATGAGTTTGTCATGCCATTGTGTTGTGTTGTGAACCTATTCTCTGCTTCATCAATGTTTCATACCAAAATACTAGATTTACTTTTTAAGAGGAAATCTTTTCCAAAGTGAATAAATCCTGAACCTGTTTACAGACTTAATATGATATGTCCTGTTTACCAATCATAATGTGTTCAATGTAATTCACCATGGCAATGCTTTGAAGTGTTTTTTTTGTGTTCAATCTTTCAAAGATTTTTTAAACTCTATTAACACTTATGATGGTCTAGATGAGCTGGTGGGATCTACACCTGAGGGTTAAAAATGGCAGACATACCCCAACATTTAAAAAAAAGGATGGATATGTAGCAACGTTTAATTTACAATCTACAATATTGTTGTCCTATTTATCAATCATTGTTTAATATGTTCATTTGTTTAACAGACAAATTTAACAGGATAAATCGAATATTAACTAAATGTGTTGGTCCAGGTAAAAAAAACACATTTTCAAACAACTATTCAAATTGATTTATCTCATTTTGTAAATGAGCTCCTTATATAGAATTATTGAGACTGAGCTGTATTTAAGCACATCTTTTGTATTGTGATAATTGTTTGCTATCATAAACAGGTCAAAACAGTTAAATAATAGTCAGTATTGTGCTTTTTAAGTGATAGTTCACCCAAAAAGAAAATTTCTGTCATCATTTTCTCAGCCTCTTGTCATTTAAAACTGATATTCATCTGTATTCATCGGCAGACGCAAAAGAAGATAATTGGAAGATTATTTGTAACTTGCACTAATTAAATTTAGTTTTTTGTTTTACACTCTATTTATCTACTTTTTTCAAAATATCATTTTTTGTGTTCTGTGCAAGAAAGTCATACAGGTTTGAAAAAGATAGGTAAATGATGACACAATTTTTGGGTAAATTATGAACAAGCAAAACATACTTAAAATATTTAAACATATTCAAATAAATAAATTTATAGCAAACTTACTGTTTATGTTTGAAATCAACATGCCTTTACAGTGACATACTTTCTATTAAAATGAATGGCTGAGTAAAAATATTGTAATACTTAGATTACAGCAAACTATAGCAAAATTTTCTATACATTATAAATAACAATTTTCCAAATACTAGTATTCTCATATTTTCTCACAGAAGCCCATTCTTCAGGTATATAGTGAACAAATAGAGGGCATAAAGTATATAGGTCCCTGCCGCGACTTAGGCCACTATCTTTATAGAGACATTATTCTCACAATGCAATATATATCACTACCTATTGGTCATGATACAATATATCACAATAAGTCTGCTCTGCTCTGCAGTGATGAATAGTATTTACATAAGTAGCATCATTTACATCGACAGAAATTAACCCCGAAATCCAAAAACAAGACTTTGCATCTCAAACATTAAAGCTGACTGTTCATACAAATACAATTTAGTGAAATCTCGAATATTCCATCGATAAGACTTTCTGTGAATCTTACCAAGGCTTGATCTGGTATTTGAGCGCTCAATAATGGCTCTTTTGCTAGGATTGTTGAGCACTGATCTCTTCGCCAGTGAGATGTCTGCTGTCACGCGTGTGATTGTTATCCTACGACAGAAAAAAAACCTTTATGTGTAGCTGCCGTAAAATCAGTGATTCCAACGAAACCTTCGCTTATAACATTTGCAACAGTCTATTAAGTGTATCTTTGGTCTTATACACCTATACACTGTTAAAATGTCCCTTACCCAATACGTTGCTGTACTTACCTTCCATCAAACCGGTGTTTTAGGAAGTCAAAGAGAGCTTTCTGCATCATATCAGTCACCTGTTCAAAAGATATTAGAGTTAAATTAACCATTGAGGTTGAATCAGGAAAATCAAGTTTTTGATGTTGTATAAAGGGGGTTTGAATATGCTTTAAGACAAACCATGTAAAAATCGATTATTTTAAACCATTGATGAGCATTTTCTCGATAACACTGCATGGAGGCGTGGCTAATTTGAATATTTATCCATTCTGCATGTACTTTATGAAGTTAGAGTGTGGAGTTACAATTGAGCTATTTTAAAGCTGGAATTATAATTTTCGTGGAAAAAATGAATTGAATCCAATTAAACAAATCTTTCGAACATAGGGCCGCTTTAATATTTCAACAATCATGTTCTGAATTGATTCATTTTGTTTTACTACCTGCTTGCTCATGTAGTCATAATTGTATTAACAATCCTCATTGTGATCTGATCTACTAGCAGCTTCGGAAATCCGTAAATCTGAATCAATCTGGATTTACAATGGGATTTAAGCAAAGAGGCTTGTTTTTCTCATTCACTTTCAGCCACATCGTGACGCACGCCTCATTTCTGTCTCCCTCTGTCTCACACACGCCTCCTTTCAGTCTCTCTCTCTCCACCGTTCTTGTTCTTCTCATTCTTTTTTGTCTCTTTCTAATTTCAAACCATGCTCTACTTTCTAGCACTGACGTCTCTTGGACCCCGGAAGGTTGTTGCCGTGGTAACAGAGCGGTGAGAGGAGGAGTATGTTTTTGTTTTCTCTGTGTGAAGAGATGAAGAGACGGGAATAGATATTTTTTTTTCTGGTATCAATAACCCAAATGCGCACAGGCAGATATCCAGCCAGTCAATAACAAAAACCCCTCTCTAGAGTTTGGCCTTGACACAACAATTTACAGATCCATCATTATGTTTGATGAATTTGTTTTGTTTAGAGTAAAACCCCTCGCAACTCTGCAAGACATGGTTTTCGCATTATGACACATTCATTATGCCGAAACCCACCTCATATCCTTTTAGAGATGGACCCACCAGCACCACAGGCCTCATGGAAGGCACGACATCGTAGGGAGCCACATGTTCAGTCTACACAAGAGATCACGTGTCAATAAAAGACACTTAAATATCAATGCTTATATTTATTCTCAGCGACTAGACAAGAAGGTTAAGTGAGGGTCTTCCATCCTTTGGACACACTTACCACTTTCTGTTTCTGCTTGCCTGTACAAAGAGAGGAAAAAGAAGGAAAGTCAGAATTGTTCTGCAAATGTGTGCGAAAGGAAAGCAGTTCAAGGCATTCATGAATCACTGTCCCATGCTCACAAGCAGCTGCCCGTTTGATCTTTAGCCTTACGCAGGACAGTGTCGAAGTTAAATCATCCACTGATGAATTGCCTACGATTCCGCTTTTTCGGTGAGACTCCTGTAACCCCACCCCTGTTTCACAAAGCCCCACCCCCAATGAATCATTGGCTCACCTGAAGATATTACATCCCCCAAACTGGAGGAGGAGCTTCCACTGGACTTACTATTGAAACGAGCAGACAAACAGAAACAGAAACAAAACATTATTGTCCGTCCCAAAGCAAAAGTAGACTCTTAACTCTATAATTATCACTACATACTATGTAAATGAATCACGTATGAAAAAATTTAACACAACCTCGCCTTATGTACCCAGAACTGAGGTTGGATGGAAGTGTTGATAGTCAACACCTTAGGGTCATCCATCCGATTTCAAACTGCACGTGGGTGTCATCTAAACAGATTTGCCTACACAGTTTTTAACAAATCGTTCAACATTCTTTCAATGGTTCAATCAAATTTAAAATGGTTTCAATTAAATTGTTCAATTTATTTTCGACTTCTATGAAATCTAACTGGTTTTAACTATGGTATCAGATTTAATATTACACATCAAATTGTAGTTTAAACCAATTTTTTTTATTCATATTCAGAAACGAAGATTGACATATAATATTTTCATTATAAACCACACAAATTTTCTCCTATTGCTGGTAAACCTAATATAGTATGGGGTACGTTTTCATTGACTTTATAGAGTTTTGATCATTGCATTTAAATATTTGGCTTGCATGGTTGTTATTATTAACCTTCAGAAAAAAGATAATTTTGAAGAAACACCAATCGAATGCAAATTTTAGATAGTAATGGCTCAGTCGTATGTTTTAATCTGATCATGCAAAATATTTATCAGTCTTTCGGGAAAACAGATGTGGTTTTGAGATGCCAGGCTGCTAAAATCAGTTCCACAACGGTTTGTTTAATTTGAAATGGCAATCTTTTTAGATTTTATTTATAAATTTCAAAGACGCTTCAAGGACTAACTAAATGGTATTTTTTATCACTAGTTTTTACTGCTCATGTTATAAGAGTAATATCTACAAAGTAATCAGAACACATTACTTTTTAATAGGCAGAAATTCTTACCATACATTTTCACACACTTCTTTCCTTTACAACAAAGCGTGAACACGGCTCCGACATAATAGCAATGTGGTGCAATGTGGTGTTCCATTATAGCAGTGTGAGTTCACATTACTGCCATGTCATCAATTTCATATACTCTTGCCCTAAACTTCACAAGACAGTATTTTCATATGTGATGAAACTTTCTTGTTAATAGTTAAAGGTCTGGTTTAAATTAGTCTAATGTGTTCAACAGAGCAAAACTAAACAAATATTTTTTGTATGATACTGATTATGAACGTTGTGATCTTCCAAAGAAACACACCAAAGATGAGTAAAAAGTGACTGAATGATCATTTTTGGGTAACTATGCCTTTAACGGTCAACTAGAGTTATTCCAAACTATAGCACAGGTTATCAGTTAATGGTTATGAGAAGCACCGAAAAACACAGAAAAAAACAGCAAAAGTTGAAATACTCAGACCTGATATGAAATTGAAAGGCAGATCCACCACCTGAATTTATTCTGAGAGCTCAACTAAGCTATGACAAACGGTGCCATGTTCCCATTTAACAAACACAGAAGATGATTCTTTGAATGGTCACCCTTATTTGATGAAATTATGAAAATCCATCAGAAAGTCTCAGATTTTGTAAATATCTCGTCATATCCCAAAAAATATTAAAATAAAAATAAACAAAAACTTTATAGACATGTGTACAAAGGATTTAACGTATTTACACTTAGTACATGCATTTCCTGAAAATCAATCACATGACTTGAAACATTTTCTATGTATCTTGTTCCTATACCCACAAGTATATAGTTTAGTCTATAAGTAAGAAAACTACAGAGCATTTGGTTTTCTGCTTATCGGGATAATAACTTGCCTGTTTACTGTTTGGTACGGATTGTATTGCACATTAAAGTAAATAAATATACCGTACATGGGACAAATATGCAGTGAAAACTGAGATTTCATTGCTAGGTTAGTTAAATCAATTAACATGGATCTTGTTATCTTGTAGAATGTTTAGAATTAGTTTATGGAAAATCAAATGCTCCATCAACTAGCTAGGAAGTTTCTCTTTCTGCTTACCCTTGTACACGGCTTTTCTTCTGTTCCAGTTGCGCTCTGATGTGCTCCAGCTTCAGAGGACTGGGGATAAAACCAATCTCACATCCTTCCTTCACCAGCCTACCAATCCACCAGTCATTATTAAACTTCTGCATGCCGAGAAAAGAAAGGACAAAGGAAATGAAAGCTCAGAAAAACTTTTGCAATTTTAACTTTAGAATATCTGTATTTGTGGAAGCGGATTAACAATTTACTTTCTTGTTATTTTATATTCAAAAAGTCACTCAGTAGTGACCCTGTCGGCTTTGGGCCCGTACCTCTTTGATGTGCAGGAAGTCTTTTGCATCGAATGAGATGGCGGTTCCGGGCACGGGGACATCTTCATCCAGGGCACCACAGTAACTGACGTTTGTCTTCACGGCAAAAGCCACCGCTTTGGCCTGAATTGTATTCATTTTTAAGATCGAATGATATAATTAGGAACTTTATTAATGTTATTCTTATTGTCAAGTGTTTCTAAAAATAGGATTATGTGTAAGAGAACGTTTCATAAGTGCTATGCCCACACACATGTGTATAACATTGCCCGAAGAAGAATGTGTTGAATGCAATACATCACATTCTATTATACTTTATTAATATTAATATGTAGTGGGGGTTACCTTTGCCCTCTCCAGCTGCTGTGCAGCCTGCTGTTCTCGCTCCTGCTGGCCCTGACTGCCCCCCTCCGGCCTCTCCTCCTCCAACGACACATCTGAGTCAGATGGTCTGCTAGTGTAGGAATCAGCTGAGCCCTGGCAACAGACAACAAATCCCATATAACATACATGCGGGACATACAGGTGACAGCGCAAAGCTTTAACAAGGGTACCATGAATAGTGTTTCCTAAAGGCACAATATGTCATTTTTTGCAACTAGACGATGCTTAACAGAAGCTTGCTGATGCTGTTATTGAGAGTTGAAGATTAAAGTTAATCTAACAGGAGCCAGAAATCATGTGTATTTATGATGTTCGGAAACAAAATGATATACTTGTGTGACATTAAAGCGTAAGCCAAAAGAGGTTTGATAGAAACAAGAAAGAGTAGAGATGCAGACCAGAACAGAACGTCATGGGTGTTCGATTTACTTGTAATTTTGTCTATTATAAATTTAAATCTACTGTCATTGATTTAAATCTAAAACTGCCAAATGAATAAATGTAAATGTAAATGTAACTAACATTTTGTTACATGTCATAGGCTCAGGCATTGGGTGTGTGTCTATGCGTTTTAGGACAGGGATGTTACAGTGGTTAAAATGTCTCTGGATTTAGATAGTTTTGAACATTTCAGAAAATATAATTTATATAATTCAGTAAAATATATTTTAAGAGATTTTAGGATATTCTAATCAAAAATGTAAAATAAGGTGCTATTAACAATTACTTAATGCGTTAGGTAAAATGAAATAAGACGAGCAATACTAATGTTGCAATTATTAATGATAGTTTAACGTTATTTCAGCATTTACTAATATCCAATTAAATCTGTACCTGTTGAATAACTGTATTGACATGAAATAACATTTTGATATATTAAAAAATGCTCAAAAATTACTGTTCATTGTTAGTAAATGTAAGTTAATGCATTCACTAGTGTTAACAAATAGCACCTTACTGTAAAGTGTTACTGTGTATTTAAGCTACAACCAAAGGGAATCGGCCTTTAATAACTGATGATTGGTTCTTTTTACTTGTAGGCAGAACTTAGATCGGCTGAAAACTTCCCAAATCCCGTAAAAGTATGACGATCCAAATACAATTAGTTGGGCAGATATGTGGGAATGCCACCAGGAAGCGACATTCAAGACTTAAGAAAGTCACATTGCTGCCAGCACAATGCAACTATATTCATCATGTGCTATTAGCGCTGACCAATGCATCATTTTACCAAACTGTGGTGAAGGTACGTTGATTACAAATATATTGTTTTTGTATAGTTTTGAATTGTATCTGTAAGTCTTAACACTGCATATTTATAAATGACATCAATGTGTGAAACAAAAGCTTTAGTTTAATACTTTTTTAAAGAAACATTCATAACTATATAATGAGATCAATAAGTGTTTGATCACACAGCGAATTTTAAAGATCTCCTACTTAGATATAATGCAAGGGTCTAGAATTTTCAGCAAAGGTGCATTTCCACTGGGAGGGTCACAATCTAAAAAAAAAATCCAGAAATCAAAATGTGTTATTTAAAAAAAAAATTTTGTTAATTACTGTGTCAGAAAAGTATTTGATCGCTTGAGTAAAAGTGTTTTATTTGGTACAGAAACAGTTCCTGTAGTTCTTCACCAGGTTTGCACACACTGTAGAAGTGATCTTGGCCCGCTCCTCCATCCAGACCTTCTCTAGTTCTGTCAGGTTTCGAGGCTGTCGCTGAGCAACACAAAGTTTCAACTCTCTCCAAAGATTTTCAATTGGATTTAGGTCTGGTAATTAGGTAGGCCACTCCAGAACCTTGATATGCTTCTTACGGAGCCACTCCTTGGTTTTCTTGGCAACGACCCATCTTTAATGCTCTGAATGAGGGAAAGTTTTTTTTCCAATATCTCACAATACATGGCCCGTTCATCCTCTCCTTAATACAGAGCAGTCATCCCGCCCCTGTGCAGAAAAACATCCCCAGATCATGATCACCCATGCTTCACTGTAGGTATGGTATTATTGGGTTGAAACTCTTCATTCTTTTTTCTCTAAACACGGCGAATTGAGTTAAGACCAAAAAGTTCTACTTTGGTCTCATCTGATAAAAGGACTTTCCTACCATGACTCCTCTGGATTATCCAAATGGTCCCTGTTAAACTTCAAACGGGCCTTGACATAAGCTGAGAACCTTCTGTACGATGCCTTATTTTACCATCACGTTTTAATGTATTTCTGAAAGAAGCCTTGGAAACGGTGGTCATAGCTCTCTTCATGTCATTAACCAGCTCCTCCTGTTCAGTTCTGGGCTGGTTCTTCACCAGTTTTAGCATCATTGATACCCCACGAGGAGAGATCTTCTGTTGGGTTCGAGTCTGAAGGACATTAACAGTCACACTTCCATTTTCTGACAATTGTTCTAAAAGTTGTTATTTTTTAATCAAGCTGCTTAGCAATTGCCGCTTAGCCCTCTCCAGCCTTGTGAAAGTCACTATTTTATCTCTTGTGTCTTTTGAAAGCTCTTTAGTTTTGTTCTACTAATTTAGAATTTTAAGCAGAGTGTAGCTGGACTATTTGAGAGCAAAATAAGAGTTCTTTGACAGTCAGAAATCTGGCTGATGAACGAGTGATCAAATACTTATTTACACAGTAATTTACAAATAAATTGTAAATTATTTTGTACATTTCTGAGACACTGTCTCTCACAGTGGAAATGGATCTATGTTGTAAATTCAAGATCCTCCATGATTTCAAAGTAGGAGAATTAGCAAAATCCCAGGGTGATCAAATAATTATAATAAAAAAATACTATAATAAAACTTACAGGAAAGATTATTTGATACAATTATCTTCTGAAAAAATAATATCACATGTTATCAATGTTTCATTGGTTATCTCACTGGAAGCTTCTTAGACGGGACATCAGATGAAAGGACTCCCTGAGGTCCGGTAGATCTGACCTAAGTTTAAAGGTTGGATATTCAATCCATGCGTCAATCAAGGCCATTCAGAGGTGGAAAAAAATCCAACAGTCAATTTGTTGTTAAAGCAACAAATAAGCCAGTTAAAACACGTGTTTTACAAATCAAAAGTCACTTGTCATTTTTAAAGGAGTAGAACCAAACACAACATCAAACTAAAAGAGCCAACAACAAATTGCTTGTTAAAAAAAAGGTATGAATCATTTTGTCAGTGTGCATGATCCCGGGAAAAAAACTCCATGATTTCGGCAATTCTGACCCCACGCATTAAATACCAGTATATCCAGATTTACAATACACAGCATTTATTAACTAGATACCCACTTTCAAATGTAGCAGCTTGGTCCTTACACAAAAGTCTAGTCTGCTGGATTTTCAGTACGCTCTCGCATTTGCCAATTCAGACATCCGCAAACACAGGTCAGCAAAAGCCGCACCTGTACCTGTACTGCTAGACAGAGCTGTCAACCCATAGGGATACATGCTCCTTAAGCAAACACAAAACAACACCTGTGTGCTCAAGGTGACTTCAGGTAAGCTTCTTTTGTTTACGTCACTATAAAGTGTCCTGTTTAATAACATACACATTTTCCGGCTCGTAAAGTTTTTGAAATTTGTTTTACAAGTTGGTTTATTGGTTTAAATGTTAATTCGTCTAAAAATGTAAAATGTGTTATTATTTACTCTCCCTTCTGTCATTTCAAACCCTTTATGACCTTGTTTTTTCTGCAGAATACAAAAGAAGATAATTTGGTAACTGAACAGCAGCGGCACCAATTTCATTCAAGGAAATGTACAAAAAAAATCAACGTGAGTGAATGGGTTCCAGTTGCCAATATTCTTCAAAATATCTTCCTCTGTGTTCTGAGGAACAAAGTCATTCCAACAGGGATGAAATATCAGTAAATTAGTAAACAATATCAGTTTTAGATAAACTTTCAATTCAATTATATGAAAATAATGCAAAATGGGTACAGTTACGGTGTAATGTACAATAGTTAGGACACAACAGCGTAATCAACATAAAAATGATCTTGGCTGTAATTCTCACCTTGAGGCATCTGTCACAATTTGAGATGAATATAAACACACAGATTTCTAAAATAGATTTACAGGGAACAGAACTCCATATTCTCATATCTCCAGCTGGACAAGCTGTTGTTTATGACAGAAACTATAAATACATGCGCCTTTAAGCTTTCAACACTTTTTTGTGTTATATATTTACTCCTATTTGGCTAGTTCTTCATCAGATCTGATCTTCTTAATTTGTTTCAACACAACATTCATAAAATGATAAAAATATCTCCATTTGCATATAAAGATATACATATAAAGACTTTGGTTGTATTTTGATTTCCAAGCATTCCAAAAATCACAAATCCTTCAGGTATCTCCCTTTACGCATACATACCTTTACCGTTTCCTTCTCAGGACCATGAAACACTTCACAATACATGATCTGAACATTTTCCCCTGAAATCTGGAAAAACTCTTCGGAAGGTTCCATGAGAGCATCACCTGGCAGCACTCAACCGAAAACCGATGATGTTCTTTAAGATATGGAAGGAAGGTCCCACCCGCAAGTTGGACAGTCGTCTTATTAATGAGAGATACCGGCCAAAGTGAAGTGAAGTGAAGCTAGGAAGCTGTATTCTGTTAATCCAATTTGGAGACAACATTAGCTCAAGTCAGTGAAAAGAATGATCGGGTCAATATCGCATTAGAGAGAAAGGCAGACGGAGAGCGAAAAAAGGCTCGCAGTCGGCTAAAAAATCTCAGCACGCTGCCTATGGCGAAACGTTCGCTCCCTGAAGACAGCCGCTCCGCACGAGCTTACTTCAGCAGGGACCAAATTGAGGCCGGTAAGTCCAATCACAAAAAGCCTGATTCGGAAACAAAAACTGCACAAGTTTGCTTATCTTCTGTTGCAGAAGTGATGATTCGGAGTAAAAAGTGAAAATTCTAATGAATGGCTTTCATCCTCGATTTTGATGAGATAACGCTCTTTTTGCTGACTTTAGTGCCTTTACACATTATGACATTACACAATGGAGCAAAATCTGAAAAATCTGAATGGGAAGGTGTTTGTGATGATTTGCTTAAGGAATAGTTTCCGTCAATGAAAATTCTTAAATCATTTACTGTATGACATTCTTTCTTCCACAGAATAAAAAAGTAGATATTTTGAAAAATGTTGTTACCAAAACAATAGTGTTACCTTTTCAACATCCAACATTCTTCAAAATATCTTCTATTCTGTTCAACAAAGAGCTATAAAGGACATCTAATGCTTTGATTAACTTCTTTCATTAATGAAATAATGAAATATAAACGCTATTGCTGAAAACGTAAAATCATGTAGATTAAATCAAATTTAATTGTCATGGATTGGCAAATTTTCGTACCAAATTGTGCTTGCAATGCAATGGATTAAACAAAAATAAATACAATATGTTAAGTTATAATATATATTATATGATAAGTTTCCTGAATATGATTGATATTTTATTATGGAAAAATCATACTTCTGATTCACTGCATTGTGTATGTTTGTGTTCTGTGTGTGTATACACTGCACATGCTATACTGTGTATATAATTGTGTATATATTATAGCATACTGTTCTCAGTTTGTATATTTTGCATTTTATTGATTTTCATATAGCTATGTCCACAGGGCTCTCCATACTGTACCCATATATATATGTATATATATTCATACACATGAGAACACATGGACACAATCATTAAACCTCACACGTTCATCCGGTCTTTGTCTCAAATCAATGGTCTCCATACGTACAGACCGGCAAAACATAAACACAGCTGATGACCATTAGAGTAGGCTATATGGGTCTATAACATACACATACAGTCCCTAATGGCTTTTCCAGACTCTTGGCTTGATCTCTGCATTCAAGTGGGCCACCTTAACCATGTGACTCATTCCATTCTACACATCAGAAAGAAACGGCTCTGCCCCTTTAAAAATTCCATATGATAATACATTAAACAACTTTACAGCTAGACCCTAAAGAATTTTTTTTATTAAATATACTCATATGATTTCTTTCTTTCCAATTCGCCGTATGGAATAGAAGCTAAACCTCATGGGAATTGTGTGCTATTAGGAAGACGTACAGAAACACACACAGCTCTCTGATATCTCCCTATTGTACACCCACGGAGATCGGTGGGCTGCATCTTAGAAAACCACGGTACACTGAGTCTCACAGGCCGTGTATGTGCAGCACAGCTGAGCCAGTGTTCGGCACACACACACCAGCGCACTCATGCACACGAACACAGCCAGTGGGAAAACACTATATATAGCCGTGGTCAATTCCGATCGAGAGAAAAATAACTCACCGCCTCCGAGTCTTCAAATCCATGCAGGTACAAATTGTCATACATGGAGGTTTGTTATTCCAAATAGGTCTTCTTGAAGAATAGAAAGAAGAGAACAGAAAGTGGTGAAGATGGAGAGAGAGAGGGGGAGGAGGAAGCCACCACCGCCACCACCACAGAAAACGAACCGATGGGGGATGACGATCCCCGTGTTCCACGGAGGAAGAACAAGAATGGAAAAAAGGGTGAGAGATGCCTCACGAGAGAGGATGGAGACAGAGAGAGAGAGAAAGAGAGAGAGAAAGAGAGAGAGGGAAAGCAGGCCTGTGCAGACGGTTTTGGCCTGCAGGATGGAGCGGATCCCTCGTTCAGCCTCCAATTCTCTCACATCCTTAGGCAGGGAGAAGCTTCCCAACGGCTCACTGACGCGAACGTTTCATCATCTCTCGGCACACACGCTCACACACGCATACACGGCACGGCACGGCTCCCCGCATCAGAGAGAGAGAGAGAGGAAGATAGAGAGAGAGAGAGATAGAGAGAGAGAGAACCCTTCCTCAATCTCAGCCTGATGACACAGTCGACCAGCTGTATGCTGATTGGACGAGCAGCCTTCCAGTCAGAGCAGCTGCTGACGTGCGTTCTCCTTGACTGTGAGCAGTGATGAAAGAGAGAGCGAGAGAGAGAGAGAGAGAGAGAGAGAGAGAGAGAGAGAGAGAGAGAGAGAGAGAGAGAGAGAGAGAGAGAGAGAGAGAGAGAGAGAGAGGTCTCTCTGCTTTTTCTTTCATTTGCTCAATCTCTGTATTTCATCTGAATGTATAGTCAGGTTCTCTGAGATAAACTCCATTTGCAAAAGCTGAGTTTGATCTTCTTGAGTTTATCTATAGAAATAAAATAAAGGTGGGGTTGAAGAACATGCATGTTACATTTATGTTGCTTGCCCGTTTACCCGTTAACATAAACAGGATGATTCCTTCAGCCCCTAAACGGTTCAGTTTTACAGAACCACAGTTCCAAAACTGATCATGTCTTTACCTGTCTCAGAATAAAACTGGTGGAGGTGGTGCTGCCATCAGACCTCTTCAGTCTACTGCGCCGTGAGTAGGTTCCCCTGTTTACCTGGAGAGGGTGCAATGATGGAAACATGAATGAATTGCTTAAGACATTGTTGGCAGGTTAAAACAACACAAGCACATATGCAGTGCATGCACTTTATTTACGTCATACACACATCATGTGTTGCCATGACACTTAAAGGGATAGTTCACAAAAAAATGAAATATCATGATTTTCAGTTGTTTTAAATCAGGATTTTTTTCTTCATTCATGTCAGAACAAAGGAACATATTTTGAAGAATGTGGTAAATCAAATAGTTCTGAGACATCACTGACCACCATAGTAGATTTTGCCTTTTATGGTGGTCAAGTGTGCACCAGAACTGTTCGGTTACGCCATTCTCTGAAATATCTTTATGTTCAGCGATATACAGTTTTATACAACTTAAGGACGAGAAAACAAAGAGAGAATTGTCATTTTTGAGAGAACTTTCCCTTTAATATGTTAACCAATGTGTAACGATTTAAAGGATCTTTTGACAGAAATGCTTTGTAATATAAATGAAAAGTTTCAGGGGTGTATAAAGACATTACATTAGAATTAGTAATAAGTCCTTTTAAGATTGCCATTTTTCTAAATGAACAAACTGCTTTGAAAATATATTATATTTGTTCTTTATCAACCACAAGGTTTTTAAGAGAGGGGTAAGTACTGTGCAGACTCACTGGTTGCCAATTCTAACCTTACCACTAGATGTAGCCAGATTTGACAAGATGTACCTTTAAAATAGACACAAGATGAATCTTTTTTTACTTGTGTTCAGTTGTTAGATATTACTGAGGGCTTTCTTTAAAAATTTGCATTCTAAGACTATATATGCTCACTTTGGTCAAAAGTTTTGGGACACTTGATCACTTATGAATTCATATTTTCTCCACATTTCAGAAAAAAACTTGGGAAATAAAGTAAGGGAACAATGAGAATTATGCTATAACTCAAATTAAATAAAATAAAAAATGATATATTTGATCATGTTCAGTGGAGATCATGTTTATCTTTTAACTAGAATTTGCAGAAATGTTTTCTTGTCATTTCATCAAGCAACATTTAAATGTGCTCTTAAAAGAAATTTGAAGGAGTGCTCTTACTGGCTGTGCTTTTTCCAATATTCAAAGTCAACCATTTGAAATAAAATTTTTTCAATAAATTGTATTTCTCACGACCCCACATGAAAAAACCCCACATGTATATATTACAGTTTTGTCTATTAAACTAATTTCAGACATTTAGGTATACACCCCCAGTCTGAGACATTTTTAAATAACTAGAAACATTTCACCGAAGTGTCACAAAACTTTAAAAAATCTAAAGGTGTACATATTGTTGATAAAAAAAGACATTAATTAACAAAACCAAAATGAAATGTGCGGAATAAAGCAAGTAGAGATTACATTGCATTATTGAATGTTATTAAAGCAATGTCATTTGGTAATTCAAGTCACTTTTATTTAAATGATCTGTGGAATATATATTACATACGGTATAAACGTAAAGCAGATTTATTCAAGCTCTACTAAAAAAGTGTTGTTGGAATCACTTAACATTATCATGTACACTGGTTCCACATTATTAAATGAAGTATTTGTAACAAAACTTTTTTTCAAATTTGAATAGAAATTAAGATGAAAAATACTTAATCGTGTGGAGTTGATGTACTTGATCGAATTAAGTAATTCCAACAACCCATTTATCAGTGTAGTTATTATATAGAAATTAGGGTTTATTTGCTTCTATCCTTGTGAAAAAATAAAAGAACTTAGACATATTATAGAGAGAAAGAATAAAGGGAAGGAGTTGAGGGACGAAGCATGGAAGCAGACGGAAGGCCTTCAGGGATGAAGTAATTAGCCAAGTCTGATTTATTTCTATTCTAGTGGTCTCTGGAGCTCTTCTGTTTGCTCTTTTTTAAGTTTTTTAAACAGGGCCACCTATAAGTGGGTCAATGAGCTCATTTCACAGCATTAGGGCTGTTCTCTATACAGTCAGGTGAGCTTCCTACATATTTCCAAATAAGAGGATTCCCATATACTCAACTTGTTTAAGTAGTGTATATAGTTCTTTAAGTTGCACTAAACAATCCAAAAATGCATAGCAAAAACAAATATACTATATAAATATATGATGACACACATGATTTAAATACACTCTGCAATATAAAGCTCTGTTCCTATGTAAAGTTTGAAGGGTTCACCTGAAATATAGGCGCTTGGATGCCCTCGCCAATTTTATTCCTAATGTAAATGTGTCGAGACATCTCGGCCAGCACATCGGTCCAGATCGGGGGTTGCTGTCCTCCTGGTCCGGCCCAGTGGAAGTTTGGGGGGTTTCGGACTGCTTGATCCAGCTTCGGTGCCGTGAAAGCTCGTTCCCTCCGAGAAACTCCGCGGAACTGAAGCGCATCACAGGAGCCCGAAACTCATCAGTGTGACAGGTGTCACGGGAGCGCGCACCACGCCACTGCGCGTTCACAGAGAGGAGGGGTGTTAATGATGTCTTAAAATAAAAGGGGAACTTAAACATTCTGGAGGTTAAGCACAATGAGTTTGCCCATTGGCCTTCTGTTAAAGCATTATTGTGAATGGAGACAGTATTTATAAAAACAAACAAGATATACACAACAATTACACAATTTTTACACAAAAATTGAATACATTTTGAAACTTAAAAAAATTAAATATCATTAATTCAAACAAATAAAACACACACACACACACACACACACACACACACACACACACACACACACACACACACACACACACACACACACACACACACACACACACACACACACACACACACACACACACACACACACACACACACACACACACACACACACACACACACACACACACACACACACACACACACACACACACACACACACACACACACACACACACACACACACACACACACACACACACACACACACACACACACACACACACACACACACACACACACACACACACACACACACACACACACACACACACACACACACACACACACACACACACACACACACACACACACACACACACACACACACACACACACACACACACACACACACACACACACACACACACACACACACACACACACACACACACACACACACACACACACACACACACACACACACACACACACACACACACACACACACACACACACACACACACACACACACACACACACACACACACACACACACACACACACACACACACACACACACACACACACACACACACACACACACACACACACACACACACACACACACACACACACACACACACACACACACACACACACACACACACACACACACACACACACACACACACACACACACACACACACACACACACACACACACACACACACACACACACACACACACACACACAAACTATTGTTTCACTCCTTCAAACTATTTAAAAAAAAATTTTCTTATTATATCTAAAAAATCGATTTCATGTTGTTAAAGATTTTTAGAAGTTAAACAAATAAGCTGTACACAAAAAATGAATAACTCTGTTTTTCTGTGAAACATTATACACAAAAATGTAATACATTTTTAAAATTTTTAATTTTTTTTACATGTAAACAAAATAATAACATCTCATTAATTCAAATAATTCTGTTAGAATATTTTTTTTGTTCATGTCACAAATATATATATATATATATATATATATATATATATATATATATATTAATAGAATACTTTCAATACTATTTAATTACATAAGGTCAAACCATTTGATTTTTAATGAATTATTCTAATATTATCTAAAAAAAATTATTCCATGTTGTTAAAGATTTTAAGTTAATTATTCTATTTTTGTGATATTTACTTAGACATATAACATTTTTAGTTATACAGTGAACGCCTAAATGTACTTAATCTCCTAAATATTAGAGATCCCATTCAACGCGAATTCATATTTTAACATCTGTAAAATTATAAAGCTCAAAGTTCAATGTCAAGCGAGATATTTTATAAACAGAAATTGCCTACACAAAATGAATGGTATGGACTTCACCCCTCTACTTCCTGCTTTAGTGACATCACTATACAGACATCATACAGCTTTAGTGACATCACTATACAGGTTAACCTCTGCCCACAGGAAAATACAAAAAGGGGGTGTGGTCTTGTGAGAGTAAGAGTGTAGTATTTTAACCGGATACCATGGATTGTTTGTGTTTGCAGAGATCATTTTAATTATTCGTTGATTACAGTTATTATTTACTGTTTAAACACTTGCTGGTTTAGATCAGGTTTAAGTTTAGCTGCAGCCACGTGAACCATTATTCCATGTTTAAATGTATACAAAATCCTGCATGCACCGGTTCTACTAGATACTCTGTATTGATTTTCTCAGATTCTGATCATCCCGGTTCATATTTATAACATTAAAGACATGTTTACAATAACACTGAGAGCATATATCTCCATGTTATGGTAAGAGGCGTCATCTTCCTGGGCAACATGCGCTAACTTTGCTGTCGAATCACAACACAGGAACCGCTGGCACAATCAGAGGTAGTTACAAATTTCTGATGGAAAAGCGGTACACAGTTAAGTATATTATGTGAAAATACATGCAAAACATTAACACATGTTATATTGCACACTGTTAAAGCAATCAAAGCTTCAAAAAAATGAAAAGAACGGGACCTTTAACATCTTGTTTATAAATAACTATACCTATATTTAGAAATTATTTAGATCTTTTTATTTAAATAATGTAAATTGTTTATCAAGATGTATTATGTTTGATATATATATATATTTTTAAATATGTGCATGCTTGTTTTTATAAACACAAAATTAATGTGCACTGTACAGGGAGATACATTTTGTAATCAAGCTTTTTTCTGGATGTGATTTATCATTTTGAGAGTCGTATTTTTATTTTATTTTATTGCAGCTATAACCATCTTTAGAAAATTATTTTATCTGTGCTACCTACAACATAGAACAATAAGCACTGCATTTAATGTATATAGAAAGCGTCATAACAATTTATGGATAGCTTCAATGAGTATTTTGCAAATAAAACGTTATAATTCTAAGCATTTACCAATTTTAGAAAATGTTGATAGTGTACATTTAGTATTAGGTGTCGCTGTCTTTCTCCTGTATGAGATTAATTTAGTCCTATATAATTTTAACTGTATATGAAATGCAAAAACTTAAAGCTCAATATCTTTTAACTAGTCAAAACACAGACAGAAACCTATAATTTCAACATCAAGTCATTGTTTTCCCAACATTAGGACGAGTACATTAATTGTACAACTGTTTGATAATAAATAACATGTTATCTTTATTTTACCCTTGCATTAGTGTTATTCATGTTGGAGACTACATATACTTTTTTTACATTAACAGCAATATATTGCTTTCACTTGCTTGAGGAATGTAACACATCTATGGCAAAGATGTTATAACACAGTGAAAAACAACAACAAACATATCGTGTTTTTTTAAGTTTATAATAAGTACAACAGAATAATAAAATTCTTATTCTCTCTTTAATGGCATCAGATATCGATGACAGTACTTTACTACAGCGAAACTCTGTTCTAAACAGACATATTCATAATCTGAGGGCATTATCAAAAATACAAGGCCAGTCTTAAAAAACAACAAAAATAAATAAAACAAAACAAATCATCTTAATATTTGAGCATATTTCTCTTAAATAAGTTATATAAACATTCAATAATAAATCAATGGTGTGTAAAAATAAGATAACCGTAATATGAGCATAACAATAACAAAATGTAAAAAAGAAGAGTGCACAAGTGGTAACAGATTCACATTCTACAGGTGACCTGGGTATGCATCTTATGTTGATACACAAAAGAAGTTGTTATACAGAAGCAATATTTCAATATTATTCTCACTTTTATTAAAAACTAAAATAAGCAGAAAGATGAAGTATAAATTCATGAACAATGTGGCTAAAACCTCTGTGATCCGATAATCACACCATAACCCCACTTTAATCCGATCATTGATGCTCTATTTGTCTTGAGGACAGCTATGATCTTTTTGTTTATATAGAAAAAGCTCAAGTCGAAATCTGTTTAGAAGATGATGGAGTGTGCATGATAAATACTTCATGTTTGAGGTAAAAAAATAAGAACTGTCCCATCAGTGAAGACATGCCATGTGTTGGGAAGCGCCGGTAAATGTGTCGACCTCGATCAAAATATGAAGATGACAAAGTTGGGATAACACAAACAAGACACGTGAGAACTTAAAAGCTATGAGGAGGTGTACTGATGCTTCAGCACTGCAAAACGCTACACACTGCGTGCTATAGATGGCCAGGATGATAAAATATACCATATATAAGCACTACATAGACTTGAATACTGCTTTTGTTCATATGTGACATTAGGTGATATTTCAGTGTTTTACACTACACACCTGTTTTAAGATTACAGATTAAAGATAACCATTTGAATAAGTCAATGTTTCTTTCTAGCACATCTCTATAAATACTGTTCAAACATTTTTGCATAAAGCAGATTTTGCTAGAGCTTAGCTTGCTTTGTTGCATGGCGACATAACTGTATGTGACATTCGCTTTATGTTTTTATTTAGAGGTACTGAATTTCTACACTGTAGGACTACTTATCTACACCATGATTGATGTTCTTCCAGCATGTATGCCGTCTAAACATGGGTCATCCCATCAGGTCTCCACTTTTCCGAAAGTGCCATCTGGAGGTCTGTAATACTTAGGGAAGGCTTTGAGCTGCAGGCAGTTAAAGGCATACTTGCGACATCCAATGTTCTTCACGGTATTCTCACGGCGGCAGCCCTCACTGGCGGGGGAAAAGGCCGGGGGTTAAGGTGTGTAAACACAAGTACAAAAAAGACAAACCAACAAAGGTAAAGCCATGTTTAAAATAATAAGCCAGAATGATAACAGCTACAAAATCAAGCAGTATAAAGGGTAAGCAGTGTCAAGCAGGTGTATTATGGGTAAATGAAAAAAAAGAGGGAGATAATGCTCATACATTTTTAAAGGTGGAGAATAATGCGATAATAATACACAATTACATCATAAATACAGTTAACGCAAACCAGACATGCAATGATCCTTCAACTTTTAAGACTGTTTATAGGATTTACACACGACATTGACTGGATATTAGAGTGTTGAATTATCGACGGTAAACGCTTTGGAAACACGAATCCTTTAGTTCATCCAAACAATACTGTAAATAGCTTAATACCCTTAATAGCTTAATTCATCAAAACTTCATGGAAATTTCAAAGAATAATTGTAAACAACATATTTTGACATAAATTAAAACACAACCTTTAGCCATTTTAGCCCTGTTCAAAAGAATTGTGTACGTTGTTATCACAACGTACACAATAGAGTTACAATTTAGAGTTAGCCAAGTATATCGAAACATGTACTTTCTGTAAAGAAAAAATAAAAGTTATAAATTTTTTTATTTATGTTCATATGGTCAGCGCCGATAGCCCTGTGGTTTGACACTAGAAAGTCTAATCTTATTAATTATCACAAAAATTAAAACACTCTTAACCCAATAAAATCTTTTAAAAATAATTCAACCCCCCTTTTAAGTGAGACATGATAAAAAATTTATAAAAAAACAACAGTTAATTTCTCTAAAATGGACATATTTCTTTTTATTAAATAAACTTATTTTTTTAAGTATCTTTTTTAAACATAGTTAATGTTTTTGGTAAATTCCAATTACTTGTATCTTTATGCATTTGGCAGATGCTTTTATCCAAATTGAAATCGCATTATAAAGTTACATTTGATTTCTGAGTATGTGCAATCCCTGGGATCATACTCATGTCTCCGGCGTTGTAAGTGCCGTGCTCTTACCACTGAGCCACAGGAAAGCTGATCACTACATTTGTATTTATTTACTACATTTACTCAATTTTGACAGTATATTTCATAGATTTTTTGTGGAGTAAATTGTTACACCACAAACATGAATATAAAATCAGTTGACCTAGACTAGAGTGTAGAATACCGACAAATAGCGGCAGTGTACTCACGGCGACCCAAGACTTATTCACTACTTGAGTCCTTTTCTGAACCCGCTACCTGACCAAATCTTTCCTGTATATTATCCTACTGCATCCTATCTACTGTATATACATCTATCTGAATAAAGGCATAAGTTAACTCAAAAGGTTTAATTACAGCATGTTTACAGCTTGTTTGGATCACCATATGCCTTTCGTTGTATAGGAAATAGTAGCCTCTTAAGTTTAACAGAAGAAAGACCTGATGGTTTAAAAGTCTTGAGGGTAAGTGATGACATTTTCATAGATGGTACATTATCAATTTCTAAATCAATTTCTATTTTCTATTTTTTCTTACAAATGAAAGCTGTGCGAAATCCAGACCTTTAAATATGTGACATCTAATACCCACTAGAGCAAATAAATCTATACTGATTAATGCTATGGTATGGGGAGTATTTTAATAAAAATACAATTAATAAATGGACGCTATATTAAAATAGTTATATAGTCCTCTGACACTATATAACTATATACACTGTATATCCTCTTACAAACAATAGTTTGTTTATCAATCAGTTATGATTATATTATCATTCTAAAATATGGGCACCAAAAAAGAGCTTGTGGGCTTATCCAATCATCTGACTAAAGTTCTCAAAACAAACCCAATAATCCACCTCTATCAATGATAAATGGTTTCATTTATCAAACCTTTGAAAAATAAATGAATAGCAATATTATACTTAAATAATAATCTTTAATCCACCATAAATACTTAATCCCTAGGCATTATATCTATTAAATCTCAACATCTGATGCTTCTAACTCCCTATAACCTTCGTTCACCATCAAAATCTAAGAATAGGCCGTTTTATTACCTTTTGTCAAATAAAGTTGCATGAATTTATTCCTTCACAACTAGTCCACTACATTTCCCGAATGTAAAATAAGGTCATATTTTTTAGTGGGTCAGATACATTTGAAGAAAGCATGTAAACATATAAAGTATCTGCTGGGTTATGTGGCATTTTCACAAAGCACAGAAAGGCTATATTCATTTGTGATTTGGCACAGAGGAGGGACAAATAATGCTGCAAAACAACTCATTTCCAATTTGCAAAAATTTGCAAATGAAAAAGAAAGAAATCTTAAGCTTTACAGCCTACACATCATGACTAAAATACAAAGTGACTTCTGAATTTTTTGGCAAAAGCAGTTACATTCTATTCATCATCCCTGAACAACAGATCTAAACAGATACGATCTTATATATGGATCAAACACAGAATTTGAGGCATGCTGCGAATTACTCTAGGCAATCATCTAGACTCTAAAAGCAAAAAAAACCCTCCTTCGGCCGCAATGTTCCTATCAAGGTTAATATACTCTACAGACATTATGGTATGAAATAAAGAAAATGACTTATTTTAGAAAAGGTGAATAAAAATAGATAATAAAGAAGTGAATCTACTGAATGTAGAAGCACATACTGCATCTTAGATGTAAAACAAAAAAGCAAAAAAACAAACAGAAACTCTCTTGGCACTTACAATAAAAGTTTGTGCTGCGTCGCAATTTGAAGGTTGCATCCTCCGGAGGTTACATTTGTCGGCCGCATTCATCATCAGATTTATTCTTTCTGTTTTCTTTTGTCAGAAAAGTAACCACTACATTTTACGGTAGAAATGAATATTACATACATATTCATTTTAAAATGAAATGAGACCTCCAGAGGAAGCAAGTTTTAATTTAATCATATTAAAATATCTCTCACAGACATCAGAGATCTAACGTATAGGAAAGTTAAGAGATGGATAAACTAATGGTTACACGTTACAGAGAACCGAGAGCAGTTTGGTTCTTTTCTTTCATCAAATCTTTTTTGATGTCTATGCACAAATAGAAAATGATTAGGTTTACAGACTTATAGAATACATATGTTAATGTTGAAATGGTAGAAACAAATAATCTACAGCACACCTCAAATGGCAAAATACAACTCAATTTAAACATTCCTTTGGACAAAAATAAAACATGTATATATAACCAACTGCGAACATTACAAATATATTTAGAGTAAAAATAAATGTAAAAAGAGACAATTTAAGCTTATCTGCATATTTCGATTTCCCTGATTAAATATACATCTTATATGGCCAGATTTAATTGTCTTATTGGAAGAGTTGCCAACAGTTTAGTGCAAACCAATCACTGTTATAGAGCATGGGAAGACGTGGGAAGACATGGGCACACCAAACACCCTAAAGTGCATTATGTAATTAAAGCAAGTGCGATGATGCTTTAGATTGACCCTTAGCTTTGCATTAAAGTAGAAAAACAAGGAAGACATAAAAAGAAATTAAATGCACAAGGAATTCTATGATAATTTTACACAAACAATCTCATATACAGTGTTTATGAGACAATAGGTATTTAACACAAATATTAAACTTCTGTCATCATATACTCACATTCTTGTCATTTTAAACCTGTATGAATGTCGTCTGATGAAAACAAATTGTACTGTTTAATAAAATTGAATTGAACAAGTTGGTAACCAAACAGAAGTGGCACCGAAACCAATGCAAGTAAATGGGTGTCAGTTACGGACATTCTGCAAAATATCTTCTCTTGTGCTTTGCATCATACAGGTTTGAAATGACAAGAATGTGAATAAATAATGAAAGAATTCCCATTTTTGGGCAAACTTACAACTTTAAGATTATAAGAATACTAAATCAATAAATGAAAGTCTTAAATATATATGAATATCTATTTCTGATTCACTCCCTAAAATAATTCATATTATTTGTAATATCACACAATTAAATGTACAAATCCATCTTGTTTCTATTAATACCAACCAAAAATTACTTTCCCAAAGAGAAAGATATTTATATATTTATATATAGGTAAGGCAGGAGGACACATCAAGACCTTTAGGCTGGCTGTTAGCGGGAAGGAGCTGAGAAAAGCAGTCCGCTATCAACCAGAGAGAAATCAGAATTGTCTGCACACAGCTCCTCAGTACAGAGAAGTGGGTGAGTGGAAGATACAGCTGGAGCGAGGGAGAGAGAGAGAGAGAGGGAAATAAGGATCTCGGGTTCAGCTGCAGCGGAGTTTGGCCAGCAGGTAGGCTATGGTGAGGAACACCCAGACGATGAGCAGGTTTGGGCTCAGGGCCAGAAGGGGCAGAGAGTACAGCAGACTGGGGTCCAGCCTGTAATCACGTACCGGCAATAAGCCGCTCAGGTTCTTCTGAGTCACTCCCTCCCTGGTCCCAATGCTGCAGAAAGGTCAGGGATGGAGGGACGGGGACCAGGAGCAGAGCAGGGGCCGAAGAGGACAGATGTGGGGCGACATGCACAGGGTGTTGGGTAATGTGACCAATGAGACGGTTCCAACATTATTGAGGTTTAAGAAATGACGAAATTGATTAAATAAGAAGATTAAATTAGACAAAAGGAAATAGGTTGATTAAAAGACAAGTAAAGGAGAAAGCAAAAGCAGTACACAAACAAACAAACAATAAGAATAAGAAAAACAATAACACAACAGAGAAGAGAAAGAGAGAATAAAGAAAGAGAAAATTAAGTGCAGCGTTCTGCATCTTAGGCGTCTAAAGAAAAGCAAATGTTTAAATGTCGGACAGAAGGGGGCGTAGTGTGCCGCTGCCATCAGAACTAGGCCATGCAATATAAGCTGTTTCCCATCATGCAACAGGCCAACAGTTGCCCTATCTAACAAACCAAATGCAAAATAAACATTTTGTGTACTTCAGAATTTGAAAGACTGAGACAAACATCTGGGTGTGGATTCAAAAGGAGCCAGTTTGTAAAATAAACCTTGTCGTTTCGAGTACATTTACATTTGGGCAATAAGCAGACACCTTTATTCAGAGATGACTTACAAGGATCGAGAAAGCAACGAAGCGAGATATCCTAGAGACAACTGCAAATACACCTGGCTTTGTTTTGTACTACATTTTATTATTGCTTTGATTTGGGGATGTATGTATATTTATTAGGCAAAAAATGTATCATTAATAAGATTATCCAGAATAAAGTTTGTGTTTACATAATAAATGTCTTTTATAAACACAAACACACACATACTTTATGTACATTTAATATATGAATGACTTAAAATTCATTAATTCACTTGCATGTATACATTTAGAAAGTTAATTTTTAAAATTGTATTGAAATAAATAAACTGATATATAAACATTTATGAAAAAAAATGTCCTTAAATATATGTATACACATGTTTTAATAAATAAAAATTCATATCTGAAGACGTGCATTATGTACATACAAACGTTTATTCTAGATGCCCAAAATAATTTTGACAGCCCTAATATGTAGGCATATTGTAAACAAAAACTTTTTTCCGGTTGTGATCAATCGTTTCTATAGCAATAATTAGAACCCAGTTTTCGAGGAACATATTGAAAAGTTGTTATTCACTGAGCATGTTGTAATCATTACATCTTGCCAGAGTTTTATACTTTACCTATACAGATCGTAAAGGGCTGAAATAGTATTTACAGTAGGTCAGTTTTTTTAGAATTCCCTCGCTATTGGCAGATGTAAAATAATATATTATATGTTGAGAGTTGCTACGGCAGCACAGCGGCAGATCATGCATGGTGCAACAAGCTTATTTTGAACAGCAAAAAGCCAAAGCCTCCATCTATAGTTACTACATTTATTCAAGTCATCTGATCAGACAGGAGAGATATATATCTGATTTTAAAAGTACAATATTTTTTCTGCTTCACAAACAGTTTAGCGAGCAGAAAGCCAAACAAACCAGCAGATTCAGGCCTTGTGATTTAAAGTCCCATCATACTCTACAGAAGCATCTCATTAAAGTTTGGTTCTCTAACAGAGTTTGAGGGACTGTAAAGATGGAAGGATGAGATGGCAATGGTGAAAAGCAACCAATAATTTTTTCTATCCTTAACCAAAAGTTAATATTTAAGATAACAATTTGACTCCCTGCAGCCGGTCATGAAAGCACACATTTAAAATGTTGTCATTCAAAACACCAAGAAGCAATGATAGGAAGGGGAGGCCATGCACAAAAGAAAAAGACACATACAAAGCATGCAGGGCTTGTAAAGTGCTGAAAGCTGAGTTGGTTTCTTACCTTCGCATGCAGTCGAGGGCCTGTGTGAAGACCTGCGGTGCCATGCCGTGCTCGTGCTGCAGGATAAGACACTGCTCCAGTGTTATTGACATTGCAGTGCGGTCTTTTGCACTTTTACAGCTGGTGAATCGAACTCCGTTTAGTCGCCGACAAATCTGAAAATGAACAGTGGATAATACTGTAGTGTCACATCCTTATTGCTGTGTGTTTTAAATTAATAATAAAAAGCCCAAAGGCCAACAAAAACTCTCAATAGACAAATCCTCAAATTTTACTCTTACAACCAAAATGCAAACTTAATAGTTATTTTTATGCATTAGTCAAATGTATTGCTTGTCTAAACTAAGAACGACAGCTAATGAGCAAATTCTGTCCGTCTTTACCATCCTTAAATGTTTGAAAACAACCCACAGCAACACTCTAAGCTAAATAACCTAAATTCTGCTGGACCTGGCAACCCTACAGCAAACTCCAGTAAACTGGAACTACTGTAGAACCACTAATAAAATAATAATATTAAACTAGCAGTCGAAATTTTGAGATAATTGAATGAACTTTTTTGATTATTTAAAAAAAAGTTTTGACCTGAAGAGATTTGCCTAAATGTCTGAAATAAGTTAAATAGATAAAAACACAGAAAAAATACATCTACAGAAAAACTTACATTTTATTGAATGAAATATGTTTTTGAAATAGACGCCTTAAGAAAGAACAGTCAATACGGGGTCTGAGTAGATAGGGACTTTAAGAAGACCTTAAGAAACTGTTAAATAAAATATCAAGAACACATACGCAAATACTAAATTTAACATGCTTTATTTTATTTGTTCATTTTTAATTCCCATAGAGTTCAACATAACTCCCAAAGGTTCCTTTGATTTATTCTATAACTTTGATGAGTTTATCAGTATTCTAAAACTCCACAAGTGAATTTGTCCCAAACATTTCACTGGTAGTGGGAGCTAGATGTTGTATCCACATAGTGCCCTTACAAGATATTTAAAAACACAGGCCACACTGAATGAATAAAGTGAAATAATTGTTTTTACATTTTAAACATGATGCTCACATTTGTTGTATACTAAACAAGAGACCACTAAATTGTTTTCTTTTATGTACCTTGTGGTCTACCATTATCAGTTTGCAAATCACACTTGGATTCTGTATCCATTGTAATGAAATTCATATAGTTCATGATGTGGCCTTATATCGGAAAACACTAAGGAAGACCTACCTCAGCAGCCTGCCACAAGATGTCTACATTTTTATTTTTCCTCGCATGAACATTCTGACCAAGGAACCGCAGCAGTTCTGGGAGACACGTTTGACTACGAGACTGAGGAAGACCTGAGAGAAAGACAAATGAAACTGAACTTGGGTCCCATGGAATAATCTCAGTAATCAGAATGAACAAAGAAAGATGAATTGATTTACAGTCATCAGGTAAAACCTCCTTGAACTGCTGGTAGTAGGAGTTCAGACGTGCCAGACTCTCCCCATTGATAACCTCCTGAAGCGACGTGTCTCCAAACCTTTAACACAAACAAATTTCTATAGATGTCAATATGGGCCAACATTTTTTATTTACAAATATTACAAACTATCGGTTCATTATGTAAGCACTCTCCCGGCTGTTTTATATAACCAGAACTCACTTCTCAGCAAGTGTTTGCTGCTCATTGATGCCCACGTTGAACAGCACCGGCTGAACCCGCAGCAGCATGCCGTTCTGAATCTCTCTAGGCAACGCATCAAACATGTTCCCTGGGAGAGGGATACGAACGTTGAATCCGTCTCGGTTTCCGGTGATGACCGGAAGCATGTCGGGAGAAGAGGTAGAGGTAGCCTGCGTCACCTTGAACGTCACGTTCCGAAGGTCCATTATTCCCACGTTCATGTCTTCTAACATAGCTAACTCCTCTCCTGTGACACACAAATCCGAATTTTCAGAATTATCAACACATTATTTTTAATATGTTTTTTTTTCAGGATTTAAACCCATGGCCTTGCAAGCACTGCTCTTCTAGTTAAGAAAGTGTGTTTACCGTAAGTACTTAATAGACATTCAAACTGAGCGAGAAGACCAATGGTGTAGAGTTGTCTCAGGAAGCCGTCATCACGGAGACAGTTTCTCAGCTTGATGATGAAGCCACAAATGAGGGCTGTGAGCTGAAGAGAATAAGAAAAAGCAGACAAAGGTGTAATAGGGCATGAAAAAGGCTCGAAATATTACACTTACCATTGGGTCATTTCAAAATATTTTGTTTGGGGAAATATTTTGTTCAAAATGTTTCATAAGATAAGATATCACATAATATCTAACAATCTGTACACAACCTTTTCCATGCATATAACTATTATTCGTCAAAAATTAACAAAATTAAAATGAATACAACTTTAAAAACATTTTTATAATGTTATTTTTACATAAAATTGTATCTTATGTATAGACATTAATAGTTCCCAACATATTGTAAGTACAAAAACCCATCTATTCATCGGCACTGTTAGCTCTGTAGTTGGGACTCATGTTTAACAGTTGCCCAAGTTTAACTTTGCCCAACACTATCCTGTCAAATACAGGCATAAAAGACCCTAAAATGCTTCCATTTATCATAAGTATGACTCCTCTGGATTAAAAAAATGAATTTTGAAGCAAAATAATTAGTTCTTAAACTATATTTTACCTTATTTAGCTCATTTAAAAACGACTTCAGATTTGTATTTTAAAATGGTTGTTTCCAGATATTTGGAGTACATTGAAAGTACTGGAGATGAAGATTAACCATTCATGATTTTTTAATTATAAGATAAAAATACTTTTTGGGTGATCTATTATTTCACGATCCAGGGATTGCAGTTTTAAGGATTTTTTATATCCTTAACGTGGAACAAAGTCATTTTTCCAAAAAAATTAATACAACTGTATGAATTTCTTTCTTCCAAAGTACACATATTAAGATATTTTGAGCAAAGTTAGTAACGTACAGCAATTGCACCCAATAATTTGGATGTAACAAAACCAATCCAGCTGAATAGGCCAGTTCCTAACCTACTACAAATTATCTTCAACTTTAAAATGTGGGTAAGTAAGAGATGACACTATTTAAATGTTACTATTACTTTACCATAAGAAGTAACAATGTTTTATGGACTAGCCCCATTAACCTAAAGAAATCTTTAAAATCCACATCTTTGACTTAATAAACTGTACTTTTTCACTGTGTGTCTGAGAGAAAACTAACTGTCTGACAGAAGACCACGTCTCGCCGGTACTGAAGACCAAGGTCCATTGCGATGGTGGGAGCACTGTCTTGCATTAGGAGGAAAACCATAGACTTCTTTGCTTTGTCACTCATCATGGCCACACACTCCGTAAGAGTCGTCAACAGGGGATACAGGGCCTCACTCCACTCACCTGTGATACACAGAAACTGTCAAATGCATATTTATCACAGACAAAATGCAAGGACAGTTTGTCCTACCTGCCTGTCAATCTATAACCATATGTAACCAAATGGAACTGATAAAAGTTCTAACAATAACTTTGAACCATTGTTTATGTTCATTCCTATTGTACACTTCCTGTGAAAGTTTAAGGACACTTGAGTTTACATTTCTCATTATTTTACAACCTGTTGTAAAAACCCAAGGTGTTTGTCTAGATGTCTGAAATATATTTAATAGACAAAAATCTAATTTTTTATTTTTCATGACAAATTTTATTTAGATAAAATATGTTTTTGACATGGATGATTTAGACAGAATTTTGAGGAAATAACAGCCAATAGGAGCTTATAATAGACAGTGACTTCTTTAATCTTCTTTATTTAGATATTTGTTTTGGATTTTTTTACTTTTTAAAAAAATCTCCCATAACTATTTGTTATTTACATCCTTTTTTTAAATTTGAATGTTTAAAAATTACCATCTATCTGCTTCACAGAAAGACAATCTATTGAAAAATTCAATGTAATATCTATTAATTGTTAATAATAATCTCAATTACAAAATCAAGGTGAACAATTGACTTATTGTAAGTTTAACATGTAGAACAACTAATGCAAAAATAACTAAAATCGATTCTGAGTATACTTTCTGAAAGATATTAAATACAAATATAAAAACACACTTGGATGGTTCAAAAGTGTGGTTCAGTAAAACATGTTTCAAAGTCATGAAAGAAACGCAGGGTTTAGTACACATTATTTATGTAAGAAAATGTACAAAAAGTAACACCCATAACAAGACAATGCACAACAGATAAAATAGTATCCACACTAATGTAGCATCAGTGCATAAGCTTATGGGAAGGGCTCTTCTTACCTGGATAACTCTCCTCTCCACTACTGCTGCTGCCATCTACAAGGATGGAGGTGCGACATGCAACAGTTAAAATAGCTTCAAGCACAGCAGACAGACCTCACGGAGACATTGAGCCATCTTGATTTAATGAATTCAGCAAAACATACAACGAGCAGATTTACCAACTTAACTATGTTTATCTATTAAAGTGCAGAATGGGATGTTTTCCCAGTCTATTATAAACAGTCTGTAATAATGTAAAAAATGAAAAATTATTATTATGATTTCATATTTATCCTATAATAACAAGGGCCACTGTACATCACAGCAAGCTGATATTGCCAAGTGACTAACTGGCACAGACAGTCAGCACCAGACAGCCTGTGTGCATGCTAACCAGCCAGCCAATCAAATGAAAGCATCGATCACATGCTCACAGTAGGTAAATATGTTGGGTCAAACAACAAAATGTTGCAGAAACACAGAGCCCACACAGACCCACATAGAGTCAACATACTGTTCAATCAAAAACTATGCCATTAAAAAAACGTAAAACTTGGATCGCATTTTTTAGATTATTATGGTTATGATGCCTGATTTGCTCTGACACAGACAATTATAAGCAGATAAACAAACACAAACATATTATTAGACTCTAATATTAAACATACAAAATGACATACAGTAGAAGGCTTTGTAAGACAAATATTAAATATGATGAGAGAAAAGGGAGGGGAATGTGATGCCAGAAATAAAAAAAAGTATCAAAAACTGGTTGCTATAGCCACTTGCAATCTGCTTGAAGATAAACAGTTGACGTTTTGTGTGTGTGTGTGTGTGTGTGTGTGTGTGTGTGTGTGTGTGTGTGTGTGTGTGTATTTGTGTGTGTATGTATAACAGAAGAGAAGACAACAAAAAAAAGAACAGATTAGTGCATGCATGTGTGTGCCCTATAATGGACATACTGACAAAAAAGGCAAAGCATGTAGGGCTACACAATTAATTGAGAAAAAAAATTGCAGTTATAATAACAGGTAAAACAATTAAATAATCTGCAAAAGTCTCAGTTACAGCTGTATATTTGTGCTTTTTTTTGTTTGGTACTAAATTCATTGATTGATTGGAGATTGATAAACTGATTGATGTGTTCTTTAGTATTTCGTTTTGGATTTTTACCCATAACATAACTCCCGTAATTATTTGTTTATTTACATCATATTTAGATTGAAATGTTTAGAATTTAAGAAAAAGTTATAAAACATCTCCAAACTTCTATGTTAATGAAAACTAATAGTTGCAATTACAATATCAAGGCAAATAATCGACTATTAGGATTTTTTTCAAAACCGTGCAGCGATACAAGCATGGTTATTTACTTCAAAGACAGAAACACAACATCCAGATCTGACAAAACAGCTACTGACACTTTTTAACAGACAAACGGATAAAAAAACTAGAGAGTGATAGAGAGGCACCTACAGGCATATGTTTCTGCATTAGCAGGGCATGCAGGGTTCAGATCAGGTGGTGAGGATGAGAGTGGTGGTGAAGATGAAGGTGGTGAGGGTGACTGCCGTTCTGGTTCAGGAGCAGAGGAAGACTCCTGCGTGCAGACAGGATTGATCCAGAAAGCTTTTTTTCGCACGTTACCTTTTTTAGTAACACCGCCCTGCTGGTCAGCCTGGAACATGTCTTCGCTGCTGCTGCTGTGAATTCGGTCCCTCTGCAGCAGCTTATCCACTCGCTGGATTATACACTCAAGACTTTTATCAACATTCTCCCACACTTTTTCCTGTAACCAAACAAAAACCAATTGGTCACTGGAGACCAAAGATGCGAGAAATGTGACCCTGCCTGTGAAAACCAGGCTAAAGTCAGAAAAACTAATTCTGAGATGAGATTATAACTCCGTCAATATTAAATATATCAAGATTATATTTTCAGAGAATGATCTGAAATAATGTAGAATTATTTTATGTAGATAACAATAAATCAGTAAAAAAAGACTTCAGCTGGGTTTTAAAAGGCATGGTCACAAATGTTTGTTAAAAGAACTTGAATGTGTGATTCGATTTTGTTTCTCTGTATACATTTTGATGTTTAAACACTATCAAAAAAGGTTATGTATTATATAAACAGTTAGTTCAGTTTTCTGGTAACAATTTTATACTCTAAGGGCGTTTTTTGTCACATCCATAATGCAGATGTCACGACTATGTCGCTGGGATTGCACACTTGTCTTTCGACAAGAAGTTAAAGTCAATTTAAGAGGAAGTTATGCAGGTTTGTAAAGGCAGCACTCAGTAGATATCTTACCCATTCTTCCTCATGCCAGTCAACATGTAGAGATGAGCGACTGTTACTGCCGCTCCACTTGGCCAGCAGTGTGTCCTGATCGTTCCTCAGCACCACCTGCTCCAGGTCAGCCGAGGGGGAGTTTTTAGAAGCGATGTACTCCGGTCTGGCTGCATTCAGGGCTTGCACTGCAGATGCTAGTAACTTACAGTCACACACCATCACCAGCTGTCGTGTCTGAGTGAGAGAAAAGTACAACCACAACCTCAAGAAACTCTCTGTGGAGCATTTGAGCACACAAATTCAAACCAAACGTTCTGTGAGGTCAAGTAAACGTAAAAGATAAAAGGTGCATGGTCTTACTTCCATTTGTGGAGATGCTAAACAAAATTACATCTACACCTACACCCACCTTATCTGCCAGGATGGCGAGTGTTCTCTCCATGCCATTAGCGGAACGGTCCTTGGCGGCGCGCGACAGCCGTTCTGCGTAGTAGCTGACCTGAGTCTTGAGAGTATTGATGTGGGAGATGATCTCTTTGGCACGGATAATATCCTGAGGGATGTAGACGATGGATTGGGAGCTGGACAGAACACTGCTGCAGGATCAGAGAAAACCGGATTATTTAAATACACATTACGTAAAAAAAAACACACAGCAACAGACATAATGACACCAGACTTTTGCTATAAGTTACACAGGAGAAGACGCTTTTGGGCATCAAAAAATTATTAATGGCATTAAAAGGATAGTTCACTCGAAATAAAAATTTCTGTGATCATCTATTCACCATCCTAAGTCTGTATAAATTTCTTTGTTCAGAAATATTATTGGAAGAATGCTTGTAACTGCTCAGTTCTTAGATGCCACTACAGTAACTACCATAGATGGAAAAGTACTTTTTTGTCCTGTTGAACACAAAATAAGATATTTTGAAGAATGACAGCCAAGAGTTCTGGTGCACTTTTGACCGCTTTTGTCATTTTTAACTATGGTAGTCAATGGGGTCCAAAAATGGTTCTGTTACAAGCATTCATTCAAATATCTTTGTCTGTGTTCACCCAAAAAGATACATTTGGAAAAAAATGGATAATTTACAACAGAATTTCATCTTTCTAAACAAAATTTACAAAAATAACTAATGGTGAATTATGATATAATTTATTGTTAAATAGAAACACCATAGGATTTCAGAAGAAAAACAAGTGTTAAAAATATAACAAACATTTTTTACTTAATTTAGCATTTTTACAATTCCAGGAATGAGATCTTTTTGGATGTATTTGTTTAACTTAAAATGGGTTAAATTTACTTTTAAAACTACCTCAAATATTGATTTGAATTTTGTCTTTGGGGACGAATCTTTGTGAGCTTTTAAGGCTATATTTAAACAAACCATGGGCAGCTATTTTCAGTTCTTTCCAGGAAAATAAAGCTGATGTTCTACCTAAATGGGAAATGTCTGAAAACTCAGATCGATAACATGCCAATTACTTATTTTTAAATCAACATTAACATCCAAGAATAAATAAAGTGTCTCTTCAGCCAAAACCAAACAAAGGGAAGTCTGTCAGGACTTGTCTACCATATTTTACTATAATAATTAAATGATTTATTATAATTTCTCCCTTTCATTTTAGTAGTGTCCAGAAGAAATATCTTTGTAAGAACGCTTTCACCCTTAAGAATTTAGTATTTCTATAATAAATATACTAGCGCTTATGTGCAGCCATACTTTAAGAAAAAAACGAATGCCCAGCTTTGAGAGACAATAACTGGACAATTACTAATTTTCATAATTTTTTTCACATTTAAAATATTAATAAACTCCTCTCAATTTTCAAATTCAGCAAAGGGTACTTATGGGAATTATGTTCTAACTAAAAAACGAAATGAAAATATTATTTGATCATCTTAATTGTAGTCACCTCTTGACAAGAATTTGCAAAAATGTCTTTTTGACATTTTGTTATCCTGGTTTTAAAGATCTCACCCTAAGATGCTTTTTAAACAATTTTAAGGAGTTCTCGTCTATTGTGCACTCTTATTGGTTGCTCTCTCTTCATTATTTGGTCAGTCGTCCATTTCAAAGTACATTTTTACTAAATAAAATGTTATTTTTGCCATTATAAACTATGTGTGTTTGGTAAATTATATTTTTAACTATGTCCCATTAAACTATGTCCAATTTTTAGGCATACACCTTCAGATTTGTCAAATTAATTACAAACCTTTCAAACAAGTGTCCCAACACTTTTGACCCGTAGTGTATGTATAGGTAACCTGACACAAAGACTCACTTGGTTATTGTCCTGTCGATCACAATTACAACTAGGCAAAGATTTAAAGTGACAAAAACATCAACTGGAACCACAGATATAAATGTGTGTATGCTTAGGGAAGACATTCATAATTATACACTTATTTCACTCTTTTGTATAAAGTAGAGAGAAAGGATGATGGAATCATGGATCGCTGAACATTACATGGGGTGAACAACTCATGCATATACGGTAAACAAACCTTCAAACAAACAAACAAACAAACAAAAAGTAAGGCCAAACAAACTCACCATAGCTCCTCATAAATGCTGAACACGCAATAGAAGCAAAACACGCAATTAAAATGGAAGAAAAAGAAACAGAGCTTAAACTAAACTTAGCCTATCAGAATCAAAACTGATGTACAGTAACACCAGCAAAAAGCATTCAAAAGCAGCGCGGAATGATAAACTACAAAATATGGTTATGTATGCATTCTAAATGATCAACATGCAAAACAATTACTATTATAACTCCAAAAGGGGCAAAATGGTCTGATAAAACTTTGGCAAATACTCTTTCATGGAGATGTTTTCTAAAACATGTACAAAGGAAACAGATCTGCACAGCAAAAACACCAGATGGCTGATAAAAATACTAAAAGGATATGCATCTAACAGCCACCTGTTCCTGAAGTCTTTACCACAATGTCACACATGTGAACTTGATGGCTTCTTATTTAAAAGCAAACACATGCATAAGCACACATGCATTTGCAGTTTGACCTCTATCGTTTAAACCAGACCTGAACTTACATTCTTTTGGCCTCCTCAAATTTCTGCAAGAGTTTCCGCAGACCGCCGCTTTTGAAGCCTTGGCAGTGAGCTGCAGGGGCGCCGATCGTCACCACATCATACGTGTGATCTAGAAAGACAGAAAAACTCATGACCATGACATTTTCCAAAAACATGTTTTTTCTCTCTCTGTATTTTAAAAACATACACAGGTAATTCTACTTAGCAATTGGATTTATCGCTGTTTACGTACAACTTTTAAAATGTTGTTGGAAGTTCTTAATTTAATCAGGTTTAATAAGTAATAATTTTTTTAATTTCAGGAGAAATTATTTTCATTTTTTATTTTTAATATAATTGTCTTTTAATTGGAAAAAAACGTACATGATATGATTAAGCAATCCCAACAACCCATATTTTAGTGTAACAACTATGCAAAATCTGCACAATTTATTCAACAGTGATTCTGCACCATTGCAGATCTAGAGACAACAAGTGTTTCTTACATCCTTATTTAAGATATCATTACTCAGGCATAGCTTTCACTTTAGTTATGAAAGCTCTTTTTATGACACATCCGCCTTCACTCGGTTGCATTAAAGTTAAAGTTCACCCAAAATAATTTGTATCATTGACTCACACTCTTGACATTTCAGAATTGTATGGCTTTCTTTCTTTAGAAGAATTGGGCTGTGCAAAATGTCGAAATATTGGAAATGTGCATATCAAAATAGGCATACCGCAATGATTCACGATAAATGAGCTAATCATCGAGAAGTAATGTTTGGTATTCCCTCTGTAAACTATTTGTTTACCACTGTTATCCCGAAAATCTACAAGCAAAATCTCTTTGTTTTGTGCAACAGTAAAACATGATTGTTCACTTTCAAAACTTGTAGTGATGCTTTCTTTTTCCTAAAATGATGTGAAAAATTTGTTGGTTACCTTATTTTTTATAATACATGCAAATTAAATTTACATTATAGAAAAGACATATTCTATCGCTCATTGAATATTGTTCTGTAAAGCAGACTATGACCGTTTTTTTTTTATATTGCACTGCCCTTAAAGGAAACAATTATATTTAGATAATTTTATAGGTAAATATCTGTAATTGGCGACCATTTATTGGTTTTGCGTCCACACACAATGTCCACAGGGACCAAAAGGTATTGTTAAGCAACTTCCTTCAAAAAGTTATTTTTTTGTGTGTTGTAGAGGAAGGTAAACAAAAAAGACAAGAGGGAAGTAAATGTGAAGTATATCTTTATATATTTTTTTTATCTTTATTGCGTATAATGGACAAAATGCTTAAATGCTTATCTCCTGTTTTTCCCCAGAAAAAGGGTTTTGGAAAATTCTGGAAAGTATGATTAGATGAGGTCCACCCTTGTTATTTTGACAATTATGTCCAAAATAAGGGCTTTAGAGATCATTATGGAGTTCCTAAATAGTTTGCCGGTGTGAACTTACAAAACAATATACTTGTTGTAAACACCTTTGAACTGACACTGGTTTAGGATAATGACAGGTGTAATAGATGGGTATGACCTAGGGCTCCACTTATTTTGAAGTGGACGCCACAAATTCACTTTGCGTGTCACATGTCATTCAAATATTTTCAAATACTATAAAACTTTTCTAAAATACTATAAAAATAAAGTAATGGCTGAAAGGAGGGTAAAGAATGTGTAAATGATAACCAAAGACAAACTTAGAATAAAGGAAACGCAACAAGCTCTAACCAGAGGCAGACTCATCCTGAACTCGCATTCTCTGCACGTGGAGGTTGGTGGGCATGAATTCCAACTTCCTCTCTGCTTTTAGATTACTGGCTTTGAATGATGGGCCTGTGATAGTGCGAGAGAACCTGTTAAACACAATAAAATGTTCCTGATGTGAAACTTCAAAGATCACACTGACCTTTATAGTCCTGCAGGTCTGTGAGCGTGTCCTGATAGTTCAGAAGTTTGTTCTGGTACTGCGTCACGATCTGTCGCCGAAGATTCTCCCAACAGGGAGACAACTCTCCTAATTCCTCCAGCTCAGATACTCTAGATTCACGAGAAACACAAAAAACATTAGAATAAATAAAAACATCATATAGTATGTACGTAACTTTGTGAGATGATGGTCACCTGGCAGAATCTTCTTCCAGTAAGAGTTTGACAAACTGACGCGGGATGTTGAGTGACAAGACGCTTTCGGCCATCTGTTCCAGGATGCGTAAATGATTCCCGTCGGTCGTTGGGAAACGGTACATGCGAGACATGGTGCCCCCAAACACTGTGACACAAACAGAGAAAATAGATCTATAAAAAGAAATCAATTGTGCCTGGCTGTTTTTAATTAGATGCCAAAGGATCTGTAGAAGACTTAATTTCTAGATATTTTTGGACCCCTTGATTTCACTTCTGCTATTAATAATAGAGTGCCCTTGAGCTGGGGTAGGCCGTTATAAAACATAATTTTTTCAGAAAATTATTAAGAAAAAAATGGAAGTATATGTCACAGTTCTTTCAAAAATGGTATCTTCATATGTTATGATATTTTAACATAAAATGTGTTATTTTAAAGAATGTAGGACTGATTATGATGACCATTGCATTTTTCCTACAATGGTGGTCATTGGGTCCCAACTGTTATCTGATTTGTCTTTAACCAACAAAATAAAGCTATAGAGGTTTGTAACAACTAAAGACTGAATTATCCCTTTAAAGATTACTGAAACGTAGAAAATTTAGATAATCATTTGAGGTTAAGGTCAAAGATGCGGCTTCCAGACCAGCTTGATCATTATTAGCATCATAAACTAACATCATAATCCAGCAACACCATTTTTCAAGTTTATAGCTATAATAAATCACTGCATGTATTGCAGTGCTGCAATGTGTTGCAAGCTCTACTTTAAGGGTTGGAAATGCTATCTGTGATTTATTTTACAGATCACTATCACATTTTCAAGTTTATATTTCCATCACAGCCAATAACTTAAAAGCAGTGAATAAGCCACTTTTCTACCAGTTGACAATTTTAGGTTTTCCTGTAGCTTAAGCAGTCGAGTTTGGAGCTAGTAATGTCATGATTATGGATTTCAATTCCAGGAAAAGAAGGTACTGTTTAAATATATATCATTCAAAATTTTTATTTCGATACATAAATGTAAATGTACCAGATCTTAAAAAGGTATCTTTCCACAGTGAGGCGTATTTTGCTCGAGCTCCCACCGATTCAGTCAGACTCTCATCTACAGAAAGGACAGTCTGCAGACACAAGCAAAAACATTCAAGTCGTCACTTTATGAGCTGTTTGTTAGCCGCATATGGGTGTTCTCTGGCTTACCCTGCCGTTGATGGTTTCTTGCAATTGTTTGATGGGTGTATGGTGATCTCTCTTCTCTTCGAGTTGCCAGGCGATTACTGTAATACTTCCTACATGATTGTTTTCTGCTGACCTGAGACAAAGGACCAAATTATTTCAATTAACAGTGCGCTTCTTTTTGACAAATGATCATGCTATGTTCACATCAAATGCAAATGAAAGGAAAATTAAATAGATACGTAAATTACGTAAATTTTTTATCAAATAATATATATTAACCATTCAAACTGGACTATGAATAGCACTGATAAATATTCATCTGATGTTTAAGTATGTAATCTGATAGTCACACAGTTTTACTGTTTCATTTGAGAGATGGCTTATTTTTAAAAATAAGAAGCCGTCAAAAAAAAAGTGTGCTGTCAAAATAAATGTCCAGTTAACCACATCTAAAAACTGCTTCTAACAATGTACAAAAAAAGTAATGTAAATAGGCTTAAAACAGTAAAAGAAAAACAAAAGATATAAGAAACTGAAATATAATAGTAAAAAAACATTGGTTCTGCGCATCTAGTATTGGGCACATAAACATCCAAATAATTGGTATTTGTATCTATATCAGTTGATCACTACATATAATGTCAATAGATAGGAATAGATGTATACACCCTGAAGGTGATGCGTGTGTGCCTTAATTGCACAAGTTTATATATTTAAACTTGCGTGAAATTCGCGCGAGGAGCGACACCTACTGTTTGATGGTTTCTGACGTATTTTTTCTGTACCATTACATAAAAATAATTTACTTCCCCAGTAGTAATAAAGAGCATTAAATATGATTGTTCGCATTTGGTGTGTGCACAGCATTACTTGCGGCAAAAGTTAGTTAATTATAGCGTAAGTGAAGCAAAGTAAAAAACATGACACGACGAGATGAGTCTTTGTGAATTCCTTGAAAATTTCTTGAAATATTTACACCTACGCGATTGCGTAACTGTGTCTCAAAAGCGCAAGTTGAAATATTTCAACTTTGAAGAATGTTTATAATCAACATTTCTTGGACCCCACTGACTGCCTCTTAGCAGAAAAAAATTATTTGTCTTTCGCATCGCCTGCAGCAAATTCAAGTCTTTGCATTGACCCTGTGTGTACTTTACCATAACGTAACGCTTGATTGGCATTTGGTGTGAACGCAGCTTAAGTAGTCTTTAGGGCTGGAAGTCTCTTTTAACAGTGTCTATTTTTTACTACCTTATTTCACATTAATAATTAGTCAACAATAAAAAAATGCAATGAATCATTTGAAAGTTGAATTACTCAACTCTTGTGATAAGAACTTGTTTTTGCAATGAATACAATGCCTAAATATACATAGATTTGCTTTTTAAGATGTTAAACAAAAGTGAGTTGGATCACCTTAGAGATAAGTTAAGTCTGTGGTTCTTTTCCAGCAGAAGTTCCTTCACTGGGAACAATGCTGAGCCAAGAAGATACATCTGAAAGGTCAAAAAATGTAAATCATCCCATTCTTATTTTGAAGCCAAACACTTCTCATTATTTTTTGTTAGTGTCTTACCGTTCCTTGTGAGCGATCCTTTACGTCATACACAGAAAGTTTGACCTGTGTGTGTTGGTTAATGTTGGATTCTTGGAAGAAAGCAACGCTACTGAGGAACATGGGATTATTTGTGCCCTGCAAAACAAACCTATACTTTTTAGAAACGTTCATCCAGCATAAAAATCAGAACTACACTGAACTATGGTGATAACTATTGTAATATTTGGGTCTGTCATACCTCAATGATCTCCGTCTGTGCATGTTTGGTCCAAAAAGCCTGAGGGGGTGTGGTACAGCTCACAGCGACAAAACTGTTGGGTTTTCGGTCCATGGATGGCGTGGACAGCTCGCTGCATACTACACAGCCACATCCAAACACGGAGGGTCAAGATGGTGTGAGGATTTTCCACAAGATGCAATGTTTATATGAATGAGATACAGCGGGCCTCGAGTGTTATGTGTTAAAGACCCCTGTTTCTCAAAGATATAATCAGACCGCTGCAGTTCAACCAATTTATTTACAACTCATGAGCGATTGAGGTGGTCACTAAATCTAAACACGGCTGCTTTAACAGTAAGACATAGAGCGCTTTGAGAAATATTAACAAGCCTGTTTAATAATGTCATAAACAGTCTTAGAGGGACAGTTACACTCAAATAAAATTCTGTCATCATTTAATCACCTTTGTGTTGTTTTAAGTCTGTCTACATTTCTAAGTTATGATGGACACAGACAAAGATATTTAAAAGAATGCTTATAACCAAACAGCTTTTGATTCTGTAACAAACCCATTTTTGAGAATGCAGGACAGCAAAAAGTTCTGGGGCACTTTTGACTACCTTCATTTTCCCCCTTATGGTGGTCAATGGGATCCAAGAACTGTTTAGTTACAGGCATTTTTTCAAATATCTTTTCGTGAAAGAATTTTTAATTTTGGGTGAACTTTCCCTTTAAGACCTATCTGTTGAATTCCAGAAAGGCTTCAAGATTCGGAATTTCTTCTTTGACATACATTACTCGGTGTGTATGACTTAAGACACTGGTGGAAACATTGTGTGTACATAGAAAAAAAACTAAACTGACCGAGACTGAATTCAAGAACTGGCTCATCAGGGTCTTGGCTGTTTCCTACACAGAGTAGAAATATATTTAGAGTATGTTTGATATTACTCATACACAAGCAGCAAAAAAATCAATAGTGAAGCCAAGCAATATCATCAAGTTTCACTACACAAATACCACTGCATACCTGCTAATGCTAGGCCAAGCATCTCGGAGGAAAGCTCCTGTGTGTCCGCTCGATACACCGACCACGGCCGTTCCCTCCGTGACATTGTGGCAGGGTACTTGGGCGACAAGGGTGTGTTATGGTTAAAATAACAGGGTCGGTGGAATCCCACACACACAGCAACTCTTCTGTGTGTGTCTATTCCCTCCTCTCTGATCTGAGAGAGAGAGAGAGAGAGAGAGAGAGAGAGAGAGAGAGAGAGAGAGAGAGAGAGAGAGAGAGAGAGAGAGAAAATAACATTTATGTACAGAATGTTATGTATGTGGAGAATTTTCTCCGTATAGGGTATATAGGATAGGTCCAAGGGTAAAGAAACTAAAAGCAACATTTCAGACATCACAACACATGGACCAGTTTTAGCCCAGATCCCTGTCGACTGATAAAATATGGGTTACTATAATTTGCTATAGTTTTTCTTATCTGACACTATTTCTCTCTAGATTTTTTCTCCTTTTGTAGCTGTTTTTCCTCGGCACCTTGGCTGCAGCTCCTCTGCCCTTTTATTGCCCGTCAGGAGGCAGCTGATATCAGCTTTAACTGCACTTATTATGAATAATATTCATTATCACCCATATATAAATGTTTGCATAATCTTTTGTTTGAGTTTTTCCTCTGTTTTCTTGTGTCTGTCAACTGTCTTTGTGTGTCTGTCTGTGTGTGCCGTGTTCTTTTTACCATTTTATTAAATGTAGTGTAAAATATTTCATGTTCAGCTGTTTTATAACATTGGAAAATATTCAAAGGGCTATATGAATAAATTTGACTTGACCTGACTTAACTTTAGTCGATAAATATTTTCAGAAAAAGAACACGCATGTAAAAAGAGGAACACTCACATAGGCGAAAAGAGACGTATAAAGGGTAATACAGGGACTTTTATATGCCAAGTCAGATGTGTATGCATCCAACATGCAAAATTAAAGATAGTTCACACAAAAATACAAATTCGGCCCTCTTTAAGTCACCTTTTAAGTTGTTTTAAAAATGTATTTATCTCTTTGTTCTGATGCATAAAGATAAAGATATTTGGACGAATGCTTATAACCAACCAGTTCTTGGACCCCAATAACTACCACAGTACGAAATTTTATTAATTAATTTTTGTTCTATTTAACACAAAATTAAGTATTTTGAAGAATGTAGGGCATTAAACATTTTTGACTACAGACCTTTTCCCTAATTGTTTGGTTTAAAGCATTCATCTAAACATATCTGTTATTTATGACAGAATTACAATTATTGGGTGAACTATCACTTTAAAATTACATTTGAATTATTCAGTTGCATAATCCAGTTGCCATGTCGATTATGTTTTCAAATTAACATGCTTGGAACATAACTTCAAAATGATGTTCTAAAATGTGCATTCACATGAGCATCTTTGTTCAAACTTGACGACTTTATCCAATTTTACGTTTTTTAAATAATAAATTAATATCAAAACTAACAATCTCCAAATATATATCCCCAAAATTTGTTGAAGCATGTCCTTCTTGGTAGGGCTGTGCAGTAAATCTAAATTACATCATAATTGTAATAAAATCAGCAATGTGGAGGCGAAAGATGTTTAGAACACACAATAAAAATGAATTTTGGAAAACTATTATAGATTCTGTGATTGTTTTATCAGCAGGGTACTAATACCGTACTGTGCTATTTAAATAAAAAAATGAATTTCAAAATGTTCACACCCAAAACAAAGTCAAAGACTATTATTTTTGTTCTATTAATTGTAAAAAGTAGAAATGGACATTCAGAACGAATAAAAATAAGACACCAGATAACTTTACTCTGATGATTCCTGTCCTCTCCCCTCTAAATATGTCATTTAAATGTACTGGATTAGGAAGTAGACTCAAATTAAGTAGGAACATGTGGCCTAAGACAAGATATATCATATTTATATCATGGTTCAGTAGGGTTGTGCAATTAATCTCATTTTAATTTTGTCATCCAATAATTAAAAAAAAAAATTATATATATATATATATATAACCGAGCTAAAACAATTACTCTGCTGCATTAGGTTTAGCATTTCATTTGAATATATCGATATTATGTACAGTATTTGAATAAATGTATCAATATTTTATTTGATCTAAAACTTTTTTAGTAATTTAATATTGCATCAAAAAAGTGTTATTTTTCAATCAATGTACTTTTAACTAACTTCAATCTTGTTCTATTCTTGTGATTTCCACTTAGTTGTGATTAGAATATTTCGTCATAATCGTGCACCCTTATATTTTTGTGTGTTCTGATAATGTACACACAGTACGCATCAGGTTTTGCAAGCATTTGCAATAAACGTGCCTCCAGGATTAAAGATAACTTTGTCTCCTCATGTTAAAAGGCATGAATGATGTGCCGGCCCTAGTCTACCCACATCATCCGCAATGAGTCAGCCAAGAACAAGAGAAGCTCATTTGAAACCCAGTCACCGTTTGTGTAATATTGTCTCTTGCAACTGCATTCGTATACATGTCATGTATATTCTGCATAATGACACAGTACAGAGTCTCGGCCATGGACAGCTAAATAAACAGCAGTGATCACTAAAAAGTTTGTGTATGTGTGTGTGTGTATGCAGTATGTTGTGGCAGCTTGTTAACTGCACTTTTTCTGCAAGCAAGTGTCTCTGCAGTTTATATTCAGGCAGTGAAACAGAGAGAGCGAGACAGAGACGGATAGCCCTGTTCAACTCATCATCTCACCGTCTTCATTTCTTTTGCTATTCTTGTCTCCACAGTATAATGGAGAACCACCAGCAAAGACATGAGCTAAGAACGACACTTGAAATAGCTCTTAGGTAAATGTCAAGGATTGTTTTTCAAAACAAAGACAAAGAAATTTTCCATTTTTTCTTTCTGCGTGTTGCTGCCATCATACTCAGTGGGTTTTTTATACTCATCACCAAAATTCTAAAACCATACGAGTGAAACTAATGGGCTACTCACTTCCAGATATTAGTATATATATCTGTGCATCTTTTTGAAGTTGGGTATGTCTTGTTTTTTCCAATGCCAATTGATTGTAACGTTAATATGTCTCAGTTGAAGGTTGATGAAATGGTGGCAAACGTACAACAGTAGTACCCATTTACTTCTATTGTTTGGGCACAATGCATAAACGAATAACAGTGTCTGTTACAATATTTTTCAAAATATCTACTTTTGTGTGCAGAAAAAAGAAATTCAAAGGTTGGAATGACTAGATGGAAAATAACTGACAGAAGGTTTCATTATTTGGGCAAACTGTCCCTTTAAAGTAATACTTATGTCATGAATTAATAAATTTTTCTCAAATCTGTAAAAATGTCTTTATTTGGATAAACATAGAGAAGAATATTTGGATGAATGCTTGTAACCGAACAGTTCTCGGACCCCATTGACAACCAGAGAAGAAAAAATTAAGATGGTATTCAAAAGAACTTTTTGCAGTCCTTAATTCTTCAAAATATAATTCTTAAACAGAACAAAAAATAAATAAATAAATTGTACCATGGTAGCCAAAAACTGTTTGGTTTTGAGTATTTTTCCAAATTTCTTTCTCTGTGTTGATCAGAAATGTTTAAGGCTTTATAAGTTTAAGAGTAAATTATTGTTATTTAGGTGAACTATCACTTTAACTATCACATTTCTCTTAAAAGGTTAATTCAGTCTGACTTAAAGCTAAGCAATGTGCCACTGATGCAAAATTTGACCTTTACTAAATCAAACCTATTAAAACGAAAATTTTAATAAAGGAAACACTTTTTCTATAGTTTAATAGGGAAAAAAAGGTCTTAAAGTCGGAGAAACCTACTCAATACAGTAAATAATTTGATGTCAGATAATGCAAGTTCTCTCTTCTGTCAAACATTGTACATCTGGAGTAAAACTTCTTGGTTTTAATCTCATTGGGTCAGAATAAGACATCAGCACCAACGCTGAGCACCATATATAGCTCTTGGAGACCCCACCAGTTATACGAGCAAGATGAACTGGAACAGGAAGACAGGGAGATCTTTTTCCGATAATCCCCACAGACCACCTGACACACTTTTTCTTCATGTACCGTGCTGAAAATGGCATACAAATTCTAATAGCCTTTTCCAAACAAAAGTAAAAGTCCAATGTCTTCCAACACTTTGACAAGCAATGGTTTGTGTTGTCTCAGTGTCTTAATACTGTGCAGAAGGTGCTAGTGAAGGCATTTTTCGCTTCTTCTCTTGTGCTGGATGCCTCCTTCTTAGGGGCATTAAAAAGGAACTCAATACAAGACGCTGTTATACACTGTAATACAACCTTAAATGGCCAGAGATATTTTTATCTTCGTTCGATCTGCCTGGGGAACAGCTGATGATTAAAGTCATTTTAAATGATAAAACGTCTTCTGTGATGAATAATTTCTGCTGGCCTAAGAAGCTCTGTAACAGCGAGTGAGATCACAGGGTTTATCCAATAAGCCAAAGATATCCAACAGTGGGACCATGCAAAGAAAAAGCACGTCCCCATCAGCAGTCGTTTTATAATTTCTTTAAAAATAATTTTTACTTCCATGTTCCGACACACAACGGAGTAAACCTTAATTTTGCCGGTTTTGCCACAGAAACCTTTCCAAGAATGTAAAGGAAAACCCTGTCATGTACACATGCCAAGGTAACTAAGTGTGAACATACTAAATAACGGCACTTACATCCGGTCTGGGCAAGATGTAAATCATGACACCAAAGGCACTCTAATTTCAATGCATGATTCTTATCTCATATTCATTGGAAAAAAGTGAGAGTGTTTCTTAAGGAAGCAGAGAGAAGAGACTGAAGACCGTAAAGGCTAAACCCAGTTTCTCTCTCTCTCTCTCCAAGAAGGTGAGTGGCCTGAAACCCCCTCATATGCCCTTCTGTATCTCTGGCTGGACTTCCCACACAAACGGTTAACGTGATCCAGAACTGATCACCACGAACACACCGGTCTTGGTTTTCCACGGCCCACACACACATCTCATTTACAGCTGCATCACTTTCACCCCCACACACATTCAGGTTCAACTTTTTTCACAGTTGTTTAAACTCAAGTACTGTTTATAATGTCAACTAAACTAAATATACACACATTTACTAGTCTACCACAAGTTGAAGGACTCCATGATGTCCATGTGAATCTCCTGGTTTAAAAGGATCATTGCTTTTAAGTATTTTTTAGGGAGACGCACAGCTTCCACTATCTCCAGATGGCCTTACAAGCATCAGAAAGACACTAATCTGTGAGCTGGATCAGTCAACACTGCACTTAGTATAGTGTGTGATACGTAGTGACAAACAGAGAGTAACAGTGAGAAGCCTTGTTTGTGCGATTTTTTGTGTGCAAGAACAAAAAGCCTTTACCCCTCCATTTACACGCCCTGTTCATCCAATCGGAGCTTGCATAATTTCTTTAGAGGACAACCACAGATGTCCCTCTTTGAGATGAAAATGAGCATCACTCACCCAACATGGCCCCATGAACACAGCAGTACTGTTGTTTATAACAAGCTTTATGTCACACAACAGATTTTTTGGAGAAAAGAAAGTCAAATTAAATGTATTCACCTTCGTGCCTTTCAAACCCTGTCTATTTATTTTTCTCCCATGAAACACAAAACGAGATATTTGAAAATATGTCCTTTTGATTACCAACATTCTTCAAAATGCTCTATTGTGTGCAAAAGAAAGGTTTGAAATGACATAAAGGCTATCAAGGCTACTTCTTATTCTTGTAAATCCTTGGTTTAAGAAGCCATTGCTGTTACATTAACCTTTTATGTACTTGAGTTGAAAGGAGTGTTTACCAAAAGGAAGCCATGCAAACTTGAAAATGTGCAAATAAATGTGTGCTTATGCATGTTTGTGCTGTTGGAAAGTAGATGTCTGTTTTGCAGTGGCTAAGTGGTCTTAAGGGAAGTGGTTTAATGTTCGTTACATCACTTGTGGCAATGCATCAACTTGAGGAAAGTACATGAATTCAAGTGCCAAAAGGGCACACTTGAACAACAGATTTTTAACTAGACAACATATAAGGATGTGCACAACTTAGATCTCGTAACTCGTGCCTAAAATTTAAAAACACAGGTTTGCTTGGCCTAGAAGATAAGAATGATAACTTTAAAAGTGAGCAGGAATGGACATATCTAACACAGGAATATTTCAAAAAGGTTCATCTTAAAGTAATGAAAGAAATTGAAGTGTGCCTTTTTTATTTTGCTATTAAATAAACAGTATATAAATATATGACGTTATATCCAGGGACTGCCTCAGTGTCTTTTGGTTCCTTTTGGTAGGACCAGTATTACATAACACCATTCCCTTAGAGGAGCATATGGATGAAGAAGACGAGCAGAATTTAAAACCATCACTAAAGTGATTTCCTTTCTGGGCAGAAATATAAACAGACTGACAGACTCTCTTTTAAGCTCCACATGGTCTTATTATATCCCATATACAAGGCTATATCACGTATACAGAACTGTTGCATAACTATCAGTCATTTTGGAGGTATCCCTATATGAGCAAGAACATGCCCTTGCCCTAATGATGTCTAGGAGTCTTGGAAAGATAAATAGATTTTTCAAACCTGGCACAGGGCTACAGGCTTTTTCCTCCGCTGTACAACACATCTCGTAATTCTCAAATAGTGAATGTCTCCTCAGCTAGAACAGTAAATAGTTTGTTAGAGAATAGTCCTAACTGATCCGAAATCTGTTGTGCTACAGACTCTTAGACTTCACTTACTTTAATGGGAACGTTTACTGTTTGGTGTTACCAGTGGACTAAGCATATGATAGAAAAAAATGATTAAAGACTCAAAAGAGAAGACACCTTTGATCTAAAAGGCTAGGGTTACTCAGATCTCAAATACATTTCTCTCTAAATATGTGTAAATAACCAGGATTAAACCCATGACTAGGGCTGCAATATTAGTCGACTAAACATTATCGATAACATCGGCAATAAGAAATTGTCAAGTAGATGTTGGATTTCAGACGATCTTTGTAAAAGCCCACAATTTAAACATTTAAATAGCATTTAAACACATTGAACCACCTTTAGTCGCTTTATAAATTTCTTTTATGTTTACATGCATTATATGTGACAGTAGAAAATCGTCCCTGTGCATTTAAAATCTGTCACAGGTCTAACACTTTGTAGAAAAGTAGGAGGAATATATTGCAAAATCTTTATACTAATAAATCATGTAACTGATCAATCATTAGAATCATTCAAATCTACATTATATAGAAAACTGTTGTAAAATGTTTACATTTATTGTTGATGTATTGACTTGCTCCTTGTATAGTATTGCATCATTAGATAAGTTTTATCGTCGCTAAGCAAAAAAAATAATTTTTATATTAAAGTATTTAAGATTTTCATCTCAAACGAATTACAATGACTCACATTTTTTCTCAGTATGTATTGTCAGAAACTATTTGAAATACCCAAATAAATAGTTTAGAGTTTCACAAAATTATTTTTTTAAATGCTGTTTTTATTATTTTATTGATTGAATTTTATATTATAAATTAGTTGAGTAAAAACACAAGACTCAATATTCAGCAAAACTATGAATCGATCAAAGCCTGATAATTATTAGTCTGCTAAATGCTTAAATGTAAATTTAAATGTTATTAATCTGAGGAAATAATCAATGATTTGTCGAACAATCACCATTATAATCGTCAGATTATTTGAATATCAAAATATTCCTTCATTTCAGCTCTACCCGCTGAGCTACAGGAAAACAATCCTCTGTGTAACAAAATCATCCACGATTTGGACGACAAAAGGGTCAATAAATGCTATTTTTGGCAGTGAACTATTCTTTAAGCAGGTCCCGTGACATGAGACTGAAATGCTGATCTCAGCAGAGGGGGAAGTTAAGTGTAAAAAGAGAGTTTGACTCCTAACCCTAGGGTTTGGTTCAAGTCTTGGGTCGGTAATACCATGAAAGCATAAATGGCTGGCCACCTACTGACCTTCACTACTGAGTGTGTGCACTTTGGATTGGTTTAATGCAGATAACAAATTCTATTATGGGTCTCCATACTTGGCTATATGTCACGTCACTTCTAAAGGTGACCCAATGTTGAGAGTCAGTTATTGCTGAATGTGAGGGGGGACTTGACTTTCACTCAAGGAGCAACACATTCAAATAAATTACACATGTGTTGCATGAAAGAAATTGATTACAGTAAGATTTGGAAAACTGAGTTGAATATTTTTTTTCTAACAGCAAAGACCCTTATACTGTATTAACCTGTTTATAAGGCATGCAGTCTTGTTTCCCTTTCAGCGGAGTAAGCACCACAAATCACCATGTCAAGCATGTTCAAACAGACAATGTAACACTGCCAGACAACAACAACAACAACAACAAGGGGGAAGTCATGGCCTAGTGGTTAGAGAGTTTGACCCCTAACCCTAAGACTGTGGGTTCAAGTCTCGGGCCAGCAATACCATGAGTTAGGTGCCCTTGAGCAAGGCACCAAACCCCAAACGGCTACCCGAGCGCTGCAAGATAAATGTCTGCCCACTGCTCCAGGTGTGTTCACAGTTGGTGTGTGTGTGTGTTCACTACTGTGTGTGTGTGTGTGTGTTCACAGTTGGTGTGTGTTCACTGCTGTATGTTCACTACTGTGTGTGTTCACAGTTGGTGTGTGTGTCTCACTAATGTGTATGTGTTCACGGTTGTGTGTGTGTGCTGTGTGTTCACTGCTGTGTTTGTGTTCACTACTGTGTATGTTTTCACGGTTTGTGTGTGTTTTCACGGTTTGTGTGTGTGTTCATGGTTGGTGTGTGTGTGTTCACGGTTGATGTGTGTGTGTGTGTGTGTGTGTGTGTGTGTGTGTGTGTGTGTGTGTGTGTGTGTGTGTGTGTGTGTGTGTGTGTGTGTGTGTGTGTGTGTTCATGGTTGGTGTGTGTTTGTTCACAGTTGGTGTGTGTGTCTGTGTGTGTGTTTGTTCACGGTTGGTTTGTGTTTACTGCTGTGTGTTTACTGCTGTGTGTGTTTGTGTGTGTGTGTGTGTGTGTTCACTGTTGGAAACAACAACAACAACAACAACAACAACAACAACAACAACAACAACAACAACAACAACAACAACAACAACAACAACAACAACAACAACAACGACACTGTCAAGACTGCACATAATCTGCTATTATAAGATTTTTTACACTAATGTTGACATTAAACCCTTGAGTAAACACAAGTGATATATACTGACCCTCACCTTTAAACCCAGAACAGTAAATACTCTTCATCTTTAAATCAGTGTTGAGGTACACTTAAATGTTATCAGCAGAATTTAAACTAAATCCCAGGTTTCACTTTCACAATACAGCACAGAAATGATGAAGAAGATCAATCCTGAGCAGCTTTCACTTCAGATCCCAGATTGAATGACACCCAACTGGATCAGAACGTCACCAACGGAACTTATTTCCAGTTCGGCCGCTCGCGCAGCCCACAGCAGAATGCTTCCTGTCCGCGGTTCTGCTCGTGTAACCAAACAGCCTCCAAACTCTTTCCACACATTGAGTGTACTTACATGACAGGTGGTGGCGTGTCAATCCGCGTCCACATTGGGAGAGTTGTTGATGAATCTTGGCTGCCAGATTCCACAGCTCTGACTCCTGCGCTCCTCTGCGCTGCTGCTGCAGAGCCGGGCCCCGCCCTTTGGGTGACGTCACCACGTCCGGTCCCGCCCTTTCCACGCGCTCGGTCCGCATGTACACGTGCGAGCGCGCTCACTGAGACCTGTTGTGATTACAAATATATTAAATTATTATTTAAGGATTACAATCATGTGTTTGTTTAGTATTAATAATTATTTATATGTATTGTCCTCTGCTTGTCATTGATGTTTTTTTAAGTGTACATCACTGAATGGAATTTATATATGATATAATTTTTTTTTAAATTTAATTATTTGAGAATTTTTTTGCAGAAAGTTGGCTTCAGATGGGTACATTCTTACATCTAATAACAATAATATTTTTATATTAATATTATTTATTATAATTACTTTTTTATATTATATTTGTTATTATATGTATTTTTTGGTGATACTATATGTATTGTTTTCATTACTATTACATTAACAGTTATTTTAAGCCAAAAAAGACAGAACTTGGTTTTATGTACTATTATGCCATCTTGTGGATGGTTATTCATATACATCCTGATTCTCATTTAAAATGTGTGGCACTGTCAATGGTCAACATTAAAAGCATAACACATGACAAGCATAAACAATATTGTCTGCATACTACTATAATATGCTTGCTATACAAGGCACAAAAGTTGACTTTCAAAAATAAACCCAACTTATTTAAAATTTGGGAAACGTCTGCCCAAATATAATTTATATACATTGAATTAAAAAATTATAATAATAATTATTAGACAATGTGTATCTATTGATTCTTACCATATATTGAATCCTGATCAGCTTTGTGAGGCCTTTTGATCTGGACTCCTAGATCCAGTTTCTTGTTTCTTAGGCCTTACTTGCATCTTAACCGTGTGCTTATGATCTAGCTTGTTTCATTTCCTCCAAGGTCCTGTTTCTTCATTAGCCATTCAATTATGAGCCCATGCTCTCGTCCGTTTCAGTTCGTTACCCCTCATCCGTTCCTCTGTCCGATCTGTCTGTGTTTGCTGTACTGTGCCGGTTTGCTTTTAAGTACAGTTTTGTTGGCCACACTTATAGGTCCGGACTAGAACGGTCAAAGCTTTAGTTGTGAATTTCTCTCTGCTTTTAGATTTTATTTTGTGCTTTTTACTTGTGTATTTAAATTTCTGCCATATTAAATACATTTGATCGGTGAATGACTTAATTGACCTCAGAGTTTTCCCTTGTGCATGAATGATCACCCATATTATATTGTATGATTAAGATAATGATACATATGAAAATGTAGGGTGATCTATGCAAAAGTGCAAAGAAGGTGCAAGGTTTGGTAGGGTCTTAACTTTAAAGCTTTATAAACTAAGATTGTGACTTTTTGGAGCTACGAGCCTTCCAATTCATGCTTTCATTAAAAATTTAATTATTATAAAAGTATTTAATTACTGCATATCTGTTAATTGCAATTTAATTTGTTCTGTAATTTGAAGCCTTTCTAGATTCAGTTATGCTGAACACACTTTGTGAAATTTACGATTATTTTAAATTTTGCTTATGGTAGTGGTCTGATTTTGTTGGCCAAAAACTATTAAAAATAATGTTTAAACCTTAATCAAAATTGACCAGGTCATTGTCCAGTCTCTGTTATAAGGTTATTTTGTGAAACCATGCCGTATATTTTCTTTCATCTACTTAAATAAAACACAAACATTTCATTATCATTTAAACATTAATGGAATTAATTATGACACCAATAGATCAGTTTCATGGTTAAATAAACTTTTTACACCGGCACAGCTATTTTTATTAAATATGGTAACTAAACACTGACTCCGGCAACACATGATGACAGATTCTATTTTCTATACCATTACCTCACCAGACTAGTACATAACTTAAGTCTAAAAAAATCCAACATGCTCTGATGGCAAAATGTAAGGTCTTATAAAAATTCTTTATATAAAGAATTATGAGGGTCAGACGAATATTGTAGCTTTCTTAAAAAATGATTCCTTAAAATATTGTTCCTATTGACTACATGCAGACATCTGTTCTAAAATAAGTCCCTACAGCTAGACTCTAAGAATAGTAAGGTCTGGTCTTTTTTATCATTGCATATAGCCCAGTGGACACACTAGAGACAGAACTCACATTTTGATAGAACAGCAACCTACAAAATAGACAGTTGAGATTACAAACACAACTGTAAAGTTTTGATGAAACAGACCAACAATGTGAGGCTTGCATAAGAGACAGACTGGAAGGTGATTCAGCAGCTATGCATTTGGTAGCATTAAAGTTCTTGGCTGGATTGCTCGGTGCTATAAGTTCAATGTTTTTGTTGGGGTCTCTTGGGTCGGATTATTGGCTTTTGGTTTCTGAATCCTGTGACAAAGGTGATGGGACTGTTTTGGGACTACAGAGAGTCACAGAGGTAAGTGTTCGGAATACAACCACATGGTAACCAAATAAACCTTTAAGGATTTCAACATAAAAATGAGTAAATTTACTACATAATTTTTTATTTGTGCTTCTGTAGGAAACTACATTATTGTACTGAGGTTTACACTGTGTGTGCTTTAGTCCTCTTTTATAAGTCAGTCCTGAAGTTACAAGCAACAAAATGCTTTATTGGGAATCATTTATATTTTTGTATTCATTCATATATGTTTCAATAGGATCTTTATAAAACACAACCAGAAGGAAGTTACCAGGTTGAAAATATCCTTCTGCTATATCATGAAGGGCTTTTCTGGAGATGTTCTTACCAGAAGAGTTCAAATGGAGAACAGGAAAGCGTTTTGACTTTTTGGATCAGTAAGTCAACTATTTGTGATAAAACATTAATATACTACCGATCAAAAGTTTAGAGACACTTACTCACTTCTGAATTTTTTATTGCCACATAATAAATGCATCCAAACTATGAGAATTGTTTTATATTTGATCATCCCATAGACTTTTTTGCAGAAATGTTTTTCTTTACTAAACAGATACTAAAGATCTATTTTGATGTGCTTTTTTAAGGAGTTTCTTCCTTAATATTCAGTCAGCCATCCATTTCGAAAACATTTATTTGAAAATAAATATACATTTTGTCATGAAAATCGTTTATGTTTGCTGAATAATGTTTTATGAAATATGTTTTTTGGTGCTTGTACCAAAAGTTTACAAAAAATTATAAACATTTCAATTAAGAACTTTTTGACCTGTGGTGTACTAAAACTTCATCTATTCTTATTCTAAGGGCTTAATATTTGCTGTCGATTTTTTCAGCCAATCAGCCATCGCAGAAGGTTTGCATACCAGCCTACTTGTCCCATGCTCCTTTCTCTAATAGCCTTTCAACTTCAGATTATGCCACGGGTCAGTAACCAGCCAACAAAGTGCCCAGCTGGAGTCCTTCATCTCCTGTCTTAAAAGTATCTTACTCTTTAAATTTTAGTGCAAAGAGCATTTTGGTGTGTGATTTTTTTTCTGGGAGCTACGTTGGTGTTGACCGGAGGGTTTGTCACTATCTGTGCAACCTCAAGGTCCAGTCGTCGCCTGTATGAGGCTGGAGGAGCACTTTTTTTATCAGGTGGTAAGTAAAGAAATAAAAATAAAAAAATCAAATTTGTACCTGCACATTCTTTACTGACGATTAGTATTTCTATGTGAGAACTAAATAATTTACATTTCACATGTATTCACATGGTAAAACATTGACAAATTATCGCCCAATTGACTTCTTTCTGTTAGACCTAACCATTCCTCCAAATTAAAGACTCATTTTTTTCTTTCAGGTGTCTTAATCCTGTTTGTAGTGCTGATGTTTGCTGTGTGGATGCAGGTGTCAGACTCTTTGGAGAAGTACGGCCTCCAGCGCAGGCGGTTCGTGTGTCCCAGTCTTCAGCTCAGTGTGCATTATGGTCCATCCTTTATGCTGGCTCCCACTGCTGCCTTCCTCAGCCTCCTCACTGGCCTGTTCCTTCTGATCATTTCCTTCAGCAGCAGGGCATCAATTAGGATCACAGAGAAAATGCTCCTCTCAATGCGCGAGGAATGTGTGTAGCATGGCTTTTTTTTCTCCCAATGTCCAATGGCAGAGCACTTCATTGTAACACACTGCACATGAATCTGACATTGTCCTCTAACCAGCAGTGACATTTTGTCTTCGTATTTCATTCTAGTTATCCCTGCTCACTACAACTTGCATACTTCTCATGGCAGTGTCCATGTAAAATAGCTAGAAATGTAATATTCATCAAATCTCTGTAGTGAAGTGAAGGGACGCATGGCCAAGTGATGTGCCAAATATTGGTATTTGTGCTCCTCATTTAATCCATGCACACATCGTAAACACACACCAGGAGCAGTGGTCAGCCATATTGCGGCCCCCGGGGAGCAGATGGGGGAACGTTGCCTTGTTTAAGGGACCCCCCTTAGTCTCAGGATTGAAGGTGAAGGAGAGTGCTGGTTATTCACTCCCTCCATCTAAAATCGGCGCTGATATCGAGCATCGAACCAGCAACCTTGGGGTTATGATTAAATTCTGACACTCGGAAAACACCAGGCCACGACTGCCCCCCTTCCTACTTTTATTTCCTTTTGCATCATAGAGGTTTATATTGGTATGTAGTTATATATTTGGGTTAAGGTCGATCATCTTATTTCAATGTCTGCACTGAAAATATAATAACCTAAAACAAAACTAATGTAAAATAAACTAATAAAAACTGAACGGATGTTTTTTCAGATTCATTGATGCACTGCATGGTGCGCACATTAGTTAGTCAAAGGCCTGAACATGTCAGCATCATCATAATTAAAGCAGTATTCTGTTCAGTTTTTAATGTATATATATATATATATATATATATTTGTAGAGCACGTTTTTCCAACGTGCCTTATAAAGAAGCTTAATATACATAATTAAATGATACTGGATTTTTCCTATTTGTACATTTTACAATTTAAATCTGTACAACTATTTGTATTATTCTAGATGACCAGCTGAGTATTCAAAAACTTGGAGAGTGTACCTTTAAACATTAATTTGGAGAGCAGTTGGGGGGACCGGTGCCTTGCTCAAGGAATTCACCTCAGTCAGGGTGTCACGAGTCCAAAATTCGAACCACCAGGCCACGACTGCCCCCACAACTTTGTCTGACTTTGACATTAAGAATTTTAATGTTCACACACACCTAGAGCACCAATGGGTCTGCGATATCCTTAAACTTATGATGTGCAATTCCATGAAAATATGATCTCTGCCATGAAAATAGAAAGTTTTTACCAATAATTTTACTATCCATATTGCACAGATATCAACATTTGGTGTTTCAGATACCCATTTGAGGGCTTGCTTTAAGTGTAATAGAAACATTTTTATTTCCAGTGCATGATTTTTTACAGTAAAGTTAGGGCTACTTTCCTGATTGTCACATCCGTAACGATACATTTCGCTCAGACATTAAACAGACACATGAAAAGAAAAATATTGTAATATTTTATGTTCTCTTAAGAGCAATCCCTTGACCATGTATTGAATATAATTGCATCTGGTCTGTACATTTTAAATCACATACATTTAAGGAATTTATCAACTTACAAAAACTGTGTCCTTTTTTGTCATGTCCATAAAGAAGGATTATTTCACTTTCTAAAATAGAAAACTTGTGCATAAAATGACATTTTTCAATGTTTAAACACTATCAATAAGAATTTTGAAAATAAAAATAGTTGGCTTAGTTCACTGGTAACAATTTTGGTAATAGCGTTTTCATATCATGTCCATAACACAAAATATCATGTCAATAGTGCCAGAATTGCCCTGATGCTTTTCGGGAACGGAGCCCTAAACAGATGTTGAGGGACCTACAGTTTATGTTTTGGGACTTTGGATGGAAATGTTCCACATTTAAAAAAACATTTAATCAAAATTAGTAGTAAAGACAAGAACATAATTTAACACACATTCACAATTTATAAAAATTATTACAATTATTTTAAAATGGATGACTGAATATCACGGCAAGAATATACTATAATTGCTCAAGGTGAGACCTTGAGAAGCTGCTTGATGACATAACAAGAAAACATTTCGATAAATTCTAAAAATTCAAATGATGACTACACTAAAGACGACAAAACGTATCATACATACATACATACATACATATGTACATATTATAAGGGTGGACAGATATCATATTGAACCCTATGGATTAGGAATAGGATGTCACTTAAGTTCATATGGGAGTCAATGCATGTAAGGGAATACTTTTGGTAATATAGTGTATATAAGGGGCAGTCGTGGCCTGGTGGTTCGAGTGTTGGAGTCGTGATCCCAAGGTCGCTGGTTCGATACTCGGTACCAGCGGGTATACCCACGACTCGAGCAAAGCACCATTCCCCCTGATTTCTCCCGGTCACCGCAGCAAGGCTGCCCACTGCTCCGTGTGTGTGTGTGTGTGTGTGTGTGTGTGTGTGTGTGTGTGTTTGTGTGTGTGTTCAAAGTGTGAGTGTGTGTTCACTTCCACTGTGTGTAGACGTCAGGTCACTTCACATGAAACAAATACATTTATATGTTTTGTTTTTTTACTTAACAATTCCCATAGTTCCCTTTGTTTTATTATATCATCCTATTAACTCTATCATTCTTCAATAATGTGTGAAAATGCATAGGTGAGTATGTGTCCCCCCAAACTTTGTAACCAGTACTGTATAGGTAACAGCAAAGACCTGTCAATAATAAATATTTTTGGAAGTAAAGAAATCACTAGATGGCAGTGTTGCATCAAGTCTTGTAAGTGTCAGTTTAATCTCACCCTGGGGATCTCTTGGACTGCTCCAAGAAACTCATCCCAGATCACTGGAACAACAGTGCTGAGATTGAAAATAAATCACAGTTTTATGAATAAGACGCGGGAGCACCGATAATAACTGTACATTTGAAATAAACATGATCCAAACCTCGATGTTAGGCCGCTTTCCTGTAAAGCCATTCTAGCATGAAGGTATCACAACGCATCGTCTATCGTCACACCTTTATAATTGGAAAAGGCAAACAGACCCCTGAGATCTTCCATGAGATGGTGCGATTTGACTTAGATGAAGTGAGGCACATCAGTGTTTAATATTTGACGCTGCTCGCCACGCCGTTAATCTGAGTCGCGAGCTTCCCGCGTATAATTACACCTGAACCTGTCACATCCGCTTCCGCCGCAGCGACCAATTTAAACCTCTCTGTCAGTCCTGAGGCCCGTCAAACCACTCGTCGCGTTGAATTGATGTTTTAAGGTAGGTTTTAATGAATAACGGAGAGTCAAATTCGCTCATACAGATTCAAATTCAATTCTTCCTTTTTTTCTGTTCCGTCTGTTGGCAGATTCATTACTCGTGCTGGCCCACACTCCCCCGCGCCATTTTTTCCCGCCGCTTGACTGTCACCCGCGCGGCTCACGCAGTTGTTCGTCCCCCTCATCACCGAGGGTCTTTGTCCCAAAGAGATAGAACTGTCCAGAACAATTACTTCTGGAGATTTAACATCACACAGAAAAGCATTTTAATCCCCGCAGTTGCTCCAGAAATGCGATTAAAACAGGTGAGGGAACAAATATCTGACGCAGTACATTCACACGGAAGGAAAAACATGCTAAGTTTGACAAAATGGCTGGACCCTTGTCAAAAAATCCTACTAGATTCTTATAAGAGAGGAGCACTTGATTCTAATAAAAATGTGAATATATTTTTATAAACTCCTGTAAGAAATACGATCAATTCTAACAAGAATCCAGTACAACGTTAAAAACCATTTCTAAGGGATTTCCTTTTACTATGGGTTTATTTTCAAATTATGACAATTTGTGTGGCTAATATAACAATAAATATGTGGATTTCTATCTGGTAAATGTTATTTTTTTATTTTGTGGTTATCATTTCTTTCCAAAGTTTGCTTTGTCATTTACTCATTCTCAAGCAAGCATTTTGTTTTAAATATAGTTCATACATCTTAAAGTTCTCAAATCAACATACATCTTGTCAATAAAAAATTACTTAGTTTTAATTGTTTTCTAAAATAACATTTTAGAATTAGAACATGGGGCGAGGATAATAAACTTGAATTAGTTACTTAAGAAAAGTAAAATAACATTAAACTTATTTTTGGTAGATTGGCAGATTTGTTTTGCTTGTTTTAAACGCAAATTTCCCTAATTATTGTCCTTTTTTTCATAAAACAAGAAAAATATCTATGGGAAAATAAATATTCATATAAGACGTTTTAGATAATTGACTAAATAAAAAAGATACAAAAATTATTTCTAAGTTGTAATTTCTTTATTTGCACACAAGAAGGTATTGAGAAAGAGACAGCAGTGGCACACATTCACTCCCATTGTTTGAACACAACACCAATGCAATTGATTGTGTGACTTGAGAAAATGGAAAGATATTTTACCTTATATTATTAAAAGTAAATGATCTTATATAAAGTAATAACCATTTTTTTGAGCATGAATACTGTTTATATGATAGCTAAATACGTGTTACATATTCGGTAAATGGTATTTGGTTTCTTTTCTATAGTGATCATTCACCCAAAATGACAATTTTAGCATTTACTCACCCTCTACACAGAACAAACTGCTAAAAATGACATTCTCACCAAGCATTTTTATCTGGTTATGTAGTTAAATGTCTAAAACTTCTTATATCAACATAGGTTTTCTTGTCAACAATAGTGACGTAATGTATTAGTCTTGTTTTATACAAGATAAGGGTGGCTTGAGAATATTTCATGATCTTATTTAAAAGTAATGACCTTTTGTATGGCCAATTTACTTAAACGCAATGATTAAACGGATATGTAAAATGTGATTGCATATGTGGTAAACGTTATTAGGGATTACGGTGTTCTCGACTTTTTTGTGGTAACTTTCCTTGTGGATAATTCACCCAAAATGTTAATTCTGTCACCTACTCTCTTGTCAATTCAAACCAGTATGACTTTCTCATGCAGAACACACTGCAAAGTATTACATTATTCCAAGCAAATGAATGGGTGGCAGTTTACAACATTCTTCAAAATATCATCTTTTGTGTTTTGTGGAAGAAAGAAACTTATACAGGTTTGAAACGACAAGAGGGTGAGTAATAAATAATTACAGAATTTTCACTTTTGGAACTATCAAGTCCACATAAAAAATGTGTGTCTCAACTACACGCTTAAAGTGTTATTTGATTCAGTTTTGTGCAAATAATCTTTTGACTTTTAAGGTTGAAATTGACTTGAAACTGCACTACATTCAGTTTTATTAAATGAAGGCCCAAGTTCATAGATGCAGGGTGGGGTTAACCACACTGCTTGTATACATAGCCTTTATAATTTAGGATCATACCATCCATCCACAGAACAAACCCAGGGGGCACAATTACCTTGCGAACTTGCTAGCCAAGAAGAGAAAATTACTGTTTCTGGATTCCTGACCTCTCAACCAGGGGACCCGATGTTGGACCACTGTCCCCTTCACAATTACGCTCCCTCCTTTTGTGCGCTGTCTGTTTATGAGTGGGCCCTCCGGAGGTCATATTGAGATGATGCTTTGTCTGGGCTTTTACTCAATAGGCCTGGGGCCTGGCATGTTTTCCCTGGAGAGGGCATTGGAAGGTTGGCTTTCATACTATAAGGGAGGAAAACGGAGTTGATTTGAGTCAGATTCGGCAGCTAGTCAGAACAGAACTGCAGTGGTGATGTGAATGCCTCCTGCATTGCGAGAATCAAACTGATATCTCATTTACTTCAGCAAACGGCTGTCCTTTAATTTTCAGTGATGCCAGCCAACTCTCTCATCCTTTTGGTTATTCTCTCTCTCTCTTGCTCACTGAGTCTGGCCAACTCTTTTAGGGTCTATAATGAGTTCTGTGATTGCTGTGCGCCCCTGTGCCCTGTGCATCCCCTCTATGCTCTGCGGCAGGTTAATGAGGATCGGGGAGATCAGCATGCCACTGTTAGACATGTCACACACGCTGAGGTGTTGAACAAACCCCTGTCCATTTTTGGCACTGAGCCTGGCAGGCCTTTTCTTGTTCAACCCTGCCAGGGCGACTTGCTGCTCTTCAGTTTTAAAAGAAACGTGTAGTTGGCATAGTGTACGTGCACTTTAGAAATTCATCCTTGTGTCAAAAAGGACTGAACCCAATTCATTGGTCAGCAACTTTTCCTATGGGTTGTTTTAACCTATTATTGGGTCAAATATCCAAATCTAATTGCTAAAAAAACTGCATGTTGTGCTATATCTGTTAAACTCTTGCGTTTTAATTCATCTTGTTTTTTCGTCCCAACTTTTAATCTGAATCGGTTATTTACCATACTTCAGACCCCGAATGACTCATTTGCCTGCTTATCAGTTATGAAATTGGCTTTTGTCCCAAGCTTACAGTGCACTCAAGCTATAAACTTAATCAGTACTCTATGCGAATTCCCTGGGAATCGAACAACAACCTTGATGCGTGTCATGGTGGAAAACGTATTAACGAAGGATATGTCAATGCTGGTAGTGTTGTAGTACTCAAGGCTGATGGTCTTGTCCTGGTCTCAGACTTAGTGATCACATGATTTTATTTAATGTACGCTCAAGACCACAACTGTGGGAATAACATTAAATTGCTGGTGCATTCTGTGATTTCAAACTTCTGGGTTTAAAAGATATTATTGACTTATTTCTTATTTAACTATTTTTATACTTTTGTTACTCGTATATAGAGAATATAAATATATATAGAGAGTTATATTTGAATTGTTGGATTTTTTTACCTACACAAACATTTATATGTTATAGTAGGTGGGTGATAAAACATAGAACATTAAACATCCTACAAATAAATGTCTGCCCATTAATTAGCCAAATTTAATTTTATTATTATTTTATTGCAACTTTGCAATGTTTTGTGCAAGGCTTGGTCTTGACTCTGGTCTCAGTCTAAACTACAACAAATAGTGGTGGTATTGGGTCTGTGTCATGGTTGTGAATTTGGAAGAACCCAGTTGCAGGCACAGTAGTTGACTTAACAAAAAGACTTTAATACCAACAAAAACACCCACAGTGGAGAAAAGACAAAAACAGAAATTCATAAAATACAAAACAAAACTTCCCACGAGGGGGCAAGAACAAAGAACACACGGATCCAAAACTACAGCCGGGCACCGGATAAACGGGCACGGGAGAAACAGGCACGGGGCAGGTGTGGGGAGTAAAGCACTGATGGGAAGATAGACTGGACAACGAGGGTGCGAGGTCAGGAGACGATACAAGAGAGCACATGGCCAGTCATAACAAACAAGGCCATGTGTCTCACACAAAACATATGGGTCTGCCATCCTGGCAGTCTGTCTGTACATGAACACTTACTTCTTTGCATTTGTACTTATAAGGATAACTTTAAAACTTCTTTGGATTCTTCACATCTCTTCCACACCACACTCTATTCTTGAGAATAAGAATGGAAAGCATGGACTGGAGGTGTGTGCGAGGATAAGAGAAAGATTAAATCCAAGTTTCTTTCATCCATGAGTGCTTTCATGTCTTTTTCCAGCAGAGTATTATCAGTGATGGTACTCATGCAGCTAGCACTGATAGAAGGAGGTTTGAAGAATGAGGAAGGATTTTACTTGCCGTCCGCTTTTGTTTTAAATTGTTTGGTCAGTAGATATATGACATCTATTCAAACATTTCTCTGATCACCGAAATTGAAAAGTGACATTGAGAACCTTGAGCACGCCGTAGAAAAGACCATTTCAGCTTTGAGATTTAAGAATCTTAGAAGGAGGGATTTACGTTTGACCTCAATACACACAAGGTTTTAATGAAACAACTGAATACAGAGGCAGCATGAAAATGTTATTAAACCCCCTCTGTTGAAAAAATTGAAAAACAACCTTCCTTCTATAGATAGGATTTTTTCACAATATTCCTGGCCCGTCTTCTAATCTCTTGTGTTCGGAGACATTTTTTTCATTAAATTTGTGTCAGGACTAATTTTGAGGCAAATGAATACAGATGTCAGGGTGCCATCGGATCCCATGGCAGGGCTCTTAATGAGATAACAGGCTTTAGTCAAAGAATTAACACTATTGAAAAAATGAGATTAGCTGAATGGATGCAGATCCGGCTGGCTTGGCTTGTGCGGAGACGTTTGCCGTATCAGACTGAGCGACCTGCGTTGCCAAATCACAAATCTATTTCCAACGTCGGTATTAATTATCAAACTAAAGCTTGGGTTGCGTGTTGATTCATCAGGGTACGCTCCTGTATTATCTCCCATTAAGCTGGAAAAAAGGAGAGATTATGTGGGCCTTCAGGGGTGTTTTATAAATTCTGTGAGACTGTTAAACCATGTCATGGACTTTGGAGGATAACACCACATTCCTTCTATGTGCGTGCTTCCTTTGCACGCACCTTTAAGCCTCAAAATTGATAATTTATTTTAGTTTTCAATTAACTCTGAGCCCTGTGTGGAGGAGTCAACTCGCGAGCATCTTCGTGAATGATATTTATGAGTGTATAGAGTGCGAAAAATGGTACTTGGTAATGTCTACCCTTTCGTGTGATGTGTTGCCATTCCTTTATTATACAATGCACCCTTGGACCGGAGGAAATATTCAACATAGTACCATAAAATCCTGAGCTATATGCCACCTAATTGGCATGTAACATAATCATGGACATAAAGGGATGTTTTCCTTTGTGATTGTGATGGGTGCTGGCAAAGCAGTTTACCCAGATGAAGGTATGCCAACTTATCCAGATCTAGATTCAACACCGTTGTGATTGGGGGAACGAGTTTAGTTTATTCGGTGGTGCATTGATTGGCAGCCTTGTCTGTGGCAGTGCCTTGCTGATTATCCCAAGCACACAGGGAGCCTATCACAATCACACAGGTAATAATCTCCCAGTTGCATGCTGCTATTTCACACATGGATGCGGCCTGTGATGAGAAAAGTATGTCGCTGTATCGATAAATAATTATGAGCGATGAGACTCTGTTCCTGTATTGGAAGTTGGCTGAAATGACTTCATAAAGCTGGGGAATTGTGGGAGAGGTGATGTCGTGACAGCATCCTTCTGCCTGCTCACAATCACCCCAAGATTATGCAGCGAGAGCACATCTTGGCGTCCAGCGTGCATGTGAGCATCTCGGGTTCGGTTGGGAGATGCTGTCTGATGTTTCATGCATTTTTCATCTGATGAGTTTTGATACGCAGATCAAAATTCGCAGATCGACGATGACACTCTGATGCGTCGCAGCGGACTCATTGTTTAAAAATGGAAGCAGAGGTGACACCTGAAGGAAAGAAATGGGAATTATGAAAGCAGGAGATGGAAAGAGTGAAAAGGAAATCACACGAGATGATAAGGTGACGGGATGAAAACATGAGAGAGAAAGTGAATGGTTGCGAGCAATGAAACTGAGGCATTGTAAACGGTCAGGTGTAAGAGCAAAAGAGTGTGGTTTAGAAAGTAGAAAGAAAGAGAGAGAGAAAAAAAGAAAGAGAGAGAAAAGAGGCGAGGGGGCAGCGGTGGATGGGAGGGGGACAAAATGAGACCAAATTTTCTTTGGCAATCTCGTTTCTCCCGCTGCAGGTGTGGGGCTATTTCACTAAAGCAGGCCAGACGCGAATGTCATTAGTTCCTAAGCCCCAGGTGAATTTGCCACTGTTCCACATGATTAACCCAGATAATTGTGTGTTGATAGCGAGCATGGTCGATGGAATACAATTTTCAGGCCAAGATTCCTAAACAAACAGCTCAGCAGAGGCTGGGAGGTGAGTTTGTTGTATGTGTGTGATTATGTGTGTACAAGGTTTATGTGCAGTGTTTGGTGAGCAGTGCCGATGGATGCCATGGTACTGTAGCTTTGGCTTTGGTTTGACATGCAGAAATCAGCAAAGCGAAATTGTTTGGGGATGTATCCTTTTAGTTCTAAAAGAATGGACAGGATGTATTGACAAGCTGGACAATTATCTTGAAAAAAACTTGCATGAAGTGGTTGTTAAATGTATTTAAATTTATCTCTTATCACTTTTATATATATAACACAATATAGAGAAACTTAAGAAGATTTACTTTAGAAGTGTACTGTGTACTTTTATTAGACAGCAGGCTTAGAGATACTATATAGTTGCTGTCATTCAAAAAGCCTCAAATTTCCAACTTAATTTATTTTTTAAATAGAAATTAAAACACTAACAACACAGTATTTCTTCTTTTAAAAAGTACAACGTTTACAAGCATTTTTAATACAAACATTAAGAAGAGTTTATAATAAGTAGTAATGTCAATTTTTTTAAAATATTTAAATATGAAGATACAAGGTTTAAAAGGGTTAGTAAAAATGTGTACTGTAGTATTTAGAACAATCCTAATGTCTAATAATAAATAATAATAATAATAATAATGTCTAAGAAATAAAGTTAGGAGTTAATTTTAACAGAACTTCCATTTTTGGGCTAAACTATCACTTTAAGAAAGGTGGAAGTATTCTAAAATTAAATTGTATTTCCATGTGCTATTTTAACCTAGGGTGTAGGGCTGCATGATTTATCTAAAAACTAATTTGGACCACAGTTATGGTTAAATCAATGATAATATCGAAAAAGCACAGTAACAGCCATAAATTTGTGTTATCAATTTGTATGTTTAAGCACTTACAACACTTTAAACTTAAAGTATAAAAAATTTCAAAACTTAAATGTAAATTTTTTTAATCAACAATATTAAAGTCAATTACAATATCAAGCTGAACAATCGACTTTTGTCCTATTTGTCATAATTTTGTAACCTTACCTCTTAACTTTTATTTCTTTTGTGGCAAAAAAACATATAACATTAACCTAACATGATGGCAGAATTGTCATTTTTAGGAAAGATTATTTTACGAGTTACAGAAACGGTAGATGTATAAATTCAACTAGGGCTTACAGCATCATTAGTTTTTGTGATCCTGTTTTGGGAAAGAAATAGTGCAGAAAGTAACACACTTAAACATGTGTCATGTTGCCAAACGATGACAAGCATTTAAGAGTATCACATCTATTTAAGTTGCAAACTTCAAACAGGTTACTAGAGTGTTTTATGATTTTTTGATTGTATTAGGATGTATAAACTTTCAGAGGTAAACTAGGCACTATGAGAGCCTGGTTTAACACTTTTAATGATCATGTTGTTTGGAATAACCTCTTGGTAAGACAAAATTATACCTGCAGTTTTTTAGGTGGTGACTCCCCACGAATGCCCCCTTTGTTCTAGTTATACCAACCGATCGTTCCATTTAGGCAAATAAAGGGTTGTGTGAGATGAGTTATAATCTCATTTTTGTTAAAAAGTTTTTATTCCAGATATTCACATTTGTGTAGTTCAAACAACTCATTGAACAGTGAAGTCTATGTAGGAATAGCCAAAACCGTTCCCTAAGATTAATTCTGTTGATTTTTTGTTTTTCATCCATATCCGTTAACCGTCATTACCCATGACAGACAACATAAACTCAAACTGAACAGAGAAACCTTTTCCACACATTATTAGTGAAACCGTGGTTAAAAGACCGTAAATATGTAAACAAGCAGTCATTAATAATATTTTCAGAAAATACATATTCATGGTATCTAAATCAAAAGGAAATGATTCCTGCATCATTTCCCTCAATATTCGCACAAATGACAAAACCCAGCCCTCAGCATCTAATATTTGCATATCATTTTAATATGAACATTTGTTGCTTTTGAAGACTTTTGAATGTTTTAAGACTTTTGTTATCTACTATGGCTGGATTTGAATGTCTTGTATTTATAGATTGATCATGGCCTTACAGTATACTTAAATCAGGCCCTGATAATTATAACCAGGTTAAGTTAAAGGCTGTATTAATGATGATAACTAAATTAATTAATAATAAAAATATTACTAAATACAAAATAATTGGCTATTTAGTTTGTGTACAATGATCCATACACATACAGTATTTGACCTCTGCCTATGATGTTGCGGTTGCCTTTTGATGTAAGACTTTTCAAAACACTTAATAAGGAAGTTAATATTGGAATGTTCTGGATTTTCTTTGGATTTGTGCAATTTTTACTTTATGGTATCCAACTACCGCAAGCACACAATACAATGAGGGAAAAACTTTTTTATTGCTCTAATAAAAGCATTAAACATGTATTAAACATGTTTTAGATTCTTTCTTTTAGAAAATTATCGGTCAAGAGTCAAAAGTACAAAATACATCTATCTAAACCAACTTTTTGACCTGCGACCTGCAAACTACCACAATCGATAAATAACTACCTTAGCGTACCTTAATGAGAAAGTCCAAACAAGATGCCTGCATTCAAAAAGTTTGCCAATAAAAATTAATAAACCAAAATGGTAACTTCAGGTGTACCATGGATAATTTTCATAAGCGTAATTACAAAAACATCATTTGAAAAGTCACAAAATTGTTATATTATCGTATTTTCTGGTATTATTGATTGTACATAGTGGTCATATATGTTTCTTTGTAGTTAATCGCACAATGTGTTTAATTGATATCTCTATTTTATTATTTTTGTTTGTCAAATCCTTCTGTTTCAAGTATGTTTTCATTTACAATGCAGTGTGCTTGGACCATTTATTTTTTATGCCACTCTAAGAGATCCCAGCACCCCCGGGCCTTTAACCATTTTTGCTTGTATCAGATAAAGTTCACTTTAGCTCTGCTCAAAAGAAACAATTATTATTTGTTCATGCGGAGTTTAAGGACCTGTCAGTGCTTGGGGTTTTATAACTTACAACATCCACCATAACATTGAACAACCTGATTTACAGCACAGCAAGGGTGTAAAGGAGGCTTGCGGTAATAACTAAACCTAAGTATGTTACTGTTTTGTAAATTGTCATTTGTTGGAAGTAAGTATGTTACATTCTAGTATACATTTAAAAGATATACTAGATAAGGAGATTCTTTATTCTTTCACCTTCTTCACCAATCTAACACAGGCCATTTTATAATGCTGAACCGATTGGCCAGTTCTAGCTACAACCTCACAGATTTTTTGTGGACGTTCAGAGATAAGAGGACAAACAGACAGTGAAAAGGGAGGAGGTGCTAGAATACAGATGATGGTGGTGAAATCGATCTCTCTTAAGATTTGATCCCTCCTTGAGAGTGCCACTCACTCAGAATAGGGACACATTCTTACTGTACATGGTAATCAAGTGCATCTATCAGACAGATTGTGGACAATAAGCTATAGAGCCGTTATATATTAACACATATTATTATAATAGTAATAAGCGACAAAAATCAAGTCGAGTAAATGTAAGGCTGGTATTGGTAATGACTGATTGTACCATGAGGTGCTCTTTTCTGTTCTGAGGACTACAGAGCGGCAGATGAAAGCTCATTACGCAGCGTGGTGAGGAGAGGCGTGCAGAGGAAGTGGTTGGGGGAAGCAGGGCGCAGGGGTGGCTAATTGGGGTGTGTGATTACACCGGCTGCTGTTAGCAGGAATTAGGCAACAACAGACCCGGCAGTACAGCTCATCATCGCAGAGAGGAGGGAGCAAGGCGACATCGCTGATATTGGCCTAATTATGCCAAACACCTTCTCTCCCGCAAGAACGCATAGCGTAACACACAGATCACATGCATGCGTTGCCTACAGGCACACACAAAAAGTACATGTCAGGTTTTTGCAATCATTTAGTTATTAGGAAACTCCAAACTTAGACAGCATGCAAGTATTCAGGATCAAATTCACCGCCTGCTGTTTAAGCTAAATTCACACCAATGCCAGAAAAGATGATCAACATTGACATTCTAAGAGAACATTTTTACGGACACACGACAGTGTTGTAAATGCGATCTGCGAATAAAGGAAATTAATAAAAAAAACTTTAGTAAGTATGCCAGGCCAGTGGGTGTGATGTGTCTCAGCTTGTCCAAAGTCCTTTTAAAAACCTGTGATCGGTATATATTCGGGCCACACAATTAATCGAAAAACTTATTGGAAGTACAATTATGGGTGAAACGATTACACAATTGCAGAAAATCTTCAATTACAGCTGTCCATTCATGTATATTTTCTGGATTTGATAGTATTTCAACTTAAGCACTAAAGACATTGGAAAATCGAAGATTGCATAACTTTTTATGTGTGCTTTAGTTTTTCCTTTAATTGTTAATGACATTTTATTATTTAGTTTTCAGATTGTTTAGAATATACCATGCAGCTGCTTCACAATAATATATATTTTCAAAAAACGTTCACATTTATTTAAAATTCACAAAACTTCAATGTAAAGTCTTTAACTGACAACAATAATCACTGTTACAATATTATGGTCAATAGGTTGTTTGCAATCACATGATTCAAATGATGCACAATATTCGTATATTGTGCAGATCATTAAGTAAATAAACCGAATGGAAAACAGAGGACAGCAAATTTTCCGCTTAACTTAAATATTTGCCTTCCATCTTATCCTTCAGACATCTTTCTGCACAAAAAAAAAGATGAAATCGTCAAAAGAGCATATCTTTATTTGTTAGTGGCTGGGTCTAAGATCTTGGTAACTGATAATCCATTGACTTTTGCCCGTGTGAGTAGCATTAGTGTTTTGGTCTTGTAGATTAACCTAACAACAATCAATAAACGCCGCTTGTTAACGCGACAGTTAACTGTTTGAGGTTAACGACTTTCAAAAATCCACTGAAAGTCCTCTAAATACATTGATTGGTGCCAAAGAAGACAGAAAAGCAATTGCAGCTCTTTGCAATTGTATTGCAGGGTAAGATAATTTTGTAGCACCTAATTAAACGGTTAATTGACGTGACGTGACGTGACGTATTGCCAAGTATGGTGTTCCATACTTGGAATTTGTGCTCTGCATTTAACCCATCCAGAAAGTGAACACACACACACTGTGAACACACACCCGGAGCAGTGGGCAGCCATGCTGCGGCGCCCGGGGAGCAGTGGGGGGGACGATGCCTTGCTCAAGGGACTCACCTCAGTCGTGGTGTTCCCACTGGTACCAAGTCTCGAACCAGCAACCTTCGGATCACAAGTCCAAGACTCGAACCACCAGGCCACAACTGCCCACAGTTGTGATGTTTGTTGTTACTTGTAATATCTGCTTTTAAATATGACGTCTCGAGGAAGACATTAACAGCTAACTTTATATAAACATTTCATATTTAAGTAATTATAACGTAACGTTACCAAAGTGGTCCCGGCAAAACCATTGCATGACTCCGCTCTTCTCAAACGGCAGACGCAGGTATCCAAACCACCTTTTCTCACAATATTCTGTCAATACCTTTACATTTACACCTTTATGAACAACAATTTTTAGAATACAATTAAAACTATTCGCTTTTTTCTCGGAATGACTGATTTGAGCATCTATATACAGCGCAAAACATAGGCATTTTGGACTTTCTACAAGTGCTTCATAGTGATTTTGATCATAATTGTGCAGTCCTAGTATATATTGCATGTGTTTAAAATCTGGAGAATGTAAATACTGTATCTCCTTAGTGTTAGTGGTGCAGTAAATCAAGCACACAGTACCATTTTATCTGGTACTTAAGTAATCACATACATGTCCCGTCTTTGGTTCACAAGTTCGCCTTAGACAATGATTACAGAAATCTGCAAGAATGTTAAGCATATTTTGGGGTGTTGTCCAGGGAGTGTGCTCTGAAGTTGGTATTCTTTACCAAAGTCAGATCACTCCCCCTCATCTGTGGATAGGGCTCCATGCTCGGTATTTGCCTGAACCCAGAACACTCCCCCTATGCTTTGGCTGAGGTAGGAAAAAGGCCAACGGTGTAGAGTTAGGGGTAGATGATGGATACTGGAAATAATCGTGAGAATGAAGGTAAGAGAGCTTGTCTATTTTTATAGTTGCTTCCTCTTAAGCTGATTGGATAGATTGTGTGATTGCTTCTGACGTGCTTGTGCATAATTATTGGCACGTGCTCCTCCCGACCTTTAAGAAAACTTAACTTTTAGAAGATCTTGCAGTTTACAATGAAGATGCCAACAGCCATTTTTTAATAACACTTGCACCCTTTTGAAAAGGAAGCAATTTTTTTGTCTGCCAAAAGGCCATTGTTATTCAATTTTTTTGCATTTTCAATTGAAAAGACACCAAGTAAACGGCCAGTAAGTAACTAGTAAGTAACAGTAACTAGTTTTCACTAGATTTTGTTCATACATTTTTGATAAATATATGTATCATATGTATCTCAAGGTCAATCTCAAGTACCACAACACATTGATATTATATGCTGGCTTTCTTTCAAACTTTCTCTTCTACTTTGCAAAAATTCCAACGTTTGGGAATATTTTTTACAATCCCTAACTGACCATCCAAGCAAAGCCTGTATTTAACCGCAGACAAGCCTTCACCTTCTATTTAACTTTCCCAAAGCTTCGCCGTTCAGGTTTTGCACCACCATCATTTCTTTCCGATTGTCCTGACAAGCAATTGATTTGCACTTTATTTCAGATCATTCTTTACCTCTGCAGAGCCTCACTGTTTGATTTCTCAGAACAAAAGCTAAGAACCACGAAGGACAGTGTGAATTAGAGAGACGTGACATTAAGAACAATGCCAGAACTCTGCTTTGATTTTGTGTCATTGGGTAATATACGCTAATACTAGGTCACCACGCCGAAGAACAGAATATCCGTGTCCATCTCTGTCTGATCTTATCACCTCTTTTGGATGGTCGCTGTCGTACTTTAAAAAAGACATCAGCAAATCTTTTGTCTTTCAATGTGATGTCAAGAGGATAGTTAAATTACACCTCATTCAAAATTCTAAACCTTGGACATTGACATTCTGAAAGAGTTCAAACTTAACTGCCTGTTTTAAGTGTTTTATTTTTATTTGTTTTGAAGTTTAGAAAGGATATTAAAAATCATGTTCTTAATGAAAAACCAGTTTTCATGATTAACAGGAACAAAACTTAATTATATTGAAGTCTATTGCTTACAGGGAAGGCTCTTCCCGCCTGAATGAAGATGGAAGAATTTGAGCTCTAACATGGGCTATAATATAACCCATGTGGTCTCTTCAGTGTGGTCCACAGGTTCACTATCAAAGCTACAGGTGCTGCACAAGTGGCAGACATCAAAAGCGCACAACCACCTAATGAAACAATGTTGCAACAACACTTGTCTTTGAACCTCATCTAGTATGGTACGACAAAAGCTCAATGAACAAACAGAAAACCACGCGGTCCTACCCCCTGGCACTTTACCCGCTTTGTTCATGAAATCATTCGCAGTTTTTTTATTTTATTACTTATAATACATTAAACGACTGCACAAGGTTAAGACACAGCAGGTGTATCCAAAAAACACAGTGTTTAAGTATTGGAAAATTTTTTGAAATAATGCGGAGGTAAAAGCATACATTAAATATAATGTAAATGGATCTTGTAGTGTTCTAAAAAATGGTAACTGTGTTCGTGAAACGGCTTACACAAAAATTTGTAATTTAAAGGTTTCTAAATGAAGTAAATATACTGTAAACAGCTTCTAAATTAAGTAAATATATTGTTATATTTTTTATTAATATAAGTGTAAAATGTTTGTGTAAATATTAGATAAATCTGATGAATTCTCATACTTTTATAAGAAGTCACCCAAAAATTGGTGTACATTAAAAACATATATCTGTAAATGAAATACTATATTTAATCACATAATATTAAAAAAGTCTTTGGGAATTGTAGAGAAATTAACTGTTTTAATTACTAAATTATTTTAGGATTTTCAACTTAACAAATCAGTTTGTTTTCCGAAGATGCTATATTTCTTACACCAAAGGAAACCAAGACCAGAAGGTGCCACAACTAAGACAGGTCCAAGACTTTATGGGCCCGACTTCAAAACAAGACCAAGACAGGCAGAGACTGACTCAAGACTAAGCCCAGCACAAAACATTCATAAAATAATAATAGAAATATCTTGGGTGATTTATTTTGCAGAAATGCATGAGTAGGATCTCTTATGTTCCATTTTATCCCCCACCTACTGTAACGTATATCATTTTATACAAAGTCCAACATCAAAGATCATCAGAAATCTCAAGATCAATCTCAAGTACAACAACACATTGATAAATTATATGTTTGCTTTCTTTCAAACTTTCTCTTCTACTTTGCAAAATTCCATGTTTGGGATGTTTTTTACAATCTCTGACTGACCATCCAAGCAAAGCCTGCATTTAACCGCAGACAAGCCTTCACCTTCTATTTAACTTTCCCAAAGCTTTGCCGTTGGTTTTGCACAACCAACAATTCTTTCCGATTGCCTTGACAAGCAATTGATTAGCACTTTATTTCAGACAATTTTTTCCTATGCAGAGCCTCAATAGACTGCACACCAGTAGGCCACTAGTTACTTATGTTTAAGAGATTTATCTTCCACTAGATGTCACTAAAGCCCTTGATAATATTTTGAAAAGCTGTTACTGTGTTTACAGTTTTTGGTTAGGCCTACTGTCCAAATATACATGCAAACCACTCTGAAGGATCTGATCTTTTTAAATTCTCTCCCCACAAAGGAGTGACAACACTATCGATGAGTTTATTAGAATATATAAACAATCAAACACACTGATCAATAGTTAAGGACACAAAATAATGCAATCTTTTATCGAGCTAGAAAAGCAAAACTCAAAGCAAGGGGTCAGGTGGATATTAGACACAATGTAATCTCCATGTAGAACAGCGCCTGGTGTAATGAAAACAGCAATCCGATCATCACCGGCCATCAGGAGAAAAACACACAACAAAGCAAAAAATAAAGAGTTTTATTATATGGCCATGAACTTGCATTTTCATGTGGTGGTGACTTGTGGCTTTCCCATATGACAAATGAAAAACAAACAAGTCGATTCATTTAAATGTAAGCTAAAATCAAATCTCAACCTTCAACTAAGACTCTCAACTGAGAGACTTCAATTTAGTTAATTTATTGTGCAATGAACATTAAGCAAAAACCCATGCACTTTATATTAATGCAAACCTCTAAACAGATCTGCGTTTTAGCCATCTGGAAGTGAATGCGTTACATGGCATGCATTAAAATAGCGTTAAATGCATATAGGCCGCTGTAAAGTGCTGAACTTTCACTATGCATGTACTGTTTATGCTCTTAAAAACATAAACAGCAGGAGTTTGAGGCCAAAAAATGAGCAGTAGATTTATTCTAAAACGACTCTAAATTGTTACTCTGAGTAGTTTATTCTGCACGCTCTGCCATCAGCTAAAAAGCATCACTTTGGAATAACTGTACATTTCTACAATCGTCTAAGTGTAAAAAAAGAGATTAAATATGTTTAATAATATGCAATTATGTATTAACAAAGAGTATAAACGATTGTAGAAATGAACAATAAGTGTCACAGAAGCAAAATTCATTGATTTCATTGCCCCAAAGGAACTGAATTTATTTGAATACAATTATGCATAAATAATTATACCAGTTTCTCCTCCATTGACATTTTGTTTTGCAAAATGCAAAATGATAATGAATAAACAACAGATAAGATATGCCTAAATATCATAATTTACATTATGCGTTATAATAGCTGGATTGTGAGATGGGAGAGTTGATTGTGAATTGCACTGTAGAAAATAGTGCATTCAATTCCTCATTTTTTACTTTTTACTGTATAATAGGGTAGAGTTTGTTCACATTTTATTATCGAATGCTGTATTCGGAGTGATTTCATTATATAACAGTTTGGCCACAATGTCTGTGATTTTAAAGTGGATTCAAAAAAGTCAAATATAATTAACGTTTTAACGTGACAAGCCAAATTAAGAATAACCATAATTTCATGTCCACAAAGACAACAAATACTTTTTTCCATTACATAATAATACCCTAACGAAAGACACATACGTACTGATGAATTTATAATCTGACGTTGTTGACAGGTTGGATCTCAGCCTACAGAACGCATAAGAACATCAAGGCAGATAATTGAACCCTATATTAAACTGCACACCATTGTTTTAAAAGGCCTGTCTGAATGTTCTTTTACCTGCTGCCAGATGACTTACATTTGCATGTCATTTGCCGCCCCTACTTTCATCTAAAATAACACTCATTGCGTAATAACAAGATGAACTGTGTTAGAAATACCTACTGATCCTCCGGTGCAGAGGTACATCTGCCTGCCTCTCCCTTCCCGCTGTACACTGTTTGGAGCAGCACAAAGGGTGATGGGCAGTCGTTAGGTGGACACTCGGGCTTTTGATTTTTAATTGTAATTGTAATCCTCTCCACTTGAGGGCTGAAAATGTGCCGTTTGAAATCTGGACGGAAGATGGAGGGGGAGAGGCGACGTTCAGAGAGGCCCTCTTCACGCTGGCGATACATTAAAAGGTTTAATCCAACTGAAATGTAAATCACAGTTCTTGAAAACAAATTAAGGGGAAAGATAACAGAGCCGCGCACCATCAATACGCCATCAGCCCGGTCTCCGCCATGGTCGGCTCCGTGCCTGAAATTAAGGCAGGCTTGTTACCATGGGTAATGGTACACTGTCAGGTGGGCTGATTGCAAGGTTATGGTAAACAGAGCAGTCAGACGGTGGCAGATGAATTGAGGAAAAGAACAGACAGGCCATCACAATCACCCGACGCTTTGGGCAGACGCACTCAGTCCCTTATAATTGTATATTCAACTTCAGTGATTTTTTTTAGGGGGCCACACATTGTGTTTCCCCGTCTGACATGATGAACAGTGTAATTGTAGAGGAAACATCAATGCCATCTCCCTTGACCCCGTGTGAGACCGAATGTGACAGAAAGAATCACACAACTAACATTGTGATTTTCTGGTCACATCCCATGAATGTGTCTTGGCTTCCCAAAAGGCCTTTGCTTGTGGAACGACTCATATTGCATAATCGAAACAAATTCACATCTGTACCACTTCAAAACTTTTAAAGTAGTATATTTCAGTCCTACTGTTGGGTCAGTCTCTGATATAACAGAGTTAAGGGTGTTTTAATGAAAGAAATACAGGTCTGCAGGTCTGCGCTACTCTTTTATCCCCAGAGGTATCATTCCCTTGTTTGGGCCTCTTTTGCTCAATTAAGGAAAGTCAGAGTTACAAATTTGTTACAAATTAGCTTGTTGAGATCCTGAAAAGTTGAGCGGGGCCACAGAAGGGCTTCAAGTAGTTTGGATGAGTGTTGCGTAGCTTGCCCCTCATCACTGGCCTGGGGCCCTGATGGTAGCGATACCCTGAGGTCTGGGGAAGAGGCTATCCTTCTGGAGCTCCCTCTCCATTAAGGAACAATCACTGCCATTGTTAGCTGTGGAAGTGATGAGATTGCAAATGGAATCCTGCTGGAGGAAACAAAGATGGTGGGATCATTTTAGTGCAACCGGAGCTCCTTGCAGGTGCCCCTCTCTACGTCTTTAATTGATCTCATTTGTTACTTATACCTCCCGATCAGGCTGCTATCACTGCAGACCCGTCACGGATGGTCCCGCCGTGTCACTGTGACGGCAAGGTGATGGGTTGCTTCGGCGTGGTTCTGGGGGGTGCGCGAGCAGGGTGAGTAACTCAGGCGGGCCACCCCTCTACTCTTACTGGCTTCATTTCAAGAATGCTTACCGTTGGGCTGAAACAGGACGCTTTCATGTCCCAATTACACCAGTGCTTCGTGTCCTTTGGTATCATGATTTCTCTTACTTTTCTCTCTAAAGCACAAAGAGGGTGATTGTACTTTGGGCAATGGCCCAAATAGGCATGTCTATTTTACAGGAAGATATTGGATCATGTGTGTATAATGCAGAAAGTATTCATTGCTCCCTAGTAGAGGTCTGTTGCAGACATATATTTATCTAACCTGTCCTTTTACCAAAATCCTCATTCCAAACTTCAACACTAAATAGCATGAGCAACAAAGAGACTGTGAAAGGAAATACGGCAATATCATTATCTGTTTGCCTTGTGTCAACAGGCTTCCTAGTTAATGTTTTCTGCCTGACTCTGTTTGCAACATGTAAAGACATGAAGTACTTCTGCCTGGGCATACCATTTGCATTACTTTGGTACTTTTGTTTACTCTAATACTTGTTATACCTTTTGCACTTTTCTAAAGTACTTCAAGGCCATTTTATTAAAGACTGTCAACCAGACTCCAAAGAACAGTACAGAATGTCTAATAGTACTTTATAAGCTTCATCTATAAACTTTCTTTAAAGATCAAAATTTCCTCCAAGTCAAACTGGGTGGGCATTTGAGCACCGCTGACTCCAGTCGACAATGGAACGTGTATATCAATGGTCCCCCACGTAACACAGACCGTCGTTCTTATCTTTTGTCTTGCTCTGTTCCGTCTCCATCTTTTCTTTGACCGTGTCACCATTTCACCAAGTCGGCGTGAGGCCGAAGACCTCGCCTGGAACCCATTGCGCAGTTGAGTTGGCTGTCAGAGGAAGTGATGGTTGCTTTACAAACCCAATTAGCGAAATTCTCTCTGATTTCCAAAACGAATCACATTTTTATTTCTCTCCATCCGTCATCTGCCAATTTCACTGGAAGTTAAAGTGCCACCAATTACTGCCCAGCGGCGCTAGCTCTGGCACAAGCGCAGCATGTTTCAGTTGTCGGGTGGCATCTTGTGTGGCTTGGTCTTTGTCAGTGGGAACGAGAATGAAATTAGACTAATAGGAGGCTTGTTTCCAGCCACTGATTAAAAGGCCTAGGAGTTCCTCGGGCATTGCCTGGATCCAGGTCTACGCATCCTCGGAGAGAAAGGAGGAGAGGAAAGGCGAGAGGTTGCTCCCGTAATGTCATTTCGGACATGAGCACGTCTGTCTCCTCAGGGTCATTTTTCCTCCGACTTACTTCTTTTCCACGAAAAACGAGAGAGGAAACGCACTCTTCCTTTGGGGTGCTAATTAAGGGGAGCATCCGAAATTAATCAACAAATTCACTTGTGCGAAGGGCGATCTGTTTGAAGGCCTGGAAACAAAGTGCACTCGAACCGGGCACAAAGAAGCCCTCGGCTATGGACTGGGAGATAAACAAGTGCACAGACGGCGATGTGACACAAAAATTCATATAAGTATCACATTTTACACTCATTTTTCATGTCAGCTTGTCACATTTAATTATAAAGGTTGATTCGCTTAAATGGTTAAGTGAGATGAGTCCGGTCATCTGAATAGCATCGTGTGGTCAACGTCTTCAGAGGTACCAAGGGAGAGCGTCAAAAAACACTAGTTTTGGAGAAGGTGCAGTTGAACAGACGCTGTGAAATAACCCCTCCACAATTGGAAAAAGGAAAACAAAAAATCTGTAAAATCTGGGGATGTTTCACAGTCTGACTTGGCCTTGTGTTAACGTCACACGCTCGCCCAAACCCTGCCATTCTGTTCGACGCCTACCACCCCCTCAGATGAACATGACACGTTCTCCCTCCAAAAAAACCCATGCATCTTCATCAGCCGCACAAGAAATGTCTTATATAACTGCTTTTATTCTTTTATCATTTTTGTCGTTCTTTCGTTCTTTTTCAAAGCGACGTCTAATTAACGGTCAGCCCTGAAGCTATTTGTGACCTTTTGCTATGTAAATACGTGCAGGCCCTGGCACACAGACTGTCAGGAAGAGCTCTGAGACAGAGACAGACCCTGTGCAGCAGGTCTCTGGGCATCTTTGGCACTTTGCTAGTGATACGACTGGGCGAGGTGTTTGTTTGATAATGGCAGTTGAATGATTTTTTGACAGGTGTTTTTGACACTACAGTCTGCTGCAGTGTGCAGCAATAGTCAGCTGTCACTCAAGTCTCTGTCTCATCCCTCTCTTATGACTGATGGTGACCCTGGTTACCGAATGTGTGCTGGAGTAGTTTTTTGGAGAGGTCAGGGTGTCTACGTTTCCATGTACAGTGTTTAGGAATGTCTTATTTATAGCCAGGGAATAATGCCTTAAGAAGAATATATTACGAAATGCTTTAAAAGCTTAATGCAAGATACAAATTATGTGATTTATATTTTGTTTCCACATGCCCAAGATTTCCTGCTTATTATTATTGTATTTACAAAAAGGTATTACGTGATTGTTTTATGTTATATTATAGATGGACAAGGAAAATAATAACACTGCCATGTTAAACACAAAAACAAAAATGTAAAACCCTGTAAACATGAAGCATAAAATACAGTAACATTATAATTTTATTTTTCATAAATAATCCTAGTTTTTTACATTTTAAATTGCATTTCATTGTGCATAAGGGTTAACAGAAGCTGCTGTGAAATTAATGCATAGCAAAATACCATAAATACATTTTTATTATTATTGTAGGATTCAGATTGTGTTTATTAATATAAAACCGACTTTACAAATAAAATTATTTAAAATGTTTTATTTTATTTCTTCTACTGGCCCTGTGTGGGGAACATTGATGTAATCAAACCTGCACATTAAATCACAAATCAACACACTCTATGTTCCTTAAATTATGTATTTATTTTCTTAAAATGAAGAAAGAATTAAAGGACATAAACAACTTCTAACGATGGATCATTATGACATATAAAAATTGTAGAAAGTACTGTGGTGTATATATATATTCTGAACTTCATTTAATGTTTGTTAAAAGCGCTTTCCGACATATTGTATTTTTATTATTATTTTGCATGTAATTTATTCAAAGATATTTTTTACAATTTGTTCATGTTAATATCGTTCTTTAATATCGTTCTATGGCATATTTTACATTTTCCTTTTGCTGCTTTTTAAGACCATAAGGCTATTTAAAATGAATCAGAAAAGGCTATATTTTTTTTAAGAAAATATAATGTTTTTGATTTTTTAAGTCCATTTTCAACTTCAAACATACATTCAGACACTGGCTCTCAGAAGGCACAAAGAAATGCCCTCATTTAGGTGAACATGACCCGGTATATATCTCTGTGCCAATTACTGAAGTTTAAGTTTAGGAATCCATGGGACAAAATAAGTTATAAGATGGCATTGTCTATGAGACAATGCAGCAACATTAGTAATGTATCCCTACATGATGTACCCCTACATGTACATGTCTTACAGTTTATATTTTTGTTGTAATATAACGGTCATAGACCGAGAGATTTCCTCTTTAAATTATACAATCTGATGTTCGGTGTAATGTTAAAGCCCTGTTACTCAAGAAATAATTCAAAAGGGTAACTGTTGCTCATCAAATACACTCATGTTTCTCTTGCTTTCCTGCCTTTATATAAGGGAAATGTTCTAGAAAGGCCTTCTGCACTTTACATGCAAATGAATTATTTTGACGTGACGTACACACAAATCTTAATTTTTGAAAATGTTTTTGACCCATTCTCGGTCCACATAGCCATTTGCAGAGTTTTTGCCCACATTAATATACATTTTTAAAAAGCAGTAAATTAGCACATCACTGAACAAGATGAATAGCAATTTGCATATTTTGAACTGTGGAGTGGTCTCATAATTAGCTAAAATCTAATGTGCTTTAATTTGGCAGAATAATCAACACTGCGTGCCAAAATAAGTAGCAGAAATTGGTTGACCCTCACTCAGGTGAAGACAGGAGAAACTTGCACATTTTCAAATACAAAAGTACAGCCCTGAAAGCCGAATTTTTAAAGGGACCAGTGACCTATGAAGTCAGTCAGCGGGCCAGCTTTAATGCTTCTACCGTGGCATGTAAATTTTGTGACTTGTATTTAATGTATGACTAATGTGCATAAATGGCTTGACACGGTTTCAATTCATATAGACGGAAATGCATTCCTGGACTTTTTTGGTTTCTCTGGAGAATTGTGTTCTTTCTGCGGAATGTGAGATTCCCTAAGTGCATAATTGGTGATTGGGTTGCTTGCGTCCCTGCTGTGTTTGCCCTATACATGAAATTAAGTTAAAGTCACAAATCCTGTGCTTATATGAGACATTAATGTAGATAGATTGCTAAGTTGATGAAACATTGTATTTTTGGCTGCAGCAGATAGTCTCTTTCTCGCATGGCATAACAGCATTTGCTGTGACCTTCGTATATGCAACCCACAGGCTTTTATGTTTGTGTCTACCGGGTAAAGGGGTGAAGGTGGCACTTTGCCCTTTTTCAGACGGACCACCTTCACCTTTTGTCTGACTGTCTGTGGCTGGGGTAAACATTCCATTTGATTGCTGATGCATAGTGACTGTTGCGCCCACAACCTTTAGGGTAATATCTCTGAATTACTTGAGATAAATAAATCTACAATACTCTACATTTACACAGCTTTTTAAAAATATTTTTAGGATGCTTGGACACTGTGGTGTTTAATTTAAGTATACAACATTCAACTTTCATGAATGTTTTAACATATGTATATTATAATAATTTTCTTGTTTATCGTATTTAGTTTTGTATATCGAGTTTAGTTTTTTTGTGGATCATATTTGTTGTGTCTTTTAAACCAGCTTCAGTGGCACAAAGCTCAAAAGTTCACCATATAGACACGATGAAAAGAAAAATAACAGCAATATTCAGGTGGCAGATAAAATAAAGATTCTTTATGAATGTAAAAATATTTTGTTTTACACCCAAATTGTTTCATATGTTTTTTTTAAATGGGAAAAGAACAGTGTATAGCTCATTATTTGATAAAATGAATTTTTGTTTTGGACTTTATGTGGACTAGAATTTGGTTCATACTCAACAAACTTGATTGAGCATGTCTCGACAAAAACACTGATACTGGTACTACTTGTGAAAATTCTTAAACAGAAGAGAATCATTACATTTATTTAGAAAATTGTGAAAAAACATGCTATTCTCCTATTTTAATGTTTACAAAAAGTTAAAAAAATCAGAAGGCCATAAAATTATGATTGCTTTGTGTGCTTCAAATGTACTAAATGACAAGCAATTCAGATGTAATTTATTTCATTAATGAATATGATAATGATAGCTAAAAATGATAATTATGTGACATAAATTAAATAACACGGTGACAAGTAGAACAACAATACAAAAGTATTTTTTATGGATAAAATAACTCTTTAATAACTCACTATGTTAAACATGAAAATTATTCTATTAAAAATAGAAAATATAGAAAATAATACTGTCTGAAAACATAAAGTTGTCATAATGAAAAGATATTGAATTATCTGAAGAAAGATCCACATCACTGGACAAAAACTATGTCACCCAGGAAATATTCTGAGCAATTATGAAGAAAGACTTGTGTTTACTAAAAAGTGATAATTAATGAAAGACAAGCTTTCCCTAATTAAGTGCAGATTTCCCCCCATCTTCTTCCTGTTAATCATCAGTGCTACTGAGTTCATTGTGTGGCAGTTTGCTGCTTGGGGTTTCCAATGGAAGAAAAACCAGAAGACAAGGGAAGAGAGATTGAAATAATTTGTTTAATTTGGAGCTGTTTAGTGGCTCAGCAGGTGAGACTGGTCTGTATGAGGGCTCCAGGGCCCAGGCTGGACCGCGGGGCCAGGGACGGACTTCCACGGTTGACTGTGTCACACCTCACTTCCCCCAAGCCGCAGAACGCCTAACACCCACCTCCCGACCTCGCTACACAAAACCAACCACTAATTATCTTGAGCCACTGCTAAGTGTAGTTCAAGATGTTTGTTGCATTATCTTTGCGGTTTCAAAGTTGAAGGACGGATGAAGAACGGGGCTGTTTGTACTGTTGTAAAGATACATTCAATTTTAAACCAAGAGTGTCAGTCAGATGCGCATGTAAGGAGATGGGAAAATGTTTTTGTGAATAATGTCAAGAACTGAAATTCTTTAAGAAGGGTGTTATGGGGGTGGAGGAAACACCTTTAATGCACAATGGGCGAGAACAGATGCTGAAGGTCAACCAGGTCAACACAAACACAGACAAACCCACGCACAGACACACACACACACACACACACACACACACACACACACACACACACACACACACACACACACACACACACACACACACACACACACACACACACACACACACACACACACACACACACACACACACACACAAAAACACTGCTTTCCACTATCTCTTCAACTGTAAAGGAGATGTGAGACTGAAGACTTTTTAGCACTTGTTATGGTATCTTTGTTGGATATCAGTAAAATATCATTAAGATTAAAATAGAAAAACTCATTATTTTGACAGATGCAATGCTTTCTTAAGTCACAAAATAAACAAGTCCTCTCTGTAGAAGCCAACAGTCAGATTATCTGCTCTGCGGTCAGGCTGGCATTTGTTGTTTACCATGGATTTTGGCTTCGTGGATTCACATCACAATACGCAGATTTAGAGGTTTTAAAGGAAGTTGTGGGGCTCAGAGCAGAAAAATGGAGACATCCCCCTTACCACTTCTCCACGTACAAACACACACACCGTCACACACTCTGTCAGCCAGTCTACCCAAACCAGATGGCTGATGCCTAGGTTGAGCTTGACTAAGCTAAAATACCTGATTACAATTCACCGATACAATTCAAATATCGTAGCCAGGCTTAAGGCTAATGCCACGGTAACAGTATCATTTATTTTTTGCCTGTAGGCTTTATCCGTGTCTTACTGGGCTGTGAGCCCCTAAACCCTTCACCAAACAGAAACAGATCAAATAATGCCATTCAATTGTTACTTAGTTTTACAGCTAAGCTCTATACCGAAGTATCATTTTTATATCTTTTCTGTTTTGGATGTTTTGACATTTTTTATTGTTTAAAACTTTTTTAAATAATATGTATATAGAACAAAAGCAACAAAAGTAAGAAAACGGTTTACTAACTTCTGGAAAATACACAAATGTTTTAGAATATAAATTTTGATGAAAAATTATGTTATTGTGGCATGGATTAATGTAATTAATAAACTAAATTTTAAGAACTGAGATATTAAAAATGTTTGTGTATTGAATATTATTGTATTGACCAAATTATTATTTAACATATTCATAGAAAGTGCATTGCAGTAAATAAAAATTGTTTGGTTAGTGATAGAGGTATTTAAGAGAGGCATAATTGTTCTAATAATAATAATAATAATAATAATAATAATAATAATAATATTAATAATAATAATAGTAATAATAATAGCAATAGTGATAATCATGATACTTATTATTATTAATCATCATAAATAATAATAATAATTAGGATTACAATAATAACAACAACAACAATAACAATAATAATATATCAATTTCAATATCAATAATGTTCTTTTTATTCAGTTTTCTTTTTCTTATTATTATCATTATATTTTCATCTTCTTATTATTATTATTATAAAACGTATACACATATTAAAAATAATACGAAATATGAATTGGTGTTCATGCTTAGTTAGCTAATCCATGGTCAATAAAACTTAGATGTGGGATTGTTATAGAAATGGAGAACAATAGTTGTCAAGATAAAGAAAGGGTGGCTGCAGAACTCCTGAACTCTAGACGTGGGGTCGGAACCACATCCAAAAACATTCATTAGCAATTCAGCTGCTTATTTTGTTTGGTTTCCCCTCTGGCTGCTAATTAATGCTTAATCAAAACTGCTCAACTGAACATCGTAGAAAATGTAATGAATATTGAAATAAGCCTAAACAAATTTTGAGAATTCTGGCAGTGTTTCTTTTCTGCAAATGCCACAGGATCTAATGTTTCCGATAACACTGTATTATAGATACATACATCTTACCAGAAATTCCTATTCAATAATGAAAAATATAATTTTATTCCTCATCCTTTTCTTTAGTTTGACAAGTATCTGAAGTGCCTGCAGGTTCTATCTTCTTGAGGTGACTTATCAGACACTGTGCCATAAAATAATCCAAGAGGATTTCATTTTCAAATGGTTTGAACTTCTTAGGCCAAAGCCAACTTTAATAATTTAGGAGTCTGCCCCATATGTCAAGGTTATCCTAACCTTTGATGATCTGCAAACTACCAAAGTTCTGAAACAAAGGAACTGTATAAGAAAGGAGGAAGACCTGGCATGTATTAACTTTTCCCTTTTATTTTGACAGTACTGTGTATTCTGTCTTACTTTGTGACTTCTAATGGAACATGATTATTAATGTTCCATTGCAAGAGAAGCTGTCATGTTTCTCTGTGCTGAACACGTGAGGTGAAAATGAATTTAAAATAAACAGTAAATCAGGCTTTTCACCATATTTTATTACGGAGTGAAATGCATTCATTTAAATTCGAAACATTCTTTTGTTCTGTTACTGATTTGTATGCACCCCAACGAACCGTAGTACATACAATTAGACTTTATTTTGGGAAACCAAACATATGTCTATTTTTACTTCTTGATAAAATTGGGAATGGCACAGAGGACATCCACTTTCAAATCTCGGTGACAATTTCCTCAAAGTTACTCAAATGCATTCTGACTCGTGACAAGGGGATGTAATTCCTAAAACAGAATATGCCCATCAGTGGACCCCCAATCTGCATAATGGGGAGAGTTCCATTTCTACTAGCAATATTTTTGACATCTCCAACTTGGAGCCGCGCTCGAGCAAAGTGAAAAACGTCGATAGTGATGAGGAGAGAAGGAGAGCAGCGGACACTTTGTGTGTGCGTGGAGGGCACACTTAGCTGAACTGACACACACACACACACACACACACACACACACACACACACACACACACACACACACACACACACACACACACACACACACACACACACACACACACACACACACACACACACACACGCAAGTTTGTCTCAGAGAAAACGAAAGCTTATTCGATATTGGCGAAGAGCTGAAGCAGTGTGGCTCTGAGGGACTAGAAAAAGGGAGCACCGTGCACCACCACAGGAAAAGCTTTTTTGGACTTTAGGTGACAGCCTGACAAAAATGACCATGCTGACATTAATTCCATCGAGCTCTTTTGCTCTAATTGTTGATTCAATTAGCTAATTACTAATTTGATTTAAGTGGCAGCCAAGAATTCATGTGTTGGGGACATAGGCAGTCGGAAGGAGAATGTACCGTGGGCCCCGTGATGGCTTGTCACACAAGGCTAACTGAGTGGTTATGAATATTTTATGAGCTCTTTGTTAATAGTTTCTGATCTGTTTATTTTTCAAGACAGTGCTCCACCATACACGCCACCGGTCCTGCGTACAACATATACAACAAACACAAGTGGGATTGAGTCAGGGATTTGCTGAAGCCGTTCTCAATGCTTTAATGGGGCATAACCAAACAAATTCTTTATATGAATAAATATCTTACTTGCTGAAATACAGCTGAAGCAAATGTAGTTTCTAAAAAAAAAATGCCACAAATAAAGAGAAATTTGAAGAGAGCATAACAGATTAAGGGAGGTATGTTTTCCAGAAAAATAGAGAAATTAATTATAAAAAAAACTTTTGAACATTGAACAGAACACTATTATTATTACTCTGAATAATAGAAATAAGGCCAGTTAAACTTTTTGGGTGAAATATAGAGAATATTTCCACCTTCGTTGGAAAGGTATTTCAAAGAGGTCAGAGGATCAAATTCCAGGGATACTCATACGAAGTGGTCTTACTCCCCCATTCAGATAAGCACACACATCAAGTTTCTTCTTATGCCTCACGCATTCAGATTCTTAAGTGCTGTACAGATTTATTTTCCTCCGATCTTTAGATGTTTGTAAGGGAATTCAGCTGTGAGAGCCTCCCCATGAATGAAAGTTTAAAGCACTGCTTTTGCTGTTCTATTATCTATGGTATTTGGACTTTTGGTTGGGTTAATCTGAAATGGCATTGTCAGTTTTAGATGGCAATAAAGAAAGTTGTGTTTTGATGGCAGGCAATGTCAAAATTTTTCTGAATAGAATAACAGAAAATCCTCTAGGATAAATTAATGTTGCTATGGTTACTGGAAATAAATATAGCTTTGCATTGAAATATGAATTTAAATGAATATTTTGATGGATTCTTCATTTATAAATGTATTCATTATTATAAATGTATTCATATTATTTGGAAGGATGGTTTGAAAGCGGTAGGTCATGAGTGTTCAAAGTAAAGAGATTTGCTCAGATGTGGAGTTGTAGAACTTTAAATGAAATAAATTTTCCTTAATATCAGAATTGTAAATATGCTTTTATCGTTGTGTTTTATTTTCATGTACGAGCAGAATTTACATTTTATAACTTTTCTGCACTGCACAAAAGAGAATAAGTATCATGGGTGTGGATGGAGGGTGTGGAGTTACAGTTTTAGGCATTTTATATTTGTATTGATAAATAAACATTATTTAAAACATCTGTCAAGCCCTGTTAAATATCGTTGGCATGGTTCAGTGGTTTTCAGAACCCTGGGCATGGAATATTTAATTATTGTACTAACTGAATAATCAAAAAGTCAATTTCCAAGCCGCAGCCTGACCGTGTTCTGGAGACAATTGCATTTGTAATATTTGTATGAGTAATATATGTCTTGCTTCTGAGTCCCACCCACAGTCTTACAAGAAGAAATATAGTGTGTTTACACTACAGAGACACTTGTTAGACCAGGTTCTGCATTTATTATTTAACTTTAGCTCTATTGATTGTCTCACTGTTATCCAGACTCAACTAATACTGATGTGCCAATGAAAATGTGTATATTTAATAATGCGGTGTTCGGTATATTTCTTACTTAATAATTTTAAGAAATAATCTGCAAATGTATTTATGCAAATAATAATACTAATCATTATAATTTATTAACAGATAATAAGAATAATAACAGCAATAATTATGATGATAGTGATAACAATAATAATAATAATAGTAACTTTAATAAAATAATAAAAATAATAATATATAAAGATTATTTGTATTTTTATTGTTGTTGTTAATTGTTACAAAAACAACAACAATAGTAATAATACAAACACAAATAATAATAATGAAAATATAAACATTGTTGTAATTATTCTTCTTATCATTTATATTTTTTATTAAGAGTAGCATTATTTTATTATGTTTTATTTTATTTTTATTATTATGCCCCTAATAATAATGCACATAAACATGCTTGTTATTACTTTATTATTATCTCAAACTTTAAATTTCGGACACTATTTATCAAGAAATATTTTAGACCATTTGAAAAAATTCTGCTGCAGTTCTTTTAAATTGTGGAACAATTTGACGTACTCATTACAACTAAACATCAATTTTATTAAAGGTCGAAGCTAAACAATTGACACCACATTTATCACAACTATTACTTTTTAAGCACATAATAAATTTATCAATTTACAAAAGACAGACACAATGTGGTATTCCCAGTGTTGTGCAGAACATACTGACCCTGTCCAAAGCTGTCTACCCCTTTCGATATACTGTTGTTGTATTTAGTGAGTTGGCTCCCCTGTGCTTGAGTGGTTGTGTGTATCTATGTATGTGTGTTTGGCAGGCAGTACCAGGCTGGGTCAAACCAGCTTAGTTCCAAGCCATCGCCTGACCTGGCTCGGTGGCGTGTTTGCCTGCTCTCAATGACCCGTATGATTTCATTACTAAGAGGTGAGACGCGCACATGTGAACGGGCTACAGTGCTTTAAGCTTAATGCCATGTTGAAGCATCCCACAGACATGCATTACCCACAAACGGGCACAGTACATACGCACATATGAGCCACTTGGACACATACAAGTGAACATTAACACAGACTTACCATTATAATATACTTTATTTCAAGCATGATGTGTTGAACTAAGTTCTAAAATCAGGTGTTAAGTCCTTATGCATGAACACCAATTGTATATTTTGCTTTTCTTTTATGCCCATATTTTCTATGTTCTGGAGACCAGAAAGTGATGTCAATCCACTAGATGGCGGTGTAGGTTTGTGCCAACCATTGTTTTAAGGGCTTAGAATGATCTTGTTCTTTTTGGCCCTAGGTGCTGAGACACACATAAAAGCCTCCTAGACCAAGCAAGACATGTGCTTTTAATTTGCCACTATTTACATGTTGTATTAAGCGATACACACCAATCAAATTCATTTACAGACCTCTCTACGGAGTTTAGTGCCCTATGTGCCAATATCGGCATTAACGTAAATTCCCTGTTTAATTGTTAACTCTTTTGTTTGGGCTTTGAGTTTCTCTTCAACACACGCTGTGTCCAGTCCGGTGTTTCAGAGATGTGCGTGTGACAGCCCTCACTGGAAGAAGTGAGTCCTGATTACAGTAATCATCCCAATGTCAGAATGAATGAGTACAGAGGAGGAGTGTACAGTGCAGCTGCCCACTTCAGCAGCACCTGACACAAAGCCCCTGTTCTCTTTCACTCTCTCTCTTTATCCGTCTCTTTTTCTGCCTTTCGCCTCCCCTAGAACCGTCAAAGGACTGTCAAAGGCAAAGGAGCTCTGACGGAGTTTAAAGGGGATAGTTCACAAAATAAAGAACAGAACATTCTGTCTTCATTTATGGTCACAAGTGTAGGTTAGGTAATGTAATGTAAGTCATAGTAATTATATCCTCATCATATTTCCTTACAAAAATATTAGAGCTTTAACATTTTTTTTTTATAAAATATGTCACAAAATATCTTACAATGTGTATTTTGCATGTCAATGTTTGGTGTGAGAGCACATACACGTGCATATATATTTAAGAATAATTTAATATCCAGCCAATGTATAATTAAATTATTAGAAATATATATAATAGTTATATATATATTTAAGAAATACTTATGTCTGTGTATGTGTGCATGTTTAGGAATTCATATAAATATGCACTTTACTTTTTATTCTGGATGCGATTAATTCTAATAGTTTTTTCTTAAAATGTACTTTGTGTTCTTCTGTGTAATGTAGAATCGTTTTTAATGCGAAGAAAGAAATTCACATGAATTAATATCAATGAATTGAAATGACTATATTCTAAGTTTTCTGATACATTCAATAAAACACCCAAAAATTCCCTATTAACTGAAAATCTCTGACCGGTATTTGCTCTTTTGCTTGGATATTACTTTTTGTGGAAGAAAATCATATGCATTTTGGAAAAAAAATGATGACAAGTCAGCGATGACAAAATCTGTGGCTAAACTATTCCTTTATCTCTTCTAATAATAAAAACACAAACATTTCTATTTTCCTGAGCTCCCTAGTTCACTTATGTATTCGACTCATCCTCAATCTCCCCTTTCTTGTTTTTTCCTCTCCTTTCTTTTGGTTTCTCTCCCTTCCCATATAGCTTTCTAATGTTCTGATGCTCCATTCTCTGTTTGCAAGATCGGAGCATAAAATGCATGGAGAGGAGAGACTGGGGGGAAATTGACTCTAACAAATAGCTTGAAAGGAATGCACAGCATATCAAACCAAAGCCCGCAAAGACAGACAAAACACCATCATTTCCTCCCAACTTCTGATGTCGATGCACAACAAAGTAGCGTGCCGATGCCAGCGGAATGAAAATGGAGACCGAATCAGTCCGTGTTTTGCCGGGCTGTCACTTTGACATGACTGGGAATTTGCCTGGCGTGTTTGGTTAGGAGAAGAGAAGAGAGGAGCTTGTTTGATTAGAATGATCTCGGTGGTGTCAGTTACTGGCTTCCCCTTCATGGGGCAGCTGAACCTGTCTTAAAGCATTCAAAAGCACTAAATAGTCTTTTTGTTCTTCTGTGTGATCGTAAACACTAAATCAAAAATGACTGGTCTGAACACGATAGGAAAATCGCTCATGTTCGGCTCTGGTTCTCTGTAACTTTGAGAAAAAACCAAGTACGCCAAATATTTGACAATGAGTCTCTTGTTTTTTGGTTTGTTTGCTTTGATAATGTTTGGGTCATGTATCGCTCACTCGCATAAAGGCCTGTCAAAGCTTCAACTGCCATTTTCTTTATTAAACATGGCTTCCCGTGAGCATAAGCGCTCTACCTGCTCCAATATGTGTGTGTGTGTGTATGCGTCCGTCACTGATATTCAGCGAATAAAGTAGTAACCTTTGCACACACAGATCAGGAGAATACTAATGTCCTGCCGCTCTGTAGTTTTAAAACAACTAAATTACCTCAGCCATCAGAGGCTACTGTGAAAATCACATAACACGCGCGCACAACCGCTCTCTTCAAAGTATGAATGCAGGGGCCAGAAGCACACCGCAAGAGAGGCGGTAATGACAGTCCATTATACGCACACATTTCAGGAGAGAAAGTAGAAAACACAACTGAGGTATAACAATGAGCTTTCAGCGTGCATCTGTGACACAAGGAAATGACTCTACTCCTTTTATTAAAGTGCTGCTTATTTTCCTGTTAAGATGCACATGTGAAGAATATTTACTTTTTCCTCGCCCCGACGTTTCTGACGGATGAAAATTCTCATTGTTTCTGCATTAATGCGAGTGCATTTAAAGAGGCGCTGTTTCTGTTCTGCCCGTAAAACGCGTAAATGTTTTGATCGCTCGCTTTTCATCACGTACACAATAAATTCCATTACTACAACTCGCTGAGGGCGTATTACAACAAGGCCGATGCTTGTCGTGGAGGTATTATAAAGCTAAACCGTAATGGATATAATCTGCCTGTTATTTTTTGAAAGCACTAATAATTTCTCTTTTCTACAACAGGTCTGTCAAGCGTGCGCTCCCGCACCTTTCTGCTATTTGATTTCCCATGGTGCCGGGGTGCTGAATCAGTCAATCATTATCTCTGCCTTAGGTGAGCCTGGATCCATGAAACAGGCTTTTTACAGGTAGTTACCTTAAAATATGCTCCCCCTGCGACTGTTGCCAAACCTGTTTTAGGTGTGCTAATGCGGCAGATTTCGCGCATAAAGGCGAACGTTGAACGGAACGTGGACCGCTAATGCTGCTTCGACGATTGGTGCCTGACAGGCCTCTGCTGAAGCAGAACTATTTCGTCCCATTACTGCTTTCTGTAATGGGTTAGCCAAAATATGCCTGTAACCCGGTGAATTAGCAATTGTGTGGTCGGTCTGGAAATGAGGGTGAGATTATGGCATGCTTGTGCAGATAACAGTCTGGTTGCGCAAACCTTGTCTATGAAACCAGGGGGCTGTTTGTTGACACATTATGTGTGGTTTTATTGGTCATTAACAAATGCACCGCCACCGAAAAGGACATGGGTCATATTTGTTTTGCAGCTCCACTGTCTCTTGTAACCCCTCGCCTTTTGTTACAAACATAGAAACAAAAATGTCCAGTATCCTCAGTTCCGTTCATCGAGAGAGTTCAGATTGCTTAAGCAAGCTTTCCTGTTGCCTGCTAGAATTTGGCGCTGATCTTTCCGATCGTATGTAAATTAAGCGAGAGGCAACAACACCAGCAACTGATCCCAAGACCTCTTGGCCCATTCCCCCCACAACAGAGTGCATTCTGGGTAATGAATTGCCCCGCTCTTGCTTATTAACCTCTCCTAATGAAATCGCTAGGACACCATTGTACCTCTAATGAACCTTCAATGACAGGACACAGCCCCATCTTTGTCCTTCGACACCACTGCTAAATTAGAATTCCTTTCTTTCCTCTTTTGCCTCCCTCTCTTTCTGTTTCTGGAGGGCAACGGGGAGATGAGCGCGTCCCAGTCGCTTTGCTATTGCCCGAGCCACGTTAAGGACAGGATAGCGGATTCCCTGGTCTAAGGGTTCGCCGTGACTGCGAGCACCCTTACATTAGCTCTGATTAGCACCTCCAGTATGGATCTGTGGCGCTAATTACTTGTGCTGTCGTGGTTCACTAAAATTGAAGTACCAGCGCCATCCCATTAGCCCTTACACTACGGAGCACACATACCTTACCGCAAGGCTGCTCGCTCGCGTCGGATACACACGCATGCATTGTTATTTAAGCCCTTTTGTGCAGATGTGGGCCCCGTCGCCCAGACTTCCTGGCCTACTTCTGGTCTGGCCCAGTTTTGGCCTGAACTTGCCGAGGAACAGCCGGAAAGTGTTTTTAAACGTGGGGTCTGGGGGGGCATAGCAACACTAGGTTCGGCGAGCTGGTGAATTTGGAGAGGAAACAAATCTCTTGGAGTTTGCCTATAGCCCCCCAGAGTGTGGAGGGCTCGCTCCTTGCTCACCCCACAGATACTAATTACAATTCACATGTCACACTTGCAGGATAATGGGAGTCAGGAAGCAGAATTAGAATATTACAGAAGCCTGCGGGGGTGTTAGTGCAGGAGAGGAAAGTGTGTCTATTTTCCCGGGAGTTGGGGGCGGGGGATAAGTTACATAGGGGTGGTGAAAATTGTCTCTATATTTGGCATCTTTATGTGTGCTTCTGCCCCTCATATCTGGCCCCGCAACCCCACGTTCACACGCCGGGTGTGCGCTGGCACTTGGAGGGCTGTCTGTTAGACTAGATGGAGTGGCATCTGCTGGGTATAGGGAAAGGGCTGGCCTGGCTGTTGGCAAGGGGTTGGCACAAGGTTGGTACACATGGCGCGCAGGGTACAGAGGGGGTGACAGATCCAGCGCCTGGCCAGACAGCATGATATCTTCAGGAATGAGACTGTATTCTCTCTCAGCTTCATTCCTTTCCTCTCACTCGCTTTCAACACCTTCTCTCGTGGGGCGCCTTTTTGTCCCGCTTTTCTGCCATTTTTGTCTGCCATCTCTCACTTGTTTCCGCCACATCTTCCGACAGTCACTTGTTCCACTCCTTCCTTCCATAATATGTGTTCTTCATCCTGACATTTTTCTCTATATATTCACTCTAAGAGAAACATTAATCTCATCGGCCCATGCGGTCGTGTTGTTCCACCCTAGGGGGACACTTACTGATTCCTCTCTCTTTCTGAGTTTCATCTATATTTTGTATTTGCATGTGTGTTTGCGCGCTGTTTGTGTGTGTGGAAGTTTTCTGATAAAACAAACACTGTTAATGAACCACTGTGCTGACATCTGCAGGAACCCAACGACTAAATTAATGCGTGCACCACATATCAAATAGGAGCCTACTGTCAGATACGGCATCTCAAAGAGAATACATAACAAGGAGAGACAGTTCGGAAAGAGCAAGAGAGAGGGAGGAAAACCACAAACCAAGCGACTGAGAAAGACTTATCAGCAGATCCTTAAGAAATAGATGCCAAAACCATGTAGAGCAGTCATGATTTGAAATCAAAAATTTCCATCCTAATATCAAAAAACCTGGAAACATCATTAAGTAACTGATATTCTCTGCATAAATCTTTTGTATAAAGACACATTTTATCACACTAAAGAGACACTTTCTCCTCTAGGTCTGCTAAATAACATTTCTCTAATCAGTATGACCATTGTCTGGGAAGAGTGAGTCTGTTCTGTAGCAAATGAATTCAGGGGTGGATGGTGATGGATGACGGGGGCAAGAACATGCTCATGTCTGACCCCGCTTCCGTCTCGGGACGATTGCTTCTCTGCCAGCCTGCTGTTGATTGACAGACTTACAGACAAGTTGTGCTTCTGTGCTGCCATTATTCACCTGATTCGATCACGCCCACTTGTAAAAGTCAGCTTGGGTTGAAATGCCAAAAGAAAGAAAAGTTAATGAAGGAAATTACAAATTTTAGAAGGCAAGGAATGTAAGTTCATTAAAATACCAATCTTTGTATTTGTAAGAACAGAACAAAATTAAACTTACTGTAGACATTCAAATCGCTTTTGGATCCTATACTCAAAAAAAGTTTTCACATTACTATATCCAATTAATAATTAAAAAATTCCAACATTTATTTGATTTACAAAATTTTGTTTGTTAATATTTGTTAAAAGTCATACGGATAAAAATAAATGTTTGAAATTTATCAAGTTATATAAAACAGACGTGAACCCTGCTTAATCTCATATGAATTTGTATGTGGATATCAATATGAAAACGCATATTAAGTCCAATTTGGCAGATTTAAACGATCGTCTTAATACATCAAGATTTTAACCAATATGGTCGCTCTTTAGTCACACTTATACCAGATAACAGCGTTGGACTTAACCATTGATGCTGGACTTTAACAACTAAATAATTGAACTAAAATGAGCAGTTTAAACATTTACAATTGTTTCATATGTGCAACTAAGCAGTATGAACCAACATAAAAAATAGAAAGTACACCAACAAACAGAAACTTGCTTACACGTTCTTATCAATTCAGCTTTAAAGCAGAGAATCTCAGGAACATTTTGCCACCTCATTTGTCCTTTTGTTAATTGACCTTTATGGTCACGGTCAGTCTTGTGTAATTTACTAATGTGTATAGTAAATTTGTCACCAACCAGTTTTGTAAGCATTAATTCTTTTTTTTCCATGAGCAGCGTGTAGATCGGAGCGATAGACACGCGGTTGTTTGTCTTTGTGATTAAAAGGCGAAGAGACTGTCCTTTTAATCAGAGAGCGTGCATTATTACAACCTTGATTAAAGCTGCCAAATCTTTACCGTTGTCACCTCTCATCAAGACAAACAGGTAGGACGCGGTTTTGATTAATTCTACTTAGTGTGAGTGTGTGAAAGAAAGAGCAAGTGTGTCCATGCGTGTGTATGCGTTTGTGTGATTGCCAAAAGGACAAATCATGACAACCATTCAAGAAATGCAAAATCACAATTGCATGTTGAGCCGATATTACTGGCTCAAGCCTTTCTCTGTAAAAGGTGATCGCATACAGTTTTTCAAACATAAGAAGTCACCTCTATTGCCAACTTTTCTCTCCTACTCTGTGCCCGCACCAGTGATTTATTACTGGATGCGGATGAGTCAGATTCTCAGTGGCTTCTAATGCCGGTGTCAGCTTCGGATTGCACACCCACATCCCGTTCGGTGATCACCTGATGCCGATCGCACAGAAAAATCTCAAGACCTGATGGCTGTGACATATTGTCGGTTCTGTTATGTTTACAAGTAATAAAATACAAAGAAAGCATTCTGGAGAATTTCTACCAAAGTTACCTTTGATTCAAAAGTCAAAAGAGATTACATCAGCTCTAACAGCTTGATTCTGGCAGAAGCCAGTGGATCAAAATCTTTCTCGTACATCTTCATGCCTCTGAATACATCGAGTACAAGAGACTACAGAGATCATGGAATGTTCATTTCTAAGATTGGTTGCAAGTGTTTAAGACTTGTTGAAGTTAAGCAGGAGGTTTTTTATTTCAGACGATGTTGTGCATACTGTTCGTCATTGTATTCTCTCTTTTCGTATTTTTTGTTCTTTTGTTTTATCTGTTTTCCCTCTTAGTTCGGGTGATAAGATACCTAAACAGCAGTAATATCTAGTCACTTTAACGCTTACTGAATACCGTGTTTGTGTTTGGTGAAGCAAAAGCTTTGATTTAAGGGTTTGTGAAGAAGGGTTCACTGGCCCTGACCTCTCCTTTAATGTCCCACACTACTGACTCCGGTTGCACGTAATTCATGCCATCAAGCAAACACACGTTTTTCTGTCTCTTGCTCCTAAGCTTTTGCCCCATACTGAGGATCGCTGACCCCTGTCACTCTACAGGGGGGCATCCCATCACACCTGGCATCAGCTAGGACCCCCACCAGCTAGTCCAGTGTAGCCCAACCTGGTCCAGCCAACCCTGGGGAGCAGGTCAGCTCAGCTCTACAGCACCTTTAGACTCCTCTGCACATACAGGTTTGAATACTTTATTCAGTCTTGAGAGGAGGTTTTGCTGACTGATTTATTTTTGAGAACCTTGAGGACATGCTTCTCTTTGTTGCTTGCTTTAATACAGAAACCCAAACTTGAGTCAAAGTCAAAGTGAAGGACAGTCTGACGCAAAATTGATTCTCAGAGAACATTTACAGCTGTTGTGTTGCATCATCATTCCAAACAACAGTTTCAAATAGTCAAAAATTAAAAGGTTTTTGTATGAACTATTTGTACATAGTAGATGTATAGGCTAATAGAGTACCTTGGAGATTATGTATTTTTGGAAGCAAACACCAAAAGCAAGTTAATATTTTTAGTTCTTTTGGGTCCATCGCTCTAAAGTCAATGAGTTTTGGTTAAATGTCTTGATTTTTAAAGCTTTATCCTTTCTTAAAAACGTCAGTTGCTGAAAAGTTTGTAATGGCGCTTATTAAACGTGATCATGTGGTTGCGACGTTGCAAGCCGGACTCATGAGAGATGGGATGTTGTCAAGGCATTTGAAATCAATTGTTGCATGTTCACGAATGTTCTGCATGTTTTCTTCTTTTTTTGTGTCACCAGCACTACTTTTAATACACAGACTGTCTGTGTATGTAAATGTGTATGATTTTAGTCAGATATCTAAAGAAGTTGTAAATAGTTGGCTAAGAGTGCGAGCATCGATGCATGGCTGCATCTTCTTACAAGTGCTTCTCCTGGAATGTTCACACTAAGGCTAGTGCTCTTTTGGGCTTTTCCACCATCTCTGATTGTTGCGCGGGTCAGATTTTGCGGATGAATGGCCAGTGAATGACTAGCTTTCGGACGTTTCTGTTTACTTCTTTGAGATTGTCCGGGGACCCATTAGAACCAATGTAAGGCCCCCTGGGGGTCCCCCGACCCCAGTTTGAAGCCACTGCTATACAATGAAGGCAACATGTGCATGTTTTCATTCTGTTTTTCGTTCTTTATATTCACATTTCACATACAAATATGTAAAAGTGTGTTTTGTCGACAACTATACACACTATGTAGCATTAGCACCTCCATCTCAATCCTCCACGGTCTCGTCCTCCTCCAGACGTGACATCATACGCGATAATCATGACTCAGCACTTGGCCCGCTCTGCCACCGAGACTGATTACACACTCATTATGTGTATAACGTCGTGTTAGGAGGTGTCTAATGCAATTTCTTAACGTACCGCATTTCAATAGCACTCCCACTCAGATATACACAAGAGCCAACCAGTGACACAAAATCAATGGGTATATATTCTCGCCCCTGTGCGAGCGTTCATCTCTCCGCTTTGTATATCCTGATGCTCACACTTGTGTGCTCAGGATGACCTCAGAAAGCTTTTAAATGAGACTAGCGTGGGTAATTAATTAATTCTTGACATAGGGCCTAAATTACAGCTATTTGACAGCTAGTTTGATGCATGCAGTGCCAGAGTGTTTGTGTGTGTGGATGCGCCGCATGTTTGTATGTGTACCGTAGCATGAGAAGGCGTCGGTGGAATAGCGTGCGTGTCACAGCAGATGTGGCTAAATTACCTCAGAGCGTCAGGTGATATGACACTGGAAACAATCACAGTAACAGTGATCTACTCAGGCTGCCGAGTGGCAGGAACACAATATAAATACCGGAGAGTGACAGACTGACAGATGGAAAGAAGGGTGGAGGAAAAGGAACGAGAGGTGTGTGAAGATAAAGACATTGGAACGACTGACAAGTCGGAGAAGAGGATGTGTGTTTATGGTTGCGTTATAGACAGGAAAGTGTGTATGGGTGCTGGTGGTATGGTGGAGCTAAAGAGCACATATTTGGAATATTGCTCAGGCTACCAGCTTAAAATAAAGTTTTAATTTAGGGACTTTCCTGAATGTTTGTTTTTTGAAGTTTTTGGAGAATCTATTGACAAAATCCAATGTAATGTGCATAAATGTCTTCAGAGGTGTATTAAACCCTTACTTAATAGGCCGCTATGTTTTATTACCTTTAATTGACCTTTATCCATCTGCATACACTGTGGGTCTTCTTACAAGGAATTCACCATATCGCACCAACATGTTTCTTAAGTAAATCTAAATGAACAAACTGCTCTACAGAACTTGTTTCTGTACCATCTTCTTTGGTAAAGAAGCGAAAACACAACTACAGCTTCCTTTTTACTGTATTTCGGAAGGGATATGAGTTTGCCGTTAGTTTTGAGTCCCAAATTTATTACGGGTTGCCAAGGTTTTCTTCAAAAATAAAAAATCATTTAAAGTAAATAAGATTTTATTTTTCAGCACTTTTTACAACTAACAATTTTGCAAAGCAGCTTTTAAGAATATATTTTGGAACAAACACTAAACTGATCTTAGGAATTGATATGCCCCTTCCACAGCTTTACCCTCAAATGTAACTTCTTTATCACTGAAACAAAACAAGATCTTATGTATTGTAAATTTGGCACCTTTTAATATAGTTATAAATTCCAGTAAGAATGTGTGACAAAAACATTAGACAACCGGACAATAAGAATGGAAAGAAATAAAAGTGCACAAAAAATAAAGTAAAAAAGCACAAAAATAAAATAAATATATTAACACTACATAAAGCAATTAATTCGAATTTAAGATTCTATGAACTGTCAAATGAATCATGAATTTGCCACCTTGTAAAATAGATACAAATTCCTGTTAGACCATTGCAAAAACAGTAGACAACTGGAAAGATTCCGATTCCAATGCCTTGACTTAACTTCAGTTGACATGTGGATCGACTGTCATAGATACTTATGGCATAGTGGTAGATTTTGAAGGTGTTACACAATCTCCAGTAAAGACTTTATTATCTAATTTACAATTCAGCTACTTTTGGATGATTTGCTTGAATTTTATGATCTCTTACATGCAGTTTTTGTATGATTTTGCACCAGTAATGTTAGATTTAGGCAGAGTTAAGGGGGGGGGCCATCAATGTTGATTATTTCTAGTAATTTTACTTTTTTTGTATGAATTCATACAAGTAAGCCACCTAGTGAAATAGTTAAGAATTTATGTGAGATCAGATTGGACTGTCACAGATAGAAAGCATTTAAAAGAGATTTGTATTATTTTTGAACAAAGCGTGTAAGTTTAGTGGTAGTTGAGATTTTTGCAGTTTCTGTATCTCAAAGTCTGTCTAGAATTTTGATAGATTTAGACAAGTCAATGTCCTGAATTCTTGTATTATTGTAATATACTCCAATTCAACTCTAGCCAACCCTTAAAGCATACAAACCAACCTGTTTGGTCTGCCTTATGAAAGTCCTATAAATCTGAAATGGTCAATTGACAAACATGTCCTACTTTGACAAATCACATTAGCCTGGAGGCATATTTATGTTTCTTTTCATGATCCAGTGTGCATTCACATACATTTAGTGAAAACTCTAAACTTTTTTTTACCAGCGTATGGAGTGTCACAACAGCTATTGTAACCCCTGTTGCCCTATGTCAGCTCATATCCAGAGTTGTTGTAGACGAGAGGTGTAAAAGACCAAGAGAATCTAGAAGTGGGTGGCGATCAATACATAATAGTGTGTGGCTTCATGGCAAAAGCAGGGATAGTATAAGACCCTGATTAATAGTGGTCATGGATGTTCTTGAAAAATCATATCTTTTTTTCCATTCAGCTGTCAGAGAAATGGACTCTTCTCACACTGGTTACCCATCGACAACTAAGAAACTCATCTCTTTTGTTCTTTACATGTTTGTGTGCAATATTAGGAGAGGAGAGTGGTTCAATGATGTTCTATAGGTTTTGGCATTTACATTGATGATCTTGATAGATGCTTTCTAACCACATTTACTTAAAATCTCAAATGAGGGTTTTCAGAATGTAGTGATACTTAGTGCTTAATTTAAACTTTGAAAAGTTATTGGTTTTGTCAGTTAATATAACACCCTGTGTGTATGTTTTATATCTTGCAGTGGTCTTAAGGAAGAGCGGAGGATCTTAAATGTGGAGAGAAGTGGAGAAACGTGAAGAACCAAGAAAGAAATGGAAAGGTTGTTAAAGGTAATGAATATGTGGACATTTATCTGACATCTATTGTTCGTATAATTACGGTCATGTTCATCTGGCTGTTTCTCTCTCTCTTACATTCTCTGTCTTTCTTTCACTGACAGACAGGGTGATTTCTCTGTACTTTGTGCCTGTAAACTCAGACTCACAGACTTCTCTCATAGACACTAATATTGAGCTGTGAATATAATGCTGATTTAAATGGTAGAGACGCTCTATTCAGTTTAAATCAGGGAGAAATAATCCTGCAGACCAGCAAGGGCTTTTCTGCTTTGTGCACACATCATTCATGAGATCTACATGTCAGAAGCGGAGATTGAAATCATCTCACATTGTGTAATAACACTGTATTCAATTGTCTTAAAATAATATGCACGTGTAGGTTCACCACAATCTACTGTATGTGTTTGTATTGAAAATGTTTTGTTTAGTTGGTCAATGTGCATTTGTGCATGTACTTAATCATTTGGGGCAAATTTGTCCCCCCCATCGGCTAAATTGTTTGTTTTCCTGTGGGATATTTGAATTAAGTATGATGCTGCTCCAATGTCCTGTAAACAGTTCTAGGCTAGTGGAGTTGGGGATTGAGGCGGGTCATTTTGAGAGCGCTAAAAGCACGCTGCATATTGCACTCAGTACCCTTCCAAGAATATTTAAATATTTTGGTGTTGATGTATAATCTGCATTATTTAAAACCAACAATGCAACTGCATCTCCCTATTTAGATAGCTAAATAAATGTGTGTGTGCGCTTAAGCGGATCAGACTAAACAGTGCATGCACTGTTAAAAATAGTTGCTGCAGTTTCTGTAGTGCAGACAGTGTCACAGAGAAGCAATTGTTACTGGAAACTGAGGTCTGTGTGACTGTCAGTCTAGTCAAAAAGGTGTTTTGAATCTGTCAGTAATAGCAACAGTATGTATTTCCACATGCTGATCACAAAAAGAGCGAGAGGCAACATTCTCCATTATATATGTTGCGACGCACCTGCTAGCAATTACTAAACCAGAGAAGAAACGTGTGGAGCTCTCTCTCTCTTTTACCACAGCCCCAGGCTCTCTAATTAAAGCCCAGAAACCTGAAGAGCTGTCAGGATCAATCTGAACCTTACACATGGCAAACCAGAACCAGCTATATGTTTGCACTGCAAACGCTCACCTGGTACCCTACGCGGGCATCCGACGGAGTTTTATGATTGCGTGTCGATCGAACCTTGTTTTTTAATTAAACACACCCTCTTGCTCTCTTTTTGAAGTGAAGTATTAATTCGTACAGTTTTGTAAAAGTTTTTCGTATAGATTGACTTAGGACATTAAATATTAAAACCAAAAGTTCTTCGCAAAATGTGACACAGGCTACTTTTATTGCTAAACAGCAATCCAGCTAGTGTTCTCGCAATATTCTTTTATGAACATCATTTGGTAAATCTCATTATTCAAGGGCCTGTGTTCTGCTATTTGAAAAATGCAAAACTCTCGGCTCTTTTGCCAAGGGTGCAGCTCAAACCAGTGTCGGTTTTTCAAGGTTGATTGAGCAGACGAGAGAACCGAAGAATAAGAATTACAAATGAATGATTTTTAAATAATGCTTTTGGTAAGGTGGTAGTTTCTGACTGGCAATACAGGATCATGAGTCGCTAGCAAATGAGTTTTTGTGGGATTTGGGGTTTCAGGTGATTGGCTGAGGGAGAGAAGTGCCCTTGCATTTATTATACGCATAGATCCAGGATCTTTTGTTGCATTCTGTACAGTGTGATGACGGATTGTTGACAAGTTTCTACAGGGGAAACGTTTCTTAAAATGTTTTCATGAAAATTATAAATGTTTCATGTTTAAACATGACAAAAGTTGCATTTTAGGCTTGAGGTTTGATCTGTCATTAATTGTTATAAATACATTTATTGCTTTCATACAGTGACAAGCGCTCTCAACATGTGTTCCCTAGGAAACAAACTCAGACCTCTAGACTACCACAATGATCTTCAGCCCTACAGGGTGAGTGAAGTGTTTTTTCAGGGACAATATTCATAAAGAAAATTTTGCTACCAAAAGGGATAGTTTAGCCAAAAATCTAAATCGTGTCCTAATTTGATCACCCTCCATTTGTTCAATTTGCAACTGAATCATTTTTGGTCACCATTGAGTCGCTTGATATTGTTTTGTCCTGCTATGAGAGTAAACAGGGATACAAAATGTCTCAATACAAACCTTCATTAAAAATCTTTTTTTAGTCAGCTCAACAAAGAAATATACAGGGTTGAAACATCTGGAAAGTGAGCAAATTCTAAATGTTTAAATTATTACTTTATTTTTGGAAATATCATGGTAAACCTTTTAAAGTTTTTAAAGCATTTTTATTATGAAAAAAACACATCTTAAATAATTACCACACCCATGACTGTCAATATTTCCTGTAAATGGACATGAGCCATCCCTTCCCCATTCTTTGGTTAGAATTGCTTTTTGGATTTTACATTTTAATTCAGTGAAATCCTATTAAGTATACTTTTCCTTTTGGTGAAATCCATGGATGGATATTTTTATCTTTAAATAAAAAAAACTAGAAAACTTGTGCATACACTGATTTTTTAATGTCACATCCATAATGTTGGAATTGCCCATATTATTTGATATAAGACAGTTTGTTTATTTAATTATCTTATTTGTTCATGTATGTGCTTTGTTGTTGTCCTTTGATATACTTTTTATTAAAATATAAAAAGTCTCCTTTTTAGATACTGTGTTTTAGACGTAAAGAAGGACATATTTGCAGACACAGGAAACAGAGCAGTGGTCTGTTCTCTCTCTCTCTTCTCTACCTCAAGCTCTCACTTTATTACCCTCCTTTGACCCCAGTTGACCGAAAGTGTCTGAATGTTTACTGATAAAAGATTTGTTTCCCCCTCCTTATATATCTTCAGAAATTTCCCACTGTTGAAACCGCAGCGTGATATTGGCACTTCCGCACATGCAGCTGACCAGCTAACAGCCGCATCACTGCCACCAGGGACCATTAATAATGCCAGTGCCCGTCTGTTTCGTACCAAGAACTGGTGGATGGAGATAGGCGAGAAGAGATCAAGACTTAAAAGGGTTTGCTCTGACAGTATCATGACGTCTGTGTGTGAGAGTATTGGGTGGTAATGAGGGGCACATATGGGACCGAGAGCTGGCCCTCGTTAACCAGTCTGAAAAAGGAAACATCCTGTCATGGGCACCAGTCTCTGGGAGGACCAGACGGGCAACACACACACACACACACACACACACACACACACACACACACACACACACACACACACACACACACACACACACACACACACACACACACACACACACACACACACACACACACACACACACACACACACACACACACACACACACACACACACACACACACACACACACACATGCACGCACACATTCAGACCCTTTTGATGATTGCAGTTCCAACTATCTCTAAGAACATACAAAAAATACAAAAAATATTGATCGATGCAACTTCATTTTCAAATAAAAGACTTATCTTGATTTTCATCTGAAAGCAATCAGATGACATACACACATTGAGGTGCTACCTGTTTGGGCGTGTTTGGGCTGGTGGAGCCCAGCTGGCACAGTGCCCCACGCTGTGGCGCCCAGAGCAGAGGACAAGAGTGCAGGCCGGTCTCTTTCTCTGAAAGACCTCACCAGCTGTCAGTACAGCCCTGACAACAGTGCCTGTCACTCAAAGCCTTTGGGATTTCTGCAGTCAGCGAGAGTTACCGAAACTGTCCCCATCTCTCTTTTGTTTGTGGACAGTAAAATGGATTATGTTGCCAGGTTGAAGCTCCTTCGGGGACCTCTATGTGGATGGAGTTAGAAGCTCGGCTCTGTTGCAGGATGCTATAGCTGTCACTTTATTTCTCTTTCTCTCAGTACCTGTTTCACCCTTTCTGGGAATGTGCTAAAACACTGCTCACAGAGTTAAGGGTGAAGTAGAGTATGGGGAACTGACAGTGAGTCTGTCTGAATCTCTCGCTCTCTCTCTTCCGCTCTCCTGTGGCTGTCACTGTCCTTTTGAAAGCGGCTGATGTCATTTCTCTGTAGCACAGCTGCCTGAGTCTGGGTCGCAGACTGCGTCTGCCGCTGTTGTGTCTCCCAAGCTGGTAGTTAACACTGTGGCAAATGCTTCAGCCGGAATGATTATCCCAATCGGCATTTCCCCTACAGTTTGCTGTTTAATTAATAGTGAAACACTTGCACCTGGTATTAAAATCAAAGAAAGACACTTTACCCATAGGGGTCAGTAGTACCTCACCATATTAACAAATGTTTATTCATTTGTGGAGACATTTTTCTTTTGGAAGGAGACTGATCACACTTACAAGTGCACATGACATTGAAAATTAAGTGTAAATGTAGCAAATCTTATTTTTGTGTGTGTGGTGAACTGGGCTGATTATTGGCGTTTTGTGAATATGGCTCGTCCCCTAAAATCACCTAAACCGTCACCCCCCTCCAGTGTCCCTCATGTTCGGCCCCAGCAGGGGACACAGGCCTCCAGCCAAATCACTGCCACATGCAAATGAGCCCTGTCCATTCAGGCTGAAACGCAAAGACAGAGGAGCGTATGGCCGACCAGCGGGACCACCCCCTCCCCCCCTAATGTCACCCGCTTGTGAGGCCGTGTACATGTAAACACACAAACTCACCCTTTAAGTACATTTTTTCTGGCATATTTCTATCACTTCCACAAACACACAACCTCACAAATACATTTTTACTTTAGAATAGGAGATATAAAAATAGGTCACAAATGACTTTTTTTTAGGTATGAATAAATCTATATACAAATAGTTTAAAGAATTTATTTCCAAAACAAAGATTTTTTTTGTTAACCGCATTTTTAATTATCAAGGCTTGATTAAAAGTTTGATATTCATTTTAATCCACAATAAAGACATGATTTTTTTAAGTTATCTTCTTTTCAGAAAAAAATTTATTCATAGTTAGATCACTTAAAAAGTTTGACTAAATGATTTACTGTCAATAATCAAACACACTTTTACACACTCAGATGAGGAGAATTCATCTTGAAGAAAAGAATGGTTCCTAAATTCCTTCAATTCAGAGAAAACTGTTTTCCCCCTTCATTTGTGCAAAAGAAATGGGTGTATTGCTTTGTTCTCATTCGGAGAGGTGAATTAAACGTCCCTCCTGCAGACAAGCATAAAAACGAAAAGCTATTCCTGCCTGAGAAGGTATCACTCCAAACACACAACATTCAATTATCTCTGTTTAAATGTTTGAAAAGCAGCTATCCTCATTATTATTATGATGCCATGGTAAACAAACACAATTATTGAGCTGTCACTCTGTCGCCAAAGAATTCCAGTGTTAATATTTGATGTCAGATTTAACAGTATTGATATGTTATCACGCAGATGAAATTATTAGGAAGCAAAACGTGCGGAATAAAGTCTTGCTTAATTTTTAGTGTTTATTAAAGCTTAAGTCTTCACGTGCAGGTCACAGTTTTGCAGTATAGCGGAATTTTATTATTATTAAATATATGATTTCCTGCTACTAATCTTAATACGTGCAACAACAATAACAATAATGATAAAATAGTATTTAAAACTAAACTTACTAATAGTTTAATAGTTTACTTATAGTTTACTAATACAATTTTAGTTTCCTAAAACCTTTTTTTTACATATAATTTAACGCCTTACTGTTACAACACAAAAATAAATCATGACCCATAAAATTTTAAAAACACAGAGAAACCTTTAATTATATCTCTTATACAACACAGTCAGATATTTATCCAGAAAAAAATACCTTACAACTGTCTTCATAACAGTTTTAGAAGATATTTTGAAAAATGTCTCAAAATAAAATCAGATTTGCATGCAAAATAAACATTATTATATTCATATAAACTAAACAAAACACAACACAAATTTCTAAAATTTTTCTTATAAACTGCAATGATTGTACTGATTTACAAAACAATCTTTGCAATCTGATGATGAATGAATGAGTGATCTAATTTTAATCCAGAAACAACATGATTTTTCACAATAAAAATTTATTTTTTGAGAAGGCTGCATTTAATTTATAATATTTAAAGATATAAAAATTTATAATTCCTGTTATTTCATCCAGAGAATCAAGCGGAAAAGAAAACTGAAAGGAATGGAATTGGGTTGATGTGAGAACATTGCCCCCAGAGGGACGTGACGGTAGATTGTGTCATGCTGTTATAACGTGACATATCTATTAAACTTGTTATCATCTTGTCTTTTTGTTTTTTCTCGCTCTGCTTTTAAGTATTGTGTTGTGGCAGTATGTCACAAGATGATATATTAATATGGTGTAAACACAGACCGCACCGAAAATAAAGTTCCCCAAGGTCAAGGTTCATCTGCTGTGTCTAGGTGGGTTACACACTTGACCCTTAAACTCTGACCTCACGGTCCAAGAGTCTCTTTCTCCGGCGATGAAGAAGTGATGGAACTCAGCTGATGTCTGAACAACCTCATAGAAACATAGAATGACACTCACACGAAAGAGAGAGAGAGAGAGAGAGAGAGAGAGATGTTACAAGAGTAAAATTGCTTCTGGACGTATTTGTGTTAAACCAATGAAAAAACAGTGTCTCACCTTTGCAGTGCATAGGTCACACTCTGCCTGGGGCTGACTTAGCATCTGGGAAACACTTACACAGAAAAGAAGAGAGAAAGAAGATACATCTTGAATGATTCCGTACAAAAGGGCTCAGGAGACCTTCCTCACGAATCATTCTGAGTCAGCCGGGTCTGTCTGTTTGTGCGTCTGCCATCTTTCTCTCTAACAGGCTGTGATAGGTGAGCACGAGAGCACGCGGCCATTGTAACGGCCTGGGCTCTTAAAAAAGCCCTCAATGGCTCGGATTCAGACATACCTCTGCTCTTCCGCCTTCATTAGCACATCTGTACGGCCGATCGGGGATGAGATGGGCCCCGGGCTTGAAAGGAGGGTGCCGCTGACAATGCTTACAGAATAGAGGGAGCTGTTTGAGTGCCAATGAATAGACATGAGTAAGAGACGGAAAGAACGAAAGAAGGGGGAGAAAGAAGAGAGGGAGGGTAAAAGCGAGAGCGAAGGGTCCGATTAATTATTGCAAGGCTGCTAGGTGCCGATCTAGCTTCTCACTCCAGTGGCTCGGTGCGGCGCTCTTGCCTCCGGCCGTGTCGACGGGCCTCATTAGCCGGCCTCTCGGGACCTGACAGAAATTGTTAGCTGGATGTGATGGCCGACTTCGCCGGCACCAGACGTCCCCCTCCACGTCCCCCTCCCCCGCGCCCCTCTTCCGGACAGGAGAGAGGATTCCTTCAACCAGCGAAAAAGGGGCCTAACAAGGCCGCCTGTACAACACCTGTAATCAAACCGCTGAAAAAAGCGCCCGGGGAGACCGGCAGGGTGGGCGTCTGATTGGAGGGCAGAGCGGCTGAAAGCTAAGGCCGATCCATAATTGATGTGTGTGCACAATTACGGGCCTCCAGACATGGGCAAAGTGTTGCACAAGAGCGCCTCAAGGATTGTCGAATTTTATCTGCCGTTGCATAAAATCAAGGTTTTCTGCGATCCGGAGACCCTTTGCAAAAAGCGGCTGGCTGATCTCCGACTCGCTCGGATAGTCTGCTTCCCGGCTTTGATTTTTTCCTTTATCTCATTCGCTTACAATTTATTAGTCTGCGTATGTTTGCGGCACTAATTTGGTCCCGGGTTTTTATCTGGGATGTTCATTTGATTTTCTCGCTTGCTGCTTTTGGCTGAGTTTATTTGCTTGGGTGTCCCGAGAGGGGACCCTCATCTTGGAAATCCGAGGGTACGTGTGCTTTGAAACAAACAGGGAAGACGAACTTTCCTTGTAATTTGGCTAACAACCTTTGGTACAGTAGATGTTTGATAGGAGTGAGGTACAGTAACACCCTTCCACATTCTGTAATGAATTCTGTCCACAGTAAATATGTCAAACGCCTTCACATGCACCCAAACAAACATTGGACCCTGACAGCCCTGTGGAGTGTGTCACCCGTGTTACATGTCCGTAAGGGATAAATGTGATAAAGCGCAGTGTACACTGATCCACATATCAGCGGTTTGACAGCGTACAGTAAATCCTGTAGGAGAGAGACAGAGAAGCTGAGAAATGGAGAATGTGGGTAAAAAAGCACTCAGAGCTCTGGGGATAATGATGGCTTTGAGGAACACAGAAACTCACTGACATTTACAAATAACAGAGCTGAGACCCTTTTATCCCATAGCTATGAGCAGTGAGTTTGTGATGAGAAAACTACATGATTTATCAGCGGAGACTTAATATAGTCATAAGATATGAAATGAAATATGATATTTGAGATTAACTTGAGTGGTGCATCTATACATCCCTGGTGAAATGAGACCTGTTAAACATTAAAATGATTTAATGATTTAGATGATTAAAATGTAAAATTGTTTCATGAAAATAAAAAGTCACTATTTACTTACTTTCTAAAATGTTGATTTTGCTGTAAACTCTCAAAAACAAAGCATCCTTATGATCCCATACAAGAATTTCACAAAAGGTATTTGTGGTGACAAAAGGTTCGTAAGAATCAAACATGTTTTTTCTATGTCATTTTTGTACAGTCAATTTTAAGAACCACTCATGGAAAAATCTACTTCAAAACTTTCGAAAAATGATTCTCTCAATAAGTAATTGTTGCAATAAGCTCTTAAACTCTTTCTAAGACAAAATAATATGAGCAAACAAACAGACGTGATACAAAATAACTTTATGCATGTTTATTAAATATGTTTAACTCTTATTTTCAAAAATACAGAATATTTTCAAACTGGTATAATATTGACAAAACAGTCTCTTTAAAATGCAATCTTCAAAGTTTCTTTTTGCCAATTTAGTTACCGCTGAACCTTCACCTGCTCCCATAGTTCTCTTTGAAAAAAGGATATTTATTTCCAATTATGAGAAGTTTTTTCAAGTTGGAACACAACATCATTATAATACAAATGATCTGATCCATCATTATGATTTGCATTTAGAAATCTCCTAAATTTTGATTTGAACCCCTAGTATTATAATAACATGCTACCACAGTATATCACCGCCTTGATGGCAAAGTAAAACAATAACTAGATATATAATTGACCTAAGTATTCAGAAACAAATGATATTAATTAGTGTTAAACAAGTCTATCTGAAAGGTCCGGAGGAGAATATTTTCAAATTAAATTAAATATTCACATACCACCAGGAAAACAAGTTTATTTAAATAGGATTAATGGATTAAATGGGGTAATGGGAGAGGTTTCAGAAATGAAAGTATCCCAAATTATAAAAAAGTATTTAATCACAATTTATTGTCTAAAATGTTCCATTTTGTAAATTATTGATTTAGTGACATAAAGGTAAAAAAAGATTAAAAGTAAAAAGGGGAAAGAGAAAGGCAGATAGACAGGACCAATGTGAGAGGTGTACATGAAGAGGCCACGTGCAGCATCCTGCAGCTGTAGTGTTGTATCTAGAGTCTTCACCCCTGGGTGTCAACAGGTGAGAGTGGGTGATAACAGCTTTTGATGTTGCCAGCCAGAATTTATACCTCCCAACTTTATTTCTTCTCCTAGACCTCTCTTCAGACTTCAAAGGCCCACCATTCGCATCTCGCTTTAATCCAGAAGCACACAGACCCTTCAGTTCAAAGCTCCTTCGCCTGCTCAGAAGCCCCCTTCCTCGAAAAACTGCAACCCAAACTTTTCCTTTCCTCCCCTTCCACAGAGTAGCAATTACATCCCCTCTCATTCGTTGACCAACCTCTGTTATTAATTAATCCTACAAAGCGGGCTCATTTCCTGCCTCTCCGATTGACAAGAGATGCGGGAACAGAGGAGGCTCCTTTCAAAGGCCTTTCGGCTCGACCAGGAAAAAAGAGTCGCGTTGAGGAGAAGAAAGACTCGCTCTGCCAAAGTGAGGAGGGCGGAGGGCACATTTGATACCATGCTACTTGGAAGTGATTGAATGCTTTGTTGCCAAGAGCTCTTTACTAATCTTCTACCTGCCAAAAAAATCTTAAGCTCCAGAAACAGAGGCTGAAGAGAGTGTGAGAGGAACCGAGAGGAACTGAGAGTCACTGTCCTGGGTGGCCGCCGGTGGATGCGTTTCTCCCTCTCATTTAAAGCGGACCTCTTCGCCCAAAAGAAAAAAAGAGTTTTTCTCAATGAGACAGTCAGTTGGAAAGGCGAAGAGAGGGAAGGGGGTGGGCATGATGAAGAGATGCAGGGAGGAGAACTGAAGCAAAAAGATGAAAGATTTTCATTCAGACGGCGTGGTTGTGACTGGAGGACGGTTAGCAGATAGTTAAATCACGAGCACTTCATTTGTGTTGGTAGTTCATTGATATGGATGCTGATCTGTGGGAGAATTCCTGGAGGCAGAGATGCTGTGCGCTGCTTACATGAGATTAAACTTAAACATGCCAACTGGATGTTTGTTTCTCAAAAACAGGACTGTGTAATGAAGATAGATCCGCCCAGAAGATTGTTTTACTTCAATTTTGAAAGTTTTTGTTTTGATTTATTTAAAGAATGTCTACTTCAATACAATCACACTTGAATTAATTTAATCCTTAATGCAACACCCAAGAGGGTCATCAAAAAGTTTGGCTTACCTATGTGGAAAAAAACTTTGAGATTCCCCAATTTTAATTTTCTAACAACAAATGAAATTAGAAGTTATTTTTATTTCAAATTGGTTGAAACATTTAGAGTTCACAGAATAAAACAACAATAATATTGGACCTATTTGGAAAAAATGAAAATGTCTTTTTAAACAGTTTCTAAATTTGATCTTAGCTGTGTGCTCTTACGCCTGCGCACGCGCACACACACACACACACACACACACACACACACACACACACACACACACACACACACACACACACACACACACACACACACACACACACACACACACACACACACACACACACACACACACACACACACACACACACACACACACACACACACACACACACACAGATAGACAAACAGACATATAGCTAAATACCTAATTAAAGAACACAATTTCAATTTGAGCTAAATTAACAAAATGAGCAATGGACTGTCATTTACAGAAATAAAAAACATATTTTCCATCAGTATATTCATGTTTATTTTGGTTTTAAAAGTCTTTGGTGTAGATTAGTGTACAAAACATATCTATAGTTATTTACATCTACTTTCATTTAATGAGTAAACCACTAACTATTCTTAAAGGACGCCTTTTGAACAACTGTTGAAATGTTTTACATATTAAAAAGTGTGTTTCATTTGATTTAACTGTGGTTTGGAAAATGCATGAATCAAGAGTACTTGGATTGACAAGTGAATTTTTAGTGCCAAGTGTAATGTTGTACAAAGTGGTAAATCTTGCTCCACTGATGTTATTTCAGATTGTTAGCTTAAATAAAGACACTGAATTACATCAGCATTACACTTCCGAAGACTGTCGACCTTAGAAAACAGTGTGATGTTTTGCTTTAGAGGTCAAGACTAGAGGTGGCGGATCCTGATGGTTAAGCCCAGTAGTTCACCGCTAATAAACAGTCACAAAACACTGACAGGTGTGAAGGCCTCTACCCTGAGCACCCCAAAGTCTCTGCACAGGAAAGCGAAAGCTAAATATTCAGCCAAAGGGATACACACAGGGGCATTCACAGGCCCTGAGCGCTGACCCCGAAAGAGCAAACCCTCCATTCACTCCCAGCACTGGCCAGATGTCTGTTTGACTGGACTTCTGATAGGTAGCGCTGTTAACCGTGCTGCACATGGCGTTCTGTGTTTTTCTATCATTCATCAAGCTGGTGTCACCAGTCGGCTCATTTTCTCCCTCCATGCCGGGTCAAGGTAAATGAAGGGTGAAAGTCTAAAGCAAACAAGATTAATGGCAACACCTGATTAAGAGTGATTTCCTTTTCCTGTCCAGTGTGTGGTCAAAAGCTGCAGTTAGCCCCGTTCATTATCCCGTTTGCTATGAAAACTGAACTTGCTGTTTTTCCAGCCAATAAAATGGGATCCTTTAACGGCTCCCGCAAAACTTGGATTCATCACGGTGGAATGCTCTGCCGGACATCTATTTATTTGAACGGTGTAGATTGCTCAGTGGGAGAAATGAATGCTGGTGCTCTGCATACAGAGAGCTTCCTTCTGGGTAATATGGTCCCACGGGAGGGTCTTATGAACCATTAACAAACTTCCCACTTCAGATGGGCAGCCATGATGGCAAGACAAACAAACAATTTAAAGAGTTAATATTCCTCTCCTGTTTGGACGGCCTGATTACTTGCATGCTAATTCTTGCAGTGCATGTCATTTATCAAACTGCCGCCCCTGCTTAGGATCAGGAACCGGTTTCACATTTTGGCAGGTTCCCCCTCTGTTAAAATCACACCATCAGATCACATTCATTGTTTGACCTCATTAATTATTAGAACTTCTCTGGACATGGAAAGATTATACTTCATATGTACTTCATTAAATTATCATTGTATTAATAGTTGTAATGCATAAGTTTGTTATGGCTTTGGTTACGGTATTGAAATAATTAAACACTAATTTAAAAATAAAAATAAAGACATTTTCTCTTTTTTAAATGTTTTAGTTCACATTAACAGCAATAACTGTAACTTATAATAATGTTTCAAAAGTAATTCTAAATTTAAGAGAATAATTGAGTCCATAGCAAAATTATTACAATAACTTTAAGGAGAACCAATATTGTTGAGTTCTCTTTCAGAGATTTTTTTATCATTTACAGGTAAAATTCAATGTTTTTCTGTAAAATAATAACAAAATTTTTCAAAAAAGTTTTTATTTTTCTATGTGCATTCATTAAAAGTTGCTCTGAAATTTTCAGACATTAAATACTCAATTAAAAAACATTTTAAAATATACATATACAGTTATAATCACATGCACTTAATATACCTTCTTTTATGTTCCTAGCTAATCCATCTGTGAATTATTCTTTAACATTTAATGTTAACCTATAATTAACCTGTAAATTATAAACTCCATTTGTACATTTTTTATTAAACAAATCTACCTTTTCTTGTTTCATGCTGCGATTGAACTTCTGCTTGGAAGCTAACTAAATTTTGTAATCTTGTACTGTACGTGTATAATGACAATCGTTGAATCTAATCTAATCTAAAACTGTATTTCGGGAAAGTTCTAAAATGTTGTTTTAATGTTAATTACAGTTTTCATGTGTCCTGTTATGCTCTAAGACGTTCACATTGCTGTCAAATATTTATGTCACTCCTGAGATCTCTCAGGATTTTTCATGACAAGATTATTGTCCATAAGTGCGGATGTTATATAAAATTTAAAATGGTATGAACAAAAATTGAAAGCTCATGTGTAGTTTATAATTTTTAAAAGTCTGCAGTAAGGTGCCAACAAAATGTTTGCTGTCCCAAAATTTTTTGTGCAACTGACAAATTGATTAAACTTGCCTAAAGTAATTATTACAGTTTGTGGTACTTGACACAGAGTAACATCAATCATTACATTTACATTCTAATAAAAAATGAAACCTTCTTAAGGTTTTTCCTTCCTCTTGTAAACTTGTAAACTCATTATAGATCTTTCACCTATTGTTACCTCTGCTATTAAAAGCTTCATTTTCTAATTTTCTCCTCCATTGAATAAAAGAGTCTGCTAAATGTCTATAGTACTTGTTACAGTGTATACTGTTCTTGACATAGATTAACATCAACAATTAAACTAACTTTGGTTTCAGTTGCTTTTATATAACCCTAACACAAACCCCACACAAACAAAAATGACTAAATATATAATACTTTCTTACTTGATTTTTTCCACAGAAATATATGCCCAAATGTCATTTTACTGCCCTATGGCCACAATCGTGTCGCAAGACCATAGCAAAGTGAATAAACACATCCAGCACTTTTATTCATTCATGGTGCGTCTGAACAGGCGCTCTTCTGTTATCTAATTAACCCAGATTTGATTTTAAGAATAATTCATTTTGTTGCAGCGTCGTAGAACTTCAAAGCTGTAGACAGATGCTGAGCCTGCAGAAAAGAAGCCGAAGGAGGAAGACACTGAGGAAGATGAGAAGTGATGAGAGAATGACGAAAAACAGCAGCGACCTATATGTTGTGCGGTAAGAGCATCTCATCCTAAACTTTAACACATTGATTCCCGGAAAAAAGACTTATCCTACAACTGATGTTGACATGTTTGTCAGAAGAGAACGCATCACTTTAACGCTGCTTTTTATCTGATGTCACTTCCTCTTCTGGCCCATTGATTCTTCACATATATCAGTGGTTTGCAAACTCTTTGGTACAGCAAAGCCTCCCAGAACGCCTACCCCATCTCAGACTACCAATTATTTTCATTAAACATAATGAAAATTGAATGCTTTTGCTATTAAACAACTTGCAGAAAAAATTAACCACGTTAGCTTTTGAATGACCTGCCTGCCTTCCTGTGCGACTTCAGTGACTTTTCTCTAATACAAACCGGAATTTTTTTTATGCAATGTCATTTCTCTGTTTACTCTTTTTTTTTTGCTAATGACCCCCACTTTGAGGATCACTTACATGCATATCCATTGAATATTTTTGAGAAATAATATAATAGTGTCTCATATAGGGCCATAGCCTACTTTCTGAACCGTGACCCATGGCTTTGTAAAATATTGATGCCTTTAAGTAAACAAGGTGTTGGTTTTGAAATGGCCACCTGTCCAGGGTGTTTCCCCAAAAAGTATAGGATTCTGTAATGTTTGTAATTTAAATTACTTGCCTAAATGCACTCTTGCCTAAAATAATATTGTGAGGTAATGTTAGCAGAACGGCAGTGCCAATTATGTGTGAGTTGTCAACTTGGCATTGGTGTCCTGAGTGGCATCCTTGTCCTGAGTGGGCCGTTGTGAACACAGCGTGGCATTGTTGGTTTCTTCTGCACGCCAGCTGGCAACACACTGGCAATGGCACGCCACAGCACAATACCTCCTCTAGAGCAGCAGCTTTATAAAGTAGCAGGGGCCTCTATGCCACAGAAGAGGGCCCGATGCCGTGAGATGGCAGGTGTTAGAGGAAAAGTCGTCTTCTTTAAACCTATATTGTTCAGCAGACATGTCCACATTTCCTCTTTCTTACTAAATCTTACCCTTTCCAAATATTCCATCCTTTCTAAAAACTGCATAATGTTTAGTGCAAGGTGTGTGTGTTTGCCAGAAAGTGGCAAAAATCACTTGTTGGATCTTAAGCCTTGAATGGGAGTGACAGTTTTGCATGTGTAAATGTAAATGTAAAAGAGGGAAAACCATATAGCAAAGTTTGAGAAAAGCAGACACGGGTTGAGCAGTAGTAGGCTAGTGACATTGACGGTTGAAGGGAGTGTGTAAAACTGGGTAGTAAATAAAAAATAGATAAATACTTTACACAATAGGAAGAATAACATCGGCAAATATTTCAGGCAACAGTCTCCAGTTTTAGGACTCTTAGAGGAAATGTGAGGACTGTCGACCGGTCGTTGCCGTTTTTGGAAGCCTCCAATTAAAGACCTATAACCTGTGGACATGGTGCGGCATGTTTACTTATGCGCAACTTTTCTCGGCGAGCCAAGACAGCATGTCTGCTGATCTCATTAGAGCGAGAGTTGTGTGTATCTATATGCATGAGCTAAACGTGGGTAGAGAGATTTTGACAAATGTATATGTGTGTGCGTGTTTGGCCTGGTGATATTTTAAAGATTGTATTGATGGTGCGATTCCGCTCTCCTCCTTCACCATGTGGCTTCGTTCTAAGACCCTGCTGACATCACAAAACTCATGCCCTCCCGATCCCAGCCGTCTTTTAATCATTCCTGACGAACCTGCCAGCATATGCCCTCTGTTCTCCTTTCCTACGGTGTCTCTCTCTCTCCTTCCCTCTCTCCACTTCTGTCCCTCCCTTCAGGCATCTCCTCTCTGCTCCTGTCAGTTCAGCACTTTAGGGGAATGCTGAAGCTTTGAAATGCATATTCAGGGCTGCTGAACGCTGGCATGTGTACTCTGCTGAGTAATTGTGGAGGCCAAATGTTTAATTACATGTGACAGGCACAGCAGTGGGGGGCATGAAGTAACGGTCTACAAAACTACGCCCAGCTCTCCCAAGAAATCCACTTATACCAGCACTACAAATACGAGAAAGAGAGATTCCTTGTACTGGAACTATTTCCCTTCACCTCATTAGAAGTTACAGTTTAGTACCTTTAGAAATAGGTTGTTATTTATTCAATATTTGGGCAAAATGTAATTTGTATCAAAGGAATGCGTGTATTTTCTGATGCAGCGAAATCAGCTTGCTCTGATGTTGTATATTCCATGAATCCGGTTAAAACTTTCAAATGAAATTTTACAGAAAGTAACCATATTTTTTTATTGAGAACTTTCATAAAAGAAACTGTTATTGTATTGTATTTTTCAGATTTTACAGGATGTTTTACAATGCACCTCTGGAATTTCTAGATCATTTAAGAGATGACTAATTTGTTTAAATTTGCACAATTTTAGTTTATGCTTTAGTATGGTTTGCTTTCAAGACAGTGATGTTAGGCTTGCTGTTTTCTAAAATGCATCTTAAAACGTTCAGATGACGCCAGAATATCAAAAAGTTTATGCCAACAATGTCCCTTTTAAACTGCATATTTGTGTTTCATATGAACAGTGCAGTTTTAGCTTTGTAGTGTTTTGAATTTTGGTATATTGATATGGTTAATTTGCATTTTTTAAATCTTTTTTGCTTAAGCAGTATTTCATTCTAAAGTGTGTGCATATATGCAAGACTATTAAATAACCGTAAATGTAATATTGTTAAAGTGTTTCTCATAATTAAAAATGAACAATTACAGATATCAAATGCAATCCTTTTTTTACATGTAGTTTGGGATTTTTCAGATTATTTTTTCAGATCATTTATGAGATTATTAAGTTTGCATGATTTTATTTGTATTGGTTATTATTTGGTATGCTTTCACACCAGTGATGTTATGCGCTATTCTAAAAATTGTACGATTTGTATGATTCACATTATACAAATTCATGAAAAAGCCACCTTGTAAAAATATAATGAAATCCTGCGAACCACAGTATTAGCTTCAGCCTCAGGTTACGGAGCTCAGAATTTAGTTTCCCAGAGGCTGATTTCGCCTGTCCAAAATTGTACCTCTGTCAAAGGTATCCCGTGAGATCTGTCTGCTTGTGTTTGGGGGTCCCATAAGGCGTCCACATGACCCTGATACTTGAAGACTGGTTTGAAGGATCAGATCTCAAACAGGAAGTTGATTACAGAAAGGAAGTAGGCAGCAAAAATATCCCGTCAAGCCATGCAAATTTCGAACCTTTCACTTACCGTTTGGTTTTCATGTCGAATTGCAAAGTGAACGCGGTGTGACGGCGATGAGCGTAGCCCTGTTTCCGATTAACTGATCTCAGACTTAAATCTTTATCTGATTAACCTGCCCTCATAAAATCATACCACGAACACTTATGTTTCAATAGTCACGGCAAATTATCCAGTTAGCAGCGCAACAGGAATGAAGAGTGAGATTTAAGTGCTGAAATTCTAAGCCTGTAATGATTCCGGTGGTCAGCCCTGTATGAGACCATACAGAGACATTCTTAGGCTATATACATCGCTACACGAGAGCCCTTTATCCCTTAATAGTTCTTAATGATGGGCAGAAAGGGTTCGAAAATGTAATATACCGGATCGGTTGTGTATTCTTACCGGATTCAGAAGAGCTTAGAGTTGATTTAATGAAGATTCATGGCTGTAAAGAAAACGACTGGCCACAATTTCAAGACAGCTGTTTGTTGTGAGCTCACATCTGGCTCGTCTGTGTAAATGCAGACATGTCTGGCTGCTTAAAAACATGAAAATTCAATCTAACCTGTTAAATTTGTCTCGCACATGGGGGGTCGGAAAGAAGTCTCGAAGCATTAGCGTGTTAGGTTCAGCATGTGTGTGTGAGCAAGCAGAAACATGTTGGAAACAATCGGCTTGCGGTGAGTTAACAAGCTGCCACCTCTGCTGGTCTTCTTCACCGAGCACAAAGCAAATTTTGTACCAAAAGATACAGAATCAAACTAGTTAAAAGTATTTAGTTAGATATTTCATGAATTATGGTGTCTAAATAAAATCCAAGAAACATCTTTAACATTTGTTTTTTTGAAAAAGTTTAATTCTATTGGTGCACAAATTGTACACCTCTATGACATTTATAATTATTTATATTTTGCAATTTCTTCTCACTATATTGCACAGTCTAAAAACATTTTTTAGGTTTAAGTGAACTCCACACTTATTAATTTCTCATCCTCTGGATTTACAAACCTTTGAAAAGTAAAAGTGTTCTTCTGAATACAATTAAGGATATTTGGAAGAATGTCAGCTGAGATCTCTGGGACACCGTTCACTACTAGAGCGGAAAGAGGTCCCCCAAACTGTTTATTTCACCAAAATTTCTTAAAATATTGCATAAGGTGTTCAACAAAACAATATTTTACTATGGCAGTCAAAGGTGCCCCCAAAATATTTATGTTAATATTATTCCAAATATCTGCCCTGTGTTCAACCTCACAAAGACAGTTATATAGGTTTGGAACAACTTGAGGGTGAATGATTGAAATAATGTTGATCATGGGTGTACAATCCTTTTTTGAATGTCCTGTTGTCTTTTTTTTACATATAAGTTTGATTTAAAGTGCATCATGCATCATGTGCATCAAATGACAGTCAATATTAAAAATGTAGAATATTAGTTTTATTAGAATTCACACAATTTGTAAAGAAAAAATATTTTTCTGTGTTTGATATGAAAACAAATATAATGATATTGTTTGAAATAATATGTAATAAAAATACAAACGGTAAAAATACACACACACACACACACACACACACACACACACACACACACACACACACACACACACACACACACACACACACACACACACACACACACACACACACACACACACACACACACACACACACACACACACACACACACACACACACACACTCACACACACACACACACACACACATATATATATTAACAATTTATATTTTAAGAATATAAATACTGCGTGTATTATGAACACACAAAATGCTTTTCATACCTTGTTTTATATATATTTCATATTTTTTTATACTTTTATATTTAAGCTAATAACTTGTGTCCTTTTGTAGTTTCTAATGTAAAGTTGAAATAGATACCTCCTCTGTGACACTGACAACAGATGACCGTTCCTTTGAAGGACATTATTTCAGAGTGAAGAAACAAACAAAACGAACAACTCACTGTCTGTCAGCTTTATTTTTTCACGTGAATTGTTGAAGATGTTGACCACTGTGATGGTCAGGTCAGCGTGCTTTCAAAGTGTTGGCTTTTGGCCAGCTTTACTCTGATAATGAAAATTCGGTTTAATTCTGTTCACTTGTTGCCATGACAAAGGACTAATATGACGACAGCTTACATCACCATGACAGTGTCCCCAAAGAATGATTGGCCAAGGACCTGACCTTTGTCAAGACGACACTTCTCCCTTTCTCTGTCTCTCTCTCTTGCTCACCCTATTGTGTGCTTTTTGCCTCATAATATTATAGCGTAATAAAGCATCAGGATGTTCACGCTTTCAAACAATACAATATCTGTTAAATCTCAACTGTTACGTTTATGAATTTTCTGAATAATTGGTCAAATAATTTCAACATTTGCTAACATTGGTTAACTGGATAAGTTAACATTTACAAAAAAGCATTAATTCAACTTATTTCAACATTTGCTTGAACATTTAATTATGCATTACTAGTTAATTTAAAATGAACAAAACATTTTCTGTTAACATTACTAAATGCACAAACATAAACAATTATATCTGTATTTTTGGCTAACATTACAGAAATGAGAGAATTGCTGTAACATGTTAAGATTACGTATATATTTTTATCAAAATATTAACTTATTAAAAGAGCTATTCCATTATGGATCTTATATTTTGTGTTATGGATGGATGTAAAACAATCTCAAAATATTTTTGTTTTGTAATATACTCAATCATCCGTGTATATTTTACTAAACCCCTGAAAATGAAGTCTGAATACAAAAAATATGAAGTTTCCAATTTAAAGAAGGAAAAAAACATTTGGTGTGGAAGTGACAAAAAGGACATGGTTTTGGGAAAGGACAAACTGTAGAATTACACAAACTAGTGCAATAATATTCAACAAATTGACAAGGGATAGCTCTTCATAAAACATTAAATAGGTAAGTTTCCATTTTTATGTGTCTATTTATGAAGAATAAGTCGGTATGACGGTCGGTAAGAATAAGTAAGGCGGTATGACAATAGGGAAAATGGGCCTTACTTGACTATGAAAAAGCATGCACTTAAAATAAACGAAATGCTTTGAAAAACTTTAAGAGAGACTTTACAGACTTTACCACCAAATGTGGATATCTGTACTGTTAGTATAGTACAAGCCTTTGTTAAAAACATTTTTTTCATTGTAATATTGCCATACGGCTTTTAAAGCTTCAATACTTAATAAATACAAAACAGTGATAGTGACATGAAGGTCACGAAATAAACAATTTGACTTTAATTTGAACTCAGGCAGATATACGTGAGTTGCTTCTGCACAGTATGAGCCTAGGCTCCGGAAGCAGGCATGGATGAAACCTACAAGATGCTGCACTTAACGCATGCTGACTCCACTTCTCTGTCAGGTCAGAGGACGTGAACCCTCACTAGGGAGCACAAGTCACCTTTTTACAATGGTGTGGTTCCTTTCTTATACACTCACAGTCTCATATATGCTTCAACAAATACACACTCAAAAATTTTGTGAAACAATTAACATAAAAATATCAGCTTTGCAATTGAATTAATACATGGTTTAAATGTTGTGTATATGTTAATACAAAATTCCTGAAAACATTGGTCTATATTGCACAAATAAATTTGTTAAATACTCATGTTTTCATTACATAAACTTAAAGAATATGTGTTAATTTAAGAGAAAAAGAGTTTGATTTTTACTTAATTATTTAAATTTTTTCCACTGCAAATATATTTAATATTAAAGTTAAAAGATTTTATTAAGTAAAAAAGGTGTTTATTTTAGTGATATTTACTAAGCCACACAAAATGTTCTTACAGTCCATACCTCTTTAACATATTATATCATTACCTCTTGTACATGTTATATCAGTAGCTTATATAACAAGCACAGACAGAAACGCTCATGCGCTCTTCCAACTATTTTTTCACGCCTCCCTTTTTCAGACTTTGCAGTCTAGTTAATGCTGACTTTAAAATGCCTTTGTTAAATGTCGGTTTACCTCTGTTTGAGGAATACTTGCTCCCTAAGAGGATTTCATAATTCTTTACACGACAACATGATGGATTATTCTGATTTTAGATCATAACTTTGACAGGGGGAAATCTTACAAAGTTGGCTTGTGTTGAGCATTGCAAGACACTCGCTGATAGACAATAAATCTTCCCAGTGCATATTTTAAAGAGAATATGTGTGTTTTGACACCTGAAGGTTAACCAGTTTTAAAGCTGAATTTGATGTGGTAACAAGTAAGTGTTCAGACCTATTCTGGCTGTATGATATATTGTATGGAAAACCAAATGAAATCAGTCTAAACACTTTCATAAGCTCAAAATACAACCTCTCTGATTTTGTGTTCTTTAAGCTTAGTTAAATGTGTCCCAGGTCCATCCACAAGAGGGGGTGCTCTTGAAAAAATCAAGAAAATGGATATAAGTACAATTTTAAAAAGTGGTTTTGTACATGTATCTGTTTTGAAGAACACTTGTGTATGTAATTCTTGTAATTCTTTTTAAATGTATATACGCTTTTAAAGCTTCACTGACTTTTTCTTAAATATATCTTAATGTTCAACGTTACAATGTCAAAAGCTCAAGATCAAAACGCTCAAAAAACAAACAAAACAATTCCAAGTCCCCCAGGTGAATAAACAATCACAGTCAGCGGTGGTTTAAAAAGAGATGGCCTGCCATTGCGTGCATGCGCCGCCGCGACAGCCTTGACAAAGGCCTGACTCTGTGATACACACAAAATAATTCAAATGTCAGGATTTGAATGTCATCTTCAAAGAGGCCTTTCCATCAGTCCTGAAGTCATTATATGGGAGAGGAGAATAAAAAGAGAGGGACATTGTTTTATGTACGGCCGCTTGATGCCAGTCTAATTAATAAAGGGCTTTTCTTTTCCTTTTGAAAAGCAGGTGAAGGGAGTGCGAGATTAAAGGTGCTTATTGTTTCTTTTGCTGATTTTACAGGTTGGGTTTTAATTTGTGAGAGGCGACGAGAAGCCCTCAGTCCAGATGGTGCGATAACCCTGCTGAAGACTTGCACAAAAACCAAACCTGATAACAAAGATATGTAGATGAGAGAGAGAAAGAGAGAGTGAGAGAGAGAGAGAGAGATAGAGAGAGAGCGAGAAAGAGATCTGGAACGTTGCCAATTGCTTCCAGCTCTCTGTAGCAGAGGAACAAATTGATGTGTCCAGCAAATGATGTTTCCGGAGCAGCAGGGGTTTGTTCTTTACTGCCAAATCCATCTTCCTTTCATACCATAGTCCAACAAATGAATAACCCCCTCGCAATACTAAATAAACACTCTCAAATGAGTTTCATATTTTGGAGCTATATGTTACGCTTCCACGCTATCTTGATTTACGGTACACCTGTTACGGAAACAAAAAAGAGTTTTTATAAGCAATATAAATATAAACAGACACACGAAAACAGCATACAATGTAAATATTATAAATGATAAGTGAAAATTGCTACTTTAACTGTTGTGACAACAAATGCATATCCCGTGTTTTTTGTTTTTTTGTTTTTGTTTTTGTTTTTGTTTTTTTGTTTTTTTGTTTTTTTGCTTTTTGCTTTTTTGTATTTTGTTTTGTTTTGTGTTCTGTTTTGTTTTTTTGTTTTGTTTTTTGTTTTTCCTCTTTTTGTGTTTTGTGTATTTTTTGTTTCGTTTCAATTAGCTTTGCTTTTGTCATATTGTTGACAAAGTGCAGGAGTTACATTTGTTGATGAACGGATGAACATGATGTTTTAATGCAGAGTTATCTGTTTTGGGTACATAAAAGTGTACATCAATGTATTCACATTGTTTAACGCTCAACATTTAATGTACTCTAAAAGTAAGCACAGTATGTCTGGATAAGGATTCCATGTCCATCTTACTCTATTCTTCAGTCGGTACAGAGATCTTGATTTCTAGTGGACAGCAGTTTGATCCTACAGGATATATGGTTATTCAGCCGCATAACCACCATCAACCTGACTACAGAGACGTTGAGTTACAATGAAAGTAAGTATCAAAAATCTGTGTGCCTTATTATTATCTGTCGCACTGCAGCAGCTGGAAGCATCCTACTAACAATACACACACAAATACTTTCAAGACGTTTTATCCCTGCTTTATTGCAGTGTGCTTTTCTATAGGAGAAAGATTTAACCTTACCTCACCTCCATATTGGAAGAGGACAGAAGGGAAGACATTAGTTCTACAGTAAACAGTAGAACGTCCATTAGAGTTTTAAGTGTTGTTAACCAGTGCTGAATCCTTAGATCGTATGGAGTTCTTCTGACAATGCAAGGTGTGAGAAAGAGAGAGAGAGGTGGCTTGTAGCTCAATGCTTTATAAAAAGAGACATTATGCAGTGTGATCAATACATCCTCAGTGTTTGTTTGTTCCCATGTTTGTTTGTGTCACCCTAATTACACGTGTATATACACATCGAACATGTTCATGTTCAAGCATATTTACCCACTGCTACAAACGGATATCGATTTGCAGAAGTCCACTTACTTTAAATATCAGTTTATCAGTGTATATCGATCGTAGGAAGAAATCACACATTTTTTCACATGATATCATTCATTTCAATAGAAAGCTGGCAATGTGAGCGACAAAGTTTAGAAATCAACTGAATGCAACTTCAAGAGATTTTCAAAAGCCACAGTCAAAAGTAGAAGACACATGAGACCTTTCCTTTTCATCCGTTAGCAACCCAACTGCCAGCCCATAATGACAGGCAGCATTAAAGTGGCTAGCAATGTGAACGGGCCGTGAGTCTACTCTATCTTTCAGACTTGATCAATCAATTTTCTATAGTTATCTTATATCAAAACACAACTATAAGACTCGCAGCTATAAAAACAGCTAATAAACATATAAATTCAATATAAATCCTTCCAATAAAACTAAACCCTTACAGAACAAAACTAACTGAAGCTGACCATTGCTCAAATGCTGTCATGGTGGTGTTTCTGTTGTGCAATTGCTAATATTTTCTAAACTTTTGTTTGTTCGGATTTTTGAAGGACCAATCTTAAACAGTGGTAAAGCAATGGAAGGGTTAGAAATTACCCATTTATTGCCCATTAGCTTCCACTATCTAAATCTTCATCTTGATGTAATTGAAGCAAAATGCTTCCATTTGTTCTTTGAAAGAGAGACTTTCCTGCAATTCATCCTCTTATTAATGCAATCAAAAGAGAACATGCACACAAGAGGAGGAAAAAGGTAGACGGAAAAAAAAGAGAGGCCCTAATTTTCAAAAAAGAGAAACCTCTCCGGAATCCTTCAAAGATCATTAAGATCTGTCTCTTTCATATCAGCATGTGAATAGTGGAGTGGCGGTCTGTAAGCTGGCTGGTATTTCTGCCATTAATTTTCTCATAAGGGGGTTCTCCATTTGAAAGGTGCTTTATTTGCATTAGCATTTATAATTACTTAATGAAGAATCAGATATGGTTCATTGAAAGTGAATGCAGAAACAAGCTGTCTGCGGCCACTGTTTCAATTAGACCACCACTGAAAACACATCCCCCATGAGTGTACAGTACGAGTACGCATTTTATTTATATTAAGAAATTAGCATATGGCATCTATATTTGACAATACAGCCTACTATCTTTTGTCCAAGTCTGGAATTTAAGCTTCACTATAAACCGCTTTGAAAAGTTAATAATCAAAAATGATTCTAGTTTTATTCAGTTTCACTTTCATCGAAAAGGAGAGTGCGGCGCTTACAAACGACACATGGCGCCAAGAGGAGGGACTGGAGTTTGAAACAATCGTTCTCAACAAGGTTATAAAGTTTTCCAACCTTTCATTTGGAAAACTGCTTCTCTAGCAACATCTCATTTAATCAAGCCTGAATACAATAACTCCAGCAGGAAGCCCGAAAAAAATTCTTCATTATTAAGCATCCATTGATCCCCCCGAGGCACAGCCAACACAGGGGGTGTTTTGGATAGCTTGCAGGAATAAATATTAACCGACGGGGATGGGTTAGGCCTAACGGAAAAGCTGGACGGGGCTGGGAAATGCAGTGCTAGGCCGAACTTGGGAGGACTAAGCTACCCCGTGTGCCATTGAGAACATGAATTTGGAGAACAGAATTACAATCTCACAGTGATTTCGTCCTTTGCAGCTTTGGTGTGATCATGAGCTTTACTTTGTCCAGCAATATGAAAGGATTTATAACATTGCATATTTATTGGATGGCTTGATGGCAATGTTCATTTGTCAAATCTAAAGAAAAAGGTAAGAAGTCATGCATCAAGACCTAGGTAAAGAGTTCTGTTTTAACGGGGAAGCACCAACCTAACACCAGAGCTTCCTATAAGAACTTCACAGGAGAAGTAAGGTTCCAGTCGCCCTTGTGTTGTGGACTGTCAGTTGTCTTTGTCTGTTTAGTCGTAGGGCACTGGACAGCCCTCGTGACCGACCTCCACTGCTGTCTCTCAGCCGTCCTTTGTCCTGCTTTCCTCTCCCAGAGTCTGGAGATGCAGGGAAAGGAAGATGTATGGTAATGCGCTGTCCAGCTGTACCGAGCCGCCTGGCTGCAAACAAAACACTTTATAAAAGGCCCATGGAGAGAGGTAAGGGGATACATCAATCAATTAACAATTACCCTGTTGCTAATCAGCTGTCCCTGGCCTCCATCGAGCCCCGGCTTTGTAATCCTGTTGGCAGCATCAATTAAATTCTTAAGGTTACTCTATTGAATTTTCCAGATAGAGGCAGAGAGGCGGGAATGAACTGTAACCGAGGCTTAATCGCGGCACAATTGTTCTGCTTTGGCTACTTTTTCACACCTCAATGCTGTCGCACCATTCTGGGACCGATAGGATCTCCCAGTGTATTTTCAGAGAGACTGCAAAAAAGAGAAAGCGGGAGTGTGTGGACATATATAGAGGTGCTATAAACAGGACTAAGAGATGTGCCTTGTATGAAACAAACACATGCACATACTGCTTGCAGGTGTAGTTATATCCAACAATGAATTCTGACAAACATAAACATTGTAAGCTGCACTGTTCTTCAATCTGATTGCTTTATGGCCACATCCACATTCGTAATGTAATCAGATGGTGATGATGTTTAAATGACCATATGCTAGCGTTAATGCTTACAGCGTCATGTTACCTCTCATGAATACGTGTAAGACACCAGATTAGATATTGGAGTCAGAAAGTGCTTGCAAGTTGAATAATGAGTCCCTCGTCATGGGTATGAAAGTCAGGATCTGCATAGCAATGCACATTTTGTCCTTGTACCGTCAAGCCCGCTTTTTGCATCTTGTATGCGTATTCATGTATACACATGCTGTTGCTAAATATTGCGTTCCATCAAAGAGATCCATTTATTTACATGACTAGAGAATAGCATATACAGTATTGGTCCCTAAATACAGCATTTGATCGCAATAGTCAAGTGGAATCTGCCTAAATCGAATTCATTAGATTAATCTATAGCAAAGTAATCAAAGCATTATTTGTATTGAAGCATAAGCACTTTGTGAAGCAATAAAGAGGGTTTTCTGCAGCGGAGTGATTTGTAATTTAAAGCAGAAGGCGTGGGAATTTGATAAGCTGCCATAGTCGTCTGACACTGCCGAAAGAGACTGCTGACTCTGGTTTTATTTACCGAAATGAAACTTTAACAGGTTGACCTCGGGACCCCGGCCGTCTTGTCTCCGAAGACCCTCCGTCCTCAAACACTTATCTGTGCGATTGCTTTGGACACTGATCGCATTAAAACATCATGAGTCCTCAATTAAGAAGGAACCGGGAAGACAAATATTTGGGGGCTCGCCCGGGAGAGTTGACTTCAAGAAAGAAAGACTTCAGCTTCAACAAAAATACATATTAAATAAAGAAAGGAAAAGGGTGGGTAAGGCTCTCTAGAATACATTGCATGAAGAGAAAGAGTTTACGAAGGCTTAGCACTGAGCCTTTGGGAGGTACTCATTACTGCAAGACTCTTGAGGAACTGGTGGTATTGTATTGAAAAATGCAGTTATATACTGCATTTTAATTATACAATAAGTTTTAAATGAAATAATTAAATAAATGATTTTTTTAGATGTATATCAGCATAGAAAACCAAAAGTGTTGTACATGCAACAATGCGCAAAAGTACAAGATATAAAAACACACATGTTACTTTTATATATTTTTCAGACTAACCATTCTTCATAATATCTTCTTTTGTATTTCGAAGAAGATAGTCTTATAGGTTTTAAATAACAATAGAGTGAGCAAATTATAACAAAATATTTGTTTTTGGAACTTTCCCTTAAAGTGTAAGGAATAATGTACAGCTAACCGGTTGTTATAAATGCAGCATTGCTCGAGTCGGCTTTCGGCCTGCTGCTTCGTGCCTCTATCCTAATCTCAGCCATGCTGATATAGAGCATCGTTACATAACTAAGAGGACAATATTGCATTTATACAATAGTTGGACGGCACGGGTGTGTAGATAAATCACAAACAGCACTGTTTTTAAAATCTTGGATGTTTCAAGGAACTTGGGGACAACTTTGTTCTCCATCACCTTGTTCAAAATATACAACAGAGTTAAAGAGAATGCTCCTGTGAATGACTGTGTGTGTGATTTGCATGTAAATAAATACGTGTAAATTATGCGTGCAAATTAAAGACAATTCAAAGAGAATTTTCATTTTCTGTTGTTTTAATGTCATACACATGTTTACGGAAAGTCTTGTTCTGTTTCTCGTCTTTTAACGTGGCGGATTGCAGCCGACTTGTTCAGTTGTATACTTCCATATTGAGTAACGGTCTCGAATTTACACGAGAATTTCTGTTATGTAAAGCAAGCCTGGAGATTCATTCCCCGCATTTGTGTATCTGTGTTTAAGTGCTGATTTGCATAAGAATATGAAAAGTGAAGCTGTTCCCATGATGTCTCTGGTCGAATATCTTATGGCTCTTGGATACGAGAACCAGAAAGAACAAAACAATAAACCCTGCAGGACTTACCAAATTAGTAAATCACCGTACATAAAATAATGGTTTGTATAATTTTACTAGATCAACTGTAACATGTTAACGTAAAAACTTTTTTAAATTGTACAAAAGTTTTTACATTCTTTTTATTTTTTCATTAAACTGCATCTGTGAAGATGAATATTACCTGGATGACTAAGTGCTAGATAGTTTGGATGTTTGATAATGGAAAATAACATACCATAGAATTTTACGACTGACCAGTCACAAACAATTATTTCTGAATACGAAACGAAAAAACTAGCACACATGCGACGAGGTCCCCCAAATATGAAAAGTAAGGGTATATTGATTTTCTGGTTTCAGAAATCTGTTTGGAAAAAAGGTACAGTTGCTGTATGTGACTTACGCCGTGTGCACATGCATGACATGAGACTAGCAGTGGATATTTGGGAGAGAATTGCCAACGGTAAGCTTAACCGAGAGTCGGCAAGGGGTGTGCAGCTCACCTATGGCTAGACTGTTGACTGAACCCACACACCGCTGTGAAAGGACCTCTGGCAAGTTCTGGGCAGCACCACGAGGTATATGTTTTTCCACCGGCACATTCAGCCGTGGCGCTTTCTCATCAGAGCGAGCGTGTGTACTCGGCAGAGCGTGAAGAGGCAGATTTTCCGGTAGCACAAGCCTGAGATGGGCTCCTGCATCTGGGGCCGACTCGACCAACTCGCCTCCCACAGAGCTCCCACTGTCACAGCTCAGAGACGAGATGCAGCCGCCCCAGGACATGAAGGAGGGAGGGTGCTCTGGGAGCGAGCGAGATAGTCAGAGAGAGAGTGAAGGAGAGAGAGAGAGAGCTTGCTCCCGGCTCATTTCTCTACACAGAAGCCCATCTGCCGGGCACCCACGGTGGGAGGACATCGCCGCTCTTTGCCAAATGACAAAAAAAGCTCTGACGCCACAGGAAGCCAAATGCAATCTCATGAATCCAGACATCGGCATTATTTTTCTGAAAACCTTAAAAGTGCTGTCTTTGTCCTTGTGGTGGCTTGTTGATTTACTTTCAACTCGGTCGTGACTTAAGTTGATTCTAATGCGCGGCAAAGAAGCTCTCATTGCATTTGAAATATGGGAACGCCGTATACATTTTCTCTCTCGCCGAGTTAGTTCCATCAACGCGCAACACCGGGGGGGAAAGGGAATTGACTCAGAGACCACAAAATGGTGTTTGCAGGCAGAATCTTGTGATATTGTAATATTTACTGTTAGCTCCTCGGGCTACACGCCACGCTTGGCTGTCGCCATCCAATGAGTCGCTCTGAAACGGAGCACATCTGGTGCCCCCCTCACCCATCTTGTGCCCCCCTCACCCATCTTGTCTGTCTTTCTCTTTGCTTTCCTGTATCCATCCATTTCTGTGTTGCGTTTACAATCTTCGTGTCACTCGGCCTCGTCCGCTGCTGAGGAATTGATCAGTGCTAAGACTGATAATTCATTGTGATTGAAGCTCCATGCAGTGAACATGGGAGGATGAGGCCACGCACTGTCGCCCGCATACTAATGAGCCCAGGGGACCAATCGGAACGCAAGGGTGTTGATCACGTGACCTGTGTTTATTGTCTGATAAATGACGGGTCACACAGGGTGTCACATCCCTCAGAGGCATGTCTTGTTGTTTAAAACTCCCTGTCAAACTATCAACACAAACACATAGTTTTGCGCACACCCATTAACCCTTTCCAGAAGACTTTGTATCTGTCGTCACAGGCCGATCACAGTCTGCGCTCGAAGCACAGTCAGCACACCAGAGAAACCAACTTCTCCCTCTACCTCTAACTCATGCAATTACTTTCCCTAATGTGTTTTGGAAGAGCATGGCAATTTGATTATCAAAGCAACACACACACAACTCTCAACACTCCCTGAAGTCCAGTAAGAGGGAGCTAAATATTTAGCTGTCTGGTGGGAAATCTGTCATGTGTTGTGGACACACATAATTCTTTTTGAAGTAAAAGTATCAATCCAGGTCTCTTCCCACTTGGGAAAAACTGAAGTGTTAAACTGTTGTTTGAAGAAAATAATTGTTAAAAAGTTTGAAGATTGTTTTTAATGCCCCAAGAGCAAGAAAAAATTAATGCAGTTCTTGTAACTAATGCATGGAATGGTTAAGCTTGTTTATAATTTACGTTGAGCACCAAATGTAATTGTAAATATATTATAAAACTAAATTATTATTAATATTAATATTATTTATTGTTATATAATCTTAATAATAATATGTTTTAATTAGTTTTCTATTGATCTATAAAATTAATTTGAATGCATAACGAATCTATCACTACATGTTAATTTTAATTTTATCAATGTTGTAAAACACAAAGTACAGTACAAACGGTTTTCTTTTCCCAAACACATAGTCAATAACTGAAAAACTAAAAATGTCAATGACTGAACACTGATAAAACCTATTGACTTTCATTTGTTTTGTATAAATAGTATCAGAGGTAAATTAGTACCATTGATTTTTCACAAATACTTTTTACCAAATCTTTTCTTTTTCTTTGTGTTATATAATGCAATCTCTGCCCTGTACCATTTTTATCAGTAGAACCAGGAAGTATCCCTCTTCATGTCGTTCTAGAACAATTTTTGAAACGTTCTACTTTTTATAATTTTTATTTCAGTCTTATACTCGTGTTATCTAATGTTATTGCCTCTTAAAATGAATCCCTTAGCTGATCTCTTTTAATTAACTTATTTCACAATTCATATTCAAATTGTAAATGCTGATGGTCCCAGCCCACTATCAAACATTTTCTGTAGGTGTAAAGCTTCATATGATATTTATAAGAGAGTTTATATTATAAAAATACTTGAAATATTTGAGAAATATTATTAATGTCCCCTGAATCGATGTAAATATTGTTTTTAGCACCCTTAAGGAGGTCTACCAATGGCCAGAGATAGACTTCGTAAAGTAAATGTTTGTCACAATATTAAACCAAATATAATACTTAAATAATCTATAGTACATACAGTATGTCAGCTTCTCTATGAAAAAAATTTACTTTATATCATTTAAATTAATTCAATAATGGGGCCAAATAGTGGGTTAATTTAGACCCCAAATATTACATTCCGACGCTGGGTTAAAACAAATCTGCATTCTTTAAGCTTGTCCACACAGATTGATTTGTATTAAACAGACACTACACAACACAAAAGTTGTCTAAAAATGAAGGGACACTGCCGTAGATTTACAGTGTCTGATCTCTCTGCTTGTTTAATTACAAGAACCGTCACAATGCGCCTCGACCCGACTCACCCTCCCTGCTTTGTGCTTCTGTTTCGCTTGACATGGAGTTTGAAGCAAAGACCAGTATTTCCTCCAGTTTAATTGAAATGCAAACTACATCTGTGGCAGTGCCAGAGAATTGCTAATATTCTTTTTGCTGTGATGATAAAGGCCTTCACTCTTTCTGTGGCTATCGGCTTGGTCATGTGTGTAATTGCTTCATGCAGTCCCAGACCCTCAAACGCACCAATGCAAATATTAAAGCGAGGACAGGCTTAATAAAACATTGTTCAAACAATACAGGACGGCCATCTCGACGGCTGTCCTTCTGCACTGGGGCTCTTTCTAGATGGCAACTGCAACACCCTTCAGATGAACAATAGCTGGGAGAAAAGAAGGATTTTGAGTGCAAAGAGATGGAGGAGGCGGAGCCAATAGATCCGTCAGACTTTTATTGGTATTGATTGGAAACAAGGCAAATGAGGGTTAGTCTTATATCCCACTGTTACCTTGACCTTGGACCTGCAGTAGCCTTGTGACCTCTGACCTTTGTCCTCCTTGCGTATGGACAGCCCACGGGAATAGCATCGGCTCTTCTGAAATATAAAATCGACTCTCCTCTTGGATGCAAAAAATTTAAAACATGAGAGTTAAAGCATGTCAATAATCTTATGAGCTGACAATTTTTCCCCAGAATAGCCAACACTGAAATGAATTGACTTTTCGCGGAGGAAGGGTCCAGGGCCGCACACTACGAAAGCACTTGAAGGGAGTCGCTGGATGCTAACCGCTCGGCCGTATTGATCGTGCGCTTAAAGTGCACGCACACACACTGAAGTGCATTGAGATTCAGACATAGGGCACACGGAGCTCGTCCACGGCACCGCTGCCCTAATGGTAATTGCTTTCGATCTTCACTCGTGCGTCCGTGATTTACTGGCTTCTCCTGACACAAAATATTTTGGAAAGAAAAATGGATCACATTGTGATTTGTGTCGTTTCCTTTTCCTCTCATCCTCTCTGGGATGTTTGGAGCACAGGTGGAACATCCCAAGAGGAGAACTTCATTCATTTACAAAGTAGGAAAGCGGCAGTTAAAGGCGATAGTGGATCGTTTGGAGAGGACTCTTGGCTTTGTCCTGCACTGCTCCGTCACGTCACTGCATAAGGGGTGGGGAGAGAAGAAATGGCTCTTTCAGCCCTTTGGCATAATTACTTAAGATGGATTGCTGCAGGAATTGCTTGTCCCTCACTGAAACAGTCAGGTGCCATTAATTGCCCTCTAAACACATCATTCAGGGTTGTGTTCAGGACATCTTTAGACTCCTTATAATGGCAAAGTGGTTGATTGTACCGATCGCAGCTGTAGGTCATCACCAAACAAGCCATTGTTTCCAGCTCGTGAAAAATTACACGGTGCTGAAAGGTTTCGATGTTTCCGAAAAATTACGAGGATTGGATGTGGGCAATCGAGCTTTGCTTTCGGCCTTTAGAAGGGCTATCCTTAGATGCCTTTCTTTGAAAGGGTGTAGTGCCCCCCAATATTTTGTCATCATTTACACTGGTTGTCATTAAACCTGCAAGACTTTTTGTCCTGCAGAACACGGAGAAGGATATTTTCAAACATATTGTAACACAGAACCCAATGGTTCCTTTTTAGATCTATGTATACATACAAAAGCAATGCAAGTCAACTGGTACCACAATGGCAAAAGGGGTTGTTGGAAATGGTTCCACACAATCAAAGTTTTTTATCATATCCTTCAAATTTCAACAAACTTCATTTAATCATGTTGAATCGATAAACATGATTGAATTGAGTAAGACCCTATTTTAAGTGTATCAGTTTTAGGTTCCTAACATGTCTCAGAATATTTTGTTTCTTCTTAAGAAGAAAGGTTTAAGAGGATTTCTTTGTAATGCACATTGTGTTTTACAACTATAAAAATAAAACACGCATAATTGCACATTTTTCATTATACATTCTAATCAATAACTTAACAAATATAATTATTCATTGTAAATGTAACTGTTTTTTAACATTGGTTTGGCAAATCCATGCTCAAATTGCGTCTGCAATTGTGTGCAAGCAGTCTGAAAGACACTTTTTCTTCATTTATTTGTATCTCTTTCCTCTTTCAATCCAGCTGTAGCTGACAATTCCTGCTTACAGCAGCTCATTAAAGTAGATTTCAATCTTTGTTCAGCCTGTTCTGAGCAGTCTGTTTGTATCCACTTTCCTTTGCAGCCTGCCGATGGTAAGTGTGTTTACAATTGCTAAAAAACAATTCCCGAGTCCATTCGTTTCCAGCGGCCTCTCCTCCTGTCAATATCTCAGACGGGTTGGCAATTTCAATCACTGTAGTTCAGTATGAGATGTTGTCTTAAAGAGACAATTAGTGTTGTGAGGTGTATTTCAAGGATTACAAAGACTGATAAACTGTTTTAAATTTATACACCTACATTATTATTTATCAAAATTGACAAGGTCAGAAGCATCAGGGTCTTAATTAGGAATGCTGATTCAAGCACCAGTGAGATTTTGTCATTTTTCTTGAATAATTGAACATAATTCCTATTTATTGTTACTATTCCAGTGCTGATCTGGTGGTTAGACAGTTCGATTTTTTAAGCGGAAGGTTGTTGGTTCGAATCCCAGTGCCAGCAGACAATGACTGTAGTGTCCTTGAGCAAGACACCTTACCCCTGTTTACACTGTAGTGATAATTGACTACTGCATAATACTGTAGGTCGCTTTTGATAAAAGCGTCTGCCAAATGAATAAATGTAAAAACAAAACCAAAGCAGGTCGGTTTTTGCTTACTAACATTTTTCAAAATATCTTTTTTGTGTTCTGCAGAAGGAAGAAAGTCTTAGAGGTTTAAAATGACAAAAGTAAGATGACTAACAGTATGTATTTGTGTTTTCACTGTATATTGTTTTTTACATATTTATGGTAGTAGAAATGACGTAAAAGAATGCAACATGCACGTCTCCCAGAAATCCTGTTGAATTTAATCCAGCACTCAGAAATGTAATTAACTCTGAAAATATTAATATTTGACAAAAATGGTATAACCCAACCCAGCATTTCGGTGTGAAACAATCTACAAATGGTTCATGTAAAACCCAAAGTTTGAATCCGTCCATTTTAGACCAAATGCCAGACGGTGTACATCAGACATTTCTAAAGCTTCAGTTATTCTATGACCTTGTTCTGGAAAATTGTTCTCGTAAAGCCTTGGCTATCTTCAGAAATCCTCACTGTTACAAATGTTGGCAGCATCTCTCACGAGATTTCTATTTTTCCAAACAAGTTATGTTTATGTGATCGGTTGCCATGCGTGGAATCTGTATGTCAGCCATAGGTGGTGTATTGTGTTTTAACTGTATTAAGTCGTGTGCTAAACAGTTTGTCAAAATTATTTATGCTAAGACAATGCTCCACAGTGGAGTTGAAATGTTACAACATGTATATTTAGCAGTACTGTAATATTAAACAGTAAATTACTGTAAGGTACGTCACAGCATTCTCTCAGAATGTACTTTTCTTTCAAATGAAACCGTCTCTATGAGAGATTTTAAAGCAGATCGTTGAAAATCCACAGATCTGGTAGCCAGTTGAACCAACACCTGCGTGACCTTTCTTTACTCCGAGCATCTGTTTGTTTGAACTGTTTCAACAGCGGAATTAACCAAATGGATCCAGTCCAAGAGTTTATTCCCATAATGTGTTCGTCAAGTTCCTGACAATGACGATACAGCTCGTCGTCAGACCTCTCATCGACACACGTGCCTCAGAGTTGGTATAAAACCAGTCACTTCATAGTATTTGTCTAATGGACGGTCCGTTTTAACACACTAAAGAGAGTTTTTGAGTAGGGTTTCATCTCGGCTGAGTGGCTCTTTAATTAATGGCCAATAATATGTGCCGATTAAATAAATAAACACTGGAATTGGTTCAAACTTTGGAAAGTTATCACACAACACCGGCAGAGAAACTCTAGGTGAATGTGTTCAACCTTGTTTTTTAGTATTTAATGTGTCAAGCTGTACATCTCGCGGTCAGTTTCCGATATATGCAACCTTTGACTTTTAATTTTCTTAATCGAAAACTGTGCTTCGTTCAGGAATGGTAAAAATTACCCTTACATGCACTCCGATTACACTTCATTATGAAGTCATTTTCCTTTTTGAGGATACTTGGCACAGCTCCAGTAACTGAGATGGTTACCAGATGTAAAATATTCATTTGCATGATATTTTAACTATGCCTCAAACATTTAACCTATACAAGTGAACTGACCCACCATATATTCCTAAATATTCCTAATATATTTCTATTGGAATAAATGGAATAGTTGTTACTTTTGAATTTTTTGTCTTCCTAAAATACAATTTAAAAAATTTAAAAGCTAATAAAAACAGGTTAATCGTAAACACAGCACGTGTATTAACAAGAAAAGGTCCAGAGAACAAAAAAGACTTACTAAAATATTTATGTTCGTTTGATTTGGATCAGCCCCTTAGGATGAGCCGCCAAAAACATGCAATCTGTGAATTGCTGCAGGCAAAACAGTGGGAAGGTCAAACCTATAGCCACTTTTCTTTACATGAAAACCCGTCCATCAAAAGGAAGGACAGAAGCAGATAGATTCTTCACAAGGGAGCAGAAATATCAGCTTTGGAGGACTATAGATTCCCCCTTTCCCTTTTTTGTTGTTTCAGACATCTTTCCTCATTTTACTGGGATCAAAAATCCATTTTGGATCATCCGTTCAATATTAAATCTGGCAGGTGCTTGTATACACAACAAACTCAATTTACGCAAAGGTTTTGAAGTCTTTCACAGCAGTATCTGTGGCCAACATCAAAGACCCGCTGTTTCAGGTTTAATACCGCGGCAAAAAGGTTTCGCATCTCCAAGTTGGGAGATTCTGCAGTGCGTAATCTTTTCTAATTCTCTTCCTGGAAGATTTGTTTTTAGATTTAATACCAGTGGTGTTAGAATGTTTTATGTGATTTAGTTTTGTTATTTGGTGTTCAATTTAATGCTTTTATTTAGATTTATTCACACTATGATGCAACGTGGTGCAATTTATACAGAGAGAGCACAAATACACCCAGTGTTAAAACATTTAATATTGTTCAAGATAAGAAAACTGTAAATCTAATGATTAGTAAAAACTTAAGGCAATGCATTTAAAAACAAAGTAGAGATAATGAATTAATGCATTATGAATAACCAAACAAACTATTGCTGTCAAACTAATAAATATATAAATAAACGTTTTTTATATATAATATATGTGTGTTATAAGGATTGCTTTGTTTATGCTCACACTTGTACATATCTACATAAATACATATAAATATATAACCATTCACATATATTACTCATGTTTCTGACATATACAAATGTATGCTTGTGTTATTATATAAATATATATTATTATTCAGACCACACATACGTAGGCTTTTCTATAGACATTAACTTTGGAATTGCATAACCACTATTGATCTTTGAAATGGCTTAAATAAATATAAAACAATTCATAGTCTTAAACTTAATGTCTGAATAGTCAGTTGAGTCACATTTCACATGTGAATTGATAAATTGATGAAATGGATTCAACTTCCCCAGTTCTAGTTTTAAGAAGTTTATTTGAAATCCCCTAATCAATGATTTGAACCCTCAGATTCCCATGACAACTCCCGCCAGAAGACACAAGGCTTTGTCTCTCATTTCCCCATGGTTACACAGTCAATGAGCCCGGAAACATAGCAACGGAAACCAAGCCCTCTGTGCCTAATGGAAAATTCTCAGTGCCACCAAAGGGATCCTTGAGGGAATGGCAGGGATATGCCTGATTACCTTTGTGTCAGATTTAGTATTACTGCTTCAAAATCTGAATACTGTGACAAAAAAATGGTGAATTGGGCAAACACAAAGTGGTATCAAAGCATCTTCTATCCATCTATATTCTATGCCCATTAAAGAGAGTAAATAAATGTAATGTGATTACATTCAAGCAATTACACTGTATACCCAGACATAATCGATAGGTCATCAGACAACAGGTCACATGTCAGAGGTCAAGTGTCTAAGGTCATTGCTAGTTTGGTAAGGCCTATAGTTGGTATAGTTGTACATGTGTTCAGTGTAAGAGAGGATGCAGACGCTCAGATAAATATTGGGCCGAACAAAGAGCCCAGAGAGATACAGCTCTGAATAGATTATCTTTGCCACATGAGGTAAGGTGCAATCTATTGATTGGGTTACATTGCTATTTTAGCCCAGTGTAAAGGACCTTTAAATGATTTTACGTGCGGTTCCTTCGAATAAAACAGCCAGACTTGAAAGTGCAATATTACTTTACAACAGAAGGGACCAATAATGGAATTAAAGTTTAGATTAGAGCTTCTATCTGATATCTGTATAAAGTAAAGGTTTTGATCCGCCTGGAAATGTGTTTAAACATATAACTGTGGCCTACACAAATATTTCATCTAGTTTGAAAGTGTGGAGCAAAGAAGAAAAAGTGCAACCATTGTTAAACTCAATGAGTGATATGTGTAATATTTGCAATGTATTCATTGCATGTTTTTTGTTTTGTTGATATAAAGTTCAGCACTGTAAATATTGCAGTCGTTTTAATAAGCGCTTTTTATTAGGCTCCTAATGGGATCATTATTAGAGTGAATGTGTCTCTGTCTAAAACCCTGTTCAGTACTCTAGCCAGGATGTAAAAGTATATTATGTTGGTATGATTAGTTAAAAATTATGTGTTTCAATTTATTTTTAATGATAATGGATAGCATTCTTACTATGAAATAATAATTATAATATTTAACATTAAATAGTAAATAATTTGTTGTTATGATTTAATTTTATTATATATATCGGTTCCACAAGATTAAAATTAAGTTGTTTTATTTTAAAAGAATATTTTAATCATTTGGAACAGATGTATAGGATAAAAATTAAGTTTTTCAGCAACCCATTTTTTCTGTCTATACATTTATATCATAAATTACAACTTTTAATAATAATATTTTCATATGGGCTGTCTTTTGATACCTTGTATCTCCATATTTCATGATTTTATCTTTCTTGGCCATAAATCATTATTATTATTGATCACCCTTTAACTTTGTAACTGGGCTTGGCAAATATGTATTCAATTAAAAGTACAAAAAAGTGTGAAAACATCATATTAATTCACGAGTAATTAGACAAAGCTACACTATTATTAATATTTAATCATTTAATATATCATTTGGATAGAAATTATATTTTGACATGAAAGGTTTTTGAAGGATAGTGACAATATCAAACTATATGACTAACAATTTATTATTAAATATTATTGAAAGTAGTTTATACTTATCATTGTTCAATTAATGAAAGAAATGTGGACAACATAAATTAAAATAAGTTTTTATTCATTGTATTTTACCTTTTACATTTCTTACAGAGGTTCAATCTATTTAGCAGTCGTTTGATTAAATTAAAAAATATTTTATTATGATTATTTAATGTATTTTTATATTTTCGCTGCTTTCATTAAAAAACAAAAACAGACCACACACAAGCGCATATTCACAGTTCTGCAGGTCCTCATACGCTATAACTACAGAAACAACTGTTTGGCGGCATGATGTGTGAATTACCACCATATTTCCAAGCGCCTCCATAAGCACTTTAAGTCGGCTATGGCCCATCAGCACATTCCTGCCGCTACCAGCACGTCCTACCATTTGTAGTAACGCTACACCTCTGCCTGCTCTGATCCGTGACCCTCTCCAGCAAGCTAGAGAAGTATCATCCGTACGGCATGCACGCACGCGAGTAGTACATCATCTGCCCCATCCTGTGTTAAAGCACCCCCTACCCCACCCTGCTCCTCAGCTCCCAGTGTTTCTGTGAAATATGTGCAACTTCCTATTTAAATTAGGAGCTCCTGAACCATGAAGAACACCACAGGTATCAGTGGAAGAGGCAGCCGGCTACGACAGCGGCCTGCGCCAAGCAGATCACACTCCACAGACACACAGGCATTGGGCTGTGACATATTAAACGCAGGGAAAATAAATTACCTTCTCTCTGATGACTTACGTGTCTTCAGATTCCGCGCTGCTCATTGGGGAAATCTCCTCTTTTTTGGGGAACAGTTCAGCTGTGATTTTTTTTAACCTGCAGTTAATTGCAGTGTTTTTGTGTGGTGCATATCATGTGCGGGATTATCCGAGTGAAGCTGGTCAAAACACATTGAGTTGGATTGCAACGATTGTCTGTAGTTTTACAAAGTAACACGACTTTAAATTAAATGTAATATAAATTGTTCTATTAAAAGGCCCTATCCTGGGGTTCATTTCCAGAACAAAGCAGAGCACTGTTAAACACTATACCCTATCTTCCAAGTATACTTGCAGTTCATGTTTATAAGTAAATGTCAAGTGTATGTAAAAGTATAATTTATTTAGAAAGTTCACTAATATCAATTTATTATTTGTTGTACTTGTTTCACTGTAAAATTATCTCACGATGCTTGTTTAAAGAAATAAAAAAATAAGTTATGTAAACTTAATAAAATCTTTTAAAAAGCCAAAATAAATGTTATAGTAAAAAAAAAAAGATTAGTACTGTTAAATCAAGCAGTTAATTTTGTATAAAATTTGAAGGTTTTGAAGGTTTTGAAGTTTGTTTAAAGAAAAAAAATTATTTTATAAAAAAAAGAAATAAATAAATATATATATATATATATATATATATATATATATATATATATATATATACCAATATACTAGTAAATGCATTTTTTTTCTCACATATACAACATTTCAACAGTATTGATTATACTTTTTTGTTTGAATTGTATTACGTAAAAACTCTTTCCTAATTAAAGTTAAAAATGCACACCTAATGTATTTTCATAAGGGTGGTTCGATGAATCATTGACAAACAAGTAGCTACTCGACTGTTTAACAAAAACCTTGTGACTTTATCGCACATCTGTTTTGATCAATTTAGTATTTTTTAATTTTTCGTCATATTTTTGTTCTTTGTTGTTTTATTACTCAATATTGTGAACATAGTTCTGAAAAATGCTTTTGTGAAATGAACACAGACCTGAGGTTAACTTGCGGTCAGGCTGAAGTATCGTGTCAATGTCCATTTTGTGTTAACGCAATACCCCACCAGATCTATATTCAGCTGAAGTATAGTTGAAAACATTACTGCTACCAAAAAAATAACATGCATCTGTGTAAATTACTGAATAATTACAACATAATTGTTTTAAAAACAGGTGAAAACATTATCTTCTTTTTAGACATGGACATCCTGTTTACTGTTGTTCAGGTTGTTTACTCGTCTGTTTGCCTGGTGTGACATGTTTTGCGCATCAGCAGAAACTCTCTCATTACTGTAATGAGAATCTTTTAGAGTCACACGGTGTAGAGATGACTGAGCCAGGTGCAAACAAATAACTTCTAATGTACGTATTAAGTTACGCCGTAAACAAAAAAGAGGAAAATCTATACAAAGAGCCTAAGCTGCATATTCTTGTGTAAACACGAGTGCTGTTGACAAACCAAATTCATTTTCCGATTCAATAAAGTGAGTCAGTACATTATTTTGTACCTGCCATTGAATAACCCTTCAATAGGAAAGAGGTCAAGGAGGATTATTAAGGTTAAAATCATGGCTTTATAAGGGTATGAGTAATGGTTCACTTAAAAAATGTAAGAATTCTTTTCTCCAACAGAACATGTAAGAAGATATTTTGAAGAATGTCTGTAACGGGTATTCGTTCTCTTGCATTGGTTTGTGTCTACGGAAGGAGTTGGTCGCAACGCTCCTCCCTGATCGGCTTTCTTCAAATATCTTATTCTATTTCTTCCAAAGTAAGAGATCCATACAAATTTGAAATGACAGGACACTAGGTATGAGGACACAATTTCCATTTTCTGGTGAACTATGACTGGGAATATTACTATATAGGTTATAATAGGTTACAATTTAGTAGACCAAAAATGGTTTGTAAGACAACATTTGTGATGCTTACAGTTTATGTTTGTGTCAAATAATACAGTCTAATATTATGTCATCTAGTTATATCCTAATATCCGTAAAGAGGGTCTTTGATATGAAAGGGACTTTATGGTTAGTAGGAGTATTTACAAGAGAATAGTCTGTTCTCACTCTCTCTTCCTCTTTCTCTTCTTAAGAGGCCTAAGATGTTCAAAAAGCATAACAGAGGGAGGGCTGGTTATTCTAAGGTATCAAACAGACTCCTTGTGACTTTGATCAGTGGTTTCTTATTCAATGTGAAATTACGGCACGGCGCTTCTCGACCTTAAGACACGCTGGTGAAATGGAAACATAAAATAATATACACAAAACCAGGTAAAGAATAAAAGAAGTCTTTTGTCAGTACTTTGATTACTGTGACTCCTGAACAGGCTCTTACAATTACAACAGCACAAGAACAGGAGAGAGAGAGGAGTACAAAAGAAAAAGTGAGCACAGCACAGAACACACGTTATTAGACATGCAATGTTGTGAGTAGTTTGCTAGTTACAGGGTTTGTATTTGGTTCTTTTCAGATTCAAGCCACTATGTGCATCACATGACAGTGAGACACAATGTTTTCTATGAAAAAAAAATGAGTAAAAGAAAATATTTCTTTCCACTTCACTGTTTGTTTCACTCCGCCACTAAGCACTAAACTGAAAGTAAAACAAAGACAAGGCGGGATGTGAGGGTCGCGATATATAAACAGCCATATAAACAGATGGATGGAGATCACTTTAAAACAAGCACATATTTAAAATGATAAAATAATGGAAATTGCAGCTATGAATCACTCTCCCTCTAGTTGTTACAAAGCTGTATACAGTTCTTTGTTTGGTTTAACACCGAGAAGAATATTTTGGACGAATGCTTGTAACCAAACATTTGCTTGTCCCTATTGAACACCATAGTAGAAAAAATGACGATGGTAGTCAGGTTTTTCCTAGTACTTTTTGCTATCCTTTTATGTACATTCTTCAAAATATCTTTCTCTGTGTTTATCATAACAAAGAAATTCATACAGAATTGGAGATTTGACAGTGAGAAATTAATTTTTTGAAACTTTCCCTTATATATATTTGTACTAAAGGAACATGATAGTGGTAGTGTCAACCCTTCCATATACAGGAACTGTACGGCACAATAATTCTGCCAAAGGCCTGCACCTGATTGTCACATGATTGGTTGGATGAAATCACCTGCATCTTATCTATGTAGTATTATTGAAGAGCAAAGCGGGTGTTCAATGTAACACTCAATCTCTCTCTTTTCTCTTTCTCGAGGTTAGGAAAGTATATAAATTGAATGTTGCATTGGATATAAATGATTGGTTATGTCTATAATAGAATGCATAAGTGTATGTTTTATTTGATGATTTTACTCATCTTGTGTTTCATTGCGTAGGCACCAATAAATTGAATCTGACATTTACACATTTGGCAGATGCTTTAATCCAAAGTGACTTACATCACATTACAACATGCAGAAGTTTTATGTGAGCATATGCAATCCCTGGAATCGAAACCATGACCTTGGCGTTGCTTGCATTATGCTCTACCCACTGAGCTTTAGGAAAAATATTTTATCAGATTCTGCACCATGCTGTTCAATGATTATTACTGGTGGCCCACCATCAGTCAACAAATTCCAAAACTGTCACTTCTAGCAGCGAGGAACATAATTGTGTATTTCATGAACTTCTCAGGAAATGAAATCATTGCTCTCCAAAATTCAACTGCTCTATAACCTTTACCTTGTTAACTTTGAGGCATTGCTCTCCTCTTTTGACAGGCAACTGGAGAACAAATGTCATTCTCTTGAGTGAGTTTGCAAATTCAGCGTGTGGAATTTGTGTTTGGTAGAGCAAGCTCGGAAACTTTGGGAATTCTTGAGGGGCGCAGGCTTCACGGCTGCACATTCAATAAAGGGATTTCATGTGTGATAAGGCCCCGTACCTCTGCTTGGTGCCGGGGAGTCGGGCCATCTCCCCACGCTCATTCTTACGTCCGTCGGAGTCGGGAAATCCATTGTCGGAATTATGGGGAGCGGTTCAATAATTCAGATTAGCGCTCATGTTTATTAATGCTCTACATCTGTGCAAACAACGTGTCAAGCAGAGAGTTTATTGTAATTGCCAGAGCAAACAAAACCCGAAAGAAGCAATTTCCAGTTACAATGTGCCGTGCCAAGTAATGAGGCTATTGGCATTCCTGTCCAGTCATACTTGCTGCAGTCTTTCCATCACTTCAACATTAAGCCAGATATATATTTTTTATAAAGATATAAAGGACCGGCTAACATTTTAGACCACAAGAGGAAAAAGAGTGATTTTGTTAGTTTCTATTCAACATGCCTTTTTTGAAGTTTTCGATAGTAATATCTGAAGAACCAGGTAATAAATGTGTTTTAAAACTAAAAACAGGAAATTAGTTGCAATTACCAGAATTATTGTAAGGGTGGAGTTTAAGTCACTATGTGAGCCAGTTTACTATTACTGAATTGAATTGAGTCATTTTTGAATTATAAAAAAGTGAGTCAAAAGTGAGACTCACTTGTTTTCAAAGTACTGTATTATGTATCTTTAATAGAATAATGTCTCAAGGAAAAATATAAGTGCTTTCATTTAAATGGATAGTTAGTTAACAATAACTTTTTTTTAATAAACTAATAAACTATTTTGTTTTTGTGGACATAGAGAAATATCTTTCGACAATTGCTTGTGACCAACAGTTTTTGGTTACCATTGACTACTAAAATAATTTGTGTTATCACTCTGCACAAATTATACACTATCAAAGAACAAAGAAAATGTCACTACCAGTGTAAAGTTAAAGGACTTCCCTTAACCTCAACTGAGTTGACCATATATACGTAAATGGAAACCACACTATTCCTTGGTGCAAACAAAAGAAACTATACATCTCATCACAGGGCAATCCGACAAAATATATCGCACAGACTTCTTATGTTTGGCATATGGTGTTTAGCACATTTTACCACAAAAAGGAAGGCCAAACATTTAATTTCCCTTTTATAGTATGCAGACTCCTGGGATTTGTAGTCCAACTTATTTGTACATTACAGATGGTAATAGTTCACAGAAAAATGAAAGTTCTCTTATCATTTACTCATTCTATGTCATACTAAATCTATGTGACTTTCTTCTACCGAACACAAAATAACACTTTATTGACTTCTGTTGTAAAATGACAACATGGACCTGAATGAAGCTCTGTAGTTACATATTTTTCTTGCGTATCTTATGTTGTTGATGTTGATAAACATACTGTGGCTGCAGTTATACCTAAGGGCTGGCTGTGTTTATGGCATCACAATGGCAGTGGATACCTGCATTTGTCACTGCCACATGTGCACTGTCAGCTATAGTGCAGGTGTCATTAATCACAGAAACATGCACGTTATTCACATATCAGGAGGTGCCGAGAGAGAACAGCAGCCAACAGCTGACAAGTGTGCTTTTTGGAGGTTCACATCCAACAATAAGCTGCTTAGGACGCAGCTGTAAATGGACACATTTTTGAATGTAATATTTTAATGGAATTATAAATGTCACTTTAAAATGTTAAAATAATTCCTAAATAAATAATTTGAAATCAAAAAGGCAAATCATCACTTATGATGTATATAGTATAATGGCAGTGCCATTGCCATGAATGGGGGTGAATGCAACACTCCAGCAATGTAAGTCCCACCTTCAAGTAGAAAGATCCGTCAATCAAAAGAGTGATGATTCTTTGGGGGCGAGTAAAAAATGGAAATTTGAAGCGCAATTTATGATCAGCAAACCAATGTTATGGCATAGGCAAATTTAACTATTGATAAAAAAAATTTAATATTTGCCTACAATTTTTGTAGGATTCCATGATACAAACGCATGGGACTGTGGACTTGCTATGATGTACATAGCTGCCCTACGCATTACCTCTCTTAACAGACTTTGGCCCAAAATGAACTGTGATAATATCTGATTAACATTATGCAGAATAAATAATGATGCAACAAGCTTGGCAACAACGAACAATAAAATTTATGCTAGATTAAATCCGCATTTATCTGTATAACAGTACAATTATTACAGTACATTAAACACAAAATCCGTTTTTAATATTTACAAAAAAATGCAATTATGTCTTTAGTCATTAATATCTATTTACGATAAATGTTCTTTTATTTGGTACATTTGATTTTACTGAGGAAAACTATAAATGTAACATTGGCTGTGAAAACCAAATTCTGACATTATGAGCATAAAGTTTGATTTCAGCCATTAATTTCACAATATATTTAATCCTTAACATGGCCTTACTAAGTCAATATTAAAAATATCGAGATCATTTTTTTAAATAATGTCTTGATATTATGTACTATTATTTTACATAGAAAACAGTAAGATACATAAAAAAGCATTTAGCTGTATTTTCCCATGATAAAAAGGAAATTTTACAAAAATGAATGGCTATATTTAATCAAATAATGTTGTAGATCCTGTTGAGTAACCAAAACACATCCAAATCATAAAAGAAGTATTTCTCCTACTTTTAATTCTTAAAAGAGGCAAAGGTCGTATTTTGGGTTTTAACCTTGGGAGGTATCACTTCGCGAAATTCCGACAATCTACAATGTCACTCCTTGCCTTAATTAGCACTTTTAATTTCAGAAAAGATGACAAAGTTGATTCATGAATATGAATTCATCACATAAAGACGATGATGTCATGCAAAACATCAGTTCACCATTCTCAGTCATTTTGCTGGTGTCTTTCTATAATCAAATCACAAGGTTACGACAATGGCGTTATTGTTGGCGGACATGTCATGAAGCTTTGTCATTGTCTCACCTCACCTAGGTGTGCCATTATCTTTGCATACCTGCGCACCTTGTCATTATTTATGCCTTAATTAGCATGGTGCTTAATTACATTTACATTAATCAAGAAGACAGAGGGGGTGCATGGGGAACACTTTACACATGTTAAATACACTGTACTCTATTAGCCACAGGATTTGCAGACCACATACATCACTGTAATTTGTTGATTAGATATGGCTGATTAGATATGGCCACTGAATGAGAGTTCCATGGACGTGGCCTTCCACACTTGCTTCAAAATGTAACACCTTTCCCATCGAATGTATCCAAACTGTATTGTCGACCCCATACAATTTGGGGTGACCTGACTTGCAAGGAGAATTGCTCCTATTTGTAACAGACTCAGTCGGATATTCTAAGGAAGGTGTGCTAGACTTTTACAAATGGAGTGTGTGTAAGTGTATGTGTGTGTACCAGGCCCTGTTAATGTGTAATGCTGAGCTGACGGTGTGTGCTCCCCTGCGGGCCTATGCAAGTGGAGGGAGACGCCCGGACGGGCTCAGTTTAATTAAACCTGTATTAATGGAGGCTGCAGTGTATACTTGGGAAGGTCAGTCCCTACGGAGAGGTGACTACTGATACACACACACACATGTTTACATGGATATCTAAAAAGGAATATATCACAATGTTATTGCTTTAAAGTAACTCTTAATTTTATAATAAAGAATGATAAATCGGAGGCTGTTTAGAAAAAAAATAGACATTATAATGAAACCCATCGCAGTACATTAAAAATGTACAAATGACGCTGGTTCTTGTTTTACACTTTTATTGTAGTCTTGCTTTATTTATTGCATTACACTTTTCAAAGATCCGTTTTTTTTTAACAAACCCCTCACTGTTAAGAAAGAAAGGTAGGATTTCTACATTTGAAATCCTGGAATTCAAGCCATCAAGAAAAAGTAAAATAAAAAAATTCAGGACAAAGATCATGTGCTAAATTAGTGATTGATATGTTCCTATATTTGTCTACAGTTCTCTGTTTTTTACTCCAACCCAAATCCATATGTATACCCATGTCCATACATATGTGCCATATGTGTCGATACGTATTGTTCCTATGTGAAGTCGTTTTTGTGATGTACTTTTTTATACATGAAATCATTCTGCAAAATGTAAGGAATATTACGCTGATATATTTAATACTGACTAAGTATGACCAGGTGGAAGATTGAAAGATAGTGAATTTATTAGGCAAAATCAAACTTTAATGCTTGTTTTCTCAGAATTTGCTTTTTGCTTCGAGGTATTAGTTTTTATTGACAGTGGACTCTATTCTCTCTGTAAAATGTGATAAGGGTTCTCCTCAGGCCCTTTTTACGATGTAGTAAAACAGTTATTGAAAGAAAGAGCGACCATTATTATGGGTACAAAACCCTACAGCGTACAGAACTACCCAACACCACTACATTGTTTTAGGGCAGGCGTTCTATGATTACCCATATAAACCTACTAGACATCCTTAGCAATCCAATCATTTACTGCCATCCTAACAAATCTCATTTCTCCAGAATGATATCTGTGGCAATATGTGGCAAAAAACAAAACATAAGAATAGGTGAGAAATTGAAGTGTATATTGAAGGAAAATCTAACTGTGCTTTTCTGTTCCAGCGTGGTTCGTTTTTTCCCCCACATCTTTCAGGGAAAGGGAAAATTGACTGCAATGGATGTATGACATCTCGTCTATTCACCGTATTCATCTGTTGTTCACAGCGTTAACCTCCGATCACAATGCTGGAGATGAGCGGTGGCAGACAAGCTGCGTCATGTTATCAATTCATACGACATGACAAACTAATAACAACAGCAAATGAGCGTGTATTTTGGAAGGCAGCGCAGCAAATCGAAATGCACAATCTGTATCCATAGTCTCATGCGAATGAGATAGGGGGGTGTGAACAATAACTGTTATTATGATGTGTTCAGTCGTACGAGTATGGACAACAGTGATGAGTGACCAAACCAGCGTCGAAATTAAGGGCCAATGTTAAAATCTTATTTAAAATGTAACACTTTTATGAAGGTATGTATCTTTTTAATACTTATATTAAACCTCATAAAGGTTTGAAATAAATTGATAGAGCAATTCCTGCGTAAAGGACGTGACCTTTTGTGTTATGGGCATGACAAACAGAAATCATTCAAAAATATGTAGTTTTTCACAATACAGTGAACTAAAACATGCAAAGAACAAATGCCTTATAATAAAGTGTAGTAATAAAAAAGTTTTGTTCATTGTAAGGTTGACATTTTCACAGAATTGCACATATGGAGAGCCGTAACTTGTGGAAAAGTTGCCTTCCAGAGTTTGACCACGTCCCCAGATGTAGGCATCGTCTTTTCTTCCTGTGTTGATGAACCACTCCAATAGACCCTTACATGAATCTGTCCTAACAATGCTGTTATGGTGACAATTGAGAGTGTGAACATTTGTGGAATTCTGACAGCATTTGGCAAGCGTTCATTTCTCCGTACGCCCGCACTGACCTTGTGTGAGAAACCGTGTCAGCCTGTTAAACACATCTGCGGTTGAAACATCCAGCAGTCATACCATCAATACCAGGTCAAACGTCAGACGCAATAATTATAATCATCCAGCGGCCTCACCGAGTCGTGAACATGTACGGCTGTCATTGGCACACTCTCAGTACTGTTGTCGGGAGGGGGGTCAAATCCCGGTGTAAATGTGATCTGATGTTCAAAGTATATCCTGTCATCTTCCGTCTTCAATATGTAATTGCTCCAGTACTATTGCTGGCCCATTTTCCAAGCCCGTGGCAATTACAGAAATACAATGAGTCTCTCTCTCTCTCTTTATTTTTCTGTCTCTTTCTGCCGAACGTATGTACTAATTCGCAATAAAGTGCTACAGCTGTCACTGCATTTTCTGCTCTGTTACTTCAATAAATTGGAATCGCAAAAAAATAGGGAAAAATTGGCGTATTGCATTATGGGCCGCCTCCAGTGTGCGAACCTTCTCTCAAACACAATTTGAACAATTCTATTTCCTTTAGATGAGAAAGTGTAGCTTGTCATTGCTGGACTGGGCAAATATTCATGAATCAGTTGATAATGGATTCCATTTGTCAAGAAATAATAATTTTAGATTAGGGAAGTTTTTTTTTCTTTGGAACCAAACATTTGGATTGGTTGATGTGGGATGTATTGGCGCGGTGAGAAAGGCAATACACGGTATTATGAATTAAACTATGAATTACTGTCACAAGCAATGAACGGTTAATGGAATCATTAACTGTACACAACACTCTCGTATTGTGATTGCGGTTTGTGTCCTAACATAAATGTGCGTTTGTGTGTACAGTACTGTTTAGGCAATACATGTGTAAGATTATCTACAAAGTAATTGAAAGTCGTCAAAAAACTTCAAAGAAGTGGTCCTCAATAAGATGTTGTACGACCAACCTTATTGAATCATCTAAAAAATCTCACCAATGCTCACATAATTGTTCTGGCAAATATGTTTCTTCTTTGACATATTGTAACAGGGGACTTTTTTTCAAATAATTAATTAATTCAATATTAACTCATAAAACAAAAGTATTATTAAATTTCAACCAACTCTTTTGTGTGTGGCTACAGGTGCATACTTATCTATTGACACATTTGTCCCCAAGTGAGTTTTATTTGTAAAAAGTCAGTTTTTAACTTGTGTTGTGCCTCGTGTGTTTACTGAGGGCCCTGACGCCTCGAGTTGAAAAAAGTCAGCTCAAGGCAGAAAAGCGCTTGATGTAATGTGCCTTTTTTACATTGTCCTATCGAATCATCGGAGGTGTGGGGCTTCTGATGTGGTGATGGAACTTTACTGTTGCCTGAGGTGTCCAGTAACCGCAATAATGGAGGAGAAACTTGTGGTGACTCTCGTGGGTCAATCACGCAAAATGAGATTAAGAACCCTCCATTTTTTATGTTTTTACTAATGTGACAGTTAACAGCAACTAAAGTGTACGTGCTATAACGCTTGACTGACAGGACAGTGAATTTAGTTGTTCCCTTGTGACAAAATGTGATGCATTGCCCTTTCAAACTGTCCACAAATAAGCAGCCCATCGAGTCTCGTGTTGTCGGACGTTGAAAGCGCATTCGCACTTGTTCTTGTTCCAAAAACAAGTGCAGCCAATCAGCAGAGAGGGGCGTGTCTTTTCTTGATGTGGAGAGGAACATCAGCTTAGTGCGACAGATGACGTATGTAAAGGGCGGAGCTATCAAAAATGGGGCAAGACCCTTTTTTGGTGAATGGGCATGTTTGTTTTGGTGATTACGAATGTCCACATTGACTATCACAAATCGTAGAAGCTGCCTTTAATAGTGATCGTATTAGAGGATCTGTTGAAAGAAATGCAATTTGATATACATAACCAGGTCTACTGAGCTGTATAAAGATCTTACATAATTAAGCGCTTATAAAAAGACATTTCTATCGACACACACAACGGGTTCCCTTACATGAAAATCACCGCCATGTTTCTAAAGTAGCTGCCCTACAGAATGTGTTTCATAAATGTCATCATCTTCGGCAAAGAACATTTTCTTATGTGTCAGCCACTAGATGTAACTTGATTTTACAAACTCTACCTTTAATGTTACGGTGTCATAATGACTGGGACAATTTGATTGGGGGTAAGGAAATAAAATATACATGAGAGTATACACAGTGTTAAAGTCAATACATCTATGGAGAGTCCTTGTGAACCACACATATGTGTGTGTAATATTTTGTGTGTGTGTAAGTGGAAAAACTCTCAGAAACATCTTGTCAGTGCGTTTGACCTGTAACCACAGCTCACGTTGTTGGGTAACAGAGATAACAGGCTAACAGGGAGCAGCTGTCGGATCAAGCTTTTCTCAGAATGATTAGTGTGTGTGTATGTGAGCGTGGTTGTGTGTGTGTGTTTGGGGGGGTGCATTGTATAGAACATGTTTGTGGAAGGGTGCCGAGCAGACTGGAAGAAATGACAGTAGAGTCTATATGCAGTGAGTTTTCCGCAGCGTGCAGAGAAAAAGAGAAGCGTCTCTTGTTAGGGATCATTTATTAACTGAGATCATCTCTTGCTTGGCCTCAGGGTAATAACTAATGTCAATGGCAAATTTCACAGTTGTCTAGAGAAATGAATTAAATTTGCAATAAAAGGCCCTTTGGCTTGTTGTACATGCTCATTTATTGGAGTTGGTGAACTAGGACTGTAAAGCAACGGCGAACGCTGCCTTCATTTCCTCTCTTGTGAAAACGTGACCTTTTTCTCTCATTATTGTGAGGAAAGGATGGAGGGTTTTGTGGAAAGAAAGGGGTCTCTGCGTTCGGGGGCCCCGGAGAAGCGCGTTACCTCACACTCGCTGACGTTAATGAGTCTTATAGATAGTATTCCAACATTTAACCATGGATGTGAACCCTGCATTTACGTCTAACCTCACTACACTCTTAGTCCGCCATTCATCGCCTTCCTTTCACACTTTGTCTGTGACTCAATGAGTGTGATTTTGTGTGTGCGTATTTGCGTGTGCGAGAGAGAGAAAATGTGTGTGTGTGAGACGTGAATTAGAGATTAAAACTCTAAAGTATTCCCTAATCCAGGCATTGAGGGTTAGCGATGTGAGGAGTGAGAATGGAGTGAGCACAAAGGCTCCCCGCAGCCTTAGACTCACGCCATCACCGCTGCTCCTGACGGCCACACAAAAAAGTCCCGCACACCACCCCCTCTGCCCCACCTCGGCCTGCAAAAAAAGCCTGTCAGCTCTCTTCCATACCCCCGCTAACGCTGTGCCCCCCAGCAGTCAGGACCGTAGGGGTGGAAGGGGGGGGCGTTAAGAATAGACCCAAAAATTAGACGAATTCTCCTCTCTCTCACTCTTTTCTCGCTCCCTTTCTCTGAGGACAGATGACAAATAATGGCGTGATTGAGCCTGTGTTTCAGTCACACATGTCCCCCCGTAGCCAGCTGCCAGTGGGGAGCAGTACGAGAGGTTAATTGAGGAAAGGGTTATGAAAATAAAGCGCAAGAATCAGTCGGATTCTCCTCAAAGAAGAGGAAAAACGGCATCCTGTCGAATAATGCGCGGCACAAAAGGGGATAAATCAGGAGCACAACACAAAAAACAGCCACAAAAACAAGATACTATCTCCATCAGGATTGTGAAGTAAGCGAAAAATCAAAAAACGGTACTTAAAACCGGAGGAAATTTTCATAATTATTCAATAACAAATAATTTCATGCCGCAGAATTGGAAAATCAGCCAGCATTCTATGGACCGCCATTTTATTCCCCTCCAACACATTTTGAGAGATAAATGTAACATTTAGCTGTTAATTCCAGCATCTGAAGTGTTCGTCTTCAGATGATTTAATTGGCCTGCAATTTTCTCCTGTCAAAAAAGCATCGTGCACCTCTGATGAGAGCGAGCGAGCAGGAGTGTGAGAGTTAATTAGCGACCTCGTTAGAGACCTGGAAGTGTCGGCAGTGTCTCCGTCCCTTTTTCTTTTCTTGCAAGCATTCGTACGAAATGTAGCGGAAACCTTCTTTCTTTCTTTCTTTCTTTCTTTCTTTCTTTCTTTCTTTCTTTCTTTCTTTCTTTCTTTCTTTCTTTCTTTCTTTCTTTCTTTCTTTGAGGCTCGAAATGCATCGACAAAAGTCTATTTTCTTCATCTTTAGATCGCCCCCTGAGGCCATAGCCAGAGCATGTGCACCTGTTAAGAAAAATAACATTTGAGTAGCTATGACATAAACATGCTAAATACAAAAATACTGGTCCGACCGTAAGTAATTGTAGAACAAACTAAGGAAATGATTATAAGGAAATGATATTGTGTATGGGATGATTGTGTTATCACTCTTTGATTAGTAGTAGGTTCTTCCCAATGTAAATCAATAAGATTTGTTTATAACGTACATTTTAAAACGCGGCCGTCATGGAAATAACTGAGGTTGAAGCTCTACGGTAAAATGTAATCATCGCATGTTTTAGTGGTTCTTCTTCTGCGGCCCATATGTGTAGTTTCTGCACTAATGCGCCCTCTGGCTTTTGGATGTAGTAGCATTTAACCGTAATTTATTAAGAAACTGCGCATCAGAGTTCCAGGATATAAAGAAAGTCCCAGCGCAAGCACAAGTGAAATATTTCATTTTTTCCCTATCAATTACTTCATTATTTCTTTTTTTTGCGTCAAATGTTTTCTCTGTCAAATTTATATTTTTGACAATTTTTTTATCTGTCAAATTTTTTTTCTTACATTTTTTTTACTCCACATGTTTCATGCTGTTAATTAAAATAAGATTAAGTTTTCAAAACTTCTACACTCCCCAACCAAATCCCTCCATTTGAAACCCGGAGGAGTTAAATGCTGACCTGGTCTATACTGGACAGCAGGGGTATATTTCTAGACCTCTCTACAGAGGTAATAAAATGATTAGGAGGAGATGACGGATCTTGCTGCTAGTTGATTACAGCTGAACCGTCTCATGAGTAGGGGCTAATTAGAGCTGAATGAAGTGAATGGAAAGACACAGTATGGCTCTGCGGTGAAGCCTGGGTAAAACTGTGTGGAGTGCTGAAGCACCTCATGAAACCAACTCTCTGCTATACCAAACCAAACCTCTCTCAGGCTCTTAGGGACTGGATCGGTCTCTCTAGGATTAAGTGTAGGTACAGGCTTAGGCCCAGACTCAGGATTAAGTTTAAGCACAGGCTTAGTCTCAGAGTAAGGATTAGGGTTCCAGAACAGGATCAGGATTATTTTTAGACACAGACTCAATCTCAGACAAATAAATTCAGATATTAAGGAATCAGTGGTGCAATATTGGCTGATTTTGTGATCCTGCTGTAGACGCCAAATATGTGTGTACCACAATATTTGTGTTTCGACAGCTGATACTGGGTTTATTGGATGTATGAAAGTAAAGACTGAAATGACAGATTTGTTGTCTAAGCTTTGAATATGGCAGAAGATGATTGACAATTATTTTATTAAAAATCATGTTATGATGATAATGTCCAGAAATTTGATTATCGGAAGTGTGAAAAAATTTAAACACCGATCCAGTAGCACCTTTGATATCTATGTTTTTTTTAAGTATCCCACAATTAAATAATTTAAAGTAATACAATTATTAAACTTGAATAATTCAATACTAAAAATCTTTGTTAAACAATTTTATTTGGTTATATATTTTTTGTTTATTGTGTTACGTTTAAACACTTACAAAAAACTTAAACACTTACCAGCATTGTATAGACTCTGAAATGGCCTGTATAAAAATAATGGAAATAATAACACACATTGCATTGAAATTGTAACATTTAGACTATACTATATCTTTATATTTTAACAAGACTCCTGTCTAATGGCAAAGTAAAAAACATGACAAATAGCTTCAAACAGGCGAAAAACATGCAAATGCGGCCGGGAGACAAATGTCCAACCTTGCGTTTAGTGAGGAGGTAAGGTCATCCCTGACTCCATCTATCACCGCTGTAATCAGGCAGACGCAGACTAACCACGAGCTCGGCTTCGACTGCATAGATAAGCGCTCAGAAGCAGGGAAAGCCAGCGAAGATAAAACAGGGAAAAACTGATAAAAGATTCAACAAGTAAACACTCTCTGCCGCAGCTGTGGTGTTCCCCTTTATAGTCGGTGACTGTGGGGCTGGCGTAAGGTTACAAACCTCTCTCTTGCTCGCTCTCTCTGTCACACCGAGATTTCTTTGGAAAGTTTGGCTTTGAAATTAACCAAGTGTATAATTCAGTTTCTAACCAGATTACAGCATTTATTAGAGATCATTTATTTAAGATCATTTGTTTGACTTTTTATCAACATATGTTGAACTCAAAATATACTGACGTACATACAAGTTCATTTGACAGAATGTTCTATAAGACAATATTTACCTATATTTCAAAAATTCTGCAATGGTCACATTTAAAAAGAATCAACTGCTGACTGGGATCCTACTGAAACACTTCATTCCTGTTGCAAATGTGCCAGTTTTGGCAGTTATTTTGTGATCGTAATACCCCGATTCGATAATGTATGCAGAGTCGGCACCGAATGACACAAAGCTCGAGGGGTTTCTGATATTTACCTGCTTTACTCGAGATTGTGTTAACTTCCCTCTCCTCATCAGGTGTCAATGTATGCAGCTTTACCTGATGAACAGGTGTCGAGAGGACGGAAGTCGCAGGATCTTGGCAGAAATTAAATATTTTCAAATGTACTATTCCAGTATGGTTTTTCAAGCAAAATGTTGAGTATTTATTCAAGGCGAAATCAAAATCATAACATTAAAATTAAACTTGTTTACTCTTCCACCTGACAACAGTGTTGTAAGTTAATTATTTCAACTGTGGATGCTTATAGTCCAGATAATAAAAAAAAAAGTATGTCTACACACTTTAGTCGTATTTACTGCTATTCGATACTTAGTTTTGACATTATATAATGTAAATATATTATGGATTGATATTGTTTGCACGAAGTCCATAAAATCATAAAAAAACGAATGTTAATATAAAACAATACATTATGCTGTACTTTTCAATTATTCAAATTGGAAAAAATTGTGGAAAAAATTGTGGTCCATATCAGTCCATGGACACTCTCTAGTACCTTGATGTTCATCAGGATCACACCCTGATTCCAGAAAAACAGCAGGTATGTGTACATGTGGGTCTGCACCTCCATGTATTTATTTCCACAATTATATTAATCACATTCTTGTCTATTATCACTGCCAAAACTCCCACAATTCGTCACTGTGGATTATACCTCTTTGACATTGGCTGGGCTGTTTGTGATGAGCTATTTGTCGTGGGTGGGGTGGGACTGCTCGCCGGCTGCCTGACGGACCAGGATGGAGCATCATATGGGGAGAGGCTGTGTCATGTTTTACAGCGGCTTGTGCTAAATAGGCCCTCTGCCATTAATCTACCGTCCTCCATCGGAGAGAGAGCGCAGGCCAAGCTGGTGAATGTCTAAACAGACCTGCGGTCATGATTTATAAGGCCTATCCTCCATTAAAGATGCACCAAAGTCTTTACACGCCGGACAGTTAAGGACATCCGGCACACATCGCGAGCATAAAGACACGGGAGTGCGGTTTGAAAAGATATAAGATGAGCACGGTTTATTCAAGGATGAAAGCAAAGGTTAGAGCATCTCTTTAATTACAAACAGCTATTAAATAAGATTGAAAACTGGGTTTGATTGCTGAAAAGCCATAATGTCAGATTCTGTGTGTGTAATATGTTTGTGTGTGTGTGTGTGTGTGTGTGTGTGTGTGTGTGTGTGTGTGTGTGTGTGTGTGTGTGTGTGTGTGTGTGTGTGTGTGTGTGTGTGTGTGTGTGTGTGTGTGTGTGTGTGTGTGTGTGTGTGAGTGAGAAGCTCTATTCTGGCAGTGGTAATCCATCCATTGTGCTGAAATTCTCCATCTGTATCAGTTTATTGAGAGCACATTGGCCCTGGGGTCTGTAACTGAGCTGGACCCTGTCTGACAGTCCTGTGAGCGTGTATTTGTGAGTGTGTTGGGGGGCAGGGGCAGTGGACCATGGGAAAAACACCGCCCCACACCTCTCTGTAGCACTTGTTCTACCCCACTTCACAAGCGCACACACACACCAAACATGGGCCACTTGTCACTGACCCCCTCCACTCTCCCTATGCCCATTCTGCCCCATCCGCAACGTCCTCGCACATGTGTTCCTGAGTCAAACTAACCCCCAATTCTACATCCCACACCCAGCGTCCTGACCTGCCCACTGACAGCACGCCCTGGGCTCTTCCTGTACCTCATAGTGTGGAGAACGCCATTGTGTAGATGTTTAATCTTTGACATAGCCTTTAGATGATCACCCATTTTAAGAAGCAAGAAACGTACAATTATAAAAGTCAAAGTGTTTGCAAAGCAGGTCACAGGAAACAGAGGGTTAATGGATGTGTGTTTGTAGATGTGTGCGTGTGTTTGTGCGTGTGTGCACACCTTGCTTGTGTCTAGACCTCTGTAACCAATATTAAAGCGAGCCCTGATTAGAAATTTACAGAAGAAAAAAAGCATAATATTATGTATGAAATGAATCATTAACATGGACCATTAAGTTCTCTATTTTCATTTAATTGAATTTGTCAGCAGTATCCTCTTTAACTGAAAACCACTCATAACTGCTAAATTAAATAATAATTAAAGATACAACTATCAGAGGATTTGAGGGGAAGTCAGGGAGCATTTATTTCCGATCCAAGGCGTAATTTATTCAAATTATATAGAAGAGCGATTGAGAAAATTAGATGCATATTCCTTTCAGGGCTTTAAAGGAGAAAAGCGCAACAAGTTTTCGAACAGAATTGCTTACAGTTATATCAGTGCAAAGTGCTTCCCATCCTAATGAGATATATGAGACTTTATTTATCTTTAAATATATATTTGTATATTTTTACAGCACAATAAAGAATAGTCAAAATATTAACATTTGCAAAAAGATACACAATAATCATTTTGAAATTTAATAATTAGGGTTAAATCAATACATTTAAATGTGCCTAGTACGAGATGCTCAAACGCAGATGAGAAAAAATTCAAGAAGGAGATAGCCAAGGAATTTTGTTGAAAAAACTAACAACATGAAAGTCAACACAGGATGCAGAGGCAAATCCTCTGAAGATAGAGAGGACATCTGGAAATATTAATGAGAGAGAGAGAAAAAATGCAGCCAGTAGGGGGAGGCAAGTCTAAAGAAAAGTGCACGGCACAGAGACAGACACAGAGAGACAGACACAGAGAGACAGACAGAGGAAGAGTGAGAGAGACAGAGACACTCACACACATCTGTCTCCTAACCCAGATATGTCCAAAGCCTACTTCTTTAAAAACCTTCGAACCCACACTGGCGGTTGGGGTAGGATGTCGTACAGTAAGAGCAGACATCCAGCGAGACAGCGAATGACTGTGCTAGCCGAAGTGTGATAAGATGGGCTGTTTGTTTGTGTTTGACTGAACGCTTATGTACGATACTGTGTAATCTGTAAACCTACACTGCATATTTACCACCAAACACATGAATATTGAAATTACGGGTGGCGTGTTACCGTTTTACTTATTCGACCTGCCGCGCCACGGCACTTGCACCTGTTGCGCACCCTTTGGGATTCACCGTGCTGTTTCGATAACTCCACCCCCGGTATCTCTCCGTCCTCCTCCCTCAACCTCCATGTATGTTTAGGTGTATAAGTAGGTGAGTTTTCATAATGCTTCTTGTTCGGGATACAAAATGACTCATCAGGTTGTTCAGGTAGGCAGTGAGAAAAGTGACAGCTTTAACCCACTCGTTCAGCTGCTGGGCCTTCTGTGTGTGTGTTACTTTAAGAGGGCAACAGAAAAAGGCCTTAATGCAGAAACCAAAGTGAGAGGGTGACGGATATTTCACAAATCGCACATAGATGCCGAATCGACAAGGTTGCCCAAGGATCCGTGAATCTGGCTTGTTGCCCTCTGCTCCGTGCGTGTATGCTTGCATCCGTTATGTGTGTGTTGGATGTTTCTCCGCGCTGAACGTTGCTTCCTCCTCCCCAAGTACCTGCTGAATAAAAGGCTGCGTTCGCTAAGTGCAGACGGATCTATTTCACCGTGGAACTGCACGCACAATGCCTGGGAGTGTAGCTCTCATGCCACTGCGGGGTATCTCTTACGCCCTCTCACATTTACTATTCTCTCTCTTTGCACTGACCGAAAGTTGACACTGCGGATGGACCGACAGATAGGCTCGACTCAATATCAGTAAAGGCTAGGCCTCCCTCCTGTTTTAAGGCTTCACTCTGTCTCGTATACTCTCTCTCTTTCTCTCAGGGCTCCGCCATGGCTAATGCTCCAAAAAAGTTCTTCCGACGGAGTCCTCACACTTTCTTAGTCACACTAGGGTGATCGTTAGGGGGAGGTATTGGGGGTCTAAAGCGATGTTAATCGTTTCTCACTCTTCTTGGCAGCAGAAACACACGTGAGCAGACAGTGTTCCGCTGTGTTCCGCTGGGCCGTGGACGGACAAGCATGGCACTCAGTTGAGTGAGCTGGCAGGAAGCAGGCAGCTCTGTGACTAGGAACTCCATTAAAAATGACACAGCTCACTTTGATTACCATGACTGGGCAGCCAAGTTGAAGCACAGCCTTTCTAAAACACAACATATTTTTAACATTAAGGGTTGCATTCAAACAAAAAGAATCACACGCATGCATGCAAGGAACGCTCTTCTTTCTACTTAACCAGTCTGTAAAAAGATTCTATTAAGGTCCTTTTGGCTCTATAGTGTAAGAGAATGGCATCTTAAAAAGAAATAATAGCGTTACATTGTTGTGTTACTGATTTAAATAATATCCAGTATTATACAGAACTTTGCAAGTCTTTAATTTTATCCCAATAACTGATTTTAATTTAGTTATCATTTAGGGCTGTGATTCTTAAACTCTTTCGTTGCAAGGCTCAGTTTGTGTAGGGTGGTTATTTCCCCCCCAAATAAAGACTTTCCAGATTAAACTAAACATATACTGTTATACAAAGCTATGGTTGATGGTCTTGTCTTCAGATGTTTGATTGTATAGAATAAATTATACTTTTCTGCATTTATTGAAAATAAATCCATCTTAAGAAACGATGATTTAGAGTAGTGAGTCTGTAGAAGAAATTAGTTACATTTGTAAATATTCATTTATTTCTTATATTCATTATATTACAATACTTTGGAAAAAAAACTGCTGTTGTACAAATGGCTACCAGAAAGTCTGGCATTCTCCTAAGGGAAAAAACTTCCTGGTTCATGAATTAGAGTCTCAATAGCAATCCAGCAGCCAATCGGGTACTGTACTTTAGAGAAGCGGGATCTGAGAGCGTCTCTGGGGCAGTCTGCCTATTAAAACAAGGCCGGCACTTCACACACAGCGAGTGAGCCAATTAATTCTGCTGGGGGCTATGCTCTCAGGTTAGAATTTGCTTATGCTGATAAATTGGTGCATTGTACCCATGCTTAACTACCTCCATTCCTCTACTTTCTAAGGGTTTCTGGGACCGTTGATGATGTCACAGTTGATGATGGCATATGATGATTAGGGTATACCTCACGTTCCGCTGTCACAGGGTCAGGCTTGCTCTGCACATGTAAAATTAATTCAAATCTGGCTCATGTCACTGGTTGGACTATTGCTTACACCAACCAATGATTAGCCCCATAATGATCTGTGTTATATTACGGCCTAAGACAGTAGACCTTTTAACTTTAACCATGATGAAAAATGAGTAGAAACTAATGCCAAATGTCCTTAAAACTCATTCTAGTTGTTTGACATGGTAAACTAAATTTATTCTGAAAAAGGTGACAGATTATAGAGCGAGTAAACAAACACATTAGAAGCGAAATGTTTTCATTCGACAAAGCTTCCAACAGCGACGGGTTAAAAATGAGTGCCGTGCGCTAAGAGCTGTTGTGCCCTCCAGCCACCTATTTCCCGATTTGACCTGTTCGGATGTGCATTAATTTGAAAACGGCAACGTAAACAAACCTCCGTTTTACCCACAGCCCATGGTCATGTCTTCAATGCTTCAGCCTGCAGATCCATGAAGCTCAAAGTCAGCTTTCAGATTCCTGAGCTGCATTTCCCCTAATGAAGACATGTGGTCTGCGTTTACTTTCTCTCTCTTTTTATCTTTATCTCCCCTCTCTCCTTCCTCTCGCTCATAAAAGAGACTCTCTATTGTATCTCTCATCTAAACTGTGGAGTGGTTAGAGGGGTTGTTGTGGGGAGGAAGGAGGAGGTGATGGGGGATTGAGCGATTGGAAGAGTAGGGCATCATTTCTCATGCAGGAAACATCCTTATTCCCCCTGTTATTCCCCATCAGGACCGTTTTCTGGACACTAGTATGGAAGTAAGTCATGGTCAACTGGATTTGCTTTATGAAAAGAGGAAACAGACAACAGCGGCAACCACAACACGGCGTGAATCTACATCTCAGATATGATTTTCAGATAAAAGTCAAGCGTTCCTGCTGTATGCTCACGGTCGTTCGCCTTTTAATTAAATCAACCACTCGCTTCATTTAGGGTTTTTTACCCCTGTGGACCCCCTAACTGTCCATGAAGATGCTGACTGGAGGAAGTTCAGTAGAACTGTGAAATGATGGAAAAGAAATCTAACATTAACTTTATAAAGTTAAGATGTAAATACAGCTACTGTTTACTTTCAGTCAAGTTATGTTTTTCGCAAAATTTCGTTATGTATTCTAGGGGTCCTTGGGTTGGATAAGAGCCTGGGCGAGGGGTGCTGAGGTCTGTAAAGATTTAGAAACCTGCATAATTCTTCCCAACTTGCATAAATGTCAGTTGTAAACAGGCATTATTCTAACACGCTGCAATGTAAGACAAAGTTCAACAGAAAACCGAGCTTTCTTCTCAATTTCACGCTTTCAAACGCTTCCAAAGTAACTAGTTTATTTCCTAAAACCAGAACCGTCACTTTCCAAAATAAGAATCCGGAAGAATAATGGCTTTTGTGAACCTGACTAGCGTGTTTGGGTTGAGATGACAGGGCCATCAGACTGACAGTTTCCCCAAGTGCGCCTGACAGAGTTCCCCGCCTGGCTTTTGTCGACTTTTAACACTGTGGATTTGTCAATCGACTCAGTGGCCTGAAGAGGCCTTCTCATTGTGCGCCACGGCTTTTGGACGCTGCCAAGCAAGCTGCACGGGCGAAGGCTTTAAGAAGGAACACAATGAGCTGGAAAAAACCTGGCTACCTGTGAAACAAAACCAGGAACGGGCGGGAAAATATCCACCCGAGAGAGCGAGCGCGAGAGAAAGAAAAGGACAAAAAAATGCGTGTCACCATCTGACGCTCTCCATGTTTTTTCCACAGCCAACTCTCTGAGTACTATGAGTGAATGACAGCATGGGAGAGCGAGTGTGTGTGCTTGTGAGAGAGGGGGGGGGGGGGGGGGGGGTTTGGGGGGTACGGCTTGAATCCTTGTCATCAGCCCCTTCACTATGAATAGGCCTAATGAATGTGGCTAAGTGGTAAGAATCCATGGTCAGCAGCATCAAGGCAGGTAATACCGCCCAGATTTAATTGGGAGCAGGTATTGGAGGCTGTATTACTTTAATTGGTTAGGGGTGCTCTAAATGGAAAAAGACAAAGTATAATGGCCAAATTGAGGCACACAATAGCACTTAGCACAGGATTGTATGCAATCGCTAATCTGCCAAGGAATGAGGCAATTCTGGGCCATTTTCTCAGTGAAACCAGCTGCACCGAGCTTGTCCCTTTTGTTCCCCCTTGGGAAAATGCAAGATTGAAATAGAAAATACCTTTACCCGGGCAATCATTTACCACGTGTGGAAAACAGATACAGTGGTGGGCGGTGGAAGAAACGAAGAATGGAAGAGAGGATGTTAAGAAAAAGACCAAAAGTATGGGCCAGCCACAGTCAACTGTGAAGGAACAGGGTGAGGACATTTTGCAGCGACGGATGAGTGTTTAAATGTTGATCTTTACAAGACATGAGAATTAAAAGAGGACAGGTATTCAAGGGTTGGGTTTGTCATTCATATTGACGCCCTGTACACGAAGATCTGTTTCAAATCTTAATGATGTTCGGACAGCTGGATGCAGACAATAGAGCGAGGTCTGAGGCTTCTCCATTGACCGCTCAAATGAATGCCACGAATTAACATGAGAACAAAAGCTCTGTCCGCGTATTTTGACGCAGTTGATGACGCCTTGAAAAGCGACTTTTAGAAACGAACCAATCTGGTCAAAGGTATTTGTTGTGAGGAAAGTGGGTCAAAAAGCTCTCTGGCAAGTTCCAGGCCAGCGATAATCACATTGACATATAAGCGTCTGGTATACTGGTCTCGTTAAGCTGTGTTTGATGTACTGTGTACGGATGTAATTGGTGTGTTGTGTGTGGCGTGCAATTGATAGAGTGTAATTTACTTGTGTTTGGTGCGCTGGATTTGGTGGTGGTAGAATGCTGTAATTAGCTTGCGGCGGGGAGCATTTTGGTGGTTGTGTTTAATGTAATGCGTCTGGTATTCTATGTTTATCAGATTGGTTTGCCATTTAGAATAGAAGAAAGTTCCTGAATTGCAATTATGGCTGTGAACGGTTTGCAGAATTGTACATAATGGAAATTCAATATCATGCAACAATTCTTTATTTGATTTAGGTTAAAATTTTATAAATCGTTTTAATTGAAACTTCAAAGTCATGAGTCAAACAGAAGCAAAGAAGCTTATAAATTTAATTTTTTGTAGGTTGTGGCGTTTATGTAGGTTGTAGGGCTGTCCAACTAGTAATCACGATATATCGCATCCATAATAAAAGTTTGTGTATAATATGAAAATGTTATATAAACAATTGCTGTTATCTTTTTAGAATTTCCTTAAAATGTGAATGGAAATGTATTTATATATACAAAAATATAATGCAAAGTAAACAAAAAAATATTATGTGAACACATACATCCATTCTGGATTTGATTATTTATGTTAAAACCATGATTAATCGCTTGACAGTCCTAGTTTTATATATTGGCTGTCTTTTGCAATGCTAGGTATCTCTTTTGTTCAGAAGAACCATGATTGACAACATTATGTAGACATGAAACATGACAGGTAATATTATGTAATCTTTTCTTATCTGTCTTTCAATCTTGCCTGTGCTCTGCTAACTTCCTAACTCATTTAGTTTTTTGATAACCTCAAATTTTGGTTTCCTGTACAGAAATGTGACCCACAATGTGAAATAAGTGTGCGCTTTTATTTTGCTGTTGCTTGTACCCTTGCTGCAGTTCTGCGTTGGTGTTAAATTGCTTTTGTTACCTTTTGGATTCATTTTGTCACTTAATATAATTGTGCAATGTGTTTTCCTTGCCTTGGTTAGTGTTGTTCTGCATGGCTTACCTTGAAATATTGTTTTGATTTACCTTATTTTCCTATTAATTTGTATTGATGCTTTTCAAGGTAGTGGTTAGGCTTAGTTAGTTCGGGACACATTTGATGTAAAGTCTTAGATGTAAACCTTTTCTAATTTAACTGCTGTAGTAAATATGTGTTAATGATTTAATAACCTCAATAAGTTGTTCAGATGTGCAATGAGATGTTCAGTGAAGCCATTATCTATTCATTGGAATAAAAACGTTGAAGAATAATATCTATATATTACTTTGTTTCTTTACCAGATCGGCAGTATAATTTTCTAGCTCTGGATCCTTTTGGTATTTTGTCAAACAAACAAACATTACCTTTATTTTTATTTATATTTATTTATCAATCCACATGGACATACAATGTGTTTTCACCTCCATTATCTTCATCACAGATTGTATCAGGCTGTACAAAATGGATTACATGATGAAGTCTTAAACAGCCGCAATAAACCCTCCACTAGTATAATGTGTGCGGGTTTTTGTGCAATATTTCTCTCTTCTCATCTGGGGTGTCAAAAAAGTGACGTGCTCAGGTGCTGGGGAAGAGCTATCTGTCCACCCCCCTCCCCTCCCCTCTATACCCCAACCTGCCATCTTAAAGCAGCTCCTTTGAAATCAGGTATTTGTCACTTTTAATGAACATTATTTCACACCAGGACTAAAATAATATGTATACACATTTTAAAATAACCATCCTGAGTCCTGGTTTCAGTAAGTGTGTGTGTGAGGTGTGACAGAAGGTGTTATTTCATTAAGAAGGACCATATTAGTGGCGTAGTGATATCCTAAAGGGAGAGTAAAAATAGCAGGAAACTGTTAACATCATCTTGTAAGTGAACTGTTGTTTTTCAAAAAATGACAAAATTCTGTCAATTCAACCAATAATAACATACTAAGCTTTCTTCTGAGACAGACTTGTTGGATTTTTTCATTTATTTTGTTCAAGCTTCTGTATTGGTATTCTTAAGGAGTATCTTGTCTTATTTGTTATTAATTACAATGTATAAAGTAGATTTCCTCAGTTATATTTAAGTATTGAAAAGAGTTTTGTGGACAAACCCCGTAAATATGTTAATGTTTTATTTATGTCATATAACACAGCTATAACATACTTGTGATTTTTAAAGCTTCATAATTTCTTAAAGATTTCGGTTTTGCTAAGAGACATCCGTTGATGAAGAATGCATGACACATCTAAACTCACAAATATTGCAAAATCAGGCACTTTCAGAATTGTGTTATGTTTCCCAAAAAATGACATATCTGGTGGGTTAACCATCGGTGTAGAATGCATCTTTTGAGAAACAAACTAACTATTCATGACTGTTTCTTGATTTCATTATAAGTTTGTTGCACATCTGTCGTTTGAACCACTGTGGTTCAACAAAGTTCATGACATCATATGTGGTGGAGTAATACCGTCTTTTATAGGTCTTTTTTCAGGTTGATTTAACATCATATTATTGCTGTAAACAATGTACATTGCCCCTAAACACTATTCTTGTAATTGTAGTTTTGCTGTTTTATTCAACAATATTAAACTCATTCATACAGTAAGTTTCCTCCTAAATCATCCATCCAGGGATTCCCTGAATCTTGAAGCAGGTATTGTCAGATGCTTGCACACTTAAAAAGAAAACAACACTTCCAATTTCTTAGCAATTTGAAAGATGTAAGATTAAATGAAATATTCCAAAATAATTAAGTGAAAAGTTGGTAACAATGACTTTTAAAGCAACCATGATGTAGACTGTGTATAGCACCGTGTGAGCTTTCTACTCCTGTCGATGGTATTTACAAAAACTGTATTTTTTTACGATCTTACAAAAGTCTACAGGGACGCAACTTTTATTTAAGGAAATCATAACCAGTGACACTTTTGGGTTGGTCTACAAAAATAATTTTATGTAAACTATGTATATTTGCTGCGCAGTAATAAACTACAAGATTTTTAAAAGTGGAACTGGCAGATTGTTTCACTTCTGTTCAAAATATAATGGAAAAATTAAATATTTTGTACATTAAAAAAACTACAAACCAAAGTCTCATCTTGGAATTTCGGTTAAATGTATCTTGTTTTAAAGATATTTTTAACAAAACTAGGATGCCCAAACGCAGAGAAGTCTGTTAAGTTTTGTTCTCGTTGGATTTCAGTATTAAGGCATGAAGTGATGGCTGGGATAACTTCCTAAATATGCCATGTTTGCAGCCTTTGGACGAACCTGTTTGATAAACGATACTTGTGAAGACAAGAGAGATTCAAATTACTCAAGCAAGTGTAGATTTATTTTAAATTATTATTAGGGTTTCATTCTTTCACAGCAGGTCAGTGGTTAAAGCATGGAACTATCAACGCCATGAGACAAGAGTTCGAATCCCAGGGATTTCATATACTCAGAATCAAATATAAAAGTGTATATGTAATTTTGCTTTGGATAAAGGTGTCTGTAATTAATAGAAATGCAATTTGATTTTCACAATCATGTCAGTTGTGGTCTGGTGGTTAGAGAGTTGGACTTATAAGCAGAAGGTTGCGGGTTCGAATCTCAGTGCCAGCACACAATGACTGAAGTGTCCTTGAGCAAGACACCTCACCCCGTTTTTCTTTGTAGCGATGATTAACTACTGCATAATACTGTAAGTCACTTTGAACAAAAGCGTCTGCCAAGTGAATAGATGTAAATGTATATAAAAATAGGTATGATCAGATTTAGTCAAAGACTATTCAAAACTGTGTGCCAATGGTTTCCAGTGTTTTGCTTTGATTTTTGCTGTCTTTTGGCCCAAGTTTAAAGAGCCCACATCTGGTAATATTCTGATCCATATAAGGCTTGGGATGTTCTCTCTTATTCTGTATCACTGAATATTACGGTATCTTCCACCACATAAAATCATTCCTAACGGCTGATGCTACAAAAAGAAGATGGTTACATCACAGACTCAGGGGATGAGGTATACAGTAAATTAATTAGTCACCCCCCCATAAACAGTTTTACAGCTGACCTCTTTTAGAGCATGTGTGCAAGTGTTCTTGATAGAAGAGTGAGCAAGAGAGAGAGAGAGAGAGAGGCTGTAAACTGTCAGCAAGTGGAGTCACCGAGACAGCATTGCAGAATGATGTACAGTGAAGCAGAGAGAGCATCATTTGTAATGGAGTTCACATCTCTAATGTCTCTCTGTGAAAGACCTTTAATTTTCTCAATAAAGACACACATTACCAAATTATACCTCTGTGTGACAGAGAGAGGAAAATCTCACATTCTTTGACTCTGTGTTGCATGCCATGGAGCTCTGATGAACGAGAGGGAGAATATGATCCAAAGCGTTCAGCCAGGCTGTACTGAGGACTTCCTCTATGAGTGAAAAACAGAAGCTTAGGAGGTGACAAGCAGCAATCCATCACAATCCAGTGGATGAATGGGGCTGATTCTCCCGGCAGGAAACTCTCTTATGGTTCTGGTGAAAGTACATGAATGAAAGACAAAACGAAAAGCATTTCATGTATTTATTTAATTGTATGCATTATCTGACAGCCAAATTTGGTGTTGGTTAATCTGATTTTGGTTGAAAAAGCTGAACTTTGGTTTCATGATCCACGAAACATCCTGAAGTTAAGTGGCCCCATCTCCACTTGGGGTGCCAATGCAGTTTGCTTTACGCCAATACTGGGAATGTGGGATTATTTTTTCCAAATGAAACTGGATTGTAATATACTCACCCGTGTGTTATTCCAAACTTGTATGATTTACAAGACATATGCTTGGCATGGATTCCCCACCATAGATTAAATAGATTCTACAACCAAGAGAGTCATCTCCAACTATACTGGCAAATTGGCACACAGGGACATCAAATTAATTTTTTCCTGCTCTCTTGAGGGACACATAGACTGCGCTCAAGTCTCATAAACCAAATGTTTGGAAAGCTTCCTGGCTTGTGTATGGACACGACATCTACAGCTTCTTTTGTTTACAGTCTCCTGCCTCCACTGAGTTTCTGATGAGGCGGTGATGTCATGTGCATAGCATGGCGCGTCTGCGTAGCCATCCACAAAGGATAATCAGACACATGTTTGTGTATTTTGGGGAGGCTGGGCCTCAATCTTCATATTTCATACTCCACTGGCTTCAACTGATGGATTATTGTAATTCGCTTGTGTAGGGTGCCAGTGAGGGATGCGGAAATGTGTGTGTTCATCTGCGCGCAACAAAAAGAGGAAACCTGGGATATGCTTTGAAGTGTATTGTGTGTGATCTGTTTTGCAGATCGTGGTAAGAATAAAGGTTAAGTGTAGCAGTTGTGCACATACACACGCACACACACAGGAGTCAAGCAGGGCAGTGCGTCGGATGAGGTAGTGTCAGGGCAGGGTGGTCCGTAGCCAACAGCAAGGTTACTGCAGTGCTCTTTCTCTCTCTTTTTCCTTTTGTTTCTCTTTATTTCATCCGCTCTTTTATACTTGGTAGGTATTACAAAAAATCTCTTAAATTTTATTAGCCTACATGTTTTTTTAACACAATTTGGTCAGCAACAACTCTAACCTCCTTTAAAAACTACTAAAACCTCTCTCGCTGCATTACTTGACCGAACTAACTAACCTCTTACTGCTCATTGGTAATAAAAATGTAAGCTTCATTTCCTCGCACAACAGGTTATGTAAATATTTTATGTTGCTTCAGAAATATCACAAAAATTAAGAGTTATTCAAACTAAATAAAATCTTCTAAAAATATATTACAATATTACAATAAATACATTTATACATAGTGGAAATAGTTAAATTAATTTAATGAAATCCAACAGTTAATTTCTCTAAAATGTACCAATATTGTTTAAATGGATGTCATTAAAAATATTATTAAACAGATTTACACTTGTGATACACACTAATATTTTTGGTGAAGTCTAATCTAAATATTTTATTAAATCAGATATACTTATTTAAACAGTATATTCACATTATTTTTTTAATTAAAACGCTTCTAAATTGACATTTTTCTTTGTAAATTGTTTCATGTTAAAAAGTACTTTTTCACTTTTTATCTTTGCAATTTACCAGTTCATGGTCTCCTCAATTGTTTTAAGTTGTTTTTGGATAAAAGCGTCTGCTTAAATGCCTCAATATAAATCTAGAAATGAAGTGATCATAAGGCTACATTGCCCATGAAGTGTCAAAGGTTCCATCCTTCTTAAGCATTAGTCCTATTACTTAATCTAGATTATGTAAGTAGATCTTTCGAAACCAGTTTTCTTGCATCCTTTCATTCCTCATAATTGCATTCCTGAAGATGTATAATTAATCCATATAAGTCTCCGAGCATGACATTATTTGCATTATAGTGTCAGACTTGATATGACACATCACCGAGTGTCACAGAACTCCACTCCTCTTAGCGTTTAGGAAATCAGCACAGTGTTATTTGCAGGCTGTTTCAAGTGAAGACCCTGATTTTGACACTTGTGAGAAATTACAAGTTTTGTGATTAGCGGGGCTCTTTTTCATCTGCTTGGTGATTGGAGTGTTTGATGTCCTTAGAGTCGCTCTGAAGGCAGTGAAGAGGTGATCCCCAGAGGTCTGCACCGAGGTTGACACACATGCGGGTTTGATGTTTTTTTTATGTTTCCCCCTTTCACACTTATTTTTTAATGAATGACTTGGACAGGGTGCGAAAGAGAGGCTTTGGGAGGATGGTGTGTTTAGAAGCCGCATTCTCACTTTGGAAATGGTTGTCGCATACGTGACATTGAATTGATACGTTTGGCATGTGAGAACAGATTTGGAGAAAGAGATTTTATGCTTTTTAAATGTTTTTACTGTCAACGATCAGTAAATAATTTAGTAATTCAGCTTGGAGTTAAAACATCATACCAGGCTTTTAATGAGTAATCTCTAATTTATGTTTTTCCTCCGTAAAATAATTTGTAACGATTTTGCGTAAAAAACTTCTGTGCAACAAATGTTTGAAGATACAGTTGAAATAATATATCAAGCATAGTAAAAATAATGACAATTGTGACATTGTGAAACAAGCGTCTCTAGAGTTTAGACAGTGCTTTTAGTGTGATTTGTATCTTTTATAGATGTTTCCTTGAAGAAAATCAATCCCCTTTCAAATTCCTTGTTTAGCCATTCACACAGATTATGAGGAATGTATTAATTACCATGAAAGCCAAGCTACTAAACACTGTCACTTACAACATATCAAAAGAGATGATTTGTGAGCAGACGGATCGTGGAATAGTGGTTAAGTGTGTTGAAGGATGATGGGTAAACCTCCAAAGCACTGACTGCTGCAAGGTCCAGTGAATTTATGGACTGTTTCGTACTTCGAGTGCTCATTATTCTATGCCCTGTTCTGCACCCATAAACCCGTAAACCTGACATCATGAGGTTCCCTCTGATGGATTTCAAGGCATTAAGCACTGTCACAATTGAGTTTTACTGTATATACAGTGACCGTTTAAGAGGACTGTACAGTGTGATGCATTTAAAGAAAGGACAACACGTGAAGACAAAATGCACTGCAAACTTTAAGTTTATAAATTACAGAGTGGTGCAAAAAGTTACATTTATGCAGAAGTTAAGGGGAGGTTTCAAAGAACAGGTACAGTACATTGAGTCTGGATCTATTATTAGTGTCAAGGATTTCAGAGTCTCTACTCAAAAGAAAGAAAAAACAAAAACAGAGGCTGTAAATTCATAATTCAGGTTGCAAAAAGTACACTTCATTTTAGTACACCTTCATAAGAGCTCTATTGTCACGAGTGGTGCAGTCGAGACCCCTAAACCAAGACAAGACAAAGAGCAGAGGGTGTCGAGACCAAGACCAGTCATCACTGATCCCAAGTACTTATCATAATACTTATATTTTTTGTAACATACTAAATGTATTTTCTTGTTCTTCTGTATATGGTGTAGCACAGTTGTGTATTTAATGAACAATATTAGTGTGTAGCACTTTAGTACACTCACTGAGCACTTTCTTCGCCTGAGATGGATGTTTTACTGGTTAACTTTTAAACAATAACAGATTTATTAAGTTACTGTTTTAAAGGGGTGGTTGATAGAAATGTAGTGTTTTTCCTGTTTGTTTTTGGTGTTTTACAAGTTGCCCAGGCATGTTTTAGACATGTGAAATAGCAAAAATGTGATATAACAAAATAGCTATTCTTCATAAAAGTGGAGGATCACCCAGATGTTCCTGAGGCAGATCTTTTAAACTTCCCCTGTTCTATGCAGGCAAATTTGACAATTTGTATTAGTACGCCCAATGTTTACATTGGTTAATTGGCATTGTGGCGTTAAGGATGCATGTCCAAGACGATGTGTTTTTGGTTTGGCCTTCCAAAGATGAAAATCAATAAACATGAGCGTCTCACATTTTTGGAAATACCATTACAGAACAGTTAAGTACAAATATCCACGTGTGTGAAGCATGATTTTTTTGTTGATTACTTTCTAAACCCGGGAAAGTACGAGACTGGCATATAAACTTTTACTTAAAAGTGGAGAAGTTTCAATCATTGCAACTTCACAAGGACACCCTGACCCTAAGGCTTACACTCCGTAAATTTTTTTTTTCATTGTTAAAGAGTTTACTACAGAGAAACACGAGTGTTGAGAATGTTTGTCATATGCTATTATCATAGCACATGTTGTTTTGTGAAAGTTAGACACGTGTGCGTGTAAGACAACATCAGTAGATATTATCAGCTATCTTAAACATATTGATCATATCGCACCTGCGAATTCATTTGTACAGAGAAACCAACATTATGACCGTTTATCTGTATCTTTAAGTCCTTCAAATATGGTTAGAGGCATAACGTTTCCGGTATACGATTGCAGTATTCGGCCAATGACAACACACTGGTTAACTGGTTAACCAATCAGAGCACACTAATAAGAGGAGAATTAAAAACGTATGGTATTTGTTTTTCAATCTTAACCGATTTATTTACATTACTATATACCTACTACAAATAAAAATATTGGTTTTAGCACCGTCATAGGACCCCTTTGAAATCATAAATATATTAGCTTTTGTAATTATTGTTAAAAAGCAAAACAATAATTTATTATAATTTATAATATATATATGACAAGAGGCAGGTTACAATCCATGTTAATAGGATAACAAACAACTATATAAAGCGAGAACACCATCTCCACCATCACCAAATGATTTCCCACAATTCCGTTTGATTGACAACTGTGACATATGAAATAGTTCATTTATTCCCAGGTGATAGGCAGATAGAGAGAGAGAAAAAGAAAGAGGCGCTTGAAGAGTTTCCTGGCAGGCGGAGTGTGTTTTAAAGATTTTTATTCCCCCTATCAAAAGGATTCCTCATCGCGTGTGCTATATTTAGTACAGATGCAATTAGTGGAAGAGTCACAGAGTCACTCGTGGAGCAGTTGACAGATACCAGCTGAACAGCCAGAGATGAGCAGGGTCTGCTATGGAGTGAAGCAGAGAATCGGCATCCTCCAGTGCCTCGCTCGCAAGCCTGTGGGCTCGTCTGTATATTCGCCAGTGTGCTTTTTTCCTGAAAGGACATATTCAGGGGGAAAGAGTTGAGACATGACCTCATGGTTAGTCTGCGTGATTTGCATGCGATTTACACCATTATAATGCTTGGGTTACGTCATGCTCTGATCATTGCTAAAGCTCTATACACGCCAGCTTGTACTGCTGGACACAAGAACAGGCAAAATTCAAAACAACACATCTAAATTTTGACATAATTATATGTTCATTAACTAAAAAACTAATCTTGTTTTGATTAAAAATCAGAAACATAAAAGAAAAAGTTAAAATGCTTAAAGTTTTATAATAATTAAAATTATTTTCAATTAATTAAACAAAATGTAAAAAAGTGGTAAATCTACACAATACGTCACTAATAATTTTTCTATTTTATTTTTCTATTTTAACAGTGTAGTAAAATGTTTTAACAACTATTAAGTATTACAAAATCAGAGAACATACACTGTAAAAAACATTTGAATGTTCAAGTTAATTAGATTTACTTACGTATACACAAATATTAGTTTCGAGGCTTTTAAATTATCCATTTTTGGTGAAAATTGTTGAAGCATTTTTTTCGTTGTTTCACGTTAATGCCCTTCATTTAACTACAGCCTTGATAATGTGCACCTCATTCCGAGAATATATATAAATAGATTTTTTTTTAATGAAAGTTAATGTTATTGCATCACAACCATGAAATCATTAACAGAAATACATTCATTTACACAGTGAAGATTTTTTACTTTTATTTTGGTATCTTTAGTTTAATTTTGGTATCTTTGGTATCTTAAGTTGTTAGGTCTCCGATCATGTAAGTTACAGGTTATAAGGAACATTTCAAGATTATTTTATTAATTTGCATGCTTTTATATAAGTTTGTTATCGGACTCAAAAACTAACTTCTGTTCTGTAATGCCGTAAGTGTCGTGACGTATTTTTACTGACACAAAATAGGTAGCCAATAACATCAGAGGTCATGTTTTAAGAGAGATCTTTTGCAGGTTTTATAGTTAAAACAACCTTGTTAAAGCTAAGGGTCAAATAGAGCGTAGAAAATGGTCTTGTAAACTTAAAATACAACCAATGAAACCTTGACTAATGGTATAAACAGACTTCAGAGGAGGATATAGTCCCGTTAAACAAAAACGTTCTTTTTTCCACACTTTTTCTTTCTTGCCTCCTTCAACTATGTAGTCTCATGCATTAAAATTGAAGAACATTACATTGTTTAATAACAAATTTCCCATCACAAAGTGCCACATAAACAGTATAGACATCGCCAAACAAATACACACACATACACCTTCAGTGTTGGCAAATGATGAGTAATACAAAGCATCTTGCTGTCTCGCTTTTCCTTCTCTTGACATTTCTCCGCTGCCCTGCCCCCGCCTCCATTCTCCCCCAAAAGCCCCCCAATCCCCCCCCCAGGAGCTGTGAGTGCATTTGACCTCAAACCGTTCCTCTGCCTTTACACTGTCAACTTCAGTCTGAGCTCTCAGAGCCTGAAAGATCCCCGCCCGCAATATGTCTGCCGACAACCCATAAGAAACGACTTGCTCTGTTTATCTATCAATAATTGAGCACTGTTGAAGATGGGAGGGGGGCAGTTTGTCACAAGGGGAATTTATACCTTTCACTAAGGTTTGGGCTAAACGGCACTTTCTTCACAGCTGAGAGAGAGGGAGGGAGAGAGAGAGAGAGAGAGAGAGAGAGAGAGAGAGAGAGAGAGAGAGAGAGAGAGAGAGAGAGAGAGAGAGAGAGAGAGAGAGAGAGAGAGAGAGAGAGAGAGAGAGAGAGAAAATAGAGCATAGTGTGTTGTTGTTATCCATAGCTTGAGGGTGTGTTTATGTATAAGCCTGTGGAGAATAAAAAGCCATAACCTTGTGTCTCCTCCTTGTTCTGGACAGACTGTTGTGTATGTGTATCTCTCTGGGTGTAAAAAAAAGGATTACGAGAAAAATGTATCCAACTGATTAAATATAAATGATAGAGCAATGCAATTCTTTATCTTTGTTCTATTTCTATGTTGATTTATACACGCAGATACTCAAAAAGTATTTAGGAAATTAACAGTAAGCTACATTACGAAATGCAAATGTAAAAATGAATTCTATACTTAAACCCGTATCAACATGAAGTTGACCAAGTCATGAAGGGTAGTAATTTTGGGGAGAATGCAACAAGTGTCAAGGATGTGCAACAATTTTCCTCTTTTACTGTCTGTCAAAACCAAGAAGGGGTCCAGTACTTCATAGTGTTAACTGTGGACAAGATCCACAATGTGTAGAAATACGATGTACTTTCTTTATAACATGACTGTAGAAGAATATACAACTGTGGAAAAAATGAAAATAACATTTTAAAGATTATTTTCAGTTTTTCTGTTTTTCTGTGGTTATAGGCATATGTTTAGGTTAAAGGATTTCTTCATTCTGCAAACTTCTAAGGTTATAAACACTTTTAAGCAAAACAACTTTGATGTTTTTACACAGAATATGGGTTGTTGGAATTATTGAATTTTATCATGTAAATCATTTTCATATAATTGAATTAAGTTGCTTTCAAATCGCAAGAGATATCATTTTAAAACCATTCAATTTAATCATGATTTGATGTAAATGAAAAAATTAAGTGATTCCAACAACCCAAATTTAAGTATACATTTATTTAGGTTTAAAATGTGTCTTATCATATAGATCAGTCCTTTGCATTGCTATATGAAGACCTTATTTCAGTCCTGAAGTTTGATTGCAAATTTGAAATTGGGTAAATACTGCTCTAACCACAATAGAGAATCTAGAAATGTTGACCAAATAGAAATGGAATGGTCTTTCGATCTTTTCTGTGGCTGTAAATAAAGCATAAGTCCAGAGTAAAAGAGATGTACTTGAGAGTGCATTTAAACAGGTAACAATCAGGCGAGCTCCCTTTATTCCTCTGTTTGTGCAGTATTCACATCTGTGGATAGCCTTACCTCTCACTTTCTTCTTAATTAAGTAGCCTTTAAACATATTCCCTACTGAGAGCTTGCTGTCTGAACAAAGTCGACATTGTTTTTCTCTTTGAGGCTCTCTGTAAGCAGGAGCCTCCTTACGTTACTCCGGGCCGATAGGCCGTCGGTCCTCAGAGGCCCGTGATGGAGCAAGATGCGGAATCGGCCCTATCTCCTGTCTGTGAGGACGATTGTTTAATGGGAGAAAGATTGCTGTGTTCACCGCTGATTGCATTTGGACAGGGCAACTGATGACGCTGAGAGGTTCCTCAGCCCACGAGGACAATGATTAGTCGAAACTGGAGACGAGGAAATTCAACTTCCCATGGAGTTGAAGGGCAGTGGGTAATGACCCGGTATGGGTTCCCTCTTGGAGTGCACCGGTTAGCTGAGACCACCTCTGTTTACATACAATGAGCTCTAATTGGGATAGTACTGGTTTTTATTATGTGCTATTTCTTTAATGAGAGGCATGTTACCGGCACGGAGGTCGTAATAGACACGCCGCCCTGACTGTGGGGTAAGCGGACTGTCAGAGATGGATTTCTCATCGGCTATTGTACTTCACAATAGCATAGAAGAAACATTTTTGGTCTAAATTAGAGCTTGCCAACAAGAAGACCGGACCTTTGCTTTATTCCATCTCCACCTTAAGACATAATAAACCATTTAAAATGGATTTTGTGGTAAACTGAGCCGTACGACACAACTGTGAGATCCTTACCATGACATTCATCCTCTAATATCTTTAACCAATATCATTAGTAATGCAAGACACACTTTAAAAAAAAATCAGCTCCATATGTGCCACTTCCGCCCAAGTGATGTGAAATAAAGAGCAGCAGCCAGTGAGCTTATTTCAGCAACAATTATGCAGACATGTAAATCAATACGTTCACTTTAACCCAAAAGTAGCGAAATAATTCAGCAATATAAAAATGTCAGTTTGTGAACTGTATGACTTCAACTATTCAACTTCTCTGGACCATAAATGTGACCCCTCCTGTGACATCGCAGGCTTTTGAAATATAAGATAACAAGCATATCATATCAAGCATTATGATTTCAATCTGTGAAATGAAATTGTACAGTAAATATTACAATTGGTTTTAAATATTTTTGTTAGTAATTTAAATTGCATGTATAAATATGAAGAGCTCCATTCCAAAACGTTATACATCCATTTTAATAGTTTTTATGAAATTTTAATTTGTTAACCTGTTAAAATGGCTTGTTGGCTCACTCTGAACATGTTAAACAGCGATTGTTAAATGAAACAACATTATTGTAGATTATAAATTTTTTTTTATCAAAACGCTACAAATTCAAAATAAATTTGGTTTTTATGTACAGTAAAAAGAGAAACCAAAATAAGAGAACATATGACAACATGTTGAATGACACCAGAGACTTTTACTGTAAATGAATATAAATCAAGTAAATCCAAATGTCAAGTGTGCCATTTTTTACCTCTAGCTGAAGATCTCACTTGCTCATTCAGGCCAATAAAAGTTTTATTAGAGTCTAGAGTTGGATTGCATTGAACGAATTCTGATTGGTCAAGAGGAAACATTACATTTAGGTTCGGATTTGTAGGAGTTTGGAGACAAACTGCATTTTGCAGTATATTTTAAACATGTTAATATATTTTATATATATTTTACATAATCTGGCTATACATTGATGGAGAAGAGAACAGGTCAACTCTGTTTTTAAATTTGGTTTTGGAGCTCTTTATATACAACTGAGCTAAACTGATTTTTTTTCTTGTAACTTTACTCGCATTCCCCTGGTGTAAACGGTTCCATAAAGAACAATTCACTATTAAAAAACCTCTCTGTTTCCTAATAAGGGTAAAACAATCAAAAAAATTACTCGAATATATGTAAAGGCCCTATACTGATGGATGTGGGAGGTGGAAATGCTTGCCGGTTTCGATCCCAGAATCTGCCTACCAGTGTGGCTAAACGCATGCCCTCAGATCTCTAGAAAAGGCATAACATCACGCTGATTTATTTACATTCATATATCATTAACTGACTATTAAACCCCCTCCAGAAATATCGAGAATCCTCTGAAGGGTAGCCGCCGCTTTGTGCATGGCTCATTAGTGTGTTGCCCTCACACAAATGTATCAACAATGCTGTAAAACTAATACACTTTTACATTTCCCCTCATGATATAGGCTGACAGGAATGAGGGTCAGGCAGGCGTTTGAGTGCCGCTGATTGAAATGATTTATCAGGCGTTGCAGCTCGGCTCCGAGTCTTCTGTTGATGTAAAATGGTTTCTTGAAGAAAGCGGCGACGTCCACACAACGCATAGATATCTGATGCTTTTATGCTTTAATTTGATACAGCCTGTTTGTGTACAGAGATGCAGGAAGGATGAAGGATAGCTTCATTTCCACCATCCGTGTGTATCCCGGTTTTGCGTTGTTGTGTTATAGCTTCTACGATTGGTCATTAACTCGGATTGAAAAAGCAAAATGAATGTTTGCGTTGCTGTTTAAGTCATCTGTGGTGGTTTTAATTGCGTGTTAATTACACAAATTAGCAGGGACTCAGGTGGTCTTCTAGATTAGGGAAGGCGTTTTGTCTTGCCTAAAAACGTTGAACTGCTATAAATGCAGTTTGAGCGTCACAGGCGAGTTATAAATCAACAAAATCTATTACGAATTCTCTTTTCTTCATATAAATCGTTGTCCGTTTAGAAGTGATCTATAATGCATATCGCCATGCTTTTCTCACACACAGATTGCCGGGCTAGCCTATGATGTCAGCCGCGCACATCAAAGCCGGCGCTCGGGGTGAGAACACGAACTTGTGAACGAGAAATTAGCAGCGTGCCATTATGCAGGCAAGCCAAGATTCTACATAGCTGCGAATTGCAGTGTTGTGACCAATGGCTTATCAGGTACAAGATCATAGACCGGCGAGATTTAGGATGGAAGAGCAGAGAAATTGCGTAACAGCTGTACTTACATGATGGGCTAATGGAATGTGGGCCTCCATTAGAGATAATTTAAAGCAGACTGAAAGCTATGTTGAGAAAAAAGTGGATTGATGTTAGCAATTATGTAGCTGCGGTGGATCTATGCTATGATGTTATCAAAATATGGTCCTTCAGTCAGAGCGGTTTAGCAGTTCATGGGTGGTACGTGTGCGAGAGACTGCCATTCTGAGTGTATTTACTTTTGTTGTATGAAACCAACATTGGACAACAGTGTTTGAAGGGATCATTCTACCTGTCTAATCATTTCTTCTGTCTTCAGCAGAACAAAAAATATATTTTGAAGATTGTCATTCACTGGCACTGGTTTTGTGTCCATCATTTGAAGTAACGAGGTGACACTGATAAATTTGTAAATGGTTTTTAAATTTGAAATTAAAAATGGAAGTTTTGGTATTAATTTACCTGATCTCTTATAGCTTTAAATCAAAAACTGTTAGAGAAGTGTGTCGGTGTCTCAATGTCAAGGTCAATAAGGTCGAATGTGTTGTTGGCTACCAACATTTTTGGATTAACAAACCTTTAAGCATGTGTTTATAATGACTTGTATGTATTGATTTTTTGTAGGACCCCTGTTCCTATCCTTTTTTCAAAAAATTTCAAAAAATAATTATTTATGACAATTCTGTCATCATTTACTCAACCTGTATGTTTCCCCCCTGCAAAAGAAAAAGAAAAAAGAACCCATCTTTTCCGTTTGCACCTAACCCACAAATAAACCTACTTGACATCCTCACTCTTTCTAATTACTAATACACCTCCTTTAACATCCTCTCTTTTCTAAAAAAATAAATCAAAATAAAATCTTTTTCCCTTAGCACTTGGTACATATGTTGTGTTGTGTTAGTGGGGACTGGCATCAATTTATATTAGGATTGCATTGTTGTCGCCTGTTATACATTTGTAAGTCGCTTTGGACAATGACAAAATGTAAATGTAAATATTTTGAAGAATGTTTGTAAGCCAAAGTTGTTGGTCCCCATTCAAAATATCTTCTTTTGTGTTCTGCAGTAGAAAGGTTTAATATAAGTTTTGATAAGATTGATTGACAATGACTACAGAATTATATTTATGGGCTGAACTACCCTTTATAACATAGTGTCTCGTTTAATGTCAACAATAATACAACTCCAAAAATTTTGCAAAAGCAGTTGAGTCTTGATGCCACTGTAGCGTTATTTACAACAGTATTCAGAATCAAAGCTGCACCGACAATATGGTCGGCTGTGAGAGTTTCTCTGCAGGTTCTCACCCAGGTGAGGGGAACTTTAAAGAAGAACTCTGATCTTCTCTTCTAGTTCTCCAGGCGCTTTGTTCTGGTTAAGCAGGCGAAGCAAACACAAAAACCATCTCTGCACACTTTTAAAATAATCATCACAAGTAAGGTGAGAAACAAAGGGAGATAGAGAGGGGAAAGGCTCAGAGAACAAGGTGAAAATGTGTAAATTTTTCATCCAGGCGTCAGGATTGGAATGGGAAAGGATTGTACTGCTGGATTAACGGTTCTAAGCCCTAACAAGGAATGCTGAGAGCGTGGCCACAATGCAGAGATTCTGCGGAAGACACGTGGATCAAAAGCAGCTGGTTTTCATGACATTCCGGGTCTTCGCAAGATAATTATGCTGGCCAAGGACGTCCCCCCCACCAGAAGTCTGTATTTTACCAAATTCAGAACAATGTACACAGCTTCTTCTTTCACAAATCTCCTGTATCCCTTCATGTATAAAAAGCACTATTCTAAAGTCTGCTTCAACAACGGTGTAGATTTGATTTAAACACTGGTTGGGCATTTTTCTACTTTCAAACTACAGAATATATAACAATGCACCAACTGACATATATATTTTCCAGCTTTTCCCTTATACTGTTGTTCTCTCCTTGAAAAATAACCACGTCAAAGTATTCGGGTTATGATGTGAAAGAAAATCACACTTGAACATACAACACAGCGAAATTTGTGACATTATTAAAGAAAGAAATATTTAGTTTTGAATGGAATGTACTTTTCGTGTTACTTCTTTTCCAAATTCGCATGAAATTTTTAAAATTTTTTGCAGTCATTAGTAAATTTCATTATAATTTTATTATAATGAAACTTTTTGCACTAGTGACATTGGGACAGATTTTGGTTCGCCCATCATTGATTTGTCAGCTCGTAAAATGATTTATACTGCTGTTTCCTATTGATCTCATATTTTTACTCTCTCTTTGAAAAATAATGCATGGTTTACCCAAGAACGAGAGCTTCAAGCATGAATGGCTCAACTTCCACACAGTCATCCCCAGTGGCTCTTAATTTTACTTAAAATGTATGGAACATCTTTAAGCTTTAAATAACTGAGCGACCTTATTGACTTGAAACTCAATAAATTCAAAGTCAAGATGGTACTACTCATTTGACAAAAATGTGCCTTGCTTCAAGTGAAGCTTTAACTCAAACATACCGCCAGCCTCCAGCACGTCTCTAATTCGAAGATTAGTTAGTCAGGCTAAAGCTATTGCAGTGTTTCTCTTCTGCATTTAAATGCTCGTCTGGCATGCATGCAGCTGTTTGCTGTTGACGTTAATGTTCTTCAGTGGGCGGATTCGGCTTGAGTGGCAGAAACACTTGAAACGCTATTACGCCTCTAGTGGGCTCGCCTGCACTGGTGGCACGGCACGTTCAGTCAACACGGCTGCAGGATTCATATGAGGGGCTGCTCGGGAGACAGATTGCTTGTCACTACACGGCTTTGCATCTCCGCTGATGATGATAATCACAACCATTCCTCCAAGTGGCTGTAAACACGGAGAGTAAAGACAGAGAGAGAAAGCTAGAGAGATGGAAATCTCTTAAGGAGAGTATGTATTGTCACATTCTGCAATCAAAACAGAGATTTGGACTTGAGACACAGTTGAAGATGAATGTTCTCCCGGGATGGGTTTTCAGCTCTGAGGTGGCTTGTTTTGGAATTGTTTTCTCAACTGACAATGGTTTTAGATTTGGATACCGCGAGTGGGTTCGTTGTGATGGGATTTCTAGGGCAGAACGAAATTAGAGCCCTATGTGATTGGTTTGCAATCAAAAACAGGGGGTCTGAGTTCTGACTTATTGAAAGCGTTATTGCTTTTTTGATTTTGCAATCAATTCCATCTGCCTGCGATCATAACAGCAGCCACTTATAAGGCTAACTGTTTTCTTCCAGACTCAAACTGTTGATGTTCACAAGGAAAATTCTGAACATTAGCCTGCAACAAGTGGTAACAATTTAGGAACACCAACACTGTAGACTTTCTTACAAAGGATGCACACCCATTGATTTTGATGGGACTGTAGGGAAATGGGAATTTTTCCCAGACAGGGTTTAGGCCTAGTCTGCGTCTTGCACTTGAAAAGATATATTTGGCATTGTTTTGTCTCAAAGTCGCCCAATGTTAATGTAATGGCTTAATTGACAGTAAGCCCAGTTTATAATATCATTATTTATGTATCATGGGCAGTTCAACAAAATCAAACACCAATGATGTAAAGTCATCCAACAGAAATGTGAAATACTGACAGCATGACAAGACACATGCATAGTATGATAAAAATGGGGAATCACATAAATCATGATTGAGCTTTTCCATAATATATATTGAAATTTTATATTGTAATATTTGTAAAAAGCTGTAAAAAATATAGAGCATCTATTAATCAGTTTATTTTCTGCAAATAAATGCAAAAAGAAACAATACTATTGTGAGCTCACATCAGCTTTAGCTTAAGTCGTAATGGGAAAATGAAGTCTGCATTAGTTTTCTAATTTAATTTAAAATGTTTCATTTTAAATTAAATTTTACTGTAAGTAAAGCTATTGAAAGAAAATACTGAGCCGAGTGAATTTCAGAATTTCATTGCATTCAGTCGATGTACTTCTGCCTTAAAAACAGAATCCTGGCATGGACTCCACAAGTTTGTACAAAACCTAATGATCCGTGCCATCCCAGCGTGATCTGAGAACTTTCCACAGAGCATTTTGTTTGCTTCAGTGAAAGAAAGGAAGGAAATCGGAGGTAACATGCTCAGTGTCGCAAAAGTGCTTATTTTTAGATTTGAAACCTGGAAATAGCAACAAATGAAATATTTCTTCTTTATTTTGCATCACTGCATTTGCACGTTCATAACAAAACAAGCCCCCTATATAAAATGTGGTCTCATACTTTTGGACTTCATGTTAACGTGCGTGTGTTTTACATCTTGTTAAATTTGTCTCATTTAATTAATAGTGTTCGCTTCTTAATCGACACCAACAGATTCACACTAGACCAGGTGTGAAACTTTCTGCAAGTGTTTGATGAATAAGGTGCATTGTGCTTTCCGAGTTCAAGCAAATAAATTCTGGCACTTTTAAGGCAAAATTATCACACGTGATTATATTTAAACCCGGTTCACATAAGTACATCTGTACTTGGGTCTCAACATGGCAACAAATTACATTTGTGTGTGTGTGTGTGTGTGTGTGTGTGTGTGTGTGTGTGTGTGTGTGTGTGTGTGTGTGTGTGTGTGTGTGTGTGTGTGTGTGTGTGTGTGTGTGTGTGTGTGTGTGTGTGTGTGTGTGTGTGTGACCGTCCTGTTTCACAGTCACCTTCACAAGTCAAAAATAATTACAGACAGACTAGTGACCAGAGGGAAAGGCAACCCACCTCCAGCGCACGGACACGTCCTTCATTACGGCCGTCATCGTATACCGCACATAAGGACAAACGCACACACTCACATACTGCCCACCATCAGCAGTGTCAGTATCTCCAGCTCTGCAGGAAGGGGCGACCTCTCCTTTTCTTCTGTCGTCTTTCCTCTCCGTTCGCTGTCCTTTATCACACTCTTCCTCGAGCGCTGTCTGTCTGCCAGCAGGGTCAGGCAGTCGGAGGTTGGTGGGGAGGGGTGTTCGGGGGAAAGTGGAAGAGGAGTTGGGGAGAAGGTAAAAGGTGCTCGACTTGAAGGCGAGGAGATAATTCGCCACGCTGTTTAAGGTTACGCTGCCATTAGCATTTCAAAAGCTGTGCATGATGTAGCCACCTCAGGGACGCTGCCTGGCCCATGGCGTGTCGTAATGTCACCTGGCGCCAAGGCCTTGATGGAATTAATAGAGCAGCCCATGATTGATAATACCCCTCATCTGCCATGCCTAGACTTCTCTCTCTCTCCCTCCAACCCCCATGCCTTCTCATCTGGTGTGTGTCCTGTTTTGAATGCTCGCTCGTTTAAGAGTAGCACTCTGGCATGTTTATGCATGGGCCTTTAGGGATGCAGCATCGCCACGGTGACGGTCCCCCTGCCTTTAAAAGTCATTTGAACCCAGCAGAGTGAAGTGCGCGGCGATGGAGAGAACTCTGCAAGGTGTGAGGGAGGAATAAAAATCAAGAATGAAAGGGAGAAAGGTGCAGGTGTGAGGAGGAGGAGAGGAGACAGTGATGAAGAGTTTTCAGGTGCGAGGAAGAGGTGTTGATGGGAACGAGATGTGTAAATAAGAGTGGAGAGGGAACGAGACTGACAGGCCACATTAAGCTGAGATAAGAACTGTAAAATATCCTGCGGGCAAACTTTAAGATCACCAAACAAGGAACGTTGAATAGTTTACATCCTGTATCTTTTTGGCAGAAGTGGGAAGTACGGATGTATTTTTACTCTTAAGTACATACAGTATGAATACTTCGTTTTAAAATGAGAAAAAGTAAAACACAAGTTTTATTATGTCTTCATCTTTTATTATGTTGTGCTCTTTAAGCTTGCTGTATTCTTTTATTTTTTATAATGGCTAAAGTTTTTATGGCTCAATCAAAGCTTTTTTTTCACAGTAATGCTCATAACCTGTTGATAAGTTTTGGACATATTTAATAACGAAGTTAAAGTAATCCTTCAAAAAACAGAAGTTAGATGAACTTATTTCGTTTAGTGAATATCACTGTTAGGTTTTACAGTGAAGGGTAAAACTGTTTATGTACTCTGATATCTGTCTTTGCATCCTCTGGACTCTAAATATTAAAAAAAACATTAGACATGCACAAATGAACTACTTTTGGAACATCTTTATATCAATGTACATTCGCATGACACACAGCCATGAATGTAGCCTGATAAACGTCTTATTTTACATTTAAGTAAGTCGACTCATGGGGGCTCACGTGTTCAGATCCCGAGGCCAGTCGAATACCACCTGCTTTATCTTGATAACCCACCTGAAACAAGACACTTCCGTTCTCAGAATAAAAGGATCATGACTGCCCGTGAATAGCACATTTCTACAGTTACATCAGTCCCAGACAACTCCTTACTTACCAGAAAATATAATATGTTCTATCTAAAAATTTGTGTTGAATGCTGTCTCATGTTCTGACATAAGCCCTGGGAACTGCCGTTTGTTTAAAAGCCATAAGAGTATAAATAGGTGCAGTAATGGGAGGATGAGAGTAAGTGAAATAGAGATAGATCTGACACAGCGTTGATGCACTGGGCTTGATGAATAAAGTGAGGAACACCAGCAGCCGAGGCCCTGTGTTTAACACACACTAATGGATGTTATGATCTGGGCACAGAGGTCGAGATGACCCCCTCCCACCCCCAGATTACGTCTTTCTCATTCCGATAACACCCTCCTTCATCAGCACGCCACAGAGACAAGAGTATCCCACAGTCCCGAGTTCTCAGGAAAGCCCTGCATTTTTGTGTCCTTAAACAAGCAGATTTTTTGTTATCAGTACTAATCGAAGCGAGAGAGAGGATTTGACTGTGATCTTCAGCACTGCGGTGTGGGCCGGGAACACACTCAGTCTGCCCGCGTTGCTCCATATTCATTTCAAAAGCAGTTAATAAGCACATATTATTGCTCCTCCAATCACTCACCGCCTGAAAGATGAAATGAGAGAACCACTAAAGGGTCTCTCATCCTTCTTGTCTGCCTGTTTTTTCTTCGCCCGTTTATTCACTCATCCACACTGGCCATTATCCCGGCGTATTGAAGCCGCGGAGATAAAGAGAGAGAGGGAGTGTGCGAAAGAAAAAAAAAACGTGAAAAAAGAAAGGAACAATAAAAATGGCATTGGGGTGAGCGTCGCTTGAATCAATTACATCCTAAAGAATTTTTCATTTGCATTCGTATCTGCACGGAACCTGAACAAATGCCAGCTGCCTTTGTGTCTGGATATTTTTAGGGGCTTTTTTTCCTCTTTTGATAATTGTGTAGGAAATATCAAATTTGCATAGAGTGATTATTGTTGATTGTTTATCTAGCCATCAGGATGGCTCAATATTCGAAGGCTGACAGGTTGTCAAGTACTTAAAACTCATTTATTTGGTAAAATTTGCATGTAATTTGGTGTTAATTAGAGGGAGGCGCAGGGCGTGGATTAGAGCCCAGCGATACAGGAAGAGACGGAGCGACTTGGCTGTCATTTCTCACAACCCACCGCACACACGCGTCGCACAACATTGTACCTGTCTCTCTGAGTAACACAAAAAGTGGGACTCAAAATCGCACACGCAGTTGTTGATTTTCATTGTTATTCAAATCTGTGCCGGATGCTTCGTCTGCACACCGGCTAAATGAATAAAGGAGGGTTGAGGACAGTCCTGTCCCCTTTGAAAGTGTGATTAATTAGGTTTTTATTAACAAACAGAGAACAGATGACACCCTCACCGCAAACGGACCGTCCCAGCGGCCCCTCGTCCTGTTTGTTGTCGTTTATCGGCATTGTCTTCCATTATCTCTTCTCTCGCTAATCTTTCATCCGTTCATTTGCCAAACTCTCCATGCAAATTAGTAAACATAGCTTCAGGGTGAACAGACTGCAACTTTAGGACATAAAACAAGATGGCTTTCTAAGAGTGTTTGAGGGTAAGAAAGATGGTTGGCACGCCTCCTCCACCTGCTTAAAGAACTGCAAATGAAACGTATAGTTTAGAAACCAAACAAAAGATTGTTTGATTTTGTGGTCGTACGCAAAACCCGCAATGTTGAAACATAGCGCACATCTAACATCACTTTGCGTATCAACTTAATTCTTAAATTAAACTAATTAACAAATTCTGAAAAATTCTGAAGTTTTTGATGTTTGATCGCATAAAATTTACAATACATTTCGAACAATACCACCAAATCTGTATCCATCTTGGTGCCCCCCAGTTTGAGAGCCCCAAAGCAGAGTGCTTCTATGTGAGATTCACGTGCAGTTGTGCCCATTGACAATCCATGTGTGCTCAGAGGTCAAATGGCAGCGTGATCTCCCCTCCTCTTCTCCAGCTGTGGGTCCACCTGCTGTGGATCCATGCACCAGTGACAGAGCGTTTAAGAGAGGGGATGGGGGGCTAATAACTCCCAGAGCGGGCGGTTAAAAGCCTGGGTCACGGCTTTGTGGAGAGTCTGTGCGTGAGCAGATCTCTGCTTAACAGGACCTCTGAATGGGAGCAAGTTCCTGAGTGCTTTCAAAGGCGGTTAAGGGGAGACGATCACTGCCATGTTCAAAACTCTACGGCAAGTACACACACATTGAGAGAGAGAGAGAGAGAGAGAGAGAGAGAGAGAGAGATGAGGTGTTTGACTGGTGAAGAGGCCCTCTCCAACTCACTCTCTTTTCCGTTCGCTTTGCTTAACCACAGAATATAGGCAAGCATGTCCTCTCCACATCATCATCATCATCTCTGCTTAATATTTGCCTCTCTCTGCCTGGACTGACCTGCTCCACAACATCACCTTAACACCTCTCCACACACCACCAATTACCGCACGATTGATTGGAGCTAAAAATGGTGTTTAAAGGCAACCATGATGCTTTCAGGGACAATTTGGTTCATGGGGTTTGTGTTCACAATTATGGATAAATAATAATATTGTACAAAATGCATTTTTCTACTTACCACCTCCAATCATTGAAACCGTGCTGATTTGTAATGAAATGATTCTTTCCAGCACAAACGTTTGCCAAGTACTGTTACATTTAATTCTAAATGTACTCCTTTATAATAATGTTAGGAATTATTTATCAAGAACGTTGATATGACTGAACATGCCATTTATACAAGAAGCCCATTTCCGTTTGGAATGCAGTGGTGAAGCAGCGCTTAAACAGCATAGATGAGTGGCACAAGTGAAGAATATGAAAAATAAAAAAACACAAGGAGTCAGTATTTCATATAAAGAAAAGCAAAAGAGTTTTTCTTTTAAAAGGGCCTATCTGGTCGAATGTAAATAACGTTATTTCGAGCAAAGTTAGTTACTGCACTGGCACCTATTCACTTCAATTGAATATAAACACAACCAATGCAAGTTTAAGAATGCCAGTGCCCGTCATTCTTCAAATTTACTTCTTTGGTGTTCTGTGGAGAAAGTCTTGAAAATAAGGGTTTGAAATTAAAAAAGGGTTGGTAAACCATGTCATATTTTCATTTTTGGATTTTACAATCACTTTCATTTTAAAGTGGTATTTTAAAGATTGCATGGATTTTTGGGATTTTTGTTCAGAGTAATAGATGTGTAATTGATTATTAGCACATGAGTTTTGCATTCTCAGACATTAGACATGAACAGCCTTTTAGCTGCATCATTAGGTTAAGAAATATAATTATTGATCCATGCTCAGGAGATTTGCAGAAATACAATTAATCAGTACAAATTTGTTTAATCCTAATAAATAATTATTCACATCTTGTATTAATGTATTCAGTCAGTATCATGTAACACTATATATTATGCTTTTAATGTAGACAAGTGTTTATTGTTGTGTTTCCAAAATGCACAATTCAGAGCTGTCATTAATGGGGAATGAACAATTCCAGGTCCAGGAGACAAAGAATTTCTTTAGTAGTGATGTATGATCCAGCATAATTAATTCTGTGCGTTTTACATCATTAAAAAATAATTATTCCACAAATCATTCAAAGTGATAGTAGTTAGAATATTTCAATCCGCAATCCCCTCTTAACCCTTTTAATTCAATACGAGCTGCTATTAGGAGGCAATGTAATGGAGTCAATTGATAAAAAAAGGTATGACAAGCGTTCTTTTTGGTTCGTTGAAAACCATTCTGTATCATCTGCAGAGGTTTGATTATGGGAGTCCAGGCTAGGATTTGTGTTGCATGCTCCGAGAGGAAAGGTCTGATCTTCCTAATGGTGAAGAGCAGGATTCTGCAGGACCTGTTGGTGCTGGCAATACGATCGTTAAAGTTTAGCGGATCGTCGATTACTACTCCTAAGTTTCAGGCTATCCTAGGATCCTCAAAGATTGATGATACTGGTTGAATAGAGAGGTTGTGGATTGGCGGGAATGACTAGAAGTTGATGGTTCTTTATCCAGAGCGAGTTGAAACTTAGTCATGCTGAGACACGTGCCCAAACCGACTGATCTTCAGGATGAAATGCATGTTCGTGCCTGTCTTGAAAAGATAAAGATAAAATAATGTTGGGTTATTTAATCGAATATGCGCTGCGGTAAGGTTAAAAATTGAATATTTAGGGATTTAAATATTTTAAATGAAATACATCGCTCCGTGTTGATTGCATTTATCCATGTATAGAATTCCTATGATTAAAAACTGAGATTAAATGTACTATAGTTAGATAAATAGTAAGAATAGTTAGAAAAGTTAACCAACTTTACTATTTTTTGTGATATTGGTTTGGTCCGAATTAAAATAATGTCAATTGCTGGTAGATTCTACTACACAAATATTATCTAAACACGTCAACAAGATCATTTTCTGGACTCATCCTTTACGTGTGACTATACAGTCGTGCCACTTAAAACAGTTTCTGTACTGTATTATAATTTGTTCTTGATTACTTTTTTACTGGTTATATAATGTTATTATTTTCAGCAAAACTCCAAAGGGAATCTTTATAAGATATTGGCTTTTAATACCCTTTAAGTCCCTGTGAGCTTTTTCTTACAGTTTATTAACAACGTTTCTGAACTTCTCTTGGAACTGATTTCAGGTTTAAAAAATAATGATGAATGTATGATGTGATTATGATGTGATAGAAGTTCCTAATGTAAATATGTTTTTTATTCGCCTACATCTGGATTTTGGAATTAGTCAGCCAGAAGCTCCAGCAGGTACAGATTCTGCAATCTAGATTTCTCTTAAGAGAACAACAATATCAGGTTGTTTGTGTTGATCAGAATCCAAAATGAGACAAAGGCTGTGTCCAAAATATTTTACCCCTTATTTACTAGCCCCTAGGTTTTGCTATGCATTATAAATTGACGTAAAATTATATAATATAAAAGTATGACGGCTACAGAATCACTTCCCCAGATTACATTGAATACTTACTAAATACTTAATTCTTGATTGTAGACTGCCAGACATGCCGCTTTTATAAAAATTTGTAAATCTGACTTGTAAATTATTTTTTTTCTCTATTAGAGTAAAAAATAAACATGATATATTCCTGTTCTTCTTTTAGTATCAAATTATACAACACACTTGTCTGTGAATTGTCACTAACTGATGATATGCAAAATAATCCAATATTACGTGTATGTAAATAAATTAGGGGTATGTAAATGATGAAATACTGCCTCATGCTTTTTAAGTCACATCCTAATTCGCTCACTTGTTTTCGTTCACTCCTTTCTGATATAGTCTACTCAACTGTCATACACTATAAAGAAATGAGTGAACCTGTGAGCCATTTCAGACACAGCTTTAGTGGCTTTTCCGAACCCTTTTAGTGCAACATTTTAAATGTTATTCAGTGGTCATTAGCGAAAAATAAAATAAACACAGTCCCTCTGTTAATAAATACATTGTTATCCAGACATAGACTGTGAGATTTGTAAAACTATTGGAACTCTTTAAGGTGTGTGTGTGTGGTGATCTTGTCATACAATGTAGTGGTTGTAAATCAAACTGACAAGATAAACCAAAAGACTGTACAAGAGACTGCTTTCATGGACAATAAGCTCTATTAATACAGAACACAGGGAGAGAAATGAATCTAAAGTGCTATAGCAAATAAGACACAATGACGTCAAAATGTTATAATTAGCTTGTGATGTCTTCCAGTACTACAGCTCCTGAAAATCCTGCGGGAAACACTGTATAATTTTTAGGTTAAAAGTTATCCACACATGTGAACTGCTTTCATAACCAGTGGTGCAATTTCAGGCCATATCTTCATTTAATTTCTTTGATCATCTCTTTTAATTGTCTCTTTTCTATCTCGTAAAATGTGATTTTTATTTGTATTATCTTATTTATTTGTTGTGTGGATATGTAAAACATGTTCAGCTCAGCCCTGGTTATATTTTAAGTTATGTCATCTTTTTAACACATATAGCTTTCAGAATATCATTCACTTGAATCTGGTACACTTGTCAGTTCTCATCAGATTATCCTAAAGAATGGACCGCATCAAAAGCTCAAGTCAAACACAAAGCGCTGGTAAAAAAGGTCCAGGAAAGCAGTTTAAAGAGGAGAATATGAGAAAGCTCTTGTTGAAGTATGATTTATTCATTGTTGTTTTTCTCAAGACTTTTTTCACACTAAAGGACAGAGTACTTTGAACTGGAGTACAAAGCGATGTATATTTGGGTCACACGTTACTCTGCGTCTTTTCCACAAGAATGTTTTTTTTCTGTTGAACGCTTTTGCATCTGAGAACTCTTGGTGGCTGGGATGGTTTCTTCCTTTTTCTCCACGTTCGTCCTTGAAGAGTAGATCAGCGGGGTGCCCTGATGTGTGGGGGGGAGGGCACGGGCAGAGGGGCTCGGAGCTAAATAATGGATGATTTCTTATTGAAATAAAGCTGGGGAGAGAACAGTGCGGGCAGGCATGTCATTACCAAGGAAACAGAGCCGAATACCTAATCCTAAACTTACAGAGTCAAACACAGACAGACCTTCTCAACACCCATTTTATCATGAGAAGTCATGTAGCTAAAATCCTAAATGGCTTTCATGTTCTTCTTCTGTTTCTAATTTGTGGTTTCTAATTTTATATTTTCAAATTAATTAGCAACATCAGAATTTGCTTAATGGTATTTTCAGAATTAAAGAAACAAATTGATATACATATGGAGGGGACATATTCTTCTCAATGGTTTGAAATCATTCTAAATTTATATATATCATAAATGTTTTAATAAAAGTTATTCTTCAGACTCAAGATCAATAGCATACATGTCAAGATTCCTGAACACTACCGGTCAAAAGTTTTGGGACACTTCACTAAAATGTTTTTTAGTATTATACAGAAACTTTTATCTGAATGCTGTATATGACTTTTATAGACAAAAATAAAACTAAGTAAACATACATGGTATTTTCATGACAAAATGTATGTTTTATTTAATCAAAATGGTTTTTTTAAATGAATGACTTTCCAGACGATTTCATTTTTTAAGCTAGAACATAATTTTTATTTTTATTTTCTAAAATGTGGAAAAAAGTGAATGCATTAATGAGTAAGTCTTTAGTGTTTATATCTCTACATACTGTATAGATGCAGATATGTAAAAGTGTTTTGAATATTATTGCACCAAGTTATTCACATTGGTTTATCACAACTATTTCACTCTTACAAAGGAAAAAATACAAGTTTCTTAGAGTTTATAAATCCTTGAACTTTATAATTCTTTTGGTCGCAGGTCTGCCTCAAAGCGTCAGACACTTGATAAAAACTTGTATTTTTCCGGAATAAGTTTGGGTGCTGTTTGTGGTCATTAATCACATATTTTACTGCATGTGGTTACCTCTCTCTGAGCCATGCAGGAAACGGTTTGTCGCGAATTTTGTTCTCCCGGCTGCCTTAATCAAAAGCCCAAGGTCTAAGAACGACCTTAAAAAATACTTAGCATATATCAAAGATGGTGATCGCAACTTTCTTTGCATTTTCTCCGAACTCATTAACGCTTTGAGAGAAACTTCCAGGGCCCTTGCCAGGGGAGTGAAAAATGAGGTGAGGAGTGGCCCCCGACAGAGCGCTGCATTCGGATTCAACGACAGCACTTGATTGGCTGTTCTCACTGATGAGACCAGCATACATTTTCGGTTCATTGCTGCATCATGCAATAACCCACACATTCGTACAGAAGCCTGGATCCGGCTGTAAGCAAGGTCACAGATCCTGCTGTGGGTGTGTTGCAACAGGCTGACAAGCTTTGAACAGAACAGTAGATTTTTATTACACTTCCAGTTTAAGGCCGCCAACTCATGGTTATGGTATACGTCACAATTTTGTATTACAGTAAACTACATTTCGGCAATTTCATGCAAAAATGAATCTTGCATATAAGAAATCTTGCTCAAAGGTCAGATGTCAATATTTTTTAGTTTAAATGCACAATAAAGTACAACACAACCCAATCAAATTTTGGTTGTCTAGGAAGAGCCATCCCTTCTCCATTTTCTCAGTATTATAACTTGAGCTGCTTGAATCAAGGGAGCTGCTTTGCAGTTCTGCAATAAGATGAAAAGTCACCAATACAAAGCATAAATATTGGAAGCAACAAGGCAGTCTCTGTGAATCCAGTATTTTTAAACCATACATATGGTGATAATTAATCCCAGAACTAAAAGAAAAACAAATAAATAAAGGCTCCATAAAAACATGGCCGGCTGAGGGCTTGAGGGCTCTCCTGTGAGACACGAAGGAGAGACGGAAAAGAAAGAACTGATCTTATCACAGGTCCATGGCGGGATGAGGGAGAATAGAAGAATCGGGCCACGCAATGAAGGAAGAGTTCAGACTCAGAAAACACGCCTGCAGAACTTTTCCACACAGACCCAAAGTCACCCTAATAATTCACGGAACAAAGTGTTGCGAGGAATGAAGACATTAGAGTTCATTTAACAGTGATAGTTCACCCAGCTGAAAAACTTAATTCAAAAAATGTCTTCTATTAACATGATAGTTATTCCGAAAAATCAACATTTTCATTTTCTTACCCGCATGTCATTCAAAACCTGTATGACTTTCATCCTCAGAAGGCATTGATGTAGTTTGAAGAATGGGGTAACTAAATAGCTGTGGCACCCGTCCACATCTAGTGTATGGACACAAAACCAATGTCAAGTGCCAGTTTCCAACATTTTCAAAACATCTTCTGTTGTATTCTGTAAAAGAAACTCATCCAGGATAAAATTCACAAATTATTAGTTTTCAAGAACTTTCACTTTAATAACTTATAAAAGAGGCAAAATTTCATGTGTGTTTTATGCACATTATATTTATTTATTTATTTATTTTGTTCCATGTGACTTTTTTCACATCTCTGAAGCCATACTGTTGCTTTTTCGTACAAACCAAACGGAAATTCAATTAACTTACTGATAAACTTGGTCTTAAATTGGCCTTGATGACCAACGCTACTGGATCATTAGTTTAGTCATTCAGCAGTCACATCAGTCCAAAATATGATTTCTTTCTCTGGTTCATCTCACTGACTTAATGATCCTGCTTTCAAAAGAGTTCAATATCGCAACAACATAAGATTGCATAAAATAATGAATGACTCTTCTTTGGGTTGATAATTTTTGCAAAACTAAATGTGGTGTGATCGGCATTGCAGGATTGTCCAAAATCTCTCTATGACAACCGTTTGATTATTCGTACATGATCCCCTGATGTTCTTGCTTTTCAAAGAGTGTGTGGGACAGTGGCTTACAGCTTTGAGCAGAGCGCATTGAGGATGCGTATCTATGTGTGTGCGTTCGTGTAAGGGGCTAAAACGAAGAACAGACAAACATTATAAGCGTCTCTAATAAGACGCTGGGGCTTTGGGCTTTTGGGAGGCTCCGCTGGTGAAGGCCTGGTGCTGAGATAAGCCAACTCTGTTGTTGTCTCGCTAAAATCAACAAAGGGAAACAGGCAAAGGGAGAGTTACTCGTCCCCAGCGCAAAGCTGGTTTTCGTGGCGCCAGAGCATTTAGCCGCATTAGAAATCATTAAGGCCGGGCTCAAAAGGATGGTATGCCAGTCTAGGCAGTACCAGCTTACTGGGTCTTTAAGTTGGCCAACTGAATAAGACCACAAACTATCACAACAGTTTTGCTTTATTTGATGTGCCTTTTTGTGTGTCCAAGACGGGCTCACGTATTAGTGTTTATTCCGGTGACTTGCTTCCCCTCTGCTAATCCGTGTTTCTCTGTATACGATACACCAGAGATAAAAGCACGTCTGGTTTTTCCTGCCGACCAGCAGGTGTGTGTGTATAAATGGTTCCAGCGTCCTGCAGAATGCTCAGGGACACACGCATACACGCTGTTCAGATAATAGAGTGTGTGTGGACTTCACAGGCTCCGTGGGCAGCCTCGGGGGGCGAGCATCCTCCAAGCGATAGCAGAGGACGAAGAGAGTTAACGTGGCAGAAAATGACGCCGTAAGCCACTATATTCTTTTTTTTGTCACGCTCACTCATTTTGTCTCTTCCTCTCTCTCTCTGTTCTAATGAACGGTCAGGGCTAGAGGGGTCAGCAGCTGGGGTCTGGGGAATCATTAGAGTGGCAGGCTGCAGGGCCTGAGCCGTGGACTCTGAGAACCTCTGGCCCGTATGTGCTAAGTACCCAAACTGTGCATTCAGACGGCCAGCAGTGGGATTTGGCCCTGAACACCATCATTCGTCTGTGGCAATCCCAGGCAGCCGCTGGGTACATTAAACACTGATCTATGAGTGAGGACCATCCTTATCCCAACAAATAGCACACAAGGGAGGAGAAAGAGAGCACCTCGATCCATCGGACAGAGGGCCTTTGAACCTCAGAGGTATTTGTTCGTTTAGTGCACTTGAAGCATTTTGTGTCATTTAGTTGACAGGATTTTTTTGATAAAAACGGTGTGGGGGGCCCTATTCAAATCTTTATGTCCAACTTGAATAAAAATGTAGAGATTATATTCTACAGGGATGGCCGAACTTATCTTCCGATCAGTGTTACAATGATAGTTATATGATAGTGTAAGCTAATCGGTCTGGCCTGTGGCTTGTATTTAACAATCTATATTATTATACATTTTTGTATATATATATATATATATATATATATATATATATATATATATATATATATATATATATATATATATATGTCAATATTTGGGCTGCCATCCAGAATAAAAGTTTGTGTTTACACAATGACACTTCAGTCATTGTCTACTGGCACTGGAAGTCAAACCTGAAACCCTTTGCTTAAAAGTCCAACTCTAAAACCTCCAGACCACAACTGACCCCGATAAGCCATTTATTGTTTGACAACCCTAGTTTATATTAATTGTTAGTGAATTTCAGACAACATGGATTTCCGGTAACAACCCCAATCCCAACCTCGATACAAAGGAGAAAATGCCTGGAATGGCAGGAAATTGGGAACTGGAAGGCACTGAGGTCAGAGGTGGGACATTTGATGACATAATATCAGAAATCTGGTTGCAGCCTATTTTATTAAACTACTTTATTAAATTATATATATGTATACTATGTATAACTTTGTCAGATTTATCATTCTTATTGGTCAGTTTATCAATAAGCGTAGGCTTTTTGCTTTAGCCTAGTGAAAATAAATACAAGGGCAACTGAAATTAGACAAAAATTGAGAAGTGTGACAAATCAGAATTACACACATTTAAAGGTACATTTATTAAACAGTAAAATCATAAGTTGACATGTTCATTTTGATCTGTCCATAAAGACAAAACCATTATATATATTTGTCAAGCATTCACGCCACATCTCAAATTGTTTCTTTTAATAAACAGAGCATGAAAATAATTGAAGTGCAGGTGCTGGTGTAGGTCTGGAAGCCAAAGCATAAGAAATGTGTTATTGCTGATGCTTTTCTGCACATGTTGCTGATTTACACAGACTGACTGTGTGTGTATGTGTGCGTAAATGTGTGTGTGTGTATGTGTGTGTGTGTGTGTGTGTGTGTGTGTGTGTGTGTGTGTGTGTGTGTGTGTGTGTGTGTGTGTGTGTGTGTGTGTGTGTGTGTGTGTGTGTGTGTGTGTGTGTGTGTGTGTGTCTTTGCATGCACATGCTAACATTAACACTCACAGCCCGCGTTTTCATCACCTCCTCAGATGGCGGCCCGGCCTCACACCTCTGTTTTGGCCATTTCTTCTTTCTCTCGTTTCTTTCGCTCTCCGTCTTATCTCATGTTCTCACCGCTGCTGTTGGGAAGGCCAATCTGTGCGGCCACAGCATCCTCCCCTTCTGCTCTCCAGCCTTTGGTGTTATATGCAGTCTTTTGCTGTAGCGTGTCCCTGGAGCGGGGCCAATCACCGCCACTCCACAAGTCTGTCAAACCCAATTCTGTCGATATGGCTGCTGAAAGCTGGTATTGCAAACATCTCTGCCAGAGAAACCGGTTTCTTTCTCTTTCCTCTCTCATTTACGGTTCTCTTTCTCCAAACACACATATTCTTGCCCTCCGTGTGTTCGCACACAAGCCAAAGCCTCGTCGGATTACTAGGCCTCTTTAGTATTAACATAATACATAGATTTCATAGAGTATATGTAAGATCATATCCATAAACATGTCTTGTGTCCTATCGATTATTGAAGGGAATATTCGCATGCAACATAATGCTGTTCGAGAGCAACATTGGATGTATGTTTTTGATGTTTCCTCCAGACAGAACTCTTTGATGTTCATCCTGACTGTGTGTGTTTGTGCGTGTGTCTACACGCACACATCCAGAAATAAAACCTTGCATGGTTTGGAGGTGGACAGCGTCAGAATGAGAGGTTTGTCTTCCTCTCTCCCTGATGAATCACTCCATCCTTTGTTTCTTTCTCTTTTGGAGGAAATCGCATTAAGTGGAGCCCTGCGTTTGGCTCGAGTCTGTCCTGCCTTAATGGCAGTCATTTGGATGCCGAAGAGAAAGATGGAGAAGAATGGTGAAGAAAGCATCCTCACAACACTAATTCCGCACAACAAAAACAACCTCCCGACGTTCCTCAGTATTCATTTGCATTCAAATATCCCCTCAGACAATTCTGAAACGTGGAAATCTCTGAGCTATTTTTATTTGCGGAGTTCCTGGGATGCGGAGCGAGAGCGTCTCGGGTGTCTGCACCTCCCTGCGCCACGGAGCTTCAGACCTCCCACACTAGAGCTTCAATGGCACAATGTATATTTATCTCATTCAAAGGCACCTACAAGCAAAAGAAATCGCAGAGGTAAATACAGTTGTGCTTAGACCAGAAATAAAGGTCTGAATGGGGAGAAAGCAGCAAGTGAAGTAATATGGTAGAAATGACAATGGATCAAACAGACAAGGCCATGAATATGAGGCAGCGAACCCCAAGTCAGACATATCAGCATCTGCGAAGAGGAGAATTTCTGCAGCGATCTACACTCATGAGACGTCTGCTGGTATTACCCCTAGAAATAATGCTTGCATGTGTAGCAGGTCTCCTGGTACTATATTAGCATTCAACCTCTTAGAAGATATAAGCTACTCAACAGCCCAAGATCTTGGACCAGATCAGAAGTCTAAATTCGCTCATGAGCCAGCGTTGCAACGAGACAAGGGAAATAACCACAGACACAGGTTAAATTTATCAAAATTAAGAATTTTCCTTGATTGTATTTGAAGATTCAACAAAATAAAACAAATGAAAATATAGGCAACAATACAATGAGTCGTTTTGAAATTGAAAATTGAAATAAAATCGATCGCAATTTAACTAGTTCCTGTGTTTCTTTCTGAACACCAAATTATACCCTGTATCAGACATACAAATCAAATATACCCTTTGAGTTGCCTCTGTTCAAACTTCTTATGTTTTATAAATAAACCCCTAAACAAAAATACAATTTTAACAGAATGATCAAAATGGAAAACAACAGAAATACAATTTTCTAAACCCTTTCAATTGAGCGTTGTGAGATAGATGAGCTTACTGTGGTGAGCCCAACTCAGTTCAAAGTCCATTTATCGAATGAAATTCCATGTAGTAAAGGAAAACCGATCCTATCTTCCGCAACAATGTCCAATGGAAAATGTATGAAATAATCCTACCACTCTGATGTTACAATGATGGTCCAAGTTCAGAAAAGGCCTGGCTCGCCAGTTTCTGCCAACGTGATGCTCCTTGCAGATGGCAGAAACAACATGCACACACATTAAGAAGTCCTGGAACCTCTTATCCACTCCAATGATGCACTCAGATACAGGAACTCAATTGTAGTCAGAAGATGAGAAAAAAAAGGGAGAAACAAACAAACAAAAACAAAAAAAAAAAACCCAACCTTGCAAAAACAAGGCAAAAGCACAATTAGAATCAAATAAATCCCATTTGACAACTTTAACATACAGAATTTTCACATGTAAAGCACAGTAATATGCAATTATCAATACTCACATTGTTTTTTCCTTAAACATTCTTTCAACACATTAACAATGAAAATAAAACTTTCAATTAGACCAAGGGCCCTCGATATACAAAGACAGCTAATAGCACATGGAACCGCATGGTTAGCTTTATCCCTCGTGTGCACCGTATTACTACGTCACTTTTAGTGATTTTGTGAAAATACTTTAACAAAACACTTTTACAGAACATATAACATTGTGATGTCCTTCTAATTCAATCGATCAAAAATGAATTAGACTAACACGAAATAACTATTAACTCACTTACCAAATTAAAAGTGATATCAATGCGAAAATGCACACACAGAGATTTGTTTCAAACTGGTTTCAAGTGCAGTTTCTCAGCTCCCTGATTATGTTCTCTTTTTTTTTTATTTCCACTCCAGAATCACAACTTATGACTAAACACTTCTATGTCCGCCATTACATGGAAAAACACCGTTCTCCTTTGCTTGAGTGATTGCGCATGACGCAATCCACAATGGGCGGGGCTACACTCGGTTTCTCTCACCTACACTTTCAGACACATTCAACCCGACTTTCAAAAGTATTGAAATTCCAATTGCCCCCTACGTCATATTTACATCAAAATTACAAAATAATATATATTTATATATAAAATAAATACATTAGATATATAATACATATAAATATATGTTTTAATATATAAACATATAATATTCTGGGTTACACTCTCCCCTCTTAGAATGCATGCACGTCCCGTTGCATCTACACGTGAATTACAGAGGTAACAGGCTCTTCCAGAGAAGAACTAAATGCTTCACTTAAACCTTGCAGCAAGGACTGAATTACTAAGGTTAGTGGGTTGCCTAACTGGGGATATTCAAACTTTTTGGGGGGGCGTCTCTCTCTCTCTGAGCGTCTTGGGCCAATATTGTCTTCAATGCTTGTGCCCTCATCCTCATTTAGGATATTTCCATTGTGACTTGATTCATCTGTGATTGCAGTTTTGTTTTCAGTCCGTAACTCAGAATTGACGGGAACCATCTCAGCTGTTTGAGTGGGGGATTCACTTAAAAGTTCAGAGAGTTCTTCTGGTTCTGATCTTTGCTTCACAGAGATATCTGGTTGAGTACAATGTGATTCCTGTTCATCCCCACATATCTCAATTCCCAGAGACTCATCCAGATTTTCTTCAATAAGTCCTAAATTATTCTCAACACTTTCCTGAGCTGGTAAGTTTTCTCCAGTAGGATTAAAGACTGGCAAATCAGTTGCATCTTCTCCAACACAAGGTGAGTGGCTAGTGATGATTTGAGTTTCAGAGCCTAATATCCTTTCAGGTACATAAAAGAGAATTTGCTCATCTACAGATTCTGAGCATTCAGAAACTGACTCTGTCTCTTGTGTTTCATCAATATTGCGAGAAGTTCTGGTTCTAGGCCTTTTGACGACTTCTTGCTCTGATTGGGGTTCAGATTTACGTGGTTGCAAAAACCCACAGGGCAGTAGCAAATCACGATGCAATGTTCTGAGGGGGCCGTCTTTTCCCTCTGGTTGCACCGTGTAAACTGGGAGATCCTGCGCTTTTCTGACAACCAAATAGACATCTTGTTCCCATTTGTCAGCTAGCTTTTGTTTTCCTCGCAGTCGCACATTCCTTACTAAAACCCTATCGCCCTCTTCCAAAGATGAAGCAATCACTCGCTCATCAAATCTTCTCTTGTTACGTTGCGCTACTTTCCCAGCGTTTTTGGTGGCCACTTGATAACTCTCTCGCAACCGATTCTTAAGATTTCGCACATATTGAGAGTGTGACTTGGCAGGGGCATTTACTGGCAGTCCAAAAGCCAGGTCAACTGGCAAGCGCGGCTGCCGCCCAAACATGAGTTCGTAAGGCGTATGTCCAGTGGTGTCATTGCGGGTGCAGTTATAAGCGTGCACTAGAGGCTTTACAAACTCTTTCCACCGAGATTTCTTTTCGCCTTCTAATGTTCCTAGCATTTGGAGGAGTGTCCGATTAAATCGTTCCACGGGGTTACCCCTCGGGTGGTATGGTGTGGTCCTTACTTTGTGAATCCTTGCAACTTTACACAGCTCTTTTATCGTGCGGGACTCAAAGTCTGCACCTTGGTCGCTATGCAGCTTCTCTGGAAACCCATAGTGTACGAAGAAATTGTCCCACAGGCTCTTAGCAACAGTTTGAGAAGTCTGGTTCTGAGTTGGTACCGCAACAGCATACTTGGTAAAGTGGTCTGTGATAACCAGTATGTTTTTGGTGTTACTACGGTCTGGCTCCAGAGAAAGAAAATCTATGCATACCAACTCTAAGGGCCTACTGGTTTGGATGTTGTGTAAAGGGGCAGCTCTGTCTGGTGGTGTCTTTCTTCGGACGCAGCGTTCGCATGTTTTGATCCTTTCCTCCACGGCCTGTGACATTCTGGGCCAGAAGAATCTTGATCTGACCAAGTCTAGGGTCCTTTCAATGCCCAGATGACCCATATCATCATGAAGACTCCTTAATGTCATGTCTCTCAATTTAGCGGGCAGTGCCAATTGATATTGAGAGGCTCCACAATCCTGCCTCTTCCTGTACAACACACCACTTTTCAGCTCTAGTCGGTTCCACTCCTTTAACCACAAACTCATGTTAGCAGAATGATCTCTCAGATTACATGGTTTCACTCCACTCTCCATCCCTTCAATGATCATGTTAATTTCTGGATCTTGCCTCTGCAGGTCAGCTAAGGCAGCTTCCGAGAGGTGAGGGAGATCTGGAAGACCATGACTTTCTTCATATTGGAACTCATCTGGAAGAGCATCCACATGGTGAGTTAAGGATTCAACCAGGGTAAGTGAAGAGTGAGGTAAGCTACAATCTTCCGATGGTCCGATCACTTGGTGCCTTTCACAGATGGCCTTAATGGTTTCGTCCATGAGAGTAGATGACTCAACCCCCGTTTCCATGAGATGATGAAGGGTGAATTGTCGAATTCGTTCTCTCTCCTTTTGCGAGGTGAGGTCATCTAAAAGCTCGCCATGCGGCCGTCTGGAAAGCCCATCAGCGTCCCGATTCTGGCTACCAGTTCGATACTGCAGCTTAAAGTTGTAAGTTGATAAGCTGGACAACCAGCGGTAGCTGATGGCATCTAACTTTGCTGTGGTTAAGATATATGTCAGAGGGTTGCTATCAGTTACAACAGTGAATTCAGCACCATAGAGATAATCACTAAATTTAGAGGTGACAGCCCATTTTAGTGCTAAGAACTCTAATTTATGTGCAGGGTACCTGCTTTCACCCTTGGTTAACCCTCTACTGGCAAAGGCTATAACTCGCATCTGCCCCTCCTGCTCCTGATATAAGGCTGCACCAAGCCCAGTCGTGCTGGCATCGGTATGAAGCACATAAGGGAGTTTGGGGTTGGCGAAGCCCAAAACAGGTGCAGACGTGAGCTTGCCAACTATGGATTCAAATGCCGTCTGACAGTCTAAGGTCCATCGATCACAGAACTTCTCTTTGGGGTCAAAGTATTCTCCGACCTTCCGTTTCTGGTCACGACTGTTTCGAACCGGAGGATACCCTGCCGTGAGGTCAGTGAGAGGTTTAACAATCTTTGAGTAGTCACGAATGAATCTCCGATAGTACCCGGCAAAGCCTAAAAAGGACTTCAATTCCTTTAGATTCGTTGGCCTCGGCCATGTCCTCAGAGCTTCGACTTTCGCTGGATCAGTCTCCACCCCATCCTGTGAAACGATATGGCCCAAATACCTCACTGATTTCTGAAAAAATCGGCACTTCTCGGGGGACAATTTTAATCCATACTCCTTAAGCCGGTCGAAAACTTGCAGCAAGCGAGATTCATGCTCTTCCAGGGTTCTGGAAAAGACGATAAGATCATCAATGAACACCAGTACTTGTTTCCTATTCAAGTCTCCCATACACCGCTCCATTAATCTTTGGAACGTACTCGGCGCATTGGTGATCCCTTGTGGCATTCTGTTGAATTCCCAAAATCCAAGTGGACAGACAAATGCTGTTTTACATTTATCTGCCTCCTCCATGCCAATCTGGTAAAAGCCAGACTTCAGATCGAGCACCGAAAACCATTTTGATCCTGTGAGCGTGGAAAAGACCTCCTCTAGGTTTGGCAAGGCGTAGGCATCCTTTATCGTTTGTGAGTTTAGTTTCCGGAAGTCAATGCATAGCCGTACTGTACCATCCTTTTTACGGACTACTACTATGGGCGAAGCAAATGGAGACTCAGACTCACGGATGATGCCAGCTTCCAACAGCTCTTGAAGGTGCCTCCTCACAGCATCAATGTCTTGGGGATGGATGGGCCGGGCTCTATGCTTAAATGGTGTCTCATCACTTAACTTTATCTGATGTTTGACCTTTTCAGTATGTCCATAGTCAAGGTCATGTAAAGAAAAGACTTCAGGCATGGAGTTCAACAGTTTCAATATCCGTTCTTTCCAACTCGTGGGTAGGGGGGAATCACCGAAGTCGAAGGAAAGGTTAGCACAGGTGGGTGTTGTTACTTCAGTTTTGTCATCTAAACTCTGATGTTGACCTACGATCTTTTGAACAGCATGAATCTCAGCTAATACTGCTTTAGGAGGGATCTTTATATCGGTTTGGGCTGCATTCCTCAGTAAAACTGACAATTTGGTGGGACGTTTACGAGGTAAGATGTGCAAACAGTTTGCAATTTGCAGACCACTCGGCAAAGGGATCGATGGTGGCTCAAGTGTGACCCACTTCTCCGTGTAGGGTCCATGTAGATGAACAAAACAGTTTAAGACTATTGTGTTTCCCGCAGGCACAATTTCAGGAGAATTTCCCCTCAGCTTCACATAACCCAGAGTCTCACTACTGGCCTGTCTCCACCTAGTTTCTAAAACTTTAAGTACTGCCTGGTAACCATGGAAGCTTGATTGAAAATCAGAAACATTCTCTTCAGCACACTTTTTGTAAAGTACATCTAAGGAGTTTGTTCCTACTAAAATTTGAGAAATACTTGTTAAATCTGGCACTACAAGAGCCAGGGTAGGGATTTCAACTTCCGCTCCCAGGAATGCTTTTGGGAACTTAAGGGTTAACTCAATGTACCCCAGATATGGTACAGCCTGTCCGTTAGCTCCTTCTACCTCCAGCAAATTGTCCAATGGCATCAGGGGGAAATGCGACAAATTTGATTCATAAAATGACTGAGGGACAGTGGTCACTTGCGACCCTGTGTCCAAAAGGCAATCTACTTCTCTTTCCCCAACGGTTACTTTAGCTGTGCATTTTATTCCCACTAGTCCCTTTGGCAAGCGTTTCAATTGTGGTATACCACGGTTGCACACATCAAATGCCTGCTTGTAACATTCAGGGCGAAAGTCTGAACGTTTGGTCTCCATATGCCCTGCTACAGAGACCCCCTTTAGTTTAAAGCCTGGGCGGGCTTTTCGTACAGAGCATCCCATTGGCTCTGCAACTCTTTCAATTTAAGTCGCTTCTCCTCAACTCTGGAAGGATTTGCAACATTTTCACAGTTGATTGCCAGATGGCCATCCTCTCCACATTGGAAACAGTACCCAGGTCGTGGTCTATTAGCTCTTAACGGACTCTTTCTGAAACTCCTGTCTGTCTCCGTCTTGCGCAGTTTTTGCATGGGAGGAGTTCGATATATGTTCTGAACGGCATTATGAGTTTGCAGCTCTGCAACCTGACGTTGTAGCCTTGCAAATTCTGACTCATCTGCATAGCTTCGATTCAGTCCCTGGCTGACTGAGGCTCTAACAGCAGCTACTTGGGTGCATAACTCTTCTACCATCGTTCTTAAAGAGTTCAACTCAGCTTTTTCGGAATGACTCTTTGAATTCTTTTGATCAGGACAATGTTTTAAGGCAGTAACTTGAGCCTGGATTTCTGCAACTTGCTTCTTTAAAAGGCTTGTTTCAGAATTATCAAAACTTGGCACCTCACAGGAACATGCTGATACTTGGTTAGAGACTGCTCGTGACTTGGGGTAGGCATTATGAGGCTTTGTTACTCCAAGATGCTTCCTCATTCGTTCCTCCTTAGAAGCATGCTTGTCTTCCTGGGTCCGAATAAGTACTACTAATTCAGCAAAAGTAGGGGGTTGGACTTCCCTCTTATCAAGCTGAAGATCAGCAATAAGATGATTGTCCCAGCATCCTCTGCAGAATTGTTTCAACAAATAACGATCGTGCTCACTTTCTGCTATGCCACCTCGCCTAACTGCTGCACTCAGAATGACTTGTAAGCGATGCAGATAGTCTGATGGCTTCTCACTCTGATTCTGTAGAGTGCTCATGAGTTTGGCTAACAACTCATCTCCGTCCTCGACAGAACCATATACAGACTCTAACAGCACAAGGTACACAGCAGGTAGGGCTGGAGGGCGCACATGTTTTACCACATCAGCAGCTGGTGGTAGGAGACTGTCCAGAATCTTTCGTGTTCTGTACAAGTCCGAGACGGACGGGTCATTTAACAGGAAGTCAACACTTGCCCGCCAGGTGTCGAAATCGGGTTCATTGGGGGGACGTGGACTCCTCCCAGAGAAAACTCTCAGACGGATTGAGGTTTGCTGTGACATTGCAGCATCACTCGTTTTCACTATGTGTTCGACTACCATTCTCTGAACGCTGGGTGGGTCCAAAATATTTGTGGGGAAAACGGGGCAGGTTGTCACGTTAATATCATCAGTGGTTGTTTCTGGAGAAGGGGGAGGCACAAACATAGTCTTGTACTTGGTTGGGTTTTTAGGTTCTGAACTTACATTTTCTGTGCCCTTTAAATTAGTTAGATTGGGGATCTGGGATGTACTCATTGGCGGCGGGTTGAAGGCCCGTGAATTCGGAGATTCACTGTCAAAACCATAGGAGCTTGCATGTTGAGATTCTATTGGGGCTTGACTTAAGGAATGGTGAGGAATTCCCTTGAGCTTCTCCAGTTCCTCATTAAGCACACTTTGGAAGGTCCTACCACTTTCTTTAGCAATGGCCTTTAATTCCTCAAGGTACCCCTCAGTAGCAGTGCAGCTAGCAGTCTGGGTGTAAACAGCAGATAAGGCACGCACTCGGAAGGTAACAGCTGGATCAGAGAGACTTCCCAAAGTTAAGGGTAAAAATGGGGACAAGCTTTGCATGGCTGAGTTATGATTGTATTCTACAATTACACTTTTGTGAAATTCGGAATTTGGGTCATCAATTACTAGATTACGGTTTATTGAACCATACCTCTTTAAATACGATTCTAACTCATTGTCTACTTCAGTTGACGTGAGGCCTTCAACTACGAGCGCATTTGCTACGTTTACATTCTCTCGCTTCACAATTTCCATTGTTAAAGTTGAAAATTTCAAAGACTTGTTCTTCTTGTTTTATAATTTCCCTTGCAGCTCTCGTTGCAAAAACTAACTCCTGGCTGGCTCGCCAACTTGTAGCAGGTCTCCTGGTACTATATTAGCATTCAACCTCTTAGAAGATATAAGCTACTCAACAGCCCAAGATCTTGGACCAGATCAGAAGTCTAAATTCGCTCATGAGCCAGCGTTGCAACGAGACAAGGGAAATAACCACAGACACAGGTTAAATTTATCAAAATTAAGAATTTTCCTTGATTGTATTTGAAGATTCAACAAAATAAAACAAATGAAAATATAGGCAACAATACAATGAGTCGTTTTGAAATTGAAAATTGAAATAAAATCGATCGCAATTTAACTAGTTCCTGTGTTTCTTTCTGAACACCAAATTATACCCTGTATCAGACATACAAATCAAATATACCCTTTGAGTTGCCTCTGTTCAAACTTCTTATGTTTTATAAATAAACCCCTAAACAAAAATACAATTTTAACAGAATGATCAAAATGGAAAACAACAGAAATACAATTTTCTAAACCCTTTCAATTGAGCGTTGTGAGATAGATGAGCTTACTGTGGTGAGCCCAACTCAGTTCAAAGTCCATTTATCGAATGAAATTCCATGTAGTAAAGGAAAACCGATCCTATCTTCCGCAACAATGTCCAATGGAAAATGTATGAAATAATCCTACCACTCTGATGTTACAATGATGGTCCAAGTTCAGAAAAGGCCTGGCTCGCCAGTTTCTGCCAACGTGATGCTCCTTGCAGATGGCAGAAACAACATGCACACACATTAAGAAGTCCTGGAACCTCTTATCCACTCCAATGATGCACTCAGATACAGGAACTCAATTGTAGTCAGAAGATGAGAAAAAAAAGGGAGAAACAAACAAACAAAAACAAAAAAAAAAACCCCAACCTTGCAAAAACAAGGCAAAAGCACAATTAGAATCAAATAAATCCCATTTGACAACTTTAACATACAGAATTTTCACATGTAAAGCACAGTAATATGCAATTATCAATACTCACATTGTTTTTTCCTTAAACATTCTTTCAACACATTAACAATGAAAATAAAACTTTCAATTAGACCAAGGGCCCTCGATATACAAAGACAGCTAATAGCACATGGAACCGCATGGTTAGCTTTATCCCTCGTGTGCACCGTATTACTACGTCACTTTTAGTGATTTTGTGAAAATACTTTAACAAAACACTTTTACAGAACATATAACATTGTGATGTCCTTCTAATTCAATCGATCAAAAATGAATTAGACTAACACGAAATAACTATTAACTCACTTACCAAATTAAAAGTGATATCAATGCGAAAATGCACACACAGAGATTTGTTTCAAACTGGTTTCAAGTGCAGTTTCTCAGCTCCCTGATTATGTTCTCTTTTTTTTTTATTTCCACTCCAGAATCACAACTTATGACTAAACACTTCTATGTCCGCCATTACATGGAAAAACACCGTTCTCCTTTGCTTGAGTGATTGCGCATGACGCAATCCACAATGGGCGGGGCTACACTCGGTTTCTCTCACCTACACTTTCAGACACATTCAACCCGACTTTCAAAAGTATTGAAATTCCAATTGCCCCCTACGTCATATTTACATCAAAATTACAAAATAATATATATTTATATATAAAATAAATACATTAGATATATAATACATATAAATATATGTTTTAATATATAAACATATAATATTCTGGGTTACACATGGCAAATGTCTAGACTGTAAATAAAGGGACTTACAGTAGGTGTGCTCAATGTTTATGCACAATTAAATCGAGCAATTTGTGGCGACGGTTAAAAGGTTGACGTGGATTCCGAATTAGCCGTATAACGGTGGTGTTTACAAATTGTCAGACGAAACAACTGCTTTGCTTTCCTGGGCTTTCCCCCCTCGCTGATATTCAGCGCCCATCTCTGCAGATAATGCTGTAATTTTATAGCAATTCTCAGTGCTGAATGGTCTGAATGATCCACATTAATGCCTCTCTCTAATGCTACAATCATGCTGATAATAGCATTATCCAATCCTGCCACTGTGAGTCTGTACCTTTCTCCGGCGGAGGAGTTATCCAGATAATTCCACTAACTAATGCACAAGCTTCTCTCTGCTCGCCCCCGCTAAACTAACTCAGCTCTGGTCACGGCCTTTTATCTCCCTGCCAACACATGCACACACACACACACACACACACACACACACACACACACACACACACACACACACACACACACACACACACACACATATACAAACAGATGTGCGGCGAGTTCTTTACACAACCTAAAATCTCAAGTTCTGGTGAATCTGGTTGAGCATTCGTCTAAATTACATATTTACCCATCGGCTAATGTTGGACTACTTTACACAAGGACCTCCGAGAAATTAATAGTTTTTCGGAGACCCAGAGGCACGCTTGGACACATTCCACATTCACAACAGATTGAAGGAGACAGTATTATGAAAGCTTGTAACATATCAGCATTACTATATTAATAACACGCTACACACTGAACTGATTGCATTTAACTAAATATTTAATTCCAAGCACTGCTAAAACCATTTGGGAAATGTCCTTAACTACAGAAGTCTTCTATAATCAGCTGGGCCTTTGGGGAACGCGGGGAGAAACCCTTACATTCATGCAGCTGAGATTCATGGCCGGCTCTGTTTGGCTTGCCATTTCCTAGTGGAACGATGCTGTTTTACTTGGCCGTCGCAGGAACACGAAACAGGAGGACAGTTGTCCTCTCAGCTGCTCCGCGGCCCAAGTTTTCTTGTTTGCTTTTCCGCTACGTTTTACAGGGAGAGAAAGAGAAAAATAAAAGAAGGGAGAGCAAGATTTACGGACTCTAAAGCCTGAGAGCACAGAAAGAGAGCGAGAGTGGGAAAATCTCGGTGTTTGTGTTTTCTTTAGGGTTTTTCACGGCACAGTAAATTCTCACCTTGCTTTCTAATGCCACCAGGAAGACCGACTGAAACTTATGGTACTCAGTGACTCACTTTGCAAAGAGACTCTTTCCTTCCAGCCCACGAGTGCCTTAATAGAACCAGTTTTATATAACACGCACAGTTGTTACTAAACAAACCTCCAATTAACTAAGAGTTTCAGCCTCCTATATCTAGAATCAATGCAAATATTTATAGTAGGTGCTTATGTGGAAAAGCCTCAGAGTGCTTGTGTCTGCCGGTTTATGTATCTGATCCAGAAAAGAAGTGATGTAGACAATCACCTGATCTTTGTAGTATCTGTTCATATTGATATGCCAACCTGTTTCTAAACCCACACGTTTGAAAAGATATTGAATATTAAGACATTTACAACAATTTTCACCCTTTAAAGTGAATGAATTACTCAAGAGGTTTCAAACCTGTGTAAATGTCCTTGTTTTGTTGAACACAAAGAATATATTTGCATCAGTAGTAAAAAATAAATGGCATAAAAAGGCGCCCCAGAAATTTTAGTTGCTTACATTCTCCCAAATATCTTTTGTTGTGTTCAACAAAACAAATAAGTTGAGTAACTCATTACAGAAATTGTATTCGTTGGTGAAGTAACCCTTTAAAATACATGCAGAGGTTCGCATGCTTGCTGTTCATCTGAAACCTCAGATTTCCTTATTAGTTTTCTGGTAAATGGAAAATAAATGAACTTTTTAAATGATTAAATGGTTTGTTGTCAAAGCTGGCAAGCAAATATAAAATACTGGCAAGATATTTGCCAAATTCAGCGATAAGTACAAAGGGCTGACTAATAATAATGATTCATGTGGTTTAAATGATTCAATTCAGACATGGATTAAAAGAATTGCAGCGATGGAAAATGTTTCATATTTTGCATTGTATGTTATGTAAAATTAAGTTTTCCTTAATTGAATTATTGGTTTTAAAAAAGTATAATTTGGTCCAACTGATTTCTGGAGAGTTTAAAAGAAAGTAATAACACCCGCATGCACACATGCGCACATGCGCACAAACACACACACACACACACACACACACACACACACACACACACACACACACACACACACACACACACACACACACACACACACACACACACTCCAGTACATTAATGAAATTTCCATTGCTAAACCCTGATATTCTTGTTAACCTTTGATTATAACATTCAAATGTACTTTTATAAGTCCCATCTTGATAAACTTTATTCCTAAATCCAGTCTTTTAGTACATTACTTCTCTGACAAGGTCTTTCTGTTATTTATTAAAAACAATCTTACTACGAGATTGAACAACACTAACTTACTTTTTGAAGAATGAGATCATTTTTCCCTATCACAGAAATCTCTTTAACTCAACAAGGGGTTCCTGGCATTTAAAATGCACACGATCCTGTGAGAATGACCCAGAATGCACCCAAACCGCCAAGAGATTCCCAGCAAGATAAGAGTCCCGTGTCAGAGCTCAACTCCCCACACAAACACATTTAATCTTACTGTCAAACTAAACTTCAGCATGCTGCCACCACAGCTCTGGGGAAAAGATTCATTCCCTGTCATAGTGTGCCATGTAAGGAAGGGGATAATTGACATCTCTGCTGTTCTCTGTCCAAATGGAAAAACACAGGAGTTTGTTCGGAACGAGGCCGCCTATTACTTGCTTAGTTTGAGCTGAGTCGAGCATCTTGAAGAACTAAAACAGGTTAAGTGCAGTTCCTAAATTTACCCTAAGCTTAACTCAACCATAAAATTAAATCAAGTTCTTACCTAATAATTGTAATTCTTTTGTCCTTAATTTTATAATTATGACTGCACATATGTCAAAATCTGGTGGTTTGAATGCTCTTGAAGCATATTTGCTGATAAAGCATAGTTTTTCATAGGCATGTATGTAAATCGTCACATCCATAAAATAATTTTCCCATCTGTAACAGTCTAAATTCCTCATAAATGGGCCCACCCCTTAACCATTGTACATTTTAAATTACAGAAATACTACAAAGTATGTTGTTGGAGTGTTGTCTCTCAAAAATAAAAAGTATTTTTGTCACTTTCATACTGCATAAAAGGTATAGAACAATGTCTGTTTGTCCACAATTGAAACGGGTGATTTACTGTATAAGTAATGAATACATTATCTGATCATTTATTTCAAGTTTTGTCAATTAATATGACCTTGATACTGCTGGATTTGAAAAAAAGACTTTAATTGAAGTATGCTATAAGCACACTCATTTTAAACTTAAACAGTATACTTAAATACTTAGCTAGAAAGTGGGCCAATTTAGTCCCATGCACAATTAGTACACAACTAGTACATTGATATAAGTATACTTGCTAAATAAAGTATACTTTTACATTATACTTCCGTTATTTTATATGTTGTGCAGATATGCTTTTGGATGCAAATGAACTTTTGCATGTGGCCAATGGACACCACTGTACTCCACTATAAATGTCACACACCAAACTGGAAGGCTTTGGCTCTGGATACTCTAATACGATTGGCTGACTTCCCACATCTATTAACGTTTTAATTTCTTTATAAAACCGATTAGAGTGTACAATCTGAATGGTCAACAAGACTCCTTTTGGTGTCTTAGTGGGCAGTTGAAACAAAAAGCACGAGACCTTAAGCAGGACACAAAGGTCAAAGCGAATGGTTTGCTCACAACTCAGCGAGAACACTATAAAGTGATATAGTGCGTTACCTGTGCTTAAGCTTCTGTGCTCTTGTGCTAGCCAGCATGGGGAAAAGAGTGAGGGAGCGATAGAGTACGAGCAAGAAAGAGAGCAGGCAAAAGGATTGCGAAATCCCATTAGAAAGCCGTGTTAGCGCCACGCTTTCCCATACACACTCTGAACCGTGTGTAATCCACTCACACTCTCGCTGTGCGTCTCGACACCCCAACACACAGTCGCGCTCAGACACACACTCCGTTACACGAAACTGCCTCTAGACTGGGATACCCGGGCAGCAAAAGGGTATCGCTCCCCTTCTACCGCCTAGCAGCCGTGTAACATGACAGCTAATCACATCAAGCATGCTTCACAGTTTAAGGGGGTGCTGGTGGGGGTAGATGGGAGAACCTCTTTTTTACAATGGGTACTAGCTACGTTACAGACGAACAATCTGTCGGTAGTATAAAACACGAATAACATCTCAGGGTAGATTTATGCATTCGGCGGATGGGTCACAATTGCAAGATCTGAACCCCCAACTCGCTGTTGCACGCACCATCCTAGTCCTACGTGAACGTGTATCTGCGGGTTCACTTTAATGCCGTTGCAATGGAGACTTGTTTGCAATTGTCTGTTTATGTGTGTCTGGTTGGTTCCCCCATGACTGTAATTAATGATCTCACTAATGTGCCGTCTCAGAAGGTTTCATGACGCCAACTGTGTTGAATCTATAGGGGGAGCTGTGCACGCATTTCCATTTCTTACCCAACCGCCAAGAGGAAGAAAGGAGCAAGTGTACCAGCTCTCGAACGTCCACGGGACCAATCACATGTCTATGTGCTTTCCTTCTCGCACACGCTACCCTCTTTCCTGACCTCTGCACCATCCTCCATTCTCATCCCTTATGCATACTGACAACATGCCTCTCAGTTTATGGCCCTGCATACCATCCCTTCATTACCACCTGCGAACCCAAGATCCAAACACCACAGGAGAGAGCGGATGAGACGAAGCGGAGGAGAAATCCACGGAGACGAGTGAGAGATGGGAAGACAGGGAAACGAAGAAAAAAGAGATGCCAACAGTGTCATTGTCTAATATTAATCTTGTTCATTTTGGCAAGCGAAGAAGCATCATCCTTATAATTCTTTGTGCTGCGTGTGTGCGTGTGTGTTTTAATCTCTCTTGTCTCCGAGATGACAGAGCTGGATGTGTTTCAGGAGCAACAGGCAACTGATTAACACACAAGCAAACACACACACACACACACACGCGTGCGCGCACACACACTGGACTGGGCAGATTGTGTTGCGTGTAAACAGCCCTTCAAGCAGTCTGGATAAATGTAGCTCAGTAAGACTCTGGCTTTCTCAGCCAATCAACCCCAAGGCTCCTGTACCTACCCTGCCCCTAAGCATCATTCAAATGCCAAGCAGATGCTCTCTCTCTCGTTCGCTCTCTGTTATGGTTCACGTCCATATTTCACAGAGCCTAGTCTGGAAAAGCTCCCTGTTTCATGGAAAAGCATCACTTTTAATTCCCAATCCATCAAAATGATCAAGAGAAATGCAGGACGTTTTGCTAAAGCAATATAAAACGGATCTGTTGCTTTAATCACTCTTACTTTGTAAATGGTGTGTGAAGACCTAGAACCTGTTTCATGTTAGTAACACACACACACACACACACACACACAGTCTAAGTTGTCCATTTGTCCAACATATCGTGTATAATCTCATGTATTGCTCTTGTCAGGAGTTCATGGGTAAAGTACAACAGGAATCGGTCTGGCTTGCATCATTATTCAGGACTTGTAGACAAAGCTGCTTTTGTATGCATGCGCACGTGTATTTGTACTGTATGTGTTTACATATGTCTGTAAAAACACGTGAAAATGGCTCAGCTCCTGTCCCATATTGAAACGGGACACTCCACACTGCAGAGCTTTGTCTACACTTGCTGACATGAGCGACTGCAAAGACCCATCCAACTCAACCAACACTAATGAAGAGTCTGTCTGTTTCACCGTTCCATCAGAATGCTCGGAGCTAAAAACCTGGCTCAGAACTACCTGTGGGGACAGATATGTTTATATTTAAGTCCGGTCCTATTAAAATCCACAAGTGGATTTACGCATAATATATTGGTTCATTGATCAATGCCCTTCATGTACTTAATTGACCCCTGAAATAGAGGTATGATTCATACAGCAGTGCATAAAGTGTTTTAACTTTCTTTAAAAACAAAGTTTGAGAGCATGTCGGCAAAGGTGCTTTCAAAATTGGCAAAACTAGTTAACTCCTTGTGGTTTGAAAGGAATGTGGGTACTGGAACACATTAAATTTGATCATTTTGAATTAATACCATAAAGAATTGCCCAAAAAGAAAACGTTCTCAAGATGCTTAGGTATTTTTTTTTTTTTTGGTAAAGGACAAACAATAAATTGCGAAAAAACTGATCGCCTTTTAAATGCTTAGCTCTGTATTTAATTATGGCATCACGTCAACAACTGTACATATGGAATTTTACACATACCAAAAGATACCAAAATAGAATTTAGAGCTTGGATGTTTTTTATTTAATATTGCTAATTAGCTCTTGTGACTAAGAAATAGATTGATTTACTTAATTTTTGTCAATTTAATGTTAATGTTTAAATTTGACAGTTTATCATGGTAAGATACCTTATCGATTTTTTCCAAAACGATTCTGTGATTTTATCAATATTTTGATATAATGTGCCTAGTTTACAAAGTCGGTTGTATATATAATATTTTATATTAAATAACTCAGAAATGCAACCAGTAGGAAATTTAAAATGGAAATGTAAAATGCCCAGACAGATACAACGGGAGGAATATGGAAGTGTATACTTTCAAAATAAACGTAACGTACCCCAACGAAGTCCCCCATACTTCTACATCCCCTCCGACTACCCATTAAAATTCACTACACATGTTATAGAAAAAAACAATTTGTAATGATAAAAAAACCGGCATCACTTAAAATATGCTTATTTTATTTTATTTTATTTTATCTGCTCATGACTCCTGGCATGCCTGTGCTTATTCAACCTAAAAATGGAAGTCTTTTACATCCGGGCTGGCATGAGAGCTAGTAAATGATCAGATTGTATTTAGTTAAGATTGATTTTTTTTCCAATAAATCAGGGTTTAACATCTTCATATTTGAAAAAAGACTAATTCGTCTTACATGATGACAGGGGTTACGCAAGGGATGAGCATGGCAAATAATGTCTATGCCTGTCAACAGACATGGGGATTCTGCAGGTGTCATGTGGATGATTAGGCAGCAAGTCTATTTCTCCACTCGGCCCTGGAAGACCACAGCCCTCACGACTCTCTGCGTTCCATCATTGCTGCCGACACGCGGCATCATTCCCTTCTCGCTGAGAAAAGGTTGTCTCACAGACACTAAGAATGATTGCAGAAAATGAGAGGAGAGGGAGACTAAAAGTAGAAGGAAAGTGAGTGAGAAGATCTGGGATGGGGGAGGAGAAAGGTGAAATTGCAGGAAACTCTCTGTAGATTAGGTCTGGGTTAAGAGAATATCGATCTGTGTGCAGACGACTGTTGATCTCTCTTAGCGGCCGATGACAAATGGCAGCAAACAGAAAATCGAGCTCTCATCTCCTCCAAGGACAATGCGTCTCCGTAAGAGTTTGTGTTGGACGCAGGTTAGGCTCAGGGAAGCTGAGGTTGTTGGTCATATGGGCCCTCTTGCAAGTCTTGAGTAAATATGTAAATGGCAGGTAGGCGGTAAGCCAAGAGAAAAAGAAAGGAGATTTGCAATGAAATTTAACCTTCATTCCAGCTGTAGGTGCTTTGGAAAGTCAACTTAATATTGACCTTGTTTAGTTTCTTAATGCATTTTCCTTTCTTATTTGAAAGTCCTTGCTTTTGTATCTCACTTTAAGTCAAAGTAAAAACTTTATTTTCTTCTGAAACGATTTTCTTTTGCCATAGACAACAGCTGGTTTGCATAACCAAACATGTTTCAAGTAGTACCCTGCAAAAAACTGTCTACAGTATCTTCCAAGTATCTTTTAGTTGATGATCACCTTGAATCTATATTGATATTTCTTGTATTTATGCAGTCATTTGCAGGACTTCCTGTTAGGAAATCGAGTCTATTCATAATATATTTGGAAAATCTGAAATTGCAATTGATATGATTAATTAATTAAAGGGATAGTTTGCCAGAAAAAAGGATAATCCTTTCACGAATGTTTCATCCCCATGTCAATTCAAAGCTATGTGACTTTTTTCTGGTGAAATAACTTAAGAATATATTTTAAGAACATTTATAACTTAAGAATTATTTCCATAATGCCATTCCATGGTCACAAAACCTTAGATATTCCTAATAAATATCCTTTTGTGTTTTTCAGAAAAAAAGGTATTATGAATAAGGATTTAAGAAATTTATGAGATCATGAATAAGGTTTATTAATGAGTAAACTGTCCCCGACATGTTTGAAAATAAGTATTGATTTTACCTACTGTAATTGTATGGCAGCAATAACACAATATTTTAATTTCCAGGGAAAAATATATCTTTTAATAAAAGACAATTCAAGCATAGCATTTAAGAAGTAAGTGAAGTAGAAGGGGGGTCTCTGACCACCTTCATTCCCTTAAAGCCACAGAGGACTTTTCTGCCTGAGGTCTCTGTCACCTTTTATAAATAAAGCAAAGTAACAACTATTTTTAGAATGCCAGGACAGCCATTAGCATCTTCATTGAACTTGACCATGAAGCCTAACTGTTTATATGCTGTGTATGCCTGCAGTGTTGTGTTGGACTGGCGGACCAGTCATAAATCTTTCTCAGGTTATTTATAATGACTGAGTGAACCCCCATCTTTCCTCCAGATCAAAAAGAACTGTGGCCTAAGCCTGCTGCCCCGGGGAGATCCCAGTCTCTGCTTCATCTACACCAAGCCTTCTGTAGAGGGTCCTGGGCTCAGAGCCCAGGGGAGAGCCCTGCTACCCTCTCCTGCTTCTAAACTTCACCAGTATGCTGCAGGGGTTCTGGGCAATGTTGTACTACATCTTTGTCTCTTCTCTCTGATTCTTTCTTTACTGAGCTAATATGAACAGTGTGTGGTTTTCTCATACTGTCAATCACATTGCAACTGGTGTGCTGCAACCTGCTGGATTTGTAAGCAGTGCAATCTTTCAGTATTTTTTTTTAATATCACGTAAAACATTTCTAATGAGCACTATCAATGAAAAACCCAGGGTATAGATTCTGGGGAATACATGTATCGTGCTCATAAGTGTATAGCGAAATAATATCCAGAGAGGCATTGTAGGACACGTGTCTCAAGGTTTTTTTTTCTCGATGGTCTTGGTGGACTGGCTTTGGACTATGTTTTGTCTTGGTCTCTGGATTTTATTTAAAAACCGTTAAGAAACACAACTGGTGAAATTTCACAAAGTTGTTGGGACATTGTATGATTTATGCATAAACATTATTCATGTGATCTAAAATTTTTAACTTACCAAGACTTTGTAATTTGTATGTTTTTCTTCATTTTTATTTGTAAGGGAATAATGTGGGATTGTGTAAATATATTTGGACACTTATTGTTTTATTAGTCTCAAGAGTTGTTGGAATTTTTACATGAAAATATGACATGTTATTGTAGGTGGGCGATAGACAATACAACGTAAAACATCCTACATTTCCTCACAATGAAGTCCCCATGTTGCTTCTTCTATAATCATTGTTTTATGACATTTAAGTGTAATGTGCTGGTCTTAGTCTTGTCTTGGTCACTGCCCCTTATAAACTTGGTCTTGTCTTGGAGTCAAGTTCAACACTAGTTCAGAGTATATCTTTTATAATCTTAATATAATCTTTTCCATAGTCATGTGAGAGCAACTAATTCAAAATAAAATCTATCTTTGTTAATTACCAGTTTGAAATAGATGAGTCATGTTTTTTGAGGAACTGTGTGTAGAGAGAGAAGCCAAGGCCTATTTTCTGCTTCACTGTGCCTTCACACTTTGGTCAGCCAGGGGAATACAACTGTCCATCAGCTGTTCTTAAACCCTGTAAGTCTCCTAAATTAACCACTGTCACTGATACACACACACATCTGTTCGTCAGCCCCATCGCGCTTCTTTGCCTGTAAATCCTGACAGTCGTCCATCAAGTCTGCTGTAGAAGGAAACAGTGGCTAACATCCCTCCATCTGTTAGGAACAGTCTGCTTGCTTTCACGAGGCAGGATTTAGTGTTTGCTCGTGTCCCCTCTTTTAACACTGGCAGAGCCCCCCAGGACGCTACAGTGCCCTTGGTGACTCCAATTTATAAATCTTATGACACATCTTAGAGGAAATCAATCAGAGATATTCATATGTTTTAATATAGAGTTTGGGGTGAAAAACTGAAATCTTGCACTAATGGTAAATCAAAAGCAGGCAATGGAAATTGGGAGAAGGGGATAGCGTTGGTGTTCATTCTTGGCCAGTGTTGTGATTGAGAGCGTCTGGAGTCTGTCGTGACCACCAATGCGGTCGTGCCAGGTGAGCAGATTCGCAGGGCGAAGGGAATTTCAATTTTCTGTTGGCATAGTAGCGTGACCTCTATTTACTGTCTGCTCAGACCAGGACCATGAATGCACACATCTTGTTCAGAAGCAGCTGCAGTTCCACAAACCCGAGAGACGAACAATGAAAATCAACATGTTTAGGATTTGAGATTTTTAGGACCACATGCTGAAATAGGAAATAGTTTCATTATGCTTCATCAGAGCGCACTGCATAATAGAAATATGTACTTATTTATTCCTGTTTTATCAACCCTGTTTGACAGGTTTTCTGCAGAACATAAAGCGAGAAAATTGGAAGAATGTTGGTAACTTAACATTGGTGGTACCCATCGACTTTTTTTTGTAGACACAAACTGCAAATCAAGGGCAACCACCATAAATCTACAATACTCAATAAAAAAATCCTGTGATTTTTGTGAAAATATTTACATTAAAAATGTTTATATGTAAAGCTTGGAAATTAATATACTTTTTTTTAACTGTGTGTGTTTGTTCAAATGATCTGATTAACTCAAATATTTCTATTAGAATTCACAAAAATGTTAGGTATATGTAATAAATATATATATTTGTAAACTAAGTACATATTTTGCATTACGAAGGCTTAAAAAATAATATAAAAATTGCTGGATTTTCAAAGAATTCGTTTGATATTGTCCATAGAAAAAAATATATTTAATAGCCATATCATTTTTATAGTGTACCAACATTCTTCAAAATGTCTGTTTTTGTGTTCTGCAGGGGAAAGTCATAAAGGTTTGAAATGATAACTATGCTTTTTCAAGAACTACGCAAATGATAAATTCAAAAATAACTTCCATTTTATAAAAGCTATTTTGATGGATAGAGAAAATATTTAAATTTAAATTTTTGCAAAACAACATACATTGTATTACACTATACATTCATTCTGAGTATGTGCAATCCCTGGGATGGAACCCATGACCTTGGCATTGTTTAGCGCCATGCTCTAACCACTGAGCTACAGAAAACAAAGAGGCTGAATCGGCTGTGCAAAAATGTCACATAATGTGGTAAATAAATGTTCGGTCAGTTTGGTGCAGATTCATTTCACTGGCTTTGGGCAATTGACCATTGTATCAGTCTAGCTTTGGCAGTGGTAGTTGATATTTTCATTTTCTGTTTTATATCCACCATGAAAATGTGGAACGGGCACCAGCCCTCCGTAGAGTTACTGGTTCACCTCAAGAGACCAAAGGAAATTAATACAAGTAGCACAGGAAAGCAGGGGATAGTGTCACAGAGAAAGAAGAATATTTGCTTTTTATTACTATCTCTGTCTCTTTTTTTCTCTTGTGTTTTTTCACTTTGTGAATTCATTCGCACCATTAACAGAAGCCCCTCAGCGTGGTGTAATTCAGGGCAGAACGCAGCAGTTGTAGATGTTATTAGCGGCGTTATCCATCAGGGTAGTGAGCGTACGGCGAACGGGCTAATGCCTCTGTCATGTCTCTCGGCTTGCCGTATTTATGGCCTCGGATTTGAACTGCATGACTGGCGTGGCACAGTCCTCAAATAATAAAATAAATCAAAACATAAGAGTTTTGTCTTCGTGCAATTTCCTCTCAGTCTTCGGATATGAAACCAGATGTTTCCGGCATGCTAAAGATGCTTTTCATCTTTTTCTCATTCTCGTTTTTCCCCCGCTGCCTTCTCGCTACCCACCCAAGATCCCCCCCCCAAAATGCTTTCAAAATAAATGTACCTCTATTAAGAAAGAAGTGAGTGCACAAAGAAGTGAAATGTCCTGTTAGCCTCAGGTAGTGGTCTGTTTTGCATTGATAGAGAGGACTGGGATTGCCTCGGGCTGTTATGAGGAGTGTTTTCCCTTCGTGATATCCTCCTGCACCATCTCTCTCTCTGGAGTATGCCTCTAAGTAAGCCATGTGGGTCAAAGCAATACGCCTCACATCCCTTTCCTCCCCTGCTCCCCTAATTGGGGGTGTGGAGGTTAAAGAATGTCGCGGTTATCGCAAAGCCAGCAGAGAATACATTGTTGGAATATAATTTAAGTTACTAGTGACCTGCATTTTCAAACGTTGTGTCTTTGCAAATGTGTCGAGAAAACACAAATCACCCAGTTTGCATTGATACATACGGTGACGATAATCCGGGCAACAAAGGTTGGACAGGAAGTGGGTAAGGCGGATCGCTGGAGAGAGACAGGATTAGGCGATAAGGTGTCACCCATTGCCCTAATCTCCAGGGGGAGTGCAGATATGCTACTGGTGTTTGTAGCCGTCTGGCCTATGTTCTGTGATGTTTCAGTTGTGTGCGCTCGCTGACAGCCATATTTAGGCTCTCTAAGCCACTGCAAACATGCTCCCTCTCTCTCTCGCCATCTCTCTTTCTCTGAAATCTGCCAGGAACAGCACATTTCCTGGCAGGCTCCAAATCCGGGCTTAGTCCAAACAAACACGTCCTGTAGCATTGGCTGCTGTCCAGCGGGCAACTCTCACCTGTACAGTGTAACGGCAGCCCGGCTGCGCCGTGACATGCTAGATGGGCTCTCGGAGGTTTCTAGGGATATAGTCAACGTCCATGACTGTGGTGGCAGCCCCGGCTAGGCCAAAAGAAACTCCTGCGGTGAGGAATTACAGTATGATAGTACAATGAGCTAACAGTCTAGTTCAATCGAACTGTTGGTCTTCAAATAGCTGGATAACCTCACTTGCTGAAAAGACATATGAGGACTAATATTGATAGACTGAAACAAGGGATGGCTGGTAAAGTGAAACCTTGCGTGGCATTTTCAAAACCTTCTTGCTCCCACTTTCATAATGTGAACTTTAGTGTTGTACTTTGAAACATGAATTTGCACAAATAAAGATCAATGTGCAATTTATGTACACGGTTACTTGTAACATACACTGAAAAATGACGCTGTGTTTTTATTTGAAACAATTTACAGAAAATAACAGTTTTCACAACTTTTTACATTTGTGTATCAAGTAAATCTGATTAACTCAAATGCTTCTGTTACTGTTCACCAAAAATATTGATGTATATTACAAAAACCTATAGGTTGAATGAATAAATTAATAAAATAAATTACATAGACTTAAAACATGTTTGTAAATTTTAGAACAATTATCTGTTGATTTTAATTGCACTATGTTTGTATTTTAAAATCTATTTAATGTTTTCAAAATATTTTAATAAATAAGTTAATATAACTATTATTTTTGTATAAGCCATATGAAATATATTTTACAGTATGTGTAAATGCAATTGCATCCATGCATGTTCTCAACTCACGTGATCTGAGTCTGGTTCTCTTGCCTAACTGGCACAGCATGGCCCTAACAATGCCAAGGTCATGGGTTAGGGGCACAGCAACCATAATGAAGATAAAACCCCACTCTTTAGGAAATATCCATTCACTTTTGTGGAAATAATCAGAAGATTATTCCGTTAGACCATCGGCAGTCGTGTGAATAAAAAATATACTGTAGATTGCTTCTGATATTAACTGAAAAGTGCTATAGCTCGAGCTCATTTACCTGCCTTTCGGCAAGGTCTACTGGGCGAATGTTACATCACACATTTAATATTCATGAATCAAGCTGATAAGGTTTATTACGTGCCCTCCCCCACCTGCACATGATCATTCCTGAGCCTCTGGTTATGGGTTCAATTCCCAGGGATCATGTGGACGGATGCAAATGTATACCCTAAAAGCACTTTAAGTCACTTTGGATAAAAGAGTCTGACAGATACTATACGTGTAAATGTAGATGAAACCTGTTGCCATAAAGAATTTTAAAGAAATTTATTGGTAATCGCTTACAGCTATAATGCGCAACTGGTGTTCAGAGCTTGGAAATAATATTTATTGTATCTACTGTGTTTTTAAACACTATAAACTATGCAGTAATTACAAACATGAGTTTATTAGAGATCTGAAATGTAGGTCTTTCTAATCATCATGGAAAGTAGTTTTGTTTATTCTTTGGGAAAATTGTCTTTTGTTGGACATTATGGGTAATGTTTACAGGAATGTTAAGAACATATTTGTGCCAGCTCTGTTTGCTTCACACATAGTTTTGGCATCGAAACTGTGGAAATGGGGGTCAAAAGATGGACCAAATTTACAGATTTGTGTTTCCAAATTTGATCATAAAAGTCTAAATATATATGGTTTGTCCATTAATGTAACATAAAATGAAATGTTCATACAGTATGAGCAACTTTAACTGATAAACTGCAGCAGTGTTTTCCATTAAATAGCATAACTTTACCACAAAATTCTTCTATACTTTTTCTGCTACTGTTAATGTTTTTGCATGACATTTTTAATACTTCAGTTAATGTACTTCGAGGGGCGTCATTTCGGGTTTGATGTATTTTTGATGTTTTGGTCTTCATTGCTGCAAATGATGTGGTCACTGAGGAATCCCTTCAGGCCATTTACAAATAAAATACAATTCAGCTACTAGATTTTCTGTCTACTTTCACAAATTCAAAAAAATGTCTTTAAAGCACTTGGACAAGTACAAAATCTTTTAATACGTAAATCCTAGGTGTGTCGAGACGGATGCAGCTTTGAGGAAAAGTCTCGGTTTGATATTGTGAGGCCCGACCGTTCACGTCAAATCTGGAGAGTATCCACCTCACGCAAAGAGCAAGAGCTGAGAAATTACCTCTGGCAGACTCATACAGCTTATAACAGGCATGTCTGCAAAAAGTAACCAGACCAAACACTGAAGGGCTTTAGGAGCGATGAAGACTAGCACTGGAACACTTGACCAATTACGCCTACATTCTGCAGGTACCTCGGTGTGTGTGTCATAACTTAGCATAATGACGGTTGTCTCTATTAGCATGACAGCATGTCAAACAACCTCTTCCTGTGAATGGAGGCTTATCTTAATTGGCTTCGTCTCTGTGGATTGTCGGTGTGGTGCGGTACAGTGACCGGGAGCTCTGCTTCATGTCTGCCCTGGCCACCACACACCAATATTTCATGTCAGACACCCAAAACGAGCAAGGCATATTTCATCACATGCTATAAGGGGGAAATTAGCACTGAGGCCCATTTATTTTACCATTAAATGGTTCCTACATCAATCATGGGAGTTTAAGAAGATATTCCAAACTCCATGACAATCCAAGTCTAGAACCCAGAATAGATTCCAGAGGCGTACAGTAGGGACGCCGGTCTGGGTTGAAGAAAGGTTTTGCTCGCTATATCTATACACATTATTAAATCATGGCTAAAAAAAGGTCAATCGAAAAAAGTCACATTTCACATCAGATTGATTAATCTCTGACTCATTTTGCTCACATTTTCTCTTTCTCTGATCTTCTTCAGTCCTTCTACTTGGTGCCACTTCCTCGTCGGCAGTCCTCATGTCCCATGGGTTTGGGGCAAAACGTGGCACAGAGGCACTGAGCCAGGCTCTAATGAAGCCCTGTCGGTATCTCCCTCTTCCTCAGATGGAGCTACAGAATAGTTCTTTAATACTCTATTCATATTTTTTTCCTTTTATTAATCTGTTCTTTCCTCTGGCCATTTTTCAAATCACTTCTTTTGTTTACTCATGAATATTTCCGCGGCTCATTCCTGGGTGTCTGCGGGGCGGTTTGGCCGCTGGCCGTGCTCTGCGGTTTGAGGTAGGAGAAATACCTCTTCTCTTTCCCTGGATAATTTGTAGCAAGAAGACCCTGTATTTCATCATAGGATAATCTAACCTTTGAGGTGTTCTGCAGTCTGCTTGCGAGCCTAAAATAGGTCACTTAAGCGGGCTTAACGCGGCAGAGCGGGTAGATCCAGCCGCCTGATGCCCAGGGGAGGGAGGGCCACAGTAATTGGTAGTTATGACTCCGGGGTTCCATAAACGAGGAACAAACCCTGCCCGCCTATTGTCACATTCAGGACAACCCTTCTTCAGGTTCCTGAAAAACGTGTGGATTCATTGGAGTCATGTTATTCTAATTACCGCTTACATAAATAAATAAAACTGAAAAATGTTCGTGGAGGGTCGCTTAGACTTTAGTGTTTCCTGTTTTTTGTTGTGTTTACAAAGTGAAGATGAAACTGTTATCTCTTTAACAAAAGTACATAACATTACCCTAATGTTACTCATTGCTATTGATGTTTGTCAATATTTGTTCGCTCTCTCTCTTTAATGGATAAAAGAAATTGTGGGGCAAAGGCATAATGAAAAGGCCTAAATGACCGAAGCCTGACAGTAGGATAGGCTGGTAAATGATTCCGGAGTGGCTTGCCTGTAGAGAACGGCTGAGGGAAGTTCCCAGAAGGACTGATTAATTCCAGTCGCAGCGGCTGCCGGGGGAGTAGTAGGGTTAGCGCGGCACGTACAGGAGCCTATTACCACTCCACATCTAATCAGAGCCAGAGCGACCCGCTACCCGCGACAAACTTTCCGGGGCTCGCTCCCATTCGTTCCACACGGGGACTTTAAATACGGAGGAGGTGAGCCCAGGCCACGAGTTTTGGGAGGGGTACAAAGGATTTGCTTTTCAAAAAAGATGGTTAGGAGCTCGCTAAGAAATCCTCTTCCCTGGCTTTCGCTGGGTGAAGATTCTAGGCAGCTTTGATAGTGACAGACCTTTCCGAGCTGCAGCTGAGCGTGTGACCAGATATGAACGCGCTGTTGTGTTTAATCCCAGCGGTTTCACTCGGAGCTCTGTGAAAGTGTGTCACTGACACACGCTTGGCTCGCAGACTGCAGTATTACGCCACTCGGGCTACGGATGTGCGAAAGACAGGCGTACATGAAAAAATTATCCTTGTGAAAATATTTTGTTTCCAAAGACACTGTGTGGCGTTAGATAAGTGCTTAAAATGTTTAAGGAATAGAGTTGAGGAATCAGCTGCGGTTACAGGAGATGATGAACCAACCAAGTCTAATGGCAGTTCATGGCATGACACAAAATTTTAAATTTATTTTTGCGCTCTCAGTACACAGACCCGTGTATGTAGATATATACAATTACAATCCGATAAGAAAAGATGTCATGAATAGTTGGCCTACCAACATCTCACAGGAAACCCTACAATCCTGAAAAAATGCTAGTTTAACAATGAAGCAAAGCAACAATACACGGCTACCCAGCCCTAAACCTAAGTCACAAGAGAGTGGCATAAAAAAGGGGTAGTATCGTATCCATAAACACAAAGTAATAGATTACAGTTTGTGATGATATCACAAATTCCCATTAAGATTGTGTTTCATTTTTACATTTTATGTTTATTAATTTGGCAGACACTTTAATCCAAAGGAACTTACAAGTATTATGCAGTTACCGATCGTCACTGCAGAGCAAATAGGGGTAAGGTGTCTTGCTCAAGGACACTTCAGTTATTGTCCGGTGGCACTGGGACTTGAACCAGCAACCTTCCTCTTACAAATCCAACTCTCTAACCACCAGACCTTGACTGTTCTACAGACAGGTGAAGAAAGCATACCTAACTTTTTTCAAAAGTGCATTTTGCGCATATATGCATCTCATACTTCATCATCTACATTGATCAGAGATTTAAGTCATGAAACCTGTCGGTTCTTGTTTTGTGAACAAAAGCATTAATATTATATCCTACTATTTGTAGATACCCCACACAACTTCTGTTCACTTACTCCAATGGCAGAATTATAAGTAACCGCCACTACTAATAATAGAGACTCTCTCTCTCTTTCTCTCTCTCTGTTTTTCTCTCTGTCTCTCCCCCAACAGTCTGAGACACGCTGCCCTCCTGCGCTGACAAAGGTTATGAATAATACATATTAAGTACTGTACTAAAGCCTGTAACCGAACTGTTAAAATATTGATCTTGCCCAATCATAATAAAGCAGAATTACTGAAAGTGATCCATCATCCTTAATGCTTAGAGTCCGTGGCTTCAGCTGGCTTAACTTGCTCAATTTCTCCTCACCACGAAGCTCCATCACAACTCCATTATAACGAAGATTATATCACAGCGGCAATTGCTGGTTTACTAGTAGACTTGTCATGCAAATCGAGTGACAACAAAACCATAGGATTTTAAATACATTTGGATGCATTCTCTATGGAGAACTGGAGCATTAACCACAGTTTTCTCAAACTCTTAAGTCTTTCGGATTGGCAGGAATGTATATACAATGTGTATGTGTTCTGAATGTTTGCATGGCCGTTGCCCTTTTGTTATCTATACTCACTTGTGTATGTGCGTCTGTAAAGTCTTTTTTGTTTCGTATAATCTTTAATGTCCTTGTGGGTGACTACATACTTAACTAAGCCAGACATTTCCACATCTAATGGCTTTTTAAATATTAAAACTGGTCCGCATCGTCACAATTGTGAGCTCTTAATTTACTGAGCAATTAAGCCCAGACCCTCATTTATCAAGGGCTGTTCATTTACTCCAAACCTCGTCACTTTTTATTAATTGACGCTATAGAAAACACTGAGGTAAAATTAATGCGCTCACACCCGAGGTCAGGCCGGCAGTCGTCGGTAACTATTGCCGAACTAGACGGGAGATAAATAGCGACGTCATTTCGCCGATTACACCTGAGATACGCAAAGACATTAAGTATTACTCTGGGGATCATCTTTAGCTGAGGAAACTGCCGGAAAAGACTAGCTGGCTTTTCTGTGACCATCTGTTTTGCAGGAAAATTATCTTAATGCTGCTAAGAGGCAAAACAATTATAGCCTTAACCTTTGAGCCTGCACCTTTTTTCTATTTCGTCTCACGCTTACTTCTTCAGTTCTTCAGGGATGGGCCAGTCTTCAAGCATTGGGAGAGAAGGGTAGACATAAATCAGAGCTGGGATACTTGATGCTCATGATTACACTTAGTGTTTTAAATTTTCACCAACCAAAAATTGCGAAAGGCATCTTTTGTTGTAAAGCGACAGGAGGCCCTTAAGACAAATGCTTTCAATACTCGCCGCTATCTCGTTCGTATGCCTTGTCAGAAGCGCTTTGTAAATGCACTCATAATTTCTTGAGGACAGCTCTTGTGCCGGTACGAGCCGTGGAAGAGCAGGCACTAATAATAATGTATCAATCTGCGACAGCGGGAGATGGAGCGCCGTACGGCAGGCTGCGTGGCTCAGCCTCTGCTCCGCTCTTGACCTCCGACCCTGGGTGGTATTGGGGGCTGCGATGGTTCCGTGCCAGGCGCGGTTGTGCAGAAGCGGCCCGATTGCTAATACGCTCCCATTCCTCATTCAGACAGTCAACAGGGCCAGCAAAGCACTGGGGCAAAATATTCTGTCTCCCGCAGCAGACGGTAATAAATTGCCCTTTCATCGATGTAGAAGATACATTTTTTCTCTTTTTCTCTCACACTCACTCACACACACGTTTACACGTTGACGTCTTTTACTGCCCCTCGGGACGAGAACCCAGCCTGGGTTTTTTGGGCCAGGTGTGCAGGTGAGGAACGGCGCACAGTCCCGCAGTGTTTCGAGAGGAAACGTGCGAGCAACCGCTTTGGAACTCGTATCCACCGGGGATCTCGTGGGGAAAGTCTGCGCAAATCGAAATAAGCAAGTGCCATATTTAACAGCCCTCTACATATACTTCACTAAAGAACCTAATTACCTAATGAGATAAGTGTATGTGATAGAAACACAGCTTTTTCCTAGAATTTCAAAAAATAGCGGGAGGCCGTGTGCGCGTCGTCGTACACCCGCCACTCCCCGCACACCCTGCCTTACCACAGACCGGCTTCCGCTTTGTAATTGTGCAATTAGTGCCACAGCTTGGTTTTCATATATCACAAATGGCTGAGTTGAGGTATTACAGTACAAAAAGTTTCAGCCTTGCAGTCTTGGCTGGGAGCAGGGCATTAGGGCCAGCGGTTTGTAAAATGTGAGCCAATTTATCATGATCTGTTATCCTCTCACGCCCACCACTCTCAACCCCAATGCCTCGTCTTTCTGCCTGACCTTGCGCCGCTTTTTGTGGGGGTTCAATTTGTGCATTGTTACTCGCTTGCATAATTTCGGCAGCCACACACATACACAAACCCACACACGCGCGCGCTGGCAGGCGAATAAACATTCCTGCAGCTGATTACTGCTGCTGCCACTTTCCTGCCTCTGTCACCTTCTTTTTCTTGCCGTCTCTCTGCCTCCCTCTCCCTCTCCTAGTGAACCCTATTTATTTACATGCCGAGGCTAAACGGGATCCATTTGTAAGATGGCAGGCTGCATAGCTCTTGTAATTCTTCCTAACCGGTCGCTTCCTCTCTTCGCGTAAACTGTCATAAGCGTCGCACCGGAGGAGAAATCCTCTGCCGCCGTGAAGCCGGCCTCTCTTCTTCCTGTCACCCACACATCACACCCATCTCTACAGCTGCAGGTTGCCACGGCGAAGATTTACAATGCACGCCTATTCACTCAAGCGTCTCCTCTCTTACCCTCCCCTCGTCATCTCCCTCAGCTCCTCTCTCTCCACGCTCCTCTTCTTTTCCTTTGTGAAATCTGTCGCTCTTTTTCTCTGCCCCAACTCCCTCGGCTCACGCTGGCTTATCGCCCCCGGCAAGCCCCCGCGGCTCCTCACCACGGCAACCAGCTGGCCCTCGAGCGGAGCGGGGGGCGAGGGGTCTGGGTTTAGGCTGATATGATGCTTCAGCAGAGGATCCCTCCTGACCTGCCAGAAGATCAGTCTCTCTCTTACACCCTTATCTGCCATCTTAAAGCCTGCTTAGAAACGCCTGCGCTCCCTCTTCTCTTTTTACCTCTCTCTTTTCCTCTGTCTCACGCCTTTCTTTTTAAAAGCCGCAGCGGTTTATCCAACGGGGGTTTTTTAGCAGGATCCCAGTGTCCCCTTTTCTTGCGCAAGGGCCCGTTCCGCCCTACACCATTCCCACAATGCCATTTTTGAGCGGAATCGCCAGTATCAATCGACGTAATTCCTGATCACTGGGGGGACTGGCTATAACGACTAATACATAAATGAGAAAACACTTTTGTTTACTTCTTCATTCGTGACAGACTCTCTGTCAAGTGGGATCATTTGAATTCAGCAAGCCTACACAGGTTATCATCTTTGCCAAACGAAAGAAGAATTGCAATAACAGTAATAGTAATAACAATAATGATAATAATTATCACAAGGAACATGCCCATCTTGACAGATTATTTTCAATCACAACTTTCTGAATGTCGTTGCGGATTCATGGCAGGAGGCGCACCGCATGATGTCTGAGTGTGATTCTGTCTGGCACAATATTGTTATTTTTGCGGCAGATAACTTTTTGCCTGTCTGGCCTCTCTATAATCTGCCTATCAGGGTTCAGTCGTATGTATGTGCTGAATCTGATATCACAGATAATGGCATGTGGGTGTATGTGTGTATATGTGGTCTTGAAATTTTTGTTGGAAACTTTCATTATTTTCTCACTCCAGATGATTGTTACAGCATGCATGTGTCGAATCAGTCATATATTATAAAACAAACATATGCTGCCTTTAACACTGTAACATCATTTTCACATTTTTATGTTCACACGAGTTTTAAAGTAAAACAATGCATTGTTAAAATGTTAAGTGCCAGAGGAGAAGCAGGTGTATAATGTTCACCTGCATTTTTATCCCTCTCAACTTGTGCTCTTTTATCCGGTGTCTATTCATTCAGCAGCACCATATTTTTTCATGCTATAAGAGGTTTCACATCGCTGCATGAGTAAAGTGTTAATAACTGCTCAAGTGTGATTTTTTTCTGTAGTTCGAGTGTGCAACATGACACATGCATACTTTCGAGCACTTTCACCGGCCCTGGTTAATATCATTTAGTTCTATTAAGTTGCTATTTTAAAATGTAAAATACAGAAAAAACAGAATGGATCAAAAATAAAAATAGAGAAAAATAGAATAGAAGGTAAAGGGTTAATAAAAAATAAAGGTACAAAATGTATCATTCTCTCTTTGTTAACTCATACTGATGTTGCTCCAAACCCAACATGCTGGTATTTTTGTAAAGTACTTGGAGAAATTTACAACAGTTTTCCCCAAACAATGACAATGTGTAGTGACCACGGTCTGTAAAGCATCCAAATAGCTCCATAAAAGTGGTCCATGGCTTGTTAGCAGAAAATATAACCGCTCATGGATTTGGGTGCAAGGGTGAGTAAATAATGACGTAATGTTCGTTTTACGGGTGAACAACTCTTTAATTCAGATAATAAACCACTGATTTCAGTCCCTACTTGAATTGAGAACTATAGCTTTTATTTAAGTTGCACTTGACTCGCTATTGAAAGAACTTTGCAAAGGTGATGCATGGAAGTCCAAATTAGCATGTGAACTGAATCTTTCTCCTTCCTGTTGATGTTAGGACCTGGCAGACAGTGATTCACTGGCACGGGTCAAAGGTCGCTCTGTCCGGTGTCTGCGGTTGACCTGTCGGATGACATTGCTTAGGTATTCTCCTCTTCAGGTGGAAGAAAAGAGAGATGGGAAATGCATACTGACTGGAGATCAGAGAAGAATATTAAACATGTCTCCGGCTTGTCTTGCTCTTATTTTCCTGTAGTCGTTTCCCTATTATTCTGTCCGCATCTTACTCTCTCTCACGCGCATGGGCTGGTAATATAGAAACAAGTTATTTGTTATGTATTTAAAAGAATAGAATATTGCAAGTCACTGAATTGACATTGAAACCTGCAAGATATTGCAAAGAAAGTCGAACCAGCCCAATGAGGTTGTTCTGTTCCTTCAAACAGAATCTCATTCATTCACAGGCCAGTCGGCGTTATCCGCCAGCTCGCAGTTACAGGGGTGACACGGCGGCTAATTGAAATTTATTTGCAATTATGTGACTACAATAAACACAATCTTCCTTTTCTTTCATTAATATCTCCATGGCCCATGAGGAACAATCTCCTCGGTGCTTTTTACAAGGCTTGGAGAAGCAGCCCGCGCCGTAATAGCACAGAGAGTTAATGTAGCTTGAACAAGGATCCTAATTGTCCCTGTTTCTGTCATATTTGTCTACTCCAACAGGCCTAAATACCACAGCGATTAATTACCACCGGGCAGGTACGCGGAGGCAGCGTGTGTGGGTGTGTATGTTTTTGTGCGAGTATGTGTCTTGCTGTATATTCTGCAAAATAATCCTCGACAAACAAATGCTCGCGCGCATACACATAATCGCCATGGAACGCGATCGACTCCTCGGTTGCCGTGGATTTTGCTGTTCCACGCAGGTGGGCTGGAATGCGATAGATCATTTGGTTGATTATGTTGTGACTGCACGTGAAGTTCAGGAGTCTCACCTCCTTGAGATTTCCGTGGTTAAATTATTTCCCACCATGCATCTCTTCGCAGTGGTAGCTCCCACCTACTCATCAGCGTGTGCATTAGTCGCGATCAGGGCGACGATTGCGTGTTTACGAATCTCCTGAACGGCTGCGAAACGCAATTTAGCCTTGACCTTTCCGCTGGGCCGCCGAGGCTAATGATGGTGCAGGGACAGCAGGTGTGTTGCATTAGTCTAACTTCACTGGTTGAGCAAATGAACACACACTTTATCACCAACACTGCCCCCTCCTGACTGTGAACACGCCGTCCTACCTTAACACGCTTGTTTTGTGTGTGCTAATTATATGTTTACGTGTGTGTCAACTATATAACAACCGGGCATGGAACAGATTGCACCGAGCGATTCCGGTGTCCGGAACTTAAAGAGGCTAAAGAGGCATGGTGCTGGCAATGCCAATGTCATGGGTTTGATTTTCCCAATTGCACCTGGATAAATGTTGTTTATGTTTCTTTAGTTTTTCTAAATGTAGACATAACAATGGAAACATGGATGATTCGTTGAAAATGTCCTACCATCAAATATAAAGTTTTTACCAAAGATGTTTTGGATACTTACATACACCAACATTTGGTGGTTCGAATACCCATGTGAGGTCTCTCTTTTAGTTTTTATAGCATTATTTTTCATTTTAGTTTACAATTGATACATCCATAATGCTACATTTTGGACAAAAAGGAAACATGAAAATAAAAATATAGTAATTATGATATGTTTTATAAAGAGTCATATTTTCTTAGTTGGTTGGATATTATTATTTCTGGTTCGTACTTATTATTCAAATACATTTTTGCCAGGTTCATAAAACATTATTTACCCTTTTAAAAATAGAACATTTGTGCATACGCTGATATTTTTCTGATGTTAAAAAACTTTCAACAAGGGTTTTGGATAAAACGGTTGGTTTAGCTTAGTGGTAACAATTGTATTCTCTGAGCAATTTTATGTCACATCCTTCATGCAAAATGTAACCGCCGTATGTAAAGTGGTAATTCATACCAAAATAAAAATTTTTACCATTTTACCCACCCTGAAGTTTAGTTGCAAACATATATTACTTTCTTTCTTCTGTACGATACAAAAGAAGATATTTTAAAGATCGTTGATGCTCCAACAACATTGGGCCCAATTGATATTCAATGAGGACATGGAAACCATTTCTCAAAATGCCTTGTTTATATTCCACAGAATAAAGAGAGTCATGTACATGGAGTTAAAGGAGTATGCATGTAGCCTGACATTTTTATAACATTTTTATAACATATAAACTATACCTTTTATAACAACTCTGCAGTTTCACTTCATTTGTCAGTAGAAATTGAATGATGACAAATGCATATTCTGTTAGTCGGTTTAATCATGTGCTTCAATGTATGCCATTTTTTCTTCCTCAAATCCCCTACAGAATCAATCATGGATTTACTACAGGTTTCACTTATAGATCAGCCATGGTTTCTGTTGTAAAACCAAGTAAGCAGAAATTCACAATGGTTCCACTATTTGTAGTAAAAATAGTAATAAAAATAGTGATCAAATGCGGAAAACTGGCTAATACAATTTAATGTAGTTTATACCATAAACCATTGTTTGTTTTAGGACTATGTGGGATATAAAATGCATAAATCTAAAAGAATTTGGATGTGTCTTGATGCATTTCTTCCTAATATTACACACACATACACAGCAACTCCATACATACAACATTAACCGTGTTTAACAAATAAACATATACATATACAATTTGAAAGGATTTTAGTAATGTGGGTAATTTTTGTGTGTGTGTGCATGTGTATGTGTGTGTGTGCAGAGAGAGAAAAAGACACACAGATCTAATGCACAGACTTCTGTGTTTCTTATTTTCACGTTATATTATGCAAAACATTCCCCTCCACCACTTCATCTCTCTCTTTCCCAATCTCTCTCGCTCTTTCTCTCCTAGTGTCCTCTCCTCCTCTCTCTGAAATCCAATCTGAGCTGTGCTCCACGTCTGAATCAAAGAGGAAAATCAGCTTGATTTGGACTCCTGCTGATCCAGAGGATGTGTATGCGTCTGTGTGTAAGTGCTTGTGCGTGCATGTGTGTGTGTGTGTGTGTGTGTGTGTGTGTGTGTGTGTGTGTGTGTGTGTGTGTGTGTGTGTGTGTGTGTGTGTGTGTGTGTGTGTGTGTGTGTGTGTGTGTGTGTGTGTGTGTGTGAAGGGGGGAGGGGTGGGAGGCTATTGGTATTCTGATTTTATGTGAGAATAAGACCTGCAACCAAATCAGTGGCAGTCTTAATGCCATTGTCTTCTTGGTGTAAAATAGGATCATATTTACTGTCATAATTGCTTGTTGATGTTTTAATGAAATAAGGAGGCACATAAGCTATCTGTCTGCATGGATGCTCATCTCAAGAGGCTGACAGTAAGCTCATGGGCTTTTGCCTTATTCTCCCGTCTGATACTAAAATCCCATATTAGGCACATAAATAAGAGATGGCGTTATTTAAAATGGCTTCTGCACACTGATTTTGGATTTCCCCATCCTGTGCGTGTGGTCTCGCTACATTAGTCTGTATTGTCCAGCGAACACAGTTAAGCCCTCGGTGCAAAGGTGGAAGCCAGTGGTGGTGTTTTGGCAGAGTTTCGGTTAACCATGGTGCCAAGAGCGCAGGTCATTGAGCCGTGGAGAGAACATCCAAACATGGCTCCCTTCCTTCCCGGTTCTGGCACGCTGGGTACCTCTGTTCCCAGCCCAAACTACACACCATCTCCGTCTGCATCTGGACACCGACTGCCCACGCCGACCAAACGTCAAATTTATTGCCTTAATGAAGCGGATAAGTATCGTACCACTGCAAGTTTTTCTGGGGCTGCGTTAGCGCTTGGTTAACAACCAGTTACAGCTGTACCAACTGAAGACTGGCAGAGGCAACCGTTATTTTTCTTTCCGTCTTCACAAGTAGAGGACATAAATGAACGCACTCACACTGGTGTATCGCAAGTACCATTATCAGACATTCTCAATCAGTGGGAATGTTAACCTCAATTACAGCCTTCCAAACATCGCATACGTGCTCATCCCAGTGGCAGAATGGGACGAGGAAAGAGAAAATTAAATGCAATTTGATAGGGTTGAAATTGGCCCTCTGTCTGTGCAGCAGAACCGTTTCACCTCCTCAAATCACCACCTTGTTTCGTCCTTTTATTTTCTTTACTGTCAGGCTGGGCATTTTACCACTGTCACATCCGCTTGTCGTAGCTGTGATTATGGGTCAGAACTTGTATTTGTGTGTGGACACCGTGCGTTTGTGTAGAAGGCCGATGTGCGGACATCCTTTGACTGACACCCAATCTGCATTTGTGGGGATTGCTTGCCTCTCTGCTATGTGGTTAAGGGGAGGAGGGATCGACAGCAAATGATAGCAGATCTCCTCCGTCCACCTAATCAGACATCTCTGATTGATCGGTCCCCACGGCCGCTGTGATTGCTGTCCCGGATGGACAGGAGATGGGGGGTTCTGGGTATTTGTTTCTCCTCTCAACTGGAATAACTGTAAACATGTCTGTAAACAAGCACAAAAGAACACAATGGCACATGCCTTAACACAATTTTGGTTAACTGGGTTTAGGAACTGGAGTTTACAGTTATGTAGGCCCGGCAGATAATGTAAGGGGTGTCTGTTGCGGCCATGAAACCCTAAAACATGTCCCACACGAAACATACTTGACAAATGCAACTCGGACTTGAAGCTCGAAATTGGAACTGTCACACAGTCTGCACCCCAGATAGTGCTTTTACTGTATATAACGCTGTGTGTCCTTACAAGGCCTCTCTTTTTCTCACTTCAACCATTCTACGACTGGCAGTGTCAACTTAGGGGATATATTTTTTCACAGACCTCAGGAAGTAGCGGTCTGGCCCAGCCATCATGCGCTGGCACACGTGTGTTTATGTATGTGAGTGTTGTTCATGCAGCAGGAATGGGCATGATATTCAGAATTCAGAATTCCGAAATGTTTCACTTTTAATTGTTGAGTTAATTTATATATCGGCTTCAAAGAAATGTGAATTAAAATGACTTGAGATTAAATGTATTGGTAAAAAATAAACAATTCTGGTAAATATACCTCTACCCATGCTAATAAAATGAAATGAAATGAAATGTATAGCCATATGTTTAAAAAAAAAAAAGGGTTTTCCTGCTCTTAAATAAAAAACCCACAGGTTACGCACCTTCAAGTTGTTCCAAACCAGTAGAAACAATTTTATTCCGTTGAACTCAAGGGAAGATATTTAGCAAAATGTTCTAAACTAGAGAAGAGCAACTAAACTTTCTGGAGCATAATAGGAAATATGAAAATGTGAGTAAAAGGTGTTCCAGACCTTATGACTTCCTACATTTTCAAAATATAAAAAAATGATGTTCTACTATGTTAGTCAATGAAGTCCTACATTCCTCCAAATATTATTATGTTTGTGTGCAGCCGGACAAAGAAATATACATCGTTTTGGAACAACTTGAGGGTAAGATTTTTCATTTAAAATTTTCACTATCCCTTTAAATATACACTTATTTGGATAAAACCTTTAAACTGTTGACTTGTCTTCAAATTTTAAAAGTTAAACATCACTGAGCGACACAAAAACAAATATTTAAAAATAACACTTAATTAAAATACATTTCTACACTTTTTTATATTTTGTTTCTAGCTTGAATTCCAATTTTGCAATCTTGTCAAATATTTAAAATAAAATAAAGATTTAAGGTAAATTTAGATCAATTCAAATACACTTATCACATTCTAAATTAAATTCTAGGGCACAACACTGTGACGCAGTTAGGTCTATTTATAGAAAAATACAGTAATCTCAGACACAGAGTCTTTAGCATCGGATCAATAAAAATGGATTTAGATCATGTGGAAAAGCGAAATCCATTTTTGTAATTACGGTTGGCAATACCCAATGAAACAATGTTGGCAAAACACAAATGTTTCTTATACCCGATCTTTGCTTTTATATTGATAATAACTGAATTCCATCAGATCTGTAAGTGATTTGCTGGATTTGCTTATTGTACTGTCGGAGTGTTTACAAGCTCATTAGGGCATAGCTCAGGTGCGTTTAAAGGGTTAGTTTCAACAGGCAGCTTGATCAATAACCCTCGGGTGTAGTATAGCAGTGATCAATTTTATAGTATTGACCATGTTTCATTGTTATGCTTTTCAGGGTGTGTGTGTGTGTGTGTTTCTAATAGAACAAAGGTCTATTAGAGCACAAATATCAACATACTGTAGCTTGAATGCCAGGCAAGGTTTTCTGTGTCCGCACATGTGCGCGCGCACACTCATGTTTGTGTTTTGTGTAAGTGCATGTTTTCTGTAAACATTGCCAGGCTGGCAGTAGATCTGTGCCATATCTCTGCTGTGAGGAGAGGCTGGTACCTGGCATGGGGGCGCTGATTACTCTTATTAAAGCCGAAGAAGTGGGAAACGTTCCAAGCCCACCGAGCGGGCCGCTTCACTCCACTCACCCACACCGGCCCGCGAGCGGAGCGGGGATGGAGCCAACCACCAGACGGAACCCCACTAACCTGCCATCTCGCTGCCACAGGCTCTGGGGGTGATTGTTGTAACAGTTGTCAGTTGTTTAACCAATTATTGTATTATTTCTCTTGATGCTGCATGTGGGTTGCTACTGTACAATCCGTCCCAAGGTGTTTTAAAAGCGTTCAGAAAATCAGGGTCAGCCTTGAAGGAACACAAGAAAACTGGATGTTGTGCCAACACTTAGATGCATATCAGTGGAAGCACATCAAAGTCTGATACTTCATCTAAAATGTTCCGTTTGAAATGCGTATGTGCTAAATATTTGTTTAGCTAAAGATGAATAAAAATACCCCTCAGTGCAACAAAACACAAATGAACGTGTTAAAAACCTGTCAGATGTGTTTCTCCCTCCGTTCTCTCGCATTCCGTGAGCGTTTGCGAGTGTTGCAGTATGATTGTATATGCGTTCAGCGAAAGCCCGTGCAGATTGCCTTCCAGAGAAGTTATTAAACATAATTGCAAACTAATTAGTACAACGATGGCTTGGCACCTCAGTATTGTGTGAGCTACTCAATGTGTCTTTACAACATGCATTTAAATTTTACTCTAATTAGAATGTGTGATTTGTGCATGGCTGGGGTGTACTTTGTAACAATTATTAATAGGACTGTATAGATTGCATTAGCAATTAATGCCTAAATAAAAACCAAATGCAACATGATTGAAACGTTCTGTGGAACATGGTGGTTGAAATTGTTTAAAGCTACAGTAGTTGGATTTAGTGGTGGTATGGTCTCGGTCTTGACTGTCTTTGGTCTCAGCCTTGTCTTGGTCTCAGACTCATAGGTCTCTAGATTTTACTTGATATTTCCGGCTTTTAAAAGCAGCCATGGACCTGTTTCTGTAATTCTTGTAATGCTCTTGTTACTCTTACTGCCTTGGGAATTGTTGCAGCTTAGCTACATGGTGTTACGTGTACCCATGTTACAGTACCGAGGGTGTATTACGCGGCGCTCCTCAGTCTCATTAGAGCAAAGCCCAGTCTCCCGGTTGGAGGTTGACCTGCATGAATCCCCATCTTGTTCTGGAGGGATTAATCCTGCATGACACTGTTCAGCCTTCCCTCACGCGCCTTAATGAGTTCAGCATGGACCTCACAGCGTCTCCTTAATTTCACCTAATTGAGCAGTCGTTAGCGGCCATGTGCCCCAGCTCTGGCGTGTAAGTACGAGCGAGAATGTGCGCGTGTCGGATGGTCTGGCACAGTTAGCACAGGAAGCCGTGGCATGGTGAGATCATTCATGTGCCCTTGCCTCTCCGTGTTGATCATTTTTGTTTTCATAATGAGATTGTGTAAGGGAGTTAAAAGAGTGGGGGCGCTGCTGAGCTCCATGATGTCACTGAGTAGAAAAGCATGGAAGAGTGGGATTAGGACCAGCTTCAGCTTCAATGTAGATGAAAATGATTGAAAGTAAGAGTAACTTATAGTCATCGTAATGTATATGTAAAATCATAGGGCTTAACCCTATAGCTTAACCCAAGTCTGCATTCACAGGTAACCCAAAATGAAAATTCTGTCAACATTTTCTGTATTTACCCTCATGGCATTTTAAACCTCTTTGACTTTCCTTTTATTCAAAGCACAAGCATGTAGATGTTGGTAAATGGCACCCATTAATTTGCATTGGTTTTTGAGTTTATACCGAACATAGATGGTAATGGGGGCCGCTGCTGTTTGGTTATTAACTTTCTTTTAAATGTCTTCTTTTGTTTTGCTGGAAAAAGCATTTTTCTTGTAATTGGTCGGCGTGAATTCTTTATAATAGGTAAATATGGAAACATTACTTTTTGCTTCTCGTCCAGAATGACGGATTGAGAGTTTTGGCACCCCTGCATTTTTTATTCAAATTATAAAAGTAGTTTATTTACTGCTGGACAATTTTACACCATCAAAATTTTGTATAGAGTTGGTGCCAATAGCCTTTTGGTTGGCACACCAACTTATAGAGCCAGTCTACTCATGTCAACCCAAACTCGCTTCTCATCTCGAGTGAGATGAGAATGGTTCAGTTTTCACTCAGCAAAGAACCAACAATAACCGAGTCTTTTTTGAGTAGTTTTTTACTACATTCAGTTTTTTCTGAATGTAAAGCGTGTTCAATAGCTTGGTTTTTAAGGAATCAAGTCTGAACGTTTAGATAAAAATGTGCTAACTAGAAAATATCTAATTTGTGTAATTGCCCAACATCTGATGGGATTGAAACAGACCACGTTGTTATAAAAATATATCGAGATGTGTAAGAATGAAAGACTTTAGCTTTGAGACTTTTATGAAAGGCTAGGCATCCACAGTAAGTAAATCTAATGCTGTTGTACTTAAAACTGGTCTTGGTCTTGAGACATATCTTTAAGGCTGGTGATAACACATGGGTCATAAAACATCCTACGCAAGTATCTGCACAAAATAAATCACACAAGTTGCTTCTTCTTTTCATTATTTTATTACGACTTTTTTTGTTTTGCTATGATCTCAGTCTCGGCCTGCCTTGGTCTCGGTCTTGACTTGTTCTCGGCCAGCGAAGTCTTGATCTTGACTTGCTCTTGGTCTTGGTTCCTCATTCAAGTATATCATTCAAACAATTTTATTTACCAAGTATCAAGTCCATAACTTCTGTTGTAAAGAAAACAATCATACCATAAGGTCTGCATTTCAAAATTTCAAAAATATAATTGTAATTGTGTTTCGGTCCTTTTTCCCTGTTTCTACATGACAATTGTCAAGACGAATTGAGCACTAACCACAACTAACCGAGCACTCGCAATCAGGCAACGTCAAAAGACTGACAACTTGTTTGTATTACAAACTAAAGATGGGGGTGTTGAGATACTATTATGCAAATATTGGCAAATACGGCCATCCAGAATAGGTCTGAAAACAGTCTTTGTGATAACGATCAGTCCCCTGATTGTTGTGAGAAAGCAGACCTTGGAAAAGGGTATCAGAACGGCGGCCGATGGAGATCCAGTGAAAGCTATATCATAACCTCAGCAGGTGTCTGATTAATGCATACGGTGTGAAAGGACGTGGCGAGCTTCTCTCAAGGTTAGACCATCTCCCTGAGAGAAAAAAAACATTTTTAGTCAAATGGAAAAACAACGCCACATTGTTTGACATCTGAATCATGGTCATTCAAACCACTCCACTGCCCACACATGTACAGTGATGTGTACTAATACACACACACCTGGCCTCCAGCTGCTTCTGTGTTTCCTTTCTCAGTCCTTTATTTCTTATTAAACAGTATAATGTGTAAGAGCACTATGAGCAAAACAGTGTGTTTTTTTCTCGTCTCTTTAAAGTCACCAATAATGACATAATTTCATGTCTTAAACGCCGAGTGCCACTTTCACCCTGCATCTCACTTACTTTTATTTGCCATTTCCGGTGTCGTTACTTCACCCCATGTTCTTGCTACCACCTCACCTTCAGAGTATTTGTGAGGCTGTTTTTCTCCATCAGTCTTTTCTGGTCGGTTGTGAGGTAAATGATCACTCCTGTGACTGCCGTAACTATCACAGCAAATCGCCTTGCCGTTTCTTCCATTGCCAGCACTGTTTATAGCTTTCTTTTGATGATGTCTTCACTGCCAGGCTATTTTCTCTTTTTGTCTCTATTTCTCTCTCTATCTTTATATCTGTCTTTGTCATCTGTCTCTGCAACCCCTCTTAACTGCTAACAAATATCTCCATGAAAATACCTGAAAAAACTCACATTAGGTTAAAATGGTAAAAATTGTTTTGGACTGTATTGTAATTAATGTATAAAATTTAAAGCGTCATACATCCCGAGTACATTTACACAATCGATCTGTTAAGAATTTGAAAACTTATATGCAGGGAAATATCTTCCTAAACATTAATATTTATTGTGTTTAATTATGAGTATGTTTAAAAAATGTTTTATAAAAGTCAAGAATATGTAACTGTTGCTTCTCAGTAAAGGAAAAATATAAGGTACAGGTAACAAAGGCAGGAGATCCCATGATTGTTTAACAGAATAAGAATTTATTCTAATGAATTATTAATTATTTGGAATTTACTATGCCTTATGTTCCCACAATTTTAAATGGACCCTGTTGTTATTATTGTTATTATTAACTATATTTTAATATAAAATAATTATTATAATTATATAATTATAATAATAAAAAATAATATATTTGTTTTTTTAGTAATAAATACTTATAAAATATGTATTATAAATATTATTGTAATGTTATAATGCAACAATTTACTACAATAATAATACATTTATTTTTTCTGAGAAAGTATTAGGCAATGTTATTTCACATCTTCAAAAACTTTTTACCTAATTGGCTTCTAATTATTAATGTCATATTAAAATTATTAAGTTTCACTAGCATGTGACACTTCACTCACTCATTTCATATTGGACCCTTGATTCAAACCCTTACTATACACTCTCCATCTTTACAGCAGAACTTGAACTTTCCGAAAACTTGTCGGCAGACCAACGCAGAGTATTACTGTCAATGCTAATAGCCACAAAAACTAATAAGAGGAGGCTACGCCTGTTGGTTCAAAGTTATACAAGAACTTGTCCTTTTATGCATATTTGTTGAATAGGTCAAATGAAAGAAATTGACAGATTACTGTATGTAAACAACTCACCCACTCAGACTTCAACCCTTTGCATTTCCAGTTGAATAACCTTCAAATTACTTTAAAACACAATCTTTGAGTGAATCTGTAAGCCTTTTTTTGAACGTGTAGCATTTTTCAGGTGAGACGTGCTATAGTTGCTGTGATATAGAGTTTATAGAAGAAAAGCATTTTATTTTTGGCCTAAATATAGAAAAGTAGCGGTTAACTGTAAGCAAGACACTTAAAGTAATGCTCGCATTAAATAGTATCTTACCTAGGCAGTCCCAGGGTAAGTGAAACATTCATCCTAGCATTATTGTCTTAAGCCGCTGTACAATGGTTGTTTTATGATAAAAGTAGCATGTATCCCACAGATGCTCTGCTGTGATTGGACGGCGGCGTTTAAAGTGACCGGCCCACCGGTAATTCAGCCGGACACCATGGATTGTTTGTGTTTATAATGATAAGTTTCAATTATTTGTTGATTATATCTTTTGTTTACTGTTTAAACACATGATGGTTTGGATCGGGGTAAAGCCACGGGAATCATTGCGCCATGCTTAGTCGTATGCAAAAGTCGTGCTTGCCCAAATTGATAGGATAAAATTATATATAGGGGGTGAAATGGGGTAATTCGAAGACATGTTTACAAAAACACTGAGGGCATGCACCTCCACGTTATGGCAAGAGTCGTCACCTTTCCAGGCTGCATGCGCTAACTGTACTGTCAAATCACAACATAGGAACCGCTGGCCTAATCAGAATTTCAGAACATCAGATCAAGTAAGCTTTCAGCCATTTAACACATGTTACATTACACACTGTAAATGCAATCAAAGCTGAAAAAACACATAAAAAATTGCATTTCTGAAATGGACGAAGAAATACATTTTACAAGGCCATACAAGTAATTAGACTGTCCACAAGTGTTGCATGTGTTTAATATTAAATTAGAATGGGATTGTGTATGCACCAACATATGTTTTGAACATGAATTAGCTGCAGCTATAAATGACTTGCAGAGATGCGCGGCACTCTGGATGATGATACTTGAGCTCCCTATGGGGGGATGAGGATGAGGCTGTTGACTGTCGCGCCCCACACGGCCTCGCTCTTCTCCGCCGCCTCCCCCTCTCAACCCCCCATCGTCCCAATCAGGTCCTCGCTCTCCACGGCAGGGGCTATAAATAGAACCTCCCACAGCTCCAAGGACATGCAGATTTACCAAGAGTCACATGATTTCCACTGGAGAAGGAAGTAAGGAAGAATGAAGAAAGGAAGGAACGAAAATGAACAAGAAGAAATCTTCGGAACTGTCTGAAAGGAGAGAAGAGATGGATCTTGGTAAATACTAGAGAAGTGGTAAAGAACACACACACGCCAACCTAATGTATAGGGATGTTAATATTCTCATACTTTTAATACCATATTTTCTTAACATTTTCTTATTATTTCTCTTTTTCTTTTTTTCTTTCTCAATGGTGTTCCTGTAGCTCATTACTAATTTCATGGATTTGAGGTCAAAAGAAAAGAATAATAATATGTATTAGGGGTGTTTCAATATTTTATCTTGAAGTATCACATATTGCAATTTAAAAGCATGACTGTATCGTAGTACTGTGTATATACATATTTAATTTGATATATTATATATATTTTTTGATAGAATCTAGTTTAATTTTTCAGGAACAGATTCACTTCATTTACATAAACATGGTTGAATGTAATTTAATTGTGTGGCTATTTATTTTGTCAGAAATATTTTTATGTTTTGGGGAAATATCTATTTACTATTTATTAGTTTACATAAAGCTTGTGAATTTGATGTTGTAAATTCTTTTAAAAAAAACATTTTCAAGAGTTGCGCTGGCAGAATATTTATGAAGAATAGCTTTAAACATGTATTTCTACCCTACGATTTTAACTTCTGACAGAAACCAAAGGGCTCAATTAAACGTACAATATAAAAAAAAATGTAAGCAGAATATCAGAATATACTCATCTTTTCTTGTCATAGATGCTTTAACTAATAAAAATAAAAGTTAATGCATATGCATTTGTTATGTGATGACATCATTCACATCTTGTTTTTAATGCATTCATATAGGCCATACCTTTATTTATTATTGGCATGTGTCCTGCTTCTGTCTGTGAAAAACAGATATGTTCTACCTTGATACATACTTCACACTCACTTGTGATTGGCTGAATGTTGGCTCACTCAAATCCATGCAACAACCTAAAAAACATGGAGGGGAATATAGGGGACGATGTGTCGAATAGTGCAGGGTAAAGAGTCATCTTTTCAACTACCATGTTTTATGTTGATGTTCCTTATAAAGTGACCGCCCAGTAGTGAGATTTACTTCCTAAAATCAGGTTCACACCGATTTTGTGATTATTAATCTAGAGTCAAGCTTCTAGATTCCAAAGAAGCTTCCACACACCTGAGCAAGAAAATGAAATAACCATCCCACTTCCCACTCTGAAAGCAAAGAGAGATGCAAAGAAAAGTCAAACCCTCTCATAAAGTGCAAAGAAAAGAAATAAAGAAGTTCCTCCAGGACAGCAACGTGTGTACTGGGGGAGATATCAGCAGTCGCAAGCTTCCGCGGACACACTCCATTTCAATCAGAAGTCTAATACAGCAACCACAACACATCTGCACACAAGCAACAATCTACACAACAACTGTGGTGCGCGTCCGACCACACAAACACGGCAAGAACGTTTGCTGGCATGTTGGTTGCAAGTCGTCTGGGCATGACATGAATTATAACATCTTGGCTCATGTTTCCGAAAACGTCGACGTTCCACAGATGACAAAAAACAGCCCAGCTGTGTCAGCAACATGGATGAATAACTGAATTGTCAGATAATCTGGACATCTATTGGATAGAACTCATCAGGAAGAGGGGGTGATGTCAGATTCTCGCTTTTATACTGCATTAGCATATTCACATGTCATGTGTTCTTCTGTTCAGGTGATGTTTATTTATGCAAAGATCACATCACACCGAGGATTCTCTGTGAGAAGGAAGGCTTTGTAGAAAAGCCGAAGTGATTGTTGTTTTTGTAGGATTTCGGTGAGGTACAGCTCTGCCTCTTAATATTTAGACAGAAATAGGGAATTACTTTCTCTCTCCACACCGAAAAAAACTATCCATACAATTTCCATTCCATTTAGGATTTTGCTACTTGGTACGACAATGTGCATTTTTGTTGTGTGTGTGACTATCTGTGTAAGGTAACTGTAATAATAAGTGACCCTGCTGGTAAAAACACAGCTAAAGTGAATTATTTGAGATTAACCTTTTTATACATAAAATGATTCTACAGAATGTAGAAATCATTCTTTTAGAATATAACATTGATCCTTTCTGTACCGACTGAGTAAGACCATGTCAAAGATTGAAATTATAGAAAAAATGAATAGGTCAAATCAAACTTTAACGCTCATTTTCTGAGAATTGAATTTTCCGACTTGGCCCTGGTTTGCAGGCAGGGTCACGTATATTATTGTTGTGGTGTTTATAGTACAAAGCTTAACCAGAGAATCATGCAAAGATGTTTTACTTTTGTTAAACCTACTTTCTTAGTTTTATTTTTAACAGTTTTGTCTTTAAATTCTGTTGTCCATTTCATTAAACTTAACACAATATCAATATGAAATGTGTTAAAATGATAGAAAGCACAAACTAGATCAAACATACCATTTTCTCGTTCTCGAGGAGGAGGCGAAATGAAGAATGTAGTGTGTGCAGTTTGTGTGAGACAGAAAGAAAAAAGATAGACGGACACAAAGGCATGTCATGAATGAGGGGTCATCCCCATCGCAGCTTCCTCCAGATCCGGGGCTCATCTTATAATGAATGTCTTTTTGTAGAATTAACCACCCCGATTGTTGGATAATGGTCTCCTCAACAATAACATTTAACCGAGTCCCCCTGTCTTTGGGCCTGCTCATCTTGGCCGCGGCGGGGGGCAGTAATTGATTGTATAATTCCAATCGCAGACATAAACAGAACGCAGTTTCCTTAATGCCAGTAGATTAGATCACGTCAAACATCTGCCATTACCAGCTTACATTCACCACACAATATGAGAGGCCAAAGTTTTATCAGGCGAATGCCTTTCATTTGACCACAGCTCTGCATGTTTGTTATTCTTCTGCAGATTTCATCTGCATATTCACATTGCTCTCAAACTTTGTACATTGTTCATGCACTTTAACTTTATGTACTTATTAAAACTGATATGATGGTAGACATTTGAAAACGGAAGACACATTTATGTGAAAAAATAACAATTCCAACTTGTTATGTATTTAGATTAGCCCAGGATCTGCTATGCATGACGAGTTACAACTACAAGTGACGAAAAAACGAGGTCATCGCATGAGAAATATTTTTTGAACGTTCCCTAAATACATATACAGATATTAACGTTTCGTTTAAAAGTAATTAGGAAATCTTTTTCTTTGCATTTTTTGAAGTCTGATAAAAGACTGTGATTTTGCAAATAAATGCAAATATAAATAATAATTTTAGTCAAGTTTATATGCACTGTAATAACACTGAAAAAATGTAAACAACAATAATAAAATATACTTTAAGTATATACTTTAAGAATATACCTTAATATACTTAAAGTAAGTAAGTTAAATTAAGAATCTTGATATATTTGGGTTAAATTAAACATACTTTTTATGAATACATTTAAATGAATAATTATGTTAATCCAACTTAATTATATTATGTTCAAACTAATTTTTTGTGTTGATACTACGCATATATTTTTTGTTGATTTAATTAACTTTTAGTTAAATTTATCTGCATGCTTTGTATCTAGCTGCATAAAGAGAATGATTTTTTACATTAACTGTCTTTTATGGTGTGTTTTGGTTAAAAGAGTTGTTGTATTATTTTTAAGTTTAGTTTTTAAAGACGTTCCTGTTGTTTAGAAGAGTGATGTTTGTTTGTAAGCTGAGGGAGACACAATATTAGTCATACAGTGTGTAACTTCTTTTATTGAGCAAAATATCCTAATACAGGTGAAAAGAACACCACTCGCTTCACGCTAGATCTACAATTAAAAATATATATTAACACTTTTTACAAATTTAAGTTAACTTTGAAGCTTTAGTTAGAAATGTTCTTGTTGAAAGTAATTTGAGTTCAAATTACAATACACATTTACAATTCTTAAAGTTATGTAGATTGCAAATTCGCTTTCAATGATAACAGATATTTTCAAAGGCTAGAAGTGAGCTGGACAGGGGTTAGTCATGTTCTCTTTGTTAGAGAGTTTGGAAGGTTGTGGGTTTGAATCCCAGTGTTGGCAGACAATGACTTAATTGTCCCCCAACACCCAACACCCCTGTGATATTGGACACTGCATAATACTTATAAGCGTCTGCCAGATGAATAAATGTATATATACTTGTCTTATTATATATGACTGAGTCCAAAAGCTCTTGCTCATCAGATCTTTCCTGTAAAATAAAATAGATATAAAATTTTTCAATGTATTTTCAACAAAATATTTAGTGCAAATGAAGGGCATTTAGTTATTCATAAGATTTGACAAACAATATTGCTGCAGACCAACCAACAGAAAGACTGAACAAGAGTAAGGGTATGAGCAAGTCTGTATATGTACTGTTTACTTAATATAATCTTGTGAATTTTTGAAGTACTCACTGTGCATGTCCTGAAAACTCACATAGATAAACATGAAGGGCATAAAATAGTAACACCCTTGATGTGTGTGTCATAAGACTCCTATAACAAAAAAGGACTGTTTTATGAGTGTGTCTTGTAACAAATGTAATGTTAGGTTACATCATCTCATTACATTAGTACAAGCGGAGTTTTAGACTATGGTCCTTTTGGAAAAAAAGATAAACAAGTTCACTAATATGCAATGTGATACATAAGCTTCACAGCTCATTGTTTTTTAGGCCTACTTAATCAGTTTTCCTCGTGAAATGTCCATGACTTTCGGACTTATGAACACTTATTAACTTTGTCCAAATTATGCATATGTTCACTGTGTTTATAAAAACATTTTAGACTTTCTGTGACACCGAAGCTGCTGATAACTGCCAATACCTTGAAGCTTAGATCCTCTTCACTGCATTGCAGTCATTTGTTGTGTAAATGTTATATTTTACTTATTTTTTATCATGGCATTGTGCATTCCCACAATGATGCAAGTCTCAAGCACAAAGGCCAATGCAATGATGACCATTACAGAAGCCATGAGGTTACTTTTCATCAAATAATTTCCGGTTTGTAATGAAGTTAAATAAACCTCTAATGTTAAATCCCCTGATAGGTTAAATTCTGAGCTTGAGTTATTAATTATTTGTTTCAGAAGTTATTTGCTTACATTACTGCCTTAAAGAGTAACTGCTTAATATTCCATTGCACTCACACTAAACCAGTTGTAAATGTATGTAAATAAGTGCTTAAACCAAATTATAAAAATTTTGTTATTTTTATTGCTGAATTCATTATGATGACCAAGTTTCATAATTAAAATTACGAATTAAAAAGTATTTTTAGTAAAAAGTATTTTTAATGTAATTTTTTTTTAATGTATTTAATTTGAACAAAATTACAAAAACAACCACACACACACGGCACAGGTTACTGCTGTCAGTCGCAGACACTATGTTAAACAACAAATTATAAGTTAATTTTTCAGGTAATCCAAAACAATCAGTTTAATTTACTCAGAAACTATAAAAAAGTAAGATTAACTCAAACTATATGACTTAATGTTTTAAAAAATAAAGTTAAGCTACATAAAGAATTTCAAATTTGCATTGAGTTAAGCTCCTTAATTCAACTATGGTTATTGTAACTAGCGTTATTCTGTTTAGTCGAACATTTCTGGTGTTCTCTGTCCAAGTGCTGAATTATTATCAAGTTTTTTTATGCACGTATTTAATTAGTTTGTTGTATAAAATATGACCATTACAGCTGGAAACAGATTTCTGCAAAGATAAGTTAAAAGGTTCAATCCCAACTTTCTGCTGTACAATTAGTTTTTTGTCACAGCCTCATGTTAACTAATCCTATGAGTGAAGGAGTGATTTCAACTTGAACAATTAGCTTTTTTTCCTAATATCTAACACCTCTCGGCTTCTTCAAGTGTAGAAATGCTGGTGTAAATGAGTTTCCCCTCTGCTATACTTTATGGAATTATTCATCAAGTAAGTTTCTTACAAACCAAGGAGTGAAAGGGTATATGTTTGCTATAACACTGATCAAAGTGCAAATTTCATTATTTTCTGTAATGTAGATGCCAGAAGATGCCAGCTCAATCTTCTTATTTGTTTGTATTATTGTATTTTGCAATAAGTTCTTATTATTAGTCACATATTTGGATAAGGTTTCGAACAGGATTGTGACAAGGTTACTGAAGAAACATCACGGTTTCATGAAGGACTCCCAGCCTATATACAGAAACGGCTCATTCTAGAGTAAAAAATTATTGATTGTAAATTATTGATATGCCTGTTGCTCCCCGTTCCCTGTTTACAGGAATTTATGTTTTTCTGCTTATCTCATGACAATAATACAAAGGTCACAAAACAGTATTTTATATAAGGACTTTATATTCAAATCAAGTCACCTTTATTCATATAGCGCTTTAAACAAAACTATTGCATCAAAGCCTGAACAACAGTGATTAGTAAAAAAGTGTCATTAATGCAAAAATACAAGCATCTATTCACATTATATATTGTTATATTGAATTTCCATCAATAGATTCTACAAAAAAATTATACATTACACCTTTCATACATTAAACAATATTGATGCTTGTTTGAGTCTCCCTTCAACAAATAAAAATGTTTTTCAAATCAATTTAATTTGTCCATTTTTTAAGAATGTTTAAAAAATGTATTTATAAAATGCATGCAAGTTTTTATTAACAAAATAACATACAATAAGACATGTAGCTTAGCCCATAACTAGTCCCTCCCTGACAACATCAACCAACTACGTTCTTACTCCTCACCCTCACTGCTCACAAATCTGACGGCTCTTTAAAGATTTATAAAGTCCAATCTCCACATGCCTGCTGCATATCACTTTTTTTTAAAACTGGTCCACCCTCTTTCTGCTGACCGTGTGTTATTCAGCAAGGCTGGGTAAATCTAATATAAAGCCTTTATTGATCCTCGGGCCCTTAATCACTTAGATTTTTGCCCCTGTTTTGAGTGACCTCTGCAAAGCGTCCGGCCTTTGGGGTTTGGGAGATTAGACCTCTGACGCCCCCATGTCCGACCATCATTTTTCTGCAGATATGCGAATATTTATGAGAAATATCATAAACAGTCACCAGTGCATATATTGGTTTGTCCATTCATTTATGTATTTTTAATATCCTAGGCATTTTGAAATGCATTAAGGTGCTTGTGTGAAACTATGTGGGTTTATTTTCCAGTAGATACAGTTTGTTCTGTAGGTAGGGGGGGGTGCTTCTGTATACGGTGTAGTTGGGCCCCTGTGTATTGAAAATGAACTGTGTCACTTGGTAAACAATCCTAATTAAGAGCGTCATTGTAAGACTCCCTCTGACCCACACTCTCTTACTGTTTGTTTGTTGTTATTGTTCATGCTAATTAGCTCTAATCTCCCTCTCTCTCTCTTTCTCTATCATTGGTTTTCTCCTTCTCTCTTTCCCAGTGTGATGTGTAATTCGTACCACTGTTCTCAGTGTGTGTAGGGGTGATACGACACAATAGAACTCAACAGGGGGAAGGGAGTGTGTATGTGTGCATGTGTCATGTTGGAGGTCTTCTCCATCCATTGTCTAGCCTTACAATGATCGGCCTCACAAGTGAACAGCCATTAATAAGCCAGCGATATGTGTAATAGCACTCTGCAGTAATTGTTCTGCAGAGAGAGAGAGAGAGAGAGAGAGAGAGAGAGAGAGAGAGAGAGAGAGAGAGACATGCCACATCCCCGCACCCCCATGCCCCCCACTGGGACTCCCTCGTCATATATCTGACACTAGGAACATGTTAACTAATAGCTAATTAAAACACATTATTAATGAATAGCCAATGCGGTGAGATATGGCGAGCGGCTGAATTAAAACATATCCTCTCATCCTTGACAACAGCAACCTGAAGAATGCGTCAGGCCCACTGTGCCGGGCAAGTGCCTCAAGCCCTTCTGAGGGGAAATTATTCGGCATGATTGTTGGTTAAAGCCCAACAAGGACAATTTAAGATCCCTGTGTTCAAGTTCTTCATTATTGTGATGCGCATTGCACTATATAGCATATTTGTTTATTCATATTAAAATTTGTTGTCAAAACAGTGATGAAACATACAGGTTTTGCAAAAGTGTTCGGCCCGTCAATACTTTCTACAGTTCATTGGTTTCAGTCTGTATTTCTATCATATAAAGTAGAGTGTTCTTAAAAATATATGTTGACATTTCTAGACATGGTTTTCCCATTATTTGCAATAAATAGGCTTTTGTTTTTATTTTATGAAGAGACTGTGCTGTGCAGATTGGTGTCTTAAAGCGACTTCAAAATATTTTTGAAGATTTAGTCAGATTAAGTTTTTTCACTCTATTTATCATGATATAATAGATGATGAGACCACATCTCTATGTGGAACATTGGCTGTTTTCATACATCTTGTCACACTATCCTAAATGATATAAAACTGACTTTAAAACATTCATTGGGGTGAAAATGTTGATGTGGCAAGGAATTTGGCACAGCACTATATATGTTGTGCGGGGGTGAGCCGGGTGTCTTTGTAGTCGACCATTGAAGCTTGTCTGTGTGGCCTGTTGCACTAAAAAAAGATTTAGGATAGAAACGAAGATGAGGTCAACCTTGGGGGTCAGGATCAGCCATTAAAATCCAGCATTAAAGTCCAGGAAATAGAACTACAGCTCTCTTCCTGTGAGTTAGTGAGTTTGCCTGTGAGTATGGCAGTTCATTCACGCCCTGCCGAATTCCCACTGAAGCCCGTCTGTTTAAAATGGGCTTCTGTGGCTTACCCGAATGATACCTTTACACAGGATCTGTAACATTTCATTTTATAGTTTAATCTTAGATAAGGATGTTTAAGATGCTTACTACATAGTAATAACATTATAATGACATGTTAATAACAAGATTTAACCTAGACTTGTTTTATTTTTCTTAAAGAGACGTAAGAGTGACGATATTGTCTTGAGAGAAATAAGTATTGTATTGGGGAATATTCTTCCCCTGTTTGAACAAAATAAATATTGGTATTTAAATTTCTGAATATGAGTCTTAATTTTCTTACCTTCTTGACAATCAAACCGGTAAGATTTACGCAGAACCTAAACGTAGATATTGAAAAACTGTTGGTAAAAGAAAACTGTGGGTTTCTTTTTATTTAGATAATTTTGAGTCTATACTGTACAAAAGTCACGGGGCACCAGGGAAATTTTTTGTTACTTACATTCATAAAAAATCTGCTGTTTTCCAAACATTTTTCTCACCCTCTTGAAAATGAAACATGTATGACTTTCTTAGGCAAAATACAAAATAATACATTTTGAAAAATGTTAGTAATAGCAAATATTAGGTCCCTTTTGACTTGCAATGGTTTGTGTTCATGCCAAAGAAGTCAATGGTGACAAATAGTTTTTGTTACCAACATTCATTAAAATATCTTAGTAAATATCTTAGTAAATATCTTTAGTAAATATTTATTATGTACATTAGCCTATGCTTTTCTTCTAAAATGTATTCTACGCCTTTAACTCTCAAACCTTCATGTAACTAATACCATGTATGCCCCTCTTTCCTGATTTTATACCCTTGTCATCAGGGTGAAAACATGGCAAAGTGCTTTTTAAAAGACAGCCAGGTTTGTGTCTGTAGAAAAAAGTACAGGAGACGGCAGAGGAGAGCAAGCGTTTAGTGACTGCTTTAACACTGCCACTCTGACCTACTCTGTGCATATATTACTGACCGTCTTTAATAACGGGGTTAAAAGTGTGACAGCCAAGGGATCCTGCGTAATGACGACTCAGCACTTCCAGAGGACATTCCTATAATCCTTCTTCTATCCGTTTCAGGCCAAAGCCAAAAACACACACACCTTTTAAGACAAGCAAAGATATTTAACTTCTTTGGATAGCATTAGATTAAAGAGCTGCTCATTGAGAAAAAAGACTGTTTTAGGAAGGACATTGGTAAGAACTTGAAGATCCATGGAAATATTACTATTACTGAAACTATGTTTGAGCGTGGGCTGACCTCTGTGTTGAGGACCTTATAATGAATATTTAAATAAAATAATAAAATATAAATGTTTACACCAAAGTTGGTAGTTGTGAGGTTGCAATTTAAAAAATGTTTCACATGGCTTAGCAAATTTAATAAAGAAACACTTTTATTTACTTTAAAATTATTTTAAGAACTTTAAATAGATGTTTTCAGTTAAAAATATGAAAATAATTACGTAAAAACCCAACAGTTCATCCCTCTAAATTGTACAGATTTTTTTAATTTAAGTAATGAAATAATAAATATTAATTTTACAAATGTATATTTGAAATATATATACCAACAATTTGGTGAATTCTTATATACATTTTTGAGCAATATTAATTACTTAAATTTTTACTTACATATACACAAAAGTTTAACAGAATGTTTACGTAATTTCAAATGTTTCAAATGTACTTATTTCTTCTGTAAATTTTTTAATGTAGAAATAAAGTGAAATTTTTTAGCGAGTGACATTGATTTCTCAAAGTTCTATGTTGTCCAGTCAACGCAACTTCACATCATTACTGACAAACAAACAGTCATGTATTAAACAAAACAAAAACCCTTCACACCTATGTTCTGCACTTGCAGACCCATGTTAATATCTCACACACACTTAGACCGACACACTTGCACACTTAAGCAGATTGATGAAGGTGTTGATCAGTAAATCCATTCCTCTCTGCTCAGCACTATATGCTGTATGCCTGCCACCCGGGTCAGAGGTCACATCGTCCGCTCGCCATCCCCACAGTAATCTCTCTCTCCCCAGGGCGCAGCCGCCACAACTATATTAAATCACATCTGACACACCTAAAGCTCCATCTCTTCATCCATATTTCATCTCTCTCCATTTTAATAGCGCAGCACTTTTTGCCTTGATGTATTTATTAACTGCTCCCTTCAAAAAGGAAGAAGAAACAAATTGGTGTTTGGTTTGCTTGTGAGAGTTGAGATGAGAGGGTGAAATGAACAATGCCAGTTCATTACACTTTATGTGTGTGCGTGTGCACACGAGATTGTGTATTTGGCATTATTGTGGATATCTGTAAAGTGATAACTTTTGAGCAGCTGTAACTTCAGCAGAGCTCTGGGCCCTGACTGATTCTACCGAGGGAAGTGTTAACATTTATAGAAGGCCAAATGAAAGTTTGAATTTGATCATTTGAATGAGCTCTATCTTAAGATGAGGTTTTGTGTCATATTTTTTGGCAATTACTCAGCATAGCATAGGTATTTAAAATTATGTCACTCAAGTGCACTTGTGACTGGTACAATAAGTAAACATGTTTTTAAAAGAAAAAAAGGTAAATCTGAAACACAGTTTGAAAGAAATAGTTAATAGTTGGTTTAATAGCAGTTCATTGGCCCACAATACAAATCAAAAAACAAAGGAACAGAAACAGACATAATGACCTTTATTAAACAATTAAAGCACAGATCATATCGCCTCAGCATTTAATGATATTCTAGATGCCTGCTTCTTTTTCACAGCAACAGTTTGTGCAGGATCCTTGTTTATTACAACTATTGAATTGATTGAATAAAATGACAACGTTCCCCTGCAAAAAACTAAGGTACAAGAAATATTAACAATGTACATTTAAGATTTTTTGCAACAAAGATGGAAACAAAAAATGTATATGGTATTGCATACTATACAATATTAGTTTTGAAATGACATGAATATATGTTTATTGTAGAAGGGATCACAATACTTTTGTAAATAAATTGTGTTTTATGACAGTTCTAACATTTAGACACTGAATTTATTCATGATAATTAATATGTTTCTCAATGTAAATATTTTAGTATTTTAATATGAAGAGTGAAAATTAACAGGATGAAAGTTGTACTCACTAGACACCTCTGATCCAAGATTTCCATTTCCACTTATACACTTTTATCCTATGAAATGTATTTAACTTTACATTTTATAATGAGTATGTTGAATCCCTGGGATTGAAACCATGACTCTGGCTTTAACGATATTAGTATATCATGTATATTTTATGACTCTTTAAAACCAGAGGTATGTCTTAAGATGATTGATTAGTTAGAAAATGACAAATAGAGTTTTACTGTATTTTTTAAAGCACATGAAATGCATTGAAAGGATCTTTATTATCTTTTCTTTAAAAGAACCCCCTAAATTGTTTTATTAATGAAAGGCTGTTCTTAACCAATGCTCTCACCGAACACCTGATCCAAAACACTCAGAACATTGGTGTTTTATAATATCTTAATGCGATTACAATGCTTATATCTTAACGTTTTTGTCACTCATTGTAAATATTGTCATGAGAAAACGCCACGTTTAACAGAGGCCTGTACTAACATTTCACTTTGCACGGATTTGTTGATTGACAATTGATTTATTGGTTTGACTATTTGGGATTTTAATCACTGGTCAATTTCTGTCAGCCACGATCACAGACCGCAAAGACTCCCAATAGAACCCACACGATGAGATCTGGAAAAAAATCCATGTGATCATGACAGTCTGTGTTTATTTGTGTAAGCGTGTCTTATACTTCAGTCTGTGACACGGAGCATTCCCTATTGTTCTGGTTACCTCTTCTCATCAACTCTGACAGACACTTCTGTCCCCGGTGCTATTTTCTCGCTCTCTTACTTTCTGTGTCTGATCACTCTGTTGCTCTCTACTGTTGTCAAAAACAGTCAGCAGGGGGTTCAGGGAGGAAAAAGTCTCCTGCTGGCTGTGTGACTCACCGGTGAAGAGAGGTCGACCAGTTTGTGTGTGTGTGTGTGTGTGTGTGTGTGTGTGTGTGTGTGTGTGTGTGTGTGTGTGTGTGTGTGTGTGTGTGTGTGTGTGTGTGTGTGTGTGTGTGTGTGTGTGTGTGTGTGTGTGTGTGTGTGTGTGTGTGTGTGTGTGTGTGTGTGTGTGTGTGTGCAATAAGGCTGTTCCGAAAAATAACAGATCAAACCATCATCGCTAACACTCATATACAACCATCAGAACAGTTTCCATAAAAGACACACAGGTTGTATCATCACAAATACTTAACATTGACATGTTTGTTATATGGCTAAACTAAAGGTGTTCTGTTCCCAATAAACCAAAATTTCAACACACAAATATGTAACATCTTTGTCAAGACTATCATATCTGAGAACAAGACAAGACTAAGACTTTGAGCGGCCTAGACCAAGTCAAGACTAAGGCAAGCAGAGACCGAGACCAAGACCAGCACAAATCATTAAAAAGTCATTATAAAATAAAAGTTGATTTATACACCATAATATTATTGTATTATTAACCACATATAACATGAATAATGTGCAGGTGCAGGTAAAAATAAGATGAATTAAAATTAAACCTTTACATAGCCAAGAAAATTTAAGGTGGGATCATTAATAAGTGTAACATTTTTTTAAATCCTTAATAAATATATGTGTTAATTTTGTTGACAGATTTATTTAAGACAATCTTCCATTATTTCCCTAGTAGCAGTAAGGGAACCACAAGTATCAGAAGATTAATTACATAAGAAAGGCTATGAATGATTTTAAAGCCAGGAGTTTTACATCCAATCACATGAATGATGTAAACTCATATATCACACGATGCACCAGCAATATAGTGTAATTCTTACAGCTGTGGTCTTCACAGGTCCTGAAGTACGACTGAGACTGAGACTGAGACCATATCAAGATCAAGACCATCTTTAGACCGGTCTCAAGACCAATACGAGTGTAAAGTACTACAACACTAAAACTATGTCTGAAAACAGGTTAGAGTTTGTTTGGCTGTTTCAACAGAAATATGTTGTAAGAAACTGATTTACTACAACAGCTTTATTATATATATATATATATATATATATATATATATATATATATATATATATATATCATATAATATAATTTAATATAATATAATTCTGATGAAAAGGAGAACATACAGAATGTGACCCTGTCTATGAAATCCAGGCTAAAGTCAGAAAAATAAATACTGAAAAAATGCCTTTCTATCCGTCTCCAAGAATTGTTGAAAAATCAATTTTATACGACATCTGCAAATATAAATAAGTAAATAAGGCATGGATCTATGGCTTTTATTAAGATAAAGTTAAATATAAAGATAACAGAAGCCCCCTGCTGTATGTGTGTATCATTCTCTGATTCTATACATCTCACGCTGTGAGGGTTTGTGCAACGCATGCAGCTATATTTGTATTCAAATACACAATAACAACCAATGAAGAAGACTTTTTAAAAATTTTATATAGTGAAAGTGTAAAGGAATAACTGTACCATTTCAGAACAGATTGGATTTGTTCACTTAATTGACAAAAATAAACAAACTGGATATTGTGATTCATTGTTATGCTATGAGCTTGAAGTCTTTTCACTTAAAAAACTGACTGTTTTAACGTGAAGAAGTTATTACCAAAAATAAGCACATTTTTAAGCTTTGAAATTAAGTAAATATACTGTATAAAATGTTTGTTTACGCAAGTAAGAATAAAGTAAATCTAACTAACTGAAATATTTATATTTCTATATTTCTATTTAATATTGGTTTGTATTACAAAAAGATATGTTATTTTAAAGGCTTATTGTTTTTTGTAAAAAAAAATGTATATAACTGTTTATTTTTGTGATATTTACTAAGTCATACCAGGTTCTAGGATAGAGTTATTACCAGTGAGCAAAAAAGACAAAAAGGTGAATCTAAGCTGACCTTGCACAAAAATTAACTCTTAAGTGTATATAAAAAAACTTATAATTGGTTTCATGGTACAAGAGTGAAAACCTTACTGCTAAGTACAATATCAACATCAAGTACAGCATCAAGTTGACCCTGAAACGACATTGGGAATAAACATCAGATTTGAGAGATATTTATAAAGGGTCACTCCTGGCCACATAATCCAGGGTAACTTTTTAGTCCCAAACCCTGTTATAATGTAAGGTAAACACAATTACAGAATAAGTATTTTTCAAAACACAAAAAAAAAATATTTGGTGAACCAAAACATTAACATAATGAATTTAATGCCTGCCGACTAAAATAACTAGATAACTGATACCAACTGCCAACATAAACTCTACAAGTGGATGCGTGAAGTCATTTTTTATGGGGTAGTAAATCATATGTTCTGCTTCCCCTTCATTGCTCATTACCTTTGGTTGCAAATCATCAGCTTTGCAATGACTTATTATTCCAATTATGGCCTAACCTTGTTTTTGAATATTTATTCTACAAAAGACTTAGCACAGTAGGACTTTTATAGATGGGTATGGCAGTATCCTCAGCATGCTCACAATCCAGTTGCCAAACACAGAGAGCTACTAATCTTTCCCTGGGCAAGCCATGAAATAAAATCTTGTGTTTAGCACTGGAATGGACTGCTGAGTTGCTGGCTGCTCAGATAGATGTGTGTGAAAAGAGGGGTTTCCTAGAAGACCCTGGCAGCAGAGCATCACGGCCTTTGTGAAAGAGGTCTCAATGTCTAGTAGACACTGTTGACAAGGAGAAGGTGGATCTGGACTATAAAGTGTGCCCACGTACTTGTTTACAATATTCTAACAAAACTTTAAGATCAAATACATAGTATGTGGTCAATATGATATAGGCCAATGTCGCAATCAAAAGTTAAATAGAGCTTATTATCTATGTGGACATTGGGCACCCCACAGTAAAAGAAGGTTTCTAAGCACACCAAGGAGCCAAGAAAGTTAGATGTAAAAAGAATGTTTAGGTTAAAACTTTACTGAGGGGCTTGGAAAGTTTCACAGTGCTGTTAAAATGAGCCTGCATAGATAAAATGCCGGCACGCAGGTGCACTTTGTACTGTTTCCTTTTCAAGCCGCTGGGGGCTTGGACCTTAGCCCCTCATTCTCAAGCCTTTGTGTCTGAGGACTAACATCCCACCCCTCCCTTCCACCAAAGGCATCTACCCTACTCATCTTTTCTCCACCTCTCTTCTTCTATGGCGAATCTCTTGAAAGGGAAATGGTATGTTTTCGGTGTGGTCGGCTCCCCCGGTGAGCAGGAGGAATAGCAGCCGTATTGATCGCCCGGTTCCCTGGAGCTTCCCTCGAGGGGGGAAGAAAGTAGGGGGGACAAAAGCCAACGCCACACGTGGCCACCCCTCAACACAAACACCGTCCCCTCTGTAACGCATACAGAGGCCCATCTTTGTTCCACACGTCATCGAGCTTTGGCTTCTATTTACCTTCATCTTTTTTTCCTCCTTGGCTTCTCTCATGGAGTTCCAAAGATTGTTTTCATTCCCCTTTTGTTTCTTTGAATTGCTGATGCAGAATTGCAGTGCTGATAGCCCGGAGGATGAGCGGAAGAAAATATGGAAGAAGGGTGGGGGGAATGGGAGAAACAATGAGATGGAGAATGACACAGAGATGGAAGGGAAAGATTTGAGAGGAGAGAAAAGACTCAGGCCTTGCCCCCTCATTCCTCCCTGGACCTGGAAAAAACAATCCGGGTCACTTAGAAGCTATGGACCGCTCTCGATGGAACGGCACTCGACCAATCAAGCAACGTGGCCATGGGACCTGCGACCGGACGGGTCAGCAGAAGCTCTCAGACGGCTCTGTGTCCGCAGGCACTTCCATTGATTTCCATCTGCCTGCACCACAGCATGGAGATCACGGCAACAGACATGATGTCATGCAGATGAGGCTCAGATATAGAAGCAAATGAAGGTCACACCATCAGGGAACCTTGAAGTGTCCACTAAACCGTTTCAGCTTTAGAAGAGGAACCAGAGAGGGAATGAGGATTTAAAGGAGAAGGTCAGGACTAACCTTTGCATGTATGGGGTCAAATAATGTATTTGAATTAAGTGGACCTTGTACCTTCGCGAAGCTGGAATACCAGAAAGTTGTTTAGCAAAGACACCTTTTTTAAATATACACATCATAACAGCAGAATTTTGTTGGTCTGGATCCTTTGGCCCATGGCAGAGTTTAGGCTGTGTTTCGGTGCGCAGATGGGCCTTTCTTTTTAATTTGGATCCGAACTGGCCAAGCACAGCTTGATGTGTTTGGCTCCAGTTTGGGTTAAACTTAACAAAAGACCATTTGTAACTCAAAACTTTGTTGCTCTTAGTCCTTCACTCCAGTGTATTCATGTATTACTGAATCTGGAAGTTAAATGCAATACTGTAGGTCAAATTGCTCTTACTAACAACCAAGGGGTCACTTCCTACATAGCAAAATAAATCAAAGCAAATGAATTAATCAAAGTCGTCAACCTTTTTCTCTCTTTCTGTCTCTTTAGTGTCCCATTCCTGGAAAATACTTTTATGATTTAGTAAGCACCCTAGGAGTAACCTAGGAGTAGGGCAAGACAATTTTTAATGTACGGCTTTAATGTATTATTAATTTTGTTAGGGTCAAATTTCATGTCAAAGAAACCGCACTGTGGTTAAAAAAAGAAATGGCTCCTTCTAAAGAAATAAAAGTGTACGTCTTTATACATGTCTAAAGACATGGTTATGGAAATGAGGTTCCATTTCTCTCAAAAACATCATCCTAATTTAAACACATGGTCTCTTTAAGTATAGTAACTATACTTAATAACTGTGTAAGTGTAGGACCTTTAGAATGCACACCTAGTATACAACATTTTATTTTGATTGTACAGCACATACAAGTGATAACTATTTATATAATGAATATTTTTTTACTATATAAGCTATTTATACTGCCAGTAAGTTATTATAAGGTTTTAGTCACAACTACAAGCCTAGCACACTTAAAACACTTTCTAATATTTTAAGAATATCTCAAATGATCAAACAATATTCCATATAGGCTTAAAATAATAAAATAAAATATTTAGGTCCCGGTCTTTGTTTTTCCATGTTTTAAACTTTAATTAGTGTGTAATGTTGTTGTTAGACTATAAATGATATCTGTAAAATTAATTTTTACAACCACGAAGAATAGAACATTTAATTATAAGTTAGTATAATTCATATGTGATTTGGAATATATTAAAAGTATATATATTTTTAAGTTTAAAACAGTCTTACAATATTTAGTTGTGTTTCTAAAGGGTAAGTGTGTCTTTATTCCTTGCACTACTGTTTTGTGCTGTTGTGCCAATATGTCTTAAATAACCTCATCCTAAAACAGACCCTGACTGATCTTGCTTTACCTGTCAGTCATCGCTAAACGGGGGTTCTTGGTCAAAAAGCACCAGACCTTTTATCGCCATCAAAAGTCAGGCCACACAGGACTAGGGGAAGATGGGAAAATGTTAAAAGCCCAGGATGATTTGTTTGTGTTGGGGGGAGCGCGGGGAGGGGGCGGCAAGGCCAAAAGGCTAAGAGACTGGAGAAAATTGAAAGACTGCTGGAGATGCAAGGATGCAAATAACCACAAACCTGGAAGAGCATTTCCACCTTGCACATAAGCAGGGACCTTCAGGAGGAATGGGGGGATGGGTGGCGTGTTTGCGAGCTAGAGGATAAGACAGTAAAGGCTGCGAGAATGTTGAAGGGGGGAGGTTATTAATTTTCAGTGTGCAGTAGAATCCAGCTGGTAGCTGCGACTTGCTTTCTGGTGTAATGAAAATGGCCGGAGTGGAAGATAAATGGCTCGTAAAGAGGGACCATTTAAATGCAGTGGGGCCCAATCTGGATGGTGACTAATCTCAGATCCCCCTCCCGTTACTTTTTTTCTCCATTGCCCCAACATTGGATCTCTCTCTCTCCCGCTCTCTCTCTTCTATCTCTCTCCCTTCTTTCATTCTCCGCCCTTCCGCCATGGCTGGCGCTGACGTCCCCATGAATTGTGGGAAGGTTAGAGTTCAAGGCTTGGAGAGAATTATCTTGATTTATGCGGGCGCAGGGCCGGTAGCAGAGCGAGCGTGCCATCCGCCGCCGGGCCCTGCCGGGGCTGCGCGCCTGTTTTACGGCTCCCCAGCGGCAGGGCTGCGGCAGCTCTGCGCTCGGCTGGAGAAATGGGCTGCTACCGCACCTGCCGTTTTTCATCATTTGCGGGTCGAAGGTGTATGATATATCTCTAAAGCGCCTAATAAGTTTCTGAAAAACGTGTTTTTAAAACAAATTGATTTTGATGCTTTACGAGGCCCAGCTCTGGCGCAGTTCAGCGAAACTGACCGTGATCGTCCATGTGAAAGAGAGAGAGAGAAAGTAAGATGGGGATTTTCTTCACACTGTATTGGCTCGCCTGACAGCAAGGAAAACTACAGTTTTTCATGGTATACCTGCACAATGACAGCTATTTACAAGCTGTGATATTTCACACCACTTTACATCGACATGATCTGCAGCGCGCTCCCACATACACAAATAATATCAGATAGTATGAGACGATTACTGTGCAAACAGAGGCTTTATGAGAAAAGCTCTATTTGTTGACACAGTATTATGGGCACCTAGTATTGTAAAGGCACAGAAACTTTGGGTAACATGGAACACAAAGCTGATCAGCGGCACTATGTGTGTGCGTATGTTGGGGGTTCCCATGCAAGCAGGTGTCAGCTGTCATTCAAAGTCTTTCCAGGGGTCTGCGGAACCCGCAGAAGCAGATTATCTTGAAGACACCAGATGAAATCGCTCTTCCTGCTGTGAAGACAACAAGAAAAAAGAAATGGCCAATATCCATCTCAACTGCACCTTTAACAATGAACTTTGGGTCTCGGCTCCCACTGTGTTCCCCCATTTCTTTTTCTATCGTGGACATGACTATGTTTATGTCACATTTAAAGACTGGAGTTCTCATGTCAGTTTTATCATTCAAAGAAACCCATCGTAACTTCTTTCCGGGATATCAAGGCACAGATGTGCGTATTGTGGTGACAGCGTGACATGAAAATGGATTTGTTCTGCGTTGTAGGGGTGCAGGGGTGTAAACGTTCCCAGAACAGGGTACCCCCTCCTGCTCCCCTGTGCTTCTTGTGTCTGTTCCACCTCTACCTCACAGGCCACAGATCCAACCAGACGGCAGCCGGTTCAGAGGTCACGTCGCATGGTACGCTTCTTACTTTTCTCGTTCACCAGTTTTGACAGGAATCTGTTTATGTCTCCCCACGGCAACACTACGCCGTCTGACATGTCGGGAGGAAAGGAGCTGAAGCTTGGGGGGGGAATAAAGAGGAAGACAGGCAGGTAGAGAAAGACTCCCAGCTTCTGTTTAGAAGCGCATTAGAGACATCCGTGGCGCTTATGAAGTGTGCTGTCTCCGTGCGAGAGCAATAACAGGCTGGGTGAATCACGCTGACTCAGCTCCTACGTTTGGATTTTCATTTCGTCTTCCCACTCCGCAAACACACGTCAGCGCCTCCCCTCCCCAGGCCCAAATCCAGCCCACCCACCCGCCGCCTGACTGCCTGAGCGAGCACACAGCCCCAGCCGAAATGAAGTTGCCTCTCTGCAAACCTAATTTTCCCCCCAGAAATTTATGAAAAGCATTACATTTCCTCGCTGCATAAAATCTATGGGATGGGGTCTCTAAAGGAATCAGACCGGGGAAACAAAAGACAAATTGGGTTTCCGTGCGTGGACTCTGACCCGGGAATGGGAGAACGAAACACCCGTACCATGCCTTCCAGCCTTCCTGCGTTCTATTGCTTGTGTTCTTTGGGGAGTGTTTGATACAATTGTGGGAAGCTTGGTGGTCTCTCTCTTTCACCATCACCCTCCCTTTTCCACGAACTAGAGAACACAATGGACGAAGAATAAGCGGTCCACTTGCAAAGTCCTGAGCAATCCAGACCGAGACTTCATGCCCGAAACAAGCTATTGATATTAAGGCTAAAACAACCCGATAAGGCTTTGTGTGTTACAGTACTTGGAGGCCAGTGATTGAATTACAGGGCATCCCCTGTGACTAAGCGGCTGTAATTAAACTGTAATTTAAGATTACATTATTAAATGGAGGCTTTATTACCACGCATCCCCTGTAACCTCACCTCTACTGATATATCCTTATCAAAACCGAAATGATTAAGAAAGTAAAAGCGCTCTCATTGTCCAGCTGTAACAGTCCAATGGAATACGATCCGCTCTAATGAGACATAATCTAATTGAGCATTTATCTATTGTTACAGACCGACGGAGGTGGTTATCGTCTGTTTGTGATCGCTTTCACCGGCAGGTGGAATTCCGTCGGATCTGAAATTCCACAATATGCTACACTGCGGTGAAGTTTGGCAACTTTAGGTTTTCTTGAAGACGCCCCGCAAACTTGCTTCGCATCTGTGTAGCCCATCACAATTCTGTTTTGTCTGTTCATGCACCAAATCGTTGGCACCGTGGGTAGTTGGTGCTAGCTTGTAAACGGCTCTGTTGAACCTGTATAAACACCTCCAGCGAAACGGGAATGAAGACTCGGAGCACTGTTATGCAATTAGCAATTGCACGTCTACACGTTATTGTTTTTTCGCCATATGGTTTTATTTATAAATGCCAGCCTCTCCTCCCACAATCCCCTGCTGGGAAAGACACAGAGAGGTAGTACAGTGGCACATGGCCAGGGATAGATGTATCTCTTTGCATCTCTCTGTTTGTCTGTCTCCGTCTCAATCTACCTTTCCTAGCTTCGCCTTTGTCCCTCCTTGCCGCCTAGCTCTCTCCCGTCCGCTCCCTCAGATAAAAGTTTGATAAATTGGCAAAACATTTATGCTTGCAGTGTGGCTCTGAAGAAGCAGTAGAAAAAAATCAATATTGCTCCACCAAGCATGTGTAATACCTCAAATGAAAGAATTCCTGAGTTCTCGTTATAGATGGAGCACAGTCCCTGCCCCGGGCCTGCGGTAGGTTATTATCCATCGCAGGACTCTACACAGCTGTTTTTGGACTCCACAGTTGTGGGTCAGTGTTTCAGACGAGAACTCGTCGGTATAGAGAGCAAGGCAGAGAAGCTAAAGATCAGATCCGTTACCTCTGACATCTGCCTCTCAAGTCGTCCTTTTGACCTAAACCTCCAAAGCAAGAAAGATGGAAAGAGATGTCCGTCCGAGTCAGATTGAGGACGAGAGCCAGTCACCCGTGGTATGTCAATGGCTCTCTGGTGGCAGAGATGTGTAAATTGATCTTTTACAGTTTGTGCAGGTGACGGGGCCTGTAGGAACGTAGATAAATCAGGCATCCTGGGGCTCGGAGCATTGATTGGTAGGACCTGTGACAGAGTGAATGAGAAAGAGAGAAATAAAGAGGGGGAGAGGAAGTGAGAGAGAGAGAGACAGAGAGAGAGAGAGAGAGAGAGAGAGAGAGAGAGAGAGAGAGAGAGAGAGAGAGAGAGAGAGAGAGAGAGAGAGAGAGAGAGAGAGATTGCCCTGTAAGCGTTTGGTTTGGATACAAGCTTCAGAGAGGAAAAGATAAACTCATAGGCTAACTTTTGCATTGATGAGCATTTTAATTTATGTTGCTCGTGTATCTACTTAACTTGATTTAGGGACATATTTGTACCCAAAAGTGAACATAACTTGACAAATCTGACAAAAACTTCCTTTGGGATGACTTTATAATTTATGATAATTCTATAGAATAAAAAAGGCAAAACATACATATAGGTCAAATAAAAAAATATGCGTTTGTCATGCCATTTTGCTATTTTCCGAACCTATTCTATGCTCCATCCTTGCTTCACGCCAAATCACTATTATATGTTCTATTATGCACTATTATAATCGCCTGTTATATGTTCTTGTTTAAATTGTTCTACAAGATGCAGATTCTTTCCATACTGCTATAAATTCGAACCTTTTTTTGCCTTGCGATATGTCATCTGGACCGATCATAATTTGTTTGATGGAATCCAGCATGGTTAAAGTGTTTTTGTTCAATCTTTCAAAATAAGTGCTTTAAACTAAAACACTTATGATGGCCTGGATGACCCGGTGAAATCTACACCTAGGAGTAAAATATGGCAGACTGGACATTTGCATTTATTTGATTATATTAATTTATTGTAATATTCCCTGATGTCATATGACACATGTTTTCTTTTTTTGTTTTCTCTTGCTTTTTTTTAAAGACATAAGCCAACAATATTTTGGATGGATTTGTAGTGTTTTTATATAATAAATAAATTTTAAATTTGTTTGTACTCAACAAGAATGTTATTTCGTTTAGCAATCATTATTAACGTCATTTTAAATATGTTAAGACTGAGCCAGCAGACCATTTTAACAGGTTAAATTGAATATTAACAACATTTTATTGGTCTGGATAAAAAATTATATTTTCATAAAAATGAATAAAATGGATTAATGCCATTTTCGAAAAGAGCTCTTCATATGATTGTGCCAACACATCAATGTCTTAAATTAAGAAATATTTTTTTATAAAATATTTTTGAATTGAATAACCTGGACCAAATAACAAAGAAAAAGATTTCAGAGAGAGCCCTGAACAGATGGGATTCACATTTATACTTAAATACGCTTTCCAGGTTAAGACATTATGAAGCAAAAGCATAAAATGCCTAGAGAACTACTTCGTCATAAATGTCAACTTTGTAAATGCTAAAAAATAAAATAACTTGTGTCATAATTTTGATAAGATTACTATTCAAAAAGGTGAAATATAAATAAAGAATTAATACATGTTCGACTGGTATTGTGTGCAATATTTATAGGGTTAGGGTGTGGGTAAAATATAATTACCTGTGCAAAAACAGTAGGAGTCCCCACTACGATGGTAATATAAGTAATGGTTGACCTTGTGGGCATATACAGCATATAAATCAAACTAAATTGTGTATTTGAGGGCCAGGGCATAGAAAATATCGCTTGTACAGAATAAGAACCATAAAAGAAAGTTTGTGTGTAAAATGTGTGCGTATGTGCATGTGTGTGAAAAAGACAAATATAAATTTAGTAAAATCCTAAAATATAGGTTTGGCCTTTTGGAAAAACCTAGATTGGTTGGAAAACATGAATTTTAGTTTGCCTTTCTAAATATATGGTATTAATGTGAGCACATGCTATTCCACTGAAAGAAGTAGAACCTCGTTATTTTTATCAAAACAATTTGCTATTCTACGTAAGAAAATCCTTTCCCAAAAAACCTGTTAAAATAGCCAGAAATAAATCATACAGAGTAAAAGTCATGTTAAACAATCTGAGGCCTTTCTGAGACCGCATTATAGAGCTAGTATATATATACCTTACATAGGCTCAGACATGCATGACTATAGTCTGTAAACTCGGAATGAACTGCTGCATGTCAGATCTTCAGGCATCAACACCTTAAAAAAGTAATGAATTAATGAAAAGTTTCCCTTTAGTTTTCTCATTTCACAACAAATCCATGAAGAGAAGACTCCCTCCTCACTTCTGCCGTTGTGTGTTTGTGTGCGTTGAAGAGTGTGCGTGGGTGTATCTTATATATTCAGTTTTACGGTTATCCTTCAGTGCAGAAATAGAGTGCATGTGCATGATAACAGTCTGGTTGTTCGCTTTGTTTTCGTCCGCTTGTTTCGCCTGTACCCACAAGTTTCGCTTCAGCCGAAAACTAGCTAATTTATTCCCGGCTGTTGAAACACCACAGCAAATTGTCTAATTGTTACTTACAATTTTACAGCATTCTTTATACACACACTCTCTTTCTCTGAAGACAAGGGCTGGGCTCTGTAAACATTACCTCATAGCTCCCCTCATGCTCCTGTGGGAACCAAGCCCTCTTCTAATAGAGAAATAAAGGGACATCCACCCCGGCCCTGCCCTCAGCCAACCACCATACAATCCACAACAAAGGGGTCGGGGGGTCCTAATTCCCTGGCAACGATATAAATTGTGCCACTTCTGGGAGCCGTGAAGGAAACGAATAGACCCCTCCATTCCCGGATCCACCCCCGAGAAAAAAAATCAAATAATCGAATAGGAGAAAACGGCAAAAAAGTCATGAAAGGGCCCGCTGGGCGCAGAACGTGGAGGGCCAGAGGTCTTTTGTTTGTCCAGGCGGAGGGAAAAGGGTGAGGCGAGACAAAGGCCGGGTCAGGCTCGGAGTTCGGGGTCAACTTATTTTGAATAGAAAGCTGCACTTGGGCCGCGCTCTTTCAGAACGAAACTCGCTCAAGTCAGAGCTGTCATCCAGATGGGTGCCTTCACACCCGCTCTGAACCTAAAGAGCGAGTGTGAAGAGGTGTGAAAAGATGCGTCCGTCACCATTTTCATTGGTTTGGGTACCTTCTATTTTACGGAATGCAAGCCGTGGCAGTCGAAGCTCTAAAGATAATTTGATTGAGAGAGAGCAGCTGCCCTCGATCGTTGATCTTAAACCGTGTGAGAGAGAGCGAGAGAAAGGGAGAGTGTGCAGATAATTGGACTGCTGTCTTATCTAGTGGCTCTGACACGGTGGAGAGAGGGTCACTAGCAGGGGAGCGAGGGAGAGAACAGTGGCTCAACAGTTACCAATCATTTCAAACCCCACTAAAACAGAAGCAGAAGAAAAGCATCGTGGGCCGGCTTTCTCTCAGGGTTCAGCTCTGAGGAGGTTCAAAGGGCCGGGTGGCCCCACAGGCATGACCCGCTGCCATAGGATGGAATAATAGAGCTCAGAGGCCGTGGCCCGGCACAATTAGAGCTATTTCACTCTCCCACACATCCACACACACTATCTAATGTCATGCGTCACAATCACACTGACACAACCGAAAAAAACCAGAAACGATTTATCATCTATTGGTATGACTGAATGTGCATACAAGCAATAACGTCAAACTCGTTCATGTCATAGCAAAATGCATCGTAACTCGAAAACTTGCAGTGTCATGTGCCCTATTTTCTTCGCCTGTAGCAAAAAGGATGTGTCTCTCTAAGCGGCAGTTGTGGTCACAGATTCTGCGGAATGCAATTAGGAAGCTTAAATGAACTGGTAATGGAGAACCTGGTCTCCAAATCACGGTTGCTGTGGCAACAGCTGCACACAACACCGCCTCCAGTAGTTTTGTCACTTTATCTGCAAAATGCACAATTGAGCCCTAAACCAGCACTCTGCTGGGAAGAAACAGCTGTGTCTCTCTCTTTACTCTCTCTCTTTCTGTTTCGCTCTCTTTTTTATTGAAGACAATCATCAAACACATCTACGCTCCCCCTCTGTAATGCCGGGGATGAGTGGGGGTCGAACGTGACGCCTTTTTTAAAACCGTAAAAGATTATCTGTGTGTGTATGTCGCTTTGGTTGGATTTGAACCTTCGGCGGGGTTGAAAGAGGTGGGATGGAAAGATTGAAAATCGCAACGTCGAATGTTTACAGCGCTAATTCAAACTCAAATAGACCAGAGAAACTCTTCAAGACTCTTGAAAATATTTTAAGCGAAAAGAGATATTTTGACATTTCAGTGTATTTTTATCTGTCCATACTATGCCTCCGTGCCATTTATGATGCACAAACAATCACCTTGTTTATACCCACACTCACTCACAAGGTCTAAATGAACAGAATAAAGATGATAGCTGTAGGCTGCAAGCGGTCTGGATGGGTTTGACCCGCTGACATCCTGCGTGCAGGTATTGGAGGTTCTGTGTGGGCCGAGCACTTCTGCTGTCATGGGAGCCCACACGGGCCTCACCGATGACCTGCAGCTGCATGTGCGCCGTCTGTTTCATCCAGGTGCACTGTGTACATGGACACATACTCGCACAAACAAACGCACGCACACACGCCAATGCAGGATGCGATCGTGAACGCAGGTGGCGGGTGAACCCAAAACTGTATCGTTGCCAAGATATGATCAGGTATCCAGAACGCAGCGTATGGTGTACATATGTTTGCTCACATTCACCGTTCAATAGAAGCCCTGCGTGACTCAGGGACGAAACAGCTTTCCTGCAAAATGCCCTTTGACTACAGGGAAAAGAGTTAAGTATGCCTAATAAAATGCACATGTGTGACAGAGTAGATTTCTTTTTGTTGGTAAATTGTTTGAGGAACAGATTGAAAACATGAAGGCAGGACACGCAGGATCCTAGAAAAATTAGGAACGATGGGAAAGTGAACATGTACCGATTCACACAAACTGCAGTACATCAATCCTTTTAATATAATATTTGTTGAGATAATTATGTATCTTTTTCTAACCTCAGGTGTCAGCAAACAGATTTTTGAGCCTGGGTTGTTACGGGAAGGAGAGAGAATGTGCAACATTTCACGCTTTTAACTGCACTCTCGTAGACAAATTGTTAAAAAAACATATGATGTGAAAACAACACCTGTTATTGGTGCAAGAGCGACTGAGCGCCAAGTTCCTGTTGACTGACAGAAGCTGCCAGGACTGGAGAAAAGTAATGGGTTTTATTTCGGTCCCACACACAGCAACCGCATTCCAGGGTACGTGGCGTACGGCGCCGTCCGTTCCTGCTAAATCGTTACTTATACCCGTAGGTGCTGCCGGGCTCACATCCGTAACGGTGTCCAACACAGGTCGCCTGCATGGGGGCTTGTTTAATGGAAAGAGAGAGAGGTAAGCACACCCAGAGGAGGGATACGGCAGCCAGGCTGGTGCCTGAGACTTGGCCGGGGTCCCTGGCTCGGAGACGGAAGCTAGCTCCTGCAGCAGGTGGCTGCCTACCTGCCCACAGAAAAAAAGAGAGAGACAGAAAACAGGTTCTCACGGCAAGCTCTGGTGGAGCCAGGATTGTGTGCCAAGGTCTTCTGTCAGACTGAGCTGGTTTAGAGAGAGAGAGCATGCATTGAACTGCTTCATTACCACGGCAACAGCCAGATTGTAAAGTAGTGCCTGCCAAGAGGCCCCATTCAGCCATCCCACAATACACCACAATTCAGTGAGCACATTCCTCCAGAACGGAAAAAATTCAGATGCGTTTTAGTTTACTGGTTTCTGATTAAGCTCGGAGCAGTGTTTTACAGAATCAACACTTTATTTCGATTCTAAAGCAGGGACAAGTCTTCTGAAGGAACTGTTGTGTTAGGTCAAGGCCCGGGATTTGTGCTACATACTCAAACATGATGTCGGTTAAATCTGAGCAAACAACTTAAATTTATGTTAAACTACTCCTAAATCTAAGTGTAGTTATATATGTTATAAACTACAATTTTAAAGGAGTGTACTCTTGTTAAATGTGTTTACTTCTGCAAAAGAAAAAGTTAAATATCATGAATTTCATTCCAACTATAGAATTGTTTTATTAACCAATATACGTAGCAAATTGACAGTGTAGTTATGTCTTGTTAATGTACAGTGTTCATATATAGTTTTATGTAAATAATGAACAAATACTCACAAAGCAGGATTTTATGGTGATTTAAAATAATTACCATATGGGTATTGGATATATAATAAGTAAGTCTTCTAGTGTGACATAACAAAATGTTATTGACAAACTGTTGTAAGTATATTATATAAATAATATCACGATGTAAAATGTATTTATAATATAAAATAGCATAAAATTGAATTTTCTTTACTGTTTTTTTTTGCATAACACAACAGAAGATATTTGAATTATTCAGTCAGCTACCCAAAAATATTTTTGAAAATGTTTTGCAGTTCAAAGGGATAGTTCACCCAAAAATCCCTCAAGGTATCTAAGGTGTATATGAATATGTTTTTTCAGATGGATACAGAGTAATAATACCATTCATGGCTCTTGCCAGCTTTATAATGGAAATCACCCCCCAACCCCCCCCCCAAAAAAAATTCTCTCTGCTGCTCCATGGTGCTAATGAAGGAATTCTGAAGCCAACTGATGCATTTGTTTAAGAGAAATATATTCTTATTTACAAGAATACAATTGCACCTACATATTAAGCAATTGGTTTAAGGTGCACTATTTAAAATGATTTTTTACCCCAAAAATGAGAATTCTATCTTCGGACACCCACTGACTACAATTGTAGAATTATAAATTGCAAAAGAAATAAACGGGATCCATGAGCTGTTACAGTTACAAACATTCTTCCAAATATCTAAATGTGTACTTTAGAGCGAAGAATATGACAGAATTGTATTTTTGGGTGAACTATACCTTAAAACGAATCTACTTGTAGTTGTACTGTTCTGTACAGCAACTTGATTTAATGGCCTTAGGATATTTACATTATGTAGCTTTTATGTTTTTATACATTCATAATTCATAGAATTCATGATTATTATAAAATCAGTTTGTGATATTTTAACCTGAAGGAATCAGCTACTTTCCGACCTGAATGATATTTCATACCACATTTGCTAGATATGTTCCAACGACGCCCAGTTTGCAGATATATTTATATTTTATTTAACACAAACTCACAACATGTTAAGCACATTTTGTCAATGATCTTTATCTGATCTAAAACAATGTATGTCAATTGATACCTTTGTAAATTTTATGAACACTTCAGACAGTAATCAAATCCTGACAAAATAACACTTGCACATACAGACACACAAATGTCTTGACCTTATCAAAATGTGGATATTCAAGACTTGTACAATGTAACCCAGCATTTCTCCTGTCCTCTGTCTTTCTTTTATCCAGACTTTACACTTTTGTCATTACATCAGGACACAGAGCTGCTGTAGGACAGACTCTGAGGCAGAGATACTTAAGTAAAAACATTAAAGTCATTATTGTGTCTAGGAAATTAGCGTTTTTATTTCTAATTTGCCCCCTAAGTGTAGTTTCCGCAATGACTTTTTCTTTAAATTTCTGTTCAGTTTCTTTATATCAATTTATGTATTTGTTCAATGGTATAATGAAAAGCAATTCAAGGCAACCGGAAAGGGGTCAAGAAATGACCTGCCCATTAGAATTAGTTTATTTAGTATCTTCATCATTTCATACTGTTGAAATAAGATTTAAAGTGAGCTCATCATTTTGTGTCAACATTTAACTACGATTTTGTCATTTAAAACACAATGAACACAGAAGAAGATATTTTGAAGAACGTTGGCCCCTGGCACCCATTTCCTTGCATTGGTTTTGTATTCAAAATTAAGAAGTGAATGGGTACCACTGTTAATTGGTAGTCAACATTCTTCTTTCTTCAAAATATCTTTTATGGTTCTATTGAAGAAAGAAACTAAAGCAGGTCTGAAATGACAAGACGGTGAGTAAAGGATGACACTTTAAGAAAACAAGTTATTTTCTTCATCTTAATTTTTATTACAGAACGGAATCTTTCTGGGACTCTGAGAAATTATTTGGGCAAGCTGAATACTATAATTTTCTTGTCATCATAACTTTTAGTATCCACAATATACAGACAGAAAAAGAAAAAAATATGGGATGGGAAAAGAGTCCCACACAGACACACAGAGATTGAGAGAGTGAGGGATCAGGGCACTCTTCAGTGTGGCCAGAGGCTGGTAAATAATGAATGTGTGGCAGACACAGTGCCAGTTTGAAATGCAAATGTGACGTGTGTGTGTGTGTGTGTGTGTGTGTGTGTGTGTGTGTGTGTGTGTGTGTGTGTGTGTGTGTGTGTGTGTGTGTGTGTGTGTGTGTGTGTGTGTGTGTGTGTGTGTGTGTGTGTGTGTGTGTGTGTGTGTGTGTGTGTGTCATGCGTGTAACTGAAATTAAAATGGCTGTAGGGTCAAGAAAGTATTTGTGGAATAAGAGATAAACTATATTATAGCAGTGATATGAAGAATGAAGAAAAATCTTTGCTTAAACATATAGCATGTATACAGTATAGTTTGAAATATCACTTCAACTTATGTCTTAAAGACTACACACTGCCAACAGTTTCACTCTACTTCTATGTGGTCCGGATTAATGATAAACCCATGGAGACGCTTTTGAAGGACAGAAGCGTGCATGAGGCGACGTCTGATCTCCTCTGCACCCTCGCCACGGGACCAGGTCCAACGGATCTGCCGGCCCGCAGGGCAGACCAGACTGCCCCAGCATTCCCACTCTGTATCCAGACTAATTTTATAAAAGACTGAGAATATTCCCAGAAAAGGCACTGCAGGTCACACCGATCAAGGACACAAAAGAGTCTTATTATAGACAAAGAATACAAGAGATGGGAGATATTTAGAAGAGAGATTTATGAACTAAGATCCGGCCGTTGTTTTAGAACAGAAAACATCTTGTTAGGACTTTGCCATTACATGTTTTTTACAAGAATATTTTTTCACACCAACCCTATTGGCATAAAAATATTTTTTATGATTTCTTTTTTAAATTTCAAACCTGGATGACACAAAACAAAGATAATTTGAAGAATGTTTGTACCCGACCCTCAGTGGTATCCATTGACTGGCATTGATGTCCTTGTAATATTAGCCGTTGTTTGGTTACTTACATTCATAAAAATATCTTTATACAAGTCATACAAGTTTGAAAAGACAAAAGGCTTAGTAAATGATGACAGAATAAAAGTTGAACTATAGTTGAACTATCACTTTAAAAAAGATACATAAGTTAATTATCACAGCAGTTTTATGTGCCATATAAAGATGTATTTCTTATGTTCTGTCATTGTTTACTCGTCCTCTTGTCATTTACATTTACATTTACATTTAGTCATTTAGCAGACGCTTTTTTCCAAAGCGACTTACAATAGTCGAGGAGACAATGAAGCGGTAAATAGCCAATACAACAATAGGTGAACAAGTGCTACAACAATGCTACCGAGTTACACAGAGAGCGAAGTTACAATAGAGTGATAGAGTGAGTAGTTAGAAAAGAAGTGAGTTAGTGAGTTAGGTGTAGCCGGAAAAGATGAGTTTTTAGGAGTTTTTTAAAAATTGAATCATTTTCTTTTGCGCAACACAAAAAAAGATATTTTGAAGACCGGTGGAAAATGAACAAAATTGGTACCCATTCATATTTTGTCTCCATAATAGAAGTAATGAAAGCAGCTGTATTTTGGTTACTACATTCTACAAATATCTTTCAACAATCCAAACAAGTTTGATATGACAAGAGGATGAGTCATGACAGAATCATTTTTGGATGAACTATCACTTTAAATAGATACATTTGAAAATGTAAAAATATTCCCTCATCATTTCCTCTTACTCTTCTCATTTCCAATCTGTCTGGTATTCTTTCTTCTGCAAAATAAAATATTTTGAAAAGTGCTGGTAACTGAAAAGAGTTGCATTGGTTTTGTATCAAAAAAAAAGAAGTGAATGGGTACCACTGTTAATTGGTAGTCAACATTCTTCAAAATATCTTCTTTTGTGTTCTGATAAAGAAAAAAGTCACCCAAATTTGAAATTACAAGGTTGAGTAAATGGTGAAAAAATGTTTATTTTTGGGAAAACAGAGGCGATGCCTACAGCATGAGCAATGACTGCAATAGCCCAGTTTCACTTAGCCTGTTCACACTGAGAGAAAGACACACATTAAACCAAACCGTCTCTCCATGCGTGTCCCGCTAAGTGTGTGTGCCAGTCTCAAAGCCAGTCCCTGGGCACGATGGAGGGGTGGGGGGTTAACAGGTGACAATGGGGGGCAGGAGGCAGGCCAGAAGAAAGCATGCTGGCAGCACAGTTTGAGCTCCAGAGAAATTTTGTCACTCTTGTCAGTCTCTCCCAAAACCCTTGAATCAAACCTACCCCCCTCTATGCGTCCATCTGGACCCCCGCAGGAGACTAACTGCGCCCTGAGCCGTGCCCGCATCCCTTCACACACACAAACATGCGGGCATACTTACTGACCACACCCACCGGTCCTACACACAGCTGTCTTTCACTTCCTCCTGGTAGGTTACCCCCCAGAAGCGTGTCAGTCCACTGTGATCTCTTCCCCAGCCAGCTGGCAGCTCATCAGGGGCAGGGCGGCACACCGCTCCCTGCTCTCATCACTCGGCAGTGGGGAGGACAGGCTGACTGGCTGGCATATGCTGGACCCGACCTCCACATGGCACTGCCGTGCTCCCCGTCTCTCAGCCCAGCTCAACGTCCGTCAGTCGTCACATAGATCACATCATTAACCTCTACTGTGAGTGTGAAACGAAACAGCTGTCAATCCATATAGCTGATTGATTTTCTCTTTTTTTTAGATCTAGATGTTACATATTTGTAGTGGCAGTTGCCTTCACAAACTGGCCGAGATGGAAGGCCTGGGATGGGGGCACTTAAGTAGATTATCACTCCATGTCTGGCACAATTCCACGGGATACACACAGCGTCCAAAAGCCAGTTTGACCGCGGTCACGGCAGACCATTCATCTGCGTGACCGGCAGTCTGTATTCCAGCACTGTTGGGCCTGTTAGAGATATCCAGGTGCAGCCAAGGAAGATTTTCTCTAAATGAAGCCTCCAGTGGTGGAATCCCTCGCAGGTGTCCCTGGCGTGCGGAAGACCTGGCTGATGATGCCGAGTGCCCAAAGCACTGCCAGGGTATTTAGATCCTCTGAGCGTGTCCAATCAACCAGGGCTTCCAGGGAAGCACGTTCTGCATCCCAGTGCTCAGAAAGCACTGGCTGATGTAATCCTCCCAGAGCTTGGCCAGGGATTAAAACGCAGACACACACACACACACACACACTGATGCAATATTACAGTATGTCAGTAGCACTACTATGTAAAAATAGAAATGTGATCTTGTGATTTGAAGTGCTAAATGTATGTTAATGTACATTCATTGTGTAAAAACACTCGTTAATTATTGTCCTGGTTACATCATTCCTCATGTCTGTAAAACGCTCTGTGTTATTTTTTGACTCTTTAAGCCCCGCCTCCTAGTGTACTCTAATTGGTCATACAGTCTAATCTACTGTTGTCGGTAAACTCAGCATTTTTTGTCACGACATCCCCACCAATGGAGAGATGACATCATGTGAATACAGTTACTTCCGTGACATGTCGTCAGAGACTCGTAATGGAAGTAACTGGATGCCTACAATCCTCGCATCTGCTGAAGGCCAAGACATCTGATTTCTGTTAACGATGCTGACTCGCTTTATCATGAACTTTTGGATTTGTAAGTTCAAGGATCAATTACAGGCACTAATTCACAATCAAACACACAAAGGAAATGTAAAATGAGGTTTGGAATCTGAGGGACACTTTAAATATTAGGTAATGGTTGTAACCTTAGTTCTTAACTGACTTTCAAATGATTTGTTTAGCGATTTATTTGTCTAAACAACATCTACCAGTCATCTTACTTATTTGTGATTGGTCAGAGGGTCTAGTCTGCTGTGTCCCAGATCTGACCAAACAGATATGAGACGAAAGACAGCTTGATGATTCAAAGTCGACTCCTTTTTATGAGCCAGTATCTTTTTCATTTGTTCATATTTTGTATTCACATTTTGTATAACAAACCCATAATGTAGTCTTCCATGGGGCTCATATGGGTGCAAAGCTCCAAAAAGCAAATCATTATAATCAATATAACTCTTCTGAAGGGTTTGTGAGAGAATCGGGTTAACGTTTTGTGCTCATTAAGACCAAAACATTTATATCCAAGTTTTACATTCATATCTTAATCATTTCAAAACTTAGTTCTTACGTGTCTTGAGTCAAGTTGCCTAGATATTTTGATGCAAATTACGCGAGAACTTTTCATCTTTCAATTGAGCTAAATAAGCTCATAACAATTATCATTTTCTCATATAAATATTATACGGAATTCATTATGTAACACACAGAATCCAAATACGATTAAATGCTTCCACATTCAAACCTACAGTCAACAATTTAAATTCGGGGCAAGTTGGCAGATGTTTTTAATGCACACCAATACACAACTATGTGTTTAAATATAATATTACAGAAGTTAAATAATATACATCCAATAGAATATGATAAATAATGATGAATATTCCCCTGTGATTGGTAATTTTTCTGCCCTAAAACTATTCTTTGAGCATCAAAAATACATATTTTAATGATTCATTGCTGTAATAAAATATAGTTCATGATTAAAAAAAATAGAAAATAACTTAACAGCTTAAGGATATAAGTATTAAGCTTTCTCTAAATTACGTAGTTGCAGACGCTGTCAAAACTGAAAGGGAAACTGAGAGCTGACAAAGCTCCATGGTTTCAAATGAGTTGATGTTATTGCCTATAGGTTTACGATGTCATTAATCTCGGTAATCATTTTTATACTGCAATTTAAAACTTTGGATAAAAAAAGAAAACTTGATCAAATATTATTATATTGTTATATATTATTATTATTATATACGTGTTTGTTTGTTTTGTCATGTGATTGACGTGGTGCCACACTTGTCAATAACGTCAATTCGGACCAAGCTGTGTTTTTATTATATATTAATACACTTGTATTATACATATAAAATGTGAAAACCCCCCGAACTCCCCAACTGCGAAACTCCAAAGCAAGAATGAGATTTTGGGTTGAACTACAACTACCCAACTGTAAACATGCACAAACATTGTTTCATGAACTCTATTTACAATCTCCCCTGTGCAGCCGTGGTAGACAAGCTTCCAGCACACAGAGGATTATGGCTGCTTTTACTCTTCACCACGGCATAGTAATTAGCTCTTCTGTATGTGTGTCTCTCAGAACACAGAACACTGATCTAAGAACCCATGCTGTTGCTCCACCACTGCAGGACCCTACTGATCCAGAGGAGAAGGGAGACAGAGAGAGTGATAGAGAGAAGAGAGAGGAAGAGAGAGAGAGAGTTAGGTGGATTGAGCCTCAGCCTTGTCAGGATGGATTAAAGAAAAGACTTTGAGGGTTTTTTTAGAAACGCTGAAACTGAGCTTCCCGCTCTCCACTGTTCTTTCGCTCCTGGCTCTTGCTTTTATCCCTTTTTAATCTCGGGCCATTCATTAATACTTGCCAAAATGAACGAGCACATCACGCACCCGTTAACGCCTCCGATAAACCACCAGGGAGGCCTTCCGGATGACAGATGACATCCGTCCGGTTCTGAACAAGCGGGACGGCCGACAAAGATCTCTCGTCAAGTGGGAATTTCCATAGCTCCAGCCACCTAGGTGATGTCCCGGCCTTATGTGCATGTGACTAATAAACAATTAAACACTCGCCGAAACGTATCGCTAGTGGTGAGTTTCAAACGTTTCACTCGTTCCCCGAACACAGCCGTGGGCAATTAAGACTCTCCATTGTGAAGACAGGGTTTGATAACCTGCTTTTCTTTATTCAGCAATATTTATGTCTCATCTTTCCTTAGCGCCAGGCGTATTGTACACTTGAAAGGAGCCATGAAGAGCTTCAATCACAAGGACACACACACGTTCAAGCACACACCCACACACACAATCACACTCATCTTTTCAAGAGGGCATTATTGGAAACTCCCTGCAGAAAACATTATTTCAGGCCCACGGTATAAATGAGGACGGTTTGGCGAAAGGCTGCCGGTAACCTGCGCGGCTTATTTTAACCTGTCTCATTACAACAACCTTTAGTCCTCATTTCCGGGCAATAAAAACATATTTTACTGAGTGGTATCTGTCAAAAAAGCCAAAAACTCATTTGGAGTATCTGGTATCTCTCTCTCTCTCTCTCGCTGATTGATGTTGTGAGAAGGTATTAACACTTCTACTACTGCCTGCGCTGAAGTTAATGCATGGGAAAGATGGATTACGCCACGTAATGGCGATGGCTTCCACAAAGATGGCACAGGAATCAATAATGAGCTTGTCCTCCCCTCTTTCTTCTCCGTGCTTCTTGCTTGCTTCGCCGCAATTAAATAAAACCACATTTGCATATGGAAAAATAATTAAAACAAACAAACCGCTAGGACTGAACCCTCTCCCCCAGGAGAGGCAGCCGGGAGATGAGGAAGACCCAAAAATGAAAAATGCCCCTCACTGAAGGGTGTAATTGCAGCGCTCAGCTCCTCGTCCATTAATCCTGTCAATTCGGCTCTTTGACACTTTTTTCTGTACGCACAGACGCTGCGGGTTTTGATGAACAATGGAACTAGAAAGACTGCAGACCAACTTAATTCACTAGGACAAATAAATAACGACGAAGACCTGTTGCAGATAAAGGAAGATATCGAGGAGTTCCGTCATAAAGACGCGTACGCAAGCAATCATCACTTGGTAAACTTGAGAGCAAACTTTCTTTTGCCAAATGTGCATGAAAGTTATTCGTAGAGGGCCCTCCGCCCGCAAATAAAAGCAAGAATTGTTTCGTGTGCGTGTTACATGTGTTCGTGCATTTGCAGTTTTGGAGACTTTGAAAAGACTCCCTGCTGATGCTACAGGCAAGGAGCCATTGCTCGAAATTCATGCAAGCGAGTGAGAGAAACCGGCTAAAAACTCAATTTCAGCTTCATTTGAAGCCCGGGGATGAAAGATAGACAATCTCCCAGCATTTCCCGCAGTCGCATTGAGACCCTTTCAGTGTTCAAATATAGGAGCCCTGGCACAGTCTGCATAGAAGTGGGCAGGGTACCAGGCACAGAAACACATGTTAGACCAGAGAGAATACCACCTCCTTGAGAGGGCCTGCCATGCTTGGAGATTGCTGGCCAGGTTGGCAGCTCATTGGGCAAGGCACTTGGTCCTGAGAGGGCAGCTTGGTTTAATCCTTCATTGTCATGGTAAAGCGAGCTATGCCTGGCTCCTCATCTGCTGACTTTGGAGGTAAAAATTCTGGACCGGCAAATATTGTTATGTACCAACGTTAAAAGTTCAGGCAGGAATTAATAGCTGCATGAATAAATCAGCATGATTCAGTTTTAATTTCGAAGTCAAGGGAAGACCAAAACATCCAGGTTGTTTGAATGCTATTCAGTTAAATATTTTATCAGTTTTGTACACTCACCGAGGACAACCACCACCTCACACCTGGACTTGTGGATTATTTAGAGGTTCCCCACCAGACACCCGCTCCTTGAGGGCCACTGTGCTTGCGAGGCACATCGAGATGCCTGAGATACGCGGGGTGCATTTGCATTCATTGAGGCCTGCCATGTTTTCTTTTCCTTCCCTGAAAAAGCTCTACATGATCCAGTGGGCTGTAGCCCCAGGCTAGAACAACACTGCTTAAAAACGCCTGCTTTCTGACGAGGAAACACTTTCAGGAACGCAATGCTTTCTCTGATCTGTCCATCCTCTCCGCAGTCTATAGATGCTGCCTAGAGTGCTCCGTTTATAGAAACTTCCTCAGCTATCCAAGACAAAATCAGGGTTAGATGGACACTGGGGCATTGTGGTACAGCTGTTGTATATTTACTTTGAATGAAAAGTCATCACCTCATAATTACAATGTTTTGTCTGCATTGTGAGTAGTTTCCAGATATTGAGTTTCAAAATTTTGCATTTTACAATGCAAAAATGACGAGAGGAAAAACCTTCTGTAATATGTGAAAGCCTAAATGTATTCTAAATGTACAATATTAACGTTTCAGAATTTTGTAAATGGGGATTTTTTTTAATAGATCCAATGCAGAAAGAACCTTCTGATTCTAAAAAATAATTTCTTATTGAGAATAGAATATGCCCTATCTGCAAAACATTCATTTAAGAAATGCATTACATTACGTTGACTTATTTTTATTGTTTTTATTTCAGGATGCTTTTCTATCGTTCAAGTTAGACATAAAAATCGTTTTTTCCTCAGAAGATAAACAGGTCACATTATTTGTAGGGATGAGTATGGCTGAAATAACAATGTTAATTAATAAACAATAAAATTGAATATTTAAAGATATTAGTCACATAAACACAGGAATTGGGAAGCTAGCGTTTCTGTCTAGTCTACAAAAATGAAAAAATCTTCTCAAAACCTAAAACAAAAAAATTCTAATACTTTTGTTAAAGTTGCTCTCATTAACAAGAGTTCAAATAAAACAGTCAACCTTTAGGTTTGTGTTAAACATTATTTTGTGTTGCACACTTTTCTCAGATGTTTCCCTCTGTCACTGAGGGCCCAACAACACTACACAAAAGCTGATTCTGATTGGTCCTCTTTTGTGCATTCCAAATGCTAAATAGCCTCCCGGATAATACCTTTGCAGAATCAAATTATTGAGTTGATTTTGTAAAGAGAACCTTTTTTGGTTTATTAAAAAAGTCAGACACCTTGTGTTATAAAAACAAACATAGCATAATGCTAATAAGTTCTCAAAGAATAAGAATAAGAGAATAGCTCAACTTTGATAAAAATATCATAGAGAATGTTATAATTCTAAGGTGATGAAGTATTTACATTATTTTTGGGAGATTTGTGCTATGTAATGTTACAGTCAGGTTATAAAAAGTAGAGTATCTTCGCCTTATTATTTTTACTTTAATAAACCTTTAAGGATTTTTTTGCTAATGGGCTCAAGGTGCTGGAAAATAGTTAAATAGTTAATTAATTATTATTGTTATTATTATTACTATAATAATAATAATAACAATTATTATTATTATTTTTATTATTATTATTTTCATTATTATTATTATTATTATTATTATTATTATTATTATCATCATTATTATTATTATTATTATTATTATTGTTAAAAAAATTTGTTGTTTTATATATGTTGTTATTATTTATTTTCACTGGTTCAAATAGCACTTACTGTTTGTCTTTTTTATATGTTTTTGTACCAAAAAGTTTTTGGGAACAACAATGTACCCAAGTTGTATACTTCTTATACTTATACTTGTTTAGCTGTACTCATTGACACATAATTGTTTTAATAATCAATGAGATAAAAAGCAAACATAGCCATAATATGTCAAACAGTCATCATGTCCATTATGTCCATTCTTTATATTAGTTTAATTTGTTCGAAAGGAATTATTTGACCTCCAATGCATATACAATTTTTATAAGACAAGAATTTTACAGATAAGATTCCAAAAGATGATAAAGATGCTGTCAACACAGAAGCTACCATGAAAACATTATTAAAAATCCAGCTGCCCCATGTCAAGTGACGTCCCTAAATAAATGAGGTTTTGACTTTTAAACAAACACATGTTCAAAACACAGCTTTGCATGCGGAGAGTACCCCAAGTAAGATGCCTTTATATCTGCACCAAATATAGTTTTATCTTGTTTTCTTCCGACATCAATGTGTAGCTGGTAACACCCTATTCACCAACAGTGTCCATTAACGTTGCTGCTGACACCCAAGAGCTTCATCTCTAATATAAGACGCAATATCACAAAAAACCAATGTGCGTATGTAAGACCTTTTTCAGAAGAATACGATTAAATGTTACATAATGGGGGATGCGGTCTCATCTCTGAAAGCAGATGGGGTGTGTGAGGCACAGCAGTTCCCCTGCAGTAAATAACTTGTTGACTGCTTTGACCTCTCTTTGTGCAGTTCTGGATGAGCGGACCTGCGGTGAACATGTGCTTGGTCGAGTAAAGGAACAGCGAAAGTGGGGGGAGGAGGTTGTGGGGAGGGCATATGGCACTAGCCTCTTCTTCAGAACTCGACATAGTCTACACTGACACCCTCCTCCTCGACACCCCTCGACCGAGGCAGTGCTCCGTCCTGAGCCGCAGATTGCTTATGACAGCCGCGCTATTTCAAGTGTGGATTTGAGCTAAATTGAAATGAGCAGTACCACCTGTGCCGGTAGAGGCCCGTGCTTGAGTCTTGCAGTGGTTCGGGGATAAAAAAAACTGCTACCTACAACCATCAAAGCCACTGCCTTCTCCTGCAATCTGCTTCCGCTCTTTCCCCGTTCCTCAAGATGCCCCGCAAGGCTCCATTCCCCCTGGAGCTCAACTATCCATGTTCTCTACAGAGCACCACTCAACGCTCTCAGCTTTCGCATGTTTCTCAGGCTGCTATGCTCATGTGGTGTTGGTTACAACGTAAGGCCCTTGTTTAAACTGAATAAATAGGAATCAAATCAGAATGGAAGGACATTGACAAAAAAGCCGTTTCAGACATTCTAGCTACAGATTAAAAACACATCCGAAAGACGTTGGTCAGGCAAGGTAACAACAGACGGGAAGTGACTCGTTCCAGACAGGGTGTAGTCGGTGTCAGTCAGCCATGAGAGAGGAGAGGGTGGTGCGAGGACAGACGTGGGTCAACCACTCATCGCCTCATCGAGTTCATTTCCACGCCGTCCTCGGCAGGGTGGTTCCACTCAGAGGGACTGACCAGAGAAACGCTTCATTCACTCACTGACCAGTGGCCTTTCCCATCTCCTCCCCTCTGCCTGTCTTTCACACCGTCTCTCATACACACATGCACACACACATACCAGGGTGGTGTGAGGCTCTGAACTGGAAGCTGTGCTTTCTAATAGCGCAACAGGAGGTGAGCAGTGTCACTCGCAGACTTTCAGCAGTGGGTGTCGGACTAGTGTAAACTGTATCATCAGTGGGATTGTACTGGCAGACACACCTGCCAACTGTTCTGCATACGGACATCTGCTAAACCATCAGATATGAAATGCATTTCCTCGTAAAAATCCACGTCAGACCTTCCGAAGACAAGCGCGCAAGTCCAGGGATCCGTGGCAGTCGATGAAACGACGCTCAGCTGGGTGTAGTTATCTTAAAGCCGCCGGCCTGTGGTGAACATTATGGGTCAATGAGCAGGTCTGGTCACTCGATGGCCGTTCGTTAAAGAGGGGTCAGATGGTTTCGCAGCGCTAACTGAAGCTATGTCGCCTCTCAGCTGGTCACTCTAATGATCAGGCAATCAATAGAGCCTGCAGTTTTTAGTGACCAAGCTGTCGGAAAAAAAACACTCAGGAGGCATTATGGAGCGGTCGGCGGTTTGATCGAGCAGGCGATCGCAGTGGTGTCAGATGAGTGTCTAGAATCAGTGGGAGTATCTGCCAGTGTTGGAAAGCGAAACAAATACACCTTACAAAATACTTTACTATACTGTCCATATTTAGTGCCTGAAATGAAATGCTGAAAACAATTAAGTGATTCAAAAATCATACATTGTAAGTATATGACTGTATGTTCCCTATCCAAACATAGACTTTTACAATCCAACAAATATTGGCCCATTAGCCCGCCTGAGTTTCAGATGTGTTTCATAGTTTAACTTCCACCGTTTAAAAGAAACAGTTAAGAGAAATGGCACTGCGCAATACCTGTCAGGACATTGTTGTATGTGCGCTTGTCTCGTGGTTAAGTGCACAGGAAGGCTCATTGTAGTCCACTAGGCTGGCAGATAAAAGCGGATTCAATCTCTGTGTCTGGCGACACAAGAAGTTCCTCCGAGTGGATGGCTAGCCCGCCCCATCTGCTGTCCACACTGAAAGGCCCGTTTGTTGGCTGCTCTTCAGAGACCGGGCTACTCGGAACCCGAGGGTTCTGGATGCGATCCAGAGAAGACTGTACCAAGCGGTTAGTTTGAGAGAGGCGCTGAGTGGCACCGTAAACAAGAGGCAGAGAGGGAACTTGCTGTCACACATTTTATTGTTTCACATCAGTACCAGAATGACACCACAAAACAGTAAATACATACAGACAAAAGAAAAAGCTGTTTCCGGAAATAAGTAATCGACCGTACATCATCATCATGCTAAGAACAGCAATAGGATGGCATGGAGCCCATCAGTTGACTTTTAATATTTTAAGTTCACTTACTCAACATTTAATTATTTTAAATTTTGGAAAAATAGTTCATTCTTAAAGACATTGCTATATGGCAAATGTTACTACTGGACTTAAGTAATGCTAACGAATAATTGAAAGCAATTTTATTTGGCATGTTTAAAGTAGCCAATATCCAAAAATTTATTCTTTGCTTTTAATAAACAAGCTTTGGAATAAGGTGCTTTAAAAAAAGGTACTTATTGAGTTCTTAGCTAATCTTATATCTTAAACGTTCAATGAAAATTGTTTTAAAAAGAAAAAATAATAGTATGCCACAGATTAGATTTTCAACAGAACTCATTTTAAATGTTTTTTAGTATTATAGTTCATCATGAAATGAAGAGTTTATCATCATTACTTCCCTTCAACGTGAATTACTTTTTGAAGAAAGTTGAAAACCAAACAGCAGCTTTACCTAATCATTTTTTATTCTACAGACACAGAACCAATGGTGGTCAATGGGTGCCATCACTGTTTGGTTTGCAGAATTCTTAGAATATTTTCTTCTGTGTTTTGCAGAGAAAAGGTCAAGAAGTAAATGATGACAGAATTCTAATATTTAGGTGAACTATAATTTAAAGTGCCCTGAACCTTTGAATGTGTGTGATTTACATCTGATCTATTTTATTATAAAGAACATGAAGTATATGTAACTGACCATCCTTTTAAATGTCTGTTATTTTTGTTTGGTTAAATTTGTGTTTTCCTAAAGTATGATCGAAGTTCTGTGCTAAATGTAGTGGCCGCTTGTCTGCAGGGCTAATGGAGCCAACGATCGACATTTGCTACAATTCTGCCTTGCAGTTATGCACAGCAGTGCACATTATTATATAAAAATATAAGAGATTGTTGACTTCAACAAAGCACTTTTCCACTCACTCTTTTTTTCTACCTTTTTTCCTGCTATTTCTGGTGCCTTTGTAAAGGATTTAAAAGATAATTTAATAACTTTGAATACCGTGGATAATTTTGGATATGAGGTTGAATGGCAATCCCCTCTTTAAAACAGAAGAACATGACGTGCAGATTTTTTTAATTCCTCAAGTTTTCCATCATCTCGCTGCTGCTGATAATTAATATCTACCTGTAAATGTTTAGCTAATCTCCTCGGTTATATTGGTGCTGTTCAGTCGGAAAACTCTAATCCCATATTTACTTTCCAGCCATTTTCTGTCCCCTGGTAATCTGTTTATGCGCGAGTGTGGCGTTGCGTTCTGCCGGGTGCTTGAGGGGTGTGAGCTGTGTTGTACGGAGGGCTCTGTGCGATTACAGGGGCTCAGTTTTGGCGGGCACTCAGAGTTGTCAAAGCCTTTGATCTGAACTGTCTTCATAATCACTTCAAAAAGTGTTCCCGACACCGTGAGGGTTTTACAAATTTGCCCGTACTTTTCCTGCACTCTTCATGCGGTTGACGCTCTGTTTTTAAATCCTGTCCGCCATGATGAGAGATCGAGAGGAGAGTGTTACATCTTTAGCTACACATTTTGCTCTGAAATTGTTTGTTGTGTTATGACGTTTCAATGACATTTCAATTTACCTGTCACAGCTCCTTTTAATTCAGTCTTTCTATAAGCAAAGAGATGGACGGAAAGTAGAATACTTCTGCCGTTCGCTCTGCAGTCTCACAATGAGACTCAGATTCTCTCTTTAACAACAGCATTTGCATATTTTTATAGTCTCTCAAAGAAAATAGCCAGCAGGCTAAGAACTCCAGCAGCAGTGTAAGCTGAAAACGGAAGCAGTGTGCATGTGTGCGTGTATGTGTGTGCGTATGCCTGGCTCACAGCATGGCCACTCTGTCCCTCGTCCCAATACAGCAGCATGAATCTGGGGCTGTTGTAGACCCCCCCCGTCCAGAGATGGGAGGGAAGGTGGAAGTTTCTGCAAATGAAAGATAAAGTCATGTTAGAATCAGCCCAAACTGCATCTTGAACAAATATTACTGCTACAGCATGCCATTCAAGATGCACATTTTGTCTCCGGGCATCTTTTTTCAGAGTGTCCGGGTGCTGCCAACGTTTGCTAATATAGTTCATGACCATATCTGATCTGTCCATTTATCAGAGTTAACTATTATTTTTTTAACTTATCAGCTATTATAATATGCAACAGAATAAAGGTAATAAATATGCACTACTGAGCTTTAAACAGTTCATGAAGTCTGATATGTTGAACTGTGATATTTTCACATTTACATACATTTGCATATACGCATTTTGGAACTGAAGTGACTTCCATTTCATGCAAAGCATGCATTTTTCAATTCCTGTGTTTTGTTGGAACTGAACTTATGGCATGCTCTACCATGTTGTTTTATAAACATGTAGTTTAAAAATTATGTCTACAAACTTAGATAAACTTAGAAAGCCTTTTTATTTTCTATCCATAATTCACAACTGATGAGATCGTGTCACACAACATGATGCTTAAGTAATCCTATTCCGCTTCTTTTTTATCTTCTTGCTCCCATGTACGCAACAACACCACAATAACAGACTATAATTGTTAACACACGTTAACACAAAGTTTTATTCGCTGTGCTTTCAGTCACAATCTTCTTTCACCCATTGCAAGCATACTGTATAGCCATTATAGTGCATACCAGAAATAAGACTCATTGACCTTTCAACCTTACACATGAAACACATATGTTTCCTCAACACGGCCTCTAAGCATTGCAATACACGCATTCTAATAAGAGCGAGCAAAGGAGAGGCGGAGGAGTTTTGAATGATATATTACACGTTGCCTGAGTTAAGGGCAGCATTTTGCTGTGGGCCTGTCTGTGTGCCCGGCCTGAGTAATGAGTAATGTGTGGTAGGACGTTTGGCAGAAGGTCAGGCCTTTTCTAGCAGGCTGGCGAATAGTGACCCTGCGGCTGCGTGCGTGAGCGGGACAAGAGGAAGAGAATTAGAGGTAGGGACGGGAGGGAAAAATGGTTGAAAGTTTGAAGGAACATACGGGATGACAAAATAATACAGATGTATGTAAGCCCATTTCCAAATATAAGCACCTGGAAAGTCTCTGCTGTGGGTTGGAACGCAATTCACGCAGATGATGTTCTGACAACCACGCGTGCCCACACATACAGAAACAGAAAATGTAGTTGTTAACTCTGAAGATACCCAAAAAATCGGTCACGTGCTCTCCTCCGTCAAAATAAATGTTCTTTTTCTTGGAACAGAGGTGTCACACAAAGGCTCTTTCTAGATCTTCTTTTAGCATTTTAAATCTAAAGACTATATAAGGACATCAGTCAATGCCCGGGCGAGATAAAAATCTCTTTGCATTTGTTACAATGAACCTTTACATTTGATCGGTTGCAAGGTTCTTCAAAAGCGTTCCAGCTTCCAACACCTATCCGGCAACCCAAGATAGAATCCATCATTTATCCCTGAATGGCTTAAAAGCAACGGGGCTGAATTTGTGTTTCAACACGCTGCGCAGCCATAAAGAGGCCCACATTTTCCTTCCTACGGTCCTCATGAATCTCAAACAGCACACACCAGCCACATTAAAATAACACATGAGGAAAATTACAGCTGTATTATTTTATTTGCAGTACCTGTAACAGGCGGAGTGTATTTATCGAGGCTGTTCGTGCGTTGTTATTGCGGATTTATTATGTTTTGCTCTCGCTCAGTAATGCATTTATTTCGTGTAACTTAAGCATGAAAGCACTCATTTAATCTGCATGTTATCTTTTTTTCATATGCCAGCGGCCTGGTATCAACCAGTGCAAAAAATGCATCATAGAAAATGTACATTCTCAACCGGAAGTGAATACCGTATCATATTTGAAGTCAGCATCAGCACCGAAATTCATCTCCGGCACACGGATACGTTCGTATTCCTGAATACAGCCGAAATGGCAAGAGACATGTTTTTACTCACAAAACGAGCAACAGAAAAAGTGACGAGGTCACTTCCAACGCACGGTTCCTCTGTTATTCAATTTGATTGGGATTTGGGGTGATTTGTGCTGTGCATCTCTGGGGAAATAAATGCTTTGATTAATGTAATCCTGAGCAGGGAGGTACCACAAACCACACTCCTCAGGGAACGCTGTTGTTTGACAAACAAAAACACGCAGGGCACCACTTCAGTCTGCACACAATGGATACATTTTAAATGGTGAAGGGCACGTCACAAAGCTCAGGCAACTTCTTCCTCAGATTAAGTTGATGCATAACCAAGACGGAATGTTAGGTCATCCTTACATGTGTGAATGATGTATATGTTGGAAAGTGCTTGATCAAAGTGCACCCTGACCTATAAGAGGACAGTTGGAGATTACTGTGCTGATGATCACAGTGTGTGCCATAGGAGGATCATCATGTTGTGGGACTTTTGGAGAACACTGGCACACATACACACAAGGCAGGAGACATCCATAATGCAGATGTCTCACATCATGGGATTTCAGGTTGCTGACATTACAAACATACAATCAAATTAGTCATATTTGTAAATATGAATGTATTTTTAAAAACATGCATACAACATAAGTGTCATTTAAAGCACATTATTACATTTGCATTGATTTCCATTGAAAGAGAGAACAATCGATATGGGGATGGCAGGAATGTTTCAGAATAATGAAGCTGGGATAATGTTCGTCCAGGACATGCAATGAAAGATTTCGGTCGTGAGCTGCGGGCCTCCTGGGCCGGCGCTCCGGGAAATGATGCGCAGGGGAGCAGTGTAACAAACAAGGCGGAACGACGTCACGCACTCAATGGGCTTCCATGTACAGCACAAGCTTATAAAATATTGTCATTGGCGGTCACAAATTATGAAATAACAACGTCTTGATGATATCTCTGCTCCCTGTCATATCAGAACATATTTGACATTTATTCTAATAATGCATTCCATTTGGGAAAGACGTCAAATATTCAAATCGGTGTTTTTTTTATGTTGTAAAGTCATGTACAGTATTTGAATCACAAGGATCTAAAGTGCACTGATGGGTCAGCTGAAAAATGACAGTGATGTAGCAAAGCAGGATTTATTTATTTTCTAAACATGATCATTTCACAATGGCAGTTATATGTGAATTATTACAACAAAAACAAAATTCATATTTTATTTAATTATATATACATCATTTATTAATATTAAAACACATATAGCATTTATTAAGATATTCTTCTGAATGAAAGAAAATAAGGAGCATCGCGTTCTCTTTGGTGGGACGCCAAAACTCTGGCCTACAATTTCACGCTGTTGACACGAGCTTAACGCTTTCAGGGTTTGTTTGTCTAATTAATCACATTTCAGCATTATTTTCAGGTTACTAATAAGTCTTAAAAACGAAAAAAATGCCTTACATTTATGGAAAACGAATTAATAATAGAGTTACACATTTAAGTGTGAATAATTTATTTTTGATTTCAACATGTACGTTTAATAATTTCAATATTTGTGTTTTTTACTTTTCACTATGCTTTTTAGGATTTCAACCCCAAGCACCGAAATTATTCGATTATTAAATATCTATTATATTAACATAACCTTCTTCTTAATTTTGCTAAATTAATTTTTGCCCTGTTGCACTTTCTACAACGTTAAAAAAATAACGTTAAACTAACTAAAAACTAAAAATACCATTACACATTAAAAACGCGTGTTTGTGCCCAAATAATTATTTCATTTTCAATTCTACACTTTCCAAATTGACATCTTTAAAAAGTAAAATGGGTTGTGCATACAAAGTCGAACTTTGTCTACTTTCCTAAAACCTTATGCCTCATTCTAAAATGTGTAAAATAATTGTAATCATTTGCATATCCGCATTTAAAACATATAAGTTGCACGAAGGAGATTTTTGGTTGTTTTCCCAGGTATTAGTTTTTAATCTCAGCACTCCTTGCTTTTGTTCCAAAATAAGAATAAATCAATAATCCCGGACAATAGCCCAATTACTCACCATTAGGGCTGTTACCATCATGACTTAGTGCGACACCTGCTGGTAACCAAACACTCCCCGTCAAGCAAGCAAGAGGAAATCGAATCTTTGTGATCTCCGATATTTTAGGAATATACATTCTGTCCGACAATTGTATTTTCACAGACATGCACGAGTTTCACTGGTGAGTTTGGCACATGGGTGGATGGTCTGGCCTTGACAGGGGCTCTTTCATCTCGACTCCAGTGCACAAACATATAGCTTAATGCGACCAGTGTTCTCTCTTTTATTCCGCTCACCATAGCAACCGAGAGGAAGGCTTCAGAAATGCTGTGCCCGTGAATGAAACAAACGCTCTTAGTGAGACTGAGAGAGAGAGAGAGAGAGAGAGAGAGAGAGAGAGAGAGATGGCATCTTCGACCGGGAGGGCACCGAAAGTGAAGCCATGGGACATATGAAAAAAACGTAAATGCATTTTGTAATGGTTATTTAAAAATTCCTATGTTTTTATAATTCGTTATTTTTTGTTTACTGCTGTTCTATCGTGTTCACATTTAAATCCCGTATTTTAATTGGATCAATTATGATCATTTTGTTAATGTCGGGTGGGTGTCTCCCTTCGATCGATTGTTCGGTACTGAACAAAACCATTCCGTTATTCGCACACTACTTAGGCTACACGTTGCGCCCTACCACCAAGTCTCCATCGGTGCTACCTATAAGTTTCCTCAAACTTTGGAGAAGAAGCAAAGCATCGATTTCTGTAAACGACGCGACGTTCCTTCCACGTGCACGCGACTTCTCCAGAGAATTCCAGCGAGGTTTTCCCGGTTGATTGATTGCACGTTCTGCACCGGACAATCACTACAAAGCTGTCCAGTCTTATTGACTTCCAAACATTCTAATCACACAAATCCATATTATATAGTATATAGCTGTATTTGATGTAGGTAGCATATTGTTTTTATAAGCCCGCAAAATGCAGATTTATTTAAATGTAAACTCACCATGCTATTCCTTGATTTGGGAAAAACTGTTGAAATGCAGCATTGTTCGTCCATTAGTGCCCGAATCTCTCCCTCCGATTTGGTCCTTCCTAAGATTTTCTTCCCTCTGACTCAACTGAGCGGAGCTCTCCTCTGCACCGCTATTATTTTCACTAAAATATATGAAAATTTATGCAAATGAAAATCAGCACTAACTGTTCGTCTCTTGTTATACTTGGGGATTTTTCCCTCTCTACTTGCGCAGAAAACAAATGATCTCCCCAGCAGGGAACACGGGGACCTTGTTACATAAACAAATAAATAATAAACAGCCTACATTTTCGGATAAAAACCTCAAACTTCCAAAGTGGAAACCTTGGGAATGGCTTTGAATGTCGGGAGTGAGGGAATCCTTCCCCTCGTGCTGGATATCACGTTTCCTGTGGCCTTTCAAAGCCAGCAGTATGAAATGCATAGCAGTAATTTAGAGCAAAATCCACTGGAAATTAATGAATAGACAGCCCCGTGGCCCTACTTTCAATGTAAACAAATCCACGAGGTTCTCTTGGCTTTTGAGTCTGATCCAAATGAAATCTTCTGGGAAGGGGAGTGCAGGTCCTCTTTGGTTTTCTACAAAACCAGATTCGGTGTTATTACACCCAACGCTCCTTCTCTTTTAAACACTTTTTGGGGTGATCACTGGGTTTGTCTGCTAATAATGGAAACTGTATTTTTCTCCTATAAATAAGGATGTTCCTATAAATAGTGTGACACCTCTCTTATTGGAGGAGCCTTCACTTGTCTGCCTGAATTTTCCTTCACTTTAATTTATACCTCTGGGTGAATCCATATGCTGAAGGGGTCTGGTGGTTCTATCTAGATAATCCTGGCCGAATTTACAAATGCGATTTGATATTTGACCTACGATTAGTTTATATCGGAAGTCGAATTAGCAAAGCTGTCTTGCAGATCCCCGATGGACCGCACAGTTTGCATTTGCATTGGTTGCCACTTTCTCTTCATGCCCTTCTTGTGTATGGTTGCATTCCAAGCATCTCTTGGTCGTCTCTTTAACTCTTAAGAGGCCGAGGTTTAGAAAGTGTCCTCAGAAAATGTGGATGCATTAGAGAGGATGTGAGGCCTATACCTCGACACATACACCAGTCTTGTTTTGCAAATAAACTGTTATGGAGACTTTTGGCTGGCATATTGAATACAAGGTGAATACATGGTGCTCTTTGGTGTAAGTCAAAAATGTAAAATCGATTTTTTGTTAATTTATGTTAAATACCCGTATCCTAAGCTGCCATAACGTGTTAAATCTCAACAGTTACAATAAAGCATTATTATTATTTTTAAAACCATCCAACAGTCATATCGGCTTCTCAATTATTCATCAAAAACTGCTACAAAATTATAAAAACCGTCAGCGTTTCTATATTTACTAATATAGCCCCGCATTCTTACGATTCGAAGCGTTTGTCCCGATTTATGTATTTAAACTCGAAAGCAGCCAATTGGAATCGCCGGAAGGGGGTCTGGGCGCCTGAAGCGAGTTCCCTAGACCTGTCAATCTCGCCACTGCTAGCCAATCAACGAGAGCCGTACACCCGACTTCCTCGCATTTGGGGAAAAGACGTGGACGATGTACGCAGCACCGGGTAAACACTCTTGTGTCCTCAAGCTCTGAGAGAGAGAGAGAGAGAGAGAGAGAGAGAGAGAGAGAGAGAGAGAGAGAGAGAGAGAGAACAAGCGAATGAGAAAGAAGGCATGCAACACTGCTTTGCACTGTAATACTGGATTGTACTTCAACTGGAGCGGTTTGGCAGGTTTAAACACATCAAAACAGAACAAAGAGACAGACTTTACAGCACCATAAAAGACTCTCCAAAAGAAAAGAAATAAAGGAACGACGCAAGTGAAATCAATTCTGCCAAATGACAAAAGAATTGAAGAAGAATCGCGATTAATATTCGTTTCCATCGGCGACGGAACATGCGACTGGACTTAATATTTTTGATGCCAAATTCTAACTTCTTCAAGCGCCGCAACTTTCTTGCGGGACAAAGTTTTTGAGCGTTCGAAATCGTTCGTTTTTATCACTTTTTCTATTTCGAAGGAAAGCTGAAATGCTTTTCAACGTGGACACAGAAGTGGATTTTATCATTTTTTTTAATCAGTCTTATGTTTGAAACCCATGAACGCGGAGATTTCTCAAGCACCGGATTTTCTCCTCTCGTGCCCGGCATTTTATCCTATTGATGGTGTTCGCCAAAACCCGACTCTTACTTTTTAAAGTTTGAATAATTCATGAGAGATCATTTGCCCGCATTAAAAAAGTTTCTGCTAAAGGGAGGGGGCAAACAGCGAACGTAAGGTTAACGGGATGGCCACAGCGGCTTCCAACCCTTATCTACCCAGCAGTAGTATATTGTCGTCCGGCTCCATCGTGCACTCGGACTCCGGAGGTGGGATGCAGCAGGGCAGTGCTGCGGTGACCTCGGTGTCCGGTGGGTACAGAGGAGACCCGACGGTCAAAATGGTCCAAAGTGATTTCATGCAGGGGGCAATGGCAGCGAGCAACGGGGGACATATGCTGAGCCACGCTCACCAGTGGGTGACGTCCTTGCCACACGCTGCAGCGGCGGCGGCAGCTGCCGCAGTGGCCGCAGCGGAAGCCGGATCGCCTTGGTCGTCCAGTCCTGTTGGCATGACTGGCAGCCCGCAGCAGCAGGACGTGAAAACCAACTCGGGGAGAGACGATTTGCACTCGGGGACTGCGCTGCATCACAGGCCCCCTCACTTAGGTCCCCACCAGACTCACGCGAGTGCCTGGGGTAGCACAACCGCTGCTCACATCCCATCACTAACCGGAAGCCAGCAGCAGCAGCAGTCCCTCATTTACTCGCAGACCGGAGGCTTCACGGTGAACGGCATGCTCAGTCCACCCGGCAGCCAGAGCCTTGTGCACCCGGGTCTGGTGCGTGGCGACACCCCGGAGCTGGATCACAGCAGCCACCACCACCACCATCATCACCAGCATCAGCATCACCAGCAAGCGCACCATGGAGTGAATAACCACGACCCGCACTCCGACGAGGACACGCCGACCTCGGACGACCTGGAGCACTTCGCCAAGCAGTTCAAGCAACGCCGGATCAAGCTGGGCTTCACGCAAGCGGACGTGGGGTTGGCGTTGGGCACTCTGTACGGCAACGTCTTCTCGCAGACCACGATCTGTCGCTTCGAAGCGCTCCAGCTCAGCTTTAAGAACATGTGCAAGCTCAAGCCTCTGCTTAACAAATGGCTGGAGGAGGCAGACTCTTCCACGGGCAGCCCCACCAGCATCGACAAGATAGCGGCGCAGGGCAGAAAGCGCAAGAAGCGCACGTCCATCGAAGTGAGCGTCAAGGGCGCGTTGGAGAGCCACTTTCTGAAATGTCCCAAGCCTTCGGCCCAAGAGATCACGTCCCTTGCGGACAACCTGCAGCTGGAAAAGGAGGTGGTGAGAGTTTGGTTTTGCAATCGGAGGCAGAAAGAGAAACGGATGACGCCACCGGGAGTGCCGCAGACGCCGGAGGATGTGTATTCTCAGGTCGGCAATGTGAGTGCAGATACACCGCCCCCCTCCATGGACTGCAAACGAATGTTCAGTGAGACATAGAACAAGCATACAAGACAAAAATATTTTATATATGACTAATGTGATAAAAAAAAAGGAAAGCATTTTCATACTGTGATTGTGAGGGAATAGGATTGAGACTGCAGATGTGTTATATATTTTTTTCAAAAGAAACAAAAATCACCCCAACCCCAAATCGCCCGCTAATCTTCTTCCAGGCCCTTCAATGTCTTATCCTAAAAGGTTGTGTCTGCTCTTTCTTTCAGGGACATTTTTTAGTAGATTACTTAAAAGATGCAAGTTTAACTGGGCCGAGCGAACCGGGCGACCAGAGGGTGACAACTACAAGTTCGTTCCATCAGGTAATTCTGGCGCATTAACTTCCAATTGGAAAATGACAGAAATTTGAAATGAACAGCCCCTACCCTGTTACCCCCATGTCTTGTTTGAGAGAGGCAAAAGACGCAGGCAATTGTGTATGTTGTTATGGGACATTAAACCTCAAACAAAGGGAGGAAATTCAACCGAACAATGCGAAGAACAGTGGCATCCACGAAGCTTCCATCCAACTTGGCAGAGGAGACTGCATGGTTTGATATTATCCAAAAATATGGAATGGGTTCTTTTCTGGCCTTCCAACCCTTTTAGAGACAACAAAAGACTGTCCTCTTTTTCTGATCTCCAAGATCGCGTTTTTTGAAATTGCTTTTTAATGTAAAGAACCGAGACACGCGTGGATTTTTTTGGTTGTACGAGGAAAATAGATCCAAGAAGACTTTTGAAAAGACTGAATATTCCGCAGCTGCACCTCTTTGAAAGATCTTCTGTGCGAGCATCCGTTGCCAAGTGGGCCAGAGTTGGTGCTGTGGATGTTCTCATGTGCTGCCATTTCCAAGCAGTATTCTTTGGTAGGTTTTAATAAACGAGACTATGTAAAGCCGGCAATATAGATTCATTAGATCAGATGCTGATCGGAATTATTTACTTAATATTTTTCATTTAAATGCTTTGTTTTAATATTTTATTCGGGATAAATATGAAACTATTCCAAACAGTTATTTATTTCCCCCAGACTTGTGTACAATGTTTTCCTCCCTGTTTTCGTTGTTGACCTTATTGGTTTTGTTTAATTTTGTATTCTCATTTTTAAAAGAGCACAAATCTACACAACCTGACTTTGACAGTAGGTAATAAGGGTATATTTTGATGTGATGATTTGATTGTAATTTAATTTCAGTAGTGATTCCGTAAGAGATGATCGAGAACAATAAATTTGTTAGAACGAAACAAGTTTGTGTGTTAATTTTCGGTATGACATTCATGCAAATGCATTTGGAACAAACTCTATTTAACGAACGCATAATAGAAGCACACCAATACGAGTATTTACATTTACACAATGCAGAGTCTCGAAATAGGCCAAAACAATACAATCATTTTGTTTAAAAAGGAAAAGAAAAAGGGGATCGATTTGTGTTTTGTAGGATAAACGTTAGGCCTCGTTTGGATGGTTGTGATGAAACTTCTAGCATATCTTTTAGCCTGTATTATACTGTCATTATTCACACAACTTTAGGAGTCATTGCTGTGGAAAGGGTCATTGTTTAAACGTAGAACTATTTTGTTAGTTGGAATTTGTCTCCATAACCAGCAATAGAAGAGAGAGAGAGAGAGAGAGAGAGAGAGAGAGAGAGAGAGAGAGAGAGAGAGAGAGAGAGACAGAAAGGAAAGTTGTGTTTACAGTGTCATGCTCTTTAAGTCTGCAGAATAAACCCAAGTATTTATTGAACATATTATTTTTTTAATGTTATATTTGTCTAGTTTGCAGCTGTAGATATATTATAAAATCCCACTGGTGTCTAAAATTACATGCATCAATATCATTTTTATTTAAAATCTATCTATCTATCTATCTATCTATCTATCTATCTATCTATCTATCTATCTATCTATCTATCTATCTATCTATCTATCTATCTATCTATCTATCTATCTATCTATCTGGTAGTTTTATCAGATTTTAACATGTATGCTATTGCATGTAAAACACAAGTTTAGAGATTCTGTATATTTATATTTTCAGTCTTTAACAGGGTGATATATATTCAGGTCAGTTGAATTTGATAACATGTAGTTTATAGTATTTTTTTACTGTGTTTTTGTCGTTCCTATCAGGACATCGCGCCTGTTTTATCATTTAGTGATGACCTAAATATAATATTTGGCCTCGAGTGTTGCACACCCCACAATTTTATGGTTTAGTTGGTACAAGAAAAGATCAGTGTGTACAACTGGCTATTCAATATTATTGGATACATAGCAGAGGCCTTGTTCATGACTAAGCTCAGACTTTGCCTTGTTATAAGTCAAATAGTTCAAATTAACTAAGTCAAATATTGGGCTGAAATTGACCTGAACTAGACATCCTAAAACAAAGAAAGTGCTTTGTAAGTTTAATAGAGGAAACGATCGTGTGATCGTTTACTGTTAAACTTTACTAGGATGACTGTTCAGCAAAACGCGCAATCGTCTCTCTCAAGGTTTAAATTTCGCGGATGAATTCCCATACACTAGTTGCTTAGCAACTAAATTCAATCAATGTTATAGAAGTATGCATCCCCTCTCTTTGTCCCCATTAATAAGGATGGCAGTCTAACATTACGAATGAATTTCTACCGAGAAAAAAATCCCGTCAATGAGAAGTACGATAAATATTTACAGGAGAGATTTTAGTTTTAAAATAGAAATGTTTGTGTTCGAAAAAATCCTGTTTAATTATTTTTCATTATTCTAATCGTTTAAACAGTTTGTCATCTTTGATTATTATGGGTCATTATTATGTTTAATTTGGGCGTTGAAATGGCTCAGATAAATAAATGAATAAATACTCTACTAAAACATCTGCTTTTATAAATTGCAAAATGAAAATGTATATTTTTGCAGAATATAAAAAGAATGGGAATATGAAGTTCTGTAAGCAGATGACATAAACTGCATTAAAATGCATAGTGGACGGTCACATGACTTCCGACCCACGTGCTTAGATGTATACATAACATTAAAAATGCTAGCAAAGAACTGTGATGTACATAAGAAGAAAAGGTGATGCAACTTTTAAAGACCCTTTTTGGTTTTTATTTATGTTTACGAGATTGTCAATTTTCTTACCAAAATCGTTTGTCTTTATTACGTTTATATGCATTACAGTATTTCAGGAGTAGCTTTAAAAAATTGCATTTATATTGTTATTGCTTTACAAAAATTATAAAGCAAATATTTAATGTTTATAAATGTGTATAGCAAAATGTATTTGATTACATTCGTTTCCGTGCTGCACCACAAACAAAAAAAGCAAACAAAATAAAGTAATAAAAATATTTGTACATTTTGCCCACCTGTTAGCATCGATGACATCCCAGTCATCTTCTACATTATATAAAAACACGCAAAAGCTTACATTTTAATTTCTGCACATGTTCTACCACCGCATAAAAACAACTGCAGCAACTATGAAGTAAACAAAAAATAGTGCATCAAAGACAGATTATAATAGGAGAATTACGGGGTTTGCAATAATCGATGATAAAATTGGGGTTTATAGAATGCATAGTCTATTTATAAATGAATTAATAATAAATTAACGTTTTATAAGCTATTATTATAATGCTTGACTTTGAACAAAACATTCAACGTTTTGTGAGGAAAGTTTGACATGCAACACTCAGTAACTCAGAAAAAGTGCAATCGAAACAGTTCATGATGTTTTATAAAATCCTAAAAACAGCAGAAACATTTTTATTAAAGAAACATATCACGTTGGTCCCAATACTATTCGTGCAATGGCAAAGGCTTCAAGAGCTTTTAAGTTTACAGTATATTCGAACAAAAAAGGTTAACCGATGTGCGTTTCTTAATGTTTCTCTTTGTTTCTGATCCCTGGTGCCGTGTGCACCCATAATGCTTCTATGGGAAATTGTCAGCGGGAAGTCATCCTCCAGACCCAATCCTAAATCCATGTTCTTCTGTCATTGCATTGCTCAGAAGTATCAGGGGGAAATGTTTGTACAACTCTATCGGTATTGTTCTTTTTTATATACAGTTAGACTATTTTAACGTTCTATAAAATATATAACAAACCATAAGCTATATTTGATCTTTAATCCTTGGCTTAGTCGTTAAGACTTTTATAAAGTATTAAAAGCAGAAGTATTTAGCACTGGACGAGGTGAACACCATTACAGTTTAATGAGGTGGTCCCAATAAAGCATTTTAATAGGTTATAGTTAAATGTATACAAAAATAAATTGTATTTGTAATAATGTAATAATACTTATTAGTATGTTTGTACCAGGGAATAATTGGGTTTTCAGATTTAGTAAACGCGTAAAATGTAAAACTTCTACACACAGTTTTTTTTGGAGATGTAAAGAAAAGGCCTTCAGAACTCCATTTAAAGCCAAGTTCTGCTGTCTGGAGGACCAGTCACTCCCAGTCATTCTCTCTCTATGGAGATACATTCATGTTCAGAGGGTGCAGGTGTTACCCCCTGTGCAAACCAGAGATTACATTTCCATCACATGCCTCCTGAAGTCATGTGAAACAATGTTCAGACACGTTTAAGCAATGCAAGTCACATTCAGTGACTTATCATCAGATACAACATTTAGACCAAGCAAACATTGAAGTATTGAATACTGTATTCATCCCATTCCCTTCCATTATTTCATTTTATTTTAATTCGTTAAACATCTAAATCATTTTATTTGAAGGATAAAACAATGTTTTCTGCATGCTATTAATGAATCCTGGTGCCTTACTGAGACCCCAGTGTGTTAGAATTGTGCTGCTGTCACTTGGGTCCCTTGTGGTGTCTAATGAGTTCCTATGTACTGTGTGCGATTGCCATAAAGCGCTTGAGTTTAAATGCAACCTATAATTCCATTTCACAGCACGACTTATTCCAATAATGCTAACCAAACACCCAAATCCTATGGGTACGGACCCTTGGTGAAACCGATCGCTCCGGATCATATGCCCACGCGGTGTACCACATGAACAGGGCATCGCGTGCCCTCCGCCGTTCTAGAACGCGAGAATGGAGCTTAATGAAATATGTATGTACAGTGACGTTACGCTTGGGGTTTCCTTTCTATACAATGAGGACATCAAGGAGCTGGACAGGTGAAGAAAAGGACATGGGTGTATTTAATTGATCTTAATAAGCTTTAAAACAGTCCCTACACATTTACGTGACATTTAAAGGGAGGAAAAATCAAGACTTTATATCATGTTTATATCATGTAGTTCTATATAAATATCTTTATTATAAATCATATTACTTCAATGCTACTTTATCATCATTTATTTACGTAGAACTTCACTTTGTAACTTTGTGAAACGTGTGTATTTTTCTTCCCAGGCATTTGTTCCTTTTTCCACTCATAAAAGTTATAATAATAAATAATTATATTCCGTCTTTACATTCAGTTTGGTTGGTGTATTGAAACACTATACTATTTAATAATTTGATTTCAAATCGTGGTCTTAATTATCACAATTTTATTCATATCATTGTATAATTGTTTATGTTATATTGTTTGCATGTATCATCATGGTAATAATTATTATTAATTAACAATTAGATCACGTACATTCAGAAAGTATAAGCTTAATAACAATTATACAACACTTTCTACAAATTATACACTAAAACTCTTCGTTGTAAAATAATACCGCAATTACATGAACTTAATATTAAGATTTTGTGGGTTGATTTATGGCAAACATAAAGGAAATCCTCTTTGTAAATGCACTGCATCCCTGCATGTTTTATCGCACATAACTTGCACGCTGTAATACGGGCGGGCAACACATCCATGGCCCAACAGCGCCATCTGCCGTTTCGTGCGAGGGCTTGTAGTACACTCGCTCTATGCAACATTTAGAAGAGGTTAGGATGGTTTGGTGTTTCACATATTTTGAATACACTTATACACTTCATCTGCGCCACCTAACCAAATCATATTCAAATGCCTCTCTACTAACGAATGAAAAAAAACATCCTCATTTTAAAATTATAATATAAATGTTCCCCTTGTATTTTAAAGGACTTTCAAAATCAAAAAGAGTTAAGCACTTGATTAGAAAGGCTGGGCAATACAAAGACTTCTACAGAGGGCTGAAGTCTATAATGTATGGAGGTTTTGATACTTGTTGTGGGAACTGTTGTCATTTGCGCACATAAGTCAATGCATAAAATGACCCTAGCCTGCATTTTAAGCTTATATTGGTAAACTGGGGAAAGGATATAAATATATCATACATAGACTTCTCTGACAACAAACTCTGTTTGACATTACTGGTTTGTAAATGGTATTCATCCGAGAGTCATGGCCTACCCCACAGGCCAATAGTTTCAACGTTTTCACACTAACTGCTTCAAATGGAACAAGCAGCATGTAAAACACATCATGAAAAAATATATATATATAATAAACACATGCCAAAAAAAATGATACTGTTTATTGTTTTCAGGGAAATGATTTTTCTTAGAGCTTAACTTAAAATTTCTCCTCCAAACTCCAAGTGACAAATCTTTGAATGGTTGCGCATCAGACACAAACTATTGGAATCCCATTAATCACTCAAATCCATGTCTTCCACATGCCTCGTCTGATCACAAATGTTAAGATGCGGCGCTCTTGTTTGAGAGGAATAAATTAAGCCTTGTATCAGGATGGATGGTAGCAGAGATGTTGGGGGATCGATGGCCAGGGGTGGGTGTGTATGGAGGCCTGTTCCTCTGGGCTCTGGTGACATCTCCAGCCACACGTCTGCCTCTGCGTCATGGCGGTCCGCCAACAGAGGTCAGCTATCCCAGCAGGCCATTCACTTCAGTAGCAGTTACCAAGGTGACAGCATGTCAGAGCTTTGGCTGCTTGGAGCGGGCTTGTAGGGAGCTGATGCATCGACTCCCTGATGGATTTGTCAATAGCGCTTAGCCCAGGAGGAGCAGCGGCCCGGATGACACCCACCTCTCCGAAAAGCACGCTAACACAACCATACCTTGGTTTGTACAGACATGTGCTTTTCTATACATCCATTGATTAAGCGATGTATTCATGGCACTTTGACAACAAGGAAGATGGAATTACAGTATCCTTAGAGGCCCTGAAAATGGGTAGAGGTTCGAGTGAAGGGGCTGTTTAGTTCGATGTTTCATTAACCAGGTAGGGATGTAGACGTAGAGCATCTGAGCCGTCTCTAGCTCAGAGTGTTGCAATGTAACCATTTAGAGGCTCCAGGGTTTAATAGATTACTAATAACTGGACTCAGGTATCCAAGTTAGGTATTAGTGCCCCAAGCCAATAAATAGATTACTGTGAATAGATGTAACAGTTTAAACTGAGATCAGTGACACAGTGGAAAGTCCTTTGTTCATGGAGAGATAGAACTGTGTGAGAATAAATTCTGCAATAATGTAAACTTTCTTACAACTTCCTCATTCATACAGTCTTGGTCCCAAGAAAAAGCAATGTTTTCAAAGAAAGATCCATACCCGTATCCATACAAGGTCCATACCTTGAATGACATCTGAACATCATTGAGAACCAATGGTGGTATACACAGCAGCCCTTATTAGGGCAGCACAGGTGTGGGAGAGTCAACACCTGGTCACTCATTCACCAACCTAAGATGGCAGACATTGAACTCACTGTTGGGCAGATGGCCAGTGCATGCTTGCTTACTCGCTGAGGTTCTGTTTGCAGAAATTAAGCTTAAATATCAAAATAGCCTTTCAGAAACGCGTCTTGAAAAAAGATGAAAACTTCGACATCTGCTGTGCACTCGCAACTGTAGTATGTGCAGATTCTCAAGTCATTAAAGGCATTACTCCCAGAAATAATAGTAATTAATTGGTGTAATACACAAAGGACGTAATTATCTTTTTTCTGTACTGGCACATATTTAATTACCCGTAATTGTTCCCCAAGCCTCTTTCAAAAGGGGTGTAGACAAGACAATCATAACGCATTATGCTCTAATCCTGTATTAGGTTTTTCAAAGAGGATATCGCTTCATCAAAAAACTTTGGTCTACAACCGAAACATACCAAACTCATTTTCTACCTCTTTTGTTGACTGTCTTATGTGGACAGCATTATGTATGTTAATAACTGCCAGATTTATCCCTTCCCCTCACAGACCAAAGAACAAAACTACTGATTAACGGGAATTCTTGTGAAGTGTGCCGGTATCTGAGCGTGTGGGGAGCTAGATTTGCCCCCCGTGCAGGGCGGCCACGCGGGTCCTTGAACACAAGATGGAGATTAATAAGTAAACAGAGCAGTAAGAGGACAGAGACTCTGATCACGGGCCCGTTTGCCCACCCTGGCCCCCTGCAAGCCGTGCGAGCTGATTAGCTCTGCCGATTGTACCTAGTAATTGCAGTGCCATGACCCCCTCCAGGCAAATATTAGATTTTAGTGGTTTAACCTTTGCGGTCTACAGTGGTTTTAAATTGCCTGTGCAGATGTTGGGTAGCCCAGCGGTAGCCGGAGAGCTAGTGTCTTCTCATCAGCGGAGGGAGAGTCTCAAGACTCAGATCCTTATTTTCTTTCTCTTATTTAGATCCATTTTTTACGTCTGATTGGAACTGTAATTTCTCTCAGAGATCATGAAGCGGCTGAATTCAACTTTGTTTGTAATTACGTGAAGTACCAGCTAAAATCTCTGGATTGATGATTAAAAGTTTTGTTTTAAAAACCAAGAATATCTAGAAGCAGAAAAACTATGACATTGCTTTGCTGGTTCAGTGAAGGGGTATGTGCTAGAAACATGCGCAACTTTAAAGCCCAACTGAGTTAAAGGCACTGGAGAAATGGGGGTTGGCTTTGCAGGGCAAGTCCATTAGCAGGAAACATTCACGACATGAAGCGGTAGGAAGTTTTTGTAAGGTTAGTCTCAGCTTCTCCAGAGGGTCGTATTACCTCCGTCCTGTCTAGGGTCTCGAACCTCTTCCTCCCCAGTGGCGGTAAGCTCCATCCCACGACCCTTCTCTCCACACTGGGTAGTAATGGCTTCCTTCCTGCAGTCGCCACCGGGACCCAACTCAGACGCTTACCTGGGGGGGGGAAAGACAGCCACGGGATGAGGGAGGGTGAAAGAGACAAGTCTTTTTATCCATGGGAAGTAGGGAAGGAACCCTTCAACTTGTCTCAGGCTCAGAAACCCAATACAGCTGCACTGGTGTACGATGGGGGGGTTGAATGGGCCTACAAAGTGGTTCCATCTGACAGTAAAAGAGACGGAGACCCTTGCAGGAAGCGTATCTCAGGAAGAAACACACACACGCATCACACAATCCTGACAGATCTGTATTCCGATCTATCCTTACTGCCAATGTAGCAAATATCGTGTCGATGAACTGAGGTGTACAACATGAGATCAGATCAAATCAGATAGATATGCAGGGAAATGTCTGGAAGGACTGGTAGGAGCCCTGTGACCAGGTAAGCCTGTAAAAGAGGCATTAGTGAAGCTGCCGCAGGCAAAGCACTTCACTGATCTAAATCGCTCCATTCTTCCTTATCAGCAGTGTGTGGGGAGCAATATTCAGGTAGCCCCCCACAGTCCCATTGCTAAAAGCCTTAATATCTGTGGACATCCGTGGCCACGGCCCAATCTGCCGCAGCGGTCGATTTGTTTCACGCACTGCCAGAAGTGCTTTGTAATTAGGCTGATATTGATGAGGCCTGATTCCAGCAGGTAATCACTGGCAGTTCAGCTTCTCTCCGCTCCTCAGCAAAACGTCTCTATTTATTACAGAGCTTTTGCTATCAATTAAAGGCCACTCCATGCACAGCTCTTTGATAATCAGCCGGATGATTTCCGTGGCTGTCGGAGGGCAGATATGAAATCTGGATAAGCGTTCTCCACGGATGCATTGTGTTACAACAATGCTGTGGGATTTTGCATTAGAAAGCCACTGCCTGACTGAGAGGTCTGTTTGCATTAAAAGTCCATTTTCTAAATAAGCTTGGCATTAAAAACAATGTAAATAAAATTTTGATTTCCTGAGAGCAAATTCTGCCAGTGTTATGTCATTTGTTTGTTTCTCCTGCATTCTTCCAATATAGGCTCAGTTAATTGTGTGTGCGCCTCACGCGTGTTTGGATCCCTGGGCCGTGCATCTTCCATTGGGTTACAATTCGTATTGTGTTTTTAAAGACAGGACACCATTTGGGCCTTGCTCATATCCTCCGGCTGCCTTTTCCAATCACTGCCTCTCTACCTTGCCTTTCCCCCACAGAAAAGCAGCCAATCAGTGCAGGTGCTAGTTCATATCGGGTAGGGGCACGGGGCGGGTTCAATGGCCCAGGGGCACGAAAGGAGGACTCGCACCCATGACAAAGAAACACACATGGATACTCACGTAATTCCGCTAATGCACAAGTGCTTGTTCAGGGGGAAAAAAGGAAATCTGCTGTTTTCCTTTCGATCTTTTGCCCACCCTCATTACTACCAAGCTGTTATATCTTAGTATCCATCAACAGTTCGGACAGCATTCACAAACTACGTCAATTCAATTGTATTGTTCCTTTCTAAAGTTAAACCAAATATTAAAATGCTTTTATCATTTACTTGTGTCATTCCAGTAACCAGAATTTATCACTTTTCAGCAAAAATATGTATTTCGGTCTGTTGAAGTGATGAATTTTGGAATCATTTAAATATAGAATCTCCATTTCAAATCCAATATGACTTTCTTTTATCCTCAGAACACAAATAAATATGTTTCGAAGAAAGCTGGTAACTGAATGGTAGGCATCCATTCACTTCTATTGTATAGAGTGGGTGCCGGTTCCCAACATTCATCAAAATATCTTTTCTAGTGTTCTGTGTTCACCTTAAATAATGTCCTTTTATTATTCATTCTTCCAAAATAACCACTCATTTTTGTAACAAATCTAACCGGGAATAAAATCTTTGGACACTTGCCATTTATTTTTGCACTGGTTTTAGGTAAAAAAAATAATCAGACAAGGTCTTAGCAAAAGGCGTGTACTGTTTGTAACCAGCCAGATATTTTAACATGACCTCTCATGAAGGGAACAAGATACAGAGGGCAAAATTCCAGAGGAAAAGCAGTTTTAAGCAGACTACTCCTATGATTGATTTGTCAGTCACAATGGCCAGGGCAAGCATTGTAAAAGCTTGAAGGTGAAAATGACATGTGCTGTGAGATGTGCTTATCCCATCATGAGCAAGTAAGTATATTAGAAAATCACAGCAAAATGTTATGGAAATTATGACTGGTATGAGCCAACATTCTGCCACTAAGGCCCATCTTTCTGTCGCTCGCTTAGTTTCCCGTTCTTCCTCTCATACTCTCCTCTTTGCCCTCTCATTCCCTGCCACCACTAACCCATTTTTTCTCATCCATGCAGGGTAAATCAATATTTCTTTTACCACATTTCAGCCTGTGGAATCTACCATTCATTTCTCGTTCTCTAGAACTGCACAGCTCTTTTGCCTTTCAAGAAACTTTCTTTTTGGAACGCGGCCACAAAATTCCTGGAAGAAAGGTGGACATTTATTAAGCTTTTGTAAAGACAACAAAAAACGTCTCCACATGAGTCCACCGAAGTAATGACGTAATGCACGGTACAGTTAAAGGTTAGTTTACCCAAAACTGAAAATCTTTCACCACTTATTTACCCTTTCACCCATTTGTGTCTGCATTTGTTTCATGGATAAGGATCAACATGAGTAAATTAGATTTTGCTTTTTGAGAAAGACCCCTTTATATATAAAGAATACAAAGAATAAAAAACAGTTACACTTTGTTGGTCCAAGACTAATAGTCTTGTAACATTTCATTTTCAAACACTCTAGTCAACTCCATCCAACTGCAAGTTATTATCTTTTGCTTTAAGTTTTTATGAAAAGCAGTTTGCATATAACTTATTTATGGAATTCTGAGAAAATGTAAACTGTACAAATAAAAAAAGTTACATTTCGACCAAACATTTTTACTATTATAACACATATTTCAACATTTAGTGGTTAATATACCCATGGGAGGCTTTGGGTTTAAATAACTTTTTATTTTTAGTGCATGATTATGTATTGTCAGGTAAAGACTATTTTCCATATATTCCCATAAAAATAACAATATAGTAAATATTTAATATTCTCAAAACAGATAGAAATCGTCCATTTGTAGGTTATTATTGCTTCATGTTTGTGCATTTTATTTTAATGAAATTCTACTGTTTGTCATCTCCTCATCATTTTGATTAAACTTTTAGATTTTCATATTCACGTTCAGAGGTGGGTAGTAACTAATTACATTTACTTTGTTACATTTCCTTGAGTAAATATTTGGGCTAACTAATACTATTAGACTATATTTAAAGATATGTACTTTAACTCTCACTCAAGTAAATTTTTGAACATTAACTTAGCTACATTAGATGGTGTTCCTCCGCTACTGACAAAATTGTAAGAAATATTAGATGTATATATAAAATCGTGCAAGCATGCATCGTGCTTAGAAAGATGATGGTTGAAGCAGAGGAAGATGTGTGCGAGTTATCGGGGCAGATCAGAAGTTCAGAAGTATCTAGTAACAAGCTACTTGAATCGTTTTCCATTGGATATTTTACTCGAGAACTCTTACTCGAGAAACTATTAAGATAGTTACTTTTATTCTTACTTGAGTACAGATTTTAGGTACCCTACCCACCTCTTTGCATGTTTATTTCCTTTTTCAAATAGAAAACTTGTGCATCAACTTATATTTTCCTGATGTTAAGTGAGGGTTTTGGTTAAAAAAACTCACATATTTCTGTGTTTTTGTGAACAAATACTTAATCTGAGTGTTTTTCATCCCCCTATAATACATTTACATTGACATTTATGCATTTGGCAGACGCTGTTCATTTGTGGACACACAATTACTATGCAGTTTCCAATTATCAATTCAGAGCAAACTGGTGAAGATGTCTTGCTCAAGGACACTTCAGTCATTGTCTGCAGACAGAGTTTCAAACCCTCAACCTTCCGCTAACAAATCCAACTCTCTAACCACTAGACCACGACTGACCATGACTGTCAGTTTGCTTTTCAGATTCTTAAGGTAACCAACTCCTGTAAAGAGTTGATGTCAGCCCCTGTGAAGACATAAGTCTTCACCAATTCTGAATCAACATGCACTACCACATGTTACAAACATTTTACCTGCATATTCTGCCGTATTTCTGATTAAAAACAGGGAATATATTTTGTCTTTACCATTCTAAAAGTACTAAATGCGTAAAACAGGCCATGCACGATTCTCGGCCCGATCCGTCAAATTGACATCATCGGACATGGATAGCAACTAGGGGTCAGAAGTGCATTGTCAGATTTTGAAAACTATGAGGTTACATGAATTTTAAAAGAGAACGGCCCGCACTGATGAGCCACTTTTAATAAACACTGCAATATTCCTTTTAAATTAAAATAGTCATTAATGTACTGACATTATGTTATTTTAAACTGTACGTTTTTGCAATTTGTACATGTCAAGATTAAACTCTTAACCGTAATAATGAAACACATTTTTCTATAAAGCTGCTAGGCAATATGCAAACCGTGTTTTGTGGAAAGATCAATTTAGGGATTAAATGTGATTTTAAGTCACTTTTAAGTGTTCATCTTTGACATGTAACATGCAAGCTAGTACTGAGTAAGGTCAGGCTTAGCATGTGATTTATGTGACGCTTGCTAACCCCCACGGTGAACTGGAGACCAGGGGTCGAGTCTATTTTTCTTGGCGAGCGCTTGTGGCTAAACCCGAGCGCAACCGTAGTTCATCATCGCGCCACATTAGCGCGCCAGAGCATTGACTAGCACAAACCAGGAGCGTGTTTCCCTTCACTTTGATTGATGTTCCCAAACCTTTCCTCCGTCTCCATCACGAGTGAAGACCCGGCCTTCATTAACCGCCGCGCTCACATACGTTCTCCGGGATAAATGTTAGCCTGTGGCTCTGCTCCTCCATCTCATTTGCTCTTACAGAGGCCGGTGTGAAGAAGATGGATTGTTTAGAATCAATAATAAAAAAAACATTAACAGAAAGTTTTTGGTATTAATTATCATACATTATAGTTTAAAATATTCTATCTACGTTTATGAAGAAAATGTGAAGAGAAACACAGCATTTAATTGCATTATTTTACAACATTTTTGGAGTGTTGAACTGACCTGACCTTGGCGCGCTTTTTTTACCGGATGTGACACACGCATCACTTCCGGTGCGGGGCAGACCAAACATGGCCGCCTCCTGTGCTAGAGGCGTGAGGTCGCTCTTATGGAAATACGAGACGTGCGGGAAAGGTTCATGTGCTTCGTTATCGAGGTCATGGCTGCAGGTAACACTTTTATTCATCTTTCTTTAGCGGAAGTGTTTGTGCAGTTTGTGTTTTGTATGCAACAGTAAACAATGTCCTCAAACATACAAGTCTAGCAATACAACAGTTGATAACATGTGTCAATCTCATTTGGCTGAATACAATGCTGCATGGCCTTGGTGCATCACTGGGAATGATGAGAATATGATGATGAAATGTGATGATTGTTTATTGGACATGTCTTTGATCAGTGTGCTCCTCTCTTCATGTTAGCTTCCGGTCAGACAGATCTGTGTGTCTGCTTCTGTATGGAGAAAGAATCTGGCAGCTGCAGGCCCAAGGAAATACACCGAAGATTTCATCAAGAAGCAAGTGGAGGAGTTCGAGATCGGGAAACGTCATCTGGCCAACATGATGGGTGAAGACCCCGAAACATTCACACAGGAGGATATTGATGTACGTCATCTTCTTATTCTAATCTTTGGTTCTGTTCATGTTCTTCTGGTGATCCACATGTTTATTTCCTGTTTATATTTATACTGGCACTGTGTTTAAAGTATGTGAGACATACATTCATCTTATCCACACTGTTAAATCATTCTGTGAGATAACTTTCTTTATGGTGGTCCGTACTGTCAAGTACGAAAGTCATAGTGAGTTCCCCTGAGAATAACAATTCTATCATTTTTTCACCTCTATGACTTTTTATTCCACACTGCATGAAGGAAGATATTTTGAAGAATGCGGGGAACCGGCACTGCTTTTAAAACTGTCTTCAGAATAGCATCTTTCTTGGTTCTGCGGAGTAAAGTCGTAAAGGTTTAATCATTTGGATCATGGACTGTAACTCTAACCGTACGTTCACACCGAACGCGGCGAGAGCGTCATGAGACGCTCTCCCGCCCTCCCTCCGCCGCTGGAGCAGAAAACTGCTCGACTTCGCCACTCTGACGCGCTGCTGTCTGCTCTTTTTTTTATTTTATTTAAAGGAGCCGCAAAGCTAAAATACAAACTAACAAACTATTAAAACAAACTATAAGTTAAATTATCATCATAAACTTAAACATTTTACACCAGCATCACTCTTTTGTGTGTTCTTGCACAAACACACACACAATAAAGAAACACGTCATAAACTCAAGATTTCAGGCATTTTGATTCAAACATCACTTTATTAATTCGTGTCCCTGTTTATGTTCATGTATAACTGAAAATATGAATATAATAAACAAGTAATAATGAATATCTCGTCTCCTCTGCATGGGAATTAATGTGATCAGAACTAAAGTTAACATGTCTGTGTTCTCTTAACTCTTCTGAAGAGGAGCGCTGCTGCTTCCTGATTCATTGCCGCTCTAGCATTTCATTAGCATAAAGTTAAACTGATTTTAACTCTCCCTTGACGCTCCTGCCGGACTCGCCGCGCCGCTCCTCGCCGCCTCTCGACGCCTCCCGCCGCCGACTTACATTGAAAATGAATGGCACCCAGACGCTCTGACGCTCTCGCCGCGTTCGGTGTGAACGCACAGTAAGAGATTTGTGGTTGTTTTTAACCTTTAGGTATAAAACTCTATTTTCTCAAGAGATTTTCTCTTTTTTTATTGCTGTATGGTTTGTAGCGATATCCACCACCCAAAATATACTCCAAGGCCTCCACTATTCGCGCCCAGGAAACACAAACCAATTGAAACTGCCAAATGCTGGTCAAATCTCAGATGCTGATTCCCACAACACACATATTATCATATGTGTGTTCAGCAAAATATTGTAGGTAATTTGCCGGGGAATTTTTAGTTTACAATTAATAAATGTGGCTGATTCGCACTGGATTAAACCACAGACAAACTCATGTCATTATTACTAATGAGTAGTGGCCGTAAGATGTTAGTATTCCTATGGGAATAGGGCTTTTGTGAACAGTGAGGTCAACCTGTTACTTGACCTTTAATATTTGATTCGTTCAAGAATAAAACGGATAAGAATGGTGTTTTAAATGAATTAATTTCCTGTTTTTGTAGAAACAGCTGGATATTTGTGTGGCTCATATGCTTTGGGTTTATTGCACATAGTCTATTAAGCTTAGACCATAAAGTAATGCAGGAGATGCGAAATAATGCTCATAAAAATGTTGTTCAGAATCTTTTTAAAATCAGGTTCTGGTTGGCCTCTCTGAATCTCTCCTTTTTTAAAGGTTTAAAAGAAAATATTTTTTAAACATATGCAGATAAAATAACTGGAAAAATAAAGTCACATATTTGGTAAGATAAAAGAAACCTCTGGCAGATGTCTGACAGTCATAAAAAAAATTGTAACAGAAATGTTCAAAATCGTGAGTCCTAAAACTTTTTCTGGTGAAAAAAAAGGAAACACAAGGTGTGCATAACCAGTTCTGAGAGTTCATCATGAGATGCGTTATGTGTTGGCAGATCAAACTGTTGTTTTTCTGTGTCCGGTACTGTTCTCTCTGCCAGACTGAGAAATGTTCATAATTGATTTATTCCACTCATTTGGTCCAATTTCTCGATTCTTAGCGTGATTCTCCGATCTCTGTCAGCATTAATGAATTGAGTCCTCAGAGTAAGTGTGGCTAAGAGGAGTTGACACGTACCGTCCCTCCGCCAGCTGATGGGTGGGTAAGGGGTGGAAAATGGCTGCGACTGCGGGGCACAGAGCAAGTACAAGATGGGGCGTCTGTGCCTGAGCTGGCACCAGCGTGTCTGCCAAGCGCTTCAGCCGACATGACGTTCCCGTGAATGCGCTGAAGGTGTGAAACAGCTGCACAGCAAGAGCTGCCAGGAGGAAGTAATTAATAAAGACTGCCAGCCTCACCTGCCTTCTCCCGCTGTCTTTCTTCTGCTCGCACACACACTTGTGTTGCACCCGTCAGGTGGGCTATGAACTTCACAGTGCTCATGCGTTGGAAATCAAACTGGATTTGGGAAGAAATGTGCTGAGTTTTTGACAATTCCAACTAAGTTTGAACCGTGTTTTTGGGAAAGCAAAATTTTCGACTTCATGGCATCATGCTGATAAGCTCAAATGTTTGGGATGCACAACATGAGCTTCATAAGCTTTATATTGAAATAAAGGCAATAATTTGGTTATGGTGGAGTTCACCAAGAGGATGTTCGTTGATTCGCACTTGGCATCTCTTTGTTTGTCAGTGTCATTGAGTTTTTGTTCTTCATAAAAACAAAACTACGTCTGTCTAAAAAAGTTGGATCGAAGGCCATTAGTCATTTGTTCTCCATTTTGTTTTTCTTATTTGGCAGAATAAATCATGATTTGTTTTCATTTCTTGGAAATTATCATCTTTAGTATTCTGGAAAACATATTTTGTCTTAAGTGGAAAAATGAAATAGGGCAAAACGTAAAAAAATTGGGTTAAATAAATAGATAAATAGTTTATGAAATGTTCCTTATTGTCAAAGAATCATTCAACCAACATTTTATTTAACTTTTTTGTTTTTTAATATCTATAGGACTCTATTTCTTGTGGAAGATAAAACAAGATTTTTAAGGACAATTAAAATCAATAGAATCCTATACAGCATTAAGAAAGTTATGGTTGAACTGTCCCTTTAAATCAAGGGTTTAAAACTGGCAATTGTTCATACTTTATAGACTAACATATGATATAGACAGTGAAAATGACTATGCATTATTAGTATTATATCAGAAACCTTAGTAAGCATAACGGTACAGAAAAATACTTATTTGGTCTTTTCAAGTTTTGCTTGAAAAAGGAATTGTTTGAAAATATCTTTGATCCCACTATATTTGAATTGAATTTATTCTACTACCACACATATTATGTAGTACATACGTTTTTACCAATTCATAGAAAGGTACTTGATAACAATCCATATATGCACGATTTCAGATGCAGCTTTACATTTACATTTATTCACTTGGCCGGTGCTTTTATCCAAAGAGAATAACAAGTATTGTGCAGTTGCCAATCATCACTGCAGAGCAAACAGGGATAAGGTGTCTTGCTCAAGGACACTTCAGTTATTGTCTGCTGGCACTGGGATTCAAAGCGCATCCTTCTGATAACAAATCCAACTCTCTAACCATCAATCTCTAACCACCAGACCACAGCTTACCCACCTCTTTAAAGTTCAAATCTCACCTGCTTGTAATTTTAAGACGTTTTTATTGTAAATTTATTTTGAAACCGTATAAAAGCCTGCACAGGTCAATGAGAGGCTATCAGGTAATGACTTTGGTTCAAGAAACCATGTCAAGCCTAGGTTGACATTAGGGAAGGCAGAAAAAATGCTTCAAAAACCTGTGTAATGAAAATAGATGGGATGTCAGATCTGATCAACCTGTACCGTTTTTTGACTGTACGGACCAGATTGTATTTATTAGCAGGTATGAACTTGTCACCCTGAAAGGTCGTACATGCAGTTTTGATGCGCCGGTTATATAGGGTCACGCAAAGCGAGTGGTCGGACGGCTCAAAATATTCACTGAAGTTGAAGGAGAGTGTGTAGGAAGTTTATCCCATATTGAGGCTGTGTGATGCTCGGGCATCAGAGGTTTCTGGAACACCATGACGAGGCTAAACCTCCCTGAGGGACTTGGGCCATATTGCTTTTCAAGGTATGAACAGGTGCGGCCTTCATCTGTTAAGCATCCTGCACCGTTCTGTCTGCTCTTCTTTTTGTTTCTCTTTATCTCACACGCATTATCTCACCCGCCGGCTCGGATGGGCCAACACATGGGTGTCTGTTCTCTTGGAGTGCATCTGCCATCGCCTCACCATTTTCTTTTATTTGCTTCATTCTGACCGGGTCAAATGAAAATTTTATTCACTGTTGTCCTCACAGTTGCAGTTGTATGGTTCTTTATTAGGATAAAATCTGAGAGAGAGAGACACTTAGTTGAACAACATAACATTTGTTGTTGGAGTATATATTAAGTGGTCTTTACTATATGACATGAACCCGATTCAATTTTTGGAATTGAAGATGATAAATAAGGATGGATATTATCTCAAAAGCTGTGAAATCATCAAAAATACATTTTATATATAGATTTTGTTTTCTTTTCTTTAGAGGAGCATTGCATATCTCTTTCCCTCTGGACTGTTTGAGAAGCGAGCAAGGCCCATCATGAAGGTAAGATTTGGCCTAGCTAAACTATTTTGTCTTACTTTATAAAAACGAATGCACGCACAAATGACCCCCTCTCTCTTTTTTTGCTTTAGCATCCAGATCAAATATTTCCAAAACAGACAGGTAAAGAACGAGCCTTCTCCCCGCTGTTTGACTCAAAAGAAGTGCTCGTGTTAACAGTTTAATTTTATCTTTTTTTAGCTGTGCAGTGGGATGCAGCTGGACGTCCTTTCCACTTTCTGTTCTACACAGGGAAACAGTCCTACTATTCCCTCCTGCATGTGAGTCTACACTCCTCTAAATGGTGATGTTATTTTTTTTAGTTGTTGCTTTGGCCGAAAGACATCTTGGAAGTCACACTTGGCATCAGATGCAATATCCCACTAAGGCAAAGCCTAATTTAGCGTAAGATTGTGGACGTTGTTTGTACTGACCTTGATTTCTGGGTTTAGATCTCCTTAAAATGCCGTCTGATCTAATAAAAAGTCAATTTTAGGCAAATGAAACGTACTAAATTAACAACACACACTAGTGGTCAAATGTTTTGGGACGCTTGAGTGAAATGTTTCTCATTATAAAAAAATGATCTGAAGGGGTATGCCTAAAAATATGAAATTTAATACTAAAATATTATTTAGAAAGCACACATCTTTTTTAAAGATTAGCCAAAGAAATAGATTAGCCAAAGTAGATGAGACCTCCTTAAAATTCTTTAAAATACTTTATAAAATAACAAGAAAACATTCTGGACAAATTTTAGTCAAAAAGTGACTATGCTAAAGATGATTAAATAAAACTTTTTTTTTGTTATAACACAATCTTCATAGTTCTCTTTGCTTTATTTCTTAATTTATTTTAAAGTTTATTGCTTTACTTAAATGTGGAAATATATAACTGCATAAGTGAACAAGTGTCCCAAAACTTTTGACTGGTGTTGTATAAAAGCAAGCACTTCCAGACATTGGCTTGATTGGTAAAGAAAAGTTAACTTTTTTTCTTTCTTACTTGTTTCATGACCAAAGCACTTCTAAGATTGTGGTCTTGGATAACAAGTTCTGTTGGAGGTCAGACAGTAACTTGGTTGCTTCTATTCCATGCAGTTTTAAATACCATCTGTTCTTCGTGTTGGTGAGATGGTTGTGTTCGAGTTTTGGCTTTTTGTAGTCTAGATGAAGTGAGTGTTGCAGACAAATGTGTGGGTGTGGGCACACCACAGAGAAGTGGGAAGGGGATAAAGATTGGATGGGCAAAGAAAAAGGTCTGTGGGTTGATGGGGGCTGCGACAGGGGGTCCCTGGTTCCCTGAAAATGGTAGGGATGGATAACTTGTGAATGCGTGTGTACACACATGCCTTTGTTATTTTTGTGCATTTGTGTGTAAGTCGTAGGGAATTAACCGTGACGGTGGGCCCGCGCGTTAACCATCTTTTTGTCTCCAATGCTAATTCTTTCCAAAGTTTGTTTGTTTTAAGCTTTTTTTTTCCTTCTCTACCATTCATCTCTGGACTTAACCTTGGGCTAACACGTCTCTGTGGTAGCAGTAAAGAGATTGTGTGTGAGTTGACTAATGTACCATTGTCCTCAGTTTGCCCAAGCCCCTCGTCCTCCCCTCTGCCCTGCAGTAGCTGGGACCCCCCGCTGCTAATTTAAATAGGTATGTCAAATCCGCCGACGTGCACCGGCTCCCTCATCCAGCTCCGATTCGCACGGAGGTGCTCGGGCGCCCAGAAACCCCGCAGCGTACAGAAATAATGTACAAGTCCTGTTACTGCAAAGGAGGATTTTTCTAAAACAAGAGAAAGAAAACTAGAAAAAAAATACACTTTCTGACACAAAGAAGAAAAATATGGGGTTTGTTCAGAATATTTCTTGATATAAGGGTGTTTAAGAGGGAGGGGCTCCTGTAATATACTATAACGTTTAAATATTTGTGATCCTGCCTGTCAAATTCAGTCTAGAGTTGGAAATTCAAAATCTGAGTTGATTGAATATAGTTTTTAGCCATTAACTTTGCTATTATATTAATATTTGACATAACCTTACTCAATCAATATTTAATATCACAATAATATTTTCAGAGTATGAACAAAAGAGTAAATAAAAAAAGGACTTTATGCGGGTTTTCATTGGCAAGGTCAAATTTCTTTTAAACCTAGCATTTAAAGTAATAGTTGACACAATAATACTGAAATTCTGTCATGACTCACTACTTCAGAAGAACAAACAGAAAATTGATTTTTAGATTTGTCTTTGATTTTGTGGCAGGGTATTAAAAGTTAATGTTGGTATTTGATCATCAACGTTCTTCAAAATATCTTCCATTGTGTAAATCTGTTTAAGAATGATATAAAAATCAATTCTTATTTTGTGTGAACTCTCGCACAAAATTAAAGTTTCATCACATCCTTGGTTAAGATGCTATTATTGCATAATAAATAATTGCATAAAATACATTTTTTATAGTACAGATATTTATCCATGACATATATTCCAATCATTTTAAGTGTTACACTGATCATCATGTAGGAGGGATGATATAACTCTCAGATGGCAATTTGGATGGTACCTGGTTATATAGATGTTGCACCTCTTTTAATAATAATAATAATAATAATCGGTTAAGATGTCTTTTTGACGCAGTTGTACATTGAGCAACAATTAAAAATAAATCCTGTTCCAGCAAGATGAATACAAATTCTAATTACGCAAACACAGTTAAGCATGCATGCACATTGTTAGTTGTGCTTGCTGTTTTTCTCAGCTGTAGCTCACTTTTTCACATAATGGCGTATAAATTATAGTATTATCAATGGAACCTAACACAAAAATCCTCGGGAGGAGCTAGGCCGCAAATTTAATTGTGGTTTGTTTGACTACAAGGAGCCCCGTCAAACCAAAAGGCAACATTCAAAGTTCACTTTAAAAAGCTCTCTTCCAACCTCAGATGGAGGAACCTCTCTCCCCTCCTGAAGGCATTTGAATTTCTCTGGATTCGTTATGGCACCGTGATCACGAACGTGTAACGCGCGTTCCCCCTCTTTCTTCTCCCTCCCCCCTTTCTTTTCTATTACTCCTCCTTTTTTGTGCTGTAAATTGGTTTTTGCCCGATGTTTGCTTTTTTGGCGAGTGCCGGTGGATTATACGCACTCTATCAGGACCGAATTAAACAAACAGCTGTGGGATAATTGAGGGGGAAATGAATTCTCGCACGGGCGCGAAGAAGGCACAGACGTGAGCTGCATGTCGGCGCCGGGTCCCACGTCAGACCCTTGCACCGCTGCTCTCTAACACCGCCACGCCTGATGGGCACTCGTGGGCGCGATGCCAATTTAGACAAGTGTGCCCGAGGATGCCATCCTGCTTCGCTTGGCAGGTTCTCCTGTCAGAAGTGTGTATGTGTTTGTGTTTAAGAAAGAAAGCAGGTCGTGTGTGCCTGTTTGTGTTCGTGAGAGGGAATGTAGGGGGTTAAGGCCCAAGTGCTACCCAATTCAATTTTCCCTACACACACGCACACACCCACACAATTAAATTCAGTTGGAGCTGAAAAGAGAAAGATGGAATCTGTTTTATAATGGTGACTCTCCTGTGGGTGTGTGTGAGTCGGGGGGATTTTTTAAATCCCTGCTTTTGCTTCACCGCATCTTTTATTTTGAGGGATTCCTTGAATATCTATAAAGAAAACTTAGCTTTTCTATGTATTCTTAAACATATTAGTCAAAAGGACCGTGTTTATGTTTTTGTTTCACTTTTGTGCCCTTTCTAGGATGTGTATGAGAAGATTTTGGCTATAGAGAGACATCAAGACAAGATGAGAAATAAGGGCATCTTCACAACAGATACCAAACAAATGTGAGGAATTTAAAACTGCAAGTAAAAATTTCTGCTTTTGCATAAAGTTCAATATTGTATTCATTCTGGGGTTTTGTCCATTTGGGTTTCTTTTCAGTTTTTTAACTGGGAGCAGGTGGCTGCTCAAAGAAGAAATGGAGGAGCTTCTGGTGGAAAATATGTCCGATCAAGATGTAAGACGCATTAAAACTTCTCCTTTTATCCAGTATGAACACAAGAGGGCGTTGTTTGAAAGTGATTGCTCTTTTTTGTGCAGTACATGCGGTTTGTCCAGATGATGGAGAGACTGTTGTCGATGCCCTATTGCTTTCTGGAAGAGGAGTTTATACAGAAGTTCCGCAAACAGCTGGAGGTTCAGTCCAGTAAACAAGAGATCGCTCCACTACAGTATGACTCGCAGGGAATCGCTTACAGCGTCGCTGATGGTACTACAGAAGATACTTACACACAGTCATCATACACATATACTGCTATTCAGTTAGTTGACTTAAATACCTAAAACTAACACCTTAACTGTAATACCTAAACTATATTATCTGTGAAGTTTACCCAAAATATGTAATTGCTTAGGTTAATCATAATTATTTTATTTAAACTTTCTATATTCTGAGTATGATTGGCATAATATTCGATTTGCTGGTTTCCACAAAATTTTGGAAATGGTAGTGAATGGAGAGAAACTTATTTTAGTTTTGGTGTCAGTTGTATTGGTATTTTGAGCAATTACAGTTATTGGTAAAAACATTTCATAACTATTAAAATGTGTGCTGATATCTGTGTGTCTCGACAGTATCTTTAGTCATTTTAGAATTTTTAAATGAATGTGTTTTTAAGTAGTTTGTTTTGGATTCTTTTACTTTTTGTTTGTAAAAAAAAATATGGGCGTTTTTTAGTTTAAATTATATTATTTAAATTAAAATGTTTAGAATGTTCTGGCTCACAGAAAGATAAACGTTTCCAAACTTAAATGTGAAGTCCATTAATCCTCAATAATAATTGCATTTCCAAATATTTACTATGCAAATGTTGTTTCATTTTTAGTTTTCAAAAACTATAATAATCTTTAAAAGTTCTACAAAATTCTGAAAACTTGATGCTGTATTAACTTTACATTCAAGTCAGTGTTCTTTAATAATCTTTAATCCAAAATATGGATTTACAACAGGAATGTTATAGCAGATTTTTAAAAGATATTTATTATTAAAATGCCATCTGAATTTCAATCTGAATTATTTCATTTTTGATCAACTAAATTGCAAATAAACATGTTGCAAAAATAAAATATGCAGATTTTTTATATGCAATGTTGCTTCATTTTGAGTATTTTTCTTTTGGGTAAACTATATTGCTATTACCTTTCAGTGCTTATAGTAAGATATTAAGCCTTTTCGTTATAATTTTCTCCCTACATATTCTTCTTCAAACATCCACTAATCTCTTTTTCCCACAGGCAGAAGGAAATCAGCCAAAGCCAGCGTCACCATAAGAGATAGCGGCTCTGGAAACATCACGATCAACGGCAAGAGCTACCTCCAGTATTTTTCTTTACTACAGGACAGGTGTGTGTTTGTGCCCCTACCATAGCTACTATACTCATAACTTTAGAATACTATTTGTATTTTCTGTACTTAGTATGGCCCAAATGAGACTCTAACCTTACAAACCTAAAAATGTTGAAAGCCAGCATTTATGCGGATAGGGTGTGTGGAGCATGTTTAAAAAGTTAATTACACAGATGAGTGAGTAAGAGAGTTGCCGCTGTCAGCGTGCCATCGGCAGCCGGCCCTTATCGCCCCGTCCTCTCCACACAAGCCTAATCGGAGCAGAAGGGGACTGTCAGCATTGTGGGCTGCCCCATGACACTTTTGCGTCGGATCCACAATAGTGTCCTCTCAAGGTGTCAGATTATCACTTTGTCTAAATATGTTGCTGTAGACCTCAATGGGGGATTTGCAGGCTTGTCATTCATGCCAGTTTACAAAGCTTGAATTTTCCAGCGGAGAGAAACGTGTTCTTAATTCTCTTCTGCAGGTTGCACGTCTTTTTTTATATTCGGCTCACCTCTATATTTTTTTCAGGGAGCAGCTGATGTTTCCTCTGCACTTTGTGGACATGCTGGCCAGGTTTGACATCGAGGGCAGCGTGGAAGGAAGCGGTCACTCATCTCAGGCCGGAGCTTTGAGATTGGCTATCTCAAGGGCCCTGCTTAGTTTTGTGTCTGTGGGAGAGGTGGAAAAAATGAGGCAAGGTAAGTGATGGTAGCCTCTTTCTCTATAGTGATTTAGAAACAAAGACTTTTATTTAAATAAAAAAATACGCAGGGTTAATGTGCATGGTTAATGTTACAAACGAGTTAAGAGAATACTGAAATTCTGTTCTCTTTTATAACTAGCTGGCCTGCTGACCGCTGACCCCAGAATCAAGGAAAGGAAAAAGCCCGGCCAGGAGGGAGCAAGAAAGAAGTTCACCTGGAAAAAGCGTTGATCGGAATCAGATTGATACGGCACAGCCGCCCTACATGAGCAAATGACATGAACTGTGGGATTATTTAAGGAAGCTTTTTCATTGTCACGCTCACATCTTATCTTACTAAATGAATATAAACCTGCCATTAGGTGATAAGAAAATTTGGAACACGAAAGGAAAAGTTTTTGTTGCTCTCACAGTCTTTTTCTGTGTATTGTGTTTATTTATGATGTAATAAGATTTGTCAAAATCTTTAAATAAAAGTTTTTTTCATAATTAAAGAAATGTACTTTGGTTCTTTTTACAAAAATTGCCCTAATTTGTCAGGCCAACCGTGAAAATTTAATTTTTTTAGTCACCACAAGAGGACGACAAAGGTTTACTGTAATGTTATTAAAATCTGATGGATTTTACAATATTCTGTAATGCATTTGTAACTATTTAATGAACACAATGAGTTGTTTGGTAATGCTGTCTATCAACTATTAGAACATCAATCATAGTTATGTTTAATTCCTATATTAAAGTTGTTGATAGAATACCCGACCAGTATTTATTCTCGTAGCACAACTGAAATTACATTTTCTGAAGTCTTACTGTATAGACACTGCATTGTATCTTTAATTGTTTGATAGTGTTAATCCATCTGATTTATCCAATTTGAATTGACAAAATTCTAAGATCTTCATTTTTGCAGTCAGCTTTACTCAAAATAATAAATGCGAATAAACAAAAAATATGAATTAATATAATACACGTTTTTAAATTATATTTTGTCATAAATTCCAGTTTAACAATTACAATATAATGCAGCATCATTATAGCATGAGAAACTGCTCAATTCTTTATCATTTTACATCAAATGCACAATAAAGAGCTTACATGATGTACTGTAGGCATAGTTTTGTTTATTAAAATGGACGTCTTTACATTCTGTACATTACACCCACACTGGCATTAATTTACAAAGCAACACACATTATTACAGTATGTACACAGTAGCATCTATGTGCATATATAAAATACTTGAGTGGATATAAAGAGAGCAATGTAGAGGACTTCCATTTACAAATGCACAAACTGAAAAAATGTCTTTCTATGGACAATAAATGGATGCAGAGAATTGCAATGTTTTTTGGGGAATCAGTAGTCTTTAAAGAGGGTTTTATTTTACAATATAGACATTATATGAATTTAAATGATAGTTCACCCAAAAATGAAAATTGCGTAATGTTGTCATTTTAAGCGTGTGATTTTCCTCTGCAGTACACAAAGAAATCTTTTTAAGTGAACCATCACTTTAAAGGCAATATTTGCTTTGTCATATTTTCTTGTGTATGTTAAAATATTTTACTAGATCATACATTTTACTGAAATTTCAATTGACCAGATAAACGTGGTACTGCTCCATAATCAGTCATGCCGATGTCATGGTAGTCTATGTAGGCAGTGTTTATTCTGTGCTTTTCTGTTCTCATTGACCTCTATCCACGTCTCAAGACGTCTCAAAAATATCACCATCCCGCTTTTTTAAGATCTACATACTTTTATCAAGTACAAGGTTACAGATTATTCTGAGGCAAGCCCATCACAATGTGCTACCTTGCTTTGAAGTTTAAAAAATGACGTTTAATGTCTTTTGATCCAAAAGTTAATCACAGCTTAGTATTCTTAAGACAAGTGACCCATGTCCTCATAACATGCATATGAGATGAAGCAAGCAAAATGCAAACAAATCTTTGAACACAGCCCGAGTCAATCAGTTGGTTTACTCGAGAACATCATTGCTACAGTTTACAGATTATATACGACAATAAAACAAATCAGCTTGTGTATTCAACTTCAATATCAAGTGAAATCAACTCTCTAGTTTATGAGAGGAGTGGATTTCGCAGATAGGGCTTTAGCCAGATTATAAGAACAGATGGAACATTGTGCATCTTTTTCTTTTTGCATCTAAATTGATCGAATGGATTGTGTGATAATTACAGTCGTATTCATAATATGGAAATAATACATTTAATTTCTCCCATTAAATATTCTAAACAAACAATGACAAGGATGCAAGCATTCAGGTTAGGCTATAACTGTTCACTTTGTGAGTCCAGAATAAGTAGCCTTAGTGTTTCTGGATGAAAATCAGAATCACCAACTATTAGAAAAATTCGTTCTTGGAAGAAATGGTATTTTTACAAACCATTGTTATCTTGTTACCATAGATACCACTTTATCCGCCCCAGGCTGAATTATTGTCAAGTGGATTTGCATTGTACATGTTAACAAAGCATTTATGCCCGTTTAAAAGCATTTAAAAGATTTTTACAAAGCCACTGAACCAGCCACCATAAGGCAATGAGACAAACACTAGCCAGAAAACAACATCAGTTTTTCCGAATGAAAAAACGTGAAGTATGATGTTCACTAGAACGCTTCATCACTCATTTTCATTGTCAGAGTTGTGAACACCCACATACGCAGTATGAACAGTAGAATAAATAGCTTTTTCGGACACACACACACGCACACACACGGGCACACACACACGGGCACACACACACGAGCACACACACACACGCACGCACACACACGCGCACACACACACACACTCACACGGGCACACACACACACGGGCACACACACACACGGGCACACACACACACGGGCACACACACACACGGGCACACACACACACGGGCACACACACACACACACACACACACGGGCACACACACACACACGGGCACACACACACACGGGCACACACACACACGGGCACACACACACACGGGCACACACACACACACGGGCACACACCCACCCACACACACACACACACACACACACACACACAGGTTTGGTAGCAGGTCCTCCACCTGCCCAGGCTTCAGAAAAGAACCCTGATGCATTCGGCCCTCTCGCCACATTTATGTGACATGGGTCCAATACCAGCGTTAGTTGCCTGACAGTACCCGTCGGCTTCATGTGTGGTTGCTGTGGTGGGCATTTTCCTGCTGGCGTTCTAAAGGTGAGGCCTGGACTTTCTTTGCGACACAGTGAATGTGAACTGGGGTTCCGCCAGGCAGGCAGGCACAGTCTGGCTCGCTGAAAGTATTGTGGCACAGCTTGCATCCCTTCTTTTCGGACACCACTATTGGGCCGCCTCGATACTTCATCTGTGTGAAATGAAAAATTGTCAATGAAATCTGTCATCGATTACTCACACACGTCATTTCAAACCTGTATGACTTACTTTCTATTGCAGAACACAAAGGAAGGTTTAGAGAATGTTGGTAACCAAACTATGCATTCGCAATGACACAAATCCAATGCAAAAAAGTTACAATAAATGCTATTAAATAGGTGCCAGTTACCAACATTCTTCAAAATATCTTCTTTTGTCTTTTAGTTTAAGGGGAATTTATACCAGCTCTAAAGACAGGGTCTAGGATTTTTGGTAGTCAACTTTAACATTCGAAAATGATCCAAACAACCCTCCCCTTAAATACATCCTCAGTCCCTTTCAGCTAATTTTGCTATCCATATCATGGCTGATAGGCGCAAGATTGTGTTTGGACACGGACCCGACTCAGTCTTCTAAAGCATTTTTGAAAAATCATAGACCCTGCCTTTAAGGGTGACGCTTAAACAATAGCATTTTAAGGCTTTAAAACAAATGTAGCATCAACCTACCCTGTCATGCTGAAGCTGGAGGTTTTCTGCATGGGCCAGTCCCACTGCAACCTGGGAGGTACACCGTGCGTGCACACTGGCCCTCACTGCCCCGCACAGAAAAGGGCGGAGCAGGGGTAAAGACCACTCCTCCGGAAGGAGTTTCAACACCTGGACAGCATCAAAGACGCCCGCGTGTCGGTTAAGCAAGTCAACAGCCGCTACCGTTTGTGGTCCTCCCGGTACATCAGGGTCCAGATAAACAGTCAGGAGTTGATGGAAAAGGTTTTGACAGTATTCCTGGTCTTGAGAACCAGAAGCCCAGGAGCAGTATTCCTCAGCTGCGGGTGAGTCTTTGAGCTGGTGCACTAGAATGTGCAAGGCTTTGTCATGTTCCTCCAATTTTCCATGTAGTGTAGCACGCTCCAGTAGTAGCAGATCGGAATCTTGAAGTTTATCTACAAGCATGGAGGCAACTCACAGATGACTAACATTATGTTAAAAATGCATCCACAATATACACTTTTAATAACAAATAACAGTAAGTATAAAGATAATAACAACCTCAGATTAAAAGACATAAAATACACCGTCCCAGATTTTGGTTGAGAGACTCTGTACTTACTAAGTAACAACCGGACTCTGTACAGATCGGACTCTTTAAGCAACTTTTGTAGCTTCAGTCGGGCAGCCCACAGTTGTTCCTCAGTGGTGGATTGTCTGGAGATCAGGCCGAGCACTCGGTCAGCATACAGTTCAGCTAGATGTGTGTGATACTTCTCATTCTGTAATAAGATTTCAGAAATAACAATTGAGTTGAGAAACATGTAAAGTCACAATTCTTATTCCTATCTAAAATATCCAGAAATAAGCTTTATTTTTAGGATTATGTGTGTGTCCTTGTTTACATATGTTAAATATGTATTCATACAAAATTTTATTAGTAATTTTTTTAATGAAAACCTGCATGCATAGTCTACCTTCATGTAGAGCTGCTTGTCCTTATAAGTTTGCTACTAAACAAAAAGTACTTTTCAATTGCATAGCATTGATCTTACCTGCAACCTCTTCTCCTGTACAAGGTGTTCCAGGTAAAGAACAAGGGCTTTATTGTGCTTCTGCACATACCCAATCACATCATCTGGGTTAAGCTGTCCTCTCTTCTCTTCACAGTCAGGCCTTTTGGTGAAGATCTGGACACCAATCTGTGAATCACACAAAACATTAAGTCTTGGACTTGTAGATCACGTATTCATTAGGATGAGCTTTAAGACACATACCTCTTGATCTTTTTGTAGTGCCCAGTCTGCATGTCGCCACACAAGGTCAAGGTTGGGACAGAAACTAAGAAAGTCCACAACATACTCAAAGAGATCTGGTCTGGTTGAGTCTTGGAGATCCCCTTTGACAATTTTAACCCACATCTATGAACACACAGAAAGGTTTTTAAAGAGATAGCTAAGCCTAAAATACAAAATCTGTCAGGAAATCTGTTTTAAACCCATATACATGTTTTTGTTTTGTTAAACAAAAAGAAAGATATTTGGAAGAATACTTTTACTAATACCAATTGCTCAATGGCCCATCTTTCATTGTCTGTTGGTACTGGGATTCGAACCAGCAACCATCTGCTAACAAGTTCAACTCTCTAACCACCAGACCACGACTGACCCCATATAATTTTTTGTTTTATTCCAGCAAACAAAAGTAACAAATTATTTTCGGAAATCAGAATAGCATGAAGTATGCATACACATCCATATAAGTGTTAATAACTGCGATCAGATGTACTGCATCACACATTATTTTAAAACTGAGCAACGTGTCTTTTATAGATTTCAACATGCCTAAGATTTTGAAGAATAAATGTATCAAAAATCACCTGTACCGCTGCAGAATCCTGACCATTGTAGTGATACAGAAGCCCAAGAGCAAAATACCTAAATGGAGAGAAACAATATTAAATCACGTACATCAAGTTCAAGTTCAAGTTCAAGTCTACTTTATTGTCAATTCTTCCACATGTACAGTACATACATACAGAGAATCGAAATTGCGTTACTCTCAGTCCCCCGGTGCATACACATAACACTAAGTAAATAGATAAAAGATAAAAAACTATCCCACTATACAATTATACAATTTTATGTAGAATCAACCATGCAATGTTAAGTTATTGTCCAATGACTAACACTGACAGGTATTTTAAACTGCTTAAATGTGTCTGCTGCCATGGCAATTTCTGATTCAGCAGTGATAAAACCATATGGTATAGAGTTCAAATAATTTAACTGATTGTTATTCAGCAATCTCTTAGCATTTTATCCATGCTTGAATTTGCTGGAGCTAAACTAATGTTTAAAGAACAAACCCAGATGGAATCACTTTTCAAGGGGCTAGCCATAAACATATGAAAGAGAGTACCCACTTGTGATGTTTCTCCAGCCAGGGAGCGCAGTCTGCCAGAAGGCAAGCGTTTTCAGAGGCCAACAAGTCCAGTAGACTCTCGTGGCCGGTTTCTGCATAGAGTTTTAGAAGCGCCGTGTCCACATCTTCTCTGAAACCGTTAGCACCGTCAGCGCTGCGCACCTCATGCAAGTAGCTGATGAGGAAGCGTTTGAAGCACTGAACTTTCTCCTTGTCCCCCTGCGTCAGGTGGTTTAAATCGGCAAATTCGTGAAGCGGAGGATGGCACCGCGTGAAAGCAGAAGAGGCGGGCAGGAGCAGAGGATACAGGGAGATGAGTTCTCGTACATCCAGCTGTCCCTTTCTGAGATGGACAAATATACAAAAAATGTAATTAATTTTTAATAACACCACACTAATTATTAATGGAACGTTCAACAAAAACTGAAAACTATGTCTTTTACAGAGTCTGTCGTCATTTCAAACCTGTATGGCTTTTGGGTGCAGAACAAAAAATAAGATATTCTGAAGAATCAATGCAAGTAAATGAGTAACGCACTAGTTCGGATATCAACATTTTTCAAAATATCTTCTTTTGCGTTCTGCAGAATTAAGTCAGTCATACGCAAGAAATTGTATGATTCCAACATTATCGCTTTACAAAGATGTCATTTTACCCAAGGTACATAAAAATTGTGCTAAATGCATCATTGCAGATATTAATGACAGTCCCTTATTCAGCAATTAGTTTCTGTTCTCCATCCAGATTAGCATATAGCTATTAGGGTCGCATGCACCAAGGGAGCGTCAGCGATTAGCAAACGACTTAATTAACTCCATTCAGTCATCCTCGGAAACATCTGGGCCCAAGTGACACTTCACAATGTTAATTACAGGACAAAGCTGTGCACGTCACCTAAAATGTTCTTTTGCTTCTAAAAACTTAAGCTGGCCAAACTGGATGAATCCCGCTTGCTGGAGAATTCTTTTGTGCAATATCTAGAGAAAAAGAGAGATGGGAAAAACATTGACAAAAACAATCTTGCCAGTTTATTTTCTGCCACTGTGTAAATGGTTTCAGGTACCTGATACTTTTCTTTGGGAATGTTTCTCTGTGCGGCCTCTGTGAGAGTCAACGCCTCCTCGACTCGATGGCTGACCAGCAGGTCTTGGATCTGACGCTCCAGAGGTAGAGGAACTAATATATACACTGCCTTTGTAGAGGCCAATACAACCTTACCTGAATGAAAAACAAATGTAATTAATAATCTTACTCCAAAAAGAACATAAGGAATGGGGCACAAACACGCATACATTTATGAAATTCATTTTAGATGAATATAAAAATAATATGCTTCTTTTTCATTTTATAATATAATTCAACTAGATCCCTTTGTTTCACTTTATTATTTGAATGCGTTGATCAAACCCATTTATGACACAGTGACAAACTTGATCTAGGCTTGAGTATAAACCATTACTTCTTGTTATCCTTAATATATTGTATTCTCTCCTGACTTGCTGTATTAAACCTGAATGAATCCATTGGTCCTCAAGCATTTAAGTATATCAAGACTTGACAGTCTTGCTAATTTGTATGGAAAATTACATCAGCAAAAATCAATACTTGTGAACGCTATACTGCAGGACCAGCATCAAAAAGGAAAAAGCACCTAAAACACTGTTTCTATATTAATGTCTGTGTTATTTACATTCAATACCATATAATACCCCCTGTGGACAAAATCAAGTTATTAATGTTATTTATATGTTTATGTAATGTTTTAAGAAGCTTGAAGACAAACGTGCCAATTAAACAGTAACATAACATTGTCCTTGGAACAACATTTCAGCATGTTCTGTTGCTGTTGTAAAGCAGAAAGTGAACAAGTAACAACAAAAGTTATTGGTTAAAGATAAGAAAAGAAAAGAAGTTAACTCTTAATTTTACAAACAAGTGATCATTTGTTTTAATTTGGGGCGATGGGAACCAATGCTTTGCTTGGACTGCTAATGAAAACTTGATTGTTCCAATTGACATGTCTATAACATAATTCCACTTGATTTATTTTTTATAATTTTGACAAGTTTACAATCACTGTAACAACCGTGAAAAAATATGTAGGCATTAAAAACACAAGTGTTCCAAAATGTACAATTTAACCTGTATTGTAGATTTGACGCCTATACTTGCTGTTTCAATTTGTTTTAAAGCATGACCATTACTTTCACAATGAAAAATTAAAAAAGGTTTTGGATGGTTACAGTTTAGTTAAAAATGAGTTTAAAAGCAATGTACTGACTCCAAACCTGTTGTTTAAGGTGACTCTAACCTTCAAAATCTTGCAGTAGGTGTCCATCTCTGAAAGGCAGCGTCTGTTTTAGCTGCTGATCCAACATGCTGTGTACGGTCACAAAACCTTCGTCCAATGCGACCACATATGGGAAGCACACAGCAGCTGCAATCACGTTCTCTGACCAGCTCACCGGTGCACGTTGAGATATGCCTTCGGCATTAGCAAACATCCCTGAAACATGAAGATACAGTAAGAGAAGTGATGCATCATGAATAATCACCATGGCGATGGTCAGAGACAAAAAGAACATCTTAAGGTAGATGCTGCTGAAGTTATACCATATACAAATAATGGACATATTTGCTGTAGAAAATGATTTGTCGGGCTCACTTTTATGTCATTTGTAGCCAGTATGAGTTAGTTCTATAGATGTAAAAAAGATATTTTGAAGAAGGATTTGAAGAATTACAGGTAACCTAAAAGCATTGGCACCTAGGGCTTAGATCTTCCAAAAAAAGCACACTTTTTAAAACAAAGAATCATGATTTACAATCTGAATCTCACTGTGCAACAGAAGTTAAAACCAGCCTGGTCTCACAGAATCCCGTGTAATGGCCACGGACCCTTAAGTCAGAATTTACGGTGGCATCACCGAATCGCCGGAAATTCCATGATTCAATGATGACAGGCATCAGCCATGGTCATTACACGGGATTCTGGAAAACCGGTTGGCAGAACCCAAGTCTCCACGTAAAACTTTGCAATGTGAATTGTATGAATGGGCAAATAACTGCCACACTACTGATGTGAAGTCTCTTTTGTCACAAACTCATCATCAGCATCGGCAAAGCTGCTAAATTAGGGATTTGATTTCAAACACCTCACACATAGAAACAATCAATGGATGCCAGATCCCAACATTCTACAAAACCTCTTCCATTGTGTTTTGCGTCAATCAGGTTTAAAATGACAATAAGTTGAGCCATCATTATAAAATCGAGTTCTTGAAAGACCGACAGGCAAGCGCACTTATTGATCCGTCTTGGGTCATTAAACTTACCAAGCCCCCCTGGGGCAGCCAGGAGAAACTCTTCCCGGCCAATCCTCTTTACGATGGGTTTCCGTTCTTCGCAGTCGAATGGAAAAAGATCCTGAGATGCTCCCGTGCTGTAGTTCAGAATCATATATTGTGTGGAAAGAGCCAGGCAGATAAAGTAGCCGTCCAGACTCAGAGCGCAGGGCTGCTCGGGCGTGCTTACTTCCTTTAACATCTGCACCCGGTCCTCGTGGACCAAACAGATCTGCACGGCCCGCTTGCGTGCCGACACCACCGCCATTTCCACGCAGAAGGGATCTCCTGTAACCGGATTCTCATTAATACAAAAGCCAATCACGCCTTTCAGTTTATTGCCTCCGGTGGGCACGGGTTCAAGGGTAACCATGTCCACAACGGTGATGGTGGAATCACAAAGAACGATGAGACGTTCTAAAGCAGAGGCCGCCTTTAGCTCCACCACTGGCTTTTTTAAACCCAAGAACTTATGGAGGAGCTTCTGGGAGCTGTATGCCAGTGTTCCCTTTGCCGTGGTGTGCTCCTCAAGCAGGAAGTGATGTATAAAGCAGTCGTTGGTGCCCAGATACAGGTGTTTACCGCAGCATTCTATGCATTCGATGTTAATTCGCACCTTGTCGCCCATCACCTGTTCCCGCTCCACGGCGGGAACAAGCTCAAAAGCTTTCACGCTCATGGTGCTGCCCACATCTATAAGAAAACAGAAGAACAAAAAGCAAGCGGACGGTTAGAACGAGATCATGGAGAGATTTGCAAACATACTTTGGTGTTATGTTGTAATATAGGAATGTACGTCTTTAATGACAGAAGAAGCAGCATTCTGATGTTCAAGCTCAAATTTACTTTATCTTCTTGATGTTGACTCCTATGATATTTGTTTAAAAAGTAAATGTTATACTTTGCAGAGGACACATTAGCAAAACAATAAGAGCTAGCAGCAACATCAGCACTTTCATTCACAGCCATGGAAACATCCCATTATGAACACTCATATGACCGTCAGTGCTGCGGTTACCGGTGACTATGGGGTGTAAGGTTGAGTCCCATTATTTAAGTAGTGGTCAGTTCTCCAGGCTTTATGACACAAGCTCTGTGTCTGTAGCTGTGTCGGTAGCTGTGTCTGTGTGTCTGTAGCTGTGTGTCGGTAGCTGTGTGTCCGTAGCTGTGTGTCCGTAGCTGTGTGTCCGTAGCTGTGTGTCCGTAGGTCTGTAATTGTGTGTCTGTAGCTGTGTGTCTGTAGCTGTGTGTCTGTAGCTGTGTGTCTGTAGCTGTGTGTCTGTAGCTGTGTGTCTGTAGCTCTGTGTTTCTGTGTGCCTGTAGCTGTGTGGCTGTAGCTGTGTGGCTGTAGCTGTGTGTCTGTAGCTGTGTGTCTGTAGCTGTGTCTGTCTATGTGGCTGTAGCTGTGTGTCTGTAGCTGTGTGTCTGTAGCTATGTGTCTGTGTGTCTGTAGCTGTGTGGCTGTAGCTGTGTGGCTGTAGCTGTGTGGCTGTAATTGTGTGTCTGTAGCTGTGTGTCTGTAGCTATGTGTCTGTGTGTCTGTAGCTGTGTGGCTGTAGCCGTGAGTCTGTATGGCTGTTGCTGTGTGTCTGTAGCTGTGTGTCTGTAGCTGTGTGGCTGTATCTGTGTGTATGTAGCTGTGTGGCTGTATCTATGTGTCTGTAGCTGTGTGTCTGTGTGTCTGTATCTGTGTGTCTGTAGCTGTGTCTGTAGCTGTGTGTCTGTATCTGTGTGTCTGTATCTGTGTGTCTGTATCTGTGTGTCTGTGTCTGTGTGTCTGTGTTGCGGGCGCCTGTCATACCCCAGCCGCGGTCCGCGCGGTTCTGATTGGAGAGTCGGTGACGGTTTCACGGCCCGTCCGTCTCATTCATGCAGCCCACTCCACCTCTCTCCAGCCCCCCATGTCTCAGCGGTAGCGCTTCCTGTTTCTCCGCAGAACTGCATCCGGTCACGTGATGAGGGCGGGATCAAGCGTAAAGGCATTTTGGGGAAGAGTGAGGGGAAGTGACGTCATATATCTGTAATAAAAAATGTAGTAAGTAATGTAAATAAATGATCGCAAGCGTATTACAGAAATTATATGAATTATACGCGCATTTTTATCAAACTTTATTTGGAAGTATTTATAACAAGGAACCTGTTTTCTTTTATATGTTAAATTTTTATTATATTTTTAATTTTTTAAATATAAATGATATAAATGATATAATATAAATGATGACAGCTGTATTTTACATAATGAATAAATTCTCATTTATACTAATTGTTTTGAACACTTTTGTGTTGACAAGTAAATTCTTTTTAATTTATTAAAAACAATCGTGCATTTAAACTTTGGTTGTGTTGTATTTCTATTTTAACACAACTGTATATATTAAGGTAAATAAATATGTTTATCTGAAGCACCATTTCTGTTTATTTCAATGCTGAAAGAAAAAACACTTATTTTATTAATTCACTAGTCATGCTTTTATTTTGACATGATTCAAGAATGACACCACACAGATTTAAGTCGTTCCGGAAGTGAACATGCGGATTATTTTACTGATCTAACAAGAGAAATGTTGAGCCCAGCTTAACTTTTAGCTGTCCTGAAATATTCACTCAGTTATGTTGAAAAATTGCAAATTGTTTTTGGGTTTTCATGAGCATAACAAAGATTTATTTTTATTTTAGCTATATTTTATATTCATGAACGCAAACACACCAACCATAAACCATTTTAACCAGTTTTCATGAAAAAACGATTTTCATTAAAAGTTCCAAAAAGCTATAAAGATCTGTAAACCATTTAATAATATAATATTAATTTTTGATTTATTTGATTTATTATTTTATTGTGATCTACATGTTCATTCATACGTTATAATTTTTGAAGCCCCATTCAGTTATTTTCTTATGTAAGATTTCCAAAAGTCAAAACAAAAATGGTTTAATATATATTATATATATTTATTTATAGCATAATGTTGAAAAGAGTGAATATTCTCAAAGCTTGTAGAATCTTTTGCTTTAAAGAAAATGTAAATGAATCAATTTACAATTCAATTACTTTCTAAAGGAAATAAAAACATTTTTTTTCTAAAATGTACTTTTGTGTTTAGGAAATTGTACTAACAGAAGGATCAGGTTCAATATATAAATACAGAAGTCATTACGGTTGAGTCTGTAAAACACAGAAATGTACATTTTTCCAACACAAAATACAATTATTATAGACATTCTCAACGATAAAATCACAGACATTTCCCAAAAACACATTTAACATTTATGCAGTACTGAAATAAGTGAATAACAGTTTCTGGGGTTTACAAGAACACTAAGTGTCTATATCAAACTTGACGAGGGTAGTTTGTTGAAGTTTAATGACACTTCTTTAATTTTGTTAATGGATTAATTAGTGATATTATTTGGGAAAATGTTTGGCTAATCCTAATATCAATTATGTATCGGTCCCAGACTGAATGAATATTCATAATATTTAATGAATTAACGATCTGATTTGTGTGTTACAGTCCACGACGACCAATCAGATCCAGTGTCCGCCCTTCACCCTCTCTGATTGGTTTAGAGCACGTGATATGTATAATGTGTTTGTTTTTTAATTTAAACGGACTTTTTTTAATTTAAACTGTCCGCACCAATGAGAAATTACGTCAAACCAGCGCTGCTCTCGCTGTAAATTGTTAACATTCGCTCATTAATTAATTAACTCATTAATTAAACTGACTGAGTTCAGCTGGAACACGTGAGCAGACATCACAGACGGTCATCATTACGCCATATGAGAATGTTGTTAGGATAAAGAGGGATTTGATGGTAAATTAAAAGTAAAAAACATGTGGAAATGTTCCATAGTGTCTTTAAAATGTTTTAGATGGAGAGCTGTTGATAATTTTGAACATGTGAATTTCCCGCCCAGGATCACGTTTCACTCCTGGACCAACAAGTTGATTGGATGGGAAAATCTTCATTAAGAGTCCTCATTACACTGACAAGGTAATGTTTCAAATGTTAAACTTTATTTTATATTTAATATATGTGCGTTTAAGTTATGTGCACAACACACATATGTGGAGACGCACAAAGTTTCACACTTTTGATTACTCTGAAATTTTCCCAACTACATCAAAGTTGTACAACTCTAATTCTAGAAAAGTTGAGATATTAGAATAGAATATAAATGTTTCTGATAAGCCCATTTAATGTTATCTATATTCTATTGTGAAAATCTCATCTGATTTGAAAGTCTTTGTAATTTTATTTGATGTATGATATTGTGGTTGTTGTGGTACTTCTTTTAAAATGTTGTGTTTTTATAATATGAGTTTGCATGAATGAGAATTAAATCTAAAGTGTTTGTTTATTCCATTTTATTAGATGATAACAGCTCTGTTCCCATCAGTCCCTGATATCTACATGACCTTCACCGTCTCTTCGTTCTGATTCATTTTTGATCAACTAATCCATTTAAGGCAAGTACCCATATAGTAATTTTTATTCAAAAGATGTCAATATGCTGTTTAAATGATTTATAAATGATTTCACAAAGTAACACTTGAGTCAGGTTAATTGTTGTATATCTGTATAACTCTATAAAACTGAGTGTTTGGCTTTACTCAAGTGATTAGGGAACTTTAAAATGAGGATATGCAATGAACGACATGTCCAGGATTTGCCTGTGCGACACAATATTAACTAAAGTGTTACCACCCCTGCTTGATAAAACTTCTTCATTATAAGATCTTCTTTCTAAAATTTAAATTAGAAAGTGGATGGTCATGCTGCGGCACCCGGGGAGCAGTGGGGGGGGGCAGGGCCTTGCTCAGGGGACTCACCTCTTACATGGTATTCATGCTGGTTTCGAGTCTCGAACCAGCATCCTTCGGATCACGAGTCCAAGACTGGAACCACCAGGCCACGACTGCCCAACAAAGTGGTTTGTCCCTAGGTATTGTTATATTCTAGAAATTGTGTCAGGTGTATAAACTGCTCATATGGATCCTTCCGAGAACAGGTTTGAATTAGGTCACAGCATTCTTTTCAAGATGACGGAAGAGACGATAGCATTAAACTTATCTCATTCAATTACGTTATTCATTATTCAGTGCTAGGTCAAATACCTTCAGTTAAGCCATCTATGTACCAGACCCTTTCGTTTATACCATGACAAACAGCAGCATTCATAATGGGTATGTTGTGGCTGGCGGGCCATGGCACCAGCAGTTTTTGAAGTACTTGGGGCAGGGGTAGATCCTTATGCCTGCAGAAAACAGATCAGCATGCACAATGTCATGTCTAAGATCCGAAACCTCTTGTTACTTCGTTTGGAAAGATTTTTTTTCATACAGGGTTTATCAGGAGGTTTTGGGGTTTGATGTCCCTGTGCAACACCCCTTGTCTGCAGCCAAACTCAGCAGATTTGGCCGCTAACCTTAAGATACTTTGAGCTCTGAACTCTTGGTATAAAGTAATCGTTCACATCCGTATAGGGAAAAGGATGATCCAAATCCATGCCAAAGTGGTTCAGATAATCCTTGGATTTTCATCGAAGCATGTTCTCCCTTCCTTTAACCTGCCTTGTACTGCGAGTACTCGATCTCTTTAAGGGATAAAAAATGCTAAGTGTTATGCATAATATACAGACTAAAAACGTTATTGCCCAGTCAGAATCAAGGACTTTCCAGAAACTATATATTATAACTATAATTTTAAATTGGAATTAAGTTTGAATTATTTCAATTCACTTACCCTGAATGTGCTTGATTAAATTATCCTGTAATAGCATTGTTTTCAAGTCGTCTGTATCTTCATGAAGACTGGCTTGAATCAGGTTAAAGCATTCGGTTCCGCAAGACAGAATATACTATTACATTAAACTCTGAGTTTATACTTCACTACTGCTTCTGTTCCTTCATTCATAATCTTATCCTTTTTTTTTTGTTTTCCATTATTCAGAACCACAGTTGTTAAGATGAAGAACACGCCTTCAGTCAAGCCATCTTTTCTCTGTGTGCTCCTGTTGATCTGGAAAAGATTAGGAAGAAGGGGAAATCTCACGCACACTGTTACGAACGGCAGCACCCAGAGCAAGTACACTGTCGCTGGCTTTGCATGGTACTGTTCCTATTTAATGTATCTCGAGGGCAACAGTACGTCAATACGACTAAAGAAAATAGAATGTATGATGTCATAAAAGCGAGCAAGAAAAAGAGAGTAATGCAATATACTCAAACTCTTTGTAAGCTGATTCCTTAAGAAGGTCCACACATGAAGATCAATTTGACCTCTAGTGTGTCCGGGTTAATCAGGAGGTTTTCCCAATTTTATATTCCTATGGAAAACCCCCCGTCTGCAGCACATTTCTGCCCCTTCAGTAGCTTGCCCCTTGATGAACTGTGCATTGTTCCCTGTAACTGGGCCTCCCATTTTATTCCTTGATTTAGACGGTCAATGCAGGGAGGAGGATGCTCCAGGACCATGATGTAGTGGTTCGGGAGGTTCTGCCAGTCCAGAAACGGAATGATAACAGGAACACATTCTCCCTGACAGGCAAGCATGTGTAGACCGACCTCCAGTAGAAGCAGATCACGAGAATCTTTTTTGAACAGATGGAAGATGCTTAAAGATTTGGCTCAGTTGCAAACAAATATGGTGCTTCTTATTTTATATTTATTAACATAAGCTGCTTGCAGTGTTTATGTAATCTGTCCTTATTTCGCTGTTCTTCTTGAAAACTTTTACTGCCACCTTCAAGCCGTCATGTGCTTGGGTTCCTTCAAAGACGGCTCCAAAACCACCTTGACCCATCTTTGTGCCGATCTCATACTGGTAGCAGTTGAAATCGATGAGAAATGCAGAAGACCAAACATAAGCAAGGCTGTGAAGTTGTGCCCTGGTGGTAAGCGTGTGAGACACGTTACCACAAGGTACATCCATTCTTGATACCACCGGGAATTGTAGGTGGGGGGTTATAAAAATGTAAAAGTGTAAATGTATGCTATTGACAAACAAACTTTCCAAAAGGAATCCATACCTTCCCCTGGATAAAATCACAGCATTCTATTGAGCAAGACTGAGACGATTATTACATTTAACTGAGTTTGTAATTTAAATCTGCTTTCATTCATCATCGTATTCAGTTCTTCTATCAAAGCACTCCCTCATCAGGTAGAACTACAATTATTCAGATAAAAATCTTGCCCTCAATCAAGCTGTCTTTGCTCCAGAACATTTCATTGAGAGTACTGGTCATTGCAGTTTGGAAATATCACACAACATGGCAAACAACAGTGTCCCAAGGGAGTAAACAGGTTTTTGCGTGCAGTAGTACTCGCCAGTTTTGAAAAATTCCTGACAGCCGTAGTCTCTTATGTCTGGAGGAGACAGAGTTCATATGATTTTACTGTTTAAATTTATCACAGTATATTTGTGGCCTTGTCCACTGAGCCTAGCCCTGAATCTAAATGCTGTCATTTTACTTATGAAAATGTTAAGGATGTGCTTGAATTAATGGAACACGCCTTTTTAGGTTTACATTTGAAGTAAATCGCACCCAAAGTCGATCAGTTTGATGTTCATGTGGTCTGTTGTTACAAGGAGGTTCTGCATTGTGAAATCACTGGGGTACACCCTCTGTTGACAGCAAATGTATATAGCCATGTTTGCCTGCAACATGATATCTTTGGCCAAATCCTCATTGAGTGTGGCAAATTTAGACTTGAACTTAAATTGAACTCCACCATGAGTGACTACCAGTGAACTTTGTTTAATCAATTCAAGGACATCCATGGCTAAAGTTTCATGACTCTTATAGAATTGAAGCAAACTCACACAATGTTTAACACATTGTCAAAAGAGCGTATATGAAGACCATTCATTTTCGCTGTTTGTCCAGTGCGAAAAAAAGTGTAAGACAACAACAAGGACAAAACAAAGTTATTCCAACCTCTTTAATCCGATTATTCTGAGGTGTTAGGCAAGTCTAAGTGTGGGATTGTGCCAAAGACCTTCTGCCCACTATGTGTACTCCTAAGAGCAAGATGTACCTTCTTTCACACCCTGGGAGCCAGGGTATTGAAAAATACATTGAAGCCCTTGACTCGGGTTACATTTGATTATCCACATCGCCTCCTGCAGCCGGATTTCCTTCATGTAGAAGGTTGGAGGACTTCGTCCCTGTATTGTTTATCGCGTCTAAATGTCACTCAAGTATTGTTCCCCTTTACTTTTAGTCCCATCAGCTCTTGAACAATTGTTATATGCCCTAAACTTGTCTTGAGATGTGCCTATAACCTGATTCAAATTCACGCAGGGGATGAGTGGAAAAACAGTCTTCCCAACAACCAGATTAGGAATTTTAGTATTTGGTGACGCCATATGGACTCTCTAAAACACCTGCAATCTTACAATGATTTATTAATGAGATCTGCTGAATTGAAGCCCCATGGCCATCATTAATGACATCCTCATCTTCTATCCAACAATTCATCCTAAGTGTCAGAACAGTTCTGTTACCTTTACAACAACATCAACATTATGCCAAGTTGGAGAAGTGTGAGTTCCATATTTCTAAGACATAATTTCTTGGATTTAAATTGATAAGTAGTCACTGGATGTCCCCTTTCTAAGACAATAAAGGAGTTCAGGGGATTATTGAGATTCTGCCATTAACTACTTGATAAAAGAAATGACCTTCAAGACTCAACGGATTTCAATGCATCTGAATTCCACTTAAGACCAGTTTCACCACAGCATCAGTCTTGAAGTAACTTAACCCCCGATCTACTCTTTGTGCAATGGAAGTTGTCTGGAAGATGTCTCAACTTTTGGCATTGGTGCTCTACTCTCGGAAAACCATGGCCCAACAGTTTACCTGTTTTAAGTCATTTCGGATCACAAGAATCTAGAATAAATCATGATCGCTCAACGAATAAGCCCCATGCAAGCTCACGTCATTGTTCTTCACACGTTAAAACTTGAGTTGCTTACCAGCCTGTCACCAAAAACCACAAAGCAGACACTTCATTACGAAGACATGACCCTGAACAACCCGAATACTAGGGGTTATTATCGATCAAATAAGCTGGGACTTCATAGAGAAGTTCCAAAAAGCTAACAAATTGATCTTTCAACTCGCCTCTATCATCTTCCCATCTTTTGCGGCTTTCTCTGTGGCGTGCTGGTCATGTATTCTCCTCATGATAGTTCACCTTGCAGGTAGTTTGTAAGAGGTCACCTGTGGCCGCCTGGAGAACAAGCTCGAGCCCATCATCTTCAACCACGCTTATTGGCCGACAGCTGGTGGCAATCCACTGAGCAAGGAGATTAGTTAGCTGGCCTGATAGAACTGTGCTGACGGGCCTACCTTGGTTATACTCAAACATAGTAGTTTGACGACAACTCTTCCCCTGCACTACATCAGTGCCCGGCATTTTCCGCATTAAGCTAAGAGATGCTTTGCATTTAGGTGGTACTTGAGACTGGAAGAACTCCTACCGTAAATTTATTCTGCATTGCACAAGATGCAAACAACCTTTGACTTGTGGAGGTTTTCATTTGGAAGCTTCTTAAAAATAAATGTTCTCTGAAGCAAACCCAGCGGCTTCACAGTTGCATCCATTTGAGCAGGTCACGTGTGATGAGGTCATTTCACAGTAGGCATACACACAGGTCAAAAGACTCGTTCTCGCCTCCACCTTTGTAATTCGTATACATCCAAGCCTAAAGATCAAAGTTGAAAGTCATCATAGCTTGTGTAGTATAGACGCAGCTCTCAACACAACGTGGGGAGAATAGATTAACGGCAATGTTTTTTTTTTGTTTTTTTTTTCGTGATAAGAGTTTTACAATAATGCAGCACGTAAACGCCGGTAACTGGCCACTTCTAATTATTATATTCATCAACACACGTTCAACAATGTGTCTATTAATTATACGGTATAACAATACCTGACAAACATCATAAATAATTTTATACTCTACATTGGAAAGCATGGGATGATATTACGTCTAATATCAGTTGCCTGATGAACTCTCATCCCGACCGGTTCTCCATGTTCAGAACAGATCCACCTCTTTATCTCCATGTCCTCCGAGCTGTGATCTTGAACTGGCCTCCATGTCCCTAATAGACCCTCCTCTTGGTTGTTCATGTGGGTGTGCTTTTTTGTAAACACCACCCAGATCGTCAGCACTGTCAGTATTGCTAAATTTCACAGGGATTTGTACTGGTTGTCCACTGGAGCTTGGTAACCATAGGCAAGTTATTAGCAACATTAGTATTTTGTGTTTTCAGCCTCTATAAACTCTGATAACATCTACAGACGCTCTGTCCTTATGACGTAGCGATAAGAATGTCTGAATGGCATTAAAGTGTCTTATTACATATGAATGTGAACCTTAAATTCTGTTTATTTAATGTGATAACTTGTCATAATTGTATATGTGTTGTCGTAAAATATAAAAAACATAATGAATGGATGTAAGATGTCGATAGATCACGTGACTACCGGTTTTCATGTGAAGCATTAAGGGCTTATTGATCAATTTCGGTAAATATTTTCAGTAAAGTAGGTCCCAAATGTTCATGATTCTTTTTCATTGTTTGTATTTGTTAAATAAATGTTTTCTAAAAAATTTGTGTTTTTGTTTGTCGTCTTTTGCCTAAAAAATGTTTTCGTAACCCAACCGCTGACTCAATCACTCAATCGGACATGCCAGAAAGAAATGGCACAGAACCGCTCGGTATCAGTTCCTTCTATCCTCTCTTCACTCGAGGTCTGTTAAGTTCAGTTCTGTTGAAGTAACTAAATAAAAATGAAATGCTTTATTATGAGTCAAATTAACTATGACACCCCATAAAGTGACTCATTAAAATAACTTGGTATTAAGTGCTTTTTGGAGATGTGAACGGTTAAGAATGATTTGATTAACTGAGAAGTATCTTTGTAAATTAATAAAAGAGTGGTTTGTTTGCAACCAGACATATCTCTTAGGTAAAGAATGTTTTAAATTAACAATTATAACTTTAGACTTGAGACAAAGTTGGATGAGGTGGGTCATGCGGTCATTTGGCTGTCTTGACTTGCAATCGTTGTGAAACAGAAAAAATATTGAATTGGCTCTTTTGTCGTAGGGCTCTTCCCCTATTACTAAAGATGGGATATGCAATGCTAAAGATTTGGAGCAGGGTTAAACATTTTATATGTAAGAATCACATTAATTTATTAGCAGCTTTAGAGCACAGAATTCCTTTTTGACATTTATTTTTAATCAGGTGTTAGTTTTACCACGAGAGGGAGACAGGGGCCAATTCAAGGCCAAGCAGTTGAATTTTAGTAGATTTTTCAGCATCTTCAGGGTGGGTGTTTCAATAATTTTTATTTTGGTATTTCATTTTAATTTAGAATTGTTTGCTGATTACAAACGAATAAGCAGAGGCAAATACAATTTTTTTTCAAGTGAATAAATAATTTTCTCCTTCGAAGAACCTGCTTTCCAGGGATAAACCAGTGTAGCTTTATGTAGAGTTATACATCTTGGGATTCATATAATATTAATCATATTTTCTAGGTTTCTGTAAGGCATAGATACAAAGTGTCAAAGATATTGTGTAAATAATATAGGAAATTTGAACATTTCTGCCTGTTTTGGGACAGTTGAAACATTGCCCTTTTCTTTTATGTACAAATCTATTGTAAATATTTATCAAAATATGGTTTTTAGTCAATTCTTGGACAAATATTTTTCCAATTGTGTCCTTAACATTCAATTTAATTATCCACACTTACAATCAATTTTTTGAAGTGTTGTGTCTTGTTGTTTTAAAAACTAGGTTTTCATAGTATGTTGTAGAATATGTTTGTTATATTTGATTTTTGATAAATATCTCAACTGTTCCTGTAGACTTAACCATCCTCAGTTATTGAAAGGGAAGTATCACACGGATTCATGCATTATAAGTGCCTTATACAGATGAATTCTTTAAAACCGAGTAAGCCCAATGACATACTATTACTTTGCTCTATACACCTGTTTGTTGTTTGGTTATGCCCCAACACTTGCTACAATGTATTCGCTCTATGATCATATGGAACTACATGAACTGTGTTGACTCTGTGCTGGATTTTCATTTGTGTTACACTATATTTTATAAATATGTGCACATGTGGTTTCTGCAGTAACTTTTGAAACTGTATTTTCTGTGGGGTAAAATAACTTTCTGGAAGAACACTGACAATAAAGATATTGCTGTATTAGAGAGCATTAAAGGTATTAGAGCTCCATAATGAAAACGCGTTTGGAATTTGCTTTGGCTACAGAACAGCTGATGCATATTTATGCATCGTGAGTCATTGTATGAAGGCCTTTCAATGAGTTTATTAGGAGCTGAAGAAAATACATGTGTCAAATAACAATGACCATCAAATACTTAAAATTCAAAACAAATATTAGTGTCCTAAAAGAACGTTAATAGGCAAATCTTCAAAAGGAACATTCATTATATATTCTCAGAACTAACTCTAAATAAAGAGTTCACAGAATAATTTTTCACACTTAATATGATTGTGTTATAATAGATACTCCCACGCACAGAAATCCCTATTAGACTATATAAGAAAATGTGTTATTAGACAAATATATTAGCTGTTACTTTAAAAGTAGAGTAAAAGCCTAGGAAATGCTGATCAGATGTCTTTGCCACAGTCAGGGCACAGAATGTCGTCTCTCTCGGTCAGGAACCCACGGCCCACCAGGGACATCGAACATTTCTTGCAGTTAAAGCAGTCGTTGTGCCACTGTCTCTCTTCAAAAGAGATGTATTTGCTACCTCCTAAACCTGCAGAGAGGACAACAGAATGCAGAGTATATTTAGCTGAAATTTTATGGTTGTAATAGGCTTTCTTCTTGCAGTATGCTTTCAAATGCTGTATATTTTAGCCCAACACTGGGTAACTATAATATATAAAAGCAACCCAGCATTTTACTGAGTAGGCGAGTCGTACCACTAATAGGGGTGGTGCAGGCGACACACTTCTTGGCATACAGGTTGCAGAAGCAGTTGAGGCAGTAGGCAAACTCATCGCGAGAGGTAAAACGCTGGCCAGACAACTGCTGCTTACAACCAGTGCACAGAAAACAGTCCTTGTGCCATGGCTGATCATGGTAGGTCACGCCCCCAGTGGTGATTGGCTGATATGAAACATACCATACAGGGGTTATTACATGAGCCATATCTCAGATTAAGCACATAACTTAAAGGATAATGTAATTATTTAATATAACTATGTATGATGTAAAAAAATCATACAAATCATACACAAAGATTGACAGTGATCACCCAAAAAGTAAAAGAAAATTCACCCTCTTGACATTCTAAATGTATTTCATAAATATTTTTCGTATTTTTAAGAATGTTTGTTACTGACATCCATTCACTTGCATTGTTTAATGGGTGCCACTGCTCTTTAGTTAGCAACTTTCTTCAAAATATCTTCTCTGCGGGAGGAAAGTAAAATATTTGATACACTTTAACTCAATGGTATGGGACAGCACTTAAACACTGTAAAACTACACTGGCACTCATTATGTTTATCTTGAGGATAAGAAAGATAGATTTAAAGATGAATTGGTTTTTTTTCAATGTATAAATATTGTAGCGTTTACAATTATTAAACATTGTACATTTTTTCATTATTATTTTAAGGTTAAATTTAAATAAATCATATAAATAACATGCGTACTGGCACATGAATCCAACATGTGGTCAATAAACAGTTTTAGTTTATTACTATACAACAGCTGTTGAAATGCACAAATGTTGCATTGCTGTTGTTCCTACCTTCTTGCAATGCACACACTGCATTGCAAACTGCTTCTCATAGCAGGGCACGCAGTAGTTACTGTTCTCCTTGGGAATGAAGCTTTTGGTACCAATGGGTTGCTGGCAGCGCTGGCAGGTAAAGCAGGTCTCATGCCAGCTGTTCCCCTTATGCTCCATCTTTCTGGAGCCTGATGGAAAACGGAGACACCCATTCACAGATAGATTATTATTTGTTTAGAGTTTGGAATCTTGATAGTCTTAAAAAGGTACTTCCATGTTATTTACAGTAGACTTAAACGGATAAACTGCTATGAAGATTGTGCTTTATACATATGCGAAAAGAAGCAAAAACATAGGGCTGCTCAGTTATGATCACAATTATTTCCCCCATTGTTAAGATAATGATTATTTAAGATGACATTTCAACTGACTTTGGAAACATCAGTATCAATAAATGAATAAATAGCTAAACATATTCTAATTTAACACCAGATTTAATGTAAAATATAAAAAATGAAATAAAAATGTATATGTTAAATTTGATAAAGGAAATTTGATTTGTTAGATTATTGCCCAGCCCTATGTAAATGTCACAACATCTTTGTACTTTGGGGGCGGTCGTGGCCTGGTGGTTTCGAGTGTTGGACTCGTGATCTGAAGTTTGCTGGAAATAATCTTGAACCTGTATCCGTCTTCTGTTATTGTGTCTAAACAAACGACTTTTCAAAGATATGAACAATGCGATTTTATACAGGTACTCAAGATTAACATAAAAGTGGCTGAAACTGCATATGATACTTCCCCTTGAAATGTAAAAGATAAGTCTCCTCATGCATCTTATGCTTTATTAAAAAAATACAATATTTATCAAGAACAGGTCAAGACAAGCGGACTACTGTTTTCTCACCTGGCATAATGGTCTTTTTGCACTCATAGCATTTCGATGAATACTCATTCGAGTAACACTCAGTGCACAGAAGCTGCTCATCCTTGGTTGAAAATGGCTTGTCCACTAGAGAACGGCGACATTTGAAGCAATGGAAGCATTCATCATGCCAGTGACGATCCTTGTAAGACAGATCCTGGATGGGGACAAACACATGCTGAACAAACTGAACTCACATAGATTAATCTTGGGTTTAAGAGAGAAATGTGCTTGGCCTTTATGGTTGTTTGGGGTCATTTTTTCCAGTCTTTGAATATATCCAAATAAAAATAGCGGTAGGTCCTTCAATGTCAGTTCCACAGCAGGTCGCTGTCTAAAGAGAACCCCGAGTGCCTGTGTCATCGGCCAATCACAGCGCGATCTGGCATTTGTAGAGTGTTCGTGAAACTCTGTCGTCCGCTGCACCTCGCCTCAGGATTAGTGTGTGACACCAGTGTTTTAATTATACGCCAATTTAAAAAGAAAGACAATGTGCGTGCTTGTTAAATCGCTGGCCCAAGGTGGTACGAGGTCATGCTGATTGGCTGCTTCTAAAGAGGAAGGCGACTAATGGGCCAAGGACGTGACCCGCAGATGTGGCCCACCCGAGGCTTATCTTTCAGCCTCCTCACCAGGACTAATGACCATAATGTTTGACAGTTTTAACAGGAGCTCACATGCCAACCTGGACTCTGTATATTATACAATACAAGTGATGCTTGTATATCTTATTTACAGTTTTATTTATATATCTTTCTTAAAATACGTTTATTATATAGTTTATTCATAAATGAGCAATTCCAGCGTTGTGGATGTGACATTTTGGTCATAAAAATCTATTTTTGTTTGTCTAAACCTCTGAGGATAGACCTAACATCTTAAAAATATCTGTCTATTAATACGTTTTTTATTTATGAATGTTACAAAAAGGCAAGTTCTTTATTTTAGATTTCGATAATACCCAATAAATACAGAAGGCATGCCTCTTCATAGAACATAATTGGTATTTAATTTGAACGTTTATGTGCCCATTTAAGGGCTGCTGTCAAGTTGACAATCCCATTACGGATGAGGGAATAAAAATAAAAACAATACATGCTTTAAAAGCTTACATACTGTATTTAAATTAAAAAATATAATTTAATAAAGGTCTTTACCTGGATTTACAGTTTTATTTATATTTAAATCTAAGAGTAATAGTTCATCCAAAACTAAAAATATTGTCATCATTTACTCAACCTTGGGTTGTTCCAAATCTTTATTCATATACATGTTCTGATATACACAGAGAAAGAGTTTGAAAGAATGCTTATGACCCAATAGTTCTTGGACTCCATTGACCACCATAGTAGGTCAAATGACTTTATAATGTTTTTTTGTTGTGTCGGACAAATAATATGATATTGTAAAGAACGTAGGACAAAGTTCTGGGGGTCAATGTGACAACCATTTTTATTTATCCTCATTGCTGGTCAACGGGATGCAAGAACTGTTTGGTTTTCGCATTCCTTCAAAGATCTTTCTCTGTGTTCATCCAAACTAAGAAAAGAATACAGGTTTGGAACAACTACAGAGTAATTCCTGACACGATTTTTGGGTGCACAATCCCTTTAAACTACATTTATATTAAGATATAATGACATAGGTAAACTTATAATGTTGCCAATCTATGTTTTATCCATAAATGCTTCAGTGTGCTCTTCAACTTTACACTGAATTTGTTTTGTCCTTGAAATGACAAAGAAGGTTTGTATGTCTGTCGCCATTATGATGGGCTGCTTGTCATTTCACGAAAGCTCATCTGCTCTCTTTGTTTGGGTTTGGGCTCACACCCCAGCAATTATTCTCGGCCAAAATGAGTTGGCATGTGTTCACTCTCTGTGATCTCGTGGATATCCAAGGGTCACCCAAAGCCCCAGATCATTGTGCATTGTTACTTTATAAATATAACATTTTAGCAGACAGTGCTGAGACCATCTTGTAGAAGCTGAGCATGTATAGTCTTGGATGACTTTACCAGCACTTTTGATCTAGGCACAACGGTTTTCTTTTGCATAAAGGTTTGTATTGCATAAAGGTTTGTATTGCATAAAGGTTTGTATTGCATAAAGGTTTGCAGCATTAAAGAACATCTTACCCTATTGTTGCAACCGATGGGTTTCTTGCACTCCTCACAGGTGTTGGAATACAGGCTCTCATAGCACTTCACACAGTATGGATTTTCATCACGCAGAACATACTTCTTTCCAAACAGAGACTCTTTACAATAATGGCAGTCATAGCGTTCTGCCATCTTGAGGTTGGTACCTGCAAAAGAAATGTACTTGTAAATAGCAGGTCAAATACAGTTTTGAGACATATGGGGCATGAAACCAATGAGCACATAACCAGTAGGCCTATAATACCAGTTCTTAACATCTGCCAGAAAAAGTCTAAATATATGACGCACACTTTCTAAAGAAAGAGAGGAAGGTGTGCCAATGTATTAGTCCCAGCTGTTCTGTGTCCCTTGGTAAAGCTCTGCTTGATATTGATGTGTTATCCTTCAGAACTGTGTCCAGTGTTCCTGATCTCCACACAAATCCTGGGGTCTGATTTCACACATAGTGTTATACTATACACTGTGAACCCGACCAGATAGGTTCACTCAAACGGTTGGAGGAAACCAATTGCCTTAAACCATTTCACTTTTGGAAACATTTACAAACAAAAATTCCGATACTGAGTGTTACTGACTTGAATGAAATAAACTTGTAGATGTAACATTGACTTAGTTATGAAAAGTATAAAAGTAAAGCCTACCTTGGTATTATAAATCATTCATTAGAAAATATACATTAAAATAAGTTATGAAAAATAAAAGGATTGCCTGTTGATTAGTTGTGAAGATATTTAATCTATTATTGTAATTCCTTAAACCAATTTATTCAGATTAAATTAAAAGCCCAACTACTGTGTTTAATCTCTTGAATAATATTTTTTATTTTTGTTAATAAACTAGATTGAGTTTATTAATATAACTTAAATCGTTGATGTTAAAGTAACAGATAAATTATAACTAAGCAATTCAGATGAGTTTTGCTTAATATAAGAAGTTATTAAGTTCACTTATTTAAGTTAAAGTAACTTTATAAAAACATTAGTTAAATTAACTTATTTTGTTTAGAGAACTACAATGTTTGGTTTTGCAGTGATGAAGTCCTGTTTAGACAACCTGTGCATCATTCTTCAGCTTTGGTGAAGGTCCTCATGTGTCCAAAATCCAAATGAAATGAATGTCATGGGATTTTTTGGGTGAACATTCATCCCAGTGACCAAAATGAGAGCATGATCTCACCATGACGCCTGTACTAGTCTTACAACTAAATCTGCACTAAGAACTATTGTCAGATCATACTGTTCCTCCTGAGCAGATTCTAGGATCTATCTAAGGCTTGGCAAGCTGGCACAAACAGCGGGCACCAGATCGAGATAAGTATCTGTTGTTCCAGCTGTCCCAAGTGTTACTGTTTCCCATCAGTCTCAGACACAGACACACTTATAGAAAATTACATGAAGCAAATGGAGATCTAAGCAGAAGGTTTTGACATACCAAGGGTCAATCCACCCAATCATGCCCAGTTAAACCACACGTGATATTGTGAAACAAGAAACTAATTAAAGATAACAAGAGGGCGTCTGTTGGACATTTCAGCCATTACTGTTTAATAGACTGACAGGTGGTTGAGGATATGTCTGAGACAAGCTACACTATCCACAAATGGTGTGTCCAACTAGAAATCCGTGTCTTTATTTCTCTGTTCAGAAATGCTTAGGTTTTCATTAGTGGCATCCCTACTGTAAATCATCTCTTGATGTGATTTCCTTTACAAAGACTAATTCATCAAAATGTAGAGTTTCCAAAAAGCTTCATCTATCAAGCCTACCTACAATCATATGGATTTGAATCCCAACCATAACCGAAATATATTTTTAGTTGCTTTAGTTTTTATTTTAGATATCCCGCATAAATGTTTATTCTATTAGTATTTAATTGAAAAGTCAGTATTTATTATAAAGCAAATCAATTCAATTCAGTTATGAAAAGCGTGCTTATATAATATTATAAAAATATAATAATGTTTTTTGTAATTTTGTCGCAATCATCATCAAGCTGTGACATCTATAGATTTTGCATATGTCGAAAAATGTTAGCAAGAGATATCTTTAAAATATTACATTTTATGTTACAATATTTATTGTGGTAGTTTATGGTGCCCCAGAAACCACAGTTAACATTCTTCTAAATATCTTTTCTGTGTACAACCAAACTATAAATGCAAAAGCTTGATGGTGAGTAATTCATGAGAAAATGCTCATTTTTGGGTGAACTATCCCTTTAAAACACACCTGAATAGACAGAGCAAGCTGTAAGTTGAAAATATGAAAGATCAGAATAGATCACAAGAGAATAGAGGTCACAGAAACTGACAAAGTCAAGAGACCAAACAAAAAGAGTGTGATGTTCACTTGCCTGTGCTGTACTTCTTTGGCTGCCTCTGTCCTGAAAGTGAGCTGGAGATGCAACTCCAATGCTCTTTATTGGCTTACTCCTTTTGTGGATGGGGCAGTGGGCCGATTGAGATGGGATGGACAATTTTCAGCAACTATAAATACAGAGTCACAGCTCTTGAACTCACATGCTCTTCTATGACAAGTCGTAAATGTGTCCACGTCTGTAAAAACTCAGCTAAAGTCACTTTTTAGGTATTTACTTTTTTATACATAAATGTAACAAGGGCTACACAATGTAAAGTATATTCTGTGCATATATAACATGGATTTCTTAATATCTGACTTAGTAGGATCATGTCAAAGATTGAAATCATAGTGAAACCAATAAAAATAAATCAAGATTTGATGCACGTTTTCTCATAATTTGATTTTTGTTTTCACAAATGCACATCTTGATTTGCTAAACATACATAACCTGTTATAGTAAAAGGTCCAAAAGCTACAATAAGTTAACCTTTACAACAACCTTATAATAAACACATTAGTGGGCGGAACACAATTGTGCAGATTCTTATGTTTTACATTGGTTTTTCATTCTCTATATTTGATGGTTATAATAAATTGGTAAAAGTGTGCTTTTGAAACTTAAAAGATAAAAAAGATAAAAATTCACATGCATCTTGTAAGCTCAAAGTTTTCAATGCAGCAGAATGTAACGAATTTCTCAAATTGAATACAGAAATGTATCTTTCTATTTTATCTGACTCACAGCTCTCTCCTGCTCAACACCCGAGTCCTGGTCATAGAATGTGTCTGATATTATAGACACAATATCAGCGGTTGCCAAGCAACGGATTGGAGGAATACAGATAGGGACCTTAAAAAAGCCTTTGTCACAGTAGGTGATGGTCTCTGATGAGACTGTGAAGCACAACACCTGTTTCCTTCATGCTTTGCTCACTGTCAACTGTCAGTCTTACGGATTTTACTTACTGTACATATACTGTATGGCTTACGTCTGAAATCTCATCTGTGTCTTCAGTTTTCACGGGACGTCAGGTTACAAAGTGTTGTTAATTTCTTTCAACACATTAATGTGTAGACAGAACTATAGATAGCACTATATGTCCAGTTATGGCTTATCAATCCACTGTGCTGTTCTGAAAGTGCTACTCTATCTGCCTGATGATAAAGCCGTGGATAAATATTAAAACCGTCTAGTATGAGAGGCACAGTTCAAGATCTCTGACCGAAGATAATAGAAAGAAGAAAAGGTCATCTGTGATCCTCCTGTCTCTCTGGCTGGTGATCCCACCGAGCTGGCACATCTCACCTGTTGGACAACAGCTTAGATACAAGATCTAAAAAAGATGTGTTAATATCAGGATCTAATGGGCCCTTGTAGTTCTTCATCAATTGGCCTACACGATTCTAATGTACTTTATCTGACTTGAGATGTATCAGTTCACTTGTGTATAAGCATATTGTGTGATTTTATTCCCAAAACAATTTGTTTTTCAACAGATTAATAACATTATTGTGAATCTCATCACTTAATTCAATTAGATTACAGATGTGTCTATGTTATCTAAAGACGTTTCTTCGAATGCTCTTATTTACCCCAATATCTTCATAATAGATCTAACCAAGATGGAGCAGATCCAAGTCAAGCTCAAGACAGTTTTGGTGAACAACTTACGCTGGATGTCCTGTCTTGTTTAATTTCATTTGAATTCCAACCGATTAAAGGGAAGTGTGGCAAATTCCGATTTTGCTCACCCACCGACTCATTTCTTATTTAATGCTCAGGAATGTCACATGTCTTCCGTGAAGTTTCTATGGGAAATGTTTGGTCTGCAATAAATAAAACCTCCCAATTTTCATCATTTTGACAAAATATTGTCTCATTGCATCTATATGAGAGCTATTTTGTTTAATCGATATTTCGCCCAGGAATGAAAATTCTGTCATCGTTTACTCACCCTCTTGTCAAATGTTTGGATTTGTTTTGCAGAACACAACATAAGATATTTTGAAGAATGTTGGTAACCAAGGACGTTACCAATTTATTTCACAAAATCAACATTCTTGATAATATCTTCTTAAGTGTTCTACAAAAGAAAGAAACTCATAAAGGTTTGAAATTACAAGAGAGAGAGGACATGATGGCCGAATTTTCACTTTCGGGTGAACTATCCCTTTAAAGCAACACCAGGGCTTTGTTTTTGGCAACTGCATTATTGTTCAGTTTGGAACATAATACCAACAGAGACAGCATGTCCAAGAGTTCTCTGACGCATGGAATAAGCCTCATGTAGAGATTAGATCTAAAAGACCACCAGTGTCCAGCTGCCTTATCCAAATCTCTCAGTCATTCAGTCTTGATGTTAAAGTTGCAAGCTGTCATATTTTGGTTACAAAAACCAAAAAACATTTAATGGCAAACTTATAATAACGATTTATAATTTCAGATTTAATACTTAACTTTGTCTGACGTTTTATGTACTCTAGTCCAAAGGAATGGAAATATAGAGGTAAAAGATACAGACTGCAGATTTAACATCATTAAGATGTAAAGGCCTAGAAAAGAACTGTGTTATGAAGAGCTGCCTGTAGTCAATCCAAATTAGGTTACTTGTTTATATGCTCGTGACATTCCCTTTTCATGAAATTTTGGGTCATGGGACCTTTGAAAAGAGTGCATATTTTTCTATGTTCAGTGCTGCTCTGTGTTCTATTTGCTTTTGCATGCATCAGTTTATTAAAATATGAAAACTTACCATGAAACTTAATTTAAGTGATTTTATTGACATTCTGTAGATACAAATAAATAAAAATCAGCCAAAGGACAACTGGCTACTTATTAAGAAGTGTTTTTCATGTGATGATGCTTAGTTTAAATCTATTTTACATTACAGATTTCAATACAGCATGCATGCATTTAAAAGAGAGGTTTGACTATTGTTTTTTTTTTAATACTACATTTCATGTTTTTTAGCCCTTAACCTGAGAACTTATAGCCCATGATGTCATTTAAAGTACACCATGTTCTGTCCATTACCTACATGAATGTCCATGAAAAAGACTAATATTCTCTTAGCAAATCACATTAACCAGTTTCGTGCTGTTCTGTCTGTTTCTATTCAATTATATTAGATGGATCAGATCTTCTACTGTATGACACAGAAATGTCTCAGACAACACAAACAAACGTAACACTTTAAGTTCATTGAGGTTTGTATGTCTGATATGATGAATGTGTGTTTTACTCCCATTTTTTAGAGGAGGACTTCAGATACTGAACATACATAAATAGCAATAAAATAATGAGGTCTTTTAAAGAAAAATGGCAGGTATATAAAATAAGTATTATTTAGCCAAACACATACACAAAAGTGCTAAATAAAAACAGTTGAAACACATTCATAACTTCAAACATGATGAAGTATCATGTAAAAGGTCACAAATTATTAAAACGATGATATATTCACGTCGTATACTTTATTGCTCATGTCCTTTTGCCAAGTTTGGGACCACAACATATAGGCAGGTAAAGTAAATGATATTAATGTGGAACTATAAAGTAATATAACAAATAATTGTTAACGAAAATCTTAACTTAAGGAAACTTTCACATTTCGTAAAAAATTTCACTGCCATTGGTTGGACTTTTATATGTCTTAAGATTCAGACTAGAAATGTTTTACTACGACTAATGTTTCCAGTATTTTATAAAAACATCATAAATATTCGACTTTAACTGAGGCCTAGTCCTGCAGACGGTCTGATCCCTTCATTTAATTCAATAGAAACAGACAGGAATTGGTTAATGGAATTTTGTTAAGACAGTATTAGTCTTTTTGGTGGACATTCACGTAGGTAGTGGACAGAACATGGTGTTCTTCAAGTGACCTCATTGGTCATAAGTTCTGAGGTTAAGGGCTACAAAAACATGCTATGTGGTATTAAGGATAAACAACAGTCTAACCTCTTTTTTAAAGGAATGCCAAGCAATAACATGTTTTAAACATAATGCCACATTCTCGATAAATCAGTTGATTTGCTAAGTAAAATGATACTAATGTGTTGCATGTGCACCTTAGCTTTTAAAATTTAAAACGTAAATTGACGCTGCCTAAACATAGTTTAACAGCATTTCAATACGTCTTACTTATTCCCAAATATGACACTCCTTATAGAATACCTCAATCAAAAGGTCTTTTAAGCTCTTTTAACCCTAAAATAAAATAATGTAAATAGTTAAGAAGCTCTTAGCTTTCACACTTTCCCAAATGCAGAACTTTATCAAGTTTGGCACATTGATAGGTGAAAGTGATGTGACACACACCCGGAGCAGTGGGCAGCCATTTATGTTGCGGCGCCCGGTGGGCAGTTGAGGGTTTTCGGTGTCTTGCTCAGGGGCACCCAAGTCATGATACTGCCAGCTCAAGATTTGAACCCACAACCTTAAACTAAGGAGTCTCTATGACCACTTGGTCATGACTTCCTCTCAAGATCAAGGTCTTTTGAGGACCTGTACTGTATCTTATGTATGTAATATGTACAATAATGACACAGAATAAAGGTATGGCATCATTTATAGATTTAAATACTCAGCAGATATACAGAGAAATGTACTATGAACATACAATACAGATGGATTTTGTAAAAATGTATATACAAGATTTAACCTATTGCAATAGATATTAAAGTGCATGGAATATAAGGGCCTGCAAACGGATTGTGCATGTGCGAATGGAGATGCAACAATTTGCATAAATTAACAAAACTAATAAGGAACACCAATATTTTAGTAACTCTATTTGCCTAGACAATTGATTATTTTTGTCATATCATATCGGTCTGACATGTCTGAAATCCCAGTAGAGAGAAAGTTGAGACCCATCTCTATGGATGTACAAATATGGCTTCCCCTGCTGGATGACATGTGAACGGCTCACATGGGTTGATGACGTCAAACCTCTGCGACGTCGTCATCACAAGTGGCGCATGTCGACGCTGATTGGCTTGCCGTGGTGTGGTCTTACAACGCTTTAAATTGGCACACATGTCTGTATTTCACGACGAGGTCGAAATCGAAGATTTTGAATATGACGAGGAAACAGATACGTATTATTTTCCCTGTCCTTGTGGGGACAGATTCGCCATAACTAAGGTTAGTGAAAAAGCATTGGAATGTAAACAAGTAAACAAAGATAACAATTACAGATATTTGTCTTTTTATATATAAGTTTATATATAGATTTGTATGCAATACACATTACTTCATATTCATACTGATTCACATTTTTCTGCTTATAAGTTGGGTGATGTGTGTTAATTAAGAACATCTTATTCTTGTCTTCAGGAAGATCTTGAGAATGGTGAAGAAGTGGCAACCTGTCCCAGCTGCTCACTTATAGTTAAAGTCATCTATGATAAGGTGAGACAGTAGAAAAGTGTGCTGTATTTTATCTTTATATTGTGTGATTTGTTTAGAGGTACTGGAATAATAATAAAAACTAATTAAATCATATCCATAATTAATCTTACAATGTTGTTTAACACATAATTGAACATGTTACACTTCCTCTAGAATGTAGATGGAATGTGGGGTCTTGAAACTTGATCCCAAAATGACACTTTGTTGGAGGCATGTGTTTCGCTTCTCTTAAATCGAATGAATCGGAGCTGGAATGTTAACATTTTAATATGATCTGAAATATGTAGACTAAACATGCCATCTTTTTGTTCTAGGATCAGTTCATGTGTGGAGAAGTGATCGAGGCACCAAATACTGACAGAAAAATGGAGCTGGCTCAGAGCTGAGAGATGCACGTGACTCGGATCCGAATCCGAAATAATGGACTTGATGCACACGGTTCTCAACACGGAGAGTTATTTGTGTTTCCCAATGCGAGAAGCACTGCCTGGACCTCATGGACGCTTTTAGCTTCCAGATTTTGCACATGAATTCACCTTCTGTTGGTTATTTATTTCTAAGTCATTTTTTAATGCTTTCTATTCTTTTTGGGAAATAAAATTTGAGAATTATATTTTATAGATTTTTTCTCTTTTTATATATTTATATTAAACAAGTGGCCAACTATTAGAAATGAAATACCCCACCCAATTTTCTTTGCATATGAGTTTAGTGTACTTTACACTTTTTAAACACTAGATAGCAGCATTTGAATAGGATGACACCAGATTTTTGCATTGTGTATAATGTGAATGTGTCTGATGGACATGTTCTTTTATAACTTTATATTACAACTTGCAAAGTAGCATAGTTACAAGGATATGAAGCAAGATTTGCATCAAGGTCGGATAAAGAAAAGTCATACATGCCACCCCCAAAATGACAAGCAATACACAATATACTGTATGCTGCAAGATAACCTTTTCATTTCATTAAAATCTGCTTGTGAGTTTTAAGTGGACCCATTCATTCAAATATTTTCCTGAATATAAAAGGTAGAATGTACAATAATGTCTCATTCACAGCATAAATGAGAATATCTTTTGCCGTTTGTGCTACCCGTGCTTTATCAGAACATTTCCGAGCCGTTAGCCTGAGCTTGTACACAAATAACTAAAGATGCTGCGGCTGCAAAATCCTTATAGATGCTTAATAAATTATGTACATATTCATTTAGCTCGACTAGCACACTGTGGAACTACTAAAACCAAAGTCATCATTCAGTCCCAAAGATCGTATGTTATGATATATTGCTTGGATTTTCAATTGCACAACTGAACTAAAATTACACTTTATTTGGAAGAATTTAGGAAATCAAACATTATTGGGGAACCTTTGACCCATCATTAGAAATGTTTGGTTTATTTTTCGAAATGTGTCCAACAAAGCAAAGAAATGTATTCAGGGTTTGGAATTCACACAGCATTTTCAATTTTGATTGGAGTATCTCTTTGTAAAGGTTAAGGTAAATGAATTCAACAACCTCTTCTAGGAAATCCAAACATGTATATCCAAAAATGTCTCATGTTAAGATTAAAAGGCCTACCCTGAAACAGTGTCACAACTAAATCCTCTACGTGTTTACATCTGGTACATTCACAAATCACAATTTGGCTTTTATTGATTCTCTGTCATCTAGATTTTGTTATATGGCCTGTTGGCAGCCGGTCGTGGTGAGCGAACAGCAGTTTGTTGTCCTTCAGATGACATTGAAGGGCTATAATGACTATGGCTTCCCTCATGAGCAAGCATCACGGACACTGCACTCAGTCAATAGCATTTTAACTCAGTTTCTCACTAAACCGATCAGCCACAAACACTCCCTAATACTGAAAGTATGCCTTTAAATAGATGGTTAAAGGATAATCACTGTGCATGACAGAAAGCACATGCTCATGCAAGAGGAGACACTATAGCTGTGAATCATGTGACTTGATTTGCTTTGGAACGTTATAATTAATAACTTTTCTTTGATGATAACGTTATATTTTCAACTTATTTAATTGGAATATATGCCAGTGCCTGTTACATGGTCTATTCTATTATTCTATACTGTTCAACTCTATTCTATTCTAAGCTTCTGTTCTTTTCTATTGTATTGTATTCAATTCTATTCTATTATATGCTTCTTTTCTATTATATTCTTCTGTTCTGTCCAGCTCTGGTCTATTCTATTAAATTCTATTCTTCTGTTCTATTCTATTCTCTTCTTTTCTGTTCTATTTTATTCTATTCTATTCTTCTTTTCTGTTCTATTCTATCCTGTTCTTTTCTGTTCTTCAATTCAATTCTATTCCTCTGGTCCATTGTATTGTATTCTATACAATTCTTCTGTTCTATTCTGTCCTTTTCTTCTGTTCCGTTCTTTTCTATTCAATTCTATTGTATTCTATGCTTCTGTTCTATTCTAGTGTATTCTATTCTATTCTATTCTATGCCTATGTTTTGTTATATTCTTCTGTTCTGTTCAGCTCTATTCTTATCTATTCTGTTCGGTTTTATTTTATTCGTTTGTTCTTTCCTGTTCTGTTCTGTTCTATTCTATTCTTCTGTTCCGTTCTGTTCTGTTTTGTTCTTTCCTGTTCTGATCTGTTATTCTATACTATTCTTCAGTTCTGTTATGTTCTATTCTTCTGTTCCGTTTTGTTCTTCTGTTCTGTTGTATTCTATACTTCTGTTCTATTCTTATCTATTCTATTCAATTTTATACAATTCTTCTGTTCTTACCTCTTCTTTTCTGTTTTGTTTTGTTCTGTTTTATTCTATTCTATTCTATACTATTCTTCTGTTCTGTTCTATTCTATTCTTCTGTTCCGTTCTGTTCTGTTTTGTTCTTTCCTGTTCTGTTCTGTTGTATTCTATGCTTCTTTTCTATTCAATTTTATTTTATTCTTCTGTTCTTACCTCTTCTTTTCTGTTCTGTTATATTTTGTTCTGTTCTTCTATTCTGTTCTGTTCTATTCTATTCTATACTATTCTTCAGTTCTGTTCTATTCTATTCTTCTGTTCAGTTCTGTTGTATTCTATGCATCTATTGTATTCTATTCTATTCTATTCAATTTTATTTTATTCTTCTGTTCGATTCTATTCTATTCTATTCTATACTATTCTAATAATGACAAATTGTTCATACACTTGGGCCTGATCTTCGTAACCTGCTTTATTTAAGCTTTATAAAATAGCCTTCCCATAGGATCCCGAGGGGTTTCCCATACTGCTGTCTTTCCAGTGTAGACTTTAAAGTTTGCACTGATTCTTTTATTGACTGAAATAACAACTTATTATCATTATTATTATTATCATTATTATTATTATCATTATTATTATTATCATTATTATTATCATTATCATACTTTGGCACAGAGAACCTTAGTAAGTCCCTAACTGTGTCACGACATTAAAGCGTGTAGTCGGTCGAGCGCTGTCTGAACGACGGACACCACTCTCCCCGGAGCGGCGGTGACGTCATCAGGCTCCGGGCCGCGCAGAGCGGGAGCGCGCGGAGTTCCTACAGGGCCCGAGAGAGAGAGAGAGAGAGAGAGAGAGAGAGAGAGAGAGAGAGAGAGAGAGAGAGAGAGAGAGAGAGAGAGAGACCAGAGAGAGAGAGAGAGAGAGAGAGACCAGAGAGAGAGAGAGAGACCAGAGAGAGAGAGAGAGAGAGAGACGAGAGAGAGAGAGAGAGACCAGAGAGAGAGAGAGAGAGAGAGACCAGAGAGAGAGAGAGAGAGAGAAAGAGAGAGAAAGAGAGAGACCAGAGAGAGAGACCAGAGAGCGAGAGAGAGAGAGAGAGAGGAGAGAGAGAGAGAGAGAGAGGAGAGAGAGACCAGAGAGAGAGAGAGAGAGAGAGAGAGAGAGAGAGAGAGAGAGAGAGAGAGAGAGAGAGAGAGAGAGAGAGAGAGAGAGAGAGAGAGAGACAAGACAAACGGGAATTTTTCGTCGCTTCGTGCGCGTGAGGTCACACCGGAGCCCGTCGGTACAGAGCTCCGTGTCCATTAGCATCCCATCTCTCCACATCCGCTCGGAGTGAACCTGGAAAGGTAAGAAAAAGACTTAAAGTTAAGCGACACGTAATAAAAAAGCGTAAATAATGTTTATTTAAACACGACCCATAGACTCTCATGTACAGAGATGCTAGTTCGTATTAGCGACTGCTTGTGTTTACACGACAGCACAACGGAAGTGAGCTGAACACGGATCCAGTCCGCTCCGCAACGCTTTGTTCGGATCCAATCTGGAGTTCTGATCTTTGTTCATTATATCTGCATCACTTCTCTTTACTCTTTAATCTGACGTTAGATCGGGATGGACTTCTTTAGGGGTCGCACTGGTTTATAAGTGTGTTCTGTTGGCACATTATGGGATATGAAGTGTCACGTGGGTTATTCCAGTGGTACGCACGTGACATTTGGGGTGATGGACGTGACAGAAGAATGTTATTGTGAGCAGGAAACTGAAACAATTGATTAATTCATATAAAACTCTTTTTGATCGTGTTTAAACATTATAGAAATATCAGTAAATAACATAACCGGGGTTACGGACGTGACATCAAACTTTTGGAGATTTATGGTCAATAAATCCACGAATCAGAACCCAAATTGTCGATCAAATATGTTTAAGGGATATCTCTATATGATAACATGACATATTTGCTATATTTCTATTTTAATGCGTCTGTTTTGGAGGAAAACGTAGCGTTAATGATGTGACAATTCAGAAATAGGCCAAACTTAATTATGACAAATCGTGACCTTTAAATAAAATAAAACATTATAAACACTTAAAGAGAGATTTTACATAGGGGTATTTATACAAACAAATGTCGAAATCTGTGCCACAAGTATTCTAAAAACCTCTGTATTTTCATGGTATGATTAATACTTATGGAATTGCCCATATACGTCTTGTTAAGATTTCCCTTCCAAAGGGCAATGCTGTTTACAATCACACCTCACAGAGACTTAACTTGGTTTAGATAACATTCAGTTTCATTTTAAAGAAAAAAAGTTGGTCACTAGAGTGTAAAATCGCTCATTTTTCGTTGAATAAGTCACAGAATCCCTCTCAATGGGAAGGTCTCTTTAGGTTATTATAAACCTACTGTCTGTCATCATATTCCAACATAAATAATGTGTTCGTTTGGCCTATTTTGTCAATGTACTTTATTGCTAACGTGATATGTGAAAATCATTATGCTCACATCTTTTTCCTGATGTTGTTTTACCTTTTCATCTCTCGGTTGGCTTCAACACTGCCAGGAATAACATCCTCTTCCCAAATCGGAACCCGAGAACCCCGATAGGGAGTTTAATTGCTAAAGTGGAACTGCGTTTCAGAATCCGTCCTATAGATCACAGATAACCCGGATAGCACGGGTACCGTACGATGCCTGCTAAAGATCTGGAAAACATCTACTGTGTAAAATCATCGGCTTATTGTGTTAGAGCTCATTAACATCCATTCTATATCATATACATCTAACAGACATGTTATAGATAGAGGTCTACATGACATCCGATGTCTCGGAGACGTGTTGGGTGTATGTGAGCACATTTCCATCATTTTCCAGCTTTCTATGTTTTCTGCTTTGATCTGCTTTCTCTGTTCTTAAAATGTTGCATTGTAAATTGCACGTAAAGAGAATAGCTGTAAGCAGTATGTTTAATTCAATCCCCATTACAGACTCATATTCTCCCCCATGCAGCGCAGGAAAAGAACAGTTAGCTGCTCGGTGGGGATGATGCATATTTTATTAACAGTCTGGGAAAATGTAGCATCTCAATATTTCATCAGTGCACAGCGTGTCATTAGTGCCAGGAAAAAGTATGAAGCGTTTCCATAAATAGGCTCTGTTGAAAGTTACCGGGAGGAGGACAAATTTCAAAAGTTTGGCTGCTCGTCTCATTGACAGGACATTGAAACTCTGGCTCCTGCTGAGTGGTAATGGCAGTGAAGACCTTTCTGAAAACCATTTGGGCAAAAGGATTGGAACATAAAGGCCAGGTTATAAAAGCAAAATGGGAAGATTGTTCGTGTGGTTTTTATTATTGCTGATCAGTAATACAACACATCTTTTAGTGTGTTTTTAGGCTGTTTAGGAACATGAGAACATTTGTGACAGTGGACTTTGTTTGTGTGGCCTCCTTCATTCCACTGTGGCTGACACAGCAAGTATTTACATGAATGTTTTTTTTAAGGTGAAGTATGTCATTTTTTGCAAGGATACCATTTTCTTAACCAGTTTAATGTACAGGGAGAGTACTATCAAGCTATTTCTTAATAATTTAAACATGGTGGATTTTTACAAGCTTAAAAAAAATTAACGTTAACATAAACGTTGCATCTCTTCAAGGTAATTCATCCCACGCTGCAGCGTTTTTACAACGCCTCTGGACATTTTGGTTCGGATTTACAAGTTTACCAGTGCTGTGTGGTTGGTATAAACAACACAGAGAGTGATTTGTCTTCAATGTTAGTTTTACTCGCCAATTAAAGGTTTTATATAACAATGTGCAGCTTACAGTTGTAATGTGGTTGCCTTATTAAGAGAATTCTTGTTCAAGCCATTATGGCAAGCTAAAGAAATAGTTTCCTATGGCAGTGATCAACCCACAAGGCCTTGCATACAGGACAAATGTGTTGAATGGTAGAGCCTATCACAGAGACACAGTCCCAGATGTTTAAACATAGATCATGGATTAAGTAACACAATGATCTTCTCTGTTCGAAGGGAAGTACGGATATAGTAGTTTCCTATGTTTGGAGCATGTCAAGTGTGTGGATCATAGAGACATGAAACTATTCTCAAGCTGAGCAGGCTGGGTCAAGCTCCCCAAATTCAGCCCTTCCGCAGTTGCGTAATTTCATTGAGCTACAACCCTGTTGTGGTAATAGTTTGAATAATGTTAAGAGCTTTTGGTTAATGATAATAAAGCATTTCGGATGTTTGTGTATGTCTTTGGAAGCAGTGGTTAAGGAGTCATTCATGCCTGTGAATCAAAAAGAAGGCAATTGTTGACCTATGCTGGATTGATACAATAAGCTATACAAATATTGTTGTGGTATTGTTTGGGCTGTCATAGTTTGTGTATGTTCAGAATTTAGTATGGGTATGTTTGGATTTCACTTGTAAAGTCTATAACTTATCGATGAGGCATATCATCACTGGAAATAATAGTACTAAAATTGGTTCTTCTTCATCTTTTTTAATTTGACATACATGTTGAAATTGTATCTTTGTTTTGTATGGTAAGAGATGTCACCAGCTTCAACGATCACATAGAAAGCTTTAAGTGACAGATCTTCAAACCGTTTGTGCTGAAATGGACAAAAACATTGTTCTTGCATGGAGAAGCAGGACTTTCTGACAGATATGGGCAGCGCAGAGTGAGATGAAAGGTGGAAAAAGAGGTCGTGCTTGACCATAAAACTGGCTGTCAAACGAAATTACAGTTTGTCGTTCTTGCAGGCTCTCCATCCTTCTTTCTCTGTTGCCTCTTGGGTGTGAAGTGATGGCAGGCTGCTGGTTCTTTAAATGACTTAAGTCGGATGACCTTAACTGCTTTGTGTGGCATCAGCCAAGAGCGTGTCAGTTTCTCTCTTTTGATGATGTTTGACAGTTTTAAGGCTCAAGGGCCCGAACTGTGAAAATGATGCTATTATTTATATATTTTTTTTCATTTTTCATTATATGTGATTTTTATTGTTGCTTTGAAAGTGATTTGTATCAGTGATATAAGAGTATAATACTTGATAGTAGTACTGTGGTGGCAAATATTTGGAGGTGGTGTGAAGTGTGCGCTTGTAATTTATGTTTGCAATAAATAGGCTGGCTTTTGATGCCGTTGTAAAAGCTAATTTATTCAGTAATATTTTAGTGTTTCATATGCAGCCTAGACCTAATGTCTAGATGAAAGTTTTATTTTCCTGTATCTATCTCATATATTTCTTTCCCGGCTCAATTTATCTAACCATTTAGTTGTGCCATTTAGGAGCTATGTTTCCAACGCCTCTGCGCAGCTGTTGCAGTCATCGCAAGACCACAATCATCTGCTTGTAATAGAGAAGCATTTTTTGTATATTTTTGAAGTCTCAGCCAAAAAACAAATTAAATGGGATTTCTAACCAACAATAATCCAGACCTCACCTTAATTTTTGTTTAAAATGCTTTAAGGAATGGTTTTCCCAAAAAGGAGAATTCTGTAATGAATTGCAATCTAAATGTTTCTGCATAAATGTATTTGTTCGGTTGAATACAGGGATAGATATTCATTACTATTGAATACAATAGTAGGAAAAATTACAATGGTGGGTAAAGGACCCCAGGACGGTTTTGCAGACCTGCATTCTTCAAAGAATCTCATTTTGTGCGTATTTTCCTACTTGGTGATCATGGGTTCAAAGAACCATTTGGTTAAGCATTCTTTTTAACATATGTTCATGTGTTCATCAGAACAAATACATTTATGCAGGGTGGAGTAAATTATGACAGAAGTTTTATTTACTTATTTTTGTACCGAATTGTGCAAAATAGCATTTTTATCATGGTTGCTTCAGTGTGTATGTTTAATGCATGACTATTATTGTCAAGTGTCCTTAACCTTGTCACATACACCAAACTTATTTCCAATAAATGGGGACATGAAAGTTTAATTTTTTATTTTTCCTTAAAGAGTTTATTGAAGGGGTATGTTAGCTTTAGGTTTGTGCATTTTAATATTGTTCTCATATAAAGACTCAATCCACAGAGGTTTAGTAAAATATGAACAGATGTTTAAGTATAATGCAACAAATGCATTCTTTAAACCTTTTTATGTCACATCCATAGTGCAAAATATGAAATCCATAGTAGAATTTTCCCTGACTTTAAAATCCATGTGCTTATGGACAGAATGAAGATGGCCAAAAACATAGCAATGTTCTCACTTTGACTCGGAATAGTTCCAACAGTTCTGTGGAAGTTTCTAGACTCCTGCTGAATAGTCTTATTTTTTCTCTATTTCCCCCTTCAGGCATGCATTTGGTCTATTTTTACCCACTTAAACCAGACTATGAAGCAGAGAATCTTGAACTGCTACTGCATCACCCTGCTGTTCCTCTATGGTTTATTTTTAGGCCACTAATGTTTTCATTAATTCTCTTTAAGAATTCATTAAATCTGAATTAGATGTCTTTTCGTGGATAATACATCTTGTCATCCATTTGTGCAGATATTGTTGGGTCACGCTTCCATGACTCATGCTTTAGTTTGCCAGATGTGTATATATATCTATTCTACCTCTTTACACTGTCACATCAGGCTTAAATTTATTTGTTTATAATTTCCCCATTTGAATATGTTTGTATATTTGCTTGGTTGCTTGTTCTGAAATGCAGAATGCTTGTCATATGAACGTGCCAGTGACTAAACCCTAACCCTTCAGCAGCAAAACCGGCATGCATTAACCTGTGCTGAGCTGCAACCTCTTTTAGTACTCAGTGTTGCGTTATGACATTTCAATTGTTCTGTCATTATCTTACTTAATAATGAAACCTCTTTTCTGATCACACAGGAAGCAGAAAAGTTGGAGGAAGTCTTCAAACCGCATTTTGTCATCAGAAGTGAGGCATTAAATTCTTTAAATAATGTGTGTGGGGGATCGAAAAAGAAGTTGACATGTATTGTTTGTGGTTGATGATATAGATTCACGGGAATTTTCATTTTAAAAACGTATATGGGAATTGCAGTGGGTTTGTGAGTTGGTACTGTTGTATGCAGTGAGGTGAATAAGTATTGGATTTTGCAAGGTCTCCCACTAAGAAATCATGGAGTGGTCTAGAATTTTCAGCATAGGTGCACTTCTAGTGCGAAAGACAGATTCTAAAACGAAAAATCCGGAAATCACATTGAATGGTTTTTTAACAATTTATTTGTAAACTACTGTGTCAGATAAGTAGTTGTTCACTTGAGTCAAAAAAAATATAATTTATATTTGGTACACAAGTTAAAAATTACAGAGGTCCAATGCTTCCTGTAGTTCTCCACCAGGTTTGCACACACAGTAGGAGGGATTTTGGCCCACTCCTTAATACAATTCTTCTCTATATCTATCCGGTTTTGGGGCTGTTGTTGAGCAACACAAACTTTCAGCTCTCTCCAAAGATTGTCACTTGGTATGAGGTCTGGAGACTGTCTAGGCCACTCCAGAACCTTGATATGCTTCTTACAGAGCCACTCCTTGGTTTTTTTGGCTTTGTGTTTTGGGCCACGACCCATCTTCAATGCTCTGACTGAGTGAAGGAGGTTTCCCTGAGTCACAGGGAATGAGCCTCAGTCAGATCATGATGCTTCCACTCCCATGCTTTACTGTAGGTATGGTATTATTGGGAGGATACTCATCATTCTTCTTCCTCCAAACACTGTAAAAAATGCTACTTTGGTCATATCTGACCACAGGACTTTTTCCCTTGACTCCTCTGGATCATCCAAATGATTCTTGGCAAATTTCCGACCGACCTTGACTTCAGACGGGGCGGACTTAAGCAGGGTAACCTTCTTTGCGATGCATGATTTTAAACCATCACGTTTTAATGTATTACTGAAAGTAGCCTTGGAAACGGTGGTCATAGCTCTCTTCATGTCATTAACCAGCTCCTCGTGTTCAGTTCTGGGCTGGTTCTTCACCATTCTTAGCATCATTGATACCCCACGAGGAGAGATCTTCTGTAGGGCCTCTTTCTGAAGGACATTAGCAGTAATCTTAAGCCTCTTCCATTTTCTGACAATTGCTCTAACAGCCCTTTCCAGCTTTTTGAAAGTCTTGGTTGGGTTATGCGCTGGCCAATGACGAATATTCGGTAGTCATTATCATGGAATATTTGAAGCATCGGAGAGAGGGTCTTAACATATTCTTATCTCTAATAAAGGCAGGAATATCTATATGTGTCTATCTATAAAATATATTTAGTTAATTCCGTTGTTGCTGGTGCAAAGAAAGTGATTTATCTCTAAGTCAACATCTGAGTTTCTTACCAAAGCAAGTCAACCCTAAAACATAGTGTTTGTGAAGCCAAGTAAGGGTGTCATCAACTTTTCATCGACTGCCATTAAAATATCAGTGCCCTTCCAACACAGCTGATGGAAAACAACAAAGCGATTATTCTTTATAGAAGATACAAATCACACAGAATAAATAAATGTCATCACAGAGCTATCTGTACAATCAGATGCATGGTTTATAGTACAGAAGTTTCCATCTTTCCTTTTCTAGTATTTGATAAACCAGTTTATCAACCTGTCTTGCACACAAGAACAAGATTATTGTTAGACTGTTGTTAGATGCATGACCTGTTATTTCGGTGCTCAGTACACTCCACCCATATAGCCTCTTGTGTCCTAAAATTTATTTTAAATATTCAACCTATCACTGTCATGAGGTTACGAGTAATTTATGGGCCATTCTCCTATAAAATCCTACCCACTCACCAAAATAGATTGCCTAAATAAATGTTTGACAGTGAGTCTCAATGTTTCGTCATAATTCTCTTGTACTATTTTTACCAAAACATATTTAGCCATGGTCCAAAGCAATGATTTTATTACCACACTATTTCTACTTTTATTGTCAACCTAAATTATTAAAAAGATCTGCAAAATTAAAGTCAATATATATTTTCTAGAAATTTGGAAAAATTACCCCATATTACCCGATCTCAATTTTGCCAAATGATTTTTTCCAGTAAGTTTAAAGTTAAGTGTTTTTCACTTCCAAAAATAGAACGGCGTAAAATAAAGTTAAAATTGAATAGTGACAGCAGTTTGCATCCTTAGTGCCAAATACACAGTCATCTCGTTTTTGAATTCCCCATCAGTTATTCCCTGTCTGGTGCAGTCGATTAGATTGTGACAGATTTAGAGCGCTTTGTTTCTTTCCACTCTGAACGTTCTGCATGGTACTGTGGTGTCAATCAAATTTGTAAGCTTCCCATTGCAGCTTTTGTTTCCTGTTGGCGCAAGAGCGCCATGGGGATGAGCTGGGCTATCTGCACCTGCATTTCAAATTAGGATGGGAGAGGGGGCGTTTGTTCACAGTTGGAGCCAAGACTGCAGCTGGACCATTTGGAAACTGAGGTTTGAACCAGTAGATCATGGAGCACAGAAGTATTAAATTAGGGAAAACGATTTTGGGTCCCTTGTGCATTGAGACTGTGGGAATTTTAAGCAAGTTATTTTAGGATGTAGAGGGATAAAAATGAGTGTGAAGAATGGTCAAGAAAGATTCTGCTGTCCAGATCTGTTGGAGCTGGATTTAAAGATGGTAAACGACTGTATACCTTTAAACGAGCAAATATAAGGGGAAGATGCCTTTGTTATGTTAAACCGTTTTCTAATACACATACATAGAACACCAAAAAAGCTTCAGGGTTTGTTTCTGAATGGCTGAATTAAATGTAGTGTGAAAGTCAACAAGCTGGAAAACCTAACTGAAGCTCACCAGGGAGAGAAACATTATGTTCATCTGTTACCTTGTTACTCTACCAGCGGGCATGCACATTATCAACCTGCTTGACAGTTTGTAATAAACCAAGGTGGACTGTAGACAGGATTATGTTTGGGAAGAGCAAGAATTTTTTCTCGTACTAAGATAGCTAACATCTTGCTTTTAACGGTGGAAGATGAAATCGCCATTCCTCATCCCAAAGACTAAAAGTGTACAGGCAATTATATTTCAGAAAATAATTGTGTTTGTGGTTTTATAATAAAAGGAGAAGTATCACGAGCAGTTTCTGCCACTCTTATTTTAATCTTGAGTACCTTTGGTAAGGGTTGGGTATGGTTTGGGGTTTTTCAATACTAGTGCTAATCGATACTTTTAAAATTGTTCTGCTGCTGGAACTTCTACTTATAAAAAAACGTAAATCGTTGGATGACCAAAGAAAAACTTTTTATTGGACAAAAATGTTATTTAACTCGAACAATGTATTACAAGTTACTTATGTTACAAGTATGTTACTTAATGTGATTGCACGTATTACAAGTATACATAAATATTAAAGTAAATACTAAACACACAAAAATAAATGCCACCTTCCCCAACTGCAATAATTTAGTGGCTAGCAAATCTTTTTAGAAGTTTGACCATATTTGCCATATCTGACTAAATACAGCTGATCCCCTGACTAATTGCATTTCCTGCATAGGAGAAAACTCTCAGTGTCAAAGAGGATGGGGCGATCTTCCAAACAAAAAGCATATGATGAGAATTCAATGTATTTACCATGAACCCTTTACTCAGAAACTGAAATATTCAAAGATGGGCTCACGAAAGGGATACTAGTGTAAGTCAGTGACAAGCATCAGCCTTGGTCATTACATGGGATTCTGCCAAACCAGGCTGCCACACTACTGATGTGAATTGCTGTTTTGTCACCAACTTCTCGTCTGCCTCTGCCATGCCGCTAACTCTGTGTTTTGCTTTCTAACACTTCACACATGAAAACACAAAAAGCAGACGTTATATATCTCGTATTGACACCAGGGTTTTGGTACCAAACCCAACATGTGGTGTTGAATTGCATTGTATATATATCAAACAAGTCTTTGGTTTACACACATTAACAGAAGACAGATAAAGCAGATCACACACAGCCGGGTCGGGCTTCTCCTGGAGGCACTGAGTCTCATGCTCTTCCGTGCTCTCTGAATGGTGCGTGGGCAGGATTTTACTGGCAAATGGCCCAAATTAACTCATACCCTTATGATGTTGGTTAGTTGAATATTTGAAAGAAGCTTTCCCGAGCATTTAGCTAAATGGGGGGAGTGTATTGAGCACAGAAATACTTTATCATGCATCTTACTTGGTTTCTAACAAATTAACCATGGTGTAATAAGACCTCAACATGTTTAGCATGCTCAACACTATTTATTCAGACAGACTATCCACTTACAATGTTTAAATTGTGATAAATGTGATACATTTATTAAAAAAAGGGTAAATTTAAAGCTTTAAAGTGAATTAAATTTACTTCTTAAATTCTGTGTGTGTGTAAGTAAATCATTTAAATATAACAGTTTATTTTAAGGGATATGGACAAAGCCACACTTTTTGGAAATTCGTCAGGAACTGTGCTACCAATTTAAAATGTAAATTTCGAACCCTGCCCAAAAAGGGACGTTTCTGCTCGTACGTTTATGTTATGAGGTCATTGAACATTACATTTGTTCTACGGCACAACCCGTCTTGCTCCACCTTGCCTTGCAACATTTTTGTCGCTGATTCTTTTATACAGCCTTCTGTTCTAAATTCCATGTAAACCACAACTGGTTTTACATATAGCCAGTGAATGGAAGTTGGTCATATTGGATCATTGGTCATAAACGATGACGTTTTTTTCTTTTTTGTGAACTGTCCCTTTGAGGTCACATCCCTGACTTCCTTTGTGTCACAGCTGGCCCATGTGGCTTCATTCCCTTCCCCCTTCCTGTGTTTTCTTCCCTCTTGATCCCTTCTTCTCCTAGGGTCAAGGTTTTCCCATCAACTTTGAGTCATGCAGTTTAGCTGAAAGAGGAACACACAAACACATTCAGGAAAATCACCTGCGCTACAGTTTGAGGTTTCGGCTAACACGACCTCTGTTACCATGTTACATTGAGGACATCAGGATTTTCATTGACATGCATTGCGTGTTATGCGTTTGACTTCTTTTGCCCTTGTGTCAGAAAACACTCATAAAAACTGAGACTTTACAACCCTACTTTTTGTTCACGAGTTAGTGAAGTACATATTCTGTATTACGTCACCTGTTAACTAAAGGTTTTTGCACTGAATATCTGGCAGCCACGTGGTTGACTGATTCGATATAACTGTTAGGAAGCATTTGAACAGGTGTACCTGATGGCTGATAAGTGTACATCTCTAAACAAGCCTGAAGTTTGCGACATTACACAGCACACCTGTCTATGTGGTAAATAGAGCATGTCTAATACTTTTCACATTGTGGCAACACTCCAGCAACTGAGACACACACACACACACACACACACACACACACACACACACACACACACACACACACACACACACACACACACACACACACACTTAGAAGTTGTACTAGTGAAGACCTCACTGTAAATGCAGTGTTTTTCTGATGACAGTTGAAACTCTGACTTGTGTGAGCCTTTAAAATAGTAAAGACAACTTCACAAGTTTATGATATTTCACAATAATGGTGAGGACTTTTAGAAATGTTTCCCACACACCCACTTTTTTATTCATAGTTTTACTTTTGTTCTAGAAGATTGTGGCTCTAACCAGTTGTGATGCAACGAAATTCCAACTCCAAACCAGTTGTCTTTCCACGTTGAATGCAAAAGGGGTTGTGTAATATATCTGATTTGCAATCTTTAAAACTAGTCTTCTCTTATTTATATTTAAGGAATAATCCAGCACACTTACATGTCACTTAAGAAACATTGTAAAATGTTTGAAAGATATTATTTAAAATAACTTGAATATAACAAATACAACAGAAAAACACCAAGACCAAATGCCCTTTTATCAATCTGTTGTTGTGGTCTCCTCAAGTTAACATCATAATCTTTCGTCAGAGCTCCATAAACCATTCCTCTATTGCATAATTTACACCTAGCAGCACAATGACCATATGTCTTTCATTTGGGTGAGTTTTTAAGATCTAATGTGTCTAATGTGTAATTTTTTGGAGGATCTTTTTCCTGAAATGCAATAAAACGTAGGGCCATATGAAATGCAGGAATAAAAAACTGAGTTTGCTGTTTTACATAGAATTTAGCAATTTGTATTGTATATAGTCTTTGATTTAAAGCTATAGTATAGAATGTTTATTACAATACATATAACACATTTTCAGATTCTGTATTTCACAGTTTTAGTATAACATCACCTTATGTGAAGAGCAGGTGTTCACAAGTGGGGCGAAAGCACTTCTTTGTTTTGGAAGCTGTGATGCTGGGACAGATCCTTGATAACTCAAGTGCTCTCTCGAGTTCTTCAGACCTTCCAGCTGCCAGTTCACAGTTCTGTAGAAAACATGAAAACTGAGCTTACAAAATATCCCAGTTGAATCCATGCTTCTTTTTGTGCATTAGGATAGGCATAATTCCACTTATGCGCTTTAAAACTGCTTTTAAAACTGTTTCCGTAAAGTGCTATACAAACAAAGGTGACTTCATTCAATCAGTCTGTCTTTATTGCTATATTTAGTGATAATGGAGATTGATTTAAAAAAACTATGCTTTTAAAATGAGTACTTTGGATCTTTAATCATGTTGTGTCACAGGATTATGATTTTAGTGGATGTGATTGAGCTTAGCACCATGATTGAGTAACATTGTTAAAAAACTGCATTAGAAACCATGAACTAACATGCCGACCCTACCCCATATATCCCAGAATTTAATGAATATATCTCAATTTGACTAGTTTGTGTCAAGCGAACACGGATCTGTTCTCCTTTCTATATTCACAGCAGAATTTTCCTTCTGCACCCACGAGGAAAGGGAACGATCTAGAAGATTATGCTTTCATTATAGAGGATGCTCTGCTGTTTAAAATTCTGTACACCAGACAGTCATTGTAATTTCATCTCCTGGTGTTGACAGATGTGACAGCTTTATCTGCAAGTCGAGAGGTTTTCCAACTCCTTTGGGAAATGATAGACTGGGACATTGAGATCTGGATGGGGTCTTGGACGTTGACTGCTGTGTGTTTGCTCTACAACATCCAAAGTAGCAGATTCTACCTATCTTCCTGTTTGCTTTTGTCAGTTGCTGTTTTGTATCTGCCCCCTTAGAGCTGTGCAGATTTGCCTAGATACAGCCGACGTTTCACTGTTACACAGTTGCGTGTCATGTTGCATTGACATTGTGGATGGGTTTCCTGCTGTCACTGATGCGAGGGGCATGCAGGCGGGCATGACGCAATGAAATGGCCAGTGTTTGTGTATGGTATCATGAAGTATCCGCTGCTCCCTCCTGACTGTCGCCCTGACTGTGTGTGTGTGGTGGCTGTCAGAGTGATTGGACAGCAACACGCTGAGTGACCCTGAAGCAGGAAGCAACCCTGTCACAGCACCATCACGGGCCAGTAAAGCGTCCTTCACACACAGAGTGTCATGAAGTGTGACATTTAAACACTTGCTTTTAAAGCTACTCTCTCTATGTAACTTCTTTTCCTCTTCACTTTATTTATTCATTCACTTACTCGATGCAAGTTGCAAATATGGCTGGGGAACAAGCAAAAGAAGTGATGCGAACGAAAGATTTGTGTTTATCTGTTAAAGGTTTATTTTGTTAAATTTATTTATTAATTAGTAAAAATTTGTATAATTTAAAACTACTATGTATGTAATATAGTATTATTATTATATATGAATTAATAATAATGCTTACTTATTATATTTAATAATATTGTTGTTAAGTAATGTTTATGCAATATATTTTTTAAAGTGTGTCCGACATCTTGGCTGAATTACAGCGGCAAATACAAATCTGGCACATTTTGGTTTTTGTACAGATTTTTTTTGTAGATTTTTTAAATGGATAATTTCAGAACAAGAAAGGATGAGATAGGGCATACCATGGTATTGGCTGGATTGTGTATGTGACCTAATACAGTAGCAGAATTGTGCGACATGTTTTGCCTCATTTCTCAAAAATAAGTGATGGTCTTATTCTTTATTAATTCTAGTTGACAGTCATTCAGACATATGGTTTTCCCATTCCTCTCTGCTTCAGTGCGTCTGTTGAATAATTCAATCTATTTTAGATAGGAAGGTGAAAAGGGGAAGACCTTTAAATAATGTGAAAAGCCAAAGATGCTGTTAGCGCAACATTTGGAAATGTAGACTTCATGTTTTGTGTCTTTGTGAGAAAAGGAAAGCTATCCACGGTGGTTTGATTAGAAACGAGGCTTCTTCCAAACTCTGCCTGGCTCTTGGTCCTTCCTGTCCCTCAGCCCTGCAGCGCTACTGGTATTTGGGGATTGCCATTCAACATCTTTTTGAAGAAGAGCTGTAAACTACACAATAGCCAGCGTAACAGTAAAGTCAATCCACACAAGCCTACGGGAGTCCATAGCACTGCTTTAGTCTCAAATCTCAGCTGGCTGTCAATATTCTTATTCAGACTGTGTGTACGCACAAGTGTGTCGTATTTCCGGACGGGCAAGAATTAAAACCTTTCTTTCTTTTGTATAAATTGCAGAGAGACTCCATGAAAGATGTCAGAGGAGACGATTGTTATTGCCAAGTGGGACTACACGGCTCAACAGGACCAGGAACTTGACATTAGAAAAAACGAGCGTTTGTGGCTCCTTGACGACTCGAAAACATGGTGGCGGGTACGAAATGCATCCAACAGAACGGGCTATGTTCCTTCCAACTATGTCGAACGCAAGAACAGTCTGAAGAAAGGCTCCCTGGTGAAAAATCTCAAGGATACACTTGGTAAGGCATTTATTGTACAATTACTTTTTGCAGCTAAGGAGGAACGGGTGAGGTTGCGTTGTCAAGAGTTTGACTCATGATCCTGTTTACGGACTGCAAGTTTCAAGTAATAAACCATAGACGGTATATCACCCAAACCTATCATCTATTACACAACCAGAGAACCCTTTGATTAATATTTCTATTTATTTTAAAACATGCAAAATAAATAAGAAATAAATGACATAAGCTAGCAAGTTTAAAGTTTTTCTATCCAGTATTATTTGGGGTTGACAGTAGAACAACTGGCTTATAAACTTAAACGGAACAGTTATCAGTCAACAGATTTAAAATATTGTTCACAAAAATACATAAAGTAAAATTCAAAAAATTGTTTATTGAATTAACATCAATGACATGTATGAATGTAAATGAACAGAGATGTAAATAAAATATAATAATACAAAGTTATACCACTAGCCAGGCCGAAGTAAATTTTGGTTCATGAGCGTCCAATGAAACGGGTCTAAAGTAAGTTTTAAAAATTTACAATATTATTATTTTCAAAATATGAGCTTATTTTAAACTAGCCTCTTGTGAATTAAAATGACTTAATTTGTCCGCATCAGATCTAATTTAAAGGAACTGCATATAATTATTAATTGATGATTATTTGTTATAATTGACGAATAATAATTATCAATATTTATTTATAATTAAATACAAAAATATGTTCAAACCAGATGCCATAGTGAATATATTTGAAACATAACCCCTGCATTGCCATGTGTACATAAAAATGTGTGATGACATTGCCCCACATATCGAAGTTAGCTTCAGTACATAAGAGCAACAACAAAGATAGCGGAATGCTCATCTTCTCCTTTAGCTTTTCTGAAGCTAAGTGGTTAAAACATGGTGATAAAAACACCACAGTCATTGGTTCAATCCCAGAATTGGCACATGCTCTTAATCAAAGGTTAATAATATGCAATGTAAATTGCTTTGGTTAAGCATCTTCCAAATGCACGAATAGAAAGGTTCTCTTCTTTAGTGTATCTGAATTACTGCACCACATACTGATCTGGCATGTATACTACATCGGTTCAAGTTGTACTTTAGGGACCTTCAAAGCCTCACACTTAAAAGACCTTCAACGTTAAAAGGGTGCAAGTTGGAGACGGTAATTTAAAGGCTTTTGTTGTAAAACCTAATTAGTTTCCCGGCCAGTTAATCACGCGGGGGAGAGAAGTGAACAGATCGATCAACCGTGTCTCGAGGCATAATGCATGCATGTGAGTTCAGAGGTTTCAGCCTCAACTATTCAGCCTGTTAATTCTAGTCAGGTTTTAATTATACAGCGTTAACTTTGTGTTTGATCTCTGAGTTTAATTGGTCTGTAGTTGGCCAGCACTTGCTAAATTATAATGCTGTTATTCGCAAAATCACATTGACATCGGAGAGCCGCCTGTTAATTTGTTAAGGTCACAAATTGAGCAGTGTGGGTTTGTTTTTATTGTGGCATCTTATTCTTGTGGAGATTTTAATTGTGTTAGTCACTGTTTAACTACTTGACTTCATTTGCATTTAACAGCAAATTTTTGCTTGCATTGAGGGGGCATTTTGCAAAAGGGAAAAGCTCATGCAGAGGATTGTGGGATTGCAATTGGAACGGGCGTCGGGGGAATGGAAAATTTATGCAAATGAGAGGAAAAAGTGTCAGCAGCAGTGAGGTGAAAGTAATGTTGTCAGTCGGAAGTGCTTCGAAATGTGCTTATTTAATTGAGCAATCGCATTGAAGGCTGAGATCACCCATATTGCCACAAATTGGCCGATTCTGCTCTAGTTTCGTTTGCTAAAATCACATTGTTACACATCAGCTTTTTCATTTGGAATTCAAGCTGTTTCTCTTCTGCATGGTAGGGCTGAAGGATTAAGTGCATTTGCGATTAAATCACGATGTGACAAAGGATGCGATTAGTTATGGGAATGGTCAATTTCTTCTCATGCTTCTTAATGCTGACCAGGCCATGAAAAACAGTCGGGACAGGAGCTTGCTCTTATGTGGGGACTTCTTGCGAGTCAAAAGAGTGCTTTGGACCTTGGGCGTCACTCTGTGCAAATTATCTGTATTTGAAGCATAAGAAAAAGTGCATCATGACTGCATCTGCTTCTATGTTAGGACACTTCCCTTGCATATGCATTTAAACAATTTATTTGTACATTGACACTGGCCATGTACAATGGCCACAGCCCAAAAGAACATGTCACTGTGAAAACATTAGTCTTGTGCGACTTTGTGGATGATCCTGCGTAGTGTCAGGTATTGTGTGGAATAATATTAATGCCTCCTTAAGGTGCTAAACAACCAACATCATGCAATACTTACACAGTAATGAATGCAAATATATTGAGTGTGGTAAAACACAGGTTTGTTTTATATTTGTCTTATCTGCACTTTAGTTTCTGTATTGTATGTCATGATCATTTACAAGGGTTGAAATGTAACAAATCAAGTGTAAGAAATAGATCAGTCAATTCATACATCGCCTTATTTTACCCTAACATATAGGCCTGGTCTACAGTTTATGTTTAATCTTTCTAATTGCATTGGTAACAATGATTTCTTTTTATTTATTAATACAGAACATAAAGAGTTTTACAAAATTAATTGCATATTAATCGCAACCACAATAATGGTTAAAAAATGCATTTCATTACTTTATTTATAAAGTTTTTAAGTCATTTATTTTTAGATTACTTTTTATTTAGATTTACCTATTTTAGTCCTCCAGTCAAACTTATTTTTATTGATTTAATAAGCAACATTTCACATCTTTGTTTAATTAAGTCTACGTTGTCAAAAAAAGAATTCGGCCTTTGGTTCACTAAAAATATAGCCAACTTGCATGTTAAAATACAATAAAAACTTAATAACTTAAATAAACAAATTTCTGGAAATAAACTAGGGATTAATTTATACCAGGGGTGTAACAATAAACTACACTTTCAATAATTTAGATTACGTGTCAAAAATGTCAAATATATAACTGACACTAAATTGACAGATTTTGTTTACAATTGTTAGTAACATTTATTTATTTTTTTACAGTTTTTTTTTACAGTTTTTATAAATGGACAGTTTAATTTAATAATTTGATAATTTCAAGTGAACTAATACTGTACGTTCACACCGAACGCGTCAGGAGAGTCATGAGACGCTCTCGCCGCCCTCCCTCCGCCGCTGGAGCAGAAAACTGCTCGACGCTCTCACCGCTCTGACGCGCTGCTGTCTGCTTTTTTTTAACTTTTATTTAAAGGAGCCGCAAAGCAAACTAATTAAAAGTGCTTACTAAATACAAACTATAAGTTAAATTATCATCATAAACTCAAACATTTTACACAAGCATCCCTTTTTTGTGTGTTCTTGCACAAACACGCACACACACAATAAAGAAACACATCATAAACTCTAGATTTCAGGCATTATGATTCAAACATCACTTTATTAATTCAAGTCCCTGTTTATGTTCATGTATAACTGAAAATATGAATATAATAAACAAGAAATGATGAATATCTCGTCTCCTCTGCATGGGAACTAATGTGATCAGAACTAAAGTTAACATGTCTGTGTTCTCTTAACTCTTCTGAAGAGGTGCGCTGCTGCTTCCTGATTGGTTTCCGCTCTAGCTTGTCATAGCCTCATTAGCATAAAGTTAAACTGATTTTAACTCTCCCTTGACGCTCCTGCCGGACTCGCCGCGCCGCTCCTCGCTGCCTCCCGACGCCGACTTACATTGAAAATGAATGGCACCCGGACGCTCTGACGCTATCGCCGCGTTCGGTGTGAACGCACAGATAAAAGTGGAATAGATCAGTCACTGAAAAATCTTTCTTAATTTCAACATAGAAATAAAACAGTATGCAATTAAAAATACATCCATATCTCTATAATACATATAGCTCTACAATAAATATCTTTTTATTTTTGTACTGCAAAATGTGATTCTTCAATTTATCGTTACACCTCTAATAGATGCAGATGTATCATGCTTTTCAACATATACAATATGCAGTATATATAGTACTGTGGCTTGATAAAAGTATTGAAAAGTTCATAAATCATTCTACGGACAATGTCTTAAAAGCCACACTCTCAAGCAGACCTATTGTGTTTTAAAAGCCATCATGCTAGTAGACTCTTACCATAAGGATTAGGCATGGATCGGAATGCTTAATCAGAAAAATGATTTGCAAGCCATTAATACATTCCCACACAGAATGGAAAGGGTTTGCTTTTGAGTGCAAAGTCATCACTTTCTAAGACCGTCAAAGCAATTAGATGCATCTACTTCATTCTCCTTTCCAGTTGACAGCTATTTAAAATATGTCTACAGGAACACATTGCACCATCTTTTCTCCGTCAGGATAAACGTGCCCTGGTTCTCTACCCCCTGTAACACTGACCTCTCCAGAGCATTTGCCTTGCCCCCCCCCCACACTTTCCTTATGAAACATGCTAGAAGCTGTGCCTAATTGCTGACACACAGGGCTCCACATGGATTCGGCACATCTCCAAGAACGACAGGAAATGGGGGAGTGGCAGTTAAAGACTTCTGTATGCTTAACCTAGTGAGATACTGCAGGCTTTGTCTGTAGCCATTGGTTTTTTACGCACACATGTATTGCTGGAGTGTATTGGTGATTCACACCTGCTGACTTCATAATCTCATCACTGCTTGTGTCTGAGGTCACAGTAAGTGCTGCCTAGACAAGCATACAGTGTCTGCCTCTCCTACGATCCTGATTGGCTGTTGTCAAGGTTATATACCCTCCGTTCATCCATTGTGACAAGGTTACCCTTTCACCAGCATCTGTCTCAACTCTACACCCTTCATCCCTTTAAATGTTCTCTTCTATATTATTCTTACAAACAGCCTTCCTGTTGCTCAGTGGTTAGAAAATGGTACTAGCAACAGCAAGGTTAAAGGTTTGATCTCAGGGGATTGCACATACTCAGAAGAAAATATGTAGAAAATTGTAGCTTTTGTTTTCCTAGCTCTCATGAGTGTAATGAAGGTTAATGTGGTGCTTAACTCGAAAATGAACAAACAATCATGAACAATATATCTCACGGATAGAAGTTTGTTATTTTCGCGGAAGTGACATACAAAAATATCAAACAATGCTGAGTGTCTTCACTTGTCCATATACCTATCAAACAGCAAGTGTCCATGAGCGTCAATTTAAACGAGAAATTTATGTAATTCGCTTCATCTGCCACGAGTTTGCTTCTATGTTCGTCTTTGTATGCATTTCACTTCACAAATTGCTTAATCTGCATTTGGTATTAACACAGCGTAAGAAACATTGAAAGCTTTTATCATCATTGCTCTCAAAGTTCTTTCTTGTTATCAGATGTGGTAAATATTTGAAGATATTAGTATTTAAACATCAGTTTTATTATATAGAGAGCAGTCAGAGTTGAACCTTTCTTTGAACAGCTGAATACATATGAATGTATGGATAAGTTAATGTAATGGTCTGAAATGAAAATAACAGATTTTGTTTTTAATTCACACAGAAAAAGTTTTGCTGCAGTTTTTGAGTTTTGCTGCAGTTTCCATGAGGTGTACATCTTATTTGGACATTTGCAATAAAAACATGCATTTGTGTACTCTATTTAAGTAACTGTTTCCTTCATAACTAATTCACCCAAAAATAAGAAATGTATTATTATTTACCGTTATCAAACCAAATAGATTTTCTTAGATTATCAATAAATTTATTTTCTTGGATATTAGTTGCACTGGAGTGTCTAATGCGATCCCATTTCACACCATGATGCGCATGCTCGTATTTATTCTGTACATGCGTTTCCCTTTTTTCCTTATTGGATAAAATGTTATCCTACCCAGTTTTGTGCATAATTTTTATACCCATTTTCAGCATTAATGCGCATATTGGTGTTTCCATCCAAGGTTTTTACACAGCATATGACACCTATTGACTTGCATTATAGACACCACATTATTGTCCTTGCTAATGCCTTTTGGTTACAAGCCTATCTACATATCTTCTTTTGTGCTATGCCAAAGCAAGTTTAGTGTAATCTCGGATGTTGGTGTATATTCCTTATTAAATGCATTCAAAAATACGTTCATAAATACGGTCACGGTTAAAATCTTAGTTTCAGAATGTTGTGAAAACAGCCTGAGTTGAAGGTTAGTTTTTCTGTTGGATGAGCACTGTTGAAAGAGCGGCTTGTACCATGCTCTCCTGCTAGGACTTGCATGATCGACGGCTTGCTTCTCCTCCTCCGAAACGCCCTTTAACCTTTGGTACATGACACACACTTCCTGATGACTTGGCAATAAATTTGTAGCCATATTGAGGTCCGTAAAATCATATTATAGTCCATCGATCACAACAATTAAATCAAAAATTCTGAAAGTGTCAGATATGTTCTTCTAAAACAGATTTGCTGCAAGTAAATAAACTAGTTTGCTGTTATTATCTTTGACTTTGAAAAAGTCTGAGTTATCATGAGCAAGAAAAGCAAAACATGTCATCCTTTGAGGCATTTGAATGTGCAGTAGCCAATGAAATGACAGGTTGGGCCACGCCACGTGATGGTTTTGCATGTTACCAGCAGGAGAATGACTCAGTCTCTCCATCCAGCCATGAAAGGTTGGACAGGCGCTCTTTTTTTAATGGGAGTGACGGATAAGTATCCGTCTGACTGTGAAACTAGAATGGCTTTTGCATAATTCGGAAGTGTGTATTTAAGAGTTTTTTTTTCGATCTTAGAAACTGTTCAACCACTGAAATGTTTTGCACTGACGTTAGACAGAAGTCCGGCTGTGAGAGCTGCATCCTGCTGTCTTGAGAAACTGTTTCCGTGGAAAACTTTGACCTCAAATTCCCAGAGCTGCTTTCTTTGGTGGATTCCCACTCTCTTTTTTTTTCTGGTCCAGCACTTTCTCATGCCACAGCATAGAAAACTCATTACTGCGTTAATGAAGCATGAGATCAACATATCTGGTTTAACAGCGACTGAAGCACAAATGTTGGATTTTTTTGGTCGATAAGAGTGTGTTCATCTCCTGGGATTTAAAATCCGTTTCCTCTCTTGACTTTTTTTCTGATTGAGAAATAAGAAACATCAAAACATCTATTTGAAACATCAAAAATTATGGGGTGAACAAAGATCTAAATATTTCCTTTTTCGTTTTAAAATGACAAACTTTTTTGTGTCATTCTATGCCACTGGCAGCACTTAAGTATTTTTATATACAAGTAAATTTTTTCAAGCATCAGTAAATTTTACCTTGCTAAATAGAAGCCTACTTTTACTACAATACACTTTATTTAACTCTTAATATGACAAGAAAACATTTCTGCAACTATAACATGTTTTTTTAACATAATTCTCATAATTCCCTTTCTGTATATCATAAATATCAAAAAGTTGATAAGTTTATTAGGATGCAAAAATGTGGAAAAGTATTAAATGCATAAGTGTCCCAAAACCATTAAAGGACAGTACACTGGTACCTAAAAATATACTTGAGTAAATTATAAAAATAGCTTCTGGTCATTTATTGTATGGAGAAATGGATGCTTCCATCTCAAACCCATGGGCTGAGCCTGTAGACATTTATGTAAAACTGTAATTTTTGCTGAAAACTGCAAAAACGACTGCATGCTTTCTCTACTTCCATTCCCTCAAAGGAAGTCATTGTCATTTAGTATGCTCTGCAGGTGTGCACTCAGATGGTGACAGTGGAGGGCTTTGTTTGTGTGTGTGTGTGGTGTTTTTTTTTTGTGAGAAAGAGAAAGGCAAATTTAAGTGTGTGCAGTCGAGTGCAGAGAGGTGCATACACAAATGGATGGATCATATGCACACAGGAAGAAAACTGTGTGTTTGTGTATGTGCGTGCGTGCGTGCGTGCGTGTGTGTGTGTGTGCGCGAACAAATTAGAACAGAGTAATGTTTATGCTATTCTATTCTGTCCTTTCACTATTATATGATTCATATCTTCATTTGATCTTTAAGGGTAAGTTTTTAAAAAAAATGTTGTACAAATTGGATTCAAATTGGACTCTGAACAATGGTCAAAACAAATTCTGCTGCTTTTGGATCAGTACTCTGGTTAGGGTTTAATTTTTGCTAAATACACTTTTTGGATTACTCGAGCTACTGAGCATGTGCAAAAATGTGCACCATGGGTATAGGGCTGTCATGGTAAATCGCTTAAAATGCTATAAAGTAAAATACCGTAGCACCCTAAAACCAGAGGGCAGCCTAGTGGGGAATTTCCAAAAAGCTCAGCCGAAGACAACTAGGGCCTATTCAAATTGCTTAGTAATTGATAAAGCTAAACAAATGAGTGATGGACAAAGCGTTCACAAGCGGAGAGATTTTAGTCACCAGTTATTCCCCTACGATAAACCAGAAGACGGTTTTGGGTTCAAATGAGTTACACTTTGTAGTATATTACAGCTGAGTATTATGATTTTATCTAAAGAAATACAAAACAATGTCTAGTTTGTAGGCTTGACATCTATTTATTTTCAGCTAAAAACCATAATGCGCTAATTAACAAGTTAAAGACATGCGGTTGATTTTGCACTGTATATAAGAATTTAGAAAAATACTGGTAAAAATGTAATGAATAATGAATAAATGAATATGTCTCAAAGCTGGTGACATCATCTTCCATGTGTTAACAGCTGGACAGTTTGCTGTCAGTTTATATTGAATAGTGTCACCACATGGCTCTTTTGTGTAACAGCAGTGGCTCTGAACACATGATGTAGTGCTCGCCCCTTATTGGACAGGCTGTTTCTTCGCTTTGCAAAGGGGAGAAATACCTTACTCTCGACGAAATAAATGCTTGCTTTTTTGTTCCATGCGAAAGGCATCATAGGAATATTTAGTTTTTATGCTAAAATATTATTGCGACGAACGTTCGCACCAATTATTAATTCACAATGTCTCTTTAAATTATTAATATATTATTTATAATGATGATTTTCTACTTGTTTTTCATTTTTAAAGGTCCTTTATGTGCATCTCTAACGTGAACTGCTTTTATATTGATCAGCATATCTGACTGATCATAGCCGTCCAACAGGATTTCAGCAGGTTTTAATGGGATTTGCAATTTAACTATTATAGCCCTAATCGATAATGGAAACATCAGTTTTTTTACACTTTTACCCATTCTAAGTAATACAACTTCTCTATCTCGTTTATCTGTAATATTTCTTGTGATTCATCTGTGTTACAAACCACAACATTTTCTTGTTTAAATTTTGCATCTGATCTCTTTCTTTCTAAGGCCTTGGAAAAACAAAACGCAAGACAAGTGTGCGAGAAGCCTCTCCCACGCCGAGCACGGATGAATACTCATCTAACGGCGGCGGGGCTGAACGAATCTACGACCTGAATACCCCTGCAGTAGCCAAGTTCACCTACAACGCTGAGCGCGACGATGAACTGAGTTTGGTGAAGGGTGCACGGCTACTAGTAATGGAGAAGTGCAGCGACGGCTGGTGGAAGGGCAGCTATAACGGCCATGTGGGCTGGTTCCCTTCCAACTACGTGCAGGAGGATGAGGTCGAGGAGACATCGGTTGACTTCCCAGCAGTCTTCTCACGGCCGGTTCTTAGTAATGGTCAGGGCCTGAGGGTTCTTCATACGGTTCAGACGCTCTACCCCTTTAGCTCAGTCTCAGAGGAGGAGCTAAACTTTGAGAAGGGAGAGACGATGGAAGTGCTGGAGAAGCCAGAGAATGACCCAGAATGGTGGAGGTGTAAGAACTCTCGAGGGCAGGTGGGCCTGGTGCCGAAGAACTACGTGGTTGTGCTTAACGATGGGCCTTTGTTGGTGGCTTCCGGCTCCTACTCCCAACAGGACAACCACACGGGGCCTTCCCACACAGGACAGTTTGCAGGGAGGGACTGGTACTATGGTAACGTTACGCGGCACCAGGCGGAGTGCGCGCTGAATGAGAGAGGTGTGGAGGGAGACTTCCTTGTCCGAGACAGCGAATCTTCTGTGAGTTGGCTGCTTGTTTGGGTCTTATTGAATAGGCCACTGCTCAAACTGCTATCAGTAGTTAAAAATAGACAATTAGTATGACAGATTTAGGACGAATTTTGCTTAATTAGGTCTAAAATAGAATGCCATTCTTCAAAAACAGTACCTGCTATGTCTGTGTGAAATATACTGAAGTTCACCCCCCCAAAAATATTCCACTTACTCAACCTCAAGTTGTTCCAGATCTGCATAAATTTCTTAAGATTTTTAAAAAATGAAACCAATAGTTTTTCTGGGGCATGTTTGAATATTTAAAATATAATAATAATAATTGTAAAAATGTGACACCACACATTTATGACGTGACATTGACCACCATAGTTGAAACAAAATGGGTTGTATTAATTTTTTTTTGTTAAACACAAAGTAAGATATTTGGGGAATTTAGAAAAAAAGCCATTGGTTATGGGGCCATTGACTTACGTTAAAAATTAGTTCTACGTTGGTATTCAATGGTGGCCCAGAAATACATACTTTCAAATATCTTTTTTACTCTATTATGTATACAGTTTTGGAACAACTTGAGGTTAAGTAATTTGGAAGCTAATTTTAATTTCTGGTTAAACTATCCCTTTAAGAGTTGCAATGCTTAAAATTAAAGATGCCTACATTGCCCTCTGTAGGCAGCAGTTCACCTAATTGGCTCTAAAACAGTGTTCCATTCTTCAGAAACAGCCTCTGCTATGCCTGCCTGCAATACTATAGGGCATTAAAGAGATAGTTCATCCAAAATTCCAAGATGTTCCAAATCAGTTTACCAATTGAGGTTTCTGGGGCAGCATTGTCTCCCAGATGTTTTGAAGAATGTTGGTAAGCAAACAGTTCTGGCGACAACATCTTTCATGTCCAACAGAACAAAGCAAGGTATACAGTTCGGAAAAACTTAAGGTTGAGTTATTCATGACATTATTTTCATTTCTGAGTAAGCTCCCTTTTAAGTGTTTTGTGTACTGTTAGAAAAAAAGAGGGCCTAGAGCCCCCCCTGTAGGTTGTAGTTCACTAAAAAATTTTCTTTCTCTTATTTTCTAGCCGAATGATTTCTCCGTGTCTCTTAAAGCAGCCAGGAAGAACAAGCACTTCAAGGTGCAGCAGTCCAATGGAGTTTACTGTATCGGTCAACGCCGGTTTAATACCATGGATGAATTGTTAGAGCACTACAAGAAAGCTCCCATCTTCACTAGCGAACATGGAGAGAAGCTTTACCTTATCAAACCCCTCCAGTGACCTTCTACACGCTAATGAGCCTTAGGACCAGACCTGCCAGGAACAGAGCTGAACTGACCTCACACTGAGCCAAGTGATGTCTGCAACAACTTAATAATTCTGCATTTCGCACCAGCAACCAGCAGATTTTCAGAAGAGACTTACCAAGCCAATCGGTGTGGTCATTTATGGATTTAACCTTACTGTTCTGAGTTAGAAGAAATGTGCCGATTCGTCTCAGCGTCTCCATACTGCTTTAGTGATCACATGAATAACATCGCCTTTTCCGTGATTATTTTCTCACTCATTGCCTTGAAAAACAACTTCAATGCAAAACGGCCTTCATACAGAGATCCTCATGGGCACATTCATGTTAATCTCATAATTTAGTTTGAGACATTTAAGTAGCACAATCCTCAAGTCCTGGTTCTGACTAAGAACATTTGAGGATTTACAGGAAACTGTATGTACATAGGACCTGCCAAAGAGAGTGTTGGTGACCGACAGACAGGTACTCGTGGTCTCCTGGTGGTTGAACTCTGAGGTCTGTCTTTTATAAGAATGTTTTGTAAACGCTTAACCAAATGTGCCACCCTCACATTCAAACACTCTTCATCTGTTATATAAGAAAACTATATTCACCTCATTTCAGATTCACTATCTGTATCAACAGACCTCCTTAGACCTCAGACACTGTTTGCAGTTTCAGTTTCAAAAGGAGTTAATCCATTCACCACCTACAGCTTTTATAAAAGTACGAAATGTCTGAATGGGACTGAGAATTGTTATTTAAAATCATGTTTATTTAAAAGAAAAGAGAAAAGAGCTGAAGAGATGAAATGTACTGAGCTCCACATCCATATAAGGTGTGCAAAAAGGTAAAATACTTTTGTTTAATTAAACATTTTGCAAGAGTGATGGACAAGTAGTGTGTTTTTATTTTGTCACAACCGTGCAGCCATAGTGTGCCACATTGCACTGTATATAACTTTTGCATGGGTTAAGAGACAAAGCATGTCATAAACAACAGCCCTCTATTTAAAATGGTAAAGAAATTCCAAAAAATCTAAATACTTCAAGTTTAATAAAAATCTGAATTGTTAAATAAATACAGCGTCTATATCTTAATATAATATTCCTTCTTCATGGAAGCCACAGGATACAAATTTTTAAAAACGTTCGGTAGGAGTATGATAATGTCATTCAGCAAATCAGCATGGAGTTGATCCGAAAAAAAATTACTCTGTCCCAGCACAGTTTGAGTGCAACATCCCTCCTCCAACCAATTTTTTAAAATCAACAGATTTTTTGTACTAATATTATGTCAGGCAAAATCATTTATTGAATGTATCAATTTGCCAAAGTAGCAAAGTCACATCCAAATCCTTTTGGTCCTGATCTGTTTTGACAGGTCCTCCAAAAGCTTTGTGCGTACATGTTCTTGTCACTAGAGGGCACAGAAGTACTGTGTCACAGTAGATCCTTGCAGCATACACATTTTGTGATCTAAGAAACTCTATGGAGACTCCTAGGAGAGCTGCAGAATGCTCAATTTTATCAATAGAAATGCATACCTATTGTTATTGATAAACCTAGTATCACCTTTGTTATATTCTTGGTCTACTTTATACTACAAAATTATTTTTACATTAGACCATTCAACTGTTGACTTTTTAAAGTCAATAAATCATTATAATTTGGTTTCTTTTGGATGCTGGCAGTGCTTTTTGGCACATGTACTGCAGCTCATAAAGGTCACATTAATGCGAGCTGTTGAAAGAAGGTTTGCTGTGTATGTCGGCGTAGTGTCCAGGGCATGGAGGTGCTACATGGAGACAGGCCTGTACATCGGCAGACGTTCAAGAGGCGATAGCAGCAGGACCGCCACATCTGCCTTTGCAAGGAGAACATGAGGAGCACCAGGAGACCCCGGTAAAATGACCTGAACGCCACAAATGTGCATGCGTCTGTGCAAACTGTCAAGAGTCCATAAGGTGGTATGAGGGCCCAATGTCCACAAGTGGGGTTTGTTCTTACAGCCCAACACCGTGCAATAAGTTTGGCATTTGCCGGAGAACACCAAGTTTGGCAAATCGCCACTGGTGCCCTGTGCTTTTCACAGATGAAATCAGGTTCACACTTAGCATTTGACAGATATGAGTCTGGAGACGCCATTGAGAACGATCTCCTGCAAAATCCTACAGCTTGACAGGTCTGGCACTGGCGCAGGAATGTTGCGGAATGGCATTTCTTTGGAGGGCCACACAGGCCTTCATGAGCTCGCCAAAGGTAGCCTGACTGCCATTAGGTATCGAGATGAGATCCAAGACCTCTTGTGAGACTATGGTTGGGCCTGGGTCCCTCCTCATGCAAGATAATGCCAGACCTCATGTGGCTGAAGTGTGTCAGCAGTTCTTGTAAGACGAAGGCATTGATGCTATGGTCTGGCCTGCTCAATCCAACATGTGGGACCTCATGTTTCATTCCATCAACCAGCGCCACACAAACTTAACTGCAGACTGTCTAGGAGTTGGCATTGCCTTAGTCCAGGTCTGGGAGGAGATCCCTCAAGACACTATCCGCGACCTCATCAGCAGCAAGCCACGCGTTGAAGGGAGGTCATATAGGCACATTTGCCTTATTTAGACTTCTTTAAAGACATAACATCAAAATTGGATCAGCCTGTAGTTTTTTCCACTTCAAACTACAAATCCAAACCTCCGGAGATGTGTAAATAAATATAATTTTCATCGATTATTTTTGTGTGATTTTGTTCTCGGCACATTCAACTATGTAAAGAAGTATTTATCAAGAATATTTCATTCATTCAGATCCAGGATGTGTTAAGGCGTGTTTCCTTTATTTATTTTGTGTGCAGTGTATGTCTTTTGCAGATCTTTCGCAATATCTTCATGAGAAGTCCTCAAAGCCTAAACTGAAAAACCTTGGCTTTATATAATCCTCACCACAGAAATGTGAGCCGCCACTGGAATACTTGACTTACATCTGAAAATATGCACAAGTAGAAGATTTGCCTGTGTCTTAATTCACAGTTATGCTTTCCTCCCACCCACGAAATATATGACATACGGTTTAAAACTTACTTTTAATGCAGAGACACATATTAACTGTCAGTTTGACCTCGCTTTCAAAAATGGTGTTCCGTATGCTTTATAATATACAGAAGGAAACGTTTTGATCTGCTGTTGGTAGTGTTGAAGGGTAAATTTCAATTGTCAAAGAAATTTTCTCTGTGAAACTGTGACTGAATTGCAGATGTCTTTGCGGATAAAATCAATGGAGAAAAGAAGGTTGGAATTTAACCAGAGACTGTGCGGCTGCCTTACTAACAAGGGATTCTTTCAGCTGTTGGTCAGAAAGAATGTGTGAGAATATACGGCAAATAAGAGATGTGATACAGACCAAAAAAATGAGAGGTATGACATAGATGGTCCATGTGAAAGGTAAACAAGGCTGTTTCAGCCTCCGTGGGGTTTTAAAGCTTGGGGTTTATGAAGAGACACTCGACACAAACATCACAGCCAGACTCGGGACTCGCTGCTACAGGTAACCTCAGGCCGAGAAACCGAATCAATTTCTGTGAACATCTGTGCTTGGTTTAATACGCTTAATATCAATGCCACATTTGAATCTTTACTTAATACAAAAGGAACTTTGTATAAAATGGTTGAAAAATTGTTTAGGCCTTTAAGTGCTGTTGTTTTCAGTAGGTGATAATGTCTCGACTGTGTTTCTCACTTCTCTGTTGTGGGGTTTTGTGTGGACTCCTCTGTCTTACAGGTAAGCAGACAGCATTTTTTGAAATCGACATTAACATTGTTCATTTTTCTTCTACATATTTGATGCAAACGTGTAAATATGTATGTTAAAGGGATGATCTAGCCAAGAATCCCAATTCTCTCATGAAAGGCTCACCCTCAAGGTTTCAGTTGAACACAAAAAATATATTTAGAAGAATGTCAGCAACTGGGGGTTCTTAGATATTATTGACTACCATGTTTAGAATTGTATATTTTTTGTTGAAGACAAAAGAAAATATTTTTGAGAATTCCTACAATTTGTTCTGCAATTGTAGTCACTTGTGCTCCAGAAATCTCAGTTGTATACTTTTCTGTGTTCAACTGAACACCAACTCAACACTTGTGTACCTTATGGACCAATTTTGTATCCATCAAAGACTTTACCTTTAAGGGTATAAAATAGGTCCTCGGGGTACAATAATTTCCCCCAGAAATTACAGCATTATATAATGTTTATAAACCTGTTTAGGTGCAAATAAGAACCTTAGGGTGCCATCCCACTGTACAAGTATTACTTTTTTTAAGTAATATTACGACATTATAAATACTTGTACTACTAATACACTGTCTTTTCATATTTCCTTAAACCGTTCTTGATAAAGTCTAAACATCAAAGAAAGATCAGTCTATGCAAACATTTCATTGAATGAGAAATAAACATGCTTTACAGATGTGGGAAATGGCCCAGTTCTTTAGGGAGAACATTCTTTTTTATGTGAATTGATTTGGGAATTTATCTCTTAAACTAGCATTGAAGTTGTTATATAAATATTTAAGCCAAAGATTTCCTCGTTGCATACAAAAATATAAAAAATAGGAAAAATGACATTGGAAAAAAATAGACAGGTTTAAGACATTCCTGCCAATAAATTTTGACTATCAAAATAGCTGGAAATCCCTGATTGATCTGATAGAACCCTGGCAGAACATTGAGAACAAACAAGACCTTAGCTGTTCCTCTCAGTGAAAACATGGCAGAAGTCTGGGCTTCTCTTTACCTGTGTGTGTTCATGCATGTGTGTGTGCGCGCGCGCGTGTGTGTGTGAATGGCTTTGCCAGACTGGTGCTGTGAATGGAAAAGCTGTTACGTGTTTGGATAAAAGGTGAATAATGTGAAATCCTTGGCATTATTACCAGAACCTTCAAAAACAAACCCTCTATTTCTCTTGTATTCAATATTTTTCTTTGAACTTTTTTCTATGGCGAATAATCTTTATAATTCTTAAATACGTACTTATACTAATAGTTGGCCATTCATGTATTTGCAGCTCTTATGGCAACATATGGGATTTTAAGATCATATCACATCCCCCAAACACATAAAGTAATTATCTTAATAATAAATGTAAGAATTTCTGTTTCTTGAAACATTTACTTTTGAAAGTTGGTTACACTTTGAAGCTGGGGTTAAGATTTATTGAGTGTCTTTACTGTCTTTCTTGGCTTGTTGAATGCCATGTGTAGAAGAGAGAGAGAAACTTAAAGGGAAAATGAACTTTTTGGAAATAAAAAAACCTGTAAATAAATAATAAAAGTTAAAAAGTTTATTTAAAAGCTTTAAAATAAAGTAATTACAAGTAACTATATATTTTTAAATGTATTTGAAAAGGGTTCAGTGTTCATTTCACTGTGTTTTGTTTCACAGGGGCAGAGGACACCAAGGGTAAGTTTAAAATGATTGTTTTTCAACTATTTTAATCTAACAATTTACATATTCCCTATATATAACACCTATATAGAGTGCAGCCTGGAAATAAAAGTTATGGTCACTTAACTTTTTTCTAAGTTAAGGTGCAATTCAAATGTTTCTTATTATATGAAATGAGCTAAAATTGATTGAAATAGTTTGATCCAGAAAATGTAAGAATGTTTAAAATAGACATTAACTAAATTTTGTTCATTGTTAGTTAATGTAATGCACCTTTTGTTAACAATTACCAAATTAAGTGTTACCAAAAATTCGTCAATTTGGAGCACAAAAATGCAGCCAATAAGAATCCAGAATAGATGAAAACTCTATTACTGTCTACAAATGAATATTTCCATATTGATATTTCTGTGAGCTAATTTCTATAGTGTGAAGAAAATGAATAAGTGACCTGTAGTGTAAACATGAAGGTCATCTCCTGAGCTGATCTTCTTGTGTTTTACTGACAGCTGAATCAAGAGAAAAGAGAGAGATGCCTAACTGGGCAATGACATCTTCAGACTTCTTCGGCTGGATTGAAGAGCTTCGCTCTCATGCTGGTTATGACAAGATTGAAGAACTGGCCAGAACCTTCTGGGCTCATTTTCCTTCTGCAAGCCGCCTGGGTTATGATCCTCCTGCTCCAGAAGAATAATAATTCCCGGCTTCTGCCTCAATCTCTGTATTATTAAGACCTTTTGTATACACGTCATGGCTTTATCCACAAAATATGTCTTTGTCCTTCAAGTGAACCTTATTGGGACTGGGAGGTGAAATCATTGATTCATTTAATGGTTTTGGTTGTGTAACATATTATGCAATAGCATACAGAATCAAGTAAAATGCCACACGTCTTTGTTATTGCTTGAGTACTTCTGGATTTGATGAAATAAACTAAATAAAACATTGCATAACAGATAGCTGTTGTACAGAAGCAAAAGAGAGGATATTGTTGGATATCAGGCATTCTGTTATGAGGTGGGAATGCAGTCCAGGTGCAGAGAGGCGTCCTTAAAGGCATGGCAACCCCCCTCAAGACAAATACATGCTGGAGCACAGACCTGCTATTTTTAGCTGCAGGCCTTGCTGTACATATGACTGTATTATGGTGCATTTTCAGTTTAAAAAATACCTGTATTTCTGAATAATCAAAATAATCTTGTATTCCCACAAAATTACACATGACCCATTCTCAAAATAACAACTGAAACATCGTGGCAGTAAAATTTATAAAACCAAAGAATAAGTATAATAAAACATACCAACCTTGCACATATTATAATTTAATCATTATACATGTTTTTGCTTTACTACTGAAGTTGTCATTGCCGTAACGCGTTCTATTCCCGAGTTGGATTAAATGATGAAATTTAAACAGACTAAAATTGAAACATTTTGAAACAAACAAGTGGATGTTATATAACAATTTTTCAAATGACAAAAAAGATCAAGAAAACAATGACAGGATGGTCCTGTGAAATAGTGGACCTGTCTCTATTTTCATCCTTTGCAACATTTTTAAAACACGGTTTACACATAAATATATATTTACTTTACAAGTTATATATATAATTATATATATATATGTGTATATATTTACTTCACAAGTTTGAAGTAACACATCTACCAGTTCCTTTCAAATTGCAACAGATTTTTTATAGTTAAAACGTAATATTCTCTTGTCGTGTCCTCAATGCCGATACTGGTAGTGTTCTACGTTTACAAAATGTTTACAATGTTTTATTTTCTATTAAAATATAGTTTGTAAATGTCTTAATATGTATGATTTACAAATAGGCATAATGGCTTCGCTTTTTTATCCCAAAAAGTTATGTAATTGACAGGTTTTAACGGGTACGGAAAGAGTGGCCTCTTCATTTTTTTAATAAAAAAAATTGTGTGTAAATGATTTTAAATGAATGCTTTTCAACATAGCAAACCTTTTTTTTTAAAATAGTTAGATGTAAAATGTCTTGATGTGAGTTTAAACCATCAATCTTCAAATCAAGATGTTGTGATAGTCCCCATATTATAATGGCGTTTATTATTATGGACACAATCGCACAAGCATGTACATAACCATAAAGCTGCTTTGTCTCCATTTCATGGGTCCTTCCAAAATGGCCACAAACCTGATGCTAACACTTCAAAGCTGTGTCAGAAAATTAAGTTGAAAAGAAAAACCTACTTAGTGCATTTGGAGAAAAATCGTTCTCCTTCCCACCATACATAACAGCTTTTGCTTTGAAATGTGCCCTCTAGAAATACAGGAAAGATAAAAATAAGCACAAAACAGGATTATCAATCTCCCAGCATAAGATACCCGTTTGAAACTGCTATTTTGCTGCGACTAGGCCATGGCAGTATGGATAATTCATCATTCCTGCTCAATTGGCAGAATGTGGTTTTAACCATTCCAAGGTCATGGGTTTAAGAGAAACATGTACAAAATGCAGCGTCTCTTTGGATAAGTGTGTCTGTCAGGATGCATTAATGTCTAAAAAGTAACTCTGTTCTTGTTTGATGTTTCATTTAGGAAGAAACGCCATTAACATGGTGATGACTAATGTTATCAAAAATGTACTTTCCTTCCGTGTTGAAAAATTGAATAAAAGCAAAACCTTTTATCACACAATGAACCAATAAAAGCAGCCAAAACACACAATGAGAGAAAACCAGCAAGGACCGGTCGAATGTCACTCTTTGATATTTGGAGGGTCAGGAACTTTCTGTTGGCTTGGGTGGACATTCCTCCACAAGTGGCAACAGGTTTCCCGCGGGAATGTTTGCTTGTTAGTCCAGGACGGCGCTTTGTCGTTCATGTCGGTCTTAAACAAATCCTTTTCGACCACACAGCGTTGTCTGAAGACAGAAGCATGTCACACACCAGCTTCTATGTGAGAGCCGTCCTTCTTATAGGCATTGTGTGTTTCTACGCAACCTCGGGTATGTCATTTAAGGCTTGCATGTCATTTATGCCTTTTAGACAATTTGTTAACAGTATATCAGAATTTGTCTAAACTATTTACCTGAATTGAAGATTGAATTCAATCTAACCTGTTTCTTTTTAATGTGATAGTTACCCAAAAATGTAAATTGCATTATCATTCACTTACCTTCTTGTAAGTTTAACCCTAACTTTCTTATGGAGATCACAGAGGAAGATATTTTAAAGATTGTTGGTTACTCAATGTTAGTGGAAAAAGAGTTAGCTTTTGTGTCCATTGAATGCGCCGTTGTTCTGTTAGCAACATTCTTCAAAATATCTTTTTTTGTGTTTGCAGAAGATACAGGTTTGTATGTTAAGAAGATGACTAAGCGGTGACAGCATTTTCAATTTTGCGTGAACTGACACTTGAAAACCCTTTTTTCACATTTCTAATTATTTTGTCTAAATATTTAAATTCGTTTTGCATAAGAATTTGAATTAGAATTTTTTATAAGAAGAGTTTTGATTGCTTAAGGGTCCTATCTTCATTTAATCCACTGTTTCACTTACAAAAATGCTATAAAATTTGAATTCATATATATTGTTTGATTTATATTTTTTCCACGTTTTGAAGGTTTCATTGGTAGTAACTGCTTTAGCTATAAATAAGCAAAATTATATTATTTATTTTCCAGCATATTTGTTTATTTTTTGTGTTTCATTATGCATTAACTAACAATAAATATACATCTTTTGATTTAAAATGTATTAGTATATCGAACGTTATTTAAATATTTTAAACCTTATTGAATTAAATTGAATATCAATATAGAACAACACACTATTAAATGTCCAGTGTTAATTAAATAATTGCAAGTGTTTCTAATGTATTACTGTCTTACTTACTTACTTACTGATATTTTGAAAAGTGTTAATGACTGGGACCTATTCACTTGCATTGGTTTAGTTTCCATGCAATATAAGTGAAGGTTGGGTGCCATCGCAGTTTATTTACAGACATTCTTCAAAATATATTTTTTGTTCGAGATGAAAAGAGGGTGAGAAAGGGATGACAGAATGTAGATTTTTTGGTAGACTATTTATTTAACCTTCATTTACCAAAGTGATCTGAGTTAAGAATTAGACATTGCCGGTAAACCTGCATGTTCCTTTGGTTGTTTAGGTGGTTCATCTGAGCGAAGACTTCAAAGGATCATAATGAAACAAGATGGTAAGATAACATCAACATCACGGTGATTTTCAATAAAAATCAATCTGCTTAATGATCTGTGGTTTATTTACCCTGGATGCAAAGGAACCCTTCACCAGCCCGCAGTCCTCAAACAAAAACGCCCACCCTGCCCATCATGCCATAGTTTTCATGCCTAGTTCCCCATTGTTTTTAATTATAGCCTGATACCCTCCATCACTGCTTCACACTTGTTCAGAATTACCCATCAGCCTCTGACCTCCAGCACTTACACAGATTGATGACTGATATGTTCTGAGGGAAGATTGCAGAAATGTTAGTAAACCAAAGGCAGCATTGGTATTTATAACACAGAGGTGCAAAAGCTTAGGGCATTAGTTGAGGTCAGCGTCTCTGCACATCATCTTCAGAGATGGATAATTAGACATTGCTTAAAACACTTTAAAACTGACCCATGGCCTGCTTTATAACCTTCCCATAGTCATTTAAACCTATTTAGCCATTTTAAACCCTATAGTCTGCAATGCAAAATAGAAATATTTGGAAAAGTGTGATCTGAAATGTATTTTATTATTTTTCAGCAGTAAAGAACCTTAAACCCAGACCTGCAGAACAAATCGCAGTGTCTCAATCCAAAGCCAAAGAATTTCTGTCGGCTCTTCACAGGTCGAGGAGAAATGTATGGGACCGTAGCCGCCCTGACGTCCAGCAGTGGATTCAACAGTTCCTGAATATGGGCTACGATGAAGCTGTAAGTAAAACTGTCTAGAATGCTACACAAATTTATATCTTATATAAATTTATATCTTATATCTTTATAATTTTCATAATGCACTGATCCCAAGGATACTTTAATGTTATTGGCTGTTCGCAGCACAAAGATTTTTTATACATGATGATGGCAAACTCAGTGTACCCTCCTAAATAAATGTGTGTTACAAAATAGTAAATTTATTTTTAAAACCATGAAGGAACTTTGTGTTAAATAAAACATAAAGACGACACAAAATGTGTCTTTAACTAGACACACACACTGAAAAAAAGAGTTTTAATTACTCAATTTAATCATGTGCATCTGCTCCATACGATTGATTGGGATTTTTTAAACGTATATATTTTATAATTTGAAAACAATATATGTTAAGAAAACATCTCCGGTTACGAATGGTAACCTTGGTTCCCTGAAGGAGGGAATGAGACGTTGTGAGACTGACTGGGGTTGTACTTGAGAACCTGTTTATGTCTGAACCTATTAAAAAGGCCAATTAATTTGTCGAATGAATCAATTCATGTCCCCGCCCCGGATGACGGGTATAAAAGGGGATAGAAGAGATCATTCCTTACCTTTGTGCTGAGGAACCTAGGTGACCTCCCTAGGACGCTGCAGCGGCAGCCGAGTGTTGTGGCATGAAGGACACAACGTCTCGTTCCCTCCTTCAGGGAACCAAGGTTACCATTCGTAACCGGAGACGTTCCCTTTCAGTCGGTCTCTCAACGTTGTGAGACTGACTGGGGTCCCTGTATAATCACGCGACACACTACGGCTGTGTCCTGACGTCAGCGGAGCCGCAGAGGCTCTACGCGAGTCATGACCTTCCAGTGGGAACCGGTATGGTATCCACAGAGCTTCCTACTGGAAGTTGAGAGACTCACACCGACGAGTTACAGGCGGCGGCCTTTCATCCCACCATGCTGGTGGGAAACCGTCTGTCTCGTGACACTGGGGAAAATGTTACCCCTCTAATCGAGGGCCTACGTTGCGGAGATCACATCCCACCCATGTGGGGGGGTAACATGTGAAGAATACCGCATGGTTCGCCAACCTTGGGGAGAACATCATGGAAGGATAGCGTGCGGATCCACTTGCGGGGCGCACAGCTCTTAGGTGGAGGCCCACCTGGGGGAGATCACCGGACTCGCCGTATAGGGAAGTTCTCAGTGATATATTACATCGTAACGTGGTCGCCCTTCTGGGGGAACCACATCGTACGGAGCTCCAGCTCAAGTCAGGGGTCAGCCCTATGGGGGTGAACACTTCCTGAGCCTGGCTGAGTAACAGGGCCGCTCCGCACGGCCTGCTACTATAGAGTGAGCTTAGTGAAGGATAAGGTGCCCATACTCACACTGAAGAGGGGGAGTAGAGGGACTAAAAAGAGAGCGCACTTACTCACCTTTGTAGGGGAGATGGCGCTTTCGCAGGCGTACTCCACACTGATCCTAAGTGTTGCCACCTAGGACCCGAGCTGAGACCTAGCTCCACTGGAAGGTTATATAACCTCGCGAAAGTGGTGGGCGTAGCCCAGCCCGCTGCTCTGTATATGTCTGCCAGAGTAGCACCCTGCGCCAGTGCCCACGAGGAGGCTACACCCCGAGTGGAATGTGCGCTCACTACCAGTGGACAGGGACGAGCTGGGATTGATACGCTCTGTTATGGCGTTTACAATCCAGTGTGCTAACCTCTGTTTGGAGACGGCTCTCCCCTTTGCCGCTCCGAAACAGACAAAGAGCTGCTCAGAGCTTCCGAAGCCCTGCGTGTGTTCCACGTAGAGGCACAGTGCGCGCAAGGGACACAGCACGGATGAGGCTGGGTCTTCCTCTCCTGAGGAGAGCGCCTGCAGGCTCACCACCTGGTCCCAAAAAGGGAGTGGTGGGAACCTTGGGCACGTAGCCGGGCCGGGGTCTCAGGAGAACGTGAGAATTAGCCGGCCCAAACTAAAGGCAGTCACTGGACACAGAGAATGCCTGTAGGTCCCCGACCCTCTTGATCAAGGCGAGCACTACAAGGAGAGCTGTCTTCATCGTTAAATGAGAAAGACTAGCTCGATCCGAGGGCTCGAAGGGGGGACCGCTGAGGTCCCGTAGGACCACAGTCTGGTCCCAAGAGGGTACGGAGCGCGGCCTGGGCGGGTTCCCCCGCAATGCGCTCCTCAGGAACCTAATGACTAGGTCATGTCGTCCATCCCATCCACCTGATCGTGATGAGCGGCTATTGCGGCTACATGCACTTCCAGGGAGGAGGGGGCGAGCTGATGCTCAAGCCCCTCTTGTAGGAAGGATAACATGCTCTGATCTCGCATCTCCGGGGGTCCTCACACCGTGAGGCACACCAAGACGAGAAGCGGCGCCACTGCAAGGTGTAAAGACACCGAGTGGCTGGGCCCTAGCCTAAGCGATTAAACCTGCGACCGCTGGTGGCAGTCCGCTCAGGAGCTCCTCGTCCCGTCCAGGAGCCAGACGTGGAGGTTCCATAGGTCTGGTCTGGGGTGCCATGACGTGCCCTTCCCCTGTGATAGCAGGTCCTTCATCAGGGGAATCGGCCAGGGGGGAGTGATCGTCAGAGCCCTCAGCTCTGAGAACCAAGTGTGGTTGGGCCAGTATGGGGCAACCAGGATCACTTGGTGCTCCTCTTCCCTTACCTTGCACAGGACCCGTGCAATGAGGCTCACTGGGGGGAAGGCGTACTTCCGCTTGTCTCGTGGCCAGTCGTGCGCTAAGGCATCCGTGCCAAGGGAACCCTCGGTCAGGGAGAACCAAAGCGGGCAATGGGTGTCGTCTCGGGAGGCGAACAGGTCTACCTTTGCCTGGCCGAAGCGATCCCATATCGACCGGACTGCACGAGGATGGAGTCGCCAGCTTCCTGGCCGGATCTGCTGACGAGAGAGCGCATCGGCTGTCTCGTTCAGAGCCCTGGGGAGGTGCACAGCGCGCAGGGTCTTGATGACCCGCTGACTCCATTTGAGGAGGCGTCGGGCGAGCAATGAGAGTGTCCGTGAGCGTACGCCACCTTGATGATTTATGTACGCTACAGCGGTGGTGCTGTCCGAGCAGACAAGCACGTGTTTGTCCCTCAGTAGAGGTAAGAACCTCATGAGGGCCATGTGTACTGCCAAAAGCTCCAAGGCATTGATATGCCAACGTAGTCGGGGACCTGTCCATCGACCCGAAGCTACGTGCCCGTGGCACACTGCGCCCCAGCCGAGCAGGGAGGCGTCCGTCGTCACCACAATGTGCCTCGACACCTGCCCTAGCGGGACTCCTACCCGCAGAAAGGTCACTGAGGACCATTGGGCGAGAAGACTCCGGCATCTCGACGTGATGTGAATCCGTCTGTTGCCAGTGTGCCATGCGCTCCTCGGAACCCGACTCTGTAGCCAAAGCTGAAGTGGTCTCATATGCATCAACCCGAGGGGAATTACCCCAGCCGAGGATGCAATATGCCCCAGGAGCCTCTGAAGAGTCTTCAGCGGGACCACTGTGCGTGAGGTCTGAGCCAAACACGCCAGCAATGACCGTGCACGCTCTCCTGTGAGTCGCGCACACATAGTGACAGAGTCTAGTTCCATGCCGAGATAAGAGATGCTCTGCGTAGGGGAGAGCTGGCTCTTTTCCCGGTTGACCCGAAGACCCAAACGGGCTAGGTGCCTAAGCACTAGGTCCCTGTGCACACAGACTACCTCTGGCGAGTGAGCCAGGATGAGCCAGTCGTCGAGATAGTTTAGTATCCGCACTCCGCGCTCCCTTAGGGGCACTATGGCGGCCTCCGCGATCTTAGTGAAGACCCGGGGGGACAGGGACAGCACGAAGGGCAGGACTTTGTACTGATACGCTCGCCCCTCGAACGCGAACCGTAGGAACGGCCGGTGTCGAGGCAGGATGGAGACGTGGAAGTACGCGTCCTTCAGGTCTATTGCCACGAACCAATCCTGACTCCGGATAGAAGTCAGGATGCGCCTCTGCGTCAACATCCTCAACGGCAATCTATGCAGATATTTGTTCAGGGTGTGCAGATCCAGAATGGGGTGCGACCCTCCGCCTTTCTTGGGTACAATGAAGTACGGGCTGTAGAAGCCCTTGAACATCTCGGTTGGTGGAACAGGCTCGATCGCATCCTTCGCCAGAAGGGTGGTAACCTCGTCCCGAAGAACGGACGCGTCCCGACCTCGCACCGAGGTGAAAAGGACGGAACGGAACTTGGGCGGGCGTCTGGCGAACTGGACCGCATAACCGAGACGGATCGTCCTCTCGAGCCACCCTGACGGGGAACATTGGCGTAACCACGCCGGCCACCTGCACGCCAGGGGGATGAGAGGACTGATCTGCTTCACTGTACCCGGGGAGGGTGGTTCTGTGGCTGCCGGGTCCGGGATCCGGCCAGGATTGTCCTGGGGGGACACAGTGACCCGAGCTGCCTGCCTAATACCGCTGGCCAACGCACCGTCCTGCGGAGGGCGCTGAGGGCTGCGGGATGGCGTGTGTGCCAGCCGTGCACCGTCTAGAAGAGGGTGAACACGGCGACTTTTGCCTGGGGGAGGATTTGATCTTTCTTTAACCACATAGGGTGGCCCTGAAAAGGGCCGTTGTGGTAGTGGAACGGGGCAGGAGCCGTCCCAGATGTTATCTACTCCTCCAGGCTGGGTCCCTCAGGAGCGCTTCCTGGCATGTTTGCGAGGAGGCTGCTGACGGGTCCCCACAGCCTGCTTCCTCGGGGCCGGCTTCCTACGGGGCGCCGGCTGTATAGGGGGCGCTCTAACCGAGGGCGGGGCCGAGGAAGGGGGTGGCTGTTTGGGAGCAGGAGGAGTTTGGGGCCGGGGCTGACCTCGGCCAGCTGGACCCCTACGAGGCAAGAAATGTTGCATCGCCTCCTTCTGCTGCTGCACTGCGGAGAACTTGTGGGTAAAGTCCTGCACAGTGTCTCCAAACAGCCCCTCTTGCACGATGGGTGTGTCGAGAAAGCGTGCTCTCTCGGCCTCACTCATCTGCGCAAGGTTCAACCAGAGGTGGCGCTCTTGGACCACACAGGTGGACATCACTCGACCAATAGACCGCGCCGTCGCGGTCCTCAACTCACGTACTGTGAGCGGGTCGAGTATCCCCTCGTCAAGCTCCTTTAACGCCTTGGCCTGATGCACTTGCAACATAGCCATGGCGTGGAGCGAAGATGCAGCTTGCCCCGCGGCTGTGTAGGTTCTCACCACTAGGGACGAGGAAAACCTACACGCTTTGGAAGGGGGCTTAGGTCGATCCCTCCAGGAAGTGGCAGTTTGCGGACACAGATGTGACGCAACTGCGCGCTCCGCTGAAGGAAGATTGACATAGCCCCGTGCTGCACCTCCGTCGAGAGAAGTGAGAGCGTGGGAGCTGCCATGACGGAGGCGGGCCGATAGGGGCGCCTTCCACGTCTTGGTGAGCTCCTCATGCACTTCCGGGAAGAACGGTACTGGGGCGGGGCTTATATGAATTGATTCATTCGCCAAATTAATTGGCCTTTTTAATAGATTCAGACATAAACAGGTTCTCAAGTACAACCCCAGTCAGTCTCACAACGTTGAGAGACCGACTGAAAGGGAACTCAATTACTCAAAAAACCAATGTACATGACTAAATTGAGTAATTCCAACTCTTTTTTTGTGCAGTACGGATTCAGTTAAGGACAGATTGTGTTAAAGTGATAGTTCACCCAGAAATCAAAACTCTGTCATACTTTTTTGTTGAGATCTTTCTCTTTAACTTAATAGTTTTAGAGTATTTGTATCCTTGGGCAAGTCTTCAAGGCTCTCTCTTAAGCCTTTGACCAAAGACAACAAATCACATTGATCAGTAGTGTGGATACACAATATTAGTTACCATATACAGATTTTGAACTCTTTATAACACTGCGGTACAGAATTCTAACTCTTTAAAAGCAAGCTGACATGTTGATGGCTAAAAGATTGAATTCTTTGCTTTAAAGACATATCTTCACAAAAGCAGAGTAGCATTTCCTCTATTCACATCATGATCATTTTTCAGGGGCAAATCCATAATTCCATAATTCATGTTTTCCATAATCACATTTCTAAAGTAGAATTTATACATGAATATAAAAAACTTAAGCAACATTAAACTGACCTTCTTTTTAACGTCTCTCAATCTGTCTCCCAGTTTAATGCATACATGCCAACATCTCGTGATCCGACTACAGTAAAATTACCTTGAGAATGTACTTTAAAAGAAAACACACTGTCAAATATTGTACTTTATTTGAAGAATATTGTTGCAGCGTTCGTCAAGGCTGTTTCTACTGTACAATGCTTTTTTTGTAATGGATTATTTCTCATAAGGCATTTATAAATGACATTTGTATGGGTAAGGTCAAAACAAACTGTATCTATAAAAGAAACAGAATGATGTAAAATGCGACATAATGAAACTCGTGTAGAAAGAAAGTGACACGGATTGAGCTTTTTGTCCTGGATCTATAATGTACATTTCTATTCGAGCAATATTGAAATTAAGCGCATTGCTATTCACACTGTGCATCGTGTACCAATTTAACACATACATTTGATCAATATTCACTGTCTTTATTCATAAGTTCCAACTGTTTAACTATTATGAATTTGCAGAGACTTGAGACTGATCTTTCTTATTGGATGGACCGAGCTAGATCACATGACCAGGGCAGGCAGCATCATCATGATGAGAATGCACCCTTGAGCCACCAGGACCCCAGATCCTACAGACATGGAGCAAATGTCAACTATGATTACTATTAAATCTTATAAATGTTAAGTTTAAAAGCTTTACATTCACTCTAAGAGTAAGAACCAATGTATGGCATAAACATATTTTTTAAACTTATTTTACTATCTGTGTTATTATGGTGTTACTTGAGTTTTTATAAAGAACATATAAACTTGAGTGTTTATGTCCTTTTTTCACCCGGTTTCTAACTTTTGACTGAAATGATTTCTACACATTTTGTGTTCATTCATGTAACAGACACCCAACATTTTACAGCATTGTATACTAAAAGTTTCCCCATATATTCAAACATACTACATACACACAAATCTACTAGTCAAAAATGTTGAGACACTTAAATGAATCGCTTCTCATGACTTTCAAAAGCTTCTGAATGTCTGAAATTGGATTAATAGACCAAAATGTTTTCTTTCAATACAAAATATTTTATTTAATAAACTATTTTTGAAATGGGTGACTGATTGGATATTGATAAAAGCTTATTGAAGAGAACAATAGACAGGTTGTGAAAGGTATCTCCTGATGATTCGCTCTCTTGAATATAATTGGACACAGATGGGTTTCTAGGCTTTTCCAAACATCCATCATGTGAGCATGTACACTCCACAGAAAGCACATTAGTGCACTGCAGGATCCTGGTCTGCAAATGCTGAAGCACAGGCGAAAAGATTTGTATAAAATGTCAAGATGGACGTCCAAAAACTATATTCGCTATTTATTGTGTTGTTTCACAGACCAAACAAGAGGCTTATGGGCTTTGAATAATATTGCTGTTAAGATTTGTTGCATTAGCTTCTGGTCTGGTTGGCATGTAACACGTGGGGAAATAATCAAAGTCCAGGCTGTATAATTGACAGACCAGAGACACAAAACAAATGCAGTTCATACAGTCCAGGTTTGCTTTGGTTTTCAGCTGCACCATAAAGAAAGCCACACATATATTTCAGATGACAGATTGCTTATTTACATTTATAGTTTTCATTTGGCAGATGGTAACTTACATTTACATTTATGCAGATATTGTTCTAGCTATTGTAAACTTACAAAAAAGCAGTTTAAACCACTTATAAATACAAGGAAAAACTAATCCAGACACAAAATATTATCATTTTTATGCAAATGTGCCATCTGTTATCTATCATATCTGTAAATAAAAGTACATGACATTACACTTAACAAATACGTTTGCAATGTAATGTAATGAGTCAAGATTCATTTTATTTCCTTTCTTAATTAAAAGATCTCTATGATTACATTTACATTTACATTTACACACCTTGCAGACACAATCCCTGAGTTTGCGCAATTCCAGGATTACACCCAGGCATTTAATCGCCATGCACCATGATATAACCACTCATGAGTCAGAGGAAAGCTCTATAGGACATTGTGATTAGATACTGTAAAAATAACTATAATAGTTTGACAGCTGTGGCACCAGAATAATACCATAAATTAACATTAATAAAAGGTTTTCTTGTACATTTGCAGAATTTTTCTTCCCTTTTTACCGCATTTGAAAATATTACTGTAGAAAATCCTGTAAAAATGTTGTTTCCAGCAACTGGGGCGTTAGTAAAATACAGGTAAATAACAGGTACATTCTCACGTTAAACTACAAGTTTTTATTGATAGTTTACACCCATCCTGGAAATGTGCAATTTACTTCTGCAATTTAATTTATGTTACTGTATCGACAAAATGTGCAAATGTATCAATTCATTAAAATTACACAAACAGTCTTAAACAGTGGCATGTGTTGATGTATGTGCAAAGTGTTTATTAGGTTTAGAAACTTCATACCAGTGTACTTGTTTGTCTTTTAAACAACCTCCACTCTCTGTTGTCTACAAAAATGACCACATATCTTGTTTATGCCAGCAGCATATTATGAGACATAGACCTATAGTATCTTACATTTGAAAGATAATTGCCCGCCAGCTGTTGTAATAAACATCAGCCTCTTGTTACATTTGACGACATGAATTTTGACGTCTCATCCAATCAAAACTTTTGTTTGTATGTCCAGTACGTAATTTGTGAACCCACTACTTACATTATAAAATTATTTTTAACAAGTGTGTTTATGACAGACGCTTTGAATGAGTTATTTTTAATCCCAAAATGCAAGGTTGATTTAATCTATTATTGGGTCAAATGTAAACCAATGCAGACTTCATTCAACACAATCTTGGGTTTATCCATCGTTGACCCAATGTTGGGTTTAAATATTCCAGCAGTTTTTTTTAAATGGGGGATGCTTTAAAGCAGGGCTAGTTAACTTTAATGAATTTTAGGCCAGTGACCTGAAAAGTTTCCATCCATATCCAAAAAACATATTTGTCTTTTTTGAACTAAAATGGATATTTTGATTAGCTTGGTCCGGTGTGTTTGGTCAAGGTTGAAAATAAACTCTGCAGGACACCGGCCATCCAGGAGCTGACCACCCCTGCTTTAAAATTTTTCTTTTTGTACCTTTACAACGCATAAAATGAATAGAACATACAGTTTGTACAGTTTAAATATCTCTCGCAAATCCCTACAATACTTACAAGCCAACTTGCGTGAGTGAACTGCAGAGGGGAATTGCCAGGCCTAAGTGGATTACAACACTGATTTAGCTTTCATCCAATGTTATTGCTTTAAAATCTCACATACAGATCCAGATTTATGTCAAACCCTTTAAACTCAAAGGTTTCTGTACTTTGTACAGTTTTATTTGCTTTGTAAAACAGATCTTTTTCCAAACTCAAACACTTATATAACACAATATATAGACAGTATTTAGTATACTTAATTTAATACTTAACACAACGTTTGTCTAGTAGTCTCAGGGGGAAAATGCTCTATATTCCATCTCACTACTTGAACAATGTGTTATCAAAGGGTTTTCCCTGTAGTTTTATTTGCCTGGTGCAATGAACAATGGGGCGCATTACAGATACCACGGTACTGAACCCGAAACATCCTGTATGGAAGAAATTACACCTAGGAAGTCAATTTAGCTTTTTAAATATATTTTTAGCAAGAAGACTGTGGTACTTAACATTTGCAAGCAGCTGTGGTACTTAACATTTGCACGTACACATAGACCCCCCATAGAGTAATATCAAATATTTCGTGACGCCGGATCTTTCGAAACCACACTGGACCAGAGCCCTCCATCTTTTTAAGCATCAGGAGGTGAATGATGCAAAGTCAAGCCTCTCATGTCTTGTGTGATCACCCCCGCCCCTTTAGTAATGCACAAGCTATGTTTCTGATCCCCCACTGACACTGGCCATGAGAGCAGAGCATCATTACTGGCCTTTAGATGCAAGGGATGAAAGAAAGAAAGCAGCTGATAAAATCACACTGGCATTTCCCTCAGGGAGCGTGTCACAGGTGAACATGCAGTTAACTCCTCCTGACAGTCTATCCATCTCCCATGTGCTGATAATGTCAGCCAGCGTGTGAACAAACACTTTACATGTCTTCAAGAGAAGAAGTTTGCTTCTTCCGAAAATATAGACTTAAAGTTCTCCCAAAATAAATAAAAGCTTTTGAAGATGTAAAGTTCTACACGTTGCCATAGAAAACTATTGTTGGCATGTTTTTGGCTCTTGGTTTTTGTTAAAAAGTACAGCTTCTTTTTTGGGATTAAACTTTTGTTCAACAGCTCTCGGTTTCACTTTTAGTTTCAGCAGCTAAGGCTGATCTCATTTACATATTCATGCATATGCACGTGCTTCTTGAAATTGAGGTGTAGTTATATTAACAGTGCATTAGAAGGCAAGAACTCTTTTTTTTTCAGGCAAACATATTAACTACACCCATTGTGTTATTTAAAGGAGCATTGTGTAGGTTGAAGTGACATGTAGTGTTAAGGATGGAAGGACAGCCAATGCAGTGTTCGAACTTTACGCGAATAAATGCGTTAAACCATCTTCTTTACTCGCTGAAAAAGTTTGTTATTTTCACATAAATGCGACGTCTTTTGCGTCATTTGCTTTGCCTTCCGAGAGTTTGTGTCTATTTGTGTCTTGCATTGAATTTGTTCCCCCAAATTGCTTGATTCGCGTCTAGTGTGAACACGGCATAAGTCCATGACTCAGTCCTCCCTTGCGAAACACACGGTGGCTAAAACAAGACACCGGAAGAAAAAGGACAACAATGTATTTATGAAACGTGCACTGTAATACAGTTTGTCCTTTTAGGGCTACTTTAGAAACATGGACTTCGATGTAAGGGCACCCGCACTTTATGTAGAAAGAAATAGCTTCTTTTTATAAATCCGAAAGCATAGCAATGTATAGATGCAATAGCATTTCTGTCAATAGATCCTCCCTAAAAATTACACATTACACTTTTAAAAAGTACCCAAGAGTGTCAGCAAAAGAATACTGTACATTTTTCACAATAGAAGGAGTTAAGTAGAAAAACCCTTCTATAATAAACATAATTTCATCATCAACCAGACATTCTTGTTAATTTTGAAAAAACTGACACAATTTAGTGAAATAAAAAATAATTTGTATTAAAAGACGACTATCCAGTGGTTTGAAGATCATCCAAGGGTTTAAAGAATATACAGTAAAAAATTATAATAAACTACAAATCTCCATAGAGTCAATCCATAGGTTTTTGGGACCTATGGATTGACACAAATAATCAATGAGAATCAATGGTTATGTGAAACTAGAGATGACCCACTCACAATGGTTTATTTTTGGTATTATTTATTTATTTATTTTTGTTTGTTTGTGTGGACATTTAAGGACAAAGGCCATGTAGAGGACACAAATGCATAACAACAGCGTGGCAAAATAGAGGGAAAAAGTGTAAATTATAAATGCCTACTGGGGTTTTCATGGGTCAGAAAACACATTAAACATTTTTTGTATTTTTTGTGTATGAGCTGTTAAGATAGAATTTTTTGGGGACCAGGAAATAGGGATAAAAGGCATTTGGTTGTTCAGTAGGATTTTTTTAAAATATGACAAGATATTTTTGGCATAATCATATTGGTGCGGCTGGAGGTAACCAATGGTTCACTAAAGGGTGTTCACAACATTGAATAAAAAGGTTACTGGTCCTGGGCTTTAAACATTAATAATTTGTTGTCTAAGTTCAGAAGTTTGACTTAATAAACATGTTCAGGAAATGGTGTATAAATTCATATAAGAATTTACATATGCAAAACATTATTATAGCAATTGACATTAACATTTTGAGTTTTTAACTCACAAAAAAAGTGTTTACAAGTATGTAGAAGAAAGATGGCATCAGTGATGGTCAGGCATTTCCTCTCTTCTCCTCTTGTTTATATATTCCTCTGTTTTTTATTGGAAGAGCAGCAATACTTTAATCTGCATTGCAACACTGTAAAGACAGATAATCTATTTGATGACGGTTTGATGCGAATGACAGTGCAAGAACTTATTTTCACTCTTGATTTTGTTTATTTTTCTGTCACTGATTTAGAAGTAAAAAAAAAGAAACAATAACATCAAAATTCAAGCCATCTGGGTTTGGGGAGCTACAGCTAAAAACAAAGATGTTTAACACTAAAAATATTGATTATTGTTAGTTTGAAATTATTTAATGTTGCCAACTAATGTAAATAGAGGTGGAACGTTTAGTAACACTTTTAAGAACACTGGCAACTGGCAACACAAAACCACTGACACATTTCTCAAAATATCTTCTTTTTCAAACTTTCCAATATACTGGTACATAGTTTAAACTGAATATCTATATTTTGTTAAAATATACCAGAAAATCTACAAGGTGATGAATCAAATCATTGTATCTTCACTGGAGCACAACTTGTCAGTACTAAATGTGGACAAATCACATGTAATTTCAGGCAAGATAAAGATAACTAAATGCAAAATAAAATTCATTAATCACACTTTGTCATGCAAAGTTCTTGCAAAGTTCAAATTAACATTGTTTTTTAAATACGAACATTTAAAGATATAATTAATAATCCAACATGGCTCAATATTGAGTTTACATTGTTTACATTATGCAGAACGTGCACACTCTGTGTTTAGTGTTCAATGTTTTTCTCGTGCTAAATGTATGTATGTTGAATGTTTCCACTGTGTTGTCTATAGTACACTGTGTGTACTGATTATATGTATGTGCCTATTGCACACTGTCTTATGTCTGTACTATATGTTACATGTTATATGTTACATGTACTGCGCTGTTTTTGGAGCAAGCTCCTAAGAATTTCACTCACCAGGGCACATGTGCCGTGGTGATGTGACAATAAAAGTGAATTGAATTGAATTGAATTGAAATTGAATTGTATTGGTCTGTTTCTCTCTTCTTCTGAGTTCACCGGAGCCCCCAGATCCAGCCTATCTCCAGTCAGATGACATTGCAGCCAACTGGAGCCCTGGATACAGATCTTCTTTAAGACAACTGCCTCAGACAGCCCTCGGGGTAAGACAATAGGAGACATATGATTCTTCTCGGCTTTGCTGCTGCTTTGACCTGCTGGTTTCGTCTGATCGGATGAGAGCGGGTTCCCCAACTGAGCCTGGTATCTCCCAAGGTTCGTTCTCCAATCTGTCACTGATAGAGTTTTGGTCCCTTGCCGCTGTCGCCCTTGGCTTGCGTAGTTGGGGTCACTTCATTTACAGCGATATCGTTGACTTGATTGAAAAGGAATGCACAGAAACTTTTTGAACTGATCAGCGATGACATCACTGAATTGAAAATGAATGAACAGACATTATTTAATCTGAACAGAGATGATATCACCGAACTCCATGATGAACTGCCTTTAACTATCATTTAGCATTATTGACACACAGTTTTACTAATAAATGTTGTTCAGCTAATTTGACGCAATGTATTTTGTTTAAAAGCACTATATAAATAAAGATGACCTTGACTTTGATATTGATATAAATCAACAACTGTTATGGACAGGTCACTCACTGTATACAATAAAAAATTTCGATTACTCAGATTAAATACTAACAAAGATTTTACAAGCAACTTTGATATATCTCATTTCTTAAGATAGCCAATTCTAGTAATACTTGAGTTATGGTTTACAGACTGAAAAACAGGTGTAAAGTTGAAACATCTTCTGTATCATCTTACGTCGCTATGGTAATAACCTCAGGAGTGAAATATTTTCTAACATAGCTAAAGGGACAGAACATTAAAGCCAAAATAGAGATGTAAAACATTTGAAGTTGTATTTGGCAAAGATCAAGTAACATGTTACACAGTTTAACAGATCAGGGATTTCTGTTGCAGGAACAATCCCAGATGATGCATTCATTTTAACTGGATAACTTGTTGCCATGGTAATCAATGTTGTCGGTGTGCACATACGCTTCTGTTTGCCTGGTGATAGATAAATGTGGTTTGGGTCATTCTGTAAAACGGTTGCCATTTCCACTTTGCAATTTTAAAAACTTGAAGAACAAATACAACTAAAAAGATTTAAATCCTCCAAAATAACACATTTTGTCACCTTAGGCGCAAACTGATATTCACCACACCATTATGGTTACCATGTCAAAATAAAAGGTGATGGGGTGGAATGTGACTGGGTGGTAAATTTCGTCCCAAATTGGCTTTTTCTATTTTATTTTGCGTTGCATGGTGGTTGGTTCAAGCTTGACGCACCCTGCCTATTATTAAAAAACAATCAATAAACAATGTGGAGAAGAGTCAGTGTTATGTCTTTCAGCTCAAAGGAATGGCGTAGCCTTATGTTGTGTTACATACTACCCAATGCACTTTTTGTGAAATTGCACAATTACTTTATCAATATAAGAATAAAGTACCACGATACACTGTATTCATGTTCATGCTGAATAGTTAACAGTCAGTGCCTGCCTAGGTTTCTTCTCCGTGGTGCCAACGCTTAGATGATGTCGTTTCTGCTTTGTGATGTAAATTATTTATAGGTGTACAATATTTATAGACAAAACAAGTTAGTGTGACGGGGTGGGAATCAAACTGAAGGATGCACAAAAATCATTAAATATTTAACTAAAAATAATTATTGTGCAAGCAGGGACAAAAACATAATTCTGAATATAAAAATGGTAAAAAAATATAGTTTTTATACAAATATAACTATTCTAGATGCAAATGTTAGTATGTTTGTAACCACTGACGTGATATTGGCCATGTACCAAATTTTTTTTTCAAAATGCCATTTATTTTTTAAGATTAGTATTTTAACATATATCTTGTTATCACTGACACTTGAATTAACATTTCAAGCTTTGGAAATATAAGGACACTCGTGTTGTGTTATTGCTTGTGTAATTTAAATTTCAATTATTTCAATTTTCCCAGGCCCTTAACCCTAAATAATGTATCCTCCCAAATAGATTACCATCTGTTTAGCTTGGTGCTGATGTCACTTTCTTGACCCGACACAAAACTCTTTTTCCTTTTATTTTGGGAATTATTTGTGCAGAGCTTCTGGCTATTAAGGCATGAACCCACACATCTTCAATGCTGTGCTCCGCAAGAAACCATTAACATATTTCTCCCTGAGTAAAGAACACAACCCAGGCTTATCTATTCTCTGAGAGATAGCACTTACCTTTTCTATCACAAAACTGGAACATCTGTTGCCTTAAACATCAACTTTGTTTTTTTCATTGATCTAAACCAGATAGTGATGGAGGCACACGTTTTCTTGATTTCTAGGCTTAAACCGAAAGGCATGTAGAAACAAAACAGTTTATTGTTATCATAAGAGTTCTTTCTGGATTTTCTGTCGAGTGGAAGTGAAGATAACTATACCTGTAAGAATGCAAGATTTAGACAGCCAGAAGAGTTGCGAGAATACGGACTCTTTCTATATTTGCACGCAATCGCCTAAATATAAATAAAACACAAAAATTGTTAAAAAAATGATTATTTATTACATTATATTATGTACACCGTTCTTTCTTTGGCAAAGCAGTAGATGATAATGCACATGTAAATTATGCTTCAGGCAAAGTTTAACATGTCATTTACAGGAATCAATCACGCCTGCAATCAAAATAGCGAACAAGGCAAAGTAACCCTGTTGTCAATGTGTATTTCTGTCACTCACTCAACGTTGAATTTCAAAACAAAAATGAAGGATCTTCTTCAAGATAGATCTTGTCAGTGTAGTCTCCCAGTGTTTAAGAAAATAATCATTGATGACACCGGCTGATGCCATTATAGCTCATCATCTGCAGTAAATGGTTATAATTGTCCTAATTCAGCCTAATTCTAATGCAAACCTTACTTGCTTTATTAGACATATTATCATTGGTCATCATTAGATCGCCCGTCACCACCCGTTAAAAACTAAAAACAAAATTGACGGAGATAATCATTGAGAACAAGATCAAGGTCCTGCCACTGCCTTCCCAATTCCCTGACCTGAATCCTATAGAAAATGAGTAGGATATACTGAAGAAGAGATAGCACCAACATTCGCAGAAATTCTATATGGAGGAATAGTCCAAGAATAGAAGGAATAGTTACCTTTACCTTTATTTATTTTTTTAGCCCCAACAGACATTATAATTGAAGACTTTGATGTGTTTTTCTTGCAAATGGCGGTAGTAAAAAAATAATGAGGGGGTTGATAATTGTGGCAAGGTCGAATTAGAGAAAAACATTTCATAATGTTTTCAGCTGTTATTCTTCAATAAAAAATGGGATTTAAAAAAAAATGAAAGATCAAAAGGACAAACAATTCAGATTTATTTTCATAGGATTCTTGCTTATATTTGGCAAGGGGGCTTATATGTTGTCCCAACCTGTATGTGTATCATTTTGGTTGCTTTGCATATATAGATAGAGAAAAAAAGCAAAGTGTATCTGTTGTTCTATACGCTATGATAGGAAGTACAATTTGTAGATGAATGGGAACCAGCATATCTTGATACAAAGTTTTTACCAATACTTAATTTTGTAACAGCCCCAATTCAGTAATATTTGAAAATAAAACCAAGTAGCAAAGTACAACAAGTTGAGAGGGGAAAACTTGTGTTGGCCACATTCAAGTAAGCTATTACTTCCCATGTATAATCCAAACTGTGGAAGGCCTAGTGCAGCACCCTTTCTTCCACTATCTATTTATTATTCGCAATTACACATCTCAAAGCTATGTGTTCAGAATATTTGTGTTGGGAAATCGTGTTCCCAGAAGTTGCAGAGGGCACTGGAGCTTAGAGAACTTTTCGCTTATCTGCTAATTTAAAGCGCCAGAAGAGAATGTGGGCCTCTTCGGTCCATCCAGCTGAGCGTAGACTACTGGGGCGGCACCCAGCTGCATCCTCCAGGCAATAGAATTACCCAGCATGAAAACAAACATGAGAAGGTAAAGCCTCAACATTTCAAATAGCACCATTTTATTTGTACCCCAAAACTTTATGCACATAATTATCGGTTCTTGTTTTATGTTGCTCCAATTTCGCCTTTTCCTGCTGGGGTTATTATTGTTTTTCTTCTTGAAGCTTTTATGTCAATTTTTTGTGTGTCTAGTTTTGTGTTGGATTGTTCTGCACTACTTAAAGATCATTTTTTTTATTCTGCCTGCAAATGGGTTCTATCTGGTTATTTGAGGTAGCTTTATTATATCTTGTCATCGGTGTCATGTCATAGACTGAGGTTGACATATGCATGTAAAATTATAAGCTAAAAAATAGTGGTTGGCTGTTTTCTGCGTTAACGTGCTTCGGGCGATAAAATTTTTTTTGCCATCAATCTATTCTCAAAGTTGGGTTGGGAGCTGCGTCTATACTTCGCAAGCTATGATGACTTTAACCTTTGATCTTGTAGCGCGGATGTATACGTAACCGGATTACAAAGGTGGGATTGAGAGCAAGTCTTCTAACCTGTGTGTATACCTTCTGTGAAATGACCTCATCACACGTGATGCGCTAACATGGATGCACCTGTGAAGCCGCCGGGTTTGCTTCAGGGAACATTTATTTTTAAGAAACTTCCCATTGGAAACTTTGACAAGATTAATGTTGCGTTCACACTAGACACGAATAGGTCATCAGGCGCGAGTGATTTACATGTTAAGTCAATGCAGAGACGCGAATAGACGTGAGGAGATTTCCTGCGGCGCGCCGCGTTAACCAATCAGGAGCTTGCGTTATCTAAAACAAACATGGAGGAGAAAGATATTTTAGGGCTTTATGTGGAAATAGAGCTTTATAAATCCAAATTATACTTTTATTATACTTTAAAGAAATAATTACTTTAAAGAAATAATTCTCATAACTTAATTTGAGCTCTAAACACATATTAAGATTATATCTAATGCTGTCACATAAAGTTTAATCACTTTATTTTACAATAAAAGGACTTTTCCTCTGACATTCCCCTGATAGAAGCCACTCCCCCTGCGTGAATGACGCGTTGGACGAGAAGGAATTTAAATTTTCACGCGCCAAACTACACGCGTCTGGTGTGAACGCAGCATAAGGTTGTTTGCACCTTGTGCAATGACTTACTTTTGCTCATTATTTGGGTAGCACACATTCTGAATGCCTTCCACAGAATTAAAATTAGCCCTTTTAATCTAGATTAATCTAGATTAATTCCAAGTTTACAGTGAAATTAATCTAGAATAAAAAAATGAATCTATGCCCAACACTACTAAAAAGATTATCAATTAAGTAAATATGTATATTTTGGGTTTAAGATTGTGTCAGCGTTCCTAAACATTGCATGTTATTCAATGTTGTGTGCAATTATTTTTTGTGACAAGTGAGTTTTCAACATTTAAGCTTAAATACCATGGTGACCATAATGTTGTATTGGTTAACATTTGTTAATGTATTAACTAATGCAAACAATCATTGTTCAATTTAGTTTTCATATGAATGAAAGTTCCAAACAAAAGGTAGGTATTTTGAGGATATTTGCTCATACAGGTTTGAAATGACCGGAGGGTGAGTAAATGATGACATCATTTAGGTGAACTATCCATTTGAGGCTATGTGAGTATATAACTCTTGTTAACTTGCCTCATAAATATTAATGAACATTTGCACAGTAGTCCTTGGCAGACAGGTGAATAACATCTAACCATAGTAGATTATTGTTTACTGCATTAAATAAATATGTAACGAGATCTTCTTGTGCCAGCGATTCCTGTATTGCGGTTCAACAGCAGCTTAGCACATGTTGTCCGGAAAGGTGACGCCTCTCACCATAACATGGCAGACATGCACTGAGTGTTTTTGTAAATATGTCTTTAATGTTATCCGTTTGAGCGGGAATCAGACCCGGAAAGCGTAGATGGGGATCAAGAAGATCCTGTTTAAGCACGACTTTTGCATCCGCCTAAACATAGAACAATTATTCATGTGTCTGCAGCTTAACTTTACCCCAATCCAAACCAGCATGTGGTTAAACAGTAAACAATAGATATGTTATGATATACCAGATGACAACAGGCTTAAGGGGATAACACTGTAATTTATTAACAGATTTGAAAGAATACGTAATATAGTCCTGGAAAGAGAGTACCCCACGGAACTGAGGTGAACAGTGAAGACGAGTGACTGAGATGAATCTTTAGTGCAGGTGCCGGTGTCCACTCGGTGCCTGGTGAGATGGGGAATGAATATGGAGATGACTGCTGATATGGAGGTCAGTTGTAAACAGTTAAGTTTCTCTTAGAAAGGCTTTCCTCACTTCGGAGTCTGTAGATGAAAAGGAACACAAGGGTTAGAGTCTGTAATTCCAAACGAAGACCAGACATTGAGTGTTAGAAGTGCAGAGTATTTATAGGGGACAGCGATGAAGGTAATGCAGATGATTAATACTCTGGTGAGTGTGCTTTTTGGCTGTGAGAGGTTTGAGAGCCTGGTGAGTTCCGGACAAAATATAATCAACAAATAATGGAAAATGATCATTACAAACACCAACAATCGTTGGTGTCAAGTTGAAGTAATACACTATTTAGTTTTTTTAATTTCGATTACTATCTAGTTAACAAAGCTGAACAGCATTACCCTCTGTGTAATAAGTTACAAAAACGTTTAAATGCACCAACTTAAATAATAAAATGCACTTACCTGTTGTGGTCCATAAACAACACCTTCTCCAGACAAAGAGGGAACTGCTCCAACTTTCAAGAATGATCTTTGTGTAAATCCAAAATTAAACTGATTCAGATTAAGGAAGCTGTCCTCAGTCAAATGTGCTGCACATAGTTTTATTTGTGGATTGTAATATTTGGCGCCCGAGTTTAACATACATAGTAACCATTGATCTCTAAGCACAGCGTCCCTGGGAAGGCCTAACAAAGATGATTGTTATCACTCTCATCTCCATGGGAGTGCAACAAGATCACGCCCACTTGTGTTCCTGTGGGCGGAGGTTAACTGTTCTAGTGATGTCACTAAAGCATGACCTAGAGGGGTGTAGCCCAAACATCCGTTCGTTGTAGGCGACTTCTGTTTAATAAAATATCTCGATTGGCATTGAACTTGGAGCTTTATAATTTTACAGATGTTACTTATCCTGAAACAACACCATAATACACTAATTGAAGTTTGAAACATGGAATCACAAAGAACGTGACCTTTAATTTACTCACAGTTGTATCATTTTAAAAGCTGTATGACTTTCTTCTGCAGAACACAAAAGAAGATATTTAAAAAAAGTCTCCAGAATAATATCTTCAATTTAGTTATACAAGTTATATTTTTTTTGTCTAAGCTATCCCTATAGCAAAGCATTATTGGACATCATAGCACACAGTGTGTTTCGAAAATCATGACAGCGCGACAAGGTCTAATGTTCCATCTGTCTTGACCAACTAAGTATCATCAATCATTGCACAAAACATAGTTTGAATGGTGGCCTTTGGCGTTTGCAATGCAAATCTGATGGGTCTACTCTTTGGCAATGCACATACTGATGAGACACTATGAACGTCTAAACATTCATAGAAAATGTAAAATATGTGTAATTTTTTTTAGAAATCCATAAATAAGTCAAACCAGGGCTCCGCTTTGGCTAGAGAGATGAGCGGCTCATGCCAGTAAGATTCTAACTGTTGATGAAGAATGCACAGCCATGCCAGAAAACATCTGTCAAATGATCAACCTACAGGAATGTTGAAAAAATCCACCTGGTCGGAGAAGAATATTTGAATGAAAGTCTTTATGTATGTACTAATGCATGATTGTTTTTCTTACTGAAGATCATAGAAATAAACAACAACATGTCGTGGCCTAGCTGCCAGTGTTTGTGAGCAGAATGCACATGAATTGCTTAACCACAAGTAAAGAAATTCTGTTCTTTTGCCTCATAAGGTTTGTGTAAATCCTTAGAGTGTGTTTTACTCCTGTTAAGTCTCAAAATGAAAACTGTGAACGATTCTTTAACCCCTAATAAAACCCCTATATCTGAGCAAAAAATGTAGGTGAAGTCCAACATTTTTAGTTGCATGGTCTCAGATTGATGCAAAACAAACCAAAAGCATGCACATCTTCTTAAAGTAACTAAAAAAAACCATTTAAATTATATGCAAAGCTTTAAAAAAAACTTGTATTACTGTTTAATAACTTACGTAATATATTATTTACACATATTTATACGTTGCACGTTTTAATATTTAAAGAGTTCTCAAAATTGTACATAGATAGATTTTTATCCGTCCTTCCTATTTTTTTGCTGCTTTTTTAAAAAGTAATGTTAAAAAGTAATGTAGCCTGACCTATTCTTTCACTTCCATATGGTCCAAATCAAATAAATATTTATTCCTATCTTGGTTCCCCCTGTATGTGGCAAAATGACAGTTTGTTTGTAATGAGGCAAATATATTTTGAAGAATCTAATTAACTTCGGACCAGAACTACAAAAAAACATCTGTTATACTGAGAAACAACTTAATAGCAAACAGATTTTTGTTACGTTTTTGCACAGCAATGCACTGACTATTTTCAAAGTGATTTTTGGCATCCTCGGCTGTTTTGCTCACAGGAGTGAACCCTCCTGTTGTCTAATTAAACTCTACAGTGATTGGTTATTTATTATACTATATTTAATAGTCTATATTCTACAGGCTGACATGAAATGTTAGCTTGCAGTCTCCATATGGGTAAGCAGCTCAAATTGTGTTAAAAGCCATCTCCTAACTTACTTTCTTTCAAACAAGATCCTTTTATTCCTGTTTTTGATAAAAAGTGAAAATGTGTCGTACAGCTTGTTTTGGATTTCTGCATCAACTTGCTACATCACTAAGCTCCTGACTAGTTAAACGCAGCACGAATTTCCACCAAAGTTTAGATTTTCAAGCTGTTCGGATGACACGTTGTGCATGTCAAACACGCAAATGATGCTTCATCCGCGTCTGGTGTGAACTAGGACCTACTTTAAAGGCCCTGAATTACTGATGACAATTACACAATCAAATGCTTGCTTCGAGATTAAAATACCATATGTATTATTATTACCATTTATAACATTTTGAGTAATCATACATAATTTAGGGTACAGAATCATTAAATTATGTCACATTATAGTGCAGGTGACAATGAAAAATATAACTTTTACTTATTTAACTATTAACACAAAATATGAAATGCTTATGTATATACTATTATTATAATGTTGATATACTATATATTTATGCTTTTGTAATGCTTATGCGCTGCTTTACAATATTTTACAGTGATTTTACCTTTAACAGTACAATTACATATTAATATAAAATGTTTTACAGTGTACTTGGAGCATCAGCAGAAAATTGGCATGCTGTGCTTGGTTCCAGGTGGAATTGGACCAACATCTAGCATCAGGTGTGACCCAATTATCTCCTTAGCTATTTTAGGAAATATGAAGAACAAAGAAACAAATTAACTGATTTCCTAATCAACTCACCGTTCGAATGTTGCGAACAAACATTACAGTTAGGGCTAACAACATTTCAACTTCCTTTTTAATCCCAAAATAAAACCAAGTTCCCTGCCTCAGTCTCTGATCGTCACCCTAAGATCTCCTGAATGAGGTTTCCTGGAAATTCATATTATATTAAAAACGTACTATTATTTTTTTTATTGAAAAATACATAAGTGTTCAATACAATTGTGTGGAGGGACATAAGAGTTTTTATCTAGTAAAAGTTAATTGATGCATTCATTTTTTTTAATGATCTCACCAAAGAGGAAATATGTTGTGATGACCCATGATCAAACAAGGATGTAAGGAGAGGCAGAACAGACAATAGGTCAGTGTTTACAGTCTCTCTGTAATTCTATAAAGTTTCTAAATCTAAATTTTTTTTACCTTGTTATTTGTTATTTCCAATCAATATGACTTTCTTTTTTTCAAGGAACACAAAAGAAAATATTTTGAAGAATGTTGGTAATTTGCAGCTATATACTATTCTTGCATTGTTCTTGTTTCCATAAAATAAAAGTAAATGGACATCACCACGTGTTGATTACCGACATTCTTTAAAATAACTTATGTGCTCAGAGGAAAAACAAAACAAACGCGCTTAAAATGACAAAGCATGAAAATTATTTATAAAAGAACTTTAGGATTAGATATAAAATTATTTTAAAGCCTTTTTAAGTTTAAGAAAATCACATCATTTTACTATTGTTTGTACATTACTAAATTCTTAAAGTGTTGATCAAACGAGAACTGATTTGTTATATCATAATGTGCTGACAAAGTTTACACCTGTTCTCTTTATTTTCTTGTCTAATACATTTTTATGCATTTATAAATGTAAAGCTACTTCTAATTTGTATTACATAACCGCAGGTCCCAAATAGTTGAAATGAACATTCTTGAAATAGCCCTTGAAAACAGATCCACATTCTAATGGCTGACATTGTCCATATCTCAACGCGACACAGTTAGTGATACATCACTGAATGAATAAATAAAGAAATAATGCTTCACATAAATAATAAATTAACTAATATAGTAAACTGTAATGAGTAAGGTGGGACCAAGAGTCGTGGGAATGGAACAATGCTGAAAGGAATGTTGATAAATGACATAAACATTTTATTCATAACATAAACATTGAGGGAAAATGCAGAGAATGTGTGTATATACATATATATATATACATATATATATATACATATATATATATATATATATATATATATATATATATATATATATATATATATATATATATATATATATATATATATATATGTTAGATCTGTAGATATATGTATACATATCTACAGATCTAATGTCTGATATCTACAGATCTAATATCTGATATCTACAGATCTGCCAGTCCCAATCCCATTCTTATAGTAAAAAACTTATGTTGCTGGTGTATGGTAAAGCCACACATGACTTTGTGAAATATGCCGTACACATTTGTTGACCATCCTTGACAGCTGTTTATATATTCATATAAGCTTGCAAAGTAATACCTAAAGAAACAGATCATTCAGATGTTTAGCTTTGAGATAATATTGATTTTATTCGTTTTAGTAACAAAACTAGTTGTTTGAGTAGTAAAAGGTTTAATATTATTTTATATTCATATCTAATGTTAAATTAATTTATTTTTCTTATTCAGATAATAATCATGTACCAGATAAAACATTCCATTACTGGGTAATATTATTGTTATGATTATGTTTATGATATGAGTCATATGTGTTTGTCACTTGTGGCCATTCTTTATAGCCATACTGTAGACTCACATAGTTTTCTTGTTGGGTGGAATTGTTTTCGTTTTCTGTACAGGGCAAGACCCACAATTCCTTCTGATCTGTCAGATATTACTATACTTTACGGACTATACTTTGGCATTACCTTCCAAGGGGGCCTCAAAATTACCAAATTACGATGGGAAACTTTAAAAAAAAAACAATATTTCACATTATTTAGCCATTTTTATTATTAATAAACATATTTAATGTTAATGTTTAGCTCTTAAATATTTTATAAGGTTGAATATTTTGAAGTTACGTGAGTGGGAGAGGAGCCTTTCGAAATTTGTTGAATAAAGGTTCAGGTCAGAAAGGTTGAGAACCCGCTGTACTGTACTCGAAAGCCCCATGCACTGATATGTCCAACCGTCATTTTATATCCGGCATTTGGGTGAAACTTAAGTACATCTTCTATCAAAGCATCCAGTTCAGCATCCCCCACAGCCCATTATCAACCACACAACACAAATAAAATCGTAAAAGCTAAGTAGGTTATAAGGTTAGAGGAGCTGCTGCTTACCTTAAACCATATTGGTCCATTCTATTCTAACAATATTCGTTCATTCATAGACACCAGGCATCTTTGCTATATTTCGAGCAGTTAGACCCCTTGAGAGATAAGTTTCTATGGTGCTTATCGGAAGCAGGTACGATGGAAGTCCCAGTAGTTCTGTAGTAGAATCTGACTAACAAAGATTTTGAATTTGCTAGGAAAAACCGCACACAGTGCCTAAAACCTCAGGCTGTACTTCGACATCCCTATCAGCAAATAATGCTTCCAAAACATAGAAGAACACATCTAATCCAAACAACACATAGTCAATTGATGCGTTGTTATCAACTTCATTCACTAAGTTGCGCAACTCTCTAGCTATTTGTAAAACGTCCGCCATAGTATACACATGATGAGAGCTACAACCTGTCAACTACAAAGCCAGAGTAATTGATCAGGCTCTTCAATCAACGATAAACCAAGGCGTATTAGCAAGGACCAACCCACCTAATTACCATTCATGACGAAGAAATAGAATAAATATGAAAAATTAATTTAAAAAAGAATAAATAAATAAATAAATAAAGGTTAAAATATATTAAAATATATAAGTATGGAAACAAACACATACTGGAATAAAAAATTAATCTATGAATAAATAAATAAATAAATATTAAATAACCATGAAAAAATAAATAAATAAAATAAGAGCAGAAAATAATAAATTAAGAAAATAATAAATTAAGAATTAAGATTAAAATAAATAAAATATTATTTTGTCAACACATGAATCAGAGTCCCTTTAGGATTAGGATGTAAACATTAAAAACTGTCTTTACACCATTCTTTTTATTTAGATAAACAACTACCACATTACAAGATGATACATTAAATGCGGAGATCATTAAGATTTTCTCCAGTGAAATGCTGCTGTTGCATTGTGTAACATTTGGGTAATATGCACAGACTTCTCCTTATAAGCCCAAACAACTCAACTGTCTATTTATATTTATATTTATATGAATCTAAGATTGGTTTTGGTTTTCCGTGGTGTGTGTTTGCAAATAATATGTGTAACCCTTCAAATGCTGGATTTTCTGTTCTGAAGTAATTCTGAGTTCTGCTAAAGCCCAATAGGTATTAAATGGGTATTTTATAAATATGATTGTGTGTGCGTGCGTGCGTGCGTGCGTGCGTGCGTGTGAGTCATGCATGCCTGTCATTGTAGTTGCAAAGTTACTGATAAAATAATAAAATGTAAAACAATAATGTTCAAATGTGTTTGACATTTACAATGTTCGGGAAAGCAATGGATAATTTAGCAGGAAGTAAATTATATATATCAATTCCTGGTAATAAGAACAAACTATAAGAATACTTGTTTCTAAAATCTGCTGCTGCATCTGGGAGAGCTTTATAGCATATTTCCGCTTATGATGCTGAGTGGTTGATAGTCGTGTTTTTTTATGGAAATGCAGAGCTTTGACTCATCCCAGAACTACTGTCTGTACGATTGGGAGGCACAGCCTCCATTTACTGTTTTAAGGTCATGGAGCATATTTTTTAATAGAAGGATGCTATGAATGATTCACCTTAAAAATAACTGTGACACTTTACACTGAAAATCGATCAAATCAATCACAGAATTTATTGGTTAACCAATGAATGTTGCTAGAGAGAAAGAGTGAGCATACAGTTCAAGTATAAAACCTTGTTGTATAAACTGTCATAATGAGTTTTCTTGTTTGGAAAGGTCAACTTAACCCTCTGTTATTGCTGTCTGTAACATTTGGCAGTTGTGACACAGAGGGTAAGGGGATGTATTCCATAAAATGATTGATGTGATAGCAATGTTGTTTAATGGTTTGAATGACAGCACATTCATCTTTGTATTCTGAAAGAAGACAGTGATGTTCATCCTGCTGGACAATAGCTCATCCTTCTACTCTTTGTTTATCCTTACTTTGTTTTGGAAAGGATTTCAGTTACATGTCAAAAAAAGTATGAGTTGTTTTCCCACAAGCAGTGAATTATTCATCATGTAAAAACATTCTTCATGTACATTTATACATTTATTTATAAAAAGACAAAATGCTGTAGGTATTATGACAGAAAAGTTGCACAGAAGGGCATACAATTGCCTAGCTATTCAAATGGTTTTAAAGAACTAATCTACATATAAATCTCCAATCTCAAGTCAAACATCACAGTCAGCAAGCTTTTAAAATGGCTAAAAGTAGCAATTTCATGCAGTGTTTGAAAGTTGAACATATGTCTGCCTTTCCATTGAATTTAAGTTATGGAAAGCAATTAAATCCTGATGAAAATTGTGAATATGTGGGGGAGGGTCAATACACATTCTATATGTGATTGGGGTACATGTTTGTATCAGACTTAAAGGAAATCCAAGTTGTGTGAATCTGCTTCCGTTTTCTAATGGTTGGGCTTTTTGGATTTTTTAAACACTGAATTTTGGCCTTTGAAGGATGTTTTTTATGACATCAATAATCTAGTTTCTTGCCCTTTTATAATCTTAAATCATTGCAAGGCTTGGAGCTGCAGTACTATTATAATATCAATAATTCTTTAAGCATACTGTGTGTTATACAGAAAGGTTAATGTCATGATTTCGGTCCTTCTTTTCAAAGTATTTTGTGTATGATGTATTGAGTCATGACATAATTGTATCTAGTGCTTGTTTGGTTCTGTGTGACACTTTTTTGACATTGTTAGAAATTTTTGCTTTCCTTTCGCTTGTCTCAGCCCTGCCTCCCTATTGTCTTGACTAGCTACCCATCATTGTTTCATTCCCCACACATGCCCCATCTCATCATCCCTCGTTATATTTCCCTTATTAAAGCCCTTGTGTTTGTTGTTTTGTGCTACATTCGCTTATGCATTTTTTCTATGGTGCTTCCAGACTAGACTACTACAATGCTCTGCTTGCTGGACTCCCGGTCTGCATGACCAAACCTTTGCAGATGATACAGAATGCGGTGGCCAGAGTGGTGTTCAAGGAACCGAAAAGAACACAAGTCACAACTCTTTTCAACAAGCTACATTGGCTCCCTATAGCAGCTCGTATTAAATTCAAGGCTCTCCTCAAAGCCTACAAAACCACCACAAGTTTCTACCCCCCTGCCTTCACTCGCTGATTCACACGTATATGCCCTCCAGATCCTTGCACTCCGCTAACGAGCGATGTCTTGTGGTGCCATCCCAAAAAGGTAAGAAATCACTCTTTTGCACCTTCTCTGCATCGTTTCCTCTTTGGTGGAATGATCTACCTCTTACAACATGTTTTTCTTTATTTTCTACATTTGAAAAACTCATCTCATCTATCTACACCTAACCGACTAAAAACCTCTTTCCTTACCCACTCACTTTAGCATTTTCTTCGCTCCCAACAAGTTTTGTCTTTTGTAACGTGTAACTCGATGTAGCACGTTTTCACCTATTGTTATCTCTGCTGTTTCTACTGATTAATCATCTCACCGAGTTTACTGAAAGTGAGTTAGAGGTTTTCTTCAACAGCCTGCCTCACAGTGCCCCTGCCACCTAAAGAGCTTAGGGTGTTGGGTCCCCCTATTTTGGAGATGTGGTTAGGCACGTAATCATCCAGGACAACTTCCTTTCCGCTGGCCACAATCCCTGAGAAGTGTGTCCTGGCCACTTCTAATTTGGGGGACTCATCTCCTCACTCTATCAGCACTGTCAATGCCGCACTACCAGTTTCAAGCCCTGCTAGTTCCCCCTTTCTCAGCCCGAGAAAACAATAAGGAAGAAAGCGTTGGGACTCTCTGTCAGACTTCCGCAAGCAAAATAGCGGAGGGTCCAGGCCACAGCAGCGCTAATTCCATGTCCGGCCACAACAACATGAGTTCGCTCACGAAAGCGCTGAGTCCTATTAAGGTCACAACAGGCCAGAGTTCAGGTCCAGGTCCAGGCACAGCAACAACAAATCCAAGTCCGGTCATAGTAACGGTCCAGGTGGCTTCCCTGTGGCTTTAATGCTGGTAACAGCACTGGTTCAGGCTTTTTTTTCCCTGTTGCATCCCCTCGGGATCTTCCATCCAGGCCAGGACACAGGCTTCCAAGCCCTCATCCCCACATCCTGCAAGGACCCCCTGGACCCAAATCCCAAAGGCTCTCCCAGTCATGCCTCTCCCTGGTCCTCCTAGTTTGGAACTTTTTGTTACCCTCCTCCCCTGCCTTGTATGTTATTTTTATTGTCCCAACCAGATGCATTTATTGTGATGCCTATTTTGCCCCTGATCTGTTCTGTCATGAGTTTGAGGACTTTGTCATAGTCATTAACTCTGCCGTGTACCGTCAGTCACGTTCCCCTTAAGATCGCCAGATGCTGTTCTTTGAGGGGGGGGGGGGGGGGGGGGGGTTGGGTAATGATTCCAGTCCATGTCAAAGTATTTTGTGTTTATTGGATTGGGTTATGAAAGAACCATGTCTCCTGCTTGTTTGGTTCTGTGTGGGAGCACATGGCCACTGTGATGACACTGTTCCATGTGATCTCCTGTCACTGGTGTCAGCCCCCTTGTTGTCTCCTCTAGCTTCTTGTCAGTGTTTCATTCCTAACACCTGCCCCTTGTCGATATCCCTCGTTATGTGTTCCTATTTAAAGCACTTGTGTTTGCTGTCCTGTGCCGTTACGTTCGCTCATATATACGATTGTTTGCCCATTGCATTGTCCATGTGCCTTAGTCTTTGTGTCTTATCCGCGTACCATTGTGCCTTGCCTTATCTTGTGTTATTTATCTTGTGTGAAGTGTTTTGTTCTGTATTTTGTACTAAACTGTAACCATTTTGTCCCATCGTGGGTGTTTTTGCTCAAGGAGAGTTTTGTGTTATCCTCATCCTTGCCGGCACTCGTGTTCTCTCCGTACCACATCCCTGACAGTTAATTCCAGTCCAATAATTTCTTAACATTGTGATTGTTTACTAGTAAAGCACAGTATACTTGAAGTATCAATGATGAATAAAGCCCAAATAAAAACGTGTTAACAACAGCTATGGGTATGAACATTTCTAATTGACAGAGTCCTGTTGACCTGTGGTGTTCTGCAATGTGCCTTTTGTGTGACTGTATCGCCAGAAGACACAAGAGGAGGTTAATAAATGCATTATGAATTTACAGACCTTACGTATGAGCACATTTGTCAAGGCATGACTTGTCAGGGTAAGGTTGTACATAATGAATAACAGAATTTTGTACTTGAAATGGTTAAACAAGGACACAAAATGCATTTGAAATGCATCATGTTTTAGCACATATAGTATAGTATAGTATATATACTATATGTACATGTATTACAGTACGCCTTTGATGCAGCAAAATCAATCCAAACAGGTAAAAGTGAAGTGTTTTAAAAAGCAATGTAAAAAGATCTATAAAATCTAGTAAATGAAATCTGTTCATCTTTTGTTAGCTTATACACCTTGGCCAAGCTCTTTTGTATTATATATGTACATTTTTAATACTGAAATGTTAATTATCACCTAACACAACAGCTGTCCATTGAAAAGCCAGACCATTCCCTTACATAACCCATGCATCTATACATCAGCTGTGCCGGGCATTTGCTCATCCTGTCATGTACAGATTCCATATAGCCTCTCTAGATGTTCATGGATGTAGAACATTGTTTGGCAGATGATGTCACACAGAAGAGCAGATGTTGTCCAGATCATCAGCACACCAACTCTTTATACTATACATGGTATAACCACATATATAAAGTATGTCACCATGACAGGAACTTCTAGTTTTAGGCTTATAAAACAAGCACGTGCAGTGTTATATTGTTATGAGTGATGTCTTGACGTCATCGCCAGCACGCTCCTCGGGTTCTGCGCGCTCGCGCTCCCTCAGGAACAAAAAACCCGGCAAGCGCGAGACGCTCCGTTACTTAAAAAACGCGCGTTTGTGGAAAACGTTCATTTTTGGGCGGATTTTCGTGGATTTTGGGGTTTCTTTCTTCGTTTTTTTAAATACCTCGCTTAGTTGCATACCAGCAACGGCACTTTAGCCAAAACCAACAATAAAAAAAAACAAAAAACTTTTGGACCATTTTTGGGTTCTTATTTTTGGACTGTGGATTACTAAAGACGCTTAGCTGACGTCTTCCTACCTCCTCGTGGACTCCTCACAAAGTTCACATGAGTGACATATTCCTCAAACGTGATTGTATGACGTCACGCAGGTGCGGGAAAGTACTGTCGCTGCAGGATCTTCGATCATCGTCCAGCAAGATGATCTGAAATCCGATCCAGCGCAGTTATGTTCCACGAAGGCGCCAACGTGACTTCTCCTTCCAACGGGACCGATGGGGACTCGCTGTCCGCGCGTCTCCAGGAGTGGAGCGACACCCCGGCCGAGCGACTCTCGCGCACCGGGCACAACGTGGTCGCCGTTATTTTGGGATCTATAATGATGTTCGGCTTTCTCAACAATTTGATCGTTCTTGTGCTGTTCTGCAAGTTCAAAACACTGCGGACTCCCGTGAACATGCTGCTGCTGAACATCAGCGTGAGCGACATGTTCGTGTGTCTGTTCGGAACCACGCTGAGCTTCGCTGCGAGTGTCCGGGGCCGGTGGCTGTTTGGGAGGCATGGGTGCATGTGGTACGGCTTCGTGAACTCCTGCTTTGGTGAGTATAGAATGAATGACAGCAGGGATGCACGAGTTGGCTTTGGGATGGGAACTTAGTGTAGGTCGGATGAGAGGTGAGAAAGCAAAAGTTAAGAATGGTGTTTCCCATGGTCTACATGGAAATATTGTTGAAAGGTGTTTGGTGTCACTTGTTCGATTGTTTAGAAGTACTGGGATTCATCAAATCAGTTGTTTGTGATGTCATTAATATGCATGTGTAAAAATAGCACATTAGTACCATGTTAGTTGTTATTGTATGGTAACTGATGTGTCAAAACTGTTGGATTAAAGCAACAAGAAGAGCAACAAGAAGAGCAACAATTGGCTCTAAAGTTTAAACATTTAACCTATATTAGCTTATTCCGTAATAATGCATCTAAATGTGACTATACTTCCAGCAAAGAGTGTGTTTGCATTGTTTTTGTTGATTTACCAACAGGACAAGTATGACCCTTATTACACTCCAAAAATGGACTCTGTTTTTATGGAAACAATTTACACTTTGAGTACATTTAAAGCTTTGAAATTAACTATTTGTGAGTAAAATGTATGTTTCTTTAAAGTAAATATTACTGTTTATGTTTGTCATATTTACAAGCCAAATCGTTTTGCTGCCTAGATTCAGGAAGAAAATGAAGGATAATGTTGTTGCATGAAACTTTTTCTCCAATCATCTGAAAATAAAACAAGACATTGGCTGTTATGGGTCATCAATTTCTTTTAACTCCATTTTTGTGATTAATTGTGAAAAGTTAATGTAACTTATCAAAATAGAAACTATACCCAGGATAAAGCGTGAAATTCCAGAACTGATCTTGTGCCACCCCTAACATAAAGATATTATCATAGAGACCTTTTATCATTTTAATATTACCAAATCAATATTTTTTCATAGCTGTTTTTTCTCATGGAGGGCAAAAAATACTACTGGCATCTATATGTGGGGAAGCATACTTCATTGATATAACTAAATAGTAAATATTAAACATGTAAAGAAATGTACTAAACATCAATCCATATAAGGCATGACTTATAATTGGTAAAGAACTAGAAAAGGATTCACACGGCATAAGAATCATTACTCAATTGAACTGAGGACTGCTGTGGTCCCCACAAATGTCTAGGAAGCCCTTTAGTTTTCAATGTGTTGTCACTTGTATTGTAGGAGTGGCAATTTTATTGATCATATCATGTGTTCCTATTGTCATTTATGGTTGTTGGTCTAGACAATTGTGATGGATGTTGTTTCTTAATGTCTTAACAGAATGAGTAAATTATGCACTGATGAGACAGTGACAAGATTCTTAATGAAATTAACAGTTTAGTTAAAATGATCTGAAATAGATTCAGGGGTTGACTAAACAGGCACTGTATTATTGAAACTTACTGATTTGTTTGTGTAGCTTAATTAATTTTTGTGATAAGGTTGGTATATTACTTTAGCACATGAGGGGTCGATTGAGGATAAATTAGCATTTACTTGGTTTAAAAACCAATACATATGTTTTTTTCTCAAATTTATTTATGTAAGTGATGCTCCAATGCAGGTATCGGCGTAGGTATTACACAAAATTATAGTGACAATTAGAACAATCTGATATTAAATGGTTGCTATTTGATTCAAAAGTTTATGTATTGGATGTAAAATTCCTAATTTCACTTTAATTTAAAATATCAAGTGAAAGTTTGTGAACCTTTTTTTTACACTTTTAAAAATATTATTTATTATGTATGCTTATATTTAAGAATTTTACTCCATTTGTGTCTTTTTTGTTGTAATTCAGTACTTAGTATTTGCCAATACTTTAGATATTGGAAAAAGTATCGGACGCAAAAGTGGCAGATCAGAGCATCCTTAATTAACAGTGCCTACAAGCAACAATCTTTATGTAAATATATTTGTTTTTGTAAAGAGTGTGTTTACCTGTATGTGTTTGTATAATTTAACTATTATTATAATTGCCCTCAAGTCACTGTTAGACATGCTTTACGATACAAGGCTTTTAAGTAGAATTATAGCCAGAATTTCTCCCACAAAGTAAAACATTGTAAACAACTTTTCTGTCCTTTGAATATGTCACTGATACTAATTTATGCTTGTTATTGCATTGCAGAATTCCCTGATAAAAGCCCAGCTAAAATGAGTTTGAGACTGTGTAGGAACGATTAATGAGATCATTTAGATCATTCTCCTGAGTGAATTATCTTGGTTACATCTCTGGGGTATTTTGAACATACTTTAAAAGAATTTTTAAGGTCAACTGTACTCCACTTTCTAATTTAGACTTTTCTACATGGGAAAACAGCTGGCACAGTGTAGATATTAAATACTCTCACTTTTGGAGCATGCATTTTTATGACAACCGACACCCACTACACTCATAAACGACATTAACAATGTTAATTACAAGCAAAGGCTTGAGATTCCAAGGGAACTTTAGTAGGTCTATACTAAACACCATGTATTTACATTGCAATACACCTAATATACACAAAAAATATGTTTTGGTAATGTCATATGACCCCTTTAAGGGTTTATAAGTTACCTCTTTGTGTTCACATGATATAATCTGATATATTTTTTCTGAGAACGAGAGGTAATTACAATATATTCATGTTAAAGTCAAATTAAGATCTTTGTCACACTTTAATCAAGCAATTTTTTTTAAAAGGAACCTCTTAAGTGCTGAGGAGCTGATTTGTAGACCTGTTAAGGATTAGAACATGTTGTCCCTGAAAAGTGGGGTAAGCAGTGATTTGGTAACACTGGGAATTAGTACCTTGGGAATTAATTGTATAACACACACACATTCCTCTTCTCAGCTGAGACCGAGGAACCTCAGATGTACAGCCAAAATGAACATCACATCTCATGTCTTGCTATTGAATGATTTGACTTTTTCTCTGTGATTAGTTTTACGGACGGGAATAGCGTGGCCATTTATTATTACTTTGCTTCTTTGTAAAACCTACAATTTCAGTAAAATAAGCCTTTGTGACTATGATTTTAGGGTTTGGGATGAGTGAAAGTCTTGATACGAATTAATAGATTCCAAAATCTTTCCGGAAGACATGAATAAAAAGTTTAGGGAGATTGACAAAAAGATAACACAGAATACGTATAAAGTATCTCTATGTATTTTTGCATATTTTAAAAAGTCCCCTAATGCTACATGTATAGTTTGCTTTTTTGATAAATAAATATGTTTAGTAAATGCTAGAATTTTTTGTCCATTTTAGTTGTTGAGTAAAAAACAATCACAACCCATTAGATAATAATATCCAATACAAAATTCCAATAATAATCTCAACACCCATATATATTCTCCTTTTTTGTATTTTATAAAGTCGCGGTAGAGTGGCGAATCTTAGCTAAACATTCAATGATCGTCTTCATGCTGTTTTATATCAAGAATCTGCCCTCTGTCACAATTGGTTAAGAGGATAAATGGTCACATAAACACAGGCTATGATCTGATCTTCTGAATTATACACTAACACATCTGATAAGATTCAAACAGTTACTTTAATTGGACAGTATAATCATTCACATTGGACACTGAAACCTAATTCTAATCATTTTCAGATCCTTCTTTAGCAGCAAAAACCATGGATTTTTTTTACTGTAACTGTTTGTTAAAAAGACATTTTGAGCTTTTCTTCATTCACATCTGTTTCATTTGATTGCATTGTTGCTAAGCGTCTCTTAACCTTGAGGTCATGGACAGCTGCTCTGACGTTCTCCTTAAGACACTCGATGTCCTTTTTCTCCAAGCTGAGACAAAAACAATTTTCAGACGTTCTTTCAAGAACATTATTCTATTTCAGTCATTCAGATCTCTGAAAGCTTGTATAGCCTTATTAAGAGATTTTACTTCATTGTTTCATCAGGATTAATGGTGTACTCTTGGAGTAGTCTTTGCAGAAAAGGTATTTCTATGAATAGTGAAGAAAAAGTTCAGAACGTTTGTCTCGCTGTGAAATGCATATCAACTACTTGAGAAACATGAAAATTTCTACTGTGGCATCTGTAGTTTCTTGCTGTTTCTCAAGTTCAGACTCCTTAATTCAGTCACAATGAAATGAGGCTCACCACTGGTGTCTTTCAAGAAAATTCTATGCCGTTTTCTCCTCTTGACGTAAGAACACATTTATGGTATAAAAGACACACAAGAGCTGGTTTTTAACAAGGTGTGCATGTGAAGACAAATTATTGTCCCTTAAAGATTCTCTCATTAATGGATTTCACATAAAGCTATATTCTTCAAGAAAAATTCACAGTGTGACAGATAGAAAGCCATAGATGAGTCATGCATGTGTCATGTGATTACTCTTTTTGACATAAATTACACTGTGCAGTTTTGATTTATTGTTATCTTGTACAGAAGATCAATTGTAATCAATTCACATCCTGATTTTTCAAACTACAGCACATCAAAGCAGCTTTCCCCCAAATATTAAAGGAATTGCACATCTATAAAGAATATTTAATCACCATATACCCTTAAGTTACTCCACCCTCAAATTAAGTTTTGTCTCCGTAAAAGATGCATAACCTTTTTCTGAAAAGACCAAAATCCTCTTCATTTATTTAACATTGTTCACATTTTCATATGACTTAGTAAATATCACAAAATAACAGTTATATTAACATTTTTAAAAACATAAAATAATTTTTTTTCTGGAAAATATAAATTTTTTAAAAATCCAACAACTCATTGATCTTATATTTATATATTTATATTTAAGTGTATGTAACGAAAAATGTTTATTTCACAAACATACATTTGAAATACAAGCTTATACTTTGGTTGAATTCTAATCATAAATTTTTTTTTGATACAGTTATCTTTTAAAAAATCTTCTTACATAGACACATAATTAAAGACTATGTTTACTTTGAAAATGTGTGTATAAATGTTTTCAAGCATGAACCAGGTTTGCTTCAATAAGTGATTTTTAAAGCAATTAAATAATATTATTGTCTTTTAATTGCTTTTTGTTAGTAGATAGATTTGCATTAGATATTTTACTTATAACAACATCATATAAAATTTTTTTGTATACACATAGCTTACTTTTTTACTGTAAGACAAGTTTCTGAGATTAAAAATAGAGAAATATAGTCAGAAATTGACATTTAAATATTACCAGAGAATGAAAACTGCAAAGTGTAAAAAAGTTCCTTAATGTTGTGCATGAAGGTCATTTTTAGCTATTAATTTCATAAATCGTATGATTAATTTGACATTAAGTGGATCTCTGAGCATCCAAAGCAAACATAGAGCAGACTTTATGGTAATTTCCTAGCTCTTGGAACAGCACACAAATTCATGTGTTCTTTTTCAGAATTGAATTGACCTTTATACCCATAAATTAGCAAATGAAATAAAGATCTTAATCATAGTCTATTTTAAGATGATTGCTCATTCACTAAATAACATTTATTGTTCTTTTATATGATTTGATATGCATGAATTAACAAGCAAATAAAAAACATTAATAAGAATTGAATCATGTAATTTTTTCTCTTTTAGAGAAACCTAACTTGGAAACTAAAAAAGATGGAGGAGACGTGGGGACTTCTAATTTTAATGATCTCTCTCTTTATTTCACAACAGGTATTGTATCATTGATCTCTTTGGCGATTCTTTCTTATGATCGATACAGCACTTTAACTGTTTACAACAAGAGAGCTCCAGACTACAGTAAACCATTGTTGGCAGTTGGAGGCTCCTGGCTTTACTCCCTCTTCTGGACAGTTCCTCCTCTATTGGGATGGAGTAGCTATGGACTTGAAGGTGCAGGAACCAGCTGCTCGGTCACATGGACCGCAGATACGCCACAGTCACATTCCTACATCATATGTCTGTTTATTTTCTGCTTGGGATTCCCTGTGCTGATCATGGTGTATTGCTACAGTCGGCTCATCTGTGCAGTCAAACAGGTAAATTCAGCCATAAAATAAGATCTATTTAGGCATCGGTTCTCAAACCTTTTCATTCAGCATCCTTTGTTTAGGGTGTACAAAGCTGGGAAACCAATTATTTTGGTTGGTGGTCTTATTTTGATTAGATTATTTTTATGATACATTTTTGTTTTTCATAAAATGCTAAAAAACCTGCCCACCTGTTTCTGTTTTTCTTTGATTAGATTTGTTTTCTTATTCAAGCCCCCTGTCTTCCTTAGTTCATTGTCTGGGATTGTCTATATTGTTTCTGCCTTCGATTTCATTAAAATTACTTATTTGTGAAATACCTGCTGTTACAATGTGAAATTTAATCATCAATGCAGAGATTTTGTATGAATGCACAGGGGTAAATTACATTTCAAAATCTTATGAGTCAGTGGTTCTTCCTAACCAGATGTCAGAGGAGATTTGCAATACTACTTCATATGTATGTTTGTACAAAATAAAAACCATTTTAATCTGAATTTGCAGGTAGGACGCATCAGGAAGACAGCAGCGAGGCGTAGAGAGTACCATATTTTATTTATGGTCATCACCACAGTTGTGTGCTACCTTTTGTGCTGGATGCCCTATGGTGTCGTGGCAATGATGGCTACGTTTGGACGTCCGGGCATCATCACACCCATCGCGAGCGTGGTGCCCTCCCTTCTGGCCAAAAGCAGCACAGTCATCAATCCTCTTATTTACATCCTTATGAACAAACAGGTCAGAAAACAAACTTCCTATTTATTCTGAATCATCAATTTATTTACACTGTATAAATCTACATCCTCACAGGTGAAAATATCAGTTATAAAAGTTGTTCATGAATCATAAATAACACGAAACCCAATTTAAAATGTGAATAATTTCGAATATTTTAGCATAAAAGTATTGGCAAAGCTAAAAGTGTCAAAATAAATCAGTAAAAAAAAAATATTTTAAAATACATATGCCGACATTTGCTTAAACCAAAGTAAATCACTTTGTTAACAGGTCTGGTAAAAGCCGATAGTAATACAGTATGCACATAGGACAATAAACAGTTCAATGTCCCTGTAAGATATTAAACCATTAATACCAAAAGGTTAAAAAGTGCTATTTACATAAAAAATGTACAACATATACAATGCACATACAAATACATTATACTTCCATTTCAAGTATATATTGATAAAACCTTTTAAGTTCCATCTTAGGAATACAAATTTAAGAAAAATTTTAGGAGTCACTTGAGTAAAATTTGTGTCCTGACTTTAGAAATCTTTTGATTTGTAAGAATACAGTACATGATGAAACACCTAAAAGTATAAGGGCTATGACACAATTGATCGTGATTAATCACGATAATTTATAAAAAAAAATACATGTAACATGCACCTATAAGCATGTTTAGTAAATAAAAAAAAATATTTTGTGATTTTTATTTTTTGATTATGTTATTAATCATACTTTATGTTTGTCATCTGTGGTTTGTGGAAATCCATTTTTTTTAGATGATTAAAGACTTGTAAGTGTTTTATATTTTTAAAAACATAGACATTAAATGTTTTTATGTATGAAAATAAAATTAAACGGAATCAGGTATACATTTTTTGCGGGGGAATCTTTTCAGCCACAAATACTGAATGTGGTATGAGTGGTAGCATTGAGTTATACTGTATATTTCTATATTTTAAGTCCATAAGCATCAGATTGGACAGGTGATCTTAGAGAATCCTGGCAATGTGACTTTCCCCTTTCTCCTGAGGTCTTGTTCAGAAGCTGTTCCCATCCGCTTGATAAGCGCCTTTTCATAAATCAGAGGGTGGTAGGCCCCAAAGGTACAGGCCATGTCGCGGTACCTTTCATGATAATGGCAGAGATTGCTTTGCCTTATAGATGGAATGTACTCATAGACGTTGACTTCCTCACAAAGGTTCATCATCACAGTTATTCCTGTCAAACACAATGAAAACAGATCAATTTAAAGCCACAATCGGTCAGCTGTGTAAAGCCTGCAGGCTGTCAACACACAGAGTCTGACAACACCCTGCCGGTATCAAACAGAAAGCCAGCATGACGCATACATATCCACATGCAGAGGAAACACACATCAAAGAGTTTGTAGTGCTGTGGTTACACGCAAGTGTGAAAATCAGTTGGCTGGATGGGTCGAGACCACTCAGCCAATCTCACGTCTGGTCAAGTGGGACAATCACCTTAGATGGTTTGCCATGACCACTTCTACAGGTTGTCAGGGCAACAAAATAATCCAAGTGTGTTTTTTCAAGACCAACATTGCATCCATCAATTGAGAACCAGCAGGAAGTTCCTATTCACCAAAGTTCAGAAGATGCCACAGGGGCTTTTGTGTGGACTGGAGTGAATATAATTGGCATACCACCGAAGCTGTGTGGAGATAATAGTACATGCAGTGGTCTGAATATAAACAGCTTTAAATTTTATACGCCGACTGCCTACGGTAGTGTTGTGTCTTACAACAAGTGTCTCAAAAGAATGAATGAGTCTGGTTTTGTTGCATTATGGTTTAAGGACACAAAATGAGAACAATAATGTCTGTGTTGTTTTGCAGTTTTACAGGTGTTTCCTCATCCTGTTTCACTGCAAACATAGCTCTCTAGAGAACGGACAATCCTCGATGCCGTCAAAAACTACAGCCATCCATCTCAACCGTAGGGTTTACGGCAACACAGTGGCTGGCAAGGCATCTGCTTTCCCTGACTTCAACCAACATGAAAGCAGCTCTCCTGTATCAGACGGAACCAATCCACCAGAAATCACAACTTGATGTTCCAGGTCCAACCTGTCCTGATGTCAAAATGTCATTTCCTAAATGATCGACAAGACAAAACTCATGCGTGCACTTACGTGATAACATACGGTAGCCTGCTCTGATGCACACGTTATTGTTTTCAATTAGTATTTGCATGTGCGCGATAGTCTGGTTGGAATGTTGATGAAGTGATCAGTCACTTGACCTTAAGTATTTACAAGATCAATACACTTTAAAAGCATTTAAGATTGATGCATTAAGAAGCTGGTTGATAGAAGACCAAGAGCACATTTTAACACATTTAAAGCAAATGGTGCCTACTCTGAAGATGCTGAAATAATAACATAAATCCAAAAGTTACATGTGTTATTTCATAGTTTGTGTCCCTCCAAAAAAGTGTGTAAGTGTACTGTAAGTGCAAAATGCAAACTGCTGGTAACTTGTGAATGTTTCAGATTCATGTCCAGGTGCATGACTTGTCTTTTGTCTGTGTTCCCAAATAATTTATGATCGAAAGTGTTAAAAAAATTAATTGAAAGGAAAGACTGTTTTAAAGTTTTGCTTCAAGAATGGTCAAATGTTCTTGCTTCAGGTTGTCTGTCCAGTAATCCAGGACATTTAATCTCCAATCCAATTTTCTCCAATCATGTAAGCCTTTTTAAATCACTTCTGTAGCTATTATGACGAGATCATGCTTAAATAATCGAATTTAAAACTATTGAATGGATGTAGTCAATGACCCCAGAAATCTCAGTTGCTAACATTCTTCAAAAATGTGTTTTGTGCTCTACACAACAAAGACATTTATACAAGTTTTAAACAACTTGAAGGTGAAAAATTCATGACAGAATTTCCTTTTTGAGTTAAAGAATACAGGAAAATGTAGTTCATGTTAAATATAATTCATGTGCTCAGTATATTTCAAGTCTTTAAAAATTGAACTTTACTTTATATGAACAGACTATTGCTCACTGCTGAAATTATTTATGCAAATTAAATATGACATCACATTGATATACTCAGGTTATTGTGCTTACTATACATGGTGATGAGAGACCTATTGAGCTGGGATGAGTTCTTGTCTAGTTTTAGAAAATAACACTTTCAAAATCAAATTGGAAATCAAATTCTGAGAGAACAAGCAAACAGCTTCACCAGAAAAGGAAATACAGTATGTTGTTTAAATGACAAAATTGTTATTCTGGTAAACTGTTACTTTAATTATCAAAAATGTGCCATTACAACGGGCCAAAGTGTGTATGCATGTGTGTTCAAGCATGTGCTTGAACGTGTCTCATTCAGTCAACACCCTGTGGCAAGCAAATGGTCTTTTACAACTATTGGGAACATGCTTTTTCTGCAGAAGCCCCCGACCTGACTGTCTATCAAAGTGATGTTACACAGCAACACATTTAGCAACCACATGCACATCTTTCACTTATCTTCCACAACTCAAATCAATCAATAAGCACAATAATTGTCTACATGTTTCACATTACTATCACAGTGCCATACCAAATAATCTATAAGAAATCTTAAATTACATTAGTATAGTAAGTCCCCTGCAGAGCATGGGGTGGGCAAAGAAACACAAATCTGAATCTCGGTGGGGGATATGTGACTCAACCACATTCGCAAATCTTTTCAATATTATAAACACAATAAAGTTTACTTATTACGTTGTAGACGGGGTTTATAAACTGAATATATAAGGCAGTGTATGTGTAGGTATGTCAGAGAGAAAAAGTTACCTAAAAACCCAGAAGACGGAGGGTTTGGCTGAATGGTCTCCACTGTGCTGCTTTGCAAAACATCCCAAAGATTCCAAATAAAAGAAGGATGGAGAATATAAAAAGGCTGATCGGGATAGGTCTTTCTGTGAGCGATGTATGGATTAAAGAGGTCATAATCTGGATGCTTGTACCACTATGGAGAAAACAGCAAAACTAAATATCCAGGGGGAGAAATCCAGTAAAACAAAATTAATCAAAAAGTTGTACATTAAGATATGTGTTATTACATGTACCTGCAGATCATGGATGACCCTTAACATCCAAACCATGTGTTAAAAAAAAATGGAAATAATGGCAATAAATTGAGCTGTGGGATTTTCTTTACCTTTAACAAGTCAAGATTATAAGGAGCAGGATCCCAGGCTACCAAGGAAATGTTCTTATAGATAGAGCTGTTGTCAAAATTGTGTGTGGGATTTGCAAGAATCTGTTGAAACAAAAGATAACTTTTCATTAATACTTACATAGCACTTACAAGTACAAAGAAAATGAGTACATTTTATTAAAGAAGTGGATTATCCATTGTCTGTTATGTCAATGAATACGCTCTCACCTGAGAGTTTATGATGCGAATGGTTGTCTTGTTGCCCACATCTCTTTCATACCCATTGCAAGGTGCAGAATTAAAACGCATCACAGCCTCGTGGGAATCTAGAATGTTGAAGATTGGTTGAACATAATTTTAGGAAGAAGGTAAAAATGCATTTGACTTAACTGATAGATCCCACACAAAGTGTTGTTGCGCCCTCTAATGTACAGTGAAGCAAATGTTCCAGCATCTAAAAGTTAACATTCTGTCTTCATTTACTCACCTTTGAATTGTTTCAAACCTATACACTTTTCTTTGTTTAAATGAACACAGAGAAGAATTTTGGAAGAATGCTTATAACTAAACCATAGAACCATACGTTTTTGTACCCGAATGCAGGGATTTTTGTTTTGTTTTTTGTTGAACACAAAATAAGATATTTCGAATAAAGTAGGACAGCAAAAACTTCTGGGGACCTTTTGACTACCATTATAACTTTTCCTACTATCGTAGTTTGTTGGGTCCAAGAACTGTTCAGTTGCGAGACTTTGTCCAAATTACTTTCTCTGTGTTCAACCAGACAACAAACTTTACACAGATTTGGAACTACTAGATAGTGCTGCATGCTTGACAGAATTTAGGGGTGAAATCAAGGCCTACACTTTTAGATGTGGGTTTGATGTAAAGTACATTCTGATGTTCAAATAACATATCTAAGCATTGCTATTAGATTTCTATGAAAAGGAGCTGGTAAATGCCCCGATTTTACTATGAGAAATCCTTCTGGCTTACAATGAAGCAATACTTCTGAAAGGCTTCTCGAGAACAGGGAGAGTGTCTTAAATATCATCAATCATCAGCTGTCAGCTGCATTTATGCTTCAACAGAATCAACAAATAGGCGTGTGCATGTCTCCGCATAGACTAACAAGAGGGCATATGAGTGGTAGTAACTTGATGAGAGATAAAGAGAGAGAGAACATGAGGAACTCAAAGCATGATTTCAGAACAGGAACTGAGACTATACCTTTGCCTTCTGGTCTTAATTTTTGCGCTCAAAAGTCATTCATTATTAAACATAAAGCCTTGGAAAAGACAACATTTCAAAGCACAATTTCAATTTTTCTGAATTTACTTTTCAATGTACGGTAAAAAGAGTATGTGAACCCTTTGAGAAGGATTTCATGATATTCTGTGGTCAGTCGTGGTTTGGTGGTAGAGAGTTCGACTTGTAAGCAGAAGGTTGTGTGTTTGAATCCCAGTGTCAGCAGACAATGACAGAAGTGTCCTTGAGCAAGACATCTTACCCCTGTTTGCTCTGCAGTGATAATTGACTACTGCATAATACTGTACGACGCTTGGATAAAAATTTTTTTTTTGGAATGTCTGGTGTGAATTGCTCTCTTGAAGTCTTGCAAGAGTCTCTCAAAGGGCTAATCCAAACTCCGTATTTTATACTGTTGAAGGCATTCTGTCGTTGATTTACTTTAATGCTTTGGGTCATTGTCCTGTTGAGCTTCAATGAGCAGACTGCCTGTCTTACATTATCCTGCATAATGTCTTTCCCAGGCCCTGAGTAAGCAAAACAAGTCTTAACCACGATTCCCTTCTTTAGCAGACACTGTAGGATTCTTCATCACCTCATTGAGAATTCTGCGCTGTGCTCTTGCAGTCATCATCACAGGACGACCAAGGGAGAGAACCAACAGTGCTGAACTTGAACCATTTGAAGGCCGTCTATCTTCATCACAACATTTAGAGATACATTTGTATACCTTTCCAGCTTCATGCAAGCCAACAATTCTTGATCATTGGTCTTCCGAGAGTTCTTTTGTGTGGTGAATGGCTCACATCAGGCAATGCTCCTTGAGAACAGTAAACTCAAAACTGTTGTAGGTGTTTTAAAGGGCAGGGCATCCAATGTCATCACATTAATGAGCTATTCGAGAAGGCATTAGCCCAGAGTTTTACATACCCTTTCCAACCTGCACTGTGAATGTTAACATGTTGTGTTTAAAAGAAACAAGCATAATGAGATAAGCATGATGAGCATAATGATTGTGTAATCAAAGAGAAGGTGACTAGAAGAGACTATATTTGCAGGGAGACTGAGATTAAAAAGAAAGTCTGCCCTGTCAATATTTGATCTGGACAGAATATTGCTATCTTATGTGAGTAAAATATTTATACTATGCGGCACTATTGCTTTTTTAGAGATCGCTTGATACATCATGATTATGTGTAATTTAGGTATCTAACCAAATTCACGGATCCAACATAGCTATACTATGCAAAACTGTTGTCCAATCATAACAGTGGGCATTTACTTTCAAGTTTTCAATGCGGCACACTTGTTAAAACCCATTATTTCTAGAAAATAGCCCAAAACTTACATTTATATTTGGCAGACACTTTTATTCAAAGCGACTTACAAGTATTGTGCACTGGACTGCGATTACTGTAGAGCCAACAGGAGTAATGTGCCTTGCTCAAGGACACTTGAGCCATTTTTTGCAGACCCTGAAAATCAAACCAGCAACCTGCTGGTAATAAGTCAAACTCTCTTACCACCTGACCACAACTGACCCTTCTCACAGATCTTTTTTATATATTAAGTAGAAACCAAGCAAACGTTATAAGTAGACCCAAGCCTACAGTGTTAAACAATATTAAAGGTCAGTTCAGAGAAACATTAATGTTAAGTCATTTAATAAAATTGGGTTTAAATTACCAATTTCTTGTCCCAGTGTTGAGTTCAGGATAGAGGCTGCTGATGATACCACAGCACACGTCTTGTACACCTTCTGCAGGGGTTTGGACGGAAACACATGTTGAAATCCCAACCGAGCAAAAGGCTCCTCTGAACCATCCAGAGTCCTGAGCTGAGCTTTCTGTTTCATCTGACAAAGTAACTCCTGCCCGCTCCTGCTTCCATTTCTCGTCCCTTTGTAGAAAGCTCTGTGCTTATTGCTCAGTACGTAACTATTTTTTTCTAGTTGTAGTTGGCGATTTAACATGTTGGAGGACACATTTCCATTCCACAGACCTTCCATCAGCAAGCGAGGGTTGAAGAATGCCAATTTCCCAACCTTGCTGTTCTTAAACCCATTTTTCATTCTCTTTTTGTAAGTGTTCCTAAACCTAAGCCACTTGTCTCTAGAGAGAGAGTGCTTAATTTTTCTAAGAAAAGTACCTCTCCTCTCTGCAAACTTTCTTGCGAAGGGTTTGCGGAATTCTCTGTTGTCCTGGGAGATAGGCTGACTGTTTGAGATCAGATTGGAGTTTGACACAGAAATAGATTTTTGGGTCTGGTTCACCTGAGAGTCAGTAAAGTAGTTTAAGGCCGCAAGGAAGAGCACCATCCAGACCAGCAGTAAGAACAGGAGTTTTGAAACCGACCGCTTCATAACATGCCGTAGGATTATCATCAATCTGGTCCCCATCACTCACTCTAAAGAAAGACAGAAATATTTGGATGTTATTGTTAGTAAGGAAGATCTGCAGAGATACCAGTGAACACCAGCATGAACTACTATGTAGGTTCAGGTCAGCATTTGATGGTTAGTGTTACTTTTGTCAACTGTGTGCAGGATTTATTACCATAATGGTTTTGAGATAAGGTTGCTGTGAGTTAGTGATCAAGAAAGTTTAGGGTCTATGTATGTCTATGTATATGCACATATAGCACTAAGTCAAAGGTACGATATGTACTTTAACACGTATTGTACATTTAACTAAGTACTATATTGAAACCAATTGTTTGTGATTTTGGAGGACAAGCCCTGGTCTCTTTTTCTTTTTTAGCACTTACTGAGACTCGGATCAAACCAGAGGGCAGGCCACCCTGACTAAATGACTATGGTGTTCAATACTTGGAATTTGTGCTCTGCATTTAACCCCTCCCAGTGTACACACACAGTAGGTGAACACAAACATACTGTGAACACACACCCGGAGCAGTGGGGAGCCATGCTGCACCTCCCTTGCTCAAGGGACTCACCACAGCTTGGCCCTAATGGGACAACACATCCCTTGGATCGCACACGGTAACTAGTATTCATCCTTTTTTATCATTTCTGAAGCCATCTTTCACACAGCTTGGACAATTTTTGGAGGTGTTTGATGTACTCCTTTTATCTTTTCCTGAAGATGGCACCCCTCCTGTGTTACTCAGAGACTTCACCTTGCAAAATTCTTAGCCAATGTTTTAAACACCCTGTCGCATCGTTTGACCTCAAGAAACTTCCCACACCAGCGACTCACATTTCTGGTAACCAACCTAGTTTTATCTAGACATGCTACTGCTCTTCTCACCACCCTCGGGTAACCTCGCTGCGGACGTCCAATTATTTCCTTATCACTCCACCTGACCTCTCTAGACACAGTATGTCCTTTCTCGCTTGCAACCTTGTGACGAAACATATGTGTCCCCTCTCCCCTCAACTTGTCCTTTGCTGTCTCCTCTTCTCTCCCACTGACCTGCTCGCTTTACTAAACGCTCCACAGGAACATTCTGTTTAAACGATTGGTGCCCACACATATCTTGACTGCTCGTGCCACATCCTCTGTGGCGTGGCATTCTGATGTCCTCAGGGGAACACTGGTATTCGTATCCACTGACCCAAAGATCCACCACAACCTCTCTATTCAACTTGGTTCGTACATCATTGTACCCTCCAGGACAGCCTGATATTTGGCAGTGGTAACCCTTGATCAACTAACCTTCACTGATCATGTTGCCAGCACAGCAAGACATGAACTCAACAATGGGACAAGAAATTGGTCATTTAAACACAATTTTATGAAATGACTGAACATTAATGTTTCTGTGAATTTACCTTTAATATTGTTTTACACTCTATGCTGATGTCTACTTATGACGTTTGCTTGGTTTCTACACACCTGACATTGTCACTTTTCCTATATAAATATATAGATTCCTTGACACTTGGCACTTGGCTCAGATGTTAAAGGTTTCTCCTTTCGACTCTCAAGGAAATGGGCGTCTCCGACAAGGCTCTCCAATGGTTTGTATCCTACCTCTCGGGTAGATCCTTCAAGGTTTCGTGGGAAGGTGAAGTCTCAGAACCGCAACATCTTGACACCGGTGTACCTCAGGGCTCAGTTCTTGGACCGTTGCTCTTCTCGATCTACATGACATCACTGGGATCAGTCATTCGTAAGCATGGCTTCTCCTACCACTGTTATGCAGATGACACGCAACTCCACCTTGCGTTTCATCCGGAAGATCAGACTCATTATTCGACCCGAGTCTCAGCATGTCTGAGCGACATCTCCCTCTGGATGAAGCAACACCACCTACAACTTAACCTTGCGAAAACGGAACTTCTTGTCATCCCTGCCGACCCGAAGACTCGTCACGATCTCTCTATCCAACTAGGAGCATCAACCATTGTGCCCTCCAGGTCTGCGAGAAACTTGGGAGTAATCATCGATGATCAGCTCAACTTCACAGATCATGTTGCCGCAACTGTCAGATCGTGCAAATTCATGCTTTACATCATCAGGAAGATCAGACAGTTTCTCACAGAACGCTCCACACAAATCCTGGTTCAAGCTCTGGTCCTGTCCAGGCTAGATTACTGCAATGCGCTGCTTGCTGGACTCCGGATGTGCACAACTAAACCTCTGCAGATGATTTAAAATGCAGCGGCAAGAGTGGTGTTCAAGGAACCAAAAAGGACCCATGTAACACCTCTCTTCATAAAACTACATTGGCTTCCGGTAGCAGCTCGCATTGAATTTAAATGTCTTCTCATTGCCTACAAGACCACCACCGGTTCAGCACCCACTTACCTTAACTCACTAATGCAAAGATATAGGCCCTCAAGATCTCTGCGCTCCGCAAATGAGCTGAGACTTGTGGTACCAGCTCAAAAGGGTAAGAAATCTCTCTCTGGAACGTTCTCTGCTTCAGTTCCTCGATGGTGGAACGATCTGCCTCTGGCTTCACGCTTGTCAGACTCGGTCTCTATCTTCAAAAAACACCTAAAAACTCATCTTTTCCGGCTACACCTAACTCACTAACTTACTTCTTCTCTAACCTACTCACTCTATCCCAAAAAAAAAAAAAAATACTGTTGTAACCTCTCTCTGTCTAACTTGGTAGCATTGTTGTAGCACTTGTTAACCTATTGTTGTATCGGCTATTTACCGCTTCATTGTCTCCTCGACTATTGTAAGTCGCTTTGGATAAAAGCGTCTGCTAAATGACTAAATGTAAATGTAATGTAATGTAGATGTTGTGCTTTATCAAACTAGGAATATAATTATTTCACTTTTGATGCCCTGTTCCCTTTTGTACTGATTACTTCTTTTGTCAACCTGACTTGGAAGTCGCTTTGGATAAAAGCGTGAGATAAACAAAGGAAAAGTTTATTGACAGCTACGTCTGTTTGTTAAAGTTGATGGTCATGAATAACTGGTTTTTTAGTATATGAAGAATTGTGTGTAATGTGTGCTACAGTTCGTTTATGGTTTCACAGAATGTATATCAAGGACGCAGGTGTATGTGCATATGTATATATAATTATAACCTGATATCATAGGAAATGGTTAATAGTTGGCTACTAATACCTTCTCTCAAAGAAAAACCTTAAAATCATGACTACAAAGTGTCATGATTCTGCCTCTCTTGGTCATGTTTTTCCTGATTTTGGGAGAATCATGGCAGACCCATATGTTTTGTGTGAGTGTCACATAGTATTGTTTTCTTACATGCCATGTGCTCTCTTGTCTGGTCTCTTGACCCCGCCCCCTTGTTATCCTGTCTATCTTCCCATGATTGTTTCATTCCCCACACATGTCCCGTGTCGTTATCCCTTGTTAAGTTTTCCCTATTTAAAGCCCTTGTGTTTTCTGTCCTGTGTCACTGCATTACACTTGTTACATGTATAACTCGTGTCTTGTATTGTTAGTGTTCCGGTCTTGTTAGTGTTCCGGTCTTGTTAGTGTTCCGGTCTTGTTAGTGTTCCGGTCTTGTTAGTGTTCCGGTCTTGTTAGTGTTCCGGTCTTGTTAGTGTTCCGGTCTTGTTAGTGTTCCGGTCTTGTTAGTGTTCCGGTCTTGTTAGTGTTCCGGTCTTGTTAGTGTTCCGGTCTTGTTAGTGTTCCGGTCTTGTTAGTGTTCCGGTCTTGTTAGTGTTCCAGTCTTGTTAGTGTTCCATGTTCCTGTTTGGATTGTCCCTGTTTTGCCTTGTTTTAGTTTTTAGTACTCCTTGTTTTGTGCCCCATCATGGGAAGTTTTTGTTTGCCATTTTTATAGTGTTTAGTGTCCTGTTTTCCCCATTGTGGGTTTTTGTTTTGTTCTTGTTATATTAAAGTCTTATTTTTTCCCCTGCAATCACGCCTGCATTTGGGTTCTCCATTCCTTCTTCCCACCCATCCTGACAACAAAGGCTTATTTGACTGGACCACTGCAGATACATGTCATTGATTTACATTTTCGGCGAGTATTGCCAGGAGCGCGAAAGCCCGAACTGCAGAACTCACGAGAATGATGTCAAATTATCCAGAAGCCGCTCAGATGTCGGTAGTAAATGATGACTGCTGTGTTCGCAGTTACACAAAATTGCACACCACAATCGCATTTCTGCTCCAGCATCAAAACAATGGCTGACAGTTTACTTCTCAACGGGGGCTTCTATATGCTACAAATCTACTGTCTATTAACAGGTTTGGCATCTGTAGGTGTGACGTCACATCAACAGGCCTCTGAGATCGGCTTTATATGAGCAACAAGGAACCAGCTTTTCCGGACAATCCAAAAGAATATTCGTTATACTAACCTTTCGTTATTTTTGTCATTTTATTTTAACAACATTGCCGTACTTAAAAACCCAATGCTTGTCATGTATCAACCCAGAGGTAACATTAATCTAGTACATTTTTCACTTAACTGCAAGACAATGTTTGTTTTCATACCAACATGGATGGTGACACCCATAAAAAGACATTCAGTATTACCAACATCCAGCCATGAAATAAATATTAACACCTGTTGCACAATTTGCTATTTCTTTATTTTTTTTACAAAGGCACCCCATGACACATTTGTCTATGATTTGATCTGTTATTAATGAAAAGGGTGTTGGCTATTCACATTAAGCTCGCCAAACAGTACTGTGTCAGCCCATCGTTGTGGTTATTTGTTCTGCTCTCCCTAAGTAAAGAGTAACCATCTGCTGAATACAAGTTAAGGTGTGGTGCCATCTACGGCTGCAAAATCTTTTTGAACATCTGAAAAGTACGGTAAAAATACGTTCTATTCTGCACTCTCATTGGCTGTTCTGTCTTTCATATTCAGTCCTGTTTTTCATTTTTGTATTCAGTCAAAGTCATTCATTTCAATAGTGTTTTTATTAGATACTATGTACGTTTTGGCATAAACAAAAAAATCTGTATTTTTTATCATTAAATAAACTCAAGTGTCACAAAACCTTTGGCCATAGTAACCTCATTACAACGTAACTCAAGAAACATGTAAAACATGCACCAACCTGTTTATTCAGATTAAAAGATACCGCATAATATCTGCTATTCAAATGTCCTTGTTTGCTTAAGAACATAACTGAATTGCAACTGATTGTGACAAACAAGTTGTGAGAGTGCTTTAGAATGCATTTTATTAGTGTGATTTAATCAGTTTTACTACAAATAGTACAATCTAGGCCTATAGATTTTCAAACCTCCATTTAATAATGAATTTAAAATGAGAAATGTCACCATGAGTTTAAACAACAAGAGGTCACAAGGACAGTTGTATTTGATTAAAAAAAAATTTTGGTCGACTGCCAGCGTGTATGAGTGGCAGAAGTGCTGGCAAGGGTTTTTATGGAAATATAGGGGAAAGTGAAATCAAATTTGATTACAAAGAGCAGAAGCAGAAACTGTTCCCTTATCAAAATGCTTTCAATTTTCCAGCTTTCACCTTTTTTTATTAACATTTTGCCCTCACCCTGTCAATATTTCTGTTTATTTTTATTTTAATTCGTCTGACACAAACACATACTTTGTACTTGAATTATAAAAGCCTTTCTTTGCTTTCTGTTGGTCTGTTTAATTAACTTTGAAACATACATTTGCTCATTTTAAATAACTAATCCCCAGTTCAAACAACATGACCTCTACCTAAGGCTGTGTCCTGTTTGACAACAGGACCTCCGATCTGTGACGTCTTGAGGTTGTTCACACAACATGACACAAGCTACATCACCACAGATCAATGCTGTTTTCAATCCGGTGTCATGAGAAGTCTTATCAAAACCAAACCAAAGCTCTCAAAACCTTAAAAAGCTTTTCTTGTATTTTTTCGGTTTTAATCTTTTTTTTTTAAACACACAAATAAATAAATAATCTGAAGCTATCTAAACGTATACACTAAATAAAATCTTGCAAAAAGTTTCTCTACAAAATCTGTTTTGAAAATGTGTTAAAATAATTCTTGCAGATATGTGTTATCATGTGCTTTAAAAACACATTTCTTTATCCTAATAGTTGTCCTTCTCACTTTGAAGGTATCACTCTGACCAATAAGAATCTGCTCATTAGTCAACTAACACATGACACTATTTTGCTTCTTAAAAAAATCACAAAATCCGATCACTATCAAACTTCTTTTTTATTGCCTCTGGGTAAATATAAATGTCAATAAATGTGAACTGTTAGCTACATTCAAGCATGTTCTTCTTCTTCTTTTCAAAGTGTGGTTTTAAACCCCAGGTGACCTACATTGGTGTGTCCACTTGTAGATTAAACTGTGGTTATTAAAAAAGCTCAAAGAAAATGCAACTCATGACTTTAGACAGCTTTATCACTAAGGCCAAACCCTCATTGTCAATTCTGAGGGTATTTCAAGAATGACTAGCCCGCTCCTTCTTTATATGTTCTGCAGATATATTACTGACTATTATTTGACTGTCTGTAAAAACCGAACCAATTATGTCAAAAAAATCTGCTAATATAACTAAATATGAGAGTGGTGGCTTAACTTTTTGGAAATTGGCTCTCTTGATAATACCTTTAAGATAAATATGTAAGAGCAATTTTTTAATAAATCCGAATTTATTTTTTATATTCTTTTTTTCTCCGTAAGTTGGGAGGTTTCTTTTTTAATGAGTCTTAATACAATATCATAGATTGCCCCTCAAATGACCAAACTTTCATGAACAATTGCTTCTGGCGAGACATCTGGTTTATAAACATAATGGTTCTTTATAAAAGCGAATCTTAGTTTCCCAAAATTGGATCGATAATAATATTATTCTAATTTCTCACTTATAGATTTCTAATATTACATGTCACATCTCGCGTGCCCCATTGACATTTCCTGTAGGTTATATCTCTACTCAAGGAATTTTTGTAAATTATTTATCCGTTTAATGTCATGAGTACAATTATATGGCTACCACTATTGGTTTGACAAAAGATTTCAACAGTTGTTTCATCTTAAAATAACTTCTCTTCTTTAATGGTGTATATAAAAAACTGTTGACTTTATCATCTAAATATTTAATAAAGTAAATGATGTTTCCTACAAATTACTTCCCCTATTTTAGCCTGTTGAGCTTCAGAATTTGAAATCCTTCACAAAATATTGATTATTTATGTTCCTTCTGAGGGACTGAAGATGAATCTATGTCCCAGTTTTTTTTGGAATGTATATACACTTATTTATATTGGAATGGTTAGGATTTGTCCCTATTTTTGTACATGCCTTTACAGGTATTATATAAAAAATATGTGCAAATCGGTGAAATACTTTTTTTTGTCTTATGTGGCTTCAATCACTTTCTTAAAAGAAACAATGATTGAAAGAAACCAGAATCAAACATCAAACATCATGGCTTAACAACTAAAGTAAACCTCATACTCTAAAAATATCTTATATGTAAATAGTTAGTTTCAAAAAGCCTAAAATAGCATGAATAATCATGTAAAAATCTAAATGTTGTCGTTAATATAGAGTAACTGTTACTTACAGAAGAAGACAGCCGCAGTCACAGCCTCTGTGTTCCTTAAGTGCTTTTATTTAACTGTTCTTATTTACAGTGTAAATAATTCCAGGACTAAACCTTTAATCCATTGTGCTGTTTCTTCGACTCAATGGTCTCCAAAGTCTTTCTTTCTCTGACATAACTTTACTCTTCTGCAGTTGCACCCAACTACTGGAGGCATCTTGCAGTCATCGAATGAGAGACGAGTTAAAACCCGCTCTTTGAGGCTCTGAGTGCCGCTATAAATAATTTCCCCACGCCGTCTCTTCTGCACCACACACATGTATGCAGCATAGAGGTAAAAACACTTCCTTATTATGCTTTCAGTCGTGGTCACAGGGCTGATGACATCAACAACTTTTAAGATAATAAATTTAATGGATTGGAAAATTGCACTTGAGAATTCCTATAAATGATTGTTAGGCATAATCTCTTCAGAATTGTTGATTCAAAACAATGCATTTATATTCTATAAGTTAGCAAAAAAATAATACACTTACTAACTGGTCAGGTTACCCGTCTAAACTCAGTTACATGTGAAGCATGTTATGACTATTTCTGCACATTCAATGCCAGACCATTTCCACTTAAAAGCACGAGAGCTATCTAACATATTTAAATAATAAGTACCCAGCCAGAAATAATAGTTCTCTACTTGTTCTAAGAATGTTTCCAAGCAATATTGCATAACTATTAGTGGGTGGTTTTGTTTAAGTTCTCAGAACGTTCTCTTTAACATTGCACAATCGGTGGCAACATTGTTAGAACATTGTATTCTAACATACCTATAACATTATTAGTTGGTGGTTTTTCTTAAATTCCTAGAACATCTTCATTAAGGGTATGAAACCATTCTCTAAATACTTTTTAAATATGTTTCATGGTACCATTGCTACAACATTATACTCTAACATATTTTCTTTTGGTTTTCCGAAAGGAAAAATGTGAATGACACAACAACAGTCTCTTGGCCACTTAAAATGTTTATAATTATATAGTTTATAGTTATAATTATTTTTACAGTAACAACATGACAAGAAAGTTTTAAGCACTGCATTTTCTAACATTCGTGAGCTCATCATTGAATTACAAATAATACATAAAGGAAAAAAATCTAAACACTGATCAAAAAACAACGGAATCAACAGGGTCACTGCCGTCCGGTGCTTCACCTTGACATGGCCTTACATTATCCACCTGCAAAGATAATATTAATGAAAATCTGAGAAATGTCTGACTTATTTAAGAAGTATTTAAGAAACCATCAGCTATTTAAAATCATTAATGCTTGATTTGTTCACTTTGTTTACACTTGGGAGGCCTTGTTGGTTAAAAGTCAAGTTTAAAGTGATAGTTCATCCCCAAAATGTAAAATTTTGTCCTGCTATGGAGGTCAATCGGGTTCAAGAACTGTTTGTATACAAGCATTCTTTCAAATATCTTTCTCTGTGTTAATTAGAACAGAATATTTTACATCTCAATGGTGAGTAAATGATGAAAGATTATTTTGTCCGAGTGTAATGTAAGGAGTAAGATTTGGGGTTAGGGTTTGAAAAAGTTTTGATGAGGTGTTTCAAACTCCTGGAGCGCTGCAGTTCTGCACAATTTAGCTCCAACCCTAATCGAATACACCAGATTCAGTTAAACAAGATCTTCAGGAATTCCAAAACTTCCAAGCTGGTGTGGGTTGGAGCTTGCATAATGGCACATGCGCAGTAATGTGCTTCCCAAAGTGTTGGCAGAGCCACCCTAAAAGTCATATGGCAAAATTGCATGCGAACTTAAGGGGATCACTGACCAAAGGTCGCTTTGGTTAATGCTGCAATACATTCATGTGCCTTATATTACTCTGCATCATGTCTCGTTACTTGTCTCATAAGAATGTCTCTTTCTTATGTAATTAAATATTTTCTAACAACGTTCCACAACTCATGTCTCATTGATGTTCTCTTAATATTTCTTTAATGTGACTGTGGGAGTGGTCTTTGGTATTATAAAACATTGTGAAAAAGGTTCTAAAAGAAAAAAAATTAATCTGGTCCCTAAACAACATTTCCAAAACATTTTTAGAATATTCTAGTTAATTTCCATGTTACGTTTAACCTTTTATAAACATTTGTTATGACAAACAGTTTTAGAATATTCGTTGGATATTACATTTAATTGATTTCTTTGAGCAACATCAACACAACCTGTAGGGAATGTTAGCCAAAGTTGTAAGAAAATTCCCTTCTAGAAGGGTAGCTTCATTGAAGTAAAGTGACGTGATGTACTGCCAAGTATGTTGACCAATACACAGAATTAGTGCTCTGCATTTAACCCATACAAAGTGCACACACACAGTAGTGAACACATGCACACTAACCGTGAACATACACATTATTAACTTATTAAGTACTGTTAACTCAGAATTCTCCCAGAATTTCTATGCCACATATCATTTGTTTAAGATATTTGTTAAAAAGTAATAGTTGTCTGTGTGTAATATTTATGTAAAGAGCATTTTGTAATAGATTCTAGTTTCCTAGTAAAGCAAACAACTGCAAATATTTAATCAATTATGTATTTTAATGTACAAAAAATATGTATGAGAACTTTGAAAAGAAGTCATGCGTTGTGGTGTATTAAAAATATGGAACATTAAAGAACAAAACATGTTATGTAATATAAAACCTTAAAAAGAAAATGCTTTAAAACAATAATGTCTTTAGCTGTTTCTCAGCATCACACAAGCTTCTTGCGCTCCCTTGTCCCATCATCTCCGTCTCCAGCCAAAAACAGCCATTTAATCATGTTCAGTTCAATATCTTTTTTTTTCGGAGGACCTTCCATATGGAGAATTGGGCCGGAGTAATTAAGTTCTATCCTGTGCCCACAGAAAGTCCTCCAAAAAATAGAAAATGGTAACCCCCTGGAACTCTTTGACATTCTGCATGGCATGCAGGAATTTTCTATTAAACAAGAAGCTACTTGCCAAAAACTCATCTCTTTGGAGAATTCAACTGAACCTTTGAAACAAGAAAGGACTCAATGCTATACGTTGTCGTGCCCCAAGTCTCCAAGTCCGGTGTTCTAAGTCTGGTCGTGGTCCTTGTCAGTGTGTTGTGTGTCTCTGTATGTTTCATCTGCAAAAGTACTGTCAAAACCATTTAGGATTCAGCCAAGATTTGTTATCTACTTACCTGTTGCCGTTCGTCTATTGACATTCTGTTTAATAAGCTGTGTAGAAATATAACTCACCAAAGTCCCGTCCCTTCTGTAACAACATTCAATCGCATTTTTATCAGTGTGTTTCCCATTTCCCAGGGCACGGAACCCAAGGCTTTTACAAAAGCTACAGGAATTAACTTTGCAGTTTTCCAGTGTAAAATATTAAGATATAACCATACAATATATTTTTTAAATGTCTTTATTATATATCAAAACTCTTTAGGAGCAGTCTTCTGCCTTTCTCAATAGCTTACTTGGAATCTCTCAACCATTAGTCTGTCAGTAGTTCAGGGAATTTTGCGCTTCTCAATATGATGTTTATGTGTTTTTTTTGTATGGTCCATTGTAAGTTTGTTGTTATGTTGGTCCTTGCCAAAAAAGAGATCCAGATACAAAGTTGGATGTCTATAAACCAGTCACTCCTTTAAACATTCATGTCCATGCTTCTCCAGGCACCCTTACATTTTTTCTTAGAAACAAAAAAAATACACATTTGAAATATCTAAATAAATGCCCTAACAGTCCCTTGCTCAGTGCTTAGTCAACTAATGGTTGTGAAAATTTTGACATTGCATTTAGTTCATAATGTGACTGTGTACATTAAATTTTCATATAAACTAGTTTACACTTTCACATCCGTAGCCCATCCTGGACTTAGTAGGTGGTAAGGAAAATATGCAAATGACTATCGTCTTCACACAGCAAACAATCGCTAACACTACGCCACCAAGGACTGAAATCTGGCAGTGCCCGCAAGGTTCCCTTCTCAAGAAAGCACATGTACATGCCCGTTTAAAGTTTGTTACTGAACATCTTAATAAGATGGAGGAATGAGAGAAGGAATGGATGAAGTTTTTAGGGTCAGATGAGAGCAAAATCTAGCTCTTTGGTATTAACGCAACTCACCATGTTGGCAAAGCTGCATATTAAACACCATCCCAACTGTCAAACATAGAGATTTATGGGTCTTGTTTGGGATTTCAAAGCAGGACAATGGCCCAAAACAAACGTCTCCAGGACTTCATCCTATCTGTGGAGGGAGCTAAACGTTGCCAAGCATCAACTTCAAAACCTCAATAATTCGAGAGGATCTGCCAAAATGAATGGATCAAAATCCAACCTGATATGTGTGCCACTACAAATGTCAGACCTTAGTGATTGCCTACAAGCGATTTGCAGGCAAGTACAACGTCATGTTTTGCGAAGGGGTCAAATATTATTTTGCTCATTAAATGCAAATAAGTTCATAACATCTTTGACATTAATTTTCCTGGATGTTTCTTGCATTTCTGTCTCTCTGTTAAAATAAACATATCAATGGAATTAATCAGCAGGGAATAAAACGCTTTTTTCTTCAGTGTAAGTTAAAAAATGGTGGTCCAGCATGTTAGTAGTGCAGAACAGAAGATAGAAAATTGGTAAACTTGTAAAAAAAATTAAATTCTATTAATTGATATTAACTGAATATTGTATTTATCTCCACCTCTTTAAACGTAAATGGAGAGCTGAATATTTACATAATATAAACAACTAAGCCTAGTGAGTAGTTTGTACTGTAAATGCCAGGGAATTGCAAATGTTTAGGCCGTTGGTGCAGACAAACCCAGTACCTCCAAATCACTTTAAAAGACCTTTCTAAGGTCTATATTGCAATTTGGTTGATATTCATTTGTGTATTCAATTTGATTGTGTTTACAATATGTACCAAACTAAGCTGCTAAGCAAATATTAATGTTTTGCAGCTAACAGAATATTGTAAATGGAACCGAAAATTTCTTGCTTAAGCAGTCGTTGAAAACAGATTCTGGTTCTGAATTCATAATGAATAATTATTGATAATACTTGTTATAACTATTAATACATTTAAGTGCATAAACTTCTGGCTTTAAATCAACTACAAGAATGTACAGAATGGTTAATGATTGAACCACACCCTCCGCAACCTCACTTTTCCGTTTAGCCTGTTCGACTGGATTCTCTTTGAATGCCTGATCCTGTTCGTAACACTCACAACTTGGGTTACAATATCCAAGTTATTTTGCTGTCAATCCCCTATAATACCTAACCCTTAAAAAACACAATGCATGTGCAGAATGTTTAATTTAAAGTAACCTCTATTTAGCCAATATGTAAGCTATTTTATTCTTTGAGATGGTCACCATATTTCACTATGAACGTGAAAAGGAAAACATTAACATTAAGGGTAAACATTAAGGCTGGTCTGGTGAAGCTGGCCTACATCTGTATGGCCATCAATGGTTCTACCATAATGTGCTTCCAAATAGGTCAGTTCAGCTTGTGCACAGTCCCATGACAGCTTTAAGGATTTCACTCACTGACCATGAACCTTACAAAATACTGTAAGTCATCACCATGCCTGGAGTAACACTATATTTGAAATGGAAACATTAAACACGGATAAATACTCAGTGTTTAGGTATACAGTGTGTTAGCCATTGTGGCAGAAATCAAATGACCACAGCGAACGCCAGGATTGGCCAAGATCTCCGAGTTATCTTTAACTTTTAAATTGCATTTTAACACATCTGAGAATGGTTTAACAGTTTTTAGTGTTTATTTTGATCTGTCTTATTGTAACTTCACACATCTGATCCCTTTTTGCCCCACTTCCATAGGGGTACACTCAAACATCTTTTTTCGGCCTGCTCGGCAAGAGTTCCTCTGATTTGCCGCATGAAGAAAGTTATCTTATTTATTCAGGTGAATGTGTAAAAGGTGAAGTGAGAATCAGCTTTCCCGTTCAAAATCTTTTATTCCAAGGGTCCCTTTGAAGTGGCCAGTTTTGAACACTTTGTTTAGGAATGACAATATAATATGGTGGCTAGGATTGTATTGCTCCAAAGTGTCCTTTGTTGGGCGATACATCCCATTTGCAATGTACTGATAGCCTGCATCCCTATTCAAAAGTGGAAACCTTTAAAGCCACAATCTTGGGGGGCCAACCTGTAAAAAGCCACAAAGGCAGATCAAAAGATTTCCTAAATGGGACTTTAGCCTTTTATTGATTTATGGCATTGCATTTTGAAATACGATTATGCATGAATTGGTTTTGATAGTAACACTGTTTTGTGTTGTTTCCACAGAAAAGACATTTCTTACAAAGTGTCTGGATGTCTTCAGTAGACATTTAAGCATCTGGACTTCTTGTTTTACCTTTACTCATGTTACACATCCGCATTTGTTTTACATGCAATTGAACAATATGAGTAATTTAATACTTTAAGAAAGAAAGTATTTTGATCTTTAGAAAACGTGTGTTACCTTGGATACTCCACAAAAAAGATCAGACATGCATTATTCAATATTAAGTTGTTCCAAACCTGAATATATTTCTGAACAAAATTAAATAAAACGAAATTAATGTATGGTTTATTTTGTTCTCTTGGCCACAAAAGAAGATAGTTTTAATAACGAAAGCGAACGAACACTTCTGGGACACCTTTGATTTTTCTTTTTTCCACTGGGGTAGTGTATGGTGACAAGAAAATGATCTTTCATGTTCAACAGAAAAAGGAATCTTATACATGTTTGAAACACCTTGGGGGACGGGGTTGAGTAATAAATAACAGAGTTTTCATGATTTGGGTGTTGAGTTTACCTTTCAGGGTTTCCTTCCTCCCCATGTTTCATTGTTTCTTTAAAAACTAAAACAATAATACATATAATAAATAAATAACAATGAATTCTGTGTAATTGCATGAATTTATTCTTGCTATGCCATGTCATATCAAACTGCTGTACGTAATGAAGTCATCCGTCTATCAGTTCCAAACATCAGCATATCAGTTCTTTAGAAACAGCAAGTTCCCTTTCTGTCGGTCTCTCGACGTTGTGTCGAAGAACGACAGTATGGGGTTCGCTCTTGAGAACCAATCGACTCTGACTTTGTTTAAAAGGCCAATGAAATTTGGCGAATGAAATTTGCATGCCATGCCCCGCCCCGGACATCCGGGTATAAAAGGGGAGACGGCGTGCTCATTCATTACCTTTTGTTCTTCGGAACCTGGCGGATGACTTCGAGTCTGAAGCAAGAATCGACTTCTGGCGATCATCTTCCTGCTGGTGTCACGACGCGGTTGCAGCGGACTGTCCATCTTCGACTCCCCTGAGCATCCAGCAGAAGACAGAGAGTGTCTTCTCTTTCTTAAAAGAGCAATTTCTAAACAGCGTGTTGCCTCATGGCGCATAGCTGTTCCCTTGGTTGCGGCAAGCTTGTCCTAGATGGGGACACCCATGATGTCTGCCTCGTGTGTTTGGGTCTCCAGCACGCTGAGGCGGCATTTATGGGACCGACCTGCCCGCATTGCGAGCAGATGTCGATCAAGACGTTGCGGTCACGGGTGGCTTCTTTCCTTGGAGAGCGAGCCACCATTTCGTCAGCTCCCTGTGGATCGTTGGCTGCGGCTACGGCACGGTCGGCGGTCTCGAGGAGCGGCGTCCGTGATTACGAGGGCTCTATGGATGTCACCCCGTCAGCCTCTGGCTCGCGGAGCATCCATACCTCGGCACGCTCGTCTACCCCATCAGTGAGAGACGGTAAGCCGTCTCTCGCTTCCTCCCGGGATGAGGACGAGCTCTCTGTCGCAGCATCGGAGGGTGACCTGCTAGCCTCGGATTCGGAGGACATCCTGGAGCTTCCGCCTCCGGCGGGTAAGTCCCGGGATGATTCGGATCCTGAGATGGTGGCCATGCTTTCCCGGGCCGCCGCGAGCATTGGGCTTCAGTGTACGGCCCCGCCGTCACCCCAACGTTCGCGGCTGGACGCATGGTACCTGGGATCCGGGCGGGGTGCAAAGCCACGCCCGATCCCGGTGCCATTCTTTCCGGAAGTGCACGAAGAGATTACGAAGTCGTGGAATGCGCCGCTCTCGGCGCGTACACGGCAGACGGGCTCTTCCACCCTCACTTCCCTCGATGGGGGGGCAGCAAGGGGTTACGTTGACATACCCCAGGTGGAGCGGGCTGTTGCGGTGCACTTGTGCCCTCAGACCGCTTCTACCTGGAGGGGTCAGCCGAAACTTCCATCCAAGGCGTGTAAGATCTCTTCGACCCTCGGGTCGAGAGCTTACGCTGCCGCTGGACAGGCTGCTTCCTCGCTCCATGCCATGGCCATCCTGCAGGTCCACCAGGCCAAGGCTCTTAAGGAGCTAGACGAGGGAAGTTCTGACCCCGCAGTTCAGGAGGAGAACTGCGACTGACCTGGCCCTCCGGGCCACGAAGGTTAAGGCACGTGCCCTGGGTCGGACGATGTCCACTTTGGTGGTCCAAGAGAGACACCTCTGGCTGAACCTTGCGCAAATGCGTGAGGCCGAGAAAGCCCGCTTTCTCGATGCCCCCATTGCGCAGGGTGGGTTGTTTGGAGACAGTTTGAGCAGTTTTCCGCCGTGCAGAAGCAGACGGAGGCTATCAAGCATATCCTCCCTCGCCGCAGCCAGGCCACCCCCGTGCCGTCTAGGCTCCGTGCATCGTCTGCTCCCAAACGGCCTCGCCCCTCCCAACCGACCACTCCGGTTGTATCTCCCCCTGAGGCGGCGACCCGGAGATTGGCGACCCGGAGGAGAGCGACTCCTCCCAGTCAGCAACCACCCCGCAGGAAGCGCGGGAAGCGGTCCTGACGGGAGGCAACCAGCGGAGGAGACACCACCATGCCCGGCCCAGGACATTCGATCTCCAAAGTGGCCGGTGCGGGACGGTCCTGCCACGTCCCAACTCGTGCCGGGCCCTTTTCAGGGCCTGGCGCCCACTTCCTCTCAAAAAGAGCTGTTTCCTCCTCTGGTCTTAAAACTCAACCGTTATCACTCTCCGAGCGACGGTGTACGGTTGCAAGACAGTTCGTCAGTCCGACCCGACGTTGCGTCAACCCGACCCAACACTGCGTCACGACTAGACGTTGCGTCACATCGGCGGAATTGCAGTCAGACACACTCTCAAATAGACGGTGTGCTACACTGCAAATCCCACAGGCAGGTAAGTACTCGGGACAGCAAGCCTCTAGGGGATCCGTCCCCAGGCAGAGCGGCTGTCCTGAGAGCCACAGAACCCCCCTCCATGGAGATGATGAAGGAGATCGTTCCTCTGGTCCCGCTGGAGGACTGAAGGACGCGTACTTTCACGTCTCGATACTTCCTCGGCACAGACCGTTCCTACGGTTCGCCTTCGAAGGTCGTGCGTACCAGTACAAAGTCCTGCCCTTCGGGCTGTCTCTATCTCCCCGCGTCTTCACGAAAGTCGCGGAAGCCGCACTATCCCCCCTCAGAGAGCGGGGCGTGCGTGTACTAAACTATCTCGACGACTGGCTTATCTTGGCTCACTCGCGAGATCTAGTATGTACACACAGGGACATGGTGCTTCAGCACCTAAACCGATTGGGTTTACAGGTCAACCGGGAGAAGAGCAAGCTCGCCCCGGGGCAGAGCATCTCTTATCTCGGTATGGAACTAGACTCTGTCACCATGTTGGCACGACTCACGGAGGAGCGTGCTCAAGCCTTGCTACGAAGCCTGAGCAAGCTCAGGCGTCCAGTGGTCTCCCTGAAATATTTTCAGAGGCTCCTGGGGCATATGGCATCCACGACTGGGGTTATCCCACTCGGGTTGATGCACATGCGACCACTTCAGCATTGGCTTCAGAGTCAGGTTCCGAGGAACGCGTGGCACACAGGCACCAGGCGGATTGCCATCACGCCTCAGTGTCGGAGCACCCTGGCCCCATGGTCCTCCAGGACCTTTTTACGAGCGGGAGTACCCCTCGGACAGGTTTCGAGGCGCGTTGTGGTGACAACGGACGCCTCCCTGTTGGGCTGGGGAGCAGTGTGCAACGGGCATACAGCTTCGGGTCGATGGACGGGTCCCCGACTGTACTGGCATATCAATTGCCTGGAGTTGTTAGCGGTCATGCTCGCCCTCAGGAGGTTTCTACCTCTAGTGAGAGGCAAGCATGTGCTGATCCGCTCCGACAGCAGGGCCGCGATAGCGTACATCAACCGCCAAGGCGGGATGCGCTCGCGCCGCTTGTCACAACTTGCCCGATGCCTCCTCCTCTGGAGTCAGCAGAAAATAAGATCTCTGCGAGCCGTATTTCTCCCAGGCTACCTGAACCAGACAGCCGACGCGCTCTCTCGTCAGACGCCGCCTCGAGGAGAATGGCGACTCCATCCTGGGACGATCCGGCTGATATGGGAACTGTTTGGTCAGGCACAGGTGGACCTGTTTGCCTCGCCAGACAACACCCATTGCCCCCTGTGGTACTCCTTGACCGAGGGTTCCCTGGGCACGGATGCCCTAGCGCACAGCTGGCCCCGGGACAAGTGGAAGTACGCCTTCCCCCCAGTGAGCCTTCTTGCACAGGTCCTGTGCAAGGTCAGGGTCGAGGAACACCAGGTCCTGTTAATTGCGCCATACTGGCCCAACCAGGCTTGGTTCGCAGAGCTAATACCTCTAGCGATAGCTCCCCCCTGGCCCATTCCCCTGCGGAAGGACCTTCTGTCCCAGGGGAAGGGTACGGTATGGCACCCGCGACCAGACCTCTGGAATCTCCATGTCTGGTCCCTGGACGGGACGAGGAGATCCTGAACGAATTGCCTCCGGCGGTGGCGGACACAATTGTTCAGGCGAGGGCACCAACCACGAGGCGTTTATACGCTGCAAAGTGGCGCATCTTCTCGTCCTGGTGCTCTTCACATGGTGAAGAGCCCGGAGCATGTGCGATCAGTGCAGTGCTGTCCTTTCTCCAGGAGAAACTAGAGGACAACCTTGAGCCATCTACGCTCAGGGTATATGTTGCCGCGATTGCCGCACACCATGAGCTGGTGGAGGGTAAGTCTCTCGGACAGCACAGCCTGGTCACAAGGTTCCTCAGGGGTGCGAGGCGGGTTAATCCCCCGCGTCCGCGCTCCATACCCTCTTGGGATCTCGATGTGGTCCTAGCGGGCCTTTCCGAGACTCCTTTCGAGCCCCTAGTAGAGTCTGACCTTCCTCGTCTCACGGGGAAGACAGCACTCTTAGTAGCGCTCGCCTCTATCAAGAGGGTAGGGGACCTACATGCACTCTCCATGTCCGACGAGTGCCTACAGTTCGGGCCGAATAACTCTCACGTTATCCTGAGACCCCGACCCGGCTACGTGCCCAAAGTTCCTACCACCCCCTTTCGGGATCAGGTAGTGAACCTGCAGGCGCTCCCCACAGGGGAGGAAGACCCAACTCCTTCAGTGCTGTGTCCGGTACGAGCATTACGCTTCTACCTGGAACGCACGCAGAGCTTCAGGAGCTCTGAGCAGCTTTTTGTCTGTTATGGAGGTCAGCAAAGAGGGAGAGCTGTCTCCAAACAGAGATTGGCACACTGGATCGTGGATGCCATTTCCATGGCTTACCGATGCCAGAACCTGCCATGCCCGCTCGCAGTGAGGGCTCACTCTACTAGGGGTGTAGCCTCCTCGTGGGCTTTGGCTCAGGGCGCCTCTCTGGCAGACATCTGCACAGCTGCGGGTTGGGCTACGTCCAACACCTTTGCAAGGTTTTATAACCTCAGGGTGGAACCAGTATCAGCTCGGGTTTTACGCAGGTAGAACTAGCCACTGGCCGGGCGTACGCCTGCGAAAGAGCCTTCTTCCCTTTTCAGGTGAGTTCAGTGCTCTAATCTACCTCTCTACTTCCCCTACAGGCGAGTATAGGTAACCTAATTCCATCACTCAGCACCTCCATGGTAACAGGCCGGGCGGAGCGGACCTTGTAACCAGGCTGAACATCGGAGTGAGCTGCCCTTTTCAGGTGAGCCCCTTTCTTCAGCCAGTGCTCCGTACGTAGTGGCTCCCCCCTCAGGGGTGGCCCCGTACGAGGTAATTCCTTCACCAGAATTCCCCCATTAGGTGAATGTGTGATCTCCCTCACGTGGTGCTCCCAAAATACAGGTAGCAATGCACACTAATTTTTCCATGAGTTCTGCCCTTATCAGGTGAGACCATTGGTACATCTCCACATGTTAACCTCCCTACGGTAGGATGTGGCCTCCGTAACGCACTCCCTCCTTGAAGGGGCCGCGTTTCCCAGTGCAGTTCACGGTCGGGCGGCTATCTCGCTGTAGAGATAGGAAGGCCGTCGCCCGTGGAGACCGGTGGTAAGTTACCTCTCACCTTTTTGTCAAAAAGCTCTGGGACGTGTTACCATTTCCCCACTAGAAGGTTACGCTCTCGCGTAGAAGCACAGACCGTTGGACCCGCTCGAGCCTGTCAGGGTCGCTCCGCTAGAGATCGTGACGCAGCACAGCGCCGTGGCGTGTTACATAGGAACCCCATACTGTCGTTCTTCGACACAACGTCGAGAGACCGACAGAAAGGGAACGTCTAGGTTACTATTGTAACCCCGGTTCCCTGATGGAGGGAACGAGACGTTGTGTCCTTTCGTGCCACGTCGCTGTGCTGCTCGCTGCAGCGATCGTGAGTCATCCTTACGTTCCTCAGCACAAAAGGTAATGAATGAGCACGCCGTCTCCCCTTTTATACCCAAATGTCCGGGGCGGGGCATGGCATGCAAATTTCATTCGCCAAATTTCATTGGCCTTTTAAACAAAGTCAGAGTCGATTGGTTCTCAAGAGCGAACCCCATACTGTCGTTCTTCGACACAACGTCTCGTTCCCTCCATCAGGGAACCGGGGTTACAATAGTAACCTAGACGTTTGTGTTCAGTTCTTTGGTAAACGAGGTGTTATCTTGTTTCCCATGGTTTTACAACTACTTGCAAGTGGTAAGATAAACTCACAATCAGCAAGTCTTGTTATAAACCAGTTTATATAACATCGTGCCAATCAGATTTATAACTGTTTTCAGAATGGTGCATGTGATTCTGTGTGAATGCCATGGTCATTCAATTTGTGTTCTTAAAAAAAAAATATATTTGTTTCCATAAACCCCAAATGCATTCATGGTACACTTTGTCAATGGCAGACTATACCTGAAAGTGCTAAAACAGCTTTTTTACAAAACCAGCTGTACTTCCAAATGTTTGTTCTCAATTTTTTTGGAAGCAAGACTCAGTTTAATGTATCATATCTTGAATAGCTGGTGTACTTTCACATGTCAATTTAGCCCCCATACCATTTTATATATATATATCTATATATATCTATATATATATATATATATATATATATATATATATATATATATATATATATATATATATATTATGCACAATGATCTGAGTCTGTACTTGACATGAAACTGTATTTTGATAAACTGTGCTTCTGCTTAGCTGAACACCACATATTTCAGTCTATATACTTGAAACGAAATGTATTTTTTAATAAGGTGATATTAAACATGATAGCAACATGTACATGTATCAATTGGCCTATTTTCTTACAGTAAATAAACATAAAGTCTGTTCTTTGAAACAATTATTAATTTTCAGCCAACTAAGTAACATGACAATGAATAAAATATTTCTTATTTTATACAAAGATTTACCCAAATGAAGAAAATAGAATTCGCATGAATGCAAACAAACATACACATGCACGCACACAAACAATACATTTCTGTCCATAAAACTGATACCATACATTCAATCACAGGACCTACACAATGCCGGGGGATTAACCAGCAACCACAAGCATTATCCAATCTTTGTTAATATCCACATATACATTTTAACCATTTCCAAATCACACAGAGAAGTGATTGCTGGATTAAAATGCCTAATCCAAAAAAAATCCAAAAAAGTAGATCAAGGTCCCGTTCATCTTATTCATTAAAGCAACATACTGCCATAGCTGGGCTTTGCCTGCAGTGCATTGATCTGAGGACCACAAAGCAGTCCAAAAAGTTTGTGAAAGGACCTAAATTCTGAAAAGGTCACTTTGATGAGCCCAAGTATCCATGTCTGATTCTCAGAATCTTACAAGCAGCCAAATGATTTGCCTGTCGGGCATTTTTTTCTTGAAAGTCACAAAGGTGGTTATTGTTTGCGGCGGTCGTAAAGCACATCACCTGACCCTCAAGACGTATAATCTGCCATATGATTTAAAATAAAAGTTATACAATCTATGCTAAATGAACCGATTATATGAGATAAATTCCTCAATTGATGATGAAAGTGAATTATTTTGCCCTTATGCATGATATCAAAGTTTTCTTTTGTTAAACATGACCTACATTTTGTTCAAGTGCTGTGACTTCCTGCTCATACTTGACCAGCTTAAACTTCAGATCACTGATCTGTTGACTTGCATCTCCTGCAGAAACGATATTTTCTTATATTTTATGAATCAGCAAACTTTTACATATATTCAATAACATTTATGAGTTCAAACATTTATACAAGGGTGATTGTGAAAAGGGCAGAACACTACCGGTCAAAAGTTTTGGAAAACTAAAGTGAAATGTTTCTCATTATATAAAAAAACTTAAATGTCTATGCCTACTGTGAATGTCTGGAATTAGTTTTATGAACAAATAATAATTCTGCTAAGTTACATTAAAATGACATACCTTATACAATACACTTACAGGACAACATATTTTCATTTTTAAATCTAACCTATATACAGTAAAGATTGATAATTGTAAAAATTGGTGGATCTTACGCTGCAGATCTAGTATGTGTGGATCCAGACCGTTTTGTAGATCATCATCATCTGTGCATCCCACCTCCTCTACACCGTTTGTCTGTTTCTGTTTCTGCTCTGCAATAGATTTATACTTCTGTACCTGCATAAACACACACAGAGCTTAGAAAACATTTTCTGATAATATCCTCATGACAGGACATCTTTCTAGGACAAGCCTGCATAACCTTTTTTTCCAACAGAATCAGTTACACATAAAGCATGAAATGACTGTACAGAAGTTATCTGTTCAAGCAGACTCTCTCTCTCCTCCACCAGCTTCCTCAATCTGATCTCTGAGAAACAGAAAGAAAATGTCCTTGGAAATCAATACAACCAATATAGGACCTGAAAGAGATATTATGTACAGGTGAATACACATGGTTAACAGTGTGTAGAAAAAATATTTATTTTGATACATTTCTGAACATTTACTAAATTTACTTCACTTTTGTAAAATTAATTTTGTTCATGTTAAGTCTACATGTTTGTTGGGACTACACGAATGACGTTAACATGTCCTGAAAATACTACTTGTTGGATTTACTTAATTTTATCTTGTGCATGTGTTCCACATGTTTTAATGAAGTTGTTTAAACATAATATTTCTGTTAAAACAGTTTTATTTAATCACATAGAACTGATCAAATTGGATCTGTTCACAGAAATATACAAAACCATGACTTCAGAAATATTTGAAGACCTTATGTAGTAAACCATTATGTTTGTGTGACCATACAAAAGACTTTTATCTCAATAAACAGTGGGCACACATGGAATATCCCATGTTAGATGACTGGTTATCATTCTTAAATTCACAGCTAGTGGCCGTTATAAACACACTGCACCTTTCTGCAACTCAATCATTTCTTATCAAAGAAAATGTTATATCCAACTTATTAATAAAAACATTTAAGATGAGAATGTTTAATGAAAATATTAAGTATAAACATATAAAAAAAATTATGCAAGTAAACATAACTTTATTATGTGCATAGAAAGTGTTTATGTAACAAATCATCAACTTATCTTTAAATTCTCAGTTTAATTCGTTTAAAGTAAAAGAAATTACAGCATGTATATAATATACTAACTGGGTGAGCTCTCACACATCATTACTAAAAGCAAAATAAAAAAAAAACATAATAAGAGGTCTTTGAGCGATAAAAGCAAGTAAACAAATACTTTGTTAAAAAATCCTGCGATGTGATTTCCTGATTTTTATTTTTTTAGATTCTGTTTCTCATAGTTGAAATGCACCTATGCTGAATACATTAGAACCCTCTATGATTTCTAAGTAGTAGAACTTGAAAAATCACAGGGTGATCAAATAATTATTGTCTTCACTGTTGTTATGTATATTATATTTCATTTCTATCAATAGATTCCCAATAATATACCACATTGCACTATAAAAGAAATCATATATTTTTTATTGTGTGTACATTTTTATTTTACCTTGTTTTAACTAAATCTATTTATGTTTATGTATAATGTTTATGATTTTAATATTGGAACATTCAGTTTCCATAGGACCTTTAAGCACAGCGGCTATATAAAAATATTGCCAAAATGAACTGCACATGGCTGTTAAGTGTAATTATGTATAATATGAAACATCTTTGCCATCTTTTATTTTATCAAGTAAAATGATCAAATATATAACAACTGGATTAAATGTCAACGTTTGTAAACACAAAATAAAAGAACATATTTTGTTTCCAAGAAGCAATGCATATAATTGTGCATTCTTTAATAATCTTGTGTCAACGCAGCAATTCAAATCAACAAATTCATACTGCTCCTGACATGTCGCACATCATTTCATGTCATTGGTTCTGAGGAAATCAAAAAGCAAAATGAAGTCTCTTAAAATTCATAAGCACAGTTTAAAAAACGCTTTAACTTCATCTTGGTCATGAGAAAGGTCAGCCTGGTCTCTTCTTCTTCTGAATGGGAAGCATCAAACACAACAGCCTCTTGACAACTATCAAGGAAAAAAGCAATACCCCTGTACTCCACAGGTATACTACAAGTGTTCTCTTGGAATTGGGATTCTGTCTCATTGACTCTCTGTCAAAACTGCTTTATTAAGTAAAGTCCTGACTTCACTCTTAGATAAGGTAGTGACTTGTTCACAATTTTCTGTAGGATAATCTTCTGTCTTCACAATCTTAAAATGGGGATCTTTTCCAGACTTCAGATCATCTTTGTTAAAGCGTTCTTCTGATGAACTGTCTTCTTTTCGTTCACCCTCATGAACAAACATCTCATGATCTTTCTCAAGCAACTGTTTGGTCCAACACGGAACTCCAGTGGTCTTCATCTTTCTTTTGATGATGCTGTGCCGTTCAGGAGTTCTCTCTGTAACATCATTGGAATTGAGACGAGAGGCCGGAAGTGAAAAACAAAGCTCTTGGATTCAAATGATTGGAGCCAACTGAAATTAAGATTCCAAGGAAATCGTCTGGGTTACTTGCGTAACCCCGGTTCCCTGATGGAGGGAACGAGACGTTGTGTCGAGGACGACAGTATGGGGTTCACTCTTGAGAACCAATCGACTCTGACTATATTAAAAAGGCCAATGGGAATTGGCAAATGAAATTTGCATGCCGGGCCCCGCCCCGGACATCCGGGTATAAAGGGGGAGCCGGCGTGCTCATTCATTAACTTTGTGCTGAGGAACCCTCGGTCAAGGGGTACCTCAGGCGGCGACGGGTGTTGTCCGACGAAGCAACCAGGACCACCTGTGCCTGGTCGGACTGTTCCCACACCAGCCGGATCATCCCAGGGTGGAGTCGCCATTCCCCTTGGGGCAGCATCTGATGAGAGAGCACATTGGCTCTCTGGGTCAGGTAACCTTGGAGAAATATGGCGCGCAGGGTCCTACTCACTGCTAACTCCACAGGAGGGGGCGTCGGGCAAGTTGGGACATTCGGCGCGAGCATACCGCACCTAGGCGGTAAGTATATGCTACAGCTGCCGTGTTGTCGAAGCGGATTCCCACATGCTTGCCTCTCACTAGAGGTAGAAACCTCCGGAGGGCGAGCATGACCGCTACCAACTCCGGACCACTTATGTGTCGGTACAATCGGGGACCCGTCCATCGACCCGAAACTGTATGCCCGTTGCACACTGCTCCCTAACCCAACAGGGAGGCGTGGGTTGTCACCACAACGCGCCTCGGAACCTGGCCGAGTGATCTTACCACTCGTAAAAGGGTCCTGAAAGACCACGGGGCTAGGGTGCTCCAACACTGAGGCGTAATGGCAATCCGCCTGGTGTCCGTGTGCCACGCACTCCTCGGGACGCGACTCTGAAGCTACTGCCTGCGTGGTCGCATGTGCATCAACCCAAGTGGGCGGACCCTGGTTGAGGATGCTGTATGCCCCAGGAGCCTCTGGAAGTTTTCCAGGGCGACCACTGGATGCCTGAGTTTGCTCAGACATAGCAGTAAGGCTTGGGCACGTTCTACCGTGAGTCGTGCAGACATGGTGACAGAGTCTCGTCCCATCCCAAGAAGAGAGATGCTCTTTTCTCGGTTGACCCTTAAACCCAATCGGCTTGGGTGCTGAGGCACCGGGTCCCTGTGTGTACACAGTAGATCTCGCGAGTGAGCCTAGATAGGCCAACCGCTGAGATAGTTCAGTACATGCACGCTCCATCCTCTCAGGGGGGCAAGTGCGGCTTCCGCGACTTCCGTGAAGACGCGGGAATGTAGGGACAGTCCGAAGGGCAGGAGCGTCCCGCTCCGGCCACTTTGGAGATGGTATCCCCAGGACCGGGCGTGATGGTGTTTCCTCCGCTGGGTGTCTCCCGTCATGATCGCCTCCCACGCTTCCTACGAGGTGGGTGCTGACGGGGGGGCCGTTCTCCGGGTCACCGCCTGAGGGAGAGATACAACCAGAGGGGTCGGTTGGGAGGGGCGAGGCTGTCTGGGGGCAGACTGAGCACGGAGCCTGGGCGGCCCGGAGGCTGCCCGGAGGCTGCCCGGCTACGACGTGGGAGGATATGTCTGATAGCCTCCGTCTGCCTCTGCACGGCGGAGAACTGCTGCGAGAAGTCCTCCACCGTGTCTCCAAACAGCCCACCTTGCGCAATGGGGGTATCGAGAAAGCGAACCTTCTCGGCCTCCCGCATTTGCGCAAGGTTGAGCCAGAGGTGTCTCACCTGGACGACCAAAGTGGACATCGTCCGACCCAGGGCACGCGCTGTAACCTTAGTGGCCCGAAGGGCCAGGTCAGTCGCAGTGCGCAGCTCCTGCAGAACTGCGGGGTCGGAACTTCCCTCGTCCAGCTCCTTGAGTGCCTTGGCCTGGTGGACCTGCAGGATAGCCATGGCATGGAGCGAGGAAAACTTACACGCCCTGGATGGGAGCCGTGGTCGACCTCTCCAAGTGGACGCGGCCTGAGGGTACAGATGCACCGCAACAGCCCACTCCACCTGGGGTATGTCGACATAGCCCCTGACTGCTCCCCCGTCGAGGGAAGTGAGGGCAGAGGAAACCGTCTGCCGTGTACGCGCCGAGAACGGCGCATTCCACGACTTCGTGATCTCCTCGTGCACTTCCGGGAAGAATGGCACTGGAGCCGAACGTGGCTTAGAGCCCTGTCCAGACCCCAGATACCATGCATCCAGCCGCGAGCGATGGGGTGACGGCGGGGCTGACACTGAAGCCCAATGCTCGCGGCGGCCCGGGAAAGCATGGCCGCCATCTCCGGATCCGGATCGTCCTGAGGCTTACCCGTCAGAGACGGAAGCTCTAAGACGTCATCCGGATCCGAATCCAGCAGGGCGCCCTCCGATGCCGCGACCGACAATTCGTCCTCATCCCGTAGGGCAGCAAGAGACGGCGTACCACCTCTTGCCGACGGGGTTGACGAGCATGCAGAGGTATGGAAGTTCCGCGAGCCGGAGGCTGACGGGGTGACATCCATAGAACCCTCATAATCACCAACGCCACTCGCTGAGGCTGTTGACCGTGCCGTAGCCGCAGTCAACGAACCAAAGGGAGCTGACGAAGTGGTGGCTCGCTTTCTAGTGAAAGAAGCCACCCGTGACCGCAACGTCTTAATCGACATCTGCTCGCAGTGCGGGCAGGTCGGTCCCATGAACGCCGCTTCAGCGTGTTGGAGACCCAAACACGAGATGCAAGTGCTATGGGTGTCCCCGTCTGGGACGAATCCGCCGCAACCCAGGGAGCAGCTGTGTGCCATGAGGCAACACGCTGCTTAGAAATTGCTCTTTTATTTAGAAAAAAGAAGAATTCAAGACACTCTCTGTCTTCTGCCGAAACTCACAGGGGAGCCGCTTGAAGAGGGACAGTCCGCTGCAACCGCGTCATCACACCAGCAGGAAGATCGCCAGAAGTCGATTTCAGCATCAGACTGGAAGTCATCCGCAGGTTCCGAAGAACAAAAGGTAATGAATGAGCACGCCGGCTCCCCCTTTATACCCGGATGTCCGGGGCGGGGCCCGGCATGCAAATTTCATTCGCCAATTCCCATTGGCCTTTTTAATATAGTCAGAGTCGATTGGTTCTCAAGAGCGAACCCCATACTGTCGTCCTCGACACAACGTCGAGAGACCGACAGAAAGGGAAAGAAAGACACTGAGATTGATTGAATTGTTATGAGTTCTTCTTGCATGATCTCTTGAATAAAGAAAAGTTTGAATGGCACTTAACATAAAAATTCAAATATGGGGATACAGAAATCGTTAAGGAACATTTTTCTTTTTTTAACCTTTTTTTATCATAAAATCTGAATAAATAACATTTTACTCACACAAACTATACCAAACGAAATACATAATATGTCAGCACTGCCAATGTAAATGAACCCAGCTAATTTCATTTTTTGTGATATACCTTTCTATACATAAAATCATTCTAAACAATGTAAGGAACATCTGTCAGCATAAAACATACACATCTTAAATAATAATATTGAATATTTACATTGAGAGAGTAAGAGTCCTGAGGGAAAACACTTCCAAAAGACAATTTTTGCCTTTTACTTTCATTTTGCCCCACATATCATGGCCAATATATTATCATAAGTGTGTCTTTAGGGATGCGGCAATGAAGCAGAACTGTAAAAGTTTATGTGGTTTAACCATTTATAAGATTTAGTCGCGTGTGCCTCCCAAACTTTGTTACAAAAACTTCATTTGTCAGAATAACTGCATCAGAAAAATGTGGAGGAATCTACTGACCATTAATAGGAAGCCTGATATTTCCTCTTTCTGGTTAAAAATGTAATAATTGTTTCTAGGTAACTTGTAAAGCCTCTTCACACCGCCAGCAACAGCAGCAACAAAGCAAAGCAATGTCAATCATTTTAATGGAGGTGATTTTCGGAGATATGAGGGACAGTGACTGTTGAAGACAGAAAGTTGGTGTGTCCAGCGACGCACCCAAAATTGAGAAACAAGCAATACAACAGGGATGCTGTAAAGAGAGAAAGGGCCGTACCCACTACACAGAGCAATTCTCCTGACTACAGCTGAAGTAGGACATAAGATTTCTGCTAGTACGGAAGTTTGGTTTATATTATGTGCTTCATGCAAACTTATATCATTACGTTTAAATATTTTGTACAATAATCTGAAAAGAGGTCTTGATGGTCATCAGTACACAGTGGGGGCATGACGACTTCACAAGGGCATCTTCAGCTTGCCGGAGACCCACACATTTGAGGCAGTTCTCAACAAGCCCTAAAAACCCAAAAGAACAGGGGCATCCCATTACAGAATCACTCGCTGTGCCCATATTTGAAAATTTGCTCTAATAGCAGGAAACCACCTGGATATCTGGATATACCAAAAAATCCAGGGGATGTCAAACTCAGGAACAATCCGCTGCCCTGCGTGATAGAATCAAGCACTTCATAAGCACTCGAGAAAATTTCGAGGGTTGTGCATTGCATGTCAGTTTCAGAGGAGAAAAAGATAAGCAATTATCCTTTTTAATCTCTCGTTCCCTTTTGTACCGTCACTGCAGGGGGGAACATGAATTGATTGGTTCGCCAAATTTATTGACCCTGATCAATATACTCAGAAAGAAAAGCGTTCTCAAGATCAACCCCATTCAGTCGACATATCGCCGAGTGACCAACTGAAAGGGAATACATTTAAAATAAAACCCTTAAATAAAGTGTTTCTAATTTTTCACAACTGTTTGAACGAATTGTAAGCATTTTAATATCTTAAAGATGCTAAATGTGTCTTTTTGTGTCGGGCTTGTTTACCTGGATTGGGTCATCTGCGAGGTTCCCAGGCAAGTCATCCTAAGTTTAGGAAGTCCATCTTGTTTTTCTTTTCTTGATTGGTTTTCTTACTATTCATATGGTGTTTCATCATATGGTGTGCATTTTATAAATAAATACAGTGAAGTTAAAGAGGTAATGAGGAGTTGATGTATTAATTTAGCATTTAACCCATCCAAAGTGCACACACACAATAGTGAACACACACACTAACCGTGAACACACAGCCATTCATGTTGCGGCGTCCAGGGAGCAGTTGAGGTTCAGTGCCGGCCCGAGACTTGAACCAACAACCTTAGGGTTAGTAGTCACATTCTCCAACGACTCGCCCCTATTGTGCATGAATTAATATGAATGGGATTCATGTGAAATGTGTGTGTGATATGCGGGCAAAATTAAGACAGATACACAGAGAATGCTTTCCACTTTCCATGGTTTTAATATCATCGCTATCGTTTACAGAATCTCTTGTTCTGTTCTTTTTGTCTTTTAATCTGCCGGAGCACAACCAACTTGTTCTGATGTGTGCTGTCAAATTGCAAATTAAGTCTGTTATGTTAAGCACGCTTGGAGTTTCATTCCCCCATTGGAGCGTCTGTGTTTAAGTACTCAGTGGCGGAACAAGTGCAGCAGTTCCTGTGATGTCTCTGGTGGAATATTGCATAGCTGTTAGTCAGTCAGATTCATAAACCAGAAATAACTATTGCATAAATAAATGTTATATATAAAACCCAGCATGTTGGGTAAAAGATTTAACTCCAAAGTTTGGTTTAAATTACCCAACGCATGTTTGATCCAGCATTGGGCTACCAAAATAATCCTAAGTAACCCAATTTGGGTAATTTTAACCCAGCGTAGAGATTTCATTATACATGAACATTAGACTGTTGTACAGTCTAAATGTTTAACAGCAATACTTCTGGGTTTTTCTTTAATGGCATGTCCATAGTGGCCCTGAAAATATGTTATGATTCTCACGAAGAACATCTTGTCAGGGTAGGGATGTTCAAACTTTACATCAAAGTTGTGCAACTGATAAATGCTGGACCTAAAAATGCCTCTAAAGCTACAACAATTTCTCACGTCATCAGTGCTCGGGCTATAATTATTAACATTCCTTCATTAAATTTTCTTCATAACTCAAAATTTTTTCTTCTTATGAAAGATTTTTAACAACAACTCTATACCCAAAAACCACTGAATTTTTTATGTCAAGGACAGTTGATTTGGTGTGAGGATACATTATTAGTTTCAATATTTTCTTTGAAATAGAAGTGTCTGAAAATGTAATGATTGAATATGTGTTCATTTGCAGTTTTCTCATGAAGCCGTGTTTATATACTCCTATAAATAAAAATGGACTTTATAGAGCCTTGACATTCAGTCACACCTTTTAACAGGAAAGGCCATAAAAACAGGCATTTAACACATAATATACGCTCAAATCAAAGCAGACACTTTTTAATATCATGGCTGAAAGGCTTCTGTACCATTCGTAAGGTCAATTACAAAAATGATTGAATGGTTTGATTTGACCATTAAATATGAGTCTGATTATCCCTTGGTTAGTTACCAGTTGGTCAGATAAAATTCACAAAAATATAAAAACATTTTAGGATTATTGTGGTCACCTACTGTAACCAGCATTATGAACATCTTAGTCAACTGCAAACAAGTTTAAAGGCTTAAGATCTATCACATTTTTTATAGGTAAATTGTTCATGTACTTGTGTAAAGCATTGTTCATTTAACTTTTAGCTTTATTGATTTAAATTCAACTCTTATTACAGTATCAGACACTTATTTAATTTCATGTGTCGGACATTATAATATTACAAGCTGAATATACTTTAAATATACATATTTTTGTGCATACACATCATATATAAACATACACAAAACAATACACGAATACAAAATAACATATATTTATAATTTTGTATAGTACAGAAGTAAAAATAAATGAATAAATAAATTTGTAAAGTTTATTACAACTCCATATTCCACATTTGTCACAATAAAACTGTTTCCTAAGAAGTGAACAGTGATGACACAACACAAAGGGCTCTGGTCTTTGCATATTACTTATATTTTACTTCAAGTGGAGAAGATTGCATGACATCAATATCACAAAAGCTATGGGAAAAATGTTGCTTTTCATTATTCTTGTAGAAAATAACATTCCATTGTTTGTTTAAATTTCTCTAAATGGACTTCTTAGTTTATAGTGAATTAACAACATTACCGTGTTTAATCTCTGACAAAAAGAAATTTCTTTAGTTTTAACTTAAGATGAATAAAGCATTGCTACTCAAAAAGGAGAAAACGGACTATTACTTGTAATTGCTTGTAAGAAAGTGCTGTGTGTATTAGAGGTCATCAATAATCTCAGGTTTTAAAAAAACAACATAATTCCAGTTCAATAGGGGGTTTAACACAAGCGGCTTTGCATAAAAATAATAAGAGTAATAGAAAAAAAACAACTCTTTTATAACATTAAAAGTTCAGTTTGCAGAAAATTTGTGATTATGAACATGGAGACATTTAATCAATAATTTTCTAAATGGAACAGTGTAAAGATACTGTGTTAAATCAATTTTCTAAAACGTTGAAATGCTCAGAAGTACATTCCTAAACATTCCTAAACAATATTTTTTATAAATAATAACCTTTTATTTCTCTTAAAGAAAAGCTTTGAGTAGTCTTAAAATAGTTACCGGTTCTATGGTACAGTTTTTTTTTGCCTTGGTGCAAGTGTGCATCGATTTTCATAATCGTATTCATGTCCGAGTTCTAAACAAACAAAGCAGAACTCTTTGTTACAATTTGGGCACGGCATATTATTACATCCTTCATTTGTATGTTCAATCATTGTGTCACAATATGGACATTTACGGAGTTCTGGACACTGCACCCCTTCATTTTCAAAATAATTTAAAGTAATCACTGGACACCCGCTCAGCAGTTTCTCGTCAATGGAACATCCCACATTTCCACAATGTTCAGCATGAGTTTGAGATCCTTTCCACTCTCTCAGACAGTTCCAGCAGAATTGAAAGGGATTTTCGTTATTCTTTGTGCAAACTGAGCACAACACACAGAGATTGGAATCATCTGACCTTTCAATTAAAGTGCTGCAACCAGGACACTGAATGTACAGTAAAAAGATAGAGATGCAATGTCAGAAAAGCTGATTGTCAGCCTAACTAAAACATCAATTCTAATATAAAGTCTTCTACTCTTACAACACCTCACCTGCGACATCAATATGTTTAGAGCTGCTGACACAATTCTCAGTTACAGTAATATGAGGTTTATTTCTCTTTGTAGACTTAAATGATACCATGGCCTGGTTTTATAGACAAGGTTTATCTTAAATCATATAAGGATATTTTAGAGGCTCTTCAAAAGAATCTTTAATAATAACATGACTAATGTGCACCCTCAAACCAAACACTGACAATCACAGGTCTCATGATATATTACAGCAAGACACTATTGTTATAGCTCAAACTTTCACATCGGTCTGGGACTTAGAAGTATCATGATCCTTCGTATGATCAAATAATTTTAGGATCTTTTCCAATTCTGCCTTTACATCTTAATGAAATACTTAATTTCATTTTGAGTAATAACAGGATTAAAGCAAAATATAGAAATGTACTTACATCCCTGAAGTCCAGTAACTTCTTAACAGTGTTTGTCCCAAGCTTTTCCTCAAAACTAGACTGCTCATCAATGGTAAGTTTTGCCAATTTTCGCACTTCATTATATGGCCATGCCTTCTCGCACAGAGGACATTTGAATTCAGTCTGTCCCTGAAATGAGATAATCCTTGTTAGTCTTTATAGGATTATTATGATATTATAATGCATTTCTCTAACTCACATTGTCCAACTGAGCCTTGCAACAATCAGTCAGTGTCTCTGGATCTGTAACATGGCCGCAGGATAGCTGTGCTCTTAAAGCACTCGGGTCATTATCATATTCATCTGAAAGGTTTCAAAAGCTTTGAAAAAGGAAATAGCTATAATGTCCATGGTCTTAAGTCATTACGCATTTTCTATTTTACTTTAATTTACTTTTAATTTTTTACTTTAGTCTTGCATGTTATGTGTTTGGCAAGTGTTTTTGTCAGTGCAAGTATGTTTGTTTGTTGTACACAGGAATAAGGAGAATCTGGAGAAGAGTGGTTTGTCTGCCCTCTGTATGTGTGTGACTGTGTGTGCGTGTGTGTGTGTTAGTGAGTGTGTGTTCGTGCTTGTGTACCTTTGCCATGTGAATGTTTACACACTGTATGTTTGTGTTGTGTGTAAATGGGTGTGCTATCTATCCGCTCTACTCTCCTCTTATACCTTTTTTCTTTTTTCTATTTAATTTATTGCTTATAACACGGGTCGTGTACAGCTGCTTTGTGACATCGAATATTGTTAAAAACACTATATAAATAATGTTGAGTTAACACAAGAGTTTTGGTTAAACTGTGCTCTCCCGTTATTTTTGGAAATCAATTACAATTTATTTTGTTTGTTTAAAAATTCAGTGAAGAAACTTTATAGGTGACAGTAAATCTTAAATTATACACTAAAGAAAATGCTAAACATTACAGTTTCATTCTACTTCTTTATGTTTAAATTAAAACATTAATTTGGTTTTAAAATACTCTTGAAATATAGCTCTGCTGTTATACAGTATTCTTTGCTTTGGTTCAAGTGTGCATGGATAGTTTTGAGTTTACTTTACTTTTCTCTCCCATACGCAGATGTCTTCTACTTGCATGTCAAATTATGTATTTGCATTATATATTTCAGGGGTCAGCAAGTAAGTCTTAGAGGAAATTATTGACAAAATTTAATTCATTACTAATGCAGAGTAATTACCATGGCAAGTAAATTCATGGCAACCTTCTGTCCCGCCATACTGATGGGGAAACCGCCATTCTTGTGAAACTGGGTAAAAAACGTTACCCCTCTAATCGAGAGCCAATGTTGCGGACTCCGTATCATGCAAAGAATAATATATGGTTTGCCAAACTTTGAGGGGCGCCCACCTCTTAGGTGGAGGCCCACCTGGGGGACATCGTAACGGGGTAACCTTCTAGGGGAACCACTTCATATGGAGCTCTAGATCTCCCATCTACCAGATCGTGGTGAGCGGCTATCGCGGATACATGCACTTTCATTGTGGAGGGGGCGAGTTGTTGCTCATGCCCCTCTTGCAGAAAGGACATCCCGACTCCGATCTCGCATCGCCAGGGAATGCCACTGCATGGGGAACACCAAGTCAAGAAGAGGTGGCTGCCCTAGCCTGAACGATTATTCTTGCAAACTAATGTGGCAGCTCGCCCAGGAGCTCCTCATCCTTGTCCAGAAGCCTGACGTGGGGAGTGGTCGTCAGAGCCATGAGATTCAAGAACCAAGTGCGGTTGGACCAGTAGAGGTGTAAACCTAACGAATGCAATGTGTAATGCTTGAAGCTCCAAGGCATTGCTATGCCAACGTAGTCAGTCTGTCCAGCAACCCAAGGCTTCATATCCGTGACACACTGCGCACACACAGGAGCTTCTGGAGAGTTGTCAGAAGGACAACTTCTCTTTGTTGACCTGAAGACCCAGACGGGCCAGGTGCCTGACTACAAGGTCCCTGTGCATACAGACTAGCTCTGGCTAGTGACCCAAGACGAGCCAATCAACAAGATATTTTACTATCTGCTATGGCGGCCTCCGTGATCATTCAGACACGGGGCACAGGGACAACCCAGAGGGTAGGACTTTGTACTGATACACTCGCCCGTCGAACGTGAACTGTAGGATCGTTCAGTGTCGAGGCAAGATGGAGACGTGGAAGTACGTGTCTTTGAAGTCTATTGCAGCAAACCAATCCTGACTCCATATTGAAGCCAGGAGGCAAGACTGTGTCATCATCTTGAACGGAAATCTCTGTAGATATTTGTTCAGAGCGTGCAGATCTAGAACAATTTTATAAAAGATTCAATCAAATATGAGATAAGAATAGTATTTTTAAAATAGATGTGTTGCCTTCAAGGAAATGCGTAGTGGAGGCTTTTCCTTTTCCATTATTCTTTCTGATTCAATGAAGCAAACTTGTTGATTATGTAAGTAATGCTATTTGATATAAATGTTGCTCTTTTTTTGTAAAGCAGTCAGTCAGTTAACGTTATTTATTGTCTTTAACTTATTTTCAGAAAAAGTCAAGGCCTTTAACAGATTTCCAAATGCCTTTAAATGCACTTTTTCATCTCAGGTTGAACGTTTAAGATTTGTATTGCTGAAAACATTCTTTCTTATCAATAACACTTTTTCTGCCCAGTCTCTCTCTTACACCTGATATTACTGTAATGGCACACAGATAGGCTGAGATGATATTACCCTAATGATTTATATTAATAAGTGTGCACAATTATTTATCAGGTCATAAAGCAAAAAATAAAGCAAAAACATAAAAGCTATTGATCTTAATCAGTGCTTTTTCGAACCTGTTGAGACCCTTTTTAGCTAAATGAAAGTACTGAGCAGTTGTTGTTGCAATGCTATTATACAGAGTATAGTTAACTCTCTTGACTTTCATCATATTATTGTAGTAGTTTCTGCAGTCTGCTGGTTAACAGTAACTCATCATTCGATGGGCCAATATTAACAGCAATATTTCTGTGAAAATATACACAAAATAGAATACACATCTAAGGGAATTGGTTTATATTGGCACTAGTTAACTTAAAAGTAATGGCAAAAACATTTACAATTGCATTTTTTTAAATTATCTTGTTAGACCCAACTCGGACTTGACATGGACTCGGCAACAAAGGCTCAACTCGAGTCCAAATCGGCCCTTTTCGACTCAGACTTGATGACTTGGACTTGGCTTGAACTCCACAAGGAAGGACTCTTAACCCAACACTAAGTATAGTCTATTCTTGTTCCATGGTTGGACGTCTATAAAATGTTGTTCTGACAAAAAATATATATATTTCATGTATAGCTGAGAAGTTCAAGCCCCATCCTCTTTGATCTGCAGGAAGCTGTGCTTGACCACTGTAAACACTAAGAAACAATTACATATACTGTAATATTATTATGTTTTGTTTTTCCTGTCTAAACTTCCATTAAGTTTCTTCTGTTATTCTACCCATGATGTGTTTGCCAGATGTGGACCAATTTAATATGATATCATTGACCATGTTTTACAACTTTTTCAAAGGAACACATTTTCACTAAAGATCAAGAAGGTCATAGATGCTAACAAACACATGAATGGAGTACACTTACCAAAATCGTTTGGTTTCGACACCAGCTTTATGCCTTTGTCGAATGGAGTGAATTTCTTTAAATCTGTAGACATATTAAACAATTGGATTTGTTAAACATCCGTGTCTGCTGATGTAGGTTTTTTAGAAGTGAAATTGAAAGTATAAAAGGGGCGTTTCCTCACTAGGGAAATTTACCAACCTTTTACATTAATCTTCATTGCAACATGAATATAAGGTATGATATAGAGAGGAATTAAAGTTATGTGATCTGTGAGGCATCAATAATCACTCTCTCAAATGTTTCGGATTTATTTCAATACCTTTCTTTCCTATGTAAATTCCCAGAATGTGAATATACGGGCAGTGATGTTGTTTAATCAGAACTCAGGGATGGCATAATTTCTGGAGATACAACAAAACCATTCCATAACACACAAGAGTAACCTTAACTAAGCAAAATATATACAAGAATCCACCAAACTGAATACATGACTACAAGCAGATTGGCTGTTTGCCACCAGAGGGACCTCTCAGTAAACCAAAAGACTTTTACCTTTTAAATACCATTTCAGTTAAATAATGTCAGATATGAAATATTCAATAAATAACACTTCAGCATACCTGCACAGCTGGAGTTTGGCAGTTATATTATAACTGAGTAATATCATTGAAGATGATTGTAGAAGTAGTGGTGGGTAATTGGTTGAGTATAGTTTACTCTCTTGACTTTCTGCAGTCTGCCGGTTAACTGTAACTCATCATTGGATGGGTCAAAAATATGGGTGAAAATATACACAAAATAGAATGCACACCTAAGGGAATTTGTCGAATTAAATGAAATGGAAGCAAAATGTACAATTGCATATTTTTAATTAAATGATTTTGTTGGATCCAACTCAGACTTGACTTGGACTTGAGTCCAACTCGGCCCTATTTGCTTGATGACTTGGTCTTGACTTGAACTTGAACCTTTTCGGGTAGTACTTTATTTTACAGTACCTATACTTTCCTGGCAAATGTTTGGTAAATATTTCATACCTATGCAAAAGCGTAGACACTGCACTTTCTGAAGTGTACGTACTTGGTAACTGACAAGTTAAACATATCTACTTAACACAGGTACACGGTACATGGTAAATACGCTGTACTGTTAAATTATCAATGTCTTGTGTTGTTTTTATTTAATGTTTAATGTTTTATACATTGCACATAACTTATTAAATTGTTTTTTTTTCTGTTACAGACAGTATTGTAGTTTAATTTATAGCCCACTTAATAGCTCACCAGATATTACTATCCTTTATAATGCCACGGCATTATAAACACTATACATGCATTGTGGTGAATTATAAAATGTTGATGTTGTTGTTTTCTCTTTTATTATCTATTTTGTGCATCCTATTTTATAGGCCTTGCAGATGTTCAGGTGTAGGTGAGGGTCTTTACGTTGTTATTTTTAATACAACACTAAGAGCACACAGTAGTATGTACTCCTGTGGAACAGGAAAAAAGCTGGAGTTCTGTTGTCATGGCACTTTATAAGGGTTCACTTTTATTCACTTTTTTTTCAATGAACAGCACATGATATGGTGAATTTATAGGTACTGTGTATCTACCATGTGTGTACTTATTACTTACAAGTACTTTTCTGCCAAGAGGTACAGCACATTTAACATGTATGTAACAGTGTTACGTAAAGTTAAGTTAATCTTTTTTCTTAATAATTACCAATTAAAGCGCGTACGCTTAAGAAAAGAACTGTGCGTTACCACACTTTTACCTATAGGTACGACGTGTCTACCATATACGTACCAGAAGAGTATGTACTGTAAAATAAAGTGCTATCCATTTTGGTTTTCTATAACAAGCACACCAGGATTGCCCTGTTTTAATCCATGATCTTATTAAATAAGAGGATTATCTATTAAATCTATTAAATACTAAGCTGCAGTGAATGTCTAAGCATAATACACAGGATTTAAAGCAGATAATTATTCACAAAAGGATAAACAAATAATTATCTTCCGGCTATCAATATTCTTGTTTTACCACAAGTATATAGAAGCTTCGTTTTTTAAGATGATGCTCTGAATTTCAACAACTATCATCATAGTCTGTTGATTTAAAAAGCAAATCGTCGGAATATCGTGAAAATAAGTATTCTCAAATTCACAAGTTATATAATATTATATACATATTTTTATATGTGAATAAATAAACAGCTAAACTAATGTTTAAGTAAGTTAAACGAAATTAATACATTTTTGAATGACAGGAGTTCGGGCTATCTAGGGGAATTGGTAAACTTACAAAGATCCACAACAAGAAGTTAACTTCATAACAGCTATACTAGAAAATTGACAGTATGATTTACAAGAAGTACCGACAATGGCTGGAACAAACGTGCAGAATGAACTAGTGGAGAAAAACAGGGATCAGGTGCTGTACAGATCAGCTGGGGATTGCAAACAGCTGTTGGGCAAATAAGATGACAGGAAATCTGTACAAAGAATCGTAGGAGATGTACTCCAGTGGGATACAGGGTAAAACACACAGGGAAACAGTCGGAAGTGTTACATAAAGGTTCCTGGCATTCAGGAACAGCCATCTTGTTTCCCTGACAAAAATGTTAGATTAACTGTTTATTTCTTTTTTTAATAACGCACAAACTTGCACGGAGACAAAACTGGATCTGACACATTTAAATCAAAGGACCATGATGTTAATGGTTGAACTGCATCTCTGTCACTCAATTGTTTTCAAGTTCTGCTAAAGGCTTAAATGTAAATGTAAAGGCCCAAGCTTTCCCTTGTGGATGGACTATCGAATGAACTTGACCCCTTTGTTGCCTCCCGATCACCCTTGCTTCCCTGGATCAAATAACCATAGCTCTCCGCTCCAGTGCCCCTTCCCGAATTCTCCGCTCCAATTCCCAGTTAAAAGCTCTCTGCTCCTGCTCCAAGGTGAGCACAGCTCCTTACACCAGCACCACAAGGGTCTCCACTCCAGACTCTTGCACCACAGCCATCTGGTTACCAGGGCGCACGCCATCACCCTGGCCACCCATGCTACTGGACACTCCCTGGCCCCTGGTATCCCATTGCTTCTCGCTCCATCCTTGAGGCCATCTGGGAGCGTCGAGTACAGTAATAGTTTGTCCAGTTCCCCTGTTTCATTTCCAATAATCCCTTGCAACAGTTTTTCCAACATCTTTAATTAGCCCCATTCAATTATCTTCACATTATAAATCTGTCTGTGTGTTTGTTCTGTCCGGAATAAGGTCATTGTGGTAAATATTGTTAAAGTTTGTCTGTTACTCTAGATTTACTCCTTCTATACCCAAATTTGTTTTCAAGTTCCATTTGGAGGGGATTTGTATCAAGTTTACCTATTCCCGCAGATGTCTGTCTGGATTTTCTATTTCTGTGGATGTTTCCCGTTTCAGTGAGTTTTGTTGGAGCAGATGTCACAGGAGCAAGTTGACGGCTAGTATTCTCGTTTTATTAACAATCACTTTAAAACACAATTGAATTCCTTTTGCACTTTAAAATAGGGAAGCAGGGGATTCAGTCCTCTACTAGCCGTTGGGGTGAGGCTGAGCTTCCTACAGGGAGAGCCGGACTAGGGGGGCGTGTTCAGCAGTAGAATCAGCTTATGTGTGGGCGCCCCTAGGTGTTGCCCAATATACCCGATAAGGGGATTGATAAATGTCATAGAGTATTTCCTCACAACAGCACAAAAGCACCCAGTAAACAACTCATGTGAAAGTACAGCATTATGTGGTGATCAGAAAAAGGAAATTTTACATAACACTAGGCTGTTAATGAATAGCCATACCAGGTATGAAAACATCACCAGACCCCGGCTTACAGTACATGAAGTGTTACCCTCCTCTAATGGCAACCAATGGGAATTATTTTGAATGGTCATAATGATAAAATGATATGAACATTTAATGTCCCGATAAAATAAACTTAAAAAAACCTTATAATGATGCATCCTCACATATTAATCATATATCCACACTCCCCTACACAGATACTTGATCTAAAACTTAATTTTACTTTGGGGTAAAATTTATCTGTGGGGCATCGTGCTTCATATTACGCTTGAAACCTTTCCAGAACCAGAAAATAACATTCTATTTTCGTAAAGATAATTTGGAGCTGGGAACTAAAATTTGTTATCTAGAATATTCCTATTATAAGGCCTGAATGTTTGAGTTGTATATGTGTTTTGGTGTGGTGCTTTGTTATATTGTTTAGTGTTGAAACAATTAAGTTTTCAATTCCATGAAAATGACAACCTAACAACAACAAAAAAATACTAAAAAAGTTATAACCAAAGGTTTTTGCTAGGTTTAAAGATTGTGCAAAATACAAGTATGTGCTAAAAAATTGCAATAACAAGGAAAAGTATATAATTTTTTTAATTAGTTTCAAAAAATGAAATTTTTATGTTATATTGGTTCATTACACACAAAGTGAAATATTTCAATTCTTTATTTTATTTAATCTGAATGATTATGGATTAAAGATAAAAAAACATAATGTCACAAAATTAGAATGTCAATGTTCTGAGTCATTAGGAAAACTGCTGACTTTACAGTTGTGCTCCTGATACGCAGAGTACGCAGTCTGCATAGGGCACCGGCACCAAGTGGGCACCATCCCAGCTGTCCCCAAAAAATTTTTTATATATTATAATAATAAATTAACATTAATAATATACATTTACAAATATAAAAAATATAAACCCACTGCAAAGCATTAAATTATGTTAATAATCGATGAACAAAATGCTTGGTCCTTGTATCACTTTCAGGTACATGTGAAACTTTATTTTATTCTCTCGACGCTAATAATGTGCTTTAATGTCAATGTTATAATTTCACGACTAACGCATCATTCTTAATGTGAATACAAGCTTAAACAAAATGACTTAAAATGCATTTTATTAAAGGAAAGAACAGAAGCAATTTTGAAAAAATCTTGTAAGAACTTTTTTTTAAGTATTTCAATGTGTATTAAGATTTTGCCTTAAAATTCCCCAAATTTGAATGAAATTTATGTAATTCAATGGCAAAATGTTGATGTAACATTATAATTTTATTACATATTATAGGGTACAATTATTACTAATTTAATGCATATTATACACATGCAATACAAAATAAATATGTATTTTATACATTCATTTTTTTTATCTACACATGTGTGGTGAACTGAAATTGAAGATTGATTACTATATTTACTCTAATATAGTAAATATATTACTCTAACTATATTTTTGACATCTTTAAATGCATTATTTATTAAAAAATCTAAGGGTAAGACATTTCAAAGTGAGAGACAAGAAATCAATCTAATACAAGAAAAAAAGTTTCCAAAATACAAGACCCAAAAAATGGCTCCAACTAAAGGAGATCTTCAAAGAACTGGAACAGAAGGGGAAGAATAACATCAGAAATTACTGTGTGCAACTTATCAGAATGTAAATAGTGTCATTTTTGACAGTGGTTTATCTACCCTTTTAAGCTCAACCCTTTTAAATTGCTTGATAAAAAACATTACAATTGCTGGATATTTAGAGATAAAACTCTAAAGTAACAGCAAGTAACATGATATCCTTGTTTTTATGCAAGATTGAGATTCTTGCTGAATAAATTAAGATAGCGTTTTGAATCAAAAACTTATGTATAAAATCTTATTTAACCATAATGAAATATAAAGTTTATATTTAGGAGTGATGTATGTTTGCCTTATAAAAGTATCCTACCTACTCCACCAGGCATCCTGAGCACGATGACAAGAAGGGACAGATGTTCGATGTTGCAAGACTCAAATGTTTTATCATCATCAAGCTCGCTTTCACCAAAAATCACCCTCAAGTCTTCTGGATCTGAACATTTAAAGTGATAATAAGGCATATTTGCATATTGCCTTGGTCAATACAGAATGCAGATGAACATTTAAATTTTGCCATACCTTTTACTCCAGGAAACAAACTTAAGGCTTTTTCTTTCAACATTGCGATGGTAAAGCTCTCAAATTCATCACTTGAGTCTGCCAGCTTCAATGGTTTAATTGAATTTTTATTTATCCTGATACAGACCTGAAACGCCATTCTGGCTCGGATCACGTCAGCTGCTGTTTCCTCTGAATACAAACAAAGAAATAAATGGTGCTCGTAAATCTCTTTCTCTTTCACTTTACCAAAATATGCAAAAACGTCATCTTGCTTTGTGAACTTAAATGTGATCTCATGCAAATTTACAAGGAAATGCTCAGGGTATTCCCAGAAAAACACTAATAAAGATAATACCATATACCTTTAAAGTTATTACCACGACTTTTCTTGTGTATAGATGTTTGGTTGATTCACTTTGACTTATTCGATTTTATTTATTTATTGATGTATGCACAAAAGACAGAATACATAAGTTTATAAAAAATTACATTGTGTACAGTATAATAACATAGCCATGTGGACATCAATCATTGCCAATTAAAAACAGATTGTATGCATTTTAATATCACATGGATTGAAGTTATAAAACACATCATTATTATCTTTGTGAAGAACAAATGAATGATTATGTCATGATTCTGCCTATCTTGGTCATGTTTTTTCCTGTTTTTGGCAGAGTCATGGCAGACCTGTGTTGTGTGAGTGTCACATGGTATTGTTTTCTTACATGCCATGTGCTCTCTTGTCTCTTCTCTTGACCCCGCCCCCTTGGTATCCCGTCTAGCTTCCCATCATTGTGTCATTCCCCACACCTGCCTCGTGTCGTTATCCCTTGTTATGTTTCCCCTATTTAATGCCCTTGTGTTTTCTGTCCTGTGTCGCTGCATTACGTTTCTTACATGTGTTACTCGTGTTCGTGATCTGGTCCTTGATTCCCTGTTCGTGTACAGTCTTGTTCGTGTTTCATGTTCCTTGTTCCTGTTTGGATTGTCCCTGTTTTACCTTGTTTTAGTTTTTGAAAATACTACCTTGTTTTGTGCCCCATTGTGGGAAGTCTTTTGTTTGACCCTTTTGTAGTGTTTTAGTGTTACTGTTTTCCCCATCGTGGGTTTTTGTTTTCTGGTTTTTTGTGTATTAAAGTCTTGTCGCTCATTGTATCACGCCTGCATTTGGGTTCTCTCTCCTTTCACCCCATCCCATCCTGACAGATTATTGCTAATAATACAGCTATAACAATTCTGTGTAAAGTACAAAAAATATATCACAATTAATATGTGTTTTCTCTTACGAAGTCTAACCCCCTGAAGCTGCCTCTGCTTTAACTTGACATCTGCTTAAATTTGTTTTGGTGCCACCCCGGCTGAGCATGAAATGAAATAAGTAGATGTTTTCAAGCAGTCGTGGGCAGATTTTAAACAAGAAAAGCAAAATTGCCTCCTACATTCACGGCATGACATAATTTTACATCCCTCATTATGTTCTATCAGAATGCCGCAAAATGGACAGGCACGGATTGCAGGACATTGGACACGAACACTGGTGTCCTTATGAACAACTGATGTTAAAGTGATCATTGCACAGTCCCTCAGCAGCTCCAGGTCAGCCCGTCTACATCCCACATTGCTGCAATGATCAACACGAGGTCGAGGTCCTTTCCACTCTCTCTCACACTGCCAGCAGAATTCATAGATTAGGCCCGTTTTCATTGTGCAAACTGAGCACTCCACGCAGAGATTGGAATCATCCAACCTTTCAATCAAAGTGCCGCAACCAGGACACTGAAAATGCAAAGAGAATGACTGAAATGCAGAATGTTACATTTAAGTTTGAAACGTTATTCATCTTCACCTTTGTAAGTATGTTTACAGCAACTGACATAAATACAAACTTTAGTAAATTACACTGACTGTCATTTTGTTCTTGTATCTTGACATTCAGCCAATCTTTGTTCTTTCCCCTTGAATCCTCAATATAGCTATCAATGTCTCAACAGCCTTTTCCCACAATTGAACTCGTGTACTTACATCCCTGAAGTCCAGTAACTTCTTAACAGTGTTTGTTCCAAGCTTTTCCTCAAAACTAGACTGCTCATCAATGGTAAGTTTCGCCAATTTTCGCACTTCATTATATGGCCATGCCATCTTGCACAGAGGACATTTGAATTCAGTCTGTCCCTGAAATTAGATTCAAAAGTGTCTGGTACATTTTGTGGCATTGATAAAGGCATCAGAATTACAATTAGTCTGAGGTATAACAATTACAATAAGTAGTAGAACTGTTACAAAAAATGATTCCACATGTCTACTCACATCTTCCAACTGAGCTCTGCAGCAATCAGTAAGTGTTTCCGGATCGATGACATGGCCACAGGATAGCTTAGCTCTTAAAACATTCCCGTCATCATCGTATGGATCTGAAAGAATTACAATGTTCTGTAAATTTGACTGAATTCGCAATTGTCCCAATGACATCTGAATCTTCAGGTTATGCTAGTTATTTAGACATTAGATCTTTAAAGGGCAAGAAGGTTTGCACAATGTACTTTCACTTTCAGTTAACATGTGGTAAGCTCTGTTTATTTCAAATCTAAGCTAAAAAAGCAAAATAGCCTGCATTACAATATTTATATAATGATCAATTTTATTAATTGTATATGCATACAAAAAGCATGTAACAAATGATTGAGCCTTTCCAATCTTACCAAGATCACTTGGCTGTGACACCAATTTGATGCCTTTGTCGAATGGAGTGAACTTCTTAAAGTCTTCAGACATTTTCCGCTAAGTCGATTGCGAACAGTTGTCTGTTGTAATCTTCAGCAAGTTTTTTTCTAATCGGTTTAAGCACATGAGCTGGACAATTTGTTTTGCCTCTGGTGTTCCGCTTGTAGTCTATGCACTTTCACTTTCAGTACTGGATATTATTCTGATTAAAATGCAGGACAAACCGTGGAGATTAGACTTACTGCCAATTTCTAGGATTTTAACACAAAAGCTCACAATGTTAGACTAGAAGTTTGTGGGCCTTTGGTTCTAATGGATTCATCATTTCATCATTGTTGTCGTATATGGTTGGTACTTTTAACTTTATATTGAATTATGAATTATGTTGTGACCTATTTACTGACGCTAAACCAAAAAACAAATTGCTATTTGGATGTTTGTTATCAAGGGCATAGTCTAGTTGCAACCACTGCAATGACAATGTCAATGTTATGTCATTCTTACATTGTACATTGTTTTGAAGGAAAATGTATAATAATCTAAGGCAGTGATTATCTTGATCCAAACACAATGGCGTTATATTAAATGAAATCCTTATTTGCTTTGTAATGACATTTAATTGGGGTCAGAGTTTTTTCTATTCTTCAAAAAAACTAATTTATACATTATAAAAATATAGTTAGTTAATGTCTTTTAAAAGTGAAATAATAAACAATCACTTTTATACTTTTTAACGTTTTTAACGTTTACCAGTTTTAACGAATTTTAACGTTAACCAGTACAGCTTTTCTTATTTGCAGGTAACTAAAGCCTATGTACAAACCTTGAAGATTCTGATTGGCATGTGATATACCACCCCATATAAATCAGTAAGGACCTCTGGGATTTCATCAGTGAAGAAGTTTCTATACTCATCAATGAAGACATCTGGATACCCATCAATGAAGAAATACGAGCGCCCATCAAAGAGAACATCTGGACCCTCATCCGTGAAAAAATCTGGATGTCCCTTAAAAAAAATATCTGGCCGCCTGTCTTCAAGGATGTCTGGACACCTATCAATGAGGCTGTCTGGGCGCCTGTTATTGAGGATATCTGGACCACTAAGAAAAAGGATCATTGGACGCCTATTATTAAGTATATCAGGATGGCAATCGATGAGGATGTCTGGACGCCTATTTATGTCGATGCATTTTCCTCTCTCAGAAAGGATGTGTGAACAAAATAATAAAGAGTTTCAGAGAGGAAACCCTAAAGAGGGTATGAGTGTTATATTATATATTCATGACGTATTCTTTTTAACTAGCAACAGCTTGGGCGGTTTATAGCAAGGATTAGTTCTACACACAAGTGTTTTAAAAACAGAGACCTGAGTGTGGTATTATCTCTTTAATTATATCTTTTTAAACATCTTGTATAGGAAATATCGAATATGCTACCAGGTCTAAACAAGATATGCAGTTTTCACTTTGGAAACTGTCAATGAAACCTTCCCTGTTATAAGTAACTGTTCTCCTGTTGTTAAATTGAAATGTCAGTTTACACTTTCGTATAGTAACATGAATGATTCTCTGGGTTTTCAAGGTTACTCTGGGTTAGAAAATGAGGGAGCAACATGCTATTTGAACACAGTTCTGCAAATACTTTTCATGACAGATGATTTCAGAAGGGCTGTAGAAAGGTGGGGCATTTTAATTGTTATTTTCTACATTTTCTACATTTTGGTCAATCAAAGTATATTCAAATAAATCTAGTATGTTTACAGGAACAGAAAAAACGACTGCTCCCTTACTTATCACATTGCGCAGTTATTTGAGCAGTTGAAGTCTGGAGAGAGAAAAATTGCTGTAACCGAAGGAATCTTAGCTACACTTAATATAAAAAACGGTGGGTTTAGGATTTTCTTCTTTTTTCATTAAAATACCAAGACATAAAAATATTTAATTAACATTGATTTCTAATGTTCATGTTACACTTTTGACTATTTTCTGGTTAATGGTACCTCATTAGTTCAAAAGCAAGAAGATGCTGCAAAATGCCTTCAGAAGATCCTTAAGACGGTTAATCCTGAGATGTCTAAGGTTTGTTTAGTGTCATTGACATACACATTATATTGACCATGTGCACTAATAATGAGATTTCCAGTAATTAGAGTATGGACTTAATAATGCACAAGGTAGATGAGAATAATGGCTACTACCATGCTTGGAAACAAAATAGAAAGAGGCAACGTGGCAAATTCACCACAATACGCAACAGGGTGCATTTGCAGTAGTGAAGTGCCATATTGTGAACGGCAGGACTGCCACAAACACACGAAAATAGGAGCTGCATTTCACCATTGAATAAATGTTTTTTTTTTAATCATTTTATCTTGTTCTCCAGGTAAGATCATAGTTCCTTTACAAAAGGGAGAGATTCACAGTCAGACTGCCTTCTGTGTTTTCAAAGCAATAAACCCTGCAGGGATTTCCCTTTATATGATAGGACAGTATAACTTGTACAGAGAGAGGGGAGAGGCAAAGGACGCTTGGGACAGGAATCAAAACCCGGGTCCAGCCGCAAGTGCAAAGCACAATGTGTTGGCACACTAACTGCAAGGCTATTAGTGCCAACATTTTAACTGCACATAAATTGTAAACTATTATAAATGTAAAAAATGTTATGCTTTTAACACAAAAACGTGTCATTTCCCTGTACTGTATGTGATAAAAAAAGGTAGCCCTGCCTTTTCCAAGATTGATTTCTCCAAAGAGATCCGTATTGAGTACATCTATTTATGCTTAGTCCTTAGTTTAAACATGGCTTGGTTGAGTAAAATTGTTGTTTGTCAAAAATGTATGCTATGTAAAGTTTGAAATTACCAGGCTAATGTTTCACATTTATGTAGTCCACAAGACAAGTAGAAGCAAACATAAAAAATACTGATATTTTGGTTAAAATGCTTTTAAAACCAAACATGTTTTTCACTTCAAATTTAATATAAACTTTATAGATATTCCAGGGAATAATGGTGAACACAACTGTTTGTAAAAATCCAGCAAAAGATCATGAACCTCTGAGGCAATCTAAACCTTTTTTCACTATTTCCATTTCCTTGGAATCTACTGATCATATTAAACTGGTAAGAACTTTAACATACATATTAACATGATTATAACTGTGTATTACTTGGATTACAGAAATAATATTAAACAACTTTATAACTTAAATAATACACACGCTTTTGAAGTTTTATGGACTGATAAAATCGAAATTCATTGTTGTCTTTCTTTTCATCTTTGAGAAGGCCAACACGTTAACGTCGTCACATTGTACAAATAACTTTTCATTTTATATTTCAGCAAAGTTGTTTTGATTCATATTTTGCACCAATCACTATGTGTGGGGAGGACCAACAAATCTTCTGTAATGAGTGTGAGATGTTCATGGATACAGAAATGGTGAGTATTCCAAGTAGTATATAAACATGGGAGGTAATTGTTAACAGGAACAAATGCAAATGAATATAAACTCAGTAAAACTTTGTTATGTTCAGTTTAGATTCTGTGTTATTTTCTTCTGTCTTGTTTGGAACTTGAATTTGAATTCGCCCACCTAAGCCTTCAAACCCATCATCCCACATCCCCCAAGCCCCATCCCCTGAGAGTGATGTAAACGCTTTATATCCATCCCTAATCACTCTTCTGGAAGCTAGCTTGTTTTCCAAGCCTAAGAATCCTTACACGGTAACTCCTCCATCTTGGGTTATCAAGTATGATGTAGTGTCCGTGGCTCTTCCGGGCGATTCTCATATTGTCAATTGTCAGCTACAAAATGAATCACTATTGCTCCGTAACATCAATAAATGAAGTGAACGGAACAAAGTTTTTCCCTATGCTGTAAAATAGGCACATGGCCTACTGTAAGTAATTTTGATGGTTTCTTTCAGAGCTCAAGTTTAAAGGAAGTCCCTTTGGTTCTGGTTTTACACCTGGAGAGGTTTGAGCTGGACTATGACACAATGTGCTGTGTGAAGAATGATTCCTTAGTGCATATTCCTGCCCGATTATCGGTTGAAGTAAGATCAATATGTGCTTGAATGTCTTTATAATGATGGTCATGTTTGTGGGACGCTCCTAAAAACTTAACCTCATACAATTTTTTTTAAATATGTTTTTGCACCTATATCATATGTTGCTTATTAGTTAATTTAAGCACAAAAACCTAAGGTTTAAGACAGATACAGTAAATAACACACATTTACCATATATGTTGTTGAATTTTGAAATTTGTATCTGTAGTATTAACCTTCAAACTTTTATAGTCATGTAGATCAACTAGACCCTAAAACATTGACTAAGTAACAAAAATGACCAGCATAGATTGATTAAAAAATATATGTTGTGCATCCCACGTCCTGAAAAGTATGTTAATCAACAAATGGGTTGAATGATTAATAAAATGTCTTTGTATCATCAGGAAAAGGATGATACAACTAAGAAGCACTGGTATAATTTGTATGCTATTGCCAACCATGTTGGTTCTCTCAAACATGGACACTACTTTGCCGATATCAGATCATTTGAGGATAAGCAGTGGTATCGATTTGATGACAGCTTTGTACAAAAAACTGGAAAGGTAAACAACAACTTTGGATTATCTTTGTAGTATGCTGTTTGGACAGTACCATTTATTTTCTTTGCAGCAGCAGCAGCATTCACAATATTTAATCTTAACTTGGGATTGCTCCAATATACCAAAGTGTTTTAGTATTCACTGTCTGATTGTATCAAACTGTATCAAGCATTGTTTGATTTTGAGGATGGATAACATGGTTGTGAGGTAACTGTTTTGTTCCCTTTCATTCGGTCTCTTAGCGTTGTGCCAACTGAGAGGGGTTGATCTTGATCTTGAGTTTGTCTATGAGCTTTAGGGAAAGGCCAATTTATTTGGCGAATAAATCAATTCATGTCCCGGCCCGCGATGGCGGTAATAAAAGGGGATTAGGGAAAGAAATCATTCCTGACCTCCTGTTCACACGACACCAGATTGTACCAAGTGTGGCATGGTTTTGTAAAAGAGCAAATGTACAAGCAAATTCCCAATCTACACACAGCGTAGGGTTCTCTAATGGGACGCCCCTGTAATCTTAGTTGTACTTGGCTCGTTGAAGACGGAGATCCCAACAAAGTATAAGCCATACGTTCCTCCAGGCCTTCTCCCTATGCTCTCCATTAGGAGGGGTAAAGCTCTTCCAGTGTTTACGGTGTCCAGCTGCTTCTGAGGTAAGTGTATAGAAGCAAGGCCACCCGCCTTTCACACTATTGGTGTGAGTCTCTCAACCTGCAGCAGGAAGCTCAATGGAAGGTACTGACTTAGGTAAAGTGATTCGCTTGACATGCCCATGGCCTGCAAAACGAATGAATGTGATGGATATGAAAAAGATGACACAAACACTTGCAATATCACAGAATCTGTAGATCTGGAAGAGCGGCAAGATGATCTTACCAATACCTCGGCAAGTAATAGATTCCCTCAAAGAGCAATTGTTAATCTTGAGGTTGAGGTTTCTAATCCTAAAAACTCATCTTTTCCGGCTACACCTAACTCACTAACTCACTTCTTTTCTAACTACTCACTCTATCAAAAAAATAAAAAAATAATAATAATTCTTTTGTAACTTCGCTCTCTGTGTAACTCGGTATTATTGTTGTAGCACTTGTTCACCTATTGTTGTATCGGCTATTTACTGCTTCATTGTCTCCTCGACTATTGTAAGTCGCTTTGGATAAAAGCGTCTGCTAAATGACTAAATGTAAATGTAAATGTAATCCTCTACTGGAACACACTGATGATAACTGTGAAACAAATAAAATCACCCTGCAAACTATGCTAGAAGAAGAATCTAACTGTATAATGGACAACAATTGTCATGGCATGGTTATATAGGAACCCCATTCAGTCGACATAATTGAGAGACCAACTGGAAGGTCTCCGGTGACATATGTTAAGCTCAGTTCCCTGAAAGAGGGAACGAGACGTTGTGTCCGTCAATGCCACGACACACAGCTGCCGCTGGAGTGACCTGGAGGGGCCTCCCAGGTTCCTCAGACCAAGAGATAAGGAATGATTTCTTCCGTTCCCTTACCCGTCATTGTGGTTGGGGACATGAATTGATTCATTCGCCAAATTCATTTATTTCACTTTTCAAAAGGCTCAGAGACAAACAGGTTCTCAAGACCGACCCCATTCAATTGACACAAAGTCTCGATCCCTTCTTCAAGGGACTGAGGTAACCATACGTAACCAGGGAGGTTTTAAAAAACATATATGGATTCATTTACAGTATGATCTCTAATTTTCAGTATGATCTGGAGAATCACTCATCTGGGGAAGCATACATACTTTTGTACAAAAAATGTGAGTTAATGAAAGAATCCTTAAGCAAGCCAATGTGGTTACATTATATTTTTGATGTGTCTGTGTTAAAGTGTAATTATACATTTAAGTACTGTGTAATAATATTTAACTACTTAATGCACTTAATCATTAATTGAGGCATTGCATCAGTTTTAAAACGTCATGTAATACTTACATTAATTGTCCGTGTATGATATCAAATAAAGACGTTTTCTTAATCTTTCAGCAGCCTTGGAAACCGCCTGTTGTTCCCAGACAATGTTGGAAAAACAAACCATGTTGGAAAAAATTAAAAACAGTGCATGTGAGAATCCCAAGACAGATGAGATTAATGCGTACAGCGAAGAAAATGAATGTGAGCATCCTCAGACCATTAAGGTTGACATTGACAACATGAAAAGTAAATGTGATGATTGTAAGAAAGTGGAAATGGACATTGACCACATCAGAAATGAAAATACTGTTTGTGAGAAATATCAAATAGATATTGACAATATCGAAATGAATGAATGCGAAAAAGATGAGACAAACACTTGCAATATCAAAGATTCTGTAGATCTGGAAGGGCAGCAAGATGATCTTACCAATACCTTTGCAAGTGATGGATTCCCTCAAAGTACAATTGTCGATCTTGAGGTTGAGGTTTCTAATCCTCTGCTGGAAAACACTGATGATAACTCTGAAACAAATGTGATCAACCGGCAAATTACGCTAGAAGACGAATCTAACTGTATAATGGACAAAACAATTGTGTCTGTCACAATCCAAGTTTTAATGACAATATTTGGAATTGTCATATTTTTATATATTTTATTTATGCTTTTAAAAAATACTACTGAAAGACAATTTCACTGATTGATGTTTAGAAGGACATTCACAAGTATTCCATCTCTTGTGAATGTACTTTTTCACATCCAAATGTAACTTTCTAGAACCCTTTTCAAGAATCCTATTGTACTATTATTGGCACCTGACTGCTTTAAAATATTGTTTATTTTCTACATAAGTCCCATAATAGCTTAATCAAGGGAATAAGGAAAGTTTCACAGATATACCAGGGTCCATTGCTTATTTAACATTTTTAGGTAATAGGTATTTTACTAAGGGAGAGGACTGGGATAAAAATAATAAAGCAGAGGTAGGGATATTTTGACCCTATATCCCCCCTGGAAAATCACACTTTTATTTTCATTATAGTCTGAAATGCAAGAGGAAAATACTAGAATTTTTTTTTTCTAAACAACTAAATATTTTAGTGTAAACATCTGACCTTGTTTACCTATAGAAATTTAGAAAAATATAAATATCATATATATATATATATATATATATATATATATATATATATATATATATCAACTTGGGGCATTAATTGCTAAAAGATGAGCAAGAGAAAGGTGTCTTCCTACCCATTGCCCTGTCTTTATAGGATGGCACCCATCGGCCCAGGAGAGGAAGTTTGACCTCAAGTCAGTTTTTAAGCTGGTGTTCCATCCACCCAACATTTTCTTCTTTCTGCCAGTTAAGTTGCTATAATATGATTATCAAAAACACCATTCTGCCAAATGTTGTGTACTTTGTACACCCTGTTTCCTATCGGGGAATTTGATTACATATATGACCTGAGATTTTAGCAACAGTAAATAGTTAACCCATAGATAAGACACTATTGTAAGACTTTTCATGACATTAAATAATAAATGTGCAAAGTCCTTTACAAAACAGGATAAACCAGTCTGCTCTAGTGTCTTCTCTGAAGACAAACATTTCTTATAACATTGGCCAATAACTTCCTGTTAACTTGAACATAAGTGAAGTGAAACAAACTCGATACAAGTGTTGTATGCCTTCAAAATGAAATATGTGTCATATGTCAAAAGAATCTAAAATCCCATGCCAATGTTGTTACACAGAATGTATTCCATCCTGATTAGGAGAATCAATAAAAAATGTAATTTTTTTGAGGTTACATTCATAACCATAACAAAGTTGACTTGATGCTGTAATAGACAATGGAATTATGAGCATTGTATCGGGTTTGAGTCACAAACATTTCTAGGAATCATCTGAAATAATATAATTGTGGTTGATGATGATTGTGAGAAATATCAAGAGTGTAAGGCATTACAAGTACTGTTTTACTTCCACATTCGAATGTATTCATTAAGGAGCAAAAACACGCTGAGGAAAACATCACATGTTCTGCATATAACCACCTCGAATAGGGAATGAAAAAGTGTTTCAGACCACAAGACAGCACAAACATCTCCAGTCAGTTTATCTACCATGGTGATGGTTCCATCCATAAACTGATTTTATGGACAGTTTAGCTCTGAATCCTACTGGTAGGAGCCGACACAACTTATGTTAAAGGCTGAAAGCTAGAAACTTCTGAAAAATCATAATCAAATAATCAAAATGAGGAAAAAGTATCTGTGGGGCGCTTGCGATTGGTGGGGTGTATTGAGCTGCAATGCAGGTGGAAAAAGCAGGCTTGGCAAAGCAGAGGATCCCATTCCAGTTAAAAGTTTAATAACACAAAGTCAAGCAGGACATCCCGGAGGCTCATGCAAGGGCCTGCAGCCATCTTACGCGCTTCCGTCAGAAAAACACGCTCACTACACGCACACACACCAAGCAGCCTTTAAAATATAAAGAAACCTGAGGGCGCATTGGTTTTTTGTACATTTATATACATTTATATGTACTCTAAGTGTATGTAATTGATTGTGCCACTGATTACATCATTGATTGTCTGGCACACATGCATGGGCATAAACCCTAACACACAATTTTGATATTATGGACACATTATATTAATCTGAGAGAGATTATTTTGTTTTCGTTTACTTGATCCAGGGCTCTCAAGTGTCACTCAATGGGCGTGAGACACACGCATTTCACATCTTTCACACGCACACGACACACCCAGCGGCTGTCACATTTTAAATGATTTACATCTCACCACACTAATTTCTACAGACTGATAAACATGAGAAAAGAACATTCTTTGAGAACAGTGAGTCATCTCTAAATATACTTTATTGTCACGAAAATACCTGAAAAGGTTTAAAGAATAGCGATAAAATATAACTATGAGTGTGTGTGAATCAATATTTGGAGTTTATATCGACCTTTGCTTCCGGAAGTAAAACTACTCTAGAATTTATTATTTTTGAGCTTTGGTTCTGTTTGTGTAACTGTATTTCATTTTGACATTCCAGGATTTGTGAGCTTGTAATAAGCGGCTTGTTGGGCCTGCCCTTAGAAGTGAGTTAAAGTTACAGAGTGTGATATATTAACATTATTGCATTGGGACAGCATTTAAAAAACTATAGTTTTTTGTAAAAGCATTACTGATCGAATTGGATGATAGAGTGAAGATCATTTCAGGAGGGCATTCCCGGGGCACGTGGTTTACTTGTCCATTTTTATACATGTTGTCAAAGATATTGAATCTTTTCAACTTCAACTTTGTTTCAGAATCAATTTTCTATGTAAATGCATCAGAGGTTAAGGTTTGTAGTACTTATTTTGACTCACTATTATATTTAACCAGATGATTACAACTACCTCTTGCTTACAGTGAGAGCTCACTCCACTCAGGGTATAGCCTCCTCGTGGACACCAGCTCAGGGTCCTGACACCTCCACCAGTGTCAGCACAAGTCTTACAGAAGTAAGACCCCAGGCCTGCAAAAGCATCTTCTCCCCTGCTTTGGTGAGTCGGTGTGCTGTTTGTAAATTTAAGAGTTTACATGCAACAGGAACCTAAAACCGTTTTCTGAGCCGTACCATTATCCTATCCATGGCCTGCATCAATATTGTACAAGAAAGCATAAATAGTCTAAAAGAAGCGCTGCATTGTTATGTTGAGCAACATCTTTAAGTAGATATAATTATTTTCTAAATTAATAGAACAATTCTTTTTTTTATAAAATAAAAAGTTTGATTAACAAATACAACTAGGTCAGTGTTATTGCATGATTTTATTCCTCGCTGTGCCATGTCATTTCAAACTGCTGTAAAACAACTCAGAATTTATATGTTGTGTCTTTTAATTTAAACATCAGCGTATTAGTTTTGTGTGAATGCAATGGTCAGTCACATAGAGAAACATTATTGCAGTCCTACAATTGTTTTCATAAAAAAGCTATAGTTGTTTAAACCCGAAATGTATCAATGGCATCCTCTGTCAATTGCAGGCTATTTCTGAAAGTTCCATCCTTACACCAGCAAGATTTAAGCACTAGCTGCCCTCATAATTGTTTTACTTGTTCAAAAAGCCATACTCAGACATCTGGATAATATATTGACTAGCTGGTGTTCTTTTTGTTCAGATGTTCATTTAACCCCCATATGATTGTATATATTTATGCACCATGATCTGAGTCTGTACTTGACATGAAACTATATTTTGAAAAACTGTGCTTCTGCTTAGCTGAACACCACATATTTCAGTCTATATACATGAAAAGAAATAGAGGGACTTAATAACGTGGTATAAAATATGATAGCAACATGAACACGTGTCATTCGGCCTATTTTCTTACTGCAAATAAACGTTGAGTCTGTGAAACAATAATGTATGTTCAGCCAACTACAGGACAATGAATAAAATATTTCAAAGCTCATCCAAAGATTTAACCAAATGTACTCTGTAAAGTTGTAACATGAGGATCCACTTATTGTATTTTAGAAGTATGATATCTTCAATATGTTACAAAACAATAGCATTAAAACAAAACTGACTAATACCTCATGAGTGCCGACAAACGCACGCACACAAACAATACATTTTTCTCAATAAAACTGATACCATACATTCAGTCACATGACCTACACAATGCCTGGCGATTAACCAGCAACCACAAGCATTATCCAACAACGATTGTTAATATCGACATATACATTTTAACCATTTCCAAATCACACAGAGAAGTGAAACACTGATGCTGGAGTAAAGTGCATAATCCAAAATAATCCCCAAAAGTCCCATTCCTCTGATTCATTAAAGCAACATGCTGCCAAAGCTGTGCTTTGCCTGCGTTGCATTGGTCTGAGGTCCACAAATCAGTCTGATAAGTTCGTGAAGGACCTATATTCTGAAAAGGTCACTTTGATGAGCCCAAGTGTACATGTCTTTGATGTGTCGATGCTCAGAATCTTACAAGCAGCCAAATGATTTGCCTGTAGGGCATTTTTTTCTTTAAAGTCACATTGTTACAAAGCCTGGTATAGCATGATTATACGCTAATTCGATATCATTTTGATGAAGCATTCAGTTTTATACGACTGGCAGATGATTGGTGGCAGAGGGCCCAGAAATCAAAGTGGGCATCGGTTGGTGTCACTGCTGTGCCAAAAGAGCGCTCCGATTGGCTTTCATCTTCTCAAGTCTCTTTGTAAGGTGGTTGTTGGTTGCTTCCAGCTCATCTATACGGTCAAGTGCAGATCTCAGCTATGGAGCACAAATGGCAGATATACATTACAAAACTTGTAACATCGATGTTTAAAACAATGAAAGCTATTCTTGTTGCATGTCTGACATCACCTCTCTCTGCAGTTTGCGCTTCTCCACTTTTAGTTCATCTTCCACTTTCTCGGCAGCATCAGCAGCCGTCTTATAGCGGGTCACCTGACCCTCTAGACGAATAATCTGCCATATGATTCAAATGAAAGGTTATAACATTTATGCAAAATAATAGATAAAACAAGATAAAATACATTAATAGTTGATGAATGTGCATGATGTTTCACTCGTGCATAATATCAATGTGTTCTGTTTTTAAACATGACCTACATTTTGCTCAAGTGCTGTGACTTCCTGCTCAGACTTGACCAGCTTAAACTTCAGATCACTGATCTGACGATTTGCATCTCCTGCAGAAACAATATTTACTTAGATTTTATGAATCAGAAAACTTTACATTTATTCAATAACATTTATGAGTTCAAACATTTATACAAGGGTGATTGTGAGAAGGGCAACACTACCGGTCAAAAGTTATGGAACACTTAAGTGAAATATTTCTCATTATTTAATAATTTTCTTGAATGTCTTTGTCTACTGTGAATGTCTGGAATTAGTTTTATGAACAAATAATAATTCCGCTAAGTTACATTAAAACAACATACCTTATACAATACACTTACAAGACAACATATTTTCATTTTTAAATCTAACCTATATACAGTAAAGATTGATAATTGTAAAAATTGGGGGATCTTACTCTGCAGATCTAGTATGTGTGGATCCAGACCGTTTTGTAGATCATCATCATCTGTGCATCCCACCTCCTCTACACCGTTTTTCTGTTTCTGTTTCTGCTCTGCAATAGATTTATACTTCTGTACCTGCATAAACACACACAGAGCTTAGAAAACATTTTCTGATAATATCCTCATGACAGGACATCTTTCTAGGACAAGCCTGCATAACCTTTTTTTCCAACAGAATCAGTTACACATAAAGCATGAAATGACTGTACAGAAGTTACCTGTTCAAGCAGACTCTCTCTCTCCTCCACCAGCTTCCTCAATCTGATCTCTGAAAGACAGAAAGAAAATGTCCTTGGAAATCAATACAACCAATATAGGATCTGAAGCGCCTCCAGTTCCATATGGTAACGTTTAGGTTATTGGTGTTACCCAGTTCCCTGATGGAGAGAACGAGATGTTATGTCGAAGACAACAGTGCGTGTTTAAATTTGAAAACCTATCGACTCTGATAATGAATTTGAAAGGCCAATTAAATTGGCGAATAAAATATGCATTTCATGCCCCGCCCCGAACATAAGGCTATAAAAGTAGGGATGGCATGGTCATTCATCTCCTTCTGTGCTTCATTGCCCTCAAGGAGGGAATGCTTTACGGAGGCCACATCCTGCCATAGAGAGGTTGATAAGTGGAGATTACCACATGGTCTCGCCTATCGGGAAGAACTCATGGGAAAATAGTGTGAAAGCTACCTGTTGGGGAGCACCACAGGAGAGGAAAGTCTCAATTTTACAGATGGAGTGAGCCCTCACTTCAAGTGGCAGGCCAGGTTATGGCATCAGTAAGCAATGGTGATGGCATCAATGATCCCGGAAGGGTAGTGGTAGGAACCTTGGGCCTGTAGGCACTTGTTGGACATGGAGACTGCCTGTAGGTCCCCTGTCCTAGAGACTTCCCTTGACCAGCTCCTGGTGTGCGGCAATAGCCGCATTCATAAACCTTGTGCCGCTGAGGAACCTAGTGACCAGGTTGTACTGTCCGAGAGACTTCCCTTGACCAGCTCCTGGTGTGCAGCAATAGCCGCATTCATAAACCTCGGGCCGCTGAGGAACCTAGTGACCAGGTTGTACTGTCCGAGAGACTTCCCTTGACCAGCTCCTGGTGTGCGGCATTAGCCGCAAACAAAAACCTTGAGCGTGGATGGCCTAAAGATGCTCTCTAGTTTTTCCTGGAGATGGGACAGCACTGATCACACAGTGATAAGGGGCACAAGGTACGCAAGGAGCACCAGGACGAGAAGAAGCTTCACTTGGCGGCATATAGGCGCCTAGTGACTGGGGCCCTCCCCTGAACGAATATGTCCGTCACCAATAGACTTGGAGATTGTATAGGCTTGGTTGTGGGTGCCACACTGTAACCTTTCCCTGAGACAGAAGGTGAATGAAACCCAACACTCGCAATGGCCGGAAGAGCAAGCCTGTCAACAAAGGCTTTAACCGGAACGCTCACGTGTTAACACGAGGGGAAAAGCAACTCTCTCAGACAGAGATGGCATCAAGGTTCTTGAGAACTAATTGTAAGGAATGATCTCTTCCATCCCCTTTTATACCCGTCTCTTCTGGCAGGGACATGAATTGGTTAATTCGCCGAATTAATTGTTCTTTTCAAAAGGCTCAGAGACAAACATGTTCTAAAGATCAACCCCATTCAATTAACAGAACACAGGGAGAGCAACTGAAAGGGAACAGATAATTACACAATGCACAGTGGAATACACTTGGTTAACAATGTTTGAAATAAAAAAAAATTTGATAGATTTACACTGAACATTTACCTAATTTAGATTTTGGAAAATTAATTTAGTTTATGTTAAGTCTACATGTTAAATGTTACTTAATCCATTCATGTTGGGACTTGTGGTGTTAACATGTACTGAAAAACACTGGTTGTTGGATTTAGTTAATTTTATCGTGTACATCGGATCCACATGTTTAAATGAAGTTGTTTAAAATATAATATTTCTGTCAATACAGTTTACGCAAAGAATTCGTTTTTATAAGGATCTGTTCATGTAAATGCCATTCAATATACAAAATTAGGTCTTCAGAAATATTTTAAGACCTTATGTAATAAACCATTATGTTTGTGTGACCATATAAAAGATTTTAATCTTCATAAACAGGGGGCACACATGGAATATCCCATGTTGCGCCAACATGTTAGATGACTGGTTGTGTATGTATATAATATATTCACGGCCCCTCTCACATCATTATTTGCATTGCTTGATGTAAACTCTTTGCTTCATACTGTTATAGTAACTTATGAAATTTAATGTTAAGGTTGTGCATTGCAACCAATCTCTCAATCCCCTGCTAGCTCTCCTTTCGAACCACCGTTGGTTGACAAGAGGACAAAAATGTTGTCAGGTTTTAATTTTCTGGCAAAGCAGTTAGTCCATTTAGGGAAACTGCATAAACATGGCTGCAAATTCTATGTAGGAGGACCTGCGCTGACCTCTGAAGACATAGTTATGCATATTATATTGAATTTCTGTCAATAGATCCTCCTTGATATTCCACATTGCACTATAAAAGAAACCATACATTTAACACTTTGTTTCAAAAAAATAATTTTTATCAACAAAATGTTTATTATGGTTATATTGGAATATGCAGTTTGTAGGGTACCTTTAAGCACTGCGGCTGTATGAAAATATAGCTATAATAAATTTTCAAATGTCTGTTAATAGTTATTATGTATAATATGAAACATTTTGCAATGCTTTTTTATTTCATCAAGTAAAATGATCACATATATAACAACTGAATTAAAATTTCAATGTTTGTAAACATGAACAAAAGAACATATTTTGTTTCCAAGGAACAATGCGTATAATCGTGCATTCTTTAATAACCTTGTGTCAATGACATATATAAATCAATGAATTCACGCTCCTCCTGACATGTCGCACATCATTTTCATGTTTGAAAAAAAAAATACATTCTGCTTGTCATTGGTTCTGAGGAAATCAAAAAGCAAAATGAAGTCTCTTAAAATTCATAAAACAGAACAATTTAAAAAGTGTTTTAACTTCATCTTGGTCATGAGAAAGGTCAGCCTGGTCTCTTCTTCTTCTGAATGGGAAGCATCAAACACAACAGCCTCTTGACAACTATCAAGGAGAAAAGCAATACCCCTGTACTCCACAGGTATACTACAAGTGTTCTCTTGGACAGTGTGAGCAATCTCTCTATTGTCTGTGGGTTCTAACATAAGATCCTGGTATTCTTTAGTAGCAGAAGTTCCTGTGGGTTTCCCGTTCCTTGTTCTGTAATGTGCTGTAATGTTCTGCACTGGCTTTAACTTGATGACATTGCTTTTGTTAAGATTGCTCTCTGTCAAAACTGCTTTATTAAGTAAAGTCCTGACTTCACTCTTAGATAAGGTAGTCACTTGTTCACTATTTTCTGTAGGATAATCTTCTGTCTTCACAATCTTAAAATGGGGATCTTTTCCAGACTTCAGATCATCTTTGTTAAAGCATTCTTCTGATGAACTGTCTTCTTTTCGTTCACCCTCATGAACAAACATCTCATGATCTTTCTCAAGCAGCTGTTTGGTCCAACGCGGATCTCCAGTGGTCTTCATCTTTCTTCTGATGATGCTGTGCCGTTCAGGAGTTCTCTCTGTAACATCATTGGAATTGAGACGAGAGGCCGGAAGTGAAAAACAAAGCTCTTGGATTCAAATGATTGGAGCCAAATGAAATTAAGATTCCAAGGAAATAGAAAGACACTGAGATTGATTGAATTGTCATATGTTCTTCTTGCTTGACTTCTTGACTGAGAAATCCAACAGAGATGTTTTCAGATCCCTTTTTGTGCAGCACAAACATCTCAAATATGCGGATATGAAAATTGGAAAGCAACATTTATTTAAAAAATTGTATAATATGCAATAAATAAAATTTTATAGCCAAACTATACTAAACGATACTGTTTTCAAGGCAAAAAACAAACACATTATTTTACTATTTAGTTTACAGGGAATGAAATTGTGACCCTGCCTATGTGAACTCAAGTTTTTATTTACATTTTTATATATAAAATCATTCTACAGATTGTAAGGAACATCCTGCGAGAATATAACATTCATTTCTTTAATGGGGACTGAGTAAGGCCAGGTGAAAAAGGAAAATCATAGTGAAACTGATGGTCAAATCAAACTTTATTGCTGAGAGATTGTCACGTGTGGTCTAGATGTTTTTATTGTACCCGTTGTTCTACATACTTTGTTTCTGTTTGTATGTATGTTTCTTTGTGGGAGTGGCGTGTCACTATCAGAACGGAATTTTTTGAAATATTCCTACAACAGGTAAAATTACATAACGAGTCAGAACTGCCAGAAAAATGTAATCTCAACTTACCCAACATGTTTTCTCCACTCATGGTGGAGCTGTGAGTGTCTTGAATCATCCGTGAGGCTGGTCCTGCATCAGCTTGGCCATCAAATACTCCATGTGCAACCTCCCCGTTGGCTGTCACCTCACATCCCAGCACTATGCCATGTTTCTATGCATTGACAAAATTGACAATTATATATTTTTTTTCACTTTAAAATGTATATTTTCATTCTGCATTAAAAATATCTATCCTGAATTTAATACATGTTATGTTCTGTCTGAAATATTACATATTCCTGCTATGTCTACCTTTAGAGCATCCCTAAGCCGGCAAACCTCAACCCTGAGTGCTTCTCGTTCATCATGGATAATGTCGGAATACTCCTTCTGCCTCTCTAAGGCCTTAATGCAGCCATCCACAGAATTGAATAAGCAGGAAAGGAAAGAACAAGGGTGGGAAATAAAAGCTAAGTATACGTAAAAGATTTCAGCAGAAAATTTATAACACTAGGTTAAGAGAAAAACAGCCAATAAAGAATTCCAGGAATTCCAAAAGGAAGAATCCATAAAAACTACAGGTGCACTAAATGTTTCCGTATCTTACACTGACATCTAGAGGGGTGAATAAAGAGTAAGGGGAAATGTATTATTATTTATATTATTAAAACATCTTTCAATCTAATCTTTTCATGTAAACATTTGTGCACCATTAATTACTAAAATCAATTATACTTTATTTAAAAGATTGTGTATGCGACATTGAAATAACGCCACTGAAAGTCCTTGTACCAAGATCCTTTTATCTTTCCACTCCAATGTCTCTTGCAAGTCAGAGATCTCTTTAATGTAATCGTCCTGCTTCCCATGCGACTGTTGGGCTTTCTGAAACCCGAGCAAGCAGTGGAAAAAATAGAGATGAGAAGAAGAATTATAAGCAGAAAACGTGAAAAGAAGAAAAGCAGACAGAAATGTGACAGAGTCTGTGCTAGGAAGACTTGTTCTCTTTTATATTCTGGTAGACAAATACTTCTCACCGTCAACAACTCTTCACTTTGCTTCAGTGTTTCCTTCATCTCCTCTAACTGGACTTTCAGGACATTGTGAGAATGATGTTCTCGTTCATAAGCCTGACACAGAAGAAGAAAATTACCATTATTACTGACACAAGTCTGAGATGAGAGGCGATGCATTGCTTATTTTTTTATGTAAATGCCTCTAGTAAGGAAACCTTGTAAATAAAGGAAGTATGTCTTACCCTGGCTTTATCCTCACACTCTCTACGTGTCTCACACAGTAGTTCCTCCATCTCCATCAGAGTTTCTCTCAGTGTGTCCACCTGATATATGAGGTTGGTCTTCTCATTATCCAGCTGAGCATTGGAAACCATAGCCTTACGGTACTTCTCTTCCACCTCCACTAGAGAGTCCTGGGAGAGAACACATCCACAAAACTATCTTGCTATCTTTAGTTTTGACAACATTTGCTTTATCTTATTTTTCACTGCAGATCATGGCTGATATGTTTTTATACATTCACAAGCATTACCTTCATTTCCCGTATGGATGCCTCAGTGTCAGCTGAAATTGAGGTATCACAGCTCCCTCTTCTTGATGACCCGCCACCCAGAGATGCGAGAGTGGCAGCCGAGAGGGTGGAGGCCGTCCTGGAGCCCTGAAGATGGAGGTTACGTGTTAAAAGATTTTTTTGTCTCTTGGGATTTTTAGAATAACAGCATCTATTATTGACATCTCAAAGGCATGGATTCTTAAAATCCACTGACCTTTTCAAGGAAGTCTGATCTTTCTTCCACCTGGGTGAGAAATTGAATTATAATAACGTTAACATGAATGCAATGTCAAAATCTGTAAAAAAAAAAAAGGTAACGATGTACAGGATTTTTTTTTTATTTATTAAAAAAATGTTATTAAAATTTTGATTTTATTTATTTTCACAGTTGCACGGCATTAAATTACATTAGCAGTAACAAAGTTGTCCGTAAAAAGGTGCACCAAACTAACAGGATTAAGGCTGATTTTCACAACTGCATTTTATAAAACACCTACTGTCATAGTGAAAAGTGAAAGTGAAGACATATCTGTCTTTTCTCAAAGAAAACTATATCTAGCACATATTGTACTTGGTCTGAAGTCTTGGCTTCAGGTTGAGGTTAGGGTGAAAAGTAAGACTCACCACAGGACTTGCACGAGCTGAACTGGCCCTAGATGAGGCCCTCGAACTGGATCCAAAAAAGCCGTTGTAGTCTGAAGGCTGGGCGAGAGAGCAGGCACATAAACAGAATAAGATGGAAAGAAAACAGAGGTTAAAGAACTGAACCCCTTTCTAGCATTGAGGAAAAATATTAAAATCAGCTGGGGAAAAGGAAGTTTATTGTTCATCCAAAAATAAAAAAAATCTGGCATGAATTCCTCTTAACAAAACTTAATAAATGATTTGTTTGGATCAACTCAGAGAAAGTTATTTACACGACTACTTGTAACCAAACAGTTGCTGTATCCCACTGACTATCATGGTAAAAAAAATGGTTTTCGAAATTTCCTCATAACTTTCTTTCCTACATTCTGCCAACACTTTCCTGTGTTCAAAATAACAAAAAAATATAATTATTTTCCTACTATGGCACTCACTGGGGTCCGAGGACTGTTTGGTCGGAAGCTTTCTTCCAAATATCTTTCTCTGTTTTCAACCAAGAAATGTATACTAAAAGGTCAGTAGTCTTATTTTTGGGTGAACTATACCTTTAAGAAGGTTTGAAAAATAAACCAGTAACACATAAATCATGCTTAAACTCTAAGACCAATAACATACAGTGACACGCAAACTGAGAAGGTGTCCGTGCAAAGGATAACAAAATCTGTCACACATTTAAACAACCATCCTCTCTCAAACACAAAAGACAGGAAATCTGCAGCATGACATGTGGTTCAGTATCGAATGCATATGCATGCTTTTTTAAATTAGACAAACATCTCTCACTCCCAATAAATTTGTAGGCATCTGATCACAACACAGGAAAAACTATTCAGGCTCACTGGTGAAGATTCCCCAAGCGTTCCTCAGAAAACCTCATGACATAAACAAAGACAACAATGTCTGAGATCTCAAACCAAAACCATGCAACAGGCATCACAACCCCAGGCTGGCACTGTGCGATGGGCAGTGTCCCTGTCAGTGCGAGAGGTAAAGACGGCCTTACAACTCTTGTGCTGGAGCCACTGAAACGCCTAGAGCCGGAAAATGAACTTTCTTCATGCAGTGAGCCCTGCAGACAGAACAGAGCTGTTCACTACACACCTCACCAGACGATCTCCTTATAAACACATACAGCCAATAGTCACTTTCACACATGAAATGAGTCCAACTGCAACTTCTAATAGGCACCAAAACTTTAGACAAATATTTCAGCCTAAAAGTAGGAAAATGGATTTCTAACCTTATTAATCTAACTGTTTTGAACTTATCCAACAATGTCCCGAAAATTGCTGCAATTGATAGGCAGCATGTGTGAAAGTGTCCAATAAATTGGACTAAACAAGCTTATTTCAAAAGAAACTATAACCAATAAACCTCTACTTGATCATTTATAAATCTTATATGATATACCACGGTGAAATGTCAGATATGTCAGATATGTCGGAACAGGCAGGTGAAATATACTGTAACACACATTGGAGATGAAAATTACATACAAAGTTAATGCAAAGACGCTATACGGATGTGTAAATCAGGTGACGCGAATGTCATGCAAAGATTTAAATTTGAGCCAGAAATTTATGCAAAACTCATTGACCCCAACTGTTTGGAGGGCACGGACACACAAAGACGATGAGGATGTTTTGATGTTATTTACTTTTCCAGTAAGTAAGGAAGATATTAAACACTATTGTTCGACCCCTGATGTAAACATGGCATTACTCGCTGAAAAAGTTTGTTATTATTACCTGGAAGATGTGAAAGGGACTGACTATGTCACATATGTACCCTTTAAACAGTAGGAGCCAATGAGGCCTATACGCAAAATTTCTCACATAAGTTGGAGAACACATCTTTGCATTGAATTGGTGTGTAATTTACTCATACAAATCGCTTAATTCTGGTGTGAACAAAGTCATTTTTATGCACTGATTTTATGATGTATAGTGCTAGCCGGGTCAAAGGTCATAAATTATAAATGCCAAAAACCAACCCTGTGACTTCTTGAGCGTGGGTTTTCACTAAAAAGCGCAGAGGGCTACAAACAAACAAACAAACAAACAAACACAAGAGAAAGATAGAAATATGGATATACTCAAACAACAAGTTCAGAATCAGAATCACAAAGAGTCTTTATGCCAAGTGTTCTTGACACACACAAGGAGTTGTCTTACTGATAGAAGCTTGCAAATACAGTTGAAAGTGACAAGTGAAAAGACACAGGTAACACAATTCTTGGTTCATACAAGTTAACAAATATCATGACTTCATATGAGTCACTGCTATCTGTTATGAATCACTTCTTGCAAGTTTAAAAAGAGACCTCCCATCCTTCTATAGACAAAAACTGCTGGGTTATTTCAAACCAATACTTTATTAAAAATGGACAAACCGAACCGTTGGGTCATAAGTTAACCCCTGCTGGGCTATATTAACTCAAAATGCTGGGTTATTTTAACACATTATTGGGTCGAGTTTAAACCAATTGCTGGGTTAATTTCACTCAACAGTTGGGTTTGTCCTTTTTTAACCCAACAGAGTATAGACCGCAGCACCTTTTATTTCATTGCTATTTAATGAGTTTGAAGTCTTGAACCCAATCAACCAAATGAAGCAGGGGATAAATCAGAACGATAAAATGTATGATTTTAAATGATGAAAAAAAAACTGGTAAAAAGAATGACCTCCGTTTTCTTTATTGACTTTTTCTAAAGGGTGGTGGGTACTAATTCAAGGAGAATTAAGTTTTTGCATTTTTGGTTTTTTAAAATTCTTTAAAAAAAATGTATCTTTTGTGTTCTAAAAAAAAAAATTAGGTTTGGAATAACATTAGGGTGATTTAAAGCTGGGTTAGTGTGAACTATCCTTTCAATGTTTTTCCAATGTTAAGAGGATACTGAAATAAGAAGTAGACAAACAAATAAATCAATGATAAAGAATAATGAGTGATTTTGAAAGGGACAGACCCGTCCATTCTGTAGTCTGGCTGATGGTAGACTGCTTGTGCTGCAGCAGAGCTCTGTGTGGTTGCCCTGTGGTAAGCAAGGGAGGACAAAAAACTATGTAAGAATGAGAAAAAAAACGTGATAGCTGAGCAAAATAGCGGATGTGACAGAGACAAGAATGAATCAGCGTGATTTAATGAATGGAAGGGAAATATATAAAGAATGCTAATTCATTAATTAATTCACTAATTTAATACTACACTATGATCAAAATATGCGAAAATATGCCACAATGTACTGTATTCATATCAAATATTCAACATTTTCTAGTTGTTTTACCTGTAATTGACAAATTTCTCTGCATTAGACAATATTAATTTAAAAAATACATTCAAGCATTAATGATATTGGACTAGTAATTTTCTGCCAAAACTTTATCAAATTTTTATGGATTTTTTACAGTGTAATTCACCACATTTACAAGTCAATTTGATGTTAATCAGTTACCCCATCAATATTAATGAATTTCTCAAGAGCACAAAAATGTGTTACTATTTTTCGGCATGTACTATTAATGGGTATATATTTAGCTTAAATTATGGTTTTTGTTTTATTCTATACACTTAACCAAAATATTTCTCCCATATTTAAAACAAAAACGTTTATATCAGCATTTATTTGAAGAAAACAACAGAAAAGATGCTCTATATTCTTTTACACCACAAATACTGTAGTTAATGTTCACATTTAAATGATACAACATTAACATTTGTACATTGTGTTACAGGAAAAGTTCTTTTTAACCAATTTTCCTGCTTTCAGCCTTTCACATTGTGGTTGGATGACCATGTCACCCCCTTTTTTTCTTGTTAAACTACACTGTAATCTTTCTGCTTTTTATTGCAAAAAAAACCCAGAAGGTATTACTGAAAAGAGCCTTTACAAGATACATGGACAAATAACAGACTATATCTGTTATGGTGAGAAAAATCTCTCAAATCCGTTTAGTTAGAATAACTGATTCTGATTGATCTGCAAGAAGTAAACTGATAGAAAACGGTTCATCATCGTCCACACATATAGTGTCAACTAAATGTCAACTAGAAGCTTATTTCTTCGACAGGCATACTACAATAAACCCACTTTAAGAGAAGCACATTATATCAGGATAAAAACCCTGGATTCGCAAATGTTAGGTATTTCCTAATTATACGAGAAAACTGTGTCAAATAGTGACAATACTACTGAAGATAGTTCTCAGAAGATAAATGACCCGAGGCATTCAAGGTCCACTAGGACTCCTTAGGAGAAGTGCAAAATTAAATAATTTTGGGCACCTACTACAAAATCCCCACATGTAGCGCTGACCCTTAATATTGGGTTAATATTTGAAACATTCTGTATTATTCAGTACACTTAAAATAAAAGCAAAGCCTGTTTTGCAACCTGGGACTAAATTTTAACTAGATGGTATTAAGTATAATAAAAACCTACATTTAACAACACACTAAAGGCATAGATTGCAGATGTACTGACCCGCAAACTGCCCCGACTGCCAACAGACATCCGCTCTTCATCATCTGATATCTGCAAAAGGTAGACAGATAAAACAGGGAGTTTTAACTTTTATTTTGTCATGTTCAGTGTTAATTGTAGTTTAATTATTAATTATAGTTAATTTTATGCACTTAATTCGCTTTTTCTTCTGTGATGTTGCACTGGTGTGCCACACCCATTCTAAATTATCACAGGACAAAAGTCCAGCTTATATTTATAACAAAGATGGACAAGTAGACCAGGATTGCAAAATAACCTTTTCAAGTCTGGAAACAAGTTTACCCTAGTGTCCCGAATACAAGACGACCCTGATTATAAGATGACTTCCCTTTTCAAGTCTGGAAACAAGTTTACCCTAGTGTCCCGAATACAAGACGACCCTGATTATAAGATGACTTCCCTTTTCAAGTTCAATATAAGACGACCCTGAATATAAGACGACCCTGATTATAAGATGACTTCCCTTTTCAAGTTCAATATAAGACGACCCTGAATATATGATGACTTCCCTTTTCAAGATGAATATAAGACGACTAATTATATGATGACTTCCCTTTTCAAGATGAATATAAGACGACTAATTATATGATGACTTCCCTTTTCAAGATGAATATAAGACAACCCTGAATATAATATGAGTTCCCTTTTCAAGATGAATATAAGACGACCCTGATTATAAGATGACTTCACTTTTCAAGTTAAATATAAGACGACCCTGAATTTAAGATGACCCTGATATTAGGATGTCTTCCCTTTTCAAGATGTAACTGAATATAAGACGACTAATTATAAGAGTACTTCCCTTTTCAAGCTGTATATAAGATAACCCTGAATATAAGAAGACTTCCCTTTTCAAGATGTGGCTAGAAATAAACTAAATCTTGTCATTTGACAATTGACCTAACAACAATTCATGCGGTGTTCTTTATTGTATACTTTATTTTAAAAGCAAGGTTAATACTAAATAACATACCATTAAAATAACCTTTGCTACATTAATATAATTCAGACTATTTATCTCAATGTAAAACCATGTAGCCTACCAAAATGTAATCTTCCTAACAGCTTTTTTGGACTGTTAGCTCCGGCAATACCTTTTTCCAGATGTATTTCTGTAATGTTTGGATGAGAATAAATGAGTAGGCAAAATCTTTCTCTACTTTTTCACAAAGAGAGCCACTGTCTTATGTCTTTTGCGGTTAAATTGACAATTAAATTACACAACAGAGCCCATATCATGGAGAAGAGATTTCCAAAGACAGAGCGAAGGAAAAGACCCAAAAGAAAGAGAAGAGGTATTAAAAAGGTTTGCCTTTTAATTTGGAAAAATAATTGTTCAATTCATTACTAATTATTCTTGTCATAACTGATTTGTGTATAGTAAAATATAGCAGCTTGGAATATGAAAATAGAATTTGTGTCTATAGCACAGTTGTTTTCCAGCTCAAGAAGTTTGCAAACAAATGGAAAGTGCATCAAAAGCTTGATTTAAGACAAAAGATGAATTAAAGAGAAGGATGAAAAGCAGAGGGAAATACAGACCGAGGTGTTTCTCCTAGTGTGGCGAGAATACCGCTCACTGTCTTCCTGCGAATCAGAGCAGGACAAGAGGAAAGAAAGCAGATTGGAGATGAAAGGGTCACATGACCACCAAACACAAAAGCATGCTTTGAACAAATAACACGTACAAAAGCATGCAGTGACACAAAACTGTATGTCATATTCAGTCTAGACAGGGTGTGTGATTGTGGCGGTGGGGAGGGGATGGGTGCATTAAGATGTGGGTCATGCCACTGCCCTATAATCCTACTTTATGTTATGACCACCTCTTTCAAGCTTAAATATATCAGATGTGCCTATGAAAACCCCCCATCCCCTCCACACCCTCCATTAAATCGTATAAAATGAAGATCAGAACAAGTCTGTCTAAGAGACACATGCAACATCAACCAAGCAAATGTGACTCTCTGAAGGATACTGGAAAGACACAAGCACTGTTACTGGATAGGTTTTGATTTAACGCCTTCCGGTGACTTTCTCTAATGCGAAATTCTAGCTTTGGCGGTCTACTGCATGCAGCAGTGTGATTTAATGACTGGTCATACCATCCACTGTTCAATATGGCCCCATTTGCTGTCCAGCCCATAGTATTTCTGGTGCAGAAAGGAGGAGAGCAAGATGATCAGAGGAGGAAATATTAAATAATAAAGGGAAATATTGGAAACATGAAGTCATAAGACTTTGCTTTTGTGTTTTATTTAAGGCTTTTAACATAGTTTGGTTAATATAACATGCTGCTCACGTTCTTATTGCAGAACCCTATCTAGCTGTTTTGAAGATTGAATATAAGGGGTGGTTAAAATAAATGAAGGAAGAAATATGAAAGAGCAGATCTCACCTTTTGTGCCTGATAAATCTAATGGACCGTCAAGGATAACAAGATGTAGAAAGAGAGAAAGAGAGCGAGAGAAAGAGTGTTTTTGCCAGGAATGTGATCAGATATGGAACATGAAAAAGAGCACGGGTTTCTTTTTGAATATGATAGAGCTTGTTAAAGAAAAGTACAAAATATGAATTTATTCTTATTTAACAGACATTGATAGAACCATAAATATTTTACAAGAAGTTTTACATGTTTTCAAATAGTTTAAGACTTTCTAAATAGCATCTGCTTCTATACATTTAAATTAACACAACCACAGCTGTGAACACTGTATGACATTAGATATTGTTGTTTCATTTAAACCCATGTTATTTCATTTTAAGCATCAATGTATGAACAGGTATTCACATAATATTGAATTCATGAATTTAAATCCCAAGACGAATACTAAAAAAAGGCTGTATGACCAATATATTATTGCAGTGCTTCCAAACCTTGTATGTCATAAATAAGCAGATTTTTTTGAAAATCTAAAGACATTGAAAAACAATATTCAAATAGCAAAATTTGAGGAAGCAGCTTCATCATATTTTGTGCTAAAAAGTACTCATGTGGTTATTTCTATAAATACAAATTTATATCCAAAAATAAAAGACAACTGCAGCAGTTCAGATGATGTTCTGACCTCTTTCTGTTGCCTCTCCAGTTCCTTCATTCGGATTTCTCGAGCTTCTGCACGGGCGGCACGCTTCGCTGCCAGTCTGGCCTCTGCCTGAAAGAGAGAGAGAGAGATGGCTGAACCTTTACAGTGATCCTTTCAGCGAGCCATTTAAAGAATTTCACATGATTGGATATCAGCCCATCAAAACAGACTCTTTACAAGAATTCAATGATTAATCCAGTATGTGTTTTAATCTCATCATCGACTTCAACTGTTAAGGCAAAACAATGTTCCTCTATGGAAATGACCACAACTAGAAGCTCCATTTATATGTAAGAGACCTCTCCTTACTTGGAACATTTTCAATAACAATGAACCAAAAATCACCATAAAGCTTTAAGAAAAAAAATTAAATCAATTAACAGCTTAAGACGCTGTTTAAATATGAATGTTAAGCACATTTTTAGCTCTTTGTTGACAATTTTGAATCCTTTCACTATAAATATGGAGACAGGGAGATAATAGTAGAATGTTTTCATAGCCAATGAACAAGTTTAAGTTATTGTACTTTAAAAAAAAAAAACAAATATAGAGATTTGACCTACAATACTAAAGAAAGAGGGCAGTATGTTCAATGTGTCTATTAAAGGAAAATTAATTAATGCAATAAGGCCATTCAGACATGATGTCAGACAATCTTTGTCATTGGTTTTCCATGAACTTGTTTTTCAGAATGACATTTGTATTTTAAGTACAATAATGTCTGTTGTTTAGAGTTTACTAGATATTTGTGGGTCAAATGTGAACTTTGAAGCATCTGGCAAATTCTGAGAAAGTGTCGATCTTACAATGAAAAAATTGTGTTTTACCAAAGGTTTTTACTATATTAATAGCACAGATTTCACCATGTGATAGTCCAAATACCTATGTGAGGTCATTCTTTAAGATTTTAAAGCATTTGTATTATTAAAAGTAGATGATTATTATTAATTCTTAATGAGTAGACACGCACAAATATAGTAACTATTTAAGGTTTTGCATTTTAATTTCCGAAAACCTTCAAAGTTTACCATCCCTCAAGAACCATCTTCTATGTTTATTTCCTTTTTTTCATAGAAAACCTTTTTACAGACTGATATCATTTGATGTTTTGACTCAATCATCAGGGATTTAGTAAATTATCAATAGATAGTTCAGTGTATTCTGAACAAATGCATATTCTTAGTGTTTTTATATCACATTCATAACGCTAGAATTGCTCATCTACAATTATGAACTTGTATTTTCCTCAAGTCATATAAAGATGTCTGAGTCATCAAGCAATATAACTTATGAATGAATGTTTTTTTCAAGATTACATTTTAAAAAGTAAAAAGACAAAAATCCCAATTAGTTTTGCTATACTTTATAATGTTTGACTTCATCTCAAATAAAGAGGTTATAACAAGCTTGCCACTTGCAAAGTGACGAAAGCACTTTGTAACACACAGACTGTAATTAAGCATCTTTCTCCTTTTGTCTGAACAAGTCACCACTCATTGAACAGAAGGCTTCAGACAGGCCTGTGCCCTAGATCCTGTCAAGCATGTCCACTAGCCAGTCAACAGCAAGCGGGAGGCTGGAAACCTCACAGCTCCACAGTATGGTTCACACAAACTACTGTGCCAGTTATATTTCTGAAAAACAACCTATGTACAAGCACATTTCTAAAGAAGTCCATAATTGTTTGACATGCGGCATTGTAAAAACAGTCACGGCTGGACAGAGTTAAAAGGCACGACATGAAGTGTCTGCAACTTCTCCAGCCGTAACTGAAACAAACAGAACCGCTGCAGTGCACTGACAAGCTACTTTTTCTGAATGGATGTCAATGGGAGAGATGCTTCTTTTGTAAGAAAACCGACAGCACTGAAAACAATCCCTGGGGTTGTTATACATTTTTAATAGCACATTTAAATGTTTTATTTATCTTGCTTATCCTATTTTTTATAAATAATTAATTATTTACAAATAATTTTCCAAGTCAAGTCTTGAGATGCAAGGAACCGCAAGTACTGTTCGCAATTGCATAGCAATACTGACCAATGAGCAATTTGGATCATAAAACAGTTAGACTCATTTGTAGTCAATTTTATGTTAAGGCTCAATGTTACTACATTGCTGGCAACCACAAACCTTAAACAAACTCATTATTAATAAATGTAACAGTTAAAGACAGAAGTGTTATATCACATTGCTGTTGTCCTATTATAAAAAATAATAAGGTGCTCTTATCTGTGAAAGTAGAAATAAAGTCTGGTTTGTAAAACAATACGGTGACTGACATTTTCCCTTCTCTGCAGTTAAAGATTTGTCTGTTTAAGATTATTGTAAAACGTGGCAACGATGTGGAAATTACTCATTCTAAAATCATTAAATAAATATTTAATCATGGTATAATCACTAGCCTGTGGGGCTGAGCAATACTGAAAAAAATGAGATATGCGATAGCAAGCTAAAAAATGCGATTTTCAATGTACGATATATTTCTTTTTCTAAAATAAAAAAAAATGATTTAAGTTATTTAGGCAAGTTATTGCTTTCTCAGCATGGCATGTTTGCTTTTCTGCATTAGTACAACGATTGTTAAAGATTGCTGGACCAGGGGTCAGAGAGGGAATACCATACGTAACGCGGATGAACTCATTCGCTCATTTATTGCAAACTATTTCAATATGCATATCTTCAAAAAATTTGCGATATTTAGATATATTGCACAGCCATACTAGCCAAGCATGTTTTTTTTATTCTGCACTTGATAAACATACGTATTGTGTATATAAGAACAAATTAAAGTCGGAAAATAAATTTTTAATAAATAAATAATGTAATGTTAATTCAAATGAATGCCTCTACTATTTGAGATGAAAAAGGACAGCAAAGTGGAATTAGATCCATGAAATAGGAAATGTGAAACAGAATATGGATATATGATGCAGTTAATAATAATAAAGTCATTCTACAGAAGTATTTCATCACCGTGCGTCAAGATTAATAAGCATCAAGTAACGAATGGAGCATTGTATCCACAGGTTTCCAAAATGACTTATAGTTAAGAGTACCATTAAAACTTACCAAACTAAACAAACTAAAAAAGAGGTCAACCAAACAGCATACAGCTTTCAGACCTGGAAACATGTCAATTCAAATGTTTATGTGCAGGAATGTCTGCTGAAATACTGCCCCAGGATAGAGTAGTTCCAGACTAAACACATTCACATGTCAGTGAACTCCACAGGACCAAAGCAAATGCTTTCAGCAAGCAACCCAGCATGGGATGCACATGTATGCAATAAACTGGCCTTATCAGTAAAAGCACAAGTGTGGTGAAATAACATTGCTAATGTAAAATTCAGAGACTTCTTTAAATATGAAATGATGAACGTGTCAGTGACCGTCGCAGCTGTCATGCGGAATGATGTCTAAAGCCTTCAATTTCTCACAAATATACTCTACCAAATAAGAAGAAAGAAATGCAATCTGGGTTTTTGGCTTTGGCTGGCGGCCCTTATTGAAGGAGCTGTATTTTGAGCTTTAATGATCAGTTTCTGGTTTGCTTAAACACCAGTCTGTAAAAAGAGACTACTAGTGGCTGTTATTAGTGGGGATTGCGGTTCAGAGAAGAGAAGGAAGAGTGCGTGTCCTAGATCAGACATGGATGTGGCTGAATCTGGCCGATGTTCCATTTCTCCTCGGCTGTGTCAAGACCCCACAGGCCTCCCTATGGAACCATAAGGAACTGGATTCTAACCGTGCCAGGAAAGAGATCCACTCTCCAAAGCTACATTTAGGAGCTAAGGGATATTTCAGTGCTATGTTACAATTGGTAAAGGACAAAAGTTGAAGGAATTCAGTAGTTCCAGAAATGAATGGTCCTGCTCAAGTGGTTCTGAACATCGAAGTCCAAAGTTAGGAATCAGCAAGTGCATGTGAATTGTGACATCCAACTCAGAATAGACTATTTAATTACACAACCCAATAACAAAAACACATAAACTCGTCATATTCTTTGTGTAATTGTTATTCTAGAATTCCTTTGAAGAAAGTTTTATATGCATTTCAAAGTAGACGGAAACAAATAAGTCATAAATATGCAAATATGCATATATACCAGATTGATTACCTATGAGCTTGCCCATACCTGAGCCAGACATAGCAATGATGGATCATCCAAATATGTGTTTGAGGGTACCTATTTCTCCAATGGAAGACTTTGGCCCTGTTCTGTATCATTCACAATTTTATTTTTTGAAGCAAATGGCACAGAAATGCACACTTGACTGCTATCCTAGTTCATGGCTATTGTAATTTTTCTTTAAACTCTCTTTGGACATCAATTGCAATAGATCCTATGAAGATGACCTGGTTCCAAAACAAACCAATGACGTAAATTCACATTTATTGTAATATACTCATAGTTCATGCATAATTTGACATTTTTCTGAGATAAATTTTTCACATGACTGTTAAATCGTAGGATGGCTGAACATTGTGGAGGGGCACAAGGAAAAACCTCGAGGGGGGATGCTTACCTAGCCCCACCTTAAACCTTGCCATTACAATCAATCAAATCCAGAATTAGAGTTGTGCTTATACTACAAATTTCTGTGCACTGTGCATAATAATGTTGCATTTATAAACACAAACATGTATATGTTTTATTTACCAATGATTTAAGCTAAACATAAAGAGGGCGACAACAAACAAATATTTTGTTTATTGACTACTCGTAACAATTATTCAACTAACATTAATTATTTCTGCTGATCAGTCATTGGGCCTTAATTGATTATTAATTCGGAGATTAATTCAAATACTACGGTTTACCTAATCTTAATAAAAAAATTAAACAAGGACATTATTCAGCTTTTCAAAACATATTTAACTGACCCTTTAGCCAATTTTGGGGATATATAAAGTTCTTACTAATTCTTGCTGGTTCTTCTAATGTATATACTATAGGAAGTTTGTACATCAACAGTAAACGTTGCGATCTTCGCCACTAGGACGTGATCTTTTATTGAAGGGTAGTCACGGTACACCATACCCCCCCAAAACCCCCCCCCCCCCCACCCCCCCCCGCCCGTCCCACATATTGTGTTATTGTGGGCTCCTAAGAAACATCATGTAAAATCAAACAACTACCCAACAACAAAAGTTTTAATTCTGCACCCAATGAATAGCAATGAATCATTCTACAGCCCTACTATGAAGGAAACAGAGAGAACCTTTGCATTGGAAGCGAGGAAACAGATGGCAAAAGCGTTCCACGTTTAACATAAAGAATGCTGACTCACACTTTGCCCTGCTCACAAATGTGAGTAGGCTGAAAATAAAACGTGAGTCAGCGATATAGATTGTAACACAATGTTAAAAGTACAAACAGATCACAATAATCGTCGTGTGATACTGGTCTTCACTGGTATGAGAAAATCTAATGTGGGCTGATAGAGGAGTTGTTGTTTTCTAGGTGACAGGGCACAGAAGATTATTCACTCGGGGAGAAGAGCACTCCAGACTAATCTGCTCTTAGAGGGTAGGACGTAACGCATCACTTCCTGTATGCCCCTCACCTCATGCTACCCAGCAACCTAATCATAGGCTTACTGCAGCATGCTGACACACAGACACACAAAGGCCTCCAAACATTATCTTGGCCACCCACTGTATTACAGAAGGCATAATAGGCTGGTAAATTGCCATTTGTTATGAAGAAAACTGCGCTTTATTAACGCAACCCATTTGGATGTTAATCTAGAAGACAGGGAAGACTGGGAACATTTAGGATAAATGTGGCACTTCCCTGAAAGTGGGAGGGCATGCCAAAATAATGCACAGTAGTTTGGCTCGTGGGGGGGGGGCGATTAAACGAGATGTGGAGAGGCTTAAAGGATGCAGGTCAGTGGGTGGGGTTAGCTTGTCCGTGACAGCCGCGGGACAGGAGTTAAGCATTCTTCTACACCATAAGGAAGGATGTTTAGCAGGCCTGTATTTTTGCCTAAATGCCTTGATGGGTCTAACTCCCACTCTATAAACTTCACCCTATCTGCATGAGTTCCTGTCAAATACCTGCACTGTGATATGCGGTCTGATGTTCTGCTTAATGTCTCAGGAGTTGGAAAATGAAAGGGCAGAGAGAGGAAAATAAGACGAATATGAATGGAATTTAAAGTTCCATTGGGCTCCACATGATGTGAATGAGGTACATGTTTAATGTGGATCATGAGACTGTGATTTTAGTTTCCATGCCCCGAAGAAAAAGTGAGTATTTAACAAGGAACAGGCCCAAAAACAGTTACTTGATGGCCAATGAAAACAATATAGACATTTTTATGATATCCATATATATATATTGCACAATTAAAAATCAGTTATTGTAAAAAATGAATGAATGGACATGTAAGATAATATTTTACTAGACTGTAAACCATGTCAGGCAATTTAAAAATAAACAAATATATTCTATATCCAAAAAAAGCTATATATATATAGGTACACAAAGTACAAAAATTACATTACATCTGTTTAATACATTTTAAAAGCAGAGGATGAACCAAAGACACTAGATGCCATTTCATATGCCAGCAGTGCAGTTATCTAGAAGTCTTGCTATATATAACCTATAGCTACCTATATAACCGACTACAACTACATTATGCTCCATAATGACTGTACTACAGAAGTTACTAAGTAATGTTATTTATTCAAGGCCAAGATCAATAACACTAAATAAAACCTAGATCAACCAAAAGACATGTGTGTGATTTTAAAATTGCTTTTAATGCAACCTTCTTTTTTTGTAAAAACTAACTAACTCCGTTCCAATGTCATTATAAAACAAAGTACACACTAGTGCCATTGCACACAAACAGGGAAACAATATATATTTGTGAATAATGATTTTTAATGTCTGGTGTTCAGTTAAAAACAGCTCACACGTTTGTTTTATATATTAAAGATGAATCACGGGAATATAACTTTCCTACTGCCCAAGAACTTGCCGACTCTGTGACACCTTTGATTCATCTCTGCAGAATAATGTCTAAATAATTTCCCCTAAAAAGGATCATAACATTATTTCATGATCTAAATGTATTGTGCCTTTCCGATCACGTGCAGTTTAAAACTGAAATTTTGGCTCTGATGTCATTGCCCTTGGGCATGATTATGAGGTCTCCACGAGAAAGCAGAAGAATAACAAAGAAAAAATAAGCATACTGTATAAAAGTTAATGGAGTCTTAAGGGACGGAGTGATCCTATAAGAGAGGGCTAATGAGTTTAATAAAGGATGGAGAGATTTACAGAACACTGAGATAAACACAAAGATCAGAGGACAAATGATGCAAGGATCATTCATCGATCAATCTTTTCACATGGAATTCTTTTTGAAAATGAAATATTCTGGCGTTTCTTCGGCTGCCGGGAGTTTTGTCTCTTCATAATGAACATCTTTTGATATGTGTAACCCAAAGGCTTTGCCAAATGAAGTTGTGACATGCAAATAAACAGAATATAAGTTTAAATGAGCCCTCGCTGATCCACAAACAACCCTGGAGTCCTAGCTGGATCCAATATACAACTTCCCAACAGCAGAGACACATCAGGATGAGGTCAGGGGTCAATCAGAAGAAAACAAGGTGAGACTTGTGCAGAGGGGAAATGTTTCCAGATGTGCTCTGTTGATCCAAAAGGTCACAGAGCATCAAACCTTCAAACATCTGTCTGCATGTCACTGCCATTGACAATTTGAACACGTCATCACCATGTATCATTTAAATGATACATTCTACATAAGAAGTGTGACTTTAACAGCACGTGAGCACAGCACTGGCACGATCCATTGATGGGTGTGACGTCAGCGGTCTGCCTCCGTTTGCGCTTGATCTCTGCCTGATGACGTCACGCTGTGCGGGTATCCACGCATGCAGACGCGGATGCGCAACTGCGCTGCATTAACGCGTTGTGCGGATGAGGATGAGTGCGGGGGTGAACATTTCACCCCTCAAAATCAACATTTAATGTTAAATATATGAACATTATAAGGTATATTAAGGATGATCTCATACCTCTCGGGCTATCTGATGGAGAGCATCATCTTCTGCGGATAGTTTCTCCCGGTTGGGAACTCTTTTCCTCCCTGATGGATGAGATGCCATTTTAAATTCTTCTATCGTGTCGCTTTACATTCATCGAGGTCCTTTAAAGTCCAATCATGAATGAAGAAATTGTTCAGATGCTTCTCAAAATGTAGGGCACTTGGACGCATCCTGCCCTCGATGCCCCATCATGATCGTGCACTGGAGCCTGTTGCACCTCACACAAAACCTCAAAGTGTCACAACACGTCACAACACGTCACAACATACATCACCGTCAAGAATGCTGATACGTCATATTTGACATGATATGCTGAGGATACGGGCATCGCACAATGTTCCGCCCAGATATGTCCCAAATCTGCCGGATACCACGATGAAACGTGACAAGAAACGGTTTAGAACGGTTTTCTGCGCAGTGCTGCGTTTATTTCCAGCGAGATGAGAATTTGATGAGGAGGCGCCGACCCGCAGAACGCCGGACTCACAGAGGGGTGGGCGGGGCTTGTGAGCGAGGGGCGTGTCACTTGAGACGTGCAGAAATGGTTTTAACTTATTTATTTATTTGTGTCTATGTGTTTACCTAACACGATTGGGGAATATAGAAATAGGTTCGTAAAAATAAATCAATAAATAAAAATAACACAAAAGCGACGTGTGTGTGTGTGTGTGTGTGTGTGTGTGTGTGTGTGTGTGTGTGTGTGTGTGTGTGTTTGTGTGTGTGTGTGTGTGTGTGTGTGTGTGTGTGTGTGTGTGTGTGTGTGTGTGTGTGTGTGTGTGTGTGTGTGTGTGTGTGTGTGTGTGTGTGTGTGTGTGTGCGTATGTGTGTCTGTCTATCTGTGTGTGTGTGTGTCTGTCTATCTGTGTGTGTGTGTGTGTGTGTGTGTGTGTGTGTGTGTGTGTGTGTGTGTGTGCGTGCGTGCGTGCGTGCGTGCGTGCGTGCGTGCGTGTGTGTGTGTGTGATTATACCCTGTACCTATTTAATTTCAATAAACAAATAAATATATTTATTTTATAATATATATTTTTTTTTTTGCAGTAGTATTATGCAGTAGTCAATAATCACTGCAAAACCAAACAGGGGTAAGATGTCTCGCTCAAGGACACTTCAGGCATTGTCTGCTGACACTGGGATTCAAACCCACAACCTTCTGCTTACAATCCAACTCTCTAACCACCAAACCAGAACTGAATGAATGACGCACATTCACCATTCAACATTTAATACAAATGCATGAACAATATACATATAACAAAGTTTAATGGATCTTAAAGCTGTAAAATAGCGAAAAACAGATGAATAAAGTATGTTAAAAATCGGGTAACGGTAGGTCAGCAAAACTATCCCAAAATATTAAAGCATCAGTGATTAAACATGTAAATACAACAATCGCATGTCACTGTGTTACATCGAAATATTGTATTTGAATGCATTAATTGATTGCATAAAACACAAATGACAAATCTGTCTTTCTTTCTCAATGTATTTCAATGGCCTGCCAATAACTTTCTAGAACACGGAATGTTCAGTGCTATAATTCTAAAATGGAAAGATCTAATGTTGTTGTTGTCATTTTCAAGCTGTTTTAAGATGTATCAGTCATAAATTTTTGTCATAAAATAAAAGTAGTCCTTTTGTGAAAAGAATTATTAAATGATGTCCTCTGCAACATTTACATCTAAGATGAGAATATATTTCAAGAGAAACAAACTAAATACAAGTCTTAAAGAGCAAGGATTCCTTTTATCCACTAGATGACAGCAAACCAAAAATACACAAAAGGCGAAGTAGTTACTAGGCAAAAAGCTGAAATGTATATAGTTTTTGCATTATTATAAACACGTGTTTGAACACATTTTAGTTGGTGTTGGGGTAAAGTCAAGTCACCTTTAATCCAACTGTTCTTAAATTATCTGACACATTAACACGTAATCATTGTGTTTCTCAAACTAGTTATGTAGCCTGTGCGAAATACAAACATTCAGATAGATCTGTTTAGTATAACTTGCATTTTTTTTTTTTGTGGTTTGTGTTATTTTAAGTTCTGTAAATGGTCCATTTTTGCCAGTGAGAGCATGAACATTAACATATTGATTCTTAGGAATTCTCACACATGAAATATTAAGGGAACATAATCAAAATACTGCCCTTGGATTTGAGGACTCTTTTGATATTTAAAAAAAAATATTTTGAAAAACATTGGACCCACATTGGTTTTAAAGTATAAACAGCAAACCATTATGACATTTCTCAAAATATCTGATTTTGTTATACAGTGGAAATAACTCTTTAAGGCAGTAGGGTTTATCTCTGGTTCTCACACAACTGCACAAAGAATGCAGTTAATAAGATTTTTGGTAAATGTCACATGACCAAAGTGTTGACATAAAGTCGCATATGGACATGCTGTGTCACACGTTGTGTGACAGAGCCTGGAAGTGCTTTTAGGCACAAACAATTAAACAAAACAATACAGAAAACCGCATTTTGTTCTTCACAGTCTTCAAGTCTTCAGTTTTGACTTCCTGGTCTTGGAGTTGTCAGGCAAAATCTCACTAGCAAGTGACAGTAAAGTGCCTATAAGTCCCGATCACAAGTGGGGTATTGGCCAGTAAGGCCTACGTCAATTTGAGAAGTGTACATCAAGCATTAAATTCATAAACCAGTATTTGACCAGTTTTATATGTACCTTTAACCAAGTGTGTTCTTCTTCCACCTCTGGTTAAAATTATTATTTTTCTTAATTTTATGAACTGCTTAAAGCTAATATTGTTAATGTGCATGTATTTGCAGGAATAAACAGGTCAAAATAACAGAAAAGATTCTCTGTTTTTAATACCTCAAATACTGTAAAGAAAAGTTTATATGAAGAGTTGAATTTTAATGGTTTTCAAAAACATTATTTACATTATATTGTTTTGTTAGTATTGTTTAATTTAAACAAACTGACTACAGATATGAATTAGAATTCACACAAAAAACATGATTTTTTTTACAAATATTATTATAATAATATTTTTTATTTTAGGAAATAAACTTTTTAGGCAATACAAATGCAATATTTATTTCTAATATTGTTATGCATTTGGGAAAAGCTACTAAATGTATTTTTTATATGATAAACCTCCTTTGCCATGCTTTCACAAAACCTCTAGAAATGCTGAAAACATAAAAACTTTAAACGATGTCTTGATTTGTCAGCGTCTGGAGATAAAGTATCAGTTTAATACAGTAACATTTTCTGATTTCTGATTAAAAATGCACTCTGTTTGAAGGAACGTCATGGGAAATCTTCCTTTTTTGTTGCAAACTCAGTGCCTTAAAGGAAAAAAAAATTAATTATTTTTCCACGTCTATATGAATGATCTGTTTAAGTTCAGATATTTACCTTCTTCTTAGCTTTATCGATTGATAGACCTTTGGCACTCAGAGCAGCTATCCTGTTCTCAATGTCTGAGACCTGTTTGATAAAAAAAAAAATGAATTAATGAACCCAGGAATTTGAATTAATGAAATGATCATCTTGTCACATGTTGCTCACCTCACTCTCGGTGCTTTGAACTTTGGCAGCTGCTAAAGCAACCTGGTCCTCCAGCTCAGAGAGCTCGGAATCAGTAAGCGGGACAGTGTAGTGATTCTTAGCATTCTGCTCGATCATTCTCAGCTTCTTTGCCATATCGAAAGACTTCCCTGAAGTCAAATATACCTGTTGGAAAACAGAAGCAAAAAAATCACAACTTAATAATCAAATTTTAGTGAATCACAAGGTACAAGAGACACAAAACCGCTCGGTGATGTCATTGGAATACCACGTGCCAAGGCTTTCCTTTTCTATAAGTGATAATACATAAATAATAATATCTATAATAATCTTACATTTTCCTCAAGTTCTCTGTATGCATCATCAGCCTGCTTAACATCTGCGCCTTCTAACAGAAGTCTGTCATTAGAGTTTGAGGGGACCAACTCGTTCATAGCACTTTCAGTGGCATTAATTGTTCTTAGTATCTCGGTTGTGATGTCGCAAAGGGCCGCCGCGGTGGATCTCTGAAAGCCATGTAAAGGGAACAGTAATTAACCCTGAGTATATAGGGGTTATTCTGTAATTGGAGATCTGTCATAGATCTGTTTATGTCTTGCTTGGTAATATGCAGATTTCAAACACCCGCCATATTGAATTTGAATGCGGTGGGAAGAAACTTTCAGATTCAACGTGGCGGTCGCGTGAAACCGGCGTGAAGTGTCGACAGTATAACAGAACGGACCATTTTAAGCTGAGCAAAAACTGCTCTAATATAAATGCTATGAACAAGCTTTTAGTCAAATTGTTAAAAGAATGTAAGTGACCAATCAGGGACCAAGAGTGGGATCAATAATCAAATAAAAATAAGAAAAAATCTTGTGATGTTGTCAATTAACTGGAATATCCAAACTATTAATAGCATTTAATCATATCTAAAATTAAAGTTTTTGTTAACATAATATACGTGTGGCTGTTAAGAGCTTATTTAGAAACACAAAGACTTGTGCAAGTATTTAGAAACTAGTAAGATGTAATATTTAATTAATTTTTACATTTTAAATAATTTCAAATATACAAAAATACAAAATGTTATATTTTTCTAATATATGTGTGTCTGTGTGTGTTGTGTGCCTGTGTGTCTATGTGGGTGTGTGCACGTATATATATATGTGTGTTTGCATGTGCGCGTGTGTGCAAAAGGAGTTGTCTCTGATTGCTAAAAATCTTAGTAATTTAAAAACCCTTAAAAATTATGCTGAAATTCTAATAAAATTGTAATTTTTAAAAAAGTGCATTTTAACAATAATTGGTACACTCTTCAATATTATAAGACTGATAATACATATTTATACATTATCTGTGTTGGGTTCTTTAACCCGTTATGTTTTGTTTCAAAGTGATTGTGTTATGTGATATACCGTATTGTCCTAAATAAAAGACAATGTTATTTTTTAAATAAACCCATTTTTTTACTTCAAAATTTAATATCTTTCAATCACTTATCCTGCATTTAAAATATTTATTATTATCAAAATTAGCAAACAGTCTTTAAAATACATTTACTAAATATAATAATGTGAATCCATTTACACAAAGTCTTGGTTCTGATGACACATTAGTCACCTTTTTACACAATATTTGGGTAAAAATCTAATTCTGCTTAATCACCTTCCCTTAGAAAAAGACACCTTCGACTGATTATGACCTCTGTGCTCACCTTTTGTTCTTCGGTGAGCATCTCGTCACTAGAGGAGCTCAAGGGTTCCTGAGGGGCAGTAGGTGCCTGGTCTCCCTGTGGGGCATTTCTTACAGTAGACTTCCTAGATTGAGGAATCTTCTTTGGCTCATCCTCATCAGAGGAAAGGGCCCTGTCACTCATCAGCTCATCTAATTTTTTCCTGAGCTTCTCCTCCTCCTGCTGCACTGCTGAGGGCTGAACTGGCTGCTGAAAACACAGTCAATATCAAAATCTAATTAAAAGCAACATGCATGAAACCTTTACCCTAAATTCAAGTATCTGAAAAAAAGCAACTTAGCATGTCTATGTTATATGGATTTTTTCATACTCGTTCAGGGACAGTCATTTTCTCTTCCAGTCGATTCAGGAGACTCTCAATGGCAGACATTCTTTTGCTCAGTTCATTGATCTGCCTCCCAATAATGAAAAAAGCAAAAGTAGATTTGTGACATCTTTGTGTTTTGAATAAAGGGGAAAACATTTTTTTAAGATCCGTCCTCTCTTTTCCTAAAATTTTGATTTGAAACTTGAGCAAAGACATCATCTGTGATCATACCGGTGGGGCTCCCTGCTGAATGTTTTCCTGTGACGATGCCCTGCTGCGGCGTCGGGGTGGCAGCTGGTATACAGGGTAACGGAACATTTCCTCCTCATCTGAAGTGTCCAAATAGATCTGGCGCGGTGCCACGGATGCGTTGATTTTAGAAAGGGAGCGAGTGCGTACTATTCTTTGTTCAGAGCATGGGATATCATCTAAAAAGAAATAGAAATAAAGCTTATAGTGACAGGTCACTAGAAGATTAAAGTGTAGTCATTATTTACTCGTCCTCTTGTCATTTCAAACCCATCAAGAGGACTTCCTTTTTCTGCAGAGCCCAAAAGAAGATACTTTGAAGAATGTTGATAGCAGGTGTCCTTTTACTTGCATTGGCTTATGCAATAATTTGATAGGGTTCCACTGTTTTAGGTTACCAACTTTCTGCAGAATATCTTCTTTAATGTTTTGCTGCAGAAAGAAGCTCTAACTAGCTTGAAATTCCAAGTGTGGGTAAATGATGTCAGAATTTCATGTTTGGTTAAATTAGATCACTATCATCTTTTGGGATCAATAGAGGAAAAGACAAAATAAATCTTAAATGCTACAGAATATTAAGTATCTTCTCACCTGGACGTGAGAATCTGTCAAGGCTTTTTCTACGGTTCATGCGATGCTGATGGTACACATCAGTGCTGTTTTCAACATCATTACGCTGACCTCTCTCCTGGACGTACTGGGAAATTAAAAGAAGTCTATAATACCTGAGCACATGTTTAAAATTTGTTCTTAATAACATTACAGTAAGTATGTCATACCTGGACAGACTGTCTGCGTGAGTTAGGGGCATAATCCTCCATGTCAAGGTCCATGGGGTGCACAGAGAGTAGACGCTTTGTCTTTCGGATCTACAAGAAATAATAAAAAATTGTTTCAGCATAATATAACCACACATTTTGATCTGTAGTCACATTTTTGGACAGATAGTCACACACAAAATCCTTTACTCATCCTCCTGTCGTTTATAATTTCTTATTTAAAAATGTTGGTTACCAAAAATTGATGATACCTTTGACTTCTATAATATTTGAGCAAAACCAATTCAAGTCAAGTAGTACCATTGGTTGTCTGTTACCAACATTCTTTCAAATATCTTTATTTGTGTTCTGCAGGAGAAAGAAAGTAATGGGCTTACCGGTTTGATATAAGAAAAGGTTAAGTCAATGATTACTGAATTGTTATTTTTGAGTAAACTTTTATAGTCATACAATTAAAATGTTCCAGAATTTAAGAAAATGAACAAGATACATTATAAGTATTATCAGGAACTTATGATAATAAAGTACTGAATCTATAAAGTACATCCATTCAAAATACAAAATTCAACCTGTTTATAACGTTGTGCTTCAGCTGCATCAATATGTTCATCATCATGCCCGTTAAATACATCTAAGAAAAAAACACATTATATTTAAATAAATGACATCAACTGAGGTGTTCTTATGTTTTCAGACCTGTATCCTGTATGTCAACAAGACTTGTGTAACTTTTATGGTTAACATTATGCCAGCTATTATCTTCTTTGTTTTCTTGGCAACAGTAGGAATGTGTTTGTGTACTCACTGCGGACATCAGGCATGCTCTGTGTGTCATCATCACGATGCCCTAAGAAAGAACAGGCACAATGTGACATACTAAAACATGCACAAAACCAGAGAGAATTTAAAGTAAAAGTGAATTTGAAAAAATACATTTCTGTCATTATTTATTTACCCTCTTGACAAAACTTACTTTCTTTTTCTGTAGAATACAAAAAAGCTATTTTGTTGAATGTCAGTAACTGCACAGTAGTGGCACTCAATCACTTCTACTGTTTGGACACAAAACCATTGCAAGTGAACGGGTGCCGGCAACATTCTTTGAAATATCTTCTTTTGTGTTTTGTAGAAATTAAGTCATACAAGTTTTAAATAACACAAATTTCGGTGAACTATCACTGTTAAGTTCTATTAAAAATCCTCTATTTTAATTTTATAATTAAAATAATTAAACTTGATTGTTTTTTCATGTAATAAATCATAATAAGCAGCCTGTACTTCTGTATACTATCAACAGATGTCACACTTTAGCCATCTTAACCCCGAGGTTAACAACATCAAGCTATGTCTTTGCTATTAGCCAAGGTTTCTAATTTTCCTTTAAACATGTCCTGTCATGCAAGGCTATAAATAACATCAACAAGCCATAAAGCAATCCTAATGCAGCATGTGATCAGCACATGTGAAAACAGCCTCTAGACAGAGTTCCTTGAATTTAGCAAACAGATATAGTAATAAACATCCTCTCAGTAACCCTACACACAGACTTTCCTCATGTCTAACCATAATATGTTGCTCTCATTATTATTACTTGTATTTACCTGAACTACAACATTTACAGGCTTTAGTGTGCTCATTGTAATCAATGGTAAGTGTGCCAATAAGCCGCCAGTTTTAACTGTTAGAATGTAGGCCAATGAAAAGTGAACTTGTGTTGTGTATATTCTTGTCATTTACGAAGTTACATGTCTTCAGTGTTATATAGTCTTAACACTTGCTTGCATAACCATTTAAAATGACTGATGATATAATGAACGTGTATAACAATGTGACAGCTCACTCAGACACATCAGAGGTTATCAAAAGGCTTTTTATAGCACCCACCCTCTTCATTTAATCTCTTGTACAGTGACCTCATCACTTTAGCACTGCCGAAACGCCTAAAGCGAGTGTGCATGTTGTCATGGTACCACCCCAAGGTTCCAATTTTCAGAACCCTACACAAACAGACAGGTATAAATTACAGATTTATATTATTCACGAAGAGTTATATATTGTATAAAAGTGGTCTGAAGTGGTTTCTTACCTGGTCATGCGACAGGGGTCACACACCCAGCCACGCTCTTTCTTGTTGTAACGGCTGCAGGTCTTGCAGGTGTAGAGTTTGCAGTCCAAACACTGGCGTTTGCTGTTCACCAAGAACTTAAAGGGTTGCAGACAGCGAATGCAGTGGCTGTCCGCCAGGTTAGATTGAGATGACAAAAGTTCCCTCTTCGTTTCCTCTTTCTCGATTTTGGTTTTAAGCTCCCTAGTGTGATACGAACATAACAAATACATTGCACAGAGATGTCCCAAAGTGCTGAAAATTGTTGTATTGTAAAGAGTTGTCTCCGATTGCTAAAAATCTTAATAATTTAAAAACGCTTAAAAATTATGCAGAAATTCTAATAAAATGTTTGTCATTTTTAAAAAAGTGTATTTTAACAATAATTGGTACACTTTTCAATATTATATTATATTGAATTGTATTGTATTAACCTATGTATTTAACCTATGTTTAAAGGAGCTGTGTGAGATTTATAGTGGCTACAAGCGAAGAGTTTAAGAATTATTTCAGTGTATAGAGATTTAAATAGCTAATTCTAAGATAATAAAAACATAAAGGTCTTTAAAAACATCTGAAGACATAGGTTTGTATTCTATAAGGCACTTCTTTCAATAGATGCTGCTAAAAATTCCACATAGCTCCTTAAAGTATAGTAAAACAAATTTAAACAATGTTTGTTTTTTGTGAAGTTTGAATGCTGAGAGCGCGTAAAATCAAGTTTTCTGAAATATTTAAGAAATGGATTAATATTATTCGCAACGACATGTTACTGAGTTACTTCTGAGTAAAGCCCTTTTTAAAGAAAATGAAATTGGATCATTTTGTACTTATCCTTTTGTCATTTGAAGTCTGTTTTACTTTCTATTATTCCAAAAAAAAACACAAAAGAAGATATTTTTAAGAAAGTTGGTAACCAAACAAAGGTGGCATCTATCTATTGTATGGAAATATAAACAATGCAAGTGTCAGGAATGGGATGGATGGTGAAGGAGAGAGAACCCAAATGCAGGCGAGATAGCGTGAAATAACAGGACTTTAATAAAAAAAAAAACACAAAACAAAAACCCACGATGGGGAAAACAGTAACACTAAAACACTACAAAAGGGTCAAACAAAAGACTTCCCACAATGGGGCACAAAACAAGGTAATATTTTCAAAAACTAAAACAAGGTAAAACAGGGACAATCCAAACAGGAACAAGGAACATGAAACACGAACAAGACTGTACACGAACAGGGACTCAAGGACCAGATCACGAACACGAGTACCACATGTAGCAAACGTAATGCAGCGACACAGGACAGAAAACACAAGGGCTTTAAATAGGGAAACATAACAAGGGATAACGACACGAGGCAGGTGTGGGGAATGAAACAATGATGGGAAGCTAGACGGGATACCAAGGGGGCGGGGTCAAGAGACGAGACAAGAGAGCACATGGCATGTAAGAAAACAATACCATGTGACACTCACACAACACAGGTCTGCCATGACTCTGCCAAAACCAGGAAAAACATGACCAAGATAGGCAGAATCATGACAGAACCCCCCCCTTAAGGAACGACATCCTGGCGTTCCTCAAGGGAGCCGACAAACAGAACAGGACATAAACACAACCAGCACACGGACCTGGTGCTGTCACGACCTGGTCCACCAAACTAGAGAATACATGACAAGAAGGACCAGATCATGACAGCACCCCCCCCCCAGGGAACACATAGCAACCCTGAAGGGGACACAACAGACAAAGACCATGACAAGACCAGAACACATTACAAGAAAAACACAAACAAAGGGCATACAGAAAACAAAACACACGGACATGGTATTGTCATGATCCGGTCCACAAGACTACAGGATATTTCACAAGAAGAACCAGATCATGACAATACCCACCCTTAGGGAGCACCACCTGGCGACCCTAAGGGGAACATGTATTAGGGGACACAGCAGACAATGACATGGACAAAGACATTAACCACACACACATAACAGAACAAATCATAGGTACAACAGACATTACAATAAAAGGGTTGGGGTGACATAATAAAAATAACATAGACGGGATGGGAGGGGGGGGAACAAAATGTCCAAACTGAGGGGGACGAGACAAGGGTGTGACAGGGGAAGTCCTAGGGGCTTGAGTCCGTGCGGGCTTAGGGCTGGGTTTGGGCACCCGAGTTCTTGCCCGCACTGATGCCCCCGAGGGCGCTGAAGCGGCAGAGAATGCCGGCTGTACCGGCGCTGGAGCCGCGTGGAAAGCCGGCTGTACCGGCGCAGGAGCCGCGTGGAAAGCCGGCTGTACCGGCGCAGGAGCCGCGTGGAAAGCCGGCTGTACCGGCGCAGGAGCCGCGTGGAAAGCCGGCTGTACCGGCGCAGGAGCCGCGTGGAAAGCCGGCTGTACCGGCGCAGGAGCCGCGTGGAAAGCCGGCTGTACCGGCGCAGGAGCCGCGTGGAAAGCCGGCTGTACCGGCGCAGGAGCCGCGTGGAAAGCCGGCTGTAACGGCGTTGAAGCAGGACTTGGATCCGGGACAGGACTTGGATCCGGGACAGGACTTGGATCCGGGACAGGACTTGGATCCGGGACAGGACTTGGATCCGGGACAGGACTTGGATCCGGGACAGGACTTGGATCCGGGACAGGACTTGGATCCGGGACAGGACTTGGATCCGGGACAGGACTTGGATCCGGGACAGGACTTGGATCCGGGACAGGACTTGGATCCGGGACAGGACTTGGATCCGGGACAGGACTAGGATCCGACGTCGGGACAGGACTTGGATCCGACGTCGGGACAGGACTTGGATCCGACGTCGGGACAGGACTTGGATCCGACGTCGGGACAGGACTTGGATCCGACGTCGGGACAGGACTTGGATCCGACGTCGGGACAGGACTTGGATCCGACGTCGGGACAGGACTTGGATCCGACGTCGGGACAGGACTTGGATCCGACGTCGGGACAGGACTTGGATCCGACGTCGGGACAGGACTTGGATCCGACGTCGGGACAGGACTTGGATCCGACGTCGGGACAGGACTTGGATCCGACGTCGGGACAGGACTTGGATCCGACGTCGGGACAGGACTTGGATCCGACGTCGGGACAGGACTTGGATCCGACGTCGGGACAGGACTTGGATCCGACGTCGGGACAGGACTTGGATTCGGGACAGGACTTGGATCCGACGTCGGGACAGGACTTGGATTCGGGACAGGACTTGCATCCGGGACCGGCACTGCAACCTGGACCCGCCGCTTCTTCTTTGAGCGACGGGTGAGAGTAGATGTTGCGGGAGGGGGCGGGACCATCTCTGGACCCGAGGAATCCGATGGGGAGTCCCAGGACTTCCTCCTGGCTCTTCTCCCTCGGACGGTGACAGGGGGACCGGCTGGACTGGGAACGGGGAGTAGGGAGCTGGCGGCGCTGGAGCTGGGAGGAGCTGAGTCCCCCAATGTGGCCGTGGCCAGGACGCAATCCTCCGGGACCGTGGCCAGCGGGCTGGAACCCCAGGTTGGAGCTGCTGGCCACGGATCATCCCGGTTGATCACGTACCTGGCCACGTCTGAGAAAGGGAGGGGACTCAGCATTGTCATCTCCCTGGGCTTGAGGGGCTTGGTCAGGCAGCTGTTAAATATCACCGCCTTCTCCCTCTCCCCAAACTCGGTCTCCGCCGCCACCGTCTGGAAGGCCTGGGCGAAGGCCCGGATCCCTCTGTCTCCCTGGCGAAACCCGAACAGTAAGCGGGACTCCGCATTACGCAGCCATGTTTGTTCGCCTGCTGGGTTCAGTTGTGGTCGCTGCATTCTGTCAGGAATGGGATGGATGGTGAAGGAGAGAGAACCCAAATGCAGGCGAGATAGCGTGAAATAACAGGACTTTAATAAAAAAAAACACAAAACAAAAACCCACGATGGGGAAAACAGTAACACTAAAACACTACAAAAGGGTCAAACAAAAGACTTCCCACAATGGGGCACAAAACAAGGTAATATTTTCAAAAACTAAAACAAGGTAAAACAGGGACAATCCAAACAGGAACAAGGAACATGAAACACGAACAAGACTGTACACGAACAGGGACTCAAGGACCAGATCACGAACACGAGTACCACATGTAGCAAACGTAATGCAGCGACACAGGACAGAAAACACAAGGGCTTTAAATAGGGAAACATAACAAGGGATAACGACACGAGGCAGGTGTGGGGAATGAAACAATGATGGGAAGCTAGACGGGATACCAAGGGGGCGGGGTCAAGAGACGAGACAAGAGAGCACATGGCATGTAAGAAAACAATACCATGTGACACTCACACAACACAGGTCTGCCATGACTCTGCCAAAACCAGGAAAAACATGACCAAGATAGGCAGAATCATGACAGCAAGTGAACCAGTGCTTGAGACCAACATACTTCATTATATCTTTTTCAGATTTTTGCTCAAGAAATTAAATAATTAAATTATTAGAGAGTTTTCATTTTGGGGTGAATGATCATTTTTACACATGAAAATGATTTCCTGTTTGCATTATGTTATTTTTTGGTTGAATATGAGACTAAATTCCAAAATCCTATCAATGCTGTATTTTTCACCCATAATTTTTCAAACCAGATTTGTCTTTGCATTCACCTTAAATTATGATTTTTGATATTGATCATAAAGTTAAACGAAAACTTTACTTGAAATCAAACTATTTAAATTGACATAAAGAAACAGAGCAGAACAGTATCTTTCAACATGAGCAAATAAGAATTCAGTAAAAACAGAGACCTCCTTGTAACAAGAGGATAGAGCTTTGGGGCATCTTTTTCCCAGCCAGTGGAATGGTGTGATCCAGCCTTGTGACTATGCCATGATCATAATATCTTCACAACAGTTATCTTTCAGATATAGTGGCCTTTCCCATAACCCTATTGCAGGGCTACTTCAGATAATGTACTATAAAGAGCGGTGTTCTTCATCATTGTGCCTGTGGGCACCTGGTAGCCCATGTGAAGGATGTGAGTTGCAAACATGTTCTATTGATGTCCTCAATTTTGACACCTAATTAATTAATCAATAATTGCTTGTTTAAAATTCAAAGAGCCATGTTAGGAAATTTCATATAATGTTTAACAAAAATAATCATGGTAACTCTTTGGAAGTATTTGCACAGAGGGTGTTTCATTCATTCTGTTACAGCAGGTTATGGCGATGTGAAGAGCGATGTGAACAACTGTAAACATTTTAGCTAAAAGTCCTCACCCCAGCCTTTCTTCCTCCTTTTTTCTGAGGACAAAGTCTCTTTGAATGACCTCCCACACATGCTTAGCTTCCTCTTCTGATAGTCGAGACAGATCCAATTTCTTGTCCATGCTTAGATTCCTGTCAACAACAATTAAAAGTAAGTATGATGCATCAATTAACTGGTTTACTTTTTACATTTACTCAAAAGAAATGTAACGTTTCCCCGGTATACTACACACATTTAGACATTGAATGTGGAGCCAAGGCTACATTACCAGGACATCACGGGTCCATCCATTGAGTGGGGTGTATTCATTTCTCTAAACCTAGTCTCTGGTCATTTGAATAAATTGTGTATGGATTAACTCATGAATGGAAGTTTGGGATTTTCTCCAGGACATCTCAAAAAGGAGATGTGAGAGCAAACACACTAAAATACAACCATTATGATCCATAAAACCCTCTTGTGATTTCTTTATTCAGCAGAACTTATAGGGGCCTGTTCCTAGCATTCCTCAAAATCTTATTTTGTCTTATGCGGATGAAAGAAAGTCATAAAGGTTTCAAATGAGTAAATGAACACACAACTTTTATTTTTGGAGGAATTATAACTTTTAGATCTAAAAGCAGGATATTGATTTTAAACATCATTTATCATTAATTGTCATTCTTTATAAATTTTCCATGTTTTAATAATAAAAATCTCATTGATAACCTATACTGTGGTGTTACTATAGGGTTATGTTGTAGTTAAAATATGAAGTAAACATTTCATAAAATCTTAAAAGCAGCTATAATTTGACAAGGTTCTATAAAATTTGCCTTTTAAACCAGATTACAACTGGTCGATAAAATGCAATTAGTAAATCAAAGGGTGGATACTTAGAATTTCAAAGATGCCATGTTATAACACAGTTTTGGTTTATTTATCATTTACTCTTTTTTGTTAATTTTTGTAAAAAAATGTAAAATACCTGTATTAAAGAGATAAAATGCCTATTATCCAATTTCAAACATTTATTTAAAGCATATGCCTTTAGATCATAAAGCATTTTAGTGAAACAATCCAAAACCTTTCAGCAGTAGTGTAACGTATATAATACATAATGTAAAATAAAAAAAATGTAAATTAATGAGTAAAAAGACAAAAGTTGTGTAACTGAAATAATGAATATTTCTTTACCTCTTTTGCAAGCACGCAGCTGCTCTTGCCAAGTTTCTCAGAATGAGGCAGATAGTGTGAGAATAGTCTGAGGTATGGCAATCCTAAATCACATGTTGAGTTGTTCAAATGAAAAGAGAGAGAGAAAAACACCACCCTTTACATGCTTGAATGAATAGTGGGATTTTTTATTTTACATAGGAATGAAATGAACAGACTTCAGTTGTTTAAATAGTTTTACATTTGTATGTCATGTCATGCATATTTTTCATTAAGGATTGAAATATCTTTGTTTAAATCTCTTTAGATTGTCACACTTTAACAGTAATAAGCCATCTGTTCCTTTTGTGTTCTTGAAACTGTGTTTTACTTCTCCATGGCATTAAGGAATATTGGAGCGCCTTACATGAGACTGGCAAGGTGACAGCGCCAATGTTTCTATTTACTGTACGACCATCTACAGTCAATATTTGCTGTGGCTAAAAATGAATCTGAGGATAGCTTTACACAGCAGTTCACAATCCAAGATGTACACTCTGCAATACCTCAAGTCAACAATGTTCACATGGTGATACATTTGCTGTGTGCAATAAAAGTACAAAATTGAGTAAGTTTGATAAGAGTTTTCCAGCTTTTAGTCCAGATATGGTTGTGCCATAGTGACCATAACGATCGCGACTCTCTAAGGCTGGAGTTCAGGCAAGAGGTTAGGTCAAATCCTTGCCACAGGAGTGAGGGTTGAAAGAAAGACTGCCCTTTAGTGTGTTAGAGCTGGATTAAGGACAGGCTGATTCATGAAACTAAAATTAGACGTGGTATACTGCCCTGGCCCTGAGTGCAGCATAGGGGAAGTCCTGAACTTATTTACAGAAAGTTTGTTGAGCTTATAATGTGTTTTTGTATGTAGCAGACACAAATGAATTTTTTATTGGACACTGGTTATAGCTGATATGTACAAAGGGAACTGAAGGAAAATGTTCAAGAGTACATTTTACAAAAATGTATACCAAAATGTTACATATTCTGACCTTTTAAAATATGAAATACAAAATCATGTATATGTGACTTTGTCTTCAATGGTTTAAATACGTCGTCCCCTTCGGCAAAGAAGCAAAAATGTGAAATCTCAATTTTTTGTCCTATGACAGCCTCCATAGTCTTTTGAAGTGAGGTGGAATGGAATGGAATTAACTGGTCCTATAAAGGAGAGTGTCCCACTGTTTGCATTACCTTTGCCACTTTAATTTTTCGAATAGTTTTGTATTGAGTGAATATTAAAGATGGAAGAATATTAGCAACTGAGATTTCTAGGGCAATACAGTCTACTTTGGAAGAAAAAATTTGTTAGGGAACCCATAGAACATTTTCATAAATCTATTCAAATATCTTTCTTTGTTTAAAACAGAATAAAAAATAAATTAAAATTTTTTTGTTTTTACTATGGTAGTCAATAGTGCTGCTTAAGTATTTCTTTCTTTATGTTTTGCAGAACAAACAAAAAAATAAGCACAACGACTTGAGGGTGAGTAATTCAGGTCACATTTTTTTATTCTTGGATGAAATATCCCTCACCGCTTAATATACTGCTACCTTTCAATAACTGGTCCCTAAAAGGGTCCCTTCCCACTACCAGCTTTGTAACATTTTTATGTGTTCAGAAAGAGGAAAACTAGATTGTAAGTTGTAATTAAAGGTTTATAAAATAACATGTGCATTAGGAGAGGAAATGCTGATATAATTTAAAATGTGTGTCTTATTTTTATCAGAAATAGTAGTGTCCCACTGACAGCAAGACCTTTAGACTAATTTGGCAGAACACAAAGATAGAGAGATGTCTGGGATTGCCTTATAAATTATGTTTTTTAGTAATTTGCTTTACAAAAAATGTTATAAAAGTATTCATTTACTTTCCTCGATGAGAAGAAAGTTTTAAACTATAACGCACATGCACATATTGCATCCCGTGCCGGTTTGAGCGTGTTGAAGCATGTAAGCTGAGCCTCAAATGAAACAGTTAAATATATGGGACAGACATGCACAATGCTATTCACGGCAGCTCGGGCCTTCATATTTGGAGAGCTTCGATATCAACAGGTCAGAACGAACAGCTGTTCTTTTGTGTCTCTGATGTAATGAACATTCAATTTTGCGATTTTGGTTGTCTTATGTGTTTTATTACCAACTTTGCTGATACCGTTGTCCATGTAGATTCAGCCACTGAAGCTGACTGTTGCTCATATTGTATTGAATGTTGCTGTCGGATCTGGCCAGCAGGGCACTGGGTTCATCAGATGCAGATCTGGGTTAAAGAATGGTATTGGAAACATTATGTAAAATGTATAATTCCGAGAAATTATGATATGTATTATTTAAATGTGAAAAGTAATGCAACATCAAGCCAAGTTTAGTGACCCATACTCAGAATTCATGCTTTGCATTTAACCAATCCAAAGGACACACACATAGCAGTGAACACACACAAGAACCGTGAACACACTTCCGGACCAGTGGGAAGACATTTATACTGTTGGGCCCGGGCAGCAGTTGGTCAAGGTCACCTAAGGTGTGGTATTGCCTGCCCGAGACTTGAACGTGCAACCCTAGGGTTAGGAGTCAAACTCTCTAACCACTAGGCCATGACTTACCCCTTGTAATGATGTTATAGTCACAAATGTTCACAAAAATAAGAATACTTTAGTTATAACAGATATTCAAAAAGTGTGCTTAAGAACAATACTCAAGTAAATTTACTTCATAACTGTCCACTTCTGTTATCTTTTCTGTCTAAACACAGTTATAGTTTAAAATGGATAAAAAACAACACACTATAATAATAATACTTAAATATGGATAAATGGAAAATGGTGTTAAATAGTAGAAGGTTTACAGAAAAAATAAATATGTTTAAGCGTTCATGATGTTTTGCAGAGCAATCAAGAATGAATATGAAAAAGGTTTTTAGCAATGAAGACTTATTAGTCTAAAGGTCTTGCATTGTTCTGAGCTAATGGGATACTGAACCCAATAACAAAATTTCTTTTATGAATAATTCACCCTCACGTTGTTCTAAGCCTGCATAAGTTTCTGTGTTCTGTTAAAAAAAATAATGATATTTTGAAGAATGTTAGCAAGGTTTCGGGGGCACCACTAACTACTACATTAGGGAAAAATTTTTTATTGTTGCCAAAGGTTCCCGAGGACAGCACAAAAAAACATATTTTTTAAGATGGTCCCAGATATCTCTCCATCTTTGTATTCAGCGAAATAAATACATTTTAAACACTATTTGCTAAACATCATTGCTGACAAAGCTTGAAAAATTCGGCTGTACCATATCACAGTGTCACGTCTGGGATCCCAATAAAATATCTTCCTGAATCATGTCATTGTAATTTGGTACAACACTTTCCTTCATCATTAGGGTTTGTTTAGAACCATAGCAACTGTGTCTTTAGCTGATAGTTGAGTCACTGTTAACCTCTGGCCCATAACCATGACATTCCTGCCAGCAGCTGTAATTGTTAAGTTTAGAAACATGAAGACTTCAGCACACTCTATTCTATTCCTGGAGTCCTTTGGCTTCTCATTCTCACCCCGCTAAAAAGGTCGGCAACTTCTACAGAGAGAAATGCCTCACGAGGATAAATTAGACAGAATGCAGATTTAGCCTCCCAATTCCAATTTGAAAGGCATTTGAGTGTGTATTCAATAATAAGTGTGAAGAAAGTGGGAGCTTGTATAAGTCCTTTATTTCCAACGAATTTTCCAATGAAAATAAGGTTTTACATGACGTTTTATCAATCAAGTGCAACATTTACAATTTCAAGTATTCAAATATTTTGACCACATGACACTCTAAGGTTAATTCGCAAAGCTGTATTCTACAACTCATCAATCTAGCCTTGATTCAAACGAAACTAATATCACACTAATCATGTATAAACTTTAACAACTACTGCATATATAAAAAAATCATTCAATATGAACGTCCGTATTACAAAAGGTATAAAAGTCAAGTGGAAAGGTCATTACAAATGGAGCAATTTGTACAAACTTGTACAAAAAACTGCTTTGATAAGATTGCACATCCCTTGTCTCACATAAGCAAAGTCGCCAGATCATTGTCCTTCTCATTAAAAAGGTTTCCCCTCTTTTTGTCTCTTTCCCACAGTCTATTTCTCAAATCAATCAATGCTTATTCCTCTTCCTCCTCTTCTTCTTCTTCTTCTTCTTCTTCACCAGCATCATCACCACCAACTCCAAAGTCCATTTTAGCGAGCATGGCCTCCACATCATCAGTTAAGAGTGTGAAGTGGTCCATACTTTCAAAGCCAGGCTCAGGCCTCTGGAGATGGGAGCACTTCAATGCATCTTTCGCTTCTGTGATGAGCTTCTTAGCACCGATGAGGAACTCGGCCACGTTGCTTTTGTCCAGGGTCTGGGAGGCTTCTTCCATCAATTTAATGCTAGCTTGCAGCTGTTCATTGTGCTGCTGGATCAGAGATTGCACCACCACCACTTTCTCATCCTGTTCTTGGGTGATTTGCTCCAGGAGCTGGCCTTTACGCTCTTCTAGGATGGCGTAGAGGAGGTCAAACTTCTCCCCCAGCTTCTGCTTCTGCACTTGGCTGTTTTCCTCAACAGTTTTGCAGGTTTCCTCCATCTGTGTTACCATCGCCTGCAGGCAGCTGTTGCTGGTGCCAAGCAGGTCGACGGAATTCTTAAGTTCGGACTTCTGAGCTTCATAAACGGTTTTCAAGGTGGACACCTGGCAGTCTTTATGCTGGCCGAATACTTTGCACATAGAGCAAGTGGGTGTCTGGCAGGTCATACAGTAGATGTTTATTTTTTCATCTTCGTGCACCTCGCACATGGGCTCTTTTGTCTCTTTGGATTTCAAGGGGGGTTCAAGGGCATTCCCTTTCTCCAACTGCTGCTTATAGATGTCAATGATGTTTTCCACCAGGAGGTTCCTTTGGAGGCCGTAGACACCGTGGCGGTCCAGCACCACCTCAAAGCGGCAGGTAGGGCAACGGAAGATTCCTCCCGAGTAGTGATAAGGAGTTTTGGAGTCGTAGAGGTCACTGGCGCAGCTGCGGCACAAGTTGTGTTGGCACGGTAGAATGACCACCGGCTTTGTAAACATGTCCAGGCAGATAGGGCAGCTCAGCTGCTTTTCCAGGCTCTCCATTGGGCTCGGAGCAATTATTTGACCCGTCTGAATGTCCATTTCTGTTGTCTGAGGTAGAGTCTTTACAACCCTCTTTGTCCTGATCTCCGCTCTTCTGGGTTCTCTTGTCTTCGCTGAGGCTTATTTTGATCTACCGGAGCTTTAGGCAGACATGGCTTATATACTGGCCGGCTGCCTGTGACACTTGATACGGAGGTGACTGTGACAGGATTGCTCCCACCACTTGTTTGTGCGTCTCGATTCGGAGAAACATGTGGCCCTCCAACACAGCCCAGTAAAGCAAGTCGCATACCAAACTTAGCAACACATGACCCCCTCCCTTAGCTCTCCATCTGTAGGAGAAATGTGTATTACACAGAGTATTACACACAGTGGGACCAAACAAGAGGCATGTGATGGCTGTTGGCATCTAGACATTGAGAACTTCCCGGACGAAACAACAACTGCATCAGGTGCTTACCATGCCTTACCATATCAGTTATTTGATACATTTACTTTTTATTGTTTCAAAACAGTCTTCGAAGCTAAAATATATAGGAATATACTGGAACATATATTGCTATTTGGTAATAATAAAGTTCCTTTTCATTTATTGGTTTCATTTATTGAAACCAACTGCTCTCATTTTTCAATATATTGTAAAAATGTATATAACATAATGGCAATAATATACAGTTTCATTGTATAGTGTGAGCTGTGTAACACACTTTTTCTTTGTTTGTTCGTCCTAATTGACATCAACGTCCAAACATATAGTTCTAGAAGATCTAGAAGGTCTGGTTGGAAAGACAGGTGTGAACATTTCCACCCCTCTAAAGACCGTGTACCCTGTCACCCTCATGACCGGGTTGTTTCACAACTTCAGCAAAGTGAATTTGTAAACAAACAGATAACCATGCCACCCCTCGACAGCAGCTTAAGCAACACCGTACTGAATGTGACATTGTCCCCTCCTGGTGATGTACTCCAAAATAGCAAGTGTTCTACAGGACACTGTATTACATAGAAGAGCATGTTTATGAATGTCATGTTTATTGCTGAACTTTCTCGCATGTGTGCAGAAATAGCATGTTCAGTTGTGTGTGCTCATCTCAGGTAGGATTCTATAATGTCTTGTGATGATGTCTTGTGGTGTCGACCTACATTTTATAAGTCAAAGGCACCTTTATGATAAAGTGCTTCAAACAAAATACATTGCGTCAATGCAGTTGAACAACAGTGAATATTAAAACCGTGTGTCAATAATGGAAATATGACAAAGATTACTGGAAATAATTATAGTAGAGATTATTAAAAATTGCTTTTTAATGACTAAAAAATGACAGCGGTATATGTTTATTGTCTATTTATTTAAATGTATAGTTTTTTATGTATGTTTTTCATTAAAAAAAAAAAATATATATATATATGTATGTCACGAATGGTGGATGAAGAACCCAAATGCAGGTTGTGATGAGCAGCAACAAGACTTTTTAATAAGAAACAAAACAAAACAAAAACAGAAACGGCAAACAAAAAACTTCCCAAGATGGGTCAGAAAAAAAAGGTGTTACTAAAACAAGGCAAGACAGGTACAATCCAAACAGGAACACGAAACTGGAAACACTAACAAGACCTTAACATGAACACGATGCCAAGACACTGGTAGAACATGTAATGCAACCACACAGGACAGAAAACACAAGGGCATTAAAAAGGGGAAACTTAACAAGGGATAACAACACGGGGTAGGTATGGGGAATGAAACAATGATGGGAAGATAGACAGGATAACAAGGGGGCGGGGTCAAGAGACCAGACAAGAGAGCACATGGCATGTCAAACCAAACAATACCATGTGACACTTACAAAAAAACACATGGGTCTGCCATGATTCTCCCAAAATCAGGCAAAACATGACCAGGAGACGCAGAATCATGACAATATATATATTATACATATATTATATATATATGTACATATGTGTATATTTTTTTTTTTTAATGCAAACCATACATACAAAACTATAAATGTTAAAATACATATAAAACTATAAATTCAAATAAATAGATAATAGAACATCTACTGTTGTCACTTTACAGTCATTTCGATTTAATTTTTAAATAAAATCACTATTGGGGCAGTCGTGGACTGGGGGGTCGAGTCTTGGACTCATGAGGTTGCTGGTTCGACACTCGGTACCAGCGGGACTACCACGACTGAGGTGAGTCCCTTGAGCAAGGCACCTTCACATTATTATATGTTTTTCCCATAATCTTTATCAATATATATATATATATATATATATATATATATATCTGTTCTATATTGTTGTCGTGTGGAGCTGATCTCCAAAAACACGACAAGGGAGAAGTTAATCACAACAGGGCTGAATAATTTATACTCATGCAAATAAACATGAAACATCAAGTAACATATTGAAATTAACATAGACAAGACCAGACAACGATAAGACAAACTGAGCAAGTTCTCAAAGTGTCCGGGTGATAAGGGCATTGCTGGCAGGTGGGGTGATGAAAAATGTGGTACAGGTGTTGAAGTGTTGAGGAGAAGACTGGGATGAGACAAAGGGGAACCATGACAATTAAAGAGTTGTCTTCATGAATGTAGTTAAATTATATTTCCGGAAACAGTTAATTATTTAAAATGTTGTTAAGATACCATTCATTTATGAACACTGTATCAAAGATTCATATTTTCCAGATATTATAAATATTTATTTTTAATTGAATACAAAGATAAGTGAATATATGTCATTGACCAATTTGTGTGTCATTTATTTACTCATTTTTTTTTTTGTCTTTTATATATTCATTACATATGATATACACATACTGAACAAGATCTGTTCAGATAATAAAAAAAACAAAATTACATTTAAGCGAGAGTCCACCCAAAATTGATTTACTTACCCTCTTGTCATGTCAAACCAGTATGAACTGTTTCGTTCTCTAGGATACAAACACCCACTCAACACCAATGCAAGTAAAAAGGTGCCAGTTACCAACATTATTCAAAATATCTTCTTTTGTGTTCTGCAAGTTTTGAAATGAGGAAATAGTTGTTAGTAAATCATCACACCCTTTTCATTTTTGGTTGAACTATATCACTTCATAATTCAGCTCTTAAATTTCAGCTTATAAATTGTGCAACCAGACAGTTCACCTTTTATTGACCCTGCCCCCATGACCATCTACCCATATAAACATAAACAAATGTGTGACCCAGTTGCAAACTGACACTCGCAAGGGGAAAAACTCTAAAACACACAAATTATAAAAAATGCATTAAGAAATACTTGACTGCTGGCTTCCAAATAGTTTGTTTCATATACAGTACATGCAGTTGTTGAAGAATTAGTATGTTCTTGCAGAAATGTTTGATCCTGGAACTCAGTGTCTTGAGTTGGTTTTAATGTCAGAGACTGGATCAAATCACCGTCTTGTTTTCTGCTCACTAGCAGTTCTATGAAACCTTTTCCAGAGACATCTGTGTTAACCAATCAGCAAGATCGGATACAATTAAACTTTTATCAGTGATTCAACAAATGTAAGTATTAGATAACAACAATGTTGTCAAGCAAAGAATGCCATTAAAGGAATATCTGTGATGTCATTTTTGCTTTATGTAATTTGAGTGCATGATTTTGAAGTTTCCACTAGATGGTACACTTCACCAGTCTTTATTTCAGAACCCTTTGCTATATGACAGTCTAAATGTGTTGCATTTCCTAATTCCATTCACTAAAGAATACTGTATCAAAGATGCATGTTTAACAGAAATTAGATATATATATCTAATACAAAGATAGGTGGATACATGTCATAGACCAATCTGTGTGTCATTTATTTATTCGTGTTTTTGTTTTTTGTTATAGAATCTTACATATTATATATACATACTGATGTGTGTATAAATATCACTGTCACCTTTCATTTGAACCTAAGTAATGTTCATTTGAAAAAGTGTTGCTTTATCTGCAAGAACCTGTCAACTCCTGTAAAGTTAAACATTATAGTAGTCTATTTTTATATCCCTTGAGAACTTTTACCGTATTCTCTTTTTAAACCTTCTCCAATGAATGTGTTTCCAAAATATGTGAGCCCTGGAGACCATTTATTTGTTTGGCTCGACAATCAAAGATAACACATGAATGTACATTTCCTAACTGGTGCCACTTCGACCCCTATCAACAGAACCATCTTTGTGTTGCTTTAAGTCTACAATGCCAGTCCATTGTGGTTGTGTGCTCAAGAGACACAATCATTTGAATGACTTACAGCAGACAGCAATGCTGATGTGATTCACATTGCGAGGATGTGAATAGTGTTGTTGTGTCAAAGGTGCCATGCACAGCATGGCGTGCAGACGAGATTCCTGTTCTTGACAGTGTGTTTAACTTTTGCCGCTTAAAGGATGTACAATGTTCGAAAATACAGCTGAGGGCTGGCCAGGATAGCAGTCATGAACAATATACAATTTCCAAATTTCTCACGCTTCAGGAAATTTGAAAAGTTTTTTGGTAAAACTAATAACCAATAACTAATGCTCTTCTTGAGAGTAGAAAAACAATTCTACCACCTTAAGTAAAGATTCACGAGTTCGCCTAAGCCAATAATTAAATACAGTGGCGTGAATGCTTAGTGTATTTGGTGTGCTGTCCAGGAAGAAGACTCCAAGGGTTATATTTTTACCAAAATCAAAACACTCCTTTTCAGGGGAGAGAGCTACAATCCCGTTGTTCGTGGGAAATCCAGAACACTCTATCCGGATTATGGGCTGAGGTAGGAAACCATTGGCAGGTGGAGTTGGGGATGGAGGAGGGATGCTGAAAACGGTTGAGAGAATGAAGGTAAGAGGCCATGTCTATATTTATAAGTGTTTCTACCATTTGCTGATTGTAAGATGTTATGATTTTATGTTATTATTACCTATGAGGGCCAGCTGAGTAATTATTTGCATGTGCTCCTCCAGAACTTTGTTAATAAAACTTCAATTAGTGGCATGTGTTGCTAGTTAAAGTAATAGGTTTTCCCAAAAAAGAAAATTCTTTCTTCTGAAGAACACATAAGAAGATATTTTTATTTTTAATTTTCTTCTACTGAATGTACACAAAACCAATGTAATTAAAAGAGTGCCAGTTTTTGACATTCTTCAATATATGTTATTTTGTGTTCAGCAGCTGAAAAGGCGAGCTCAAAGTGTAATGCAAGCGAAATACCCTGAGTAAACTTGGACAGGAAAGGGTTTGGCTTATCTCAGTTCAGACTGGGTCAACAGAGGTAAGCTTCCTATCACTTCTGAGACTTTCTCATCTTCGGAGGCCTGAATGAAATGATTTACAGGCTTAACATTGGGATCAATTTATCACAGAGAAACCTTTTGGACTTTTTTGTGACAGAGATTTATAAACTAAATACTTCAACTGTCTAATAATGTCTTGATGTATTACTGTGACTTTGTTGTCATATAATTTGGTATATTTTTAAGCAGGAATAGATCAGTTCACATTTAAAAGAAATACAATTTAAATCCTTTACAAGAACAATACGCATGATATATTGTTACAGATAAGCATCTTTTTCAAGAAACTGTAGAAGTTCTTTAAACACGCTCTGCTCTAAAAAAACACAATTTTGTGAGAGGTAAAAATAATTAAAGCTTTTCTCCCGGTTTTATATGAGTAGAGACGCATGTGGGGAGTTACGAAATTGAGGAATGTGTGAGGGAAGATGTCCAGACGGGGACCTGTGGCTTGGCCCTCCATAAATCTGTGTCTGGATTAATCATTCTTGTGGTTTCTATTGCCAGACACAGCACATGTAGCCTTCTCTCATCACCTATATTCACTGCTGTACAATAAATCGTCCCATTGGAAGACTAATGGAAAATTTGGGGATTGTTAGAACTGTTGGATTTTATCTAGATAAAGTTGAAAGCAAATCCCAAAGAAGAGATTATCACAGGCAGGTGACATTATGTACCTGTCGGTCAAATAATAATAGTATATTCAGTGGTGCACAATACTTGCCTTTAATAAGAAACCCAATGTTAGGCAAGCTGCCAAGGATGAAAATAATTTTGATTGAACACAAAGATGTATGAAAGGAATGAGCAAAAACAATATACAGTATTTTCTTCTACTGTGGTAGTCAATGGTGCCCCAGAAATGTCAGTCACATCCTTCAAAATATCTCCATTTGTGTTAAACCGAACCAAGACTTTTATGTAGGTTTGGGACAACTTGAAGGTAATTCATGACAGAATTTCAATTCTTGGTAAACTTTCTCCTTAAGCCATTCCCTTTATCCTGCAATGCTTGAAACCTTGACGCCCCTTTTTCACAGTCAATTTCTGCCAACTACGCTGCTAGTTTTACTGTTCCAATTGTAACCCCATTTTCTATTACCGAAAACATATCAGCAACTGTGATCTCTGAGACGTGGTTAATGTTTATTTATTCAACTAAAGGGTTTCTGTACTGAAAAGATTGCCAAGGACAATGAAGTAGGAATTCCCAGCTGATCTGTGTCTCTGTTTAGCTTCAGTGTGCCCAGCGGGAGTGCGTGAGAAAATGAAGAAGCTGGGTGGTGCTGCTCTTTGCCATGATTTCCATGAGTTTTAAGACTTCTGCCCACTCTGGCACCAACTCCCTTGGCCCTCCTTACCGCTTTTGTGGATACCGGCATCCACACAGAAGTGGTCAGTTTCACATATACCTAAAATAGCTTTTTGTAGTCGGCGGGTGGAGTTTAATTGCTTGAATGAAGTGCCAGTCATTTTTAATGACTTGAATATTTCACAATCGTTGTATAAACAGTAAAAACAAAAGCACATAAAGAGTTCAAAACTAGCTGCATATAAACATCTTTCCAATCGTTGATACAAGCTACTGTGTACTTAAGTTTTACAATATTTATAAAAAAATCTGAAGTTTTATTCACAGTGTTTTTCTTGTTGCAGACGAAAACAACAAAATATGAGAATATACTGAAAAATGCCATTAAAATTGTGCTTAGATTTTCAATGACCAAATATTTTTATTTAACATATTTTTCATAATTGTTTTATAATTCTGTAAAACTTTACAGTAAGGTGCTGTTAGTAAACCATAACTAAATAAATACGCTGAAATTAATAAACAATGAATGAATTCGGCATTTTAGGTTCATTTGATCATTTCTTACTACATGTCAACAATGCAAAAAAATAATAACAATGTTGATAAAAGTATCAGCTACATGGCTAAATGTATGTTAATCTAATAAAAAAATGCTGAAAGATTTTACAATTAATTTGTAAATTCTTTATTTAATGTAAACCAATATTTTAAATGCTGCATAGTATTGTTTATTGTTCTTTAATATTAAATCATCTGCTGAGTTGTGTTCTGGTGGTTAGAGAGTTGGACTTGAAAGCAGAAGGTTGCAGGTTTAGATCCCAGTGTTAGCAGACAGATTCTGAAGTGTTCTTGAGTAAGACATCTTACCCGCGTTTGCTCTGCAGTGATAAATGGTGACTGCATGAAATATTTAAGTCTCTTTGGATAAAAAGAATCTGCAAAATGAATAAATATAAGGTTTTAATGTTTTTTTTTATATGGTACATTTTAATTCAGCAGATTCTCTCCCACAAACAACGAAGGGTGCTATTTTAATACACACAATATTCATGGTTTATTCAACAAATAAATGCTGTTTTAAATGGCTGATGATGCAAAAATACCTGCATGTGTAGGAGAAAAAGGAGTGAGGGAGAAGAGTGAGCGAGGATAAGCGAGACAGATCATATCCATCAACATCAGTCACCACCGGTACGACTGGAACACAGTTGCACTAAACAGGAAGATGTTGCCAGATTAAATGGAGATTACTGATCCCCCTAAGTAAAAAAAGAGCGAGGCAGAGCAGTGTAAACAAAAGATTAGCAAGGCCAGTTAGTATCTCGGGTTAATGTCATTATTCACCAAACACCATTAGCTTGTAAATAAAACTGCTATTTATCTATATCGGACCTAATGCGAATTCTCAGACCCTCCGCTTTCCATTTTAGGGTCAGGGTGGAGGTAAACGCTTACGCAACAGTGTACACAACACAGCAGATTTCACCACTATCTGCTTGGATTTATACTGCCGTATTGTCCTAAGAAGTATTTGCTGAAAGGATTAGACCTTTTTCTGTTTCTTGGGTTTGTTTACAGCTTTCAACAGTTTTTTTTATGTATGGTCCTTGGAGCACATTATTTCATAGTTTCGGGGGCTCTTTCTCGTTCATTGAGTGACATTGACTGTATTCGGTACCTTTTGTCAGTGCAAATGCAAAAGCAATCAGAAAGCATATAACAATGCATGGTTTTAATCACAGATGACTGTAACTTTACCGGACATAATAAAATGTATTCAAGAGTTTTGCACTTCAATGTTACTTTCAATAAGATCAGCAAACTGGTTAATTAACTTTTTTGATCTGAGACACGGTCACAGTGTAACAAAAATATACTGAAAATAATTTTTTACTTTCCTCTTCAAAAAGCTATGAAAAGGCCAAAAAAAACAAACATAAGTAACTTTAAAAGCAAACAAATCAGGCCTGCTCTTAGGCAACATGCCATAAAACAACTGACATACTGAGAAATGTAATATTTAAAAATAAAATAAAAGGAATACTAACGCAAAATAATTGTTGAACTGCATTCCAATACACGACAGCTTCCACGAAAATAAGCTGTTCAATACATAAAACGTGCATGGCAAACGTGCATGGCACTGACCTTGGAAATGTTAGCGCCATTCTCTACCAGTTGATCTCCTCTGCCAGATTTCTTTGATCTGAAACTTCAAGCATTACAAAAACTAACACAAAAATAAGCATTAAGCAAAGAAGCTTATCTTCTATTAAGCTTTTTACAGGTTGCTTAGAACCAAACAAGGTTCATATTATCCACTACTTTGCTTTTCCCATGGTTGTTCAAAAGCTGATGCACTTAGGGACAGCTGCCGCATTTGATTCTCCCCAAATATCCATAAAATTACCAGGAGTGCAGCTTGACCTCTGTGTTGCTTTACCCTGGTCAGCTCCTTTAGATGGATTTAGGATCTCCAGGCAAAGGCTTAAGGATTCAACTATTCCCTAATTGGATCTGGATTGGGTCCAACTAGCCGCTACAAAGGTCAAAACAGGTATGGATTATGCATGTCTGTATCAAAGGTGTAACAAGTTCATTATAATCAAGTTATTTCCCCTCTTTTATTCTCGTTATTAATGAATCCTAAAACTGTTTTTTTTAAACACAACCAAAGCAAAACCTTCAGTATTCCTTTGCACTATTACCTGAATATACTCATTATATATCACAGAGCACTGGACTGGAACATTCTTGAGATAAAGAATGAAACGAATGAAATCTAGCTTTAAACCAAAACAGGATTAATGATATCCAGGTCTTAAACAAACCTCTTTATTTTGTTAAGGCAAACCAGGCCTGTTCATTAAAACCATCTGAACCATTACACCGTGATTGTGGTTAAAGATATAATTGTTCACAAAAGCTCAAAGTTCTCTGATAACTCCAAGGTTGGAGCTTTTCTAATTGGGATGTTTTGTACTCTCCAGTATGACTGTGGGTCAGGTAAGGGTCAACAGTCCTGCAATTAAACTCTTTTTCTTTAGGGCAGCATACGGGCGGTGGACCAAAGCCATAGTTCAAGGGTGTGTTGCTCTCTTCTGCACCATAAGTAAGTTCTCCACAAGATGTGCTTTTCTCAATCTCAGTGTCTTTGAACCGTGTCGGGGGACATTGGCAGACTCTGGTTTAATAGTGAGGAAGTGCTTTATGATCTCTCTAATTGAGTCTTAGGAGGGTTTGCAGATTCTTATCTGGTCAAGAATGGCAATGGATGTCTGGCCGGTGGAAGAAATGATATCTTCTTCAATATGTTGCTGCCTATAGTGCAAAAACCCTAGAGTAAGACAGATTTGTACTGAAGCTGTATAACAGGCTTATTTGCTTTTCTCTATCTGTTGTATCCTAAACCTAAACAGAAGAACAAAGACCATCTGCAGCAGAGTACAACCTGGCTCTCTTCCATGTTCTCCTTATTCCTCTTGAAACAGTGTAATAAAGATATTCTAAATACGGAACATTTGTTTGTTTTCTGTTGATTACATGGCGATCATAAAGAATTAACATTAAGCATCCTTTTAAGTGATATGAAAGTTGTCACAAACAAAGCAGGTCAGCCATAAAGTGGACCAGATCTTCATTTGACGTCATTTATTCGTTTGCCCTCAAGTTAAAACCTGAAGCCAAAGCCCTAGAATGATTCATACAAGATTTACAAATTCAGTTTTGGCTCCACAAAGAGAATTTGAAAAACTGACCTAGAAAGACTCTCCTTCCATTTGAAAGATCTGTTTAATCGGATATTAACATTTTGTGATTATTAACTCACCTTTTTTTCGTTTACAAGTCTGACACTACCCTTAAGTTTTAGAACAATTACTCACTTATCCATTCATATCTTTTCTACATTTTAGAATAAAAGAAAGCTTATCAAAATTATGAAATGTAAAAATAGGGAGCTATAGGGATTATGTAGTAACTTAAAAAATAAAATTAACATGTTTGATCATCTTTAGTGTAGTCACTTTTGACTAAAAGTTTTTGGGTCGTTTCTCAAACTACTTCTTAAGGTCTCACCCAGAGATACTGTTTAAATATTTAGGTGTTGATGACTCGACAGGTTAAAAGATTCTTTACTGTTCTTGGTTTAATTAATTGATAACTTTCCATATCAGTTATTCTATTCTACATTAGTTGTCCTACTGTTATTACATCATATGTTGAATGTTGCATTTGTATTGGCTTCAGGAGAAGAAATGAGTGTTCAATGGTCTCGTCTCAAGTTTTTTGTTAACATCACAATTATCATTATCTTTAGGACTGAAAGAAAGGACGTTTCTTAGGCTCCAAGGCTCCAGTTTTTATCATATATATGAAATTTTATTTTAACATTTATATGACATTTTTAATAGAGAACATTCATAGGGATTTTCTTTTTTATGTGTCTTGTGTATTTTGAAGCACAAGAAAAGGCCCCAAAAATTATTTGCTCTATTTTGTTGTGCAAATAAAAAAATAAAAGTTAAGTTAATATTCCAAAAAAAAGAACTATATTAATAAAATAAAATCTTTTAACATTACTTTTTATCATTTATTTTATAAAAAAAATATGAAAATACAATCAATTTTAACTTAGATATTTGAGTTTTATTACTTTGCTTTACTTAAAATGATTTTTTTAGGTGAAAATTGTATTAATGAAAACAACTCATTAAAGTGCAGACTAAAAAATAAAAATTAGGTGTTTAAGCTCCTAAGAACAAAGAAAGCCTTCTGGGCATGGAGCGACATAATGGTCAGTAAAAATTACTTTATTTTGGGTGTTGTGAATTCTGGGTGTCACTATTTCTTTCAGTTCATTTCCTTGAAGTATTTTAATGGAAAAGGTTTATTCACATAATATTTTCCCATGGAAATTGAATCTTTAATAAACTTAACTTTACACATACATCAGGTTCTGGTGTTCCGGGATCACTTGACAGGAAATTCTTTGTAGTTGTGTAAAACAAAGCCAGGTCAATTAATGTTAATGCACGAGCACATACCAATCAAACAATTAATGAATGGGAGGAAATAAGAACTTTGACCCTTCCGTCTTGTTAAAGGGCCCCTGAACATGATGTAATCGCTTGCCAGAAACATTCAGGAAGGTTTGGATTGGAGTGCTGATTGTGAGAGTATCAAACTAGTTATTCACAAATGTTCGGAAACCAGAATTCCATCATAAACCCACAGGAGTGTTCCCTGCTTAAAAACAGGTGTGCATATCAATATATCTTGAATATGGATTTTTGTGTAACATTCCTTGCTGGCCACAGATGAATAATTTGCAAAAGGAAAGTGTAAAGGCAGAGCAGTTTCAGTTTGGCTGAGATTATGATTAAACATTAACCCTCCCTCTCTCCACGGATGAATTAGATGTCATGGTAAATCAGGTCTGAACCAACTGATTGACTTATACTATTTATTAAGATTCTCCCAGCACTGATGTGTATGCCTCTCATGTTATTTTATGATTTAGTGAATGTCATGGATTCCATCATGGCTCATAATGCCTGAAAAATGTATTGTGCTCGGACAGAACCTGTGATAACGGGATGACAGACCAGTCGTTTTTCTTTTTCTATTGGCAAGTTTAATCTTGTGTTAACTTTAAACCTCACACAAGTTGTTAGAAATAAATATATCAAACTCTTAAGGAATTTACACACTCTAAGTGTTTTGTGTCACAAAGTTGGCATTACATTAATTTGTTAGAAACCAGACCTTATTATTTAAAGCTACAATTCACAACTTTATTTGAAACATAATATACAAGTTATTTGCTTTAGTATTGCTTTTTCTAATGATGGATTGTTTTTGGATGATTGCATTAACACATTTATACAAATTCCCTAGTAAACTACTTGCAAATTCCCATGGGATCATGATGCGAAATCGTACTCGACAGCTCACATTATAAATAATGATTACCCTCTAACTCCATATTTGGACATTGAATTCACTTAAAAAAAAATCTGTTTTAACTTTAAGATTATGCATAGTTTTTGATAGTTAACTGAATGTTATTGTAAAACAAAATTTAAAAAATATAAAGATGTACTAAAAACACAATAAAAAATTAATTCTGCAGTTTTTAAAGAGACCCTCGGATTCTAAACCTGATTTTTTTCATTTCTCTGTGTGTGTGTGTGTTAATACCTGTCAACAATCGGTGAAGTTACAAATCCCAAAGGTCATGATAAAGAGAGTTTTCTTTAACAGAAATCAGATGTCTCGGACTACATAAAACGCCAGGATTGTAGGCATCCAGTTACTTCCATTATGATGAAGATTTGTTGTATTTATGAATACAGGTTTGTACATTTGAATTTACCAAAATTGTAGGTAGTGAGTTTCCCAAAAATGGGTCTTTTATGTCACATCATGTTGTGTGATTATTTTTTACATGGAAAATGTATGCATAGACTGATATTTTCTAATGCTTAGACTCCAAAACAAGGAATGGTAAAATAACACATCGGAATTCACCCACACAGTAGAGCGAATTTAACATATAAGCCATTTGGTCAGACTTGTCACTTTGGTCAAATCAAAACATCATCCATTTCTACAAAATGAGACATGGTATATACCAAAACAGGCAAGGAAAAAACAGATCCTTTGTCTGTGATTGACAGTTTCTCATGGCTCTGTCTGTCAACAGTAATAAAGCTCCTATAGAACTGAAATGTAATTGACTCCTCTAAGCCTATCCTGGCCGAAGTCTATGTGGAAGATGTCAGCAGAGAGAATAGAAGTCGGGATTAAGTACAGTATACTGACAGGTGAGGTGTCTTCACCCCCTCCGTCTGGCCTTTCTTTATGTTCCCCTAGTGGCCTCAGGCCTGTCTCATCTCCTTGGCCTAATATTTATCTGACTCTGGAACATTGCCAGCAGACTGATCCTCAAGGAAAAATCAAACCTAATGACAATTGTGGGGGACTCAAAGGCTATAAAAACCATTTCTACCTGACACACCCAAACAAACAAACACACCGTGAGCTGAAACTGACAGGTCAGTGAAACCGAAACCATCACATATTGTTGTTGTGGTGGTTCATTAGGAAAAGAGGTATTGGTTACATGAATGACAGTGTGGTTGAGCCGGGATTTGGGAAATCTAGCAACTGGGCCTAAACAGACATAGGAAAGGATGTTGTTTCAGTAAATGCTATGGTGTGTCAGGTTTCTCTGTGGTGAGGTATAGACGGGCTGTGTTGTTGAATGGGTGTCTGTGTGGGTGTGAAGATGAATGGGGTTTGCATGGCCTGGAGTCAAAGGCTTTTTATAGATGCATAGCGCTGCAAGGGCTGGTGAGTTAGGTAGACAGTTATGTATGGATCTGACCAAAGACCCATTAGTAAAGAGTTATTAATTATAGCCTGTGATGAGAGATGAATGAGGAAAAAATAATCTTGTTTAATCTTGGTCATTTACATCTCTGGGGTATTTAATTATTCTTTTTTATTTTAGTTAATCCAATCCATTATTTATTTGTTTTGTTGATTATAAAATACAGAAATGCCTTACTCGGTTAATGATGTCATAAACCTGTCACCAATTGCATCAAACCCCTTGACCCCATGGACCAGCAGTTGAAAATATAGATATGCAAGGAGATGCCTTCATTTGTATGTGTACATTTGTAAAACGGTCGCTGCACTCAGTTTCACTTTTAGTTTTAGCAGTGGCTGAAACTCTCAAGTGTGAATGGGGGTGGGTGGGCTACTATCATATTATGTATATTCATATAGCAACATTAAAGATATATGAAGGCAGGGAAAAATAAAAAACATGTAATTTTAATGGTCAAATTTTAGTTTTAAATGATGAAATTGTTGAGAAAATGCATTTATGGTGGATGAACAATTGTGAAGAAATGTAAAAGATAAAATAGGTTAGTACTCAGATGTATACGGAAAAAAGCGATTGTTGGAATCACTTACTCAAATCAGCCAACGTTGTTCAAATTTCAAGAGAAGTTCAAGAAAATGTATTTAAATCTTGTGGAACCAATGTACATGATAAAAATTTCCTTATGCATTCAAATCTTTCTCTTTTAATATAGGAGCGGGAACAAATCAGTAATAATATGGCACAAATTTAATACATATCATCAAATCATATTGCATTGCTCTGTGTCTGAAATGTTCATAAAATGAAGTGATAATGTCATGGCATGTTTTTTCCCCATAGATTTGAACTCTGAAGAAAGGAACTTCGGGATAAACTCATTGGTTTTTTGGTTGAGGAATTCAGGGATTAGGATTTACACCAATCTCTGTTTCAGCTGCGATTAATCCTCCATCTTACTTTAGAGATTTAATTAAACACATCAAACTATAAAAACACAACTATGTTGGAATTCCTCTCTGGGAAAGAAAACATTTTCAAGTCTGATTTGGGTTTCTTTCACATTAAGTGGAATCTCGGATTTCTAATCTTTTGGGAGTTTGGGAAAGTTCTCAGTGAATGAATCAGTTGAAAAAAGGTTTTGTAATGGTTATACACTTCTGCTCAAACTTAATTATCTCTGTTTATACAAAATATGTGCTCACTAAATTAATGAACCACTTTATTTAGACATAAAAGCGTAAATGGCAGTTGTAGAATATTCTACATCCAGATTAGATTTCGCATTTCAGTCTGTACATATTACTCCTAAGTGTACGGTCACGCACCCATGTCAGAATGTTTTGACCACTTGATTATTCTCTGTCCAGAAGGAAAGCTCATAATGTTCATTTTACAATTGTCGTGCAACATAAACCATGAGATTTTTTAGAAATGAAATCATGTAGACCTGTAAAACTGTCTTTGCATTTTACATGTTATTCTGCGCACGCACATGCCATTCATTGATTTTAAACTACATCTGGTTGCTCACGGTCAACACTCTTTGGAGGGTTGCATGTTTCACTTAACTGTAAAACAAGGCAAGGAAGTCATTCCAGCGGCAGAATTTTTTCACAGCTGTATGTCAAGTGTCGGAATTGGGTGCTTCTGATTCTGACGTTTAAATGATTTTCTCATATGGCAACATGTCACGTCTCAGTTCATCACATCTGAGCTTGATCCGATGAGTCACGCAGTCAAATGTTGTAAAGCAACCACTTCAGCCCACATGTTTGAGAGCCTCTTGAGCTTGCCCTTCAAAAGATCATCTGGTATAGAGAGGGCTGTAAATTCATTGTGGTTACAGAAGTGGGAATGACTGAAGACCAGCCGTTTGATCTCTCCCGCAGCATTGAGTGGAAGTGAAGGCTGGGTGTCTGACAGCTCATTTTCCTGCATTTGGAAAATATGACAAAGCAAAGTGGACTGCTGTTTCTTTCAGTGTGCACATTCTGTTTCTCAGCAGTTAAGACAAGCATCTCCTTGTGGCAAACTGTGGAGGAACATGTCTGGAAGACTGAAAGAAACCAAATGCAGGTCATTCTCTCTCAATGTTCGAGATTAAGCGCAGGGGCCTCCTCTTCAATATCTGGCACTTTTTTGGCTCTGGCTACCATGAGCCTTTGATCTCTTTCTCAAAGGACCTCAGGCCCTTGCCAACAGAGGGGCATGGAAGCCTATTATAATCAAATCGAATCTAGTCCCATCCAACAGCAGAGATGGAGTGATATATTAAGACTCTGAACATACGGAATGAATTAGTGCTGTGGGGTTTGAGGGAAATGTATGGAAAAGAGCTAATCAAGCATTTAGAGTTTTTGTCAGGACTTGACGTGTGAAGAGATTCGCTCACTCATTTGAAAATGATGGAGTGAATTCTTTGGTTGGTGTGAACAAGAATTTTTAATGTTAATGTCAACAGTTAAAGGTTCACTTGAAAAAAAAGTATTTTTGTGCTTTTTCCTATTTTCAAAAAAAAATGTGATTAAATCAAGAAAACAAACTAATTGGCAAATGGGCAAATACAAGTTTTTTTTTCTATTTCATCAGCAAATAATTGTGACCTGCTTTGTTAAACTTAAAAAATAAGTTTTGTTAGATTGATCTAAAAGTATAATTTTATTAAATTTTGTGTTTGGAAGAAACAAACATTTATTTGCAAACTACAATTTTGCAGCGTTTTTATCTTAATGAACATGCAGTTGAAATTATGCACAAAATGATCTCATTGGATGTTGTATGTAATGTTTTTGAGGTGGTAGTATTTGCAATTCTCTGCTTTTTATTTTGAACCACAAACGCAAAAAATGACATAGAATCATTAAGAGAAAATACGTAAGGATTGAAGAGTATTTTATGGTCCAAAGATGGAAATGATCTACAATTTGAGGTCTTTTTAAGTCTAACAGGAATTTGTTACTATTAAGGTTAAGCGTCCACACGCTTAACTGTATACGTAAAAAAAAAATTGTATTGGCATTTCGGCCTCACGGATTGGATAAAGACATCTTGGATTAATGAAACCTATATTTCTGGGTGACAGAGTGAATCAATATGAAAAAATATAATTGCGTCTTCATGTGTACAGCCAATCTATATATATTTTCTGAAACAATGACATCATCACTCACATCTCCCCCTATTCTGACACTGTTATATCACAACCACAACGAAAATGTAATGAAGTGTAACTCTGAGTAGAAGTTTCACTTTATTGGTGATGCAGATGAACGACACCACTCTTGCTCTTGTTGTATTAACCATCTTCGTTCATCATGAACCACATTAATTCATCTTCCGCCTCATGAGTGGGGTTCGTTTACAGCGGCAAAGGTCGCATGCTCCAACTCTTCCTCTCCATCTCGTAGGCCGAATTACAGTGCCACATCCTGGTCTGCCATATACACTACATCTTTTCAAACAGTTTCAGTGGTTTCGTCTGTACGTAAATATGAAGCCGGGTTTACAGAAGAACAAGGGAATGAAGATTGGACAGGGGAAACTCTGACTTGGGTTTTTAAATTCGCAGGTTGTGAATCGTACAAAAATTGTATGATTCTTAAAAAAAAGGCTGAAGCCTCACCTCTTAATCTTACATCACTGCGAAACCATTCATACTTAAATGTACAAATCAGATGTCCTACGCATAAGCCGAAATAAGCCACCTCATTAAACTGTTACATTTTTACCATAAGATTGTGTTGTGCCTTTTATTCAACTATTTCTTACGTTCAGCGATGGGGTGTTACTTATATGTAGTGTGTCTTACCACAGCAAATGCTTCAGAGCTGCTTAAAATCAACTTGGTTAAGACGACTTTACACTGTGGAATCCCTGGAGCTTTGTATTATTGTCCAGGAAACATGAACATCCCAAAAGTGCTCTGTCATTGTGCGGACAGGACGGTGAAAGACATTGTATTTGTTAGGCGGTGACAGTGAGCTCATATCATGTTTGCATATTTGTCTCTGTTTGACAGGAGCACACAAAGGTTGGTGCCTGGGGTTCAATCTTGATGTATTGAGCTTCCCAGACAAGAGGAGTGTGGAGTGACATGTTTCAGACCCCTATACATCACTCTCTTTCTGTCACATGTTATGTCATCTCCAGCCACCCTCGCTCACGCTCTCTCTTTCATTTTCCTTATCTCCTAATGTCTCTCTATTTCTCCTTTATCTCAATTTACAAGTCACTGTTTAGTTTGTGCACTCCGGTCTGCGATTGACTTTATTTACCCTGCGTCATCTATTCTAAACATTTCTTTCATTTCTGTTCATTTTTCTCAGTTTGTCCATCAGTTGGCGTCATGCTCAGTAGCCACCCACTGGATGTTTACATGTCATTTTTTACAAATGAGGATTCTGAATGTCCCTAAAGGGAAAAGTAGCTGAATTTCTAGCCTTGACACTCACAAACACATGTTGGGTTTTCCAATGTTATACGAGGACTTTCCATATACATTATCATTTTTATTCCACGGATGGTTTTCTCTAAACCCTTCTCCTAAATTTGACCCTCACAAAAATTCTTTGCTAAGACAATATCTATTATTAAACTATTGGAGGGTGCAGTTATGATGTGGATTTCAATCTGAAGGTGTGTGCCTAAATGTCTGAAAGTATTGTATTGAACCAAAATTTAAGTATGCAAAGATACATGGTTTTACCATGACAAAACTTTATTTCATAAAAAGTGTTTTTGAAATGGATGACTTTGGCTGAATAAACTAACAGAACAATACAACTTTTAAAAGCGGAGGAAATGAAATGAAAACATTTCTGCAAATTCTTGTTAGAAGGTGACTACACTGAAGATGATCATATATAACTCGTTCTTTAAAACACAACTCCCATAATTGTCTTTCTTTTTAAAATATAGAGTTTGATATTATTGCAGAATGTGGAAAAATATGAATGAATAAATGTACAATTGTAGTCCAATTGCATGTACATTTTTGTGAAAATAATGCATCCCAGAACACACAGACTCAGTGAGACAGTAGCAAGTGATGAAAGCAATGCTCTGTCTCATCCGTAGGCCTTGTGGCCATCTGTGGCCTCCTGAAAAGACTGAATAAACAAGTCTCAAAGCCTCGTCTTGAAAGCCTCCATTTGCGCTTATATTACGGGCCACCTATATAAATGCCCTGTAGGGAGTAAACCCTTCTGTCTATTTAACCAGTTTCCCTAGTTACAGTATCCAACATACCACACAGCATAAAGAAATATAACCTCTGACTGCAGGGTGAAATATGATAATATACAAAGAGACTCTGTATATTAAACAAAAAGGAAAGCGCTTTACAGACAATAATCGATTCAGAGTAACTCTTGGCTTAAATGGTTGCAAATATAGACTTTCCGACACAATGTAATCTACTGACATACTGTTTTATCTTTGATTCCAACAAATGGAACAAAAGAGACTTTTTCTTCCAAAAATCACCACAGGCGTCTAGTTGCAAGACTCTACCCATAATAAGCTTTTGGGTAATAATAGGAATGCAGGTGATGTCAATGTTATGGATTTTCTTTGTTTAACTCTTCCTTTAGCAGAAAAGCAGTCCTTTTCAACCCTGACAGATGGGTTCCGGCCTCCGTGGAACCGAACCGACTGATGAAATTGAGTTTAAAGACGGGCAACCAGCCGCATCCATGACTCTGCGGGACCTTTTGTGTAGCCCACCAGCACGTGATGCCACCAGCCGTCTCCCCACTTCACACTTGTGTTATGTCCCAGACTGTAATGCCCTTTTAGCCCTGGGGAGGTGTTTATTTTTGTTTTGCATGTTTGTTTTATGTTTCCATTGTCTATCGGCTGAAAACATGGAAGTGTGCACCAGACTTTTGCTTGCGGTTTCTTTTGGTGGTGTGTTGGATGTGTAGTGCTTTTAGTGGTCATGTTTGCTTGTAGACAAGTGTAAATCAGGACATTCTTTTCTGTTGTTCTGTCTGTGATAAAATGTACATGGTTTATTTCAATATCTATTAAACTGACATTCAATAGGTAAAAAAAATAACAGATGCTTAAGACTTCTAAGGCTTTTTGTAACATGGTTGTATTCTTCAGCCGAATACAGAATACTAAACATCTTTATTTCCCAAGCCATCGTCCTCTAAAGAGTTACTCAAACTAGCAATAACAATAGGGACAACTAATTGTGCTTTAGTGTTGTCATTTTTTTTTATATAGCCCTTGAACTTGTGTTTGGCCACACCGTAAGTGGCCCCCTAACGTTGGGGACATCTTAATACATGTTTATTATTATTTGTATTACATTTCATTGTATTCAAGTATAAGATAAATTATTTGGATTATTTTACATAACAAACATAAAATATATAATTTTTTTAGTTTAGTTCACCACAAAAAAATGTTGTAAAAATGTGTAAAATTACTTTGTGAAAATTATATAAAAGAAAACCTTCACTAATATTACTAATATCAATGAATATTATTTGGGTGTTTGATCATCTAGCTAGCAAGCATGACTCTTGGGAGATTTAATGATGTGCAAGGTCTGAGGACACAGCAGTTCCGACTTGCGAGTTCATAGTCATGGAAAAAGCCTTGAGGACTATTTATTTGCACATCTCTGTGTAAATAAAACAGACGGAGAAAAAAAACGTTGTTTTCTATCTTCTTGGGGTTTCAGACTCTTCAAGTGTGCGTGTGTGCATGAATACATGTGTATGTGCCCTCACCCCACCACCTCGGAGTCTTTTAGTCTGGGCCTCACAGTGCGGGATGGAGGATGGGACAGTTTGTGTGCTGTGGAGCGTGTCTTAAAATTGACCCTTAGTGTCTCTTTTGAAGGAATGTGTGTGTCTGCTGCCCCACTAATCCAACACCTGCCTTTAGTAAACCCAGCAGGGGCCTGACCGCAGACCTCCCAGGTCAGCCGACCCCTCTATCAACACTCAGGTGAGGTCTGTACAGGCGCTGAAGGGTTGGCATTCATTCCTTCAATGAAAGAAACGTAAGATTTTAAGCGTAAAGTAAGGACCAGGTTTTCCAATGGACAGGGTTTTGAGGAAGTGCAAAAATAACACATCAATCAAGTACTGTGGTCATTATTCTAAATGTGGAAGGCAAAACTCTAAAAACAACTGTAAAGCAAAACAAATATCATATGGCCTGTATGTCAGCACTGGATATGAGATTTGTTTTCATAGCGTATTTCTTTCCCTCGTTCATTTTCAATCACTTTGAATGAGCTGAGCTGACTTACTTATTACTGCACACACAAGCAATATTAGACTCACATGAGTGTGCCAACCAGCAAAGACTGTTTTAATTCCTCCAGAATGCGGTTAAACCAATGTTATTCAACCAGTTCGTCTGGGACTGCATTTTACACAAGCACACTTTTCACTCACCTCTGACCATTGCTCTGATTAAATGTTTTCTTTGAGATCCCATCACACTATAATGTTTCGTCTGTACTCCCTCAAAACAAAATTCACACAGTTTTAGGAAATGTATGATGTCTTGGTCATTCAAGACATGCAACTTGTAATGTTGGATCTTGATAAGAACTCCTCTGTCAAATCGTAAAATCTAGACAGTTTGTGATGAATTAACATGAGAGTCTGTCTGTCACACAGCGAGATCTCAAAAGGTCAACGATCGCCTGCTAAAGTGAATGAGGGCTTTAGGGTGTCAAGGATGTCATATTCCCTGCTTTCCATAGCTGTAGGCAGATCTCAAATATAAGAAGGAAAAGAAAAGAGAAAGAATGGGAGGAGAGATAATGAGAAGAAGAGCCGAATGTCCAGGTGCTGGGATTTGGTGTTAAGTGTCCGCAGAGTGCTCGGGGCCGTTGTAACTTCTCACCTGATCTGAGGTTTAGTCTCCTCACAGTATCACTTGAGCACAGTGAGTCTGAAGGTTCTGTCTCTAGTACAAGGTCATTTACTATCAGGTTCAAGACTTCATTAGTAAATATATTCATCTGAAAAGCAAGATCAGTTAACCAGATGGATAACATTTATTTAGTAGAATTTGCAGTATACATATGAAAAAGTAACTCTTTTTTTTTTTGTGAAACAAAATGTAACCCAAACAATATATATAAAATAGTTAGTTGTCATCCTCTTAACCTAGTCACGTATACATTAATTTTTTTTCGCATTTTGTATATTAATAAACTTATCATAGCTATGAAATAAAACAAAGGGATCTACGGAAATTATGTTACAACTAACAATGTCAAAAAATAAAATTGAAATTTTATATTTTATCGTCAAATCCAAGATTTGACCTTTGACCTTTTGACTTAATTTTGCAAAAAAAATTTTCTTCTTAGGGTCTCAGACTTAGGTGGTTTTGAAAATACTTAGGTGAATTTTAAAGCGTCCCTCCACTCTATGCAATTATAAGTTCTTCTTTCTTCAATATTCAGTAATCAATTTCAAAAAACCTTTTTATTAAATCAAAGTTTTGCCATTGAAAACGTTTGTGTTTTCTTTAAACTTATACAGAAAAGCACTGTATGGAATCAAATACTATGACAGTACATACGGATTTTAATAAATAACTATAAACCATTAAAACAGTTCATGCTACATAGTATGTCTCGGAGTGGACATACCTGTACACAGATGCAGGTAAAAACCTCATTTAGTCATGAGAAATTCATTAATTGGTACTTACATTTGAAAAACTGCTTTAAAGTATTCAATTATTAGTTTGACTTAGGTGTTTCTCACCTACTGTTTGTGCATACAAGGTTTCGGACTATATTCATGACTGAATTTGATCTACTATAGATTAAAGAAGTAGACAATTACAGACGCAGGATATATCCCTGGCAACCACTCTGTTTTTGAGGAACATTGTTTTATTAATATCATACCATTTTTAGCATGGCTTTATGGGGCTTTATGTTTTATTATATTTAAACATTTTAGAACACTTAAATGTTAGGTGTTCTGATGCAATAACATTGGCTTGTTAAATCTCTGACCCTGTGGACAATTTAAAGGATTTGCAAAGCCAACCCAACAATGATTTTCAGACCCATGCTGTTTTGAATTGAATGCCTCCACACTTCTTATACCCTTTTCCTTAAGAGTCTTTTTTCTTATCACATTGCGTCACTCTCTGTGATTTAGCAAAGCATTGGAGCAGCTCTTAATAGCTTTACATACAATCACGCAAACTTGCGCGATGCCCCACAATCGCCCACTGCTCTAAACATGGATCTCGCCATAGCTAAATGCTGATAAGCAAGCCTGAGACACACAGTCCCTGATAACGAAGAAGAATAGAAACAAAAGCTACCCCCCATTTGCAATGAGTGCAGGAATAGTAGGACTTTCTTTAAGATTTAAAGAAAAGTGAAATGCCTGTGAAGAACCACTGAACCCAAATAAGCCAGTCTAACTGGCCTTATGGGAGATGTGGCAGTGTAATGTTTCTTTAACCCAGTGTGACATTGAACAAAGGGAACATTGTAACGAGATATGTAAGAAACTAAATGTGTAGCTGCGTCATTGTTTAAGTATGAAACTTTTTAAACAGTTTGGCCTTCAAGGCACTAGGTGTTTCAGTTAAGTGGTTAGGACACCAGGAAGGGCACGATAGGCTGTTTCATATTGTATGAACTTTAAACCTGTTTCCTTGAATAACTGTGGTTTGTGTGAAAGCAGAAGTCTCAGAGTTTGACATTTGGTGTTATTTAAGGACACGGTTGTGCATTGATGCAGTTTTTAGAAGAAATTTAAAGGGAAAATGCTGAAACATTATTATCTTTGAACAGCAACATTGTAGTGCCACCCAAAAAACTTAAAGTGAATACGGTGAGAGATAAATGTCAAATTATTTTGAGAATAAAGGACTTTTGAGAATAAAGGTGTTGTATTTCGAGACTAAAGTCATATCAGGACAATAGTAAAGTCCTTATATTTTGAAAATAAAAAAATCAACATTTTGAGAATAAAGTAAAAAAAAAAGTAAGGAAAAAGTAATCTTCACACTTCCATCCACATTCCGTTTCTATTTCAGAATGGTGAAAGAGGCAATTAGCTATTTTGTCTGTCTGTTTTTTCTCTTGAACATATTCAGTTATATAACCAGTGCAGTGTTTGTGTGATAAATACCTGTGTTTTTGTACTTTATTTTTTTCTATTTTTGTTGATAAATCCAACCCTACAGTAGTACCTAAATAAGTCTTCAACAACCATGTCCATGTGTGATTTGTGTTATGTGTTGCTATAACAATTCAGACTTTTTTCAAATGCTTTATAATTATTCTCTTAAATATTTTGACAAATTTTAAATATAATGACTTTAATCTTGTAGGACTATAACTTTTTTTTCCTAGATTTTTACTAGTCTAGAAAGATAGCAACTTTATTCTCAATTTTTCTTTCAAATCAAAATGACCGTAATCTGGTAATGCTATAACTTTATTCTCAAAACGTCGATTTTTTTCGTGATTAGTTAGTAACTTTATTCTTAGAATTTTTATTTTATTTTCAAATTTTAAATACCTTAATCTGGTAATAATATAACTTTATTCTTAAAACTTTCTGTTTATCGAAATATAATGTCCTTGATCTCCTAATGCTACTACTTTATTCTCAAAACTTTAACTTTATTCACAAAATATTTCAACATTAGTCTTTTGATGTTATCGTTTAATGATTTTTAAATGGCACCAAAAAGCCCTCGAATTAAACAGTTTAGCTGTTTTCTACCAATTTCTTTTAATTAAAATATGTTTGGGGTAAGGTTACATATAAAACATCATTAGCAAACTCTCAAATCAACAATAAAGACATTTGTGAGTGTTAGAAATTGGGTCTGTGGGTAAAGATGGCATATTTACTGTCCATTTTTCACCCATACATTATAAGTCAATTTCAATATGAATGAAAACCATGGCTGCATTTTAATCATGCTCGGAGACAAAAACGCTCTCACTGTGAACTGAGTCTTAACACACAAATATACCGTGTCTTGGGGGCCAGTGTGAGGACTTTCTCTCGTGCTAAAACTCAGCCGTGTCTTTTTTCTTGCCAAAGGCTCAAGCTCCAGGCCATGAGTCTCCTGTGAACTCTTTTTCTCTGTACAACAACAGCGGTGCCCCTAACTATCACTCAAACCCCGACTCCACCCACACGTCTGTAAGAGACATGAGCAACCCCTTGTCACCATTTTATAGAGGAACCGTCTCCAAGCTCCAAGCTATGGTCTACTGTTTATATTTGCTGGTGGCTAAAGGAAAATCTCGCTTTAAAGTGACTTTTAAAAGAAAATCTATAGCTTACAAAAGTGAATGGTGACTGGGGCTTCTAAATGGCAACAAAGCATTATAAAACTTCTTAAAAGTGGTTCAAGTCACTCGAGCGTTACTTTCCCAGTTTTTGTAAGTAATACGATAGCCTTGTGTGACAAACAAGCTGACATTTACGTGGCTTTCACTGAATTTATTTCATACAATGACCATCTCATTAAATCTTTATAAGAACATCAATAGCAGTTTCAATCAGACAAAAGCAACAATAATTGTTTCAGCCCGATGGAAATTGTACTGATCTGGTTTTCATTAAACTAACCCAGCATACCTTGGTAATACAACTGGAGCTCAACTTCATGAAGCATCTATACACATTTTCTGTATCCAGCTACGTTTGGACACTGGATAGATGTTGCTTAATTCAAAGCACATTGTTAAGTAGTGGTTGAAACAATAGTTTTTACTTGTAGGAGCATTTATTCTTGTTATTTAACAAGTGATCTAGCTGTTAATGCATGTGTGTATGTGCCTAGGACCCTGGAGTGTCATAACGTCATAATTAATGTCATAAAAACATCATACAGTGGTGTTTGAACATTAAGAAATGCACAATTAATTATTTTTGGCAAAGATTAAGTGAATTTACAAGAAAGATTGGACCAAAATAACTAAATTGCCATAAAAACAAAATAGCAATTTCGTCAAATAAAATTATGTTATTTTACACCCATCTTGTACATTTGTGACATATTTTTGTAGCTTATTTTAACATATTACACATTAGTACTATCATCATGTTTGACATCATTTCATTGAGTGCAAAATGACAATGTTGAAGCACAAGAACTTAATAAAAATGAACCATATGCCTTTGTGTAATGTTGCTGTCCATTGTCCAGTCCAATATTTTATTCCATTTATATCCATGAGATCCTCCAAGTGCTTTCAAACAGCAAAATAATAACCAATGGTGTTGGTGCACAAAGTGTTATCGTTGTGAGTGTAAAGAAACTCTACTATCAACAAGAGTAAGATTTTTATATCTAACTGTAATTTTTGTTCTAGTGGTTAAATCCATCAAAGTAGCAGATGGTTATTATTGTATAAGAGGTTAAAAGTGTTGGAGAAGAAAAATGACTCTCATTTGTTTTTACTTCCACTGCTAAAATAAAACAGCCGGGGTTGAAAAAGTGTCTTTGTCTGTCATTCCATCGTTTTCTGTTTCTACGCCCTCAATGTTCCTTTCCCAAAATCTTGTTTTACTCTGTTTAACATTTTTGTGCATGAAAACCATACAAAACTACATTTCAATTGATACTGTGGTTGGATGCAAATTTTGTAAAAATAACCAAGGAAAGTCATCCCAGTTGACACAAGCATATCTGCCGACTATAGACAGAGGTGGTGCTTTTGTAAAAATAATTATCTGTTATAAATCTCTTCCGATCATTGTTCTTCTACTAAAACAACTCCTGTCTTTTCATCAAGGTCACTCTTTAGAAAATAATCTTGTGGACCACCTTATCCGCTTCTACACACATCCTCCTAGCTTCAGATGTTCTCTCCATCTCCCCCATTCTCTCGACTCTCATTGGTTTAACATGTCGCCGCAATCAGGCAGAGCCTTAACCGCACACAAAACATGTGAATTTGAACTTGCGGTCTCATTACCAAACAATAGAAATGAAGTGAGAGTTAGTGCAGTGTTACATGCCTAACACAGTACAGTGGCTGAATGGCCCATTAACTTTTCTCCCAGGGTGGTTCCCAGCAGGACATATTAATGACATTAGAGTGCTAATGACCTTTCAGGCTACACTTTCCCTCCACCTGTAAAGTGAGCTCCTAAAAGCAACTCTCAGTTTTGGCTTACTCTCCGGCTCTCTGTATCAATCTTTTTCATTTTCTAGTCCATTATAAACATCCTTTGCTTGCATCATGTATATATGTAAAAAAAACTAATAAGTCAAATATTTCTATTAGAATTAACCAAAAATATTATTGCAGATTGTACATATCTATTTCTGTTAATTACATAAACTTAAAAAATATTTGGGACAGGCGGACAGTCCAATAATTAAGCAAAACTAAAAAATGTACATTTATACAAATAGGTAGCAAAACGACAAATGCCAGTAAGCAGTGCTTACATAACCTGAGATACAGTAAGGAAACTATGAGCCATTTTAATGTTTTCAAACACACACATAATAAAAAATGGAGAAGGGTGTCAGAAATTGGGAAAGTTTGATTTATGCACTAATAACCATTCATGTTGTCAGTGATTTACTGTATAATGTGCTGCTGTTATTTATATACAAAGGCTTTTCTCTACAGTATGAGTTCTATCAAAAAATGATTGATTACTTGTCAAAATAGAATGACGTTTTTATTTTGTTTGTAACAAAACAAAAGCTACAGTAGTTTAGAAGTAACGCATATAAGTGACCGATAGTAAGTAAGACCAACTTTAGTAAGCACTATTAGTTGACTTTGTTACGTTTGTCAGATATCAATTCAGTACGAAAGATCTCAGTGGAAGTGATGGAAGATCTGAGCATGGAATCCTCCCATTTTAAAGTCTACCAGCTTTCATTACCATCTTAAAATAATAGTTACTTCTTATTATTTCAAGTGTGTGTTACATTTTTTCCCCATAGAACACAAAAGGAGATATTTTGAAGAATGCTTGTAACTGAACATCTGCCGTTCCAATTCACTTCTATTGTATGGTCACAAATCCCAAAAAAGGAAATGGGGACTGTGTTTGTTCCTTAACCACTATTCTTCAAAATATCTTCTTTATTGTTCTGAAGCAAAATTACAAAGGAGAGGAAGTCTTGTGGGCCTATTTAACGTCTGAAAATTGTATTTATCCCCAGACAATGTTGCAACAGCAGCAGGTTAGGCATGTACAGTAACAATTTATTTTTACAAGTTATTGCAGGGGATTTCCAAGTCATATAACATTTCTAAACCAAATTAAAACTAGGGTAGCAAGCCACCTTTGAAATTATGAAAGGGGAAAAGACAAAATCTTCCCTTCAGAGCTTGTTCTAAAGCCAAGCCTTTTCATGTCTTGCTCTTGACAAAACACATTTCCCTTTAATTATCAATCACGTCAAAAAAAAAAGAACCTAATTGAAAGAGTTAGACTTGCCAAAGGTAAAAATTCAGTCACGAATTAAATTGTTCAAACCTGCATACGTTTGTTTGTTAAGTTAAAAAAATAAATATATTCCCTGTTGAAAAACCCAAAAATATATATATTAAAGAATCAGGGACAAACTTGCCATCTTTGATTGCAGTTTTAATTTTTCTACGTGGGTAGTCAATGGTGCCCCAGAAATATTAGTTGCCAACATTCTTCCAAAAATCTTTACAAGATTTGAACAACTTGAGGTTGGGTTATTAATCACATGAATTTTATTTTGGGTTTAAAACCCCTTTATAGTTAGACTTGGGACATATTAAAAGTGAATATTGACAGCCAACATAGATCAACATTTTGTGTTTTAAGACTCCCACCAAAGACATTTATAATTTATAAAATACATTCAGGCTTTATATATTGATTAACTGTGGTAGTATAAAAAAATTCAGGTAAACATGTTTGTGTACATACTGTAACTGTTTAATCCGTATTGTCTTTAAGAATATATTCTTTATTTTTTCAACAGTTATTTGGGGACTTTCCAGTTGTGCAAGAAGAGCAATAACCACGTCTTTAATTTGAACTCTGACTGTGAGAAGCAGTTTTAAATATACACAGAGAGAGGCTATGTTTAAAACATGCCTATTTAAAACACCTGGAACCTCTTCTGAACTACAAATGAGAAGGAGAGAAAACAAAGCACCTTATTCAGCAGGTATAAATAAAAAAAAACTCCTTTTTCATCTGTAGACACTTAAGATACTAACATATGCCCACCCCCGACTGTCCTGAAAAAAGGTTTCTTATCCAAACACATTTGATGATGCTAAGGATACAATAAAAAGAGACTACAATAAAGAAAAACTTTACTTCATGGTTCAAAAGTTTGTGTTTATAAGTTTTTAATGCAAAACAAACATCCACCAGATGATTACAAGAACTATACATCTTTATTTCAATCACATGTTTTCATGTCAAAAATACAAAAAGCTGACCATACACTGCTGAGTATATAAATATCATATTATTTACAAATCATGTACAAATGCAGCGAGCATTGTTGCTGAAATCCCTAAAGTATCAAAAACAACAAGCGTTGCATACTGCATTACATCAATTTACAAGCAAAATCTAATCTTGATTTGGACTGGTTGCTCTCCACTTTCTATTGTTTGGGTTTTCTGTATTCCGCTTCCTTTTTCCACAGTCAAAGCTGAACATTAATGTGCATGAAACCATGACCTTTAGTCTAAGCATGCTGGAGTCTTTCTGGCTGATGCAAGAAACCCACAGATAAGTGGAGAAAGGGTTTTGAGGCTGTTTGTGGTTCCTTGTGGCTTTGGGACGGGAAGAGACCTTTTCCACTGATTTCACTGACACATAACCCTAGCTACAGTTACAACAAGGCTCACTCAGAAATCAAATCCTTACAAGTGCTTTCTCAATACATCTAGAACGGTCATAAAAATTTACAAAAGACATAAACATTCCCCTGTATATAAAGGAGCACAAACTGTTTGTATATAAAAGTCTGTTCGACACAAAAACATCTTTCAGTCTCAAGAGCAAGACAAGTTTAATCTGTCCTTTTCAGTTGGTGTTAATAAACACCATTTGGGAATTTTCATAATGGGCCCTGGCTCTCCACAGCTGAGTATTCTGTATCAGACACACGGGAGGCATCGATAAGCCTAGCCAGTCCCGTTTTGGTTGAGTACTTGAATATGAAGGCTTTCATCAGGTCATAGCGGTAATTCTTGTTAATGAAGTTGTAGATGATGGGGTTCACGCAACAGTGCAGTAGGGAGAACCACTGGGTGAGATGCAATGCGGCATATAGGACATTCTCCAATGTGCAGTTGAAGGGCAGAATGTTGAGCAGGGCTAGAGTATCGAGAAGTAGGGCTCCGTGGTATGGCAGCCAACACACGAGGAACACCACAATGTAGGTGAAGATGAGACGCCGACTGATACGCCGTTCCTGGTCAGCAGATGGTTGAATGGTACCAGCTAGGAGGACGTAAAACAAGGCGATGACAGGGAAGGGGATGGCAAAGCCTAACATAAAAAAGCTCATCTGGACGCCCACCGTCCACTCCTTCATGCTATCAATAGGATACACTGGCTTACATACGGTGCTGTCTGAATGGCTGGACTTTACAGCCTGAAGAAAGTAGGTCTCAGGTAGCGCAGCGATCATGGCCAGCAGCCAAACGCCAACACAGATCAACTGTCTGGTTCTTCTCTTTTTTTGGCTAGGGCCGTCTCCAAAAATAGTGACAGACAAATAGCGATCCACACTCATGCAGGTAAGGAAGAAGATACTGCTGAAGAGGTTGACACTGAAGATCAGGTGTGTGATTTTGCACATGGCATCTCCAAATGACCAGTGCCCGAGCTGAAGCAGAGAACTGATGGAGACCGGAAGAGTAGCCACCACGCAAAGGTCAGCGATGGCCATGTTGAGGATATACAAGTGTGTCTCGTAGCGGTTCCTCTCAGCTCGCACGTTCACCCACACCACCAGAGCATTGGCTGCCAGGCCGATGATGAAGAGGAAGATGTAGAGGACCGAGAGAGCATAGAGCAAGGCTTTCTGACTGAAGGCACTGTGACACACTTCTCCAACAACATGGGACACATTGTCATCCAGAGTCGAGAAGTTCAGATCACCAAGCACATCCAAAATGTCGCTGAAGTCGTTCACACTCATCTTGGACTGGTTTTGATATGGCCACTAGTGGGACAAAACGCTGCACCTGAAATGAAAAGACATTGTTATTACACATCGACAAGAAAAACACGCAAGAAGCCCAATTGAAATAAGAGGCACAGAAATATAAATAACATATAACGTGTATTTAGAAAACACGCAACTGGATCTCAACAGAGTCCTTTATCAGAGGGAAGAAACGTGTGCCGGAATTGGATAATTTTCCAGGGTGTCTTTGCTAGGTACACATTCATATCAACATTGACAAGTGAATAAACTGTCGGGACCCAAATATTGGAATATAATTTTCACGTTATAATGGACAAAGTAGAAAACCCTAGTTATGCAGCGCTCTGGGGCAGTGATGTACCAGTGTTCAACATAAGGACTAAAAGCCCAATAGCAAAACTGCAAAGCAAAACATTGTTGGCAGACCTCTGTTGTCAAGCCGTGACCCAGTAAAAAGATAACCACACATCCATGACAAATGGGGGCAGTTTGGCTATACAAAAACTAAAGCAGAGAGCATAAAGAGCAGAGTGCATTGCTACTAGAGGAATCAAAGAGAGACTAATGCCGTTTTTGAAGCGAGACAGGTCATAGACAGAGAGAAGTGCGGACGGCTGCTGCTCGCTATGTGACGGAGAGGTGAAAGGTTCTTTTCTCAATATGATATGCTCAGCTTGAGATCTGGATGCTGGGCTTTGAACTGCCAGAGGTTGAAGAAAACAGAGAACAGCCACGTTGGTGCGGTGTCGAAGTTGTTCTTAAACACAGATGCACACACGTTTCCAATCACAGATCTTCACCCCCAAGGTAATGTGTGTGATATCTCAAGAAGCGTCAGTGAAACCGCTGGCAACTATTCTTGTAACTAAAACTTGCGCAGTGATGCAGAACTTATACACTTTTTTCTGTTTTTCCCCAACATAGAGGTTTTTAAACAACATATCAGTTTACAAAGGGCCTGGCGTGACCTGACGTGAAAAATACACTTCGACCCGTAGTGTATTTTGCTAAAGATGCTGAATTTGTTTATTTTCATTCCAAATCAACCTGCTGTTTTGACCTTGGAACGGTGTTAGTGCCTGAGCTTAATATCATTAAAGGGAACATGAGACCATGCACAGCTGCGCTAATGCATCCTGTGATCCTTGGTTCCTGCAAAATAAGGTTTGATGTGTCTTATTCAGAAAATGTTACAGCTTTCCACACCGACCTCCATTTGATACAGGAGAGTTACAAGGTGCACCTCAAAAAGTCAGGTGCCATAAAAGGTGACGGCCCATTAGAGACGGCACCAACCGTCACCCTCATGTCCCCGCCTTGTTGTAAAAGTGCTGCGTTTACACTGCTTAAAAACATCGACTCCCTCACCTGATCTCACGGCCCTAGGCAGCAAGCACACTCGGCTGCACAAAGAGTTTGCTGTGCGGACACAGAGACCCTCCATGCCGTCCCCTTCTCGCACCCTCCTTCCCCCGCTCCCAGTCTCTCTCACTTTAAGTCCCCTGAAACTCAGCATTGTCTCACTCCAAAAAAGCTGAGCATGAAGCAATGGAACTATCGGTCATGGTTTAACCGTGAAATCTTCCCTGCAAATCTGATTGGGAAGAGTCACTAAGGCTCGGGGTCACCTCAAGGAACTGGACTTAGATTCCAGGACCTGGGGTCAGGATCAGCATGGTTCATAAAAAGACAAGCAAAGATTAAAAGAACAAACTAAATAATTCAAATCTATTTAAGTTAAAACTGATGAAGAGAAGAGGAAAACTCATCCAAACTGCAAACCTTAAACATGACATTTTGTCGGCTGCAGAATATTTTTATTTGCTTTCTAAATAAATTAAACAACCAGTTAGATACACAAACAAATGTGTGTATCTCTTTAATTTAAATATTCATCAATATTCAAGTGGATTCTATGGCATTTAATCCAGTGTAATCTGGGGTTGCTATTAAATAGGATGAGACACAAATAATCCAACAGCAAGCCCCTGGATGAGAAGAATGCTCCCAAGGTTCTTCATTCCCAACTTTAAAAGAAAGTTAAGGAAAACACCTTCAAAGTTTCAGCTTAATGCGCGTTTATAAATCTGCATTACAAACACAGACACAGCAAGAGGAAAAAAGACACTTACACTCCTGCAAGATTGGAACAGGGTTCCGTGAGTATTGGGGTTATCCGTACAGACGGGTAGATGTCCTTCTCGAGAGGATGTCGTGATTGTCCGCCTGCGCTCCGGCTGCACTTGCTCATATACTGCTGTGAGTTCCGCCTCCAGAGGCCGAGCGGAAAAGTGAATCACTCCGAGTTTCTGTCCGGTAACAATGTGGACGGCGGACGTGCGACACATCGGATTTCCACTCCCTTTCTTTTAAATAACCATCTAAACAACACAAGATTCAACCGATACAAGTATCAGAATAAGCTTTTGTGTTGCTGTTCTCACACCAGAGAACAACTTTCCTCGTTTCTGCAGTGCTGGATGATTTTTTATATGCACAATATTTATCATCATGATACTACAATTAGAATTAACCATGGGTTGATGGTGTAATCGAACACGTGATAAGCATTATGGAAGAATGTATAGGCATTTTCTTTATGTAGTATTCATGAGAATTGCAAATGAGAAGAAGGATGTGTTGAATTTGCATTTTCACTGCATTCACAACCTTTAAAAATAGTAGTAAACTGCATTGTAGGGTATAGGTTGAGAATTTTGCACAACACCCTTGAAACATACGCAAGTGGAAGCAGGTGAATTTTGTTGTGTTGTTTTTCCTGTCTCAAAACAGTTTCATTCTCTTCGCATCCTCTTGGAAGTGCCTCAAAGACTCCACGCCGGAAGCTTCATTTAGGCATGGGAACGTTCACCTGTTTTGAGTCTTCAGCTGGCCTTGTTTGACTTTAGCCGGCAGTGCTTACAAGATCAATGTGATTTCAGTTTTTGTATTTAAGTTGGCAAATGAACGGTATCGGTCCACGCAAAAACAATACAAGTAAATGGGTTCCAGTTAACAACATCCCTAGAAATATCTTCTTTTGCGGTCTCGGGTGAGAAAGAACACCATACATGTTTGAAATGACCAAATGTTGTTTAAGATTGATTTTTTCACTCTAAAATTTGGGAAAATGAAATTAAACCGGCAACACCTTAGATTTGAGGAACTGTTAATGGTTTGACACAAAAGTACATAGTCAAGCAAGGGAAGGCCTTATTAGACTTCCTCTAGCAGTGTTTGTGAATTTATGGAAGAGAGATAAGCAGAACGCTGTATCCAAAATATTATATCCCTGCCAGAATTATTTTTAGGATATGGTGAATAATAGATGTATGTGAACACGAAACACCCGCTGGAACAATATATCTCATTTTAATAGTCAACCCCTGAAAAGGGAAAATACATATTAAATGTACACGCGCAGGCTGGGATTTTGCATAGCAGTTCCCACCTTGGACACAACATTGGGCATGAATGTCAGTGATTGGTCATTGGCTTAAAAAGTCAGACCAAGATTGAAACTCTCTTTCACAGAAATCAAGCCGTTCAAAAGCATTTGGTTTTGGTTAGTGGGGCAGTCGAACCGAGACATGTTCCAAATTAAAGTCTGTTAAAATGGACTTTCCATCTTATTAAGTTTTCACTGCAGTCTGTTTTTCATGCCCAACTCTAAACAGGAGGAAAGGATGGGGGCTTCATTTAAAAATATATTTTTGGATATGAAACTTATATATAAAAGCTATTGTCCATGCCTGGACCACCAGGAAGGTAGACGACAAGGACAAATGAAGCAACCATTGATTATCAATGATTGATAAATAAATGTGCCTTAAAACCTGCCAGCCCACTTGCTCTTTTTCACTATTGAATTGAAACAGATACAAGCCTTGGAGTCACTTTTAAAGCAAGAACAATTATATCCAACCATGATGAGTCAGAAAAAACGTGACTCCCAAACACCTTAACAAATGGTCGGATTCCATGCATACATTGAATGAGCTGAGCCACGCAAGCGTCACGTTGTGTTGTGTTGCGCAGCGGGATGGCAAACAAGAGCTTGTTGTAACAGAGGCATGACATGTCGGATAAGATAAGGAAACGATTAAATTGACTAAATGTTGCTATGTAGAATCTGATAAGTCGTCGTAGAAGATCGAGTATTGTATTCCGTTTATAAGATGCTGTGTTTCATCTAGCAGCTCAGTGATGAGACTGTGATCCCGTTGCCATGGCAGCCGTCAGAAGCGCAGCGCAGTGCAGCTAGGCTGGACAGCTTGAGTCTTCAGTCCAACTTGTGAGACATACTCGAGTCTAAATAAATGCTTTGTAGATGTTTCTTTTCATCTTGAATGCGGAGGCTTGAGATACAGAGAAGTTTGTCTCAACATTCTCAACTATACATGACCCTGTACCTGGAATCACTCCAAGGATGTCGCAAAGGTGAGTAACATCTGACATGTTGTGTGCTTTGCTGCAAAACTGGAATGTTGGGATGATGCCAGAACATATTGGGGTGAAGTATTTCAGGAAACAAAGTGTGGTGTTGTGCAATGAACACGATTCACCTTTTGGTTTGATGTACTTCATCCATTTTGCTTTAAGACTTTCATTTTAGTTCATTATAAAATTGTGTGATTTGAATGGGAGGCAGTGCTGAAGTTTGGAAATAAAAGCCTTCAAAGTTCACATTGTATTGCAGTTCCTATGACAACATGGAGCCCAAGCACTGTTTTTGTCCTCCAACAGGAACCATTCAAATTAGCTTTGGTGTGGGTGGACGCCACTTATTTCTAGTTACCCTACACCAAAACTTTGTTTTCACATTTGTGTTTCTTAAAGATTGCGTCAGCAGAGATTGTTTCATTGTCTCATTGCAAAGAACCACTGTGCCCTTTTTCTAGAAAAAACTTTTCCTGTCTGGTCTATTTCAGATTTCTCCAAGTGGCACTTTTCTATTTCTTTGTAAATGTTCTTTTACAATCACACTTCTGACCTCCACCCACGGCTCCTCCCGAGAACCCCCACTCCCTCTCCTTCACTAACTTTGCCTTCCCCTCCTTTGATTTTACCAAGTCTACCATTTGAGTAGCCCTTGGCAGTGCTAATGCCCAGAGGGGAACAATACTGTATGGCCCTATCAGAATAAGAAAAGAAGGTGGTTTCACCCTCGCCATGAACTCTTTCAACAATCACAAAAGGAGCACCCACGCACAAGCCAGTCAAAGAGGTCAGAGGACATCTGTGGAATTCATGTGTATTCATCTTTAGAAAGCGAAGAGTGAAAAAATAATGTTTGTCAGGGGATTTCTTTCATTATGGGGCTTGATAAGCTGACTTTTGGTGATTTTTGCTTGTGTTGTTGTTTCCCACGTTCGGTTGCAATGGGTTCACCTCAGTGTTAATATTGACCTGGGGGGTCCAAAAATCAATGGATGGGAAAACTTTCCCAGTGGGCAGGTGCTCTCAACAGGTGTAATTAGGTCTGTTAACAAGTCTAACTGCAGACTTACGGATCTCTGTTGTTTGAATTTGAAAGAGGGGTTGTCTTGTTTAGTGAAAACGTTGTCTTGAGATTTCATTTTAGATGTTGAAGCAATTCTTCACAGGTCACAGAATAAATGTCAATCACATTCTCAGATTTGCCATTTAAATGAAAACAATTAAGTTGAATTATCTACTCTTCTTCCAGTTCATATGGCCGAATTTGGGCTGCTGCTCAGGGAGCCCTGGAAACCCTTTTGGAGGATGAGTATCCCACAATGCAACTCCGTCCTCAAAAGGATCGTCTGCAGGTCTTTCAGACACTGGCAATATTCTACCTGCGCTACCTGAAGATATTCCGGTCCCTGGAGGAGGTTTATGATCAGATTGTTCACCCGCAGAAAAGACGTGTGGTACATCGGGTTCTCGAGGGGGTGATGGGGAGACTTGTAGAGCTGAAGAATGAGATGGTGGAGCTGGAGTACTCAGAGTTTCACTTCTTTGATGACATTTTGCAGGACTTCAAGATGACGCCTGTAAGTGACACAAAAACACTTAATAAAACACACCTTTGTGCATGCAAAATGCTGGAGTTGCTTTGGTCTCTTTGGTTTGTAGAGCAAGAAATGTATGCTTTGAGGAAACATGAGAGATTTGGCCTTGCGTGAGATTTAAGTGCCCAATGTCGATAAGGACTTTTTGGAAACTAAGTCTTTTGTTTTTCTCTGTATTTAGTTAAAGCTAATTGGGGTCACCAGTGCACCAGTAAGACTCTCTGGCCACTTGCACATGTGGCCTAGGGGGTTTAATTGCTGAAAGTAGTTTACTTCTTATTTTAGGAGGATCTTGAGGTGCCTATACCACATTATTTTGTGAGGGAGAGAATGCGGGCACTCAAAGAGAGAGAAAAGATGCTGGCTCATATTTTGACGTCGGAAGGACATCAAGAACATAAAACGGTGAGTACATCTAAGCTCTTTATAAACTACATCAAGAAAATGTATCAAAATATGTTGTGGCCTCCATTAAAAATCCTGAAAATTGATTTTCAATACATTTAACCCATTTATAGTCAATGCATGTGAAGCCGTAACCTGATGTGTGGCAAACACAGTCAATGTCTTTATTTGGTTTAGCAGGTGAAAGTTCAGCCCATGTCTATGGAGCGAGCTGTGTGGTTGCTGCAGGTCAGTGAGCGAGCTAGGCAGGGAAGACTAAGAGCTCATTTCATGAAGAAGATTCGTCAGGAAGAGCAAAGAAGACAAAATGGGGAAAGTCCTAACTTACTGGACCCTGACCTGGCAGCAACATGCATTCAGAAGGTATAAGACCACATCCGAGTTGTTGAGTTGATGTGCCTCTTTGTAGGCCATTGACATTTATTAATTTCATAAATTAGGCTAAAAAAAGAAAAGAAACATAGCATCATGCAGTGCGAAAACGAAATAAATTGTATCATGGTTCCTGCATATACATAATATTATAATATGTACTCATGCACCATACCTTACCACGGTTGCTAATATACAGACCCATTACATGACCATGAGAACGTTATTGCATTTATACAAAAGTTAAGAAGGTCATGGCACACACTGTAGTGACGTGAAGTGACGTGTGGCCAAGTAGTGTGTCCCATACTTGAAATTTGTGCTCTGTATTTAACCCTTCCAAGTGTACACACACATTAAGTGAACACACACCCAGAGCAGTGTGCAACCATTCTGCAGCACCCGGGGAGCAATTGGGTGAAATAGTGAAATCGTGGTTTCCTCGCTGGTATCAAGTATCGAACCTTGGAATCACGAGTCAAACACTCGAACCAACAGGCCATGACTGCCGCCAAAAACACTGACACTAACTCAACATTGGAGTAGTTTCGAAAAGTTCAGTTTTTTAAAGGCACTGAGAAATTACATTCATTCAGCATGAATTCCAGCCCCAGCATAACAATAAAGTAAACCTCTGTTACAAGATCTAAACTGCCACGTCTTTTAAATCTGCGCAGATCACAACCAACTTATTCAGGTGCATGACGCCATATGAACAACAGTAAGACTGTTACAAATTGACACAACAATTTCTAATATGTAAGGTACATCTTAAGACATTCACGTCCTGCCCTTCATTCGTTTTACTTTCAGTTTAGTGCATAGCGGTGGCATAATACAACTGGTAAAGCAATTGCCATGGGAAATATTGAAAGGCTCTCAGATTCGAGAACCAGAAAGAACTGTTGTATAATAAATAAAACATTTATAATAAGATTATACCAATGAAATTATAAAAAAAAGGGTTGAAGTTGCAGTACCAGGGCATCATACGCATAGCACAATCTGACAGCTGTGGTCCAGCCTGTTCTTGAACTCAAACCATTGCCGAGTCAGGCCATCTCTTATCACAGTCATGTCTTCTCTTATAGGACTATGCATGTCATGCGATCCCACCCAGGCATAAAAGATATCTGTCAGACTCAACTCTGAGGATACTGTAGGCCCTTTGGCAGGAGGAAGGAGATTAGTGTTCTAGTGCTGAGAGATTTCAAAAGGGAAGAATTCATGGATTTTTACACTTCTTTTCAATACCATCCTAATCATGAAATCTGAGCTCATGTATCCTGACGTCTTTTCGAGTGAGTGTTGGCTACGGTTGGTGAACCCAGACCTTGATGCAGCCTGAAAGAGATAGCAGATATGACTTTTAATCTAAAGTTTTGTATAATGCAGGTGTGAAACTGACATTGCTCAGTGAAACAGCACTACATATTAGGCACCTTAACACTGTAGCACATCCGTAATTTATAATAAAGTATTGTAGCTCAATAAATAATTTTGCACTTTTAACTGTGTTGGAATGCCACATGTGATTATACGGAGTGATAAACTGATTCTGGGCTCTTTGTTCAAAAGTTCTAATCCTCTAGTTGTAGATTGTAGAAAAGCAGACTTCTGAAACCCTGGAGACCTAATCCTCTTTATTCAGAAAAAGATTCTTGTTTCCAGTTAAAAAAGAAAGAAATCTCACAAATGAATCCAACTACTTGAAATTTCTCATTTGCATTCTTGAGATATACAACGGGTCCCGCCTTGGTAATCGTTTTGGCTTAATGTTGAGGTTATTTTAGTAAGAAACCAATTGAATAATAATACATGTTAAAGATCAGTGTGAATTGTGAAGTCCGCTGTGTGTAGAATAGTATTTTCCAGATAACACAGAAAAGATGAGTGTTCTTGATGTTTGCATGGTTGTGATAATATCAATTCTGGAATGTGTGTTCAGCCTGTGTTGTTGGTTTCTCCTGCAATGCTGACGTGTTTTTGGTACAACCTGTAGGTATGGCGAGGATATCGAGACAGGAAGAAGGTCAACAAGGAACGTCATGAAGAGATGATATTTCTAGGAATGGTAAACACTAACCGTCTTAACCAATGAACTGCTTGAGGAAATCGTGTCCTTTCATGAAATGTTTAAATTCTAATCCTTTCAAAACATTTTTTAGTACACAGGGTTCTTCTTCCTTTAAACCTTCCTCTACTCTGAAATTTTGGTCAAATTTTTTTATCCGTTGGTTTCGGTGTCCTGTTTGCAGATACCAGCCCAGCAATCGACACCCAGCCCTGCCCATTTCCGTGCCCAGCAGGTAATGGACAGTAGACACAGGGTACAAGAGGAACATGAGCTTGAGTACCAGAAAGCCCTGATTAGCATTAAAGAGTCTGTGCGTACTGTGGATGGACCAGATATAAAGGAAACTCTGCAAGAAGAAATACGCCAGTGGTTTCTTGAGTGTCGGTAAGCTATATAGAAAAAAATTAAGCTGAAAACACACATTGCTCAAAAGCTAATAATTCTGTAATATTGGTTAGATTTGAGTTTAAAAACGTTACAAGTAACAATCTTTGGAACTGATCCTTTCAACATAGCTGCTAGGTCTAAGACCTTCCCATAGCCAACATCTCCTTAAGCTAATCCGCTAATTCGCCTCCACATTCAAGAAAGCTTTCACTCTATCCTTGTCCATTCAATCCATTATTTCGCCCTAATTGTGAAGTGCATTCCAGGCCTGTTCCGTCTCTTCCTTTTGTGTAGAGGTTGGAATGTAAGCAGTCAACCCGATGGTCAATTTTACCCAGGGCTGTTTATGCTAACCTGATGCTTGTGCTGTTAGTGTGTGCGCGGCGTAGAGTGAGACTGGCCTGATTAGTGCATTCCAGGCTGATTTACGGCCCGCCATCGCATGCTGCTGCCCATTAGTGTGGGGACAACAGTCATAAGTCATCTCAGTTGGACAACACAAGGTGGGGGGCGAGTTCAGTAGCTTTGTCTCAGTTTAGCGGCCCCCGTCTAAGGCCCCTTCCAGTGACCTTGCTGGGCTCCCACTGGTTGTTCAAGGGATGTCCGCGATACCAGGTCAGGACCTGCACGGTAAGGTATGTTGGTGTGGTTTCCATGTACTGATTAAGAGGAAGAGGTGAAGATACGTAACTGAACATCCCGACATATTAAATCATTAATAAACATTAATTTCTGCAGGAAGACTAGCAAGCAAAAAGGAGATATGCGAATTGTCAGCTTGCATGATTATTCTGTTCTCCACCAAGCTTCCACCCAATACTCAGAGTAAATACTCAAAGATACTCAATAATTTTGCATAACCAGCTAAAGTCGAGCTGCTGTTGGTTTTAATTTTTTTCTTTGCCCAAGTATACATCACATTCAGTTGGCTAAATATTCAAGACCAAAAAATCAAGCATCAAGAGTGACAAAGTCTTTGAACTGCAATGGGAATACTGACATCATGACAAGACACATGAAGACTGATAAAAATTGAGGTTATCGCATACAAATATACTGTTATATTGCTTAAAAGTGAATATTAACATGTGCATATGAATATGAATTTCTGCATTTGTAAAGTTTACACATCTCTGATAAGTTCTGTGATTTGGATCAGCCACGTAACATGCATAAATGTGTCACATCTGTTTTACATGAACACAATGCCAATGCCAGTTATCGCTCGATTAACATTTCCTGGATGAGCTTCAATTGCATTATCCAGGTCTGTTAGTCATATTTTGTAAAAACAGTATTAGCATGATTTAGTGAGACTAAAGCTTACATATTTATTTGACATTTGAAAGAATTATAGCTTTTGATGCTCATAGGCAGCTGGGGGTGATTTTTTTGGGTGTATTTCAGATTCCCTGTTAAAGAAACAGGAAGGTTGGTTTATGGAAAGATTCTCAAGTTTTTTTTAATCTTTTTCTTTTAATCTTGTGCTCCGTTTGGTGAAATACAATCCGTCTGTGTTACAGTATGGCTTCTAGTGTGGGCTACCGCATTGGAGGGGAGGTTCAGTTGTGCTACTGATTAAGTTAAGCCCAGACTGGACACTTTAACCATGTTATTCGAAACCTACCACAAATCCCCCGAGAAGTCAGTGCTGGACCTGGCTAATGTAACCTCCCCATGTGTGAAGTTCATAGTTCAAATATGATTGATTTGTCTTTGTTCACACAGGCTGCTTTATTTATCCATAAATTCTCACAGGCATGAAGTCTATTTAATCTCATTTAAATTCGTGATGTAACTGTGTGTTTGTGGAGTTTTTTGGGCAGGGTAATGTGAAGAAAGTCAGGATTTAAGTTACAAGCAAATTGTAGGTGACTTCCAATGTGTAAAAAATATATATGTCTTTTATTCAGGTATTTTTCAATTACTATTTTGTTTTTCAGCGATGCTACAGGGAAGTTTCCTGACTATCCAAGCGCGGAGGATGGAGGATCTGCAACCGTATTTGCTCAGAAGACACCAGAACAGGTTATCAATGAAAAAAAGACAACCAGATGCCGTTAGAACTTTGCAGATAAAAGTTTATTTTGGGCTAATAATTCCTATTTGCTATTTCATAATGGTAGTACCTTTCGCAAATACCGATGCTACAAAAGGTTTCTTACTGCAGTGCCATAGAAGAACCATTTGTGACTCCCCAAGAAGCAGTTGGCCCAAGTGGCTGATGTGTTTTAATAAGAACTAAAGCATTTTTAATGGTGTGATAAAACATTTTCCATGACAACCATTTTAAACGTTCTTTGGAAGTTAAAGGAGTAATTCACCCAAAAACTTAAACATTTGTCATTTTTAACTCAAGATATTTTAATAAAAGTTTGTATTCGAGTCATTTTGGGTGACCATTGACTTCCATAGTTAGACAAAGTACTACTAAGGTGATCCAACACATCTTGTATTGAAATATCTTTATTTGCGTTCATCAAAAAAAAGAGAAATGTCTACAGGGTTATAAGTTAATGATGAGCAAATTATGACCAAATGTCAACTTTAAGGTGAGACATTCAAACTTTTCTTTTTGTGGAACCATTAAGCAAAAATGGCATGATTCATAGTTCTTACATGGCATCATTATCATCGTCGTCATTGGTATGTCATTTTCCAATGGCAGACCAGCATTTTTCCTTTATTGTTTGTTTGAAAATGTTTTGAAGGTGGCTGCTGAACTCGCTGCCAAAGAAGAAGAGAGGGAGAAGAAGAAAAAGTCAAAAGGAGAGAAGGACAAAAAAGGGAAAAAGGAGAAGAAGAAAGAGAAGAAAGGGAAGATGAAAGGGAAAAAGGGAAAAGGAAATCCAGAGGTTGGTCATTTATCTTGATTAATGCAATTACTTCTAGATTACACACAAGAAATCAATACAGGCTTTTTAAAGTATCTGTATCTGCAGAATTAAATCAGCTGACTCAGCAATTTAAGTGTCCGATATCTCTGGTGACACATGACGGACGTTTTGTTTAAATTATGTAAAGGATAAGTTGTGGTAAAAAAAACTGCCATTTGAATTTATTTTGTGATATAATAACCAGTGCATTTAATAATTATTACTCTGCTATTGCATAAATACATACAATTTGAATACCCTACAAACTAAAAGATGAATGTACTTAAAAGGTTCTTTACAGCAAGGCAAAAAATAACCATTTTTGGTGCTACAAAGAACTATTAAGTTAAAGCTTCTTAAGAACCATCTCCTTCAAACCTTTTTATAATCTGCAGAACCGTTTATCACCACAATATAACGTTTGTTCTTTGTCCAGTGAAAACATGTAGACAAAAAAGTTATACTATGGCCTAGTGAAGGCCCTTTATTTTTAAGAGTGTTTATGGACAAAAATATTAGGACCATCAATGTGACTTGTACAAAGGGTTCATTTATTTAAGAAAAGAAAGAGAATGCTTATTAAATCTGTTGCAACAAATACGGAATTGGCATGGTTGAACATGTTTATTTAACACAGTCTCACAGGAATCTGTTTTATTATCGCAAACTGTCATCTATTATTTCATGTTCATAAACATGGTTTTACCTTTTTAAAGACTCACTCAGTATTAATTTTCCCTTTTTTGATGTTACTCGGCTTTGACTTTTCCCATGTCGTATAAGGTTTAGGGTCAGGGTAAGGGTAACCTGCAACAATGTTAAAATAAAATGTGCTAATTTTCAATGTTAAATGTTTCTTTCTCTACAAAACATGAGTTATTAAAGTAAATAACTGATCTTACAAAAATAAATCTTAAAAGTATTCTGTAAATTTATATTCCCAAACATATTTTAACGCTTAAAGAAACTTAAAGCTTAAATATTAACAGTTAATATTTCTTGCTGCCTGGGTTCAGTTCACAGTTAAGATGACAAACACAAGGATTTTTGTTTGTTAAACTCATCCACTGACACCGGAAATATCTGTGGTTTCAGCAAGGCGTTCCTTCAACGTTCCACCAGGGCTTTACTTGATAACCTTTTGCCCTCCTCTATTCAAAACTCTTCCTCTTGTTACACAGAGGGGCAGTTTCAATGTACTCCGCTATGACATCCAAATTTCCTTCTTCCTATTTGGGTGTGTTGCCTACAAAGTGAAATCCAATATATTTTGAATAGACAATCAAGTTGGGAGAATGAGTGTATGCAGAATACTTCTTTCATGTTAAAATTCAAAGTGTTTTAATGCGGCTTGAGTGCAGTTTTAAAATCTCTATGCCAAACTCTGAGTGTCATATACTGACGGGTGGCTACTGCGAGCCAGTCAGGCGATTAAAATGCTCACTCACTCCGATTGGCTGTATTTTGGAGTTTGAGAATGGAGTCTTTGTTCCTGTTCTCCTTCATAAAACCACCTGTAGTCGTGATTGGAGAGCCAAGGCACTGATATGTGCTCACAATAAGGCCGAAGGGCCGATGTGACCCTTTTTAAATGTTCACATCCTGTCTGAAAGCTAAGCCTTTCAAAAGATTGTAAAGGAATTTTGTCAGGGCTCTTATGTTGGTCTAGTTCAAACCCGGCTTACATTTTCAAGTGCCTCTTAAAGGAGGCAGTAACAGATGGATTGTCCGGCAAAGGCATGGTAGGATCTAAAACAATGTAAAAGTTGTAGAGAACATGGACATTTGTGTTTGTTAAATATTTACCTCACTTTACTGTTACACTATACCACATTAGGCTACAACATTAGTGTTAAACAACATTCTACTTTAACATTCTACTTAAAACTTTAAAAAACAATCTAAAAAAACAAACAAAAAAAGTGCTTTACAAAATTGTGATGTATTTGCATTTTATGTGATTATTTGGTAAGTTGAAACTGGTTACATTATTTTGATAAGTGTATAAATCATGTTAAATGGATTTCTTACTCATTCTCTTTTAAAAACCTTTATGACATCCTATATTTCCTATATATCCTATATTTTAAAACCTGTATGACATCCTTTCTTCTGAAAAACACAGATACGATCTTCTGAAGAACATTGATAACTAAACAGAAGTGGCACCTATATATGCACAAGTTCTCTAAAAGAATCTGCTGGATTCATTCAGAAGGCCTTTCTCATAACTCATGAATAATCATAAATCACTCATCTGTGTTACCAGACACTTAAAAGTCAGTTTCTACTTTAAGACGAATTTCTGTGCCTTTTGGGGGTCATTAGATGCTAATGGAAAAATGTGTTTAAAGTAAGCCTGCTCATAAAGTATTCCGTGTACATTTGGCGTATTCCTTTCAAAAACAGTCCTGGGCAGACATATATTGTGTGTGTCTGCGACCGGCAAACCATTTGCGTGAGTACGAAAGGAGGATGATTTAGTTTTAATGTGCAACCCCTGGTTGAGAGAAAGGAAAACAGGAGATATCATAAATCATGGTCACAGCATCTTGCTCGGCCCCCGCCGAGTATTCACATCATTAAAATGCCAGCACTGACGGTGACCTCACACCAGAGCAGTGCGCAAGGCCGACGTCCAGGGAAGAGCTTTGATCTGCCCTCACTTGGAATCTGAGTCAAGGCTGAGTTATCCATAATGTGATTTAGATTGTTTTGGAAAATTTTACAATTACGGGTACACAATGATGTTGTACTTGTGGAGGATTCATTTTGGCTGTTTTGCAGGAGGAGGAGCAGGGATGGAAGATGACCCCCAGTAACTTCCTTCCTACAGTAGTCGAGGGAACAAAACTGTATAAAGGTGAGTAGGAGATGAAAGCTGAATGGTGCAGTGTATGCAGAATTCCAATAGGTTTGTCCTGAACATTCCCCAGTTCTGAAAATTGAAGCCAAAACAATTTGGGGGTAGGCTTTATGTAAACATACAGGATGTACGACAAACTAACAAATCTATAATTACACTTTAAATAAAAGTTTTCGCCAAAAAACATTTTCTATGATTTTTCTATGATCCTGATGTATCTTCAGGGGCCTGTTTTTGTTATAAGTTTGGATTTAGTTATTTTAATATTATAAAATAGGAATATGAGCATGACCTTATTAGCGTTGCACCAACTTGTGTCACTTCTGCACAGAATCTGGCTCCGAATTACATAATTGGCGCAATATATCAGCGACCTTATCGTAGACATTTGTTGCTTCAGTTTTCCACAGCAAAAGTAACAAGATAATGTGCCGATTGTCTTTTAAGTCGTTAGGTGACAACACTGACTTTAAAAATTATTTACCAATTACATTTGAAATATTTATTTAATAATTTGGTTTCCTCAATCTGACACATTTTGTCAGTAATGCACTCCTAACTGTTTTATCTTATTAAAACACATCTTAGCGTTTTTATCTCAATTATTTACAGATCCCAAAAATTATTATGTGTGGTTTTGTTTTTTATGGATAAGAAATGTTACAATGTTAAGAAAGTGTCTAACACATCTTTTAAGTTGTTATCCACATTTTTATTCAACAAAAATAATATTAAAAGACATTACTTACGCATTGTAAAAAAAAAGCAATTTTCTCCCACATTGAATTTTGCTGTTGCGCTCATAATCGTTGTACGCTGGGAGCAGTATCTTTACCTTCAGAGCCGCTGTTGGACTTATGATTCCCCTGAACAGAAATTTACTTTTGTACATTTATTACGGAAGAAGGGATAAAATAAAGGTATTTTATACTAAGTGTAAATATGTCAACCTTACGGCAAACTTAACTTTTTTAAGATTATTCAGGTCTTCCATTAGATTTTTGAAAACAAATGCACTTATCAACTGTAAAGTAATAAATAAACTAAATGAATGCTTATAACCGGAGGAGAACTATTCGACATATGAGACAAACAGGCACATTTTTTCACATGCCATTGCTATGTTGAATCGCGTTGTCTTCGCTCAATAATGATGATGGCTTTTTAATGCCATGATGCACGTGCGTAATCTAGAGTGAACGTACTCAGTGTTGATTAAACTAACTCTGAACATCTAATCTGAAACCGAAAACCCAGAATAATGGTTCTTGTTGTATATCAACATTGAGTTCAAGATTAAACTCTATGTATGTTGAACCACCTTATTAAAACTGGCCCTGATGTGCAGTTAAAATAACAGTTTATCTTCATGGCATTTTTCTCCGTCAAATGAGTTATTTTCAATATCTCAATAACATGTCAACAATGTTTGTGGAAGGTCAATGAGTGAAAAGCATTGTAGCACATTTGTGACGTGACGTGTCTGGAATATGTCTTCCTAACCATGATAGGACCATGTCAGTTCAACTCAAGTCTATCCACCTTTTCCCTTCCTCTTTTCCCTCTCTCCCACTGTTTGTCTTTCTTCTATGCCGACAGATAAGTTTTCCTGCCCTCTCATTAAAACGAGTCTTCTGACGCCAAAGAGCAGTCCAGCTCCTCCACATTCTATAATCTACAGCAGTTGTCTTTCAACTCCCTATCTGCCTCGGTTTAATGGCAAGCACCATTTTCACAGGCTTTTAATCTTACAACATTGTTTGTAAGTGACGGGTGTTATTTCAAACCTAAAAGTCTTTAAATGCCACCTCTAAATGTATCATCTAACTTCATTTAAAATGATTGCTGTAGATGGTATAAGGCCTGTAAAACTTGTGCTCTCGAAGTTGAGCCTCCTTGTCAAATTATTCCACCAATTCACCAACACAAATGGCTTTAACACATCCCATGAACTCTCTGTTGGATCTTATTTTACAATATAGGAAGAGAGTGTCTGTGTTTTTAGGGGCACTTGACTTCAACTCTGCTGGTAGAGCAGCAAATCAATCAGGTCACCTCTGAAACCTCTTGACAAGACAAGCATGTTAATGACTGAGACTACTTCCTGTTTGCTCAAATGTTTAAGGCCTCTTAACAGGAAGTGAAAAGACTGAACTGCACTTTTGCGTTTCACTGATCCATGAAGAAAAGGAAGAGATGTTGATCCGAAAACATATTAACATTTCTCTGTGTCTGCGTGTGTGACTGCTTGTGTCAATTGGGAGCAGTTCAACCAAAGGATTACTGGCAAAAGCAATTTTTGACATGCCAGTGTACCATTTACAGGATGGATTGGAAAGTCAACATCCTGCTCTGATACTTGTTCGCTTTGATTAGAGAACTTCAGCCAACAAACTGCACTGTGCATCACACACCAGAGAGAAATCACCGCAGGCAACCCCATTTTACTTGTGTTCCCATCCATCGCAAACATCTCTGGGGTCAACTACAGATCATCGGATTCTTTTCTCCTCCACACATAAGTGACTCATTTACCTTCTGTTACCTGGGGGTGGCCTGAGGTGGTCTTTTAATTTCGTTCTTCTAGGCCATGATCTGATAAGGAAAATAGTCTTTCATGTCAGCCACCACAAGCTAAAAGCGTGACTGTCAAACATCAGATATTTACAGCTCTGTATGCATCTGTATTCAAATGCAAAAGTGCAGTGCATAGATCCCTGAATATCACATTAATCTCACAGCTGTGCACTTGGCTTTTAGTTCAGTGAAGTCTAAAAGAATCTGTCATGCTACACGGAATATAGAGGTTTCCTAAAGTGCATCATCCACTTTGCAGCTGCTAAAGCTCTCTTTGTTCTCAGCCCGTGAAGAGACGGTTAATGGACATGAGTTCATCTTGAGACACGTGTGCTATTAGCCTCAAGAGTCTTTGATGCTTAATCTCACCACTTCCATGAGGAAACTACGGTGGAACAGCAGCATGATTGCAGTTGTATGTTTATGCAATGTAAAGTACCATTTTGTAGTTTGTAATGATGCTGTACCAAACATTAAAAGACTAATGCAGTTAAATGGCTTTAAAAAAATGTTGATTTGTGAAGGTCAGCAACAAATGCATACTAAAACTGCACTACATATACTAGGAAATGTTTTATCCAAAGCAACTTACCAATAATTAAGAATGCATATCTTGTCCAACTCTGTATTTTAAGGCATAACAATCTTGGAAATACTACTGTTTTTCTATATCAACTAAGCTACAGCAATAAATGTAATGCAATAGCAGTTAGGAGTACTATTCCAGTGCAGTGTAGGTTAAGCTCCATACAGTGGAATTACAGTCAACAAATGGTTTGAGAATCAAGTGTGACCGTTCACATACAGTAAGTCCAGCTGTCACCACTGTTACACTCTGAAAGAATAGAGTCCCTGATCATTTCTGATAACAAACACAAAACAACAAGTAAACTACAATTATCTAAAAAGTTAAAATCATGTTTAGTCCGTGTTATTTTGGGTCACCATTTGAGGAATCGTTACTTTGCTAAACTGAAAGATGGGTTAACCCAAAAATTTAAAAAACGGGCCAAGCTGAGTACCAAAACAAACTTGCAGCCAATCACCAGAGGCAGGAAGAAAGAATGTAGAAAAAGCGCTGAAGTTTGAGGATGGAGCAATGCAGGAATAGGCATGTGTTACTTATGCTCTGTGTTTTGTTGTCGATTGTTGAAGAACAACCCTGCCTTTAAATGCAACATGACATATATAAGGAATTATTATGCAACACAATTGAATAAAATTGAATATAATTGAATATATAATAGATAATTGAATATAAACAAAGACTCTAAGTAAAATTTGTCTATAAAACCTGTGATGTGCATTTATGTTAATCCTTGTGTCACCAAATGTATGTGTAAAATAATTGTGTAAATGAAAATATGTGAGAGTGGGGGTTGGGGGAAGTGTGCATGTACAAATGTCTTTTTGAGTGGAATAACGTGCAGCAACGGAGCAGCTGTAACCTGGCAGGAAGCAATTAAATGCCCGGTCAAAGCCGATTAATTTGTTCCATTATAATTTTCCTCTAAATGTCACCTTGCTCGGCCCGTGGAGCAAAGGGTTGCATTCCTCAGAAACAAAACCCAAAGATGTAATGAAAAACAGAGATCAGAGCGTATTCCTCCCAAATATTTGACGTGGTTGAGTGAGAAGTGATCTCCATCTCATATTCATTAACTAAGCGGATGTCATTTATGTACACCACAAAATGCTGCCTTGTAAGATAGTCAAAAGATCGACCTCTATTATTCTTACGATCGTGCATCATCCTGACATTTTTGATAATTCAATCATTCATTTGACTTATAATTCCTTTGTATCAGTGTAATGTATGATCAGCTTCTAAAAGAATTGTTCATTTCAAATGAGGTAATTAGCAGATCAACCAATTAAATCCATGTTTACATCTGGCTTTCTAGACAACTAAATTGAGGCAGAGGGTATTTGCTATACCAATTAATCGGCAAACTGTTTTATCAGCTGTCTGTAATGGAAGTACAATCACGTGATAGGTTTATTTCATTGTAATGAGGCGGAAAGGTGAGCACCGCATTTACTCAGAATCAAGCGATAGTACACGATAGTAAGCCGGATCCCAGAGCGACAGGCTCTTTTGGGAAACTCACCCGCACTGAACTTTGGAAATAGCTTACAAAGAGGTTACGGAAGTGATTTGTAGCACTCAGGGTCAAATCGAGCCTGTTCGAGCTTGTCTAGTGTTTGTTTCCTGCATCTCTGCGTCACGGCACACTTGCTGGATGTGACGGATGGATTTCATCTCGGCCTTTTGGCAGTAAGGAGCCATGTTAAGGAAGTGTCTGTTTTTCCCTGAATTACTAGAGCAACCCAACAAAACAGATTGGCAGAGTAGAGCTTGGTCTTCAAACACTGACCAGCATTCAAAAGTTACAAAGCCTATATCGTAGACAGCAGGCTTCTATAAAGCCCGGTGGGGTAGATATAGCTGAGCACTGTTGTGCTTTTACTCTCAAGCTCCATATGGTGGGTGGCAAATGCACTGTATACACACATGTGTTCAGCAGGAGCAGATGTGTGTGGCCGCCCAACTCCCACAAAACCCTCTCACAGTGGTTGCCAGCTCGCGAGAAATGTACAAATTGTGTTGCCTGTCTATTCATCACCAGTTGCCGCTGTTCTGTCTTATGTGCTGTGTGGGCTTGGAACGCCATCAGAGGCCTGTGATGCCAATAAAGCAGGTTTAAAAAAGCTGACCCTTAGCCCTCGTGTGTTTTCAAGGGAGTTTGGTGGATTTTGTCTTTAAACAAACAGGTCAGTCTGCGTGAATGCATCCCTCTGAAGGTCTGAGGCAATTATGTGGATCGTATTGCCTTGGGATGTTTTGAAAATGGGACTTTGAAAAGAAGGCTTTGTGGAGGGCAGTTTGACCTGTGACCTTAGAGCAGGCTCTCATTTCAAAGTTGGATGCTTATTTTTAGGTTCCACCAAAGTGAGTTTTACCATCAGTGACCTTTGACCCATTGTTGAACTTGACAACAGTGGTTATAAGATGTAATTGTTAGTTAAAAGTTGTACTTGTAGTTTTCGGATACACCGTACGGTCAGAAAAGGTGAATTTGTGTTTATTTCTTTAACCCTCCTGTAGGTCAAGCACAGTCCTAGCAAAATCAACGGTTCACAGAAGACACAAACACAGCAAACTTTGAGTCACTTTGAATAAAATCATCTGCCAAATGCGTTAATAACATTAAATGGTATGCAAATAGACGAGGCAGACAGAAAAGAACAACAATTTCAGACTCATTATGAGGTCAGACCCTGCCATTCATCTGCGTTCCAGTTCCGAACAACTCTGGCACACTGCCTCTTGTCGGGACAGGAAGTGGGTGGAAATGGACTTCCTATCAGGATGTTGCGCGTGAGAGCGCAGCACGGAGGACAATCAGCCACAGCGTTCTCACCCAGATCACAGCACCTGTGCTTCCTCTACACTCCACACTCGGGAGCCACGATTGAGGCCTACCAGACCTCTCTCAGAATTGTTTCCTACTTTACACACAACGCTGAGTGATGTTGTCCTGGCTCTACTTTGATGCTTTGTGTCCAACTAAGCATTTTTCACATGTATGTGTTCTGCTGACTTGATGAATGAATTCTCTGTTATGCCAGGTATTTTAGAAAATGCTTGGTGGAATGATCAGATCAGAAATGTTGATGTGATTGATCGTTGCAGAGGTTTGGCACAACCGGGATGAGAAACAGAACTTCTTTCAGCGTTTCGATGCTCAGTTGGTGCGGGAGGAGAAGAGATTGGAGGTTGAAGAGGAACTCAGAGTTCAGGTAGGAGGAATATAAATCCACACTTATGTTGTTTCTGGATTTAGGAAACATTTTGGTTGACAGGTTTATAAGAAGGATCTGCAAGCCTGTAAGACTATCTCAAAGCTTGTCCACAACATCAACCCTAAAACACAAACCAAATATTAATCTAAACATTATCCTGGATCATGTGATCACATTCACCTAGCGTTACATTTCTTAAAAAAACATAAAACACACAATACACCAATGCTCATTCATTATATTAAAACACTACCAGTTTGGACTTCACATCACACCACATTTTTCATTATCTCTTCCTCCGTTTTTATATCGTGTTCGCCGTTTATCTTAGGTGGATGAATTGATGAGACAGGAACTAAAGAACCTTAAGCTGGTCGTGGACAGGGAAAAGGAGAAGAAAAAGAAAAAGGGAAAGAAAAGCAGTAAAAAGGTAAATGCCAGACACTGAAATCTCCTTGGAGATAAAACCTTAATTCATTTTTAATGCCCCGTATGAGGGACAGTGCACAGGTGGTTCCTGATGCTGCTGAGGTTATGGATGGCGACCATAAAGCCCTGCATTGTATCTCTTGAATGTCTGGATCGAGTCAGATCTCGAGACGCTCCTGGCCCCCTGTTTATTCACATCATGTGAGAGGCCCTGGGGTCATACAATGATCTGCCCTCAGGAGCAGGAATGTGGGCTGGATAGAGAATTAGTAAAGACGTCCCGACCTCGTCAGCTTGTGTTTTGATAGGCCCCTTTTCCACACGTTCTCTACCATACACACACAGTGGACAATTTATGATGCTATGGATAAAAGTGTATGTCAAATGCAAATATCTAAGGTATACACTAGACGTCCTTTTTTTGTAATTAGTCGCCATTGTGTTGTCTACACAACACAATGTAGAAGAAAAGGTCAATGGCGTGTCTACACAAGCACTAGAATTCTTCTACGTATTTTGCCCCCTGCTCGATTTGTTGTACGCTGAGAGATTTTGACAGCTTAAACGGTCACTGACGCTGTCTATCTGACGTGGGTAATATACACACAAAGATGGTTTTATCATTAATCATGCTGCAAATCCAGGCACACACGAACCCCATTTAGTTAGCGTGGGACCAAATTCCAGGTACGCCAATTTATCTTAGAAGGATACACATTAAACATGCTGGAATTTTGAAAATGATTCAGTGAATATTTCCGAGCCACGTAATTTGGGTTCTGTAAACTGAAAATTATGTAACAGGGCGGGTTTGTTTTCAAGAAGAAGACCTTACACACCCAAACTGTGCTAATGTTAGCCAGAGTAGAGGAATCAGTGTTTTTCTGGAAACGACTGTTTCCATCAAAAGGGTGTTTTCCATTTTGTATAATAGGAAAAACACTGAAATGTTGGAAGATTCTCCATAACAAATATTTTGGGAAAACACAGAGTTCTCTCTCCTTCAGTCATGTGGTTTCAGAGAAAACAAAATATGTTGGTGACGCATATTTTGAAGCTTTGGTTACGTTTCTTTCTACAAACCAATGCTTGAAGGAAAATACCTGGCTGCCGGAGCTGATATTCTGGGTCAGTTGTGGTTTGAAAATGTCCTGAATTATAAGATTGAACAGGAAAGGAAGGACAAAACATGCATTTATTCACTTTAATAATTTGTAAGCAGTTTGTTTGTTTTGACAAATTACCATGTTCTTCACAGACTATTTCCAATGTGATTGCATAATACAAAGCGTTAACTATTCATTTGATTACATTTACATAATTTACAATGTATGCATCTGGCAGGTGCTTCTTGTTCTTATACTGACTTATACTGCTGTTGGTATGCACAATAAAAAAATTATTAGTAGTGTTTTCAGTACAGCAATCAGTACAAAGCCACACATAGTTTATTGCTTACATTTATTACTAATATGAGTCATAATTTACCTAGGTTATTATTTCGAAACCACCAAAACGCATTTCATTAAAATGCCCGTAAGTTTCAAAACCTAATTTTACTCATTTTCTTTGTGTGTTTTATATGTGTTATTACCTGTAAGTGATCTATGAAGGTAAAAATCTCAAAGTTCACGATAAAGTGTTTTTTATCTTTAACAGAAATCAGATTTCTTAGACTACAGCAAATGCCAGGGTTGTAGTCATGCAGTTACTTCCGTGACATGTCGTCAGAGACCCGTTACGGGAGTAGCTGGATTCACATGATGTCGTCTCGTCACTGGTTGTGGCGCAGTAACTGACAGCTGAGTTAACCAATAACAGTTGACTAGACCATTTGGCCAATCAGATTACACTGGGAGACTGGTCTTACAGAGTCATGATCACTATGCTAGTGTTTTTCCGACATGAGTAGAGACACAAATCAAAAAGTTGAATAATACAACCAAAAATGCATTTTTTTAAATTTAGTGTTTTTGTTTTGTATAGTGTAGGGCTCAAACAATACATATAACAATAGTTTTACAAGCAAAAAACAGGCTCTTTTAAATGATATCCTTGTGTTACGAAGAAGGTGATTCTGGTTTATAAGAAAAAGAAATTGGGCACAAAGACTTGTGGACAACTCTTTTAATAAACTAAAACAGGAATGTCGATGTGTCTCAGAATAAAAGAAAAATAACAAATATTATCATACAGGTTTAAACTGATCAAAGCAAACTTTAATTTGTATTTAGACTAATTTCAGTCTCTTCTAATAGAATCCAGAAGTTAATATCGAGCTTTGACCCAATATTTATCTGCCTTTGTCAACTGCCATTATATTCATCTCCAAACCAAACCGAAAACAGATTTTCTAACGTACCTTTGCTTTTAGAAGAAGAAGAAAGGAAGGAAAGCTGGGAAGAAGAAGAAAAAAGAAAAAGATCTAACAGCAGACAGGTTTGTTATGATGTTGACCTACAACGAATATTGTTAGATTGTTTCATCATTGCTGAACTAATGTGTGTTTTTCCTCTACCACTGTTTGAATGGGAAGAATTAGGATCCTATGTTGTGTTTAGTGTGGTAAAGGTGATGAAAGTTCTGTAATAGTGGAATAGTTCTTGAAAGTTCTTCAACATTGTGATTGTCGCTCAGGGGATGACTGGCTGACTTCCATATGGAGAGTTAGAATCCATGACTGCGATGTCATATAAGATTGCATCAGATACGCAGCATGACTGATCAGTTTACACATTGGTTTGTAATGTTCTGTTTTTCCCTCTCTCAAATTGTCTGTCTGTCTCTCTAGAACAATAGAATCCCTGTATGAGGAACTCGTTCTGGAGGGCATCATAATCAGACCGATGAATGTCAAGCTATCAGACTACATAGGTATGAACCAGGGTCACTCTAAACCATTCTCAGGTCTCTCTTTATTGTTTCTATTCCAAAGGTTTCAATGTTAGTAGTTTTAAGCAAAGAACAGATCTAGGATTGGCACAAGATGTTGCAAGCCCAGTTAGAATCCATTCTCTCTCTGTTGCCTGGCAGAGTGTTATGTCGCTTGAAAGCAGAGCCATTTGTCCCAGTTCAATGGGTGTTGTCACATTTATAGGCTCCAAACAGCCTCTAGTTGTATTTAGTAAACCTCTCAGTACTTTAGCAGATAATGCTTAGAATGAGGATGGATATGTGATGTGCCTAAAATCCACATTCATTGATATCAATATGTACATTGACACCTGACATACCATTCTATGTCATAAATAAGTTGATTTTGAAGTATTTGTTTGTTGCCATGATTCAGATCCAACAAGCACATTAGAGGCTGACAGTTAATACCAAGCCCTTTAGTTCTGAAAATTATGTTTTATGATATTGTCATTGCCCAGGGATATGGAATGGGTTTAATAATAAAAGTTTCTTGATTACACACACTTGTACAACCCTGAATATTTCCCTCATAGATCATATGACTCATCAGTCGTCCAACTTTACTGCATAGCAACTGCATCGTGTTGCTCTTTAATGGGACGATAAACAAACAGAAATCAAATACTAAGAATCACAAGTTTCTTTGTTACATAAAAATGATCGATTACAGAGACACACAAACACAGACGTATTTAGTATGGTGCATAAGACAGATCTTCTACAAAAATCTTTCTTTAATAATTTTCAGCGATTCCAGATGTACTTGTAATTTTTAATCTTGGAGGCCGCAATTAGTCAAGTAGTTGTTTCTGTTTATTCTGATCTTTCAAGTACGGGTGTGCCGTTTAAAATATAGCAACCACATTGGTTCCTGCATGTCGGAACAACTTTATCATTCATGGACATTGTTTTTTACTTTCCTTGGAAACCAAAGTCATAACAATTGGTATGATGGTTGATGGCAGGCGGCCAGTGTTGATGTGTGTCGTGTCGTTTTTCTTAAACACCATATGTACCTAAAGCAGTTTTTGTCTCCAGGCGAGTATAGTTACCTGGGGACAACCCTGCGGCAAGCAGACATTGAGCCGATGCCATCACTCTCTGACATCAGACAGCTCATCGCACTTTATGGCATCCTGCCTCTGGGTGAGTAAACAGCTAGGATTTACTAGACTAACTGGTCAAACATTGTAGTCAACTCTGATTCTTTCTTTTTGTCATCATAAAACTCGCCAAAAACTCAGCTTGCACGCTGGTATTGTCACAGTACATAGCCAGAGTAAACTAACATGAAAAGCAAACATACACAGTTTTTTTCACTTTATTTGGAGTTAAGGGGTGGAATTATTAATGAGGCACCCTGATAACAGGTACTCCCTCTAAACATAAATAGAGAAAAAAAGGAAAATGGTTGAAAAATAAGGAATTGTAAAATAAAAATACTTTCAATCTATGTAGTTCTTGGAAATACACTTAAAATTATGCTCAAGTATACTAGAAGACAAAGAATATTTGGAGCATACTTATACTAGGATACATATCTTGAAGTATAGAGAGACTAGAGTATACTTTAAAGTATAACTAAACCAAAGTTTGTGCTACAGGTTTAGCAGTAATAATCTTCTGTATTTGTACACCTATAAGTGTGCTTTTACAGTTGTAGTACAAACAAATAACATAGTTGTAAACAGCTGTGCCCCCAAAGTTTATTACTGTTAAATTTAAGCTGCACATAAGAGTATACTTTAAAGTCCCGCTGTCATTGATAATTTTACCCTTTATAATAGTTATAGAACATCAATATTGTGGTGTATATTTTATTAGCTTATCATATATATATATATATATATATATATAATATTGATGGTCTTATATATAAATCCGTCTTTAAATGAATAAATGTGCCTTAATATTAAGCTTGAATCCAATCCTATATGCAAGTCTCATTGAGTAAACACAGATACATTGACATGCAAAGTAGCCCTGGCTCCACTCAATCTCATTTGGAGGTTACAGACAATGCTAAACCAGTAAAGTGAACCTTAGAGCTGAAACAGCATTTCTGCCCAAGCCTATATACAATCCTTACATATTAATGTCTCAAACTGCTGATCTACAGGGACAAATAAGATTATATGACTGGTGACAGGTTTTTGACATCATTAACTGTTTGGTAAACTTCATTTTTATGGAAAAATACTTAGCAATGGTTTCTCTTAAAGAATAATATAAACAGAAAAAAAAGATCTATACGTTTGTTACTAGAAAACATACTTCCAAACAAATATTTAAAATATATGTAAAATGTATGTAAGTGTACTTGATAAAGTGAACTGATATTTGGTTTTCTAGGGGTAGCCAGCCGTCAAAAATGTTGCTGCTATGCTTGCAAGTTGTGTCGTTTTAGCATAGTATAACAATTCAAGAGTTTGGTTAGAACACCTAGTATAGAGCTGTGGCTAGAAGCATAGTTCCTTATTATAATTATTTTAAGTGAAGGTCATGGCACACACTGTAGTGTGTGAAGGGACATGACATTTGGCCAAGTGGGGTGTTCCATACTTGTAATTTGTGCTCTGCATTTAACCCATCCAAGTGTACACACACAGTTAGTGAACACACACACACACACACTGTGAACACAGTAATTCTGAGCAAGGTGAGCAAGCAACGCACATCCGGAGCAGTTTGAAGCCATTTTAAGCACGAATGGGCCTGTCCCTAACTGCTTTAGAACCCTGGGGAATCCCTGGGTGGAATGACATAGGAGGAAAGCTATGAACAATTAAAATATCATGAAACGAAACAACAAAGAGCAAAATCTGATAGTTTTCAGAGGAAATGTACATTGTTTGAAGCAATGCACGGATTATCTAGATGAGTGTATTAATCGACCACATATGTGTGGACGATACATCATACTATGGGGGTTAACCAGCGAGTTATGTTGTTTATGGGAAACAATTTATAGATGAATATCAATATTTTATACTCATCAGGTATATACCAGATATATACATATATATATATATATATATATATATATATATGTATATATCTGGTATATACCTGATGAGTATAAAATATTGATATATATATATATATATATATATATATATATATAAAACAAACTATGTCTAGTCTATACATGTGTTATCTGAAGACAAGCACTATAATAAAAACCTCAAGAGAACTTTAGAGTAGCTCACATTAATTTTTCAGGAGCAGCATGATTAGAGAAACACACAATGTGTGTATCGGTGTGTGTAGACTAGAACACAACCTGTCTGCCCCTCTGAACTGTACTTGACCCAACTAAGCAGCTTTGGGTCTATTGTAACGAAGCATTGCCTGGTGTCCTGTATCACTTTATCAACACCCACATTCACTCTCTCCACCCGTTTAATAACCCAGCCCGGGTTCAGCGGGATCAACGGAGGGATCAGGTCAGATCATACAGTGCACGCACTGCCCTGGTGGGCTGTAACCTTAACAACCCATTGCAGGGAGAATTAGCCTTGCCTTCTGTGATTCGTGGCCCTAGGCGGAGAAGGGTTGCCACATCAACAGACCTAAAACAAAGACACATCAGTCAGCGGCAGGCAAACAATCACACAACTATGTCTCTGAAGATCCCTGTGAAATGAGACAGTGTGATGTCTCTCCAGAGGTCTTTCTTCACAACATACACAGAGATCAGAAGCTTTATATGCACTGAGGGCAGGCAATAAAAGAAACCCATGATATGCTCATTATAATCAAAAATATTGCATTTGTATTATATTATTAGCTTATAAAGTGTCTGTTGAGTGTATGTCAGACACAGTTTTTTATATCACAGATTCCAAAAGATGCTGGATTATTTTAGCCTAACATTGGGTCAATTTGGTTAACGATTTGGTTAAATAAGGTCCAGTAAATGGTTTGTATTCGACCCTGCATGGGTTAGTTACAAGTCCAAATCTCTAACCACCAGAGCATGACTGACCCCCATGTACATAAAATAATAAAAAGGGAATTTTTAGAAATTTAAAATTTTTTGTAAAAGAAAAACTGTTACATTTTATTTAAATCATAGTACATATTTATATTGAGTAATTCCAATAAATCTTTTTTCTGTGTTTAGTTAAAATGAGTTGGTCATTCATGCAAAAATGAAAAATCTCTCAAGTTTTTTAAACCTGTTAACATATTTTATTTTTCTGCAGAACACATATAACATGTTTTTTAAGAATGTTCACCTGCATTGGTCTTGTATCCATACATTGATGTGAGTGGCTGATGCTTCTGTTTGGTCACAAACATTCTTCGAAATATCTTCTTTTGTGTTCTACAGAAGTAAAGTCAAACAGGTTTGGAGTGTAAGTCAATTCTGACAGGTGCTTTATTTTGGGGTGAATAATTACTTTAAGGCACAAATTAGTATATAAACGCATTAAATGGGAAAGAGGAGAAATTTCTCTTCCCATTTTCCCTTCATCTCTGAAGTTTTGATTCCGCAGCTGATTTAATTCAGATCCGATGATGCAGACCAGAATCAAACTATATCTAGCAAGAAAGAGAACCGAGTGGAATAGAAATTCACACTTTCCTATTCTCTGCTCCATGTATTATACATTTAAAAGACACGCTGCACATCTTAGATTTGTTTTTAATATTTGCTCTTTTTTAATGAGTGACTGATATAAGCCTGAGGTATGTTTCTCTCTGTTCTCACAGAAGAGATCAAGTCTGGCTGGATCGTCCTTCTCGATTTATATTTCTCAACCGGCCACAATATTTTTGTACAGTAAAATTCATAGCTGTTTCATGACTATATATCCATAGGAACATAAACAACCCTGTCACTATACTTTAAACCAAACCTGAAGCATGTTAAACCTGACAGTAGTTAATAAGAAAGTGTTAGATTAATAAGAGATGTTTAAAATAACACAATGTTTTCAATGGGGCTGTTAAATCGTGAATAAAACAAAAAAACATTATAGTTTCTCACAGTGTCACATATTGTGTTGGTCTGTGAAACAGTTTTTGCTTGATAAACACCACAGACATTTTGAGGTCAAATGTGTTTCCTTCATAACACAATAGCACTTTTAACAGAGCTGTTGGGAGAGATTAGGAAGTGTAATTCTATTCTGAATAATCATATTTAACACTTTAACACTTATTTCAATCGTTGTGTTTTCAGTTATGTACTTGTACAACTCACTGAGACTTTGGTCAGTAAGTCCATACTAGGTCCATAAAATCTAGAAAGCTGAATCTTCGATTTGTCTTACTGTAAATGTTTGTATACAAAAATGCAGAATCCCAAATGGATTAATTCAGGTGGAATCTGCATCTGTGAGATATCTGGCAGTCATCTGGTCTAATTTAACATGTTTTATCTAGTTTATAGTTTGAGATATACTCTTTCAAATAAAACAATGGTATAAACGGATATTGCACCCAAAATAATGATTTTGTCATGAATTATTCACTCTATAATTGTTCTCTTATTTATAGAAATTTCTGTATTTAGTTAAAAACATAGAAACACTTCTTGAACTCCATTGACATCCATAGTAGGAAAATTGCAGTAGTCAAAAGTCCCCCAGATTTTTTTCATGCCCTACATTCATCAAAATATCTTATTTTGTGTTTAACAGAACAAAAGAAATTGGTAGTAATTGGGTTCCAAGAACTGTTTGGTTTAAAGTATTTGTTTAAAAATCGTACCCTGTGTTTAACAGAACAAAGAAATGTTTGTAGATTTGGCACAAATGAAAACTAACATTTTTTAATAACTATGCCTGTTAAACACGCAGTAATCTTGTTAATATAATTTGACTATAATAAAGATAAACTTTCAACTTTAAAAAGTGCTGGGTTATATTCTGCCCAGTGTTGGGTTGTAAATAACCCTATACTGGGTAATTTATATATTATTGAGTTAAATATTCAACCCTGGACCACAAAATCCACCGCATGGGTATATTTGTAGCAATAGGGTTCTATAAATCCAAATGATTAATTTTCTTTATGACAAAAATCCTTAGGATATTAATTGAAGCTCATGTTCCATACAGATGTTCCGTAAATATAATACTTCTGTAAATATAAAAAAACTTAATTTAGTTAATGGATGCTGCAAAATCGTGAACACAAATGACCATAAACAAGCCTAAAACCTTTTTCTCAATCGTGCCCACTCTAGAATAATCTACAAAATGTTGGTCAATGTACAATTTCGTCAGATTCATCTACTGTCTACTCTCATCGCAGTGTTCCAATGGAGAACTATTCATCAGTGAGAAATTCAGAGTTTAGTCTCTCAAATAGTTATATCTCAACATATCTTGGTTCTATTCTAACAAACCATACATCAATTGAAAGCTTATTTATTCACCATTTATATGATGTTTAATCTGAAATTAAAAATTGACATTCAAGAGGTTGTATGCAAATTGACCCAACATTAGGGTTTGTCAATTTTTGACCCAATGTTGTGTTTGCCCTTTTTATGCAAACCTATCCTTTTCTGTTAACACTGCCCTCTTCTGCTCAAAGGGCCTAAACTCTATTGCCATAGCTCAACCAGGAAGGCAATAGCAATGCCATCTCTATCCATCTTGATTTACAATGCATTCAACAACCCATGATCAATGTATGTGTTCCCTGGGAACTGAACCCATGAACTTGTTATTACTAGCACGCTCCTTTAACATTTAAGCTATAGGGAAATTATGTTCTCTGTGTCTGTTTCTTATCTAAGGGCAGGCTGTACATGCTTCATTTCAGTTTAGGGTCGTTAATGGTATATGTTGTGCAGAAAACTATTGCAAATTATAGAGCAGGCAGTAAAGTCAATGCAAATGTGTTGTGCGTGGCTATGAGTACACCAATTGAATGGAGACATGATATGGCACAGCACCTGTCACAACCTCCCGTCCGGGTGGTTATGCTTGTGCGAGTGTGTGGCCGGATGTTTGCGTGTGCAGTAGTGGATGTATATTTGTGCACGGCCCTGTTTGTGCATCTGTGTGGTCTCATGCCAGCCCGTTGCTTCCTGAGCTCTGTCCAGTTGGAAACCTTTACCAAGGCATCCACCTGTGTGTCAGCCTCAGAGAGCTGTTAAACTATTGTTTCTTTCTTACAGAGCACCAGCGGTCAGAGCAATCAACCTTTGTACCGACATCCGACTTCCTAATTAAATGAGCAGAGAGTTTGCCGGGTGGATTTCTTCAATGCACGGCTCCCTGTATTTCTGTAGTAGTGAATGACTGGGTGGAGCGCAGAGTTTAAACATATGGAGAAAGAGGGACTCGCTTTTTTCTGAAAGTATTATTCTATCCTTAAAAGTGATACGTCAACCTCTTGTCATTTCAAACCTGTATTATTGTCTTCTGAAGAACACAAAAAAAGATATTTGGAAGAAAGTGGGTAGCTGAATAACAGGAATGCCCATTTACTTCTAATGTATGGACACAAAATCCCTACAGGTCCGTGGGTGACGTTGTTGAAAACATTTTTTATATTTTTCATATATTTAAGAAAGAAGAATAAAGAAAGAAAGTCACACAGGTTTTAAATGACAAGGGGTTAAATAAAAGAGGAAAGAATTTTAAATTTGTCAATCTTTCTTCCGAGATATTGTCATTCCGGTTGGGTATTGTATATGTGTGTGGAAATTCAAGTAGATGACAGAAAAGACAAAGTGAGGATGAAAGGGTAGATGTAGTAAAACACAGTAAGACAGATAATCAAAATGGATTATGTTGGATGTAAACATAATACATCCATGGATTGTCAACTCTGAATCTACTTTTCAGAGTTGAGATTTGTGTGTAGCCATTTTATGTGTGGCCATTTTATCTAATGATTTATCAAATGTTGGCTTTTTTCTGAACTATTCCTTTTGATTTTTATCATTCTTTCCTGTTTTGTAGGATCTCAGTGTGTCCATGAGAGAGGACCTCTGATCCGCTCGCTGCTGCTTGCCGGCCCCGCGGGTGTTGGGAAAAAGATGTTGGTCCATGCCTTGTGCACAGAGACCGGGGCAAACTTATTCAACCTCTCTGCTACAGCCCTGGCTGGTAAATATCCAGGCAAGAGTGGACTGCAGTACCTCCTTCATGTTGTTTTTAAGGTAAGCTCAGCCATGAACACTTGAAGAATCGAGATATCTTGCCTATCAACAAATTGTCCCCTATCTGGACTCTGAATAGAGAAAATATACCTAAAAATTTGAGCTTTGCATGTTAGATTTTTCCCAAAATATCCTGATTTGACTTGCAAAAATAAACAATTACGCAAATGTATACATTGTACACCATATGTCACAAAAATAACATTTCCAGCTCTTAAAGTATGCGGTTTACTTAAAAATGTTTAGCTCTGTTTATAAACAAACACGGGTGTTTGATGTGCAAGCTCCAAAAAACTGTATCCCCACATCACCTTTTCCCTTTAGCCTGAAAAGTAAAGAGCAAATATGCAATTTTTGCCACGCACATTTAAGGAAAATCTTTAAAGGATCTTTCTCGTCCGAGGATGAAAAGTGGGATCCCTTAAGTTGTTTTGGCACCCTCTACACATGACTTCTTACACCCAAGCCTTCAGTCATAAATTCCAGAGCGTAAAGCGATCATATCAGTGAAGGCCTGTCAAATGTGTGCAAATTGCCACAGATGTTGTTTGTTGAAGCCGTAGTGTATTTGTATTGTCCCTGTGAGAAAGGGGAACACCGATTCTGGATGAGGAACTTTGCCTGAGTGCATCTGGCACAGCGGATAAACAAGCCAAGATGCGTTCAGCATTGTGTTGGACGGAGGTCTTTCAGCACTTCTCCTAATGCATGCTGGGATTAAAACCAGGTGCCAACAGAACTTCCTGTTTGCTCAACCACTTTATGATGAATCATTAATTTCTGCTCATAGATGTAAATGAGAGGAATGTGCATTGATTTTCATAATGGAACTGAAATGTTTCGCCTTCTTGGCGTTTACAAACTTTGGCCCTCTTTCCAAACCCTGAATACACTGAACCACACAAACTCAGAACAACATTAATGCATATTCTAGATAACTTATTATTAAATATATCCTTGACTTTATAACTTGAATTAATATGTCATTATAAATGAATAGTAAAATCAATATATGACTTAAATATTTGCAGTAGGATGCAACATTTGTACAAGCATACTTTGTTTTGAGAGTAAGGTGTCGATTAGAGCCATTGTTGTTTCTGCTCTTGCAGATATGTGTTTGTGAATGAGCTGATGATTGTTTGTTTGTGTTGCTGTACCGTTTGGCCTGTGTTGAAGGGACATTGTTGCCGTGTTTTGGCAGGTGGCTCGGCAGCTGCAGCCTTCAGTCATTTGGATAGGAGATGCTGAAAAAACATTTTACAAGAAGGTTCCGAAGCTGGAGAAAGAGGTTTGTCTATAGCGGCACTCTTATGTGATAACATGTCAGCTTACATTAACACACTCACTGAATTCTGGGTTGCATCCTGGATCTTTAGAGTAAGTCCTACTACAAGGCCTTGAATGCAAATACCCTTTTTCCCTTTGAGGATTTGAACTCTGCTGCACTCTTGTGGTTAAAGATGAACACTCACAGTTCCTGAAAGCATATTTGTTCTCTAGTCTTTCAGTTTGTGTTTCTCGTTCCTTTAAACTTCCAGATGGAACCAAAGAGGCTGAAGAAAGCTCTGCCGAAGGTCCTGAAATCAGTTAAAGCAGAAGACCGTGTTTTGGTAGTGGGAACGACTCGCAGACCTTTTGATGCAGACATCAAACCTTTCTGTAAAGTTTACAAGAAGATAATTTTAATCCCTAGACCAGATTACGCTTCAAGACTCAGTGAGTAAACATCTGGGTAAAAGTAACAATGTTACTATATTTTGCAAACAAATCTCAACAAAACCTCCCTTAAGGAACATCCTTATTTGCAAATACACTAAATTGAGTGAAAATTTGTTAATTAAGTCTCGCTGAAATTCACAGATATCTTTTTTTTACACTTATGATTGAACTTCTGTTGAGGACCCTGTCGATTTAATACATGTCCAAATATAACATTATAAAAAGTTATATGTTATTTTTTTTAACTATTTACTATGCAAGATAAATAGTAAGTGTGAAAATATGCTAAGATATGTAAATAATTTGCTTAATTATTAGTAGACAATTGCAATATTTTTATTATAGCAAAAATAAATACTTAGAGAATACTCATTTGAAAAAACACTCACAACAAAGAGAAAATGCTTTTAAAAATGCTATGCAAATTTATAAATTAAAAAAACATTTATAATTTTTGATTTTTATAAGATTTTTGGGGAGCCCTTAGAACCTTTTGGAGGCCCTAAGAGATTTTCAATTTGACAAAATGTTTATACATTTTTACATGTGGTAACAAAATTATAGAAAGAAAATATAGCTGGGGACTTTTTTTTTTACTTGTACTACAAACACCACTGTTTAATAATAGTTTTATGCTATTTATGACTAATTAAAAGTATCAATACTAATATTAAATATTAAGAATACACCAATACTGATACAAAGCTGATACGAAAAACTGATTCCTCATTTGACGTACTTTTAAGCACACACAATTATATATTTTCATAACGTGTTTGAGGCAGAGTTCATTAAAAAAATCGTTAAAAAATGTTGTATCAATCCCTAATTAAGGACATGAATTACATTTGAAATATTTGCCTGGTCATGAGTTTATGTTTGTTTTATGTTAGCTTTGTGGAAAGTGCTGCTCCAAGCAAGAGGTGCTCAGCTTGGTCCCAAACTGGACCTGAGCTCTTTAGCAAAGGTCACTGATGGTTATACGCAGGGTCATATCCTTCATGCAATCCAGTCTGTCCTGAGCTCTCACCGCCTTGACCAACAGACCAAAAGACCGCTCACTGCTGTGGAGTTTATTCCCTCTCTTGCAAGGCAAGACCCTGTCTACAAAGAAGAGGAGGAAACCTTTAAGGTCAGGTGTTTAATTCTTGGTGGTGGGACATGCCTTTCTTCTATGCATACTTGTATACTGATTGTACATTCCGTTTTTTAAAGGCATGGTACAGTCGGTCACCTCTGGGCAAAAAACGGGCGAAAGCAAACAAGGCCAGTGAAGAGGAAACGGATCCGAAGAAAGGAAAGAAAAAGGGAGGAAAGACACAGAAAAAAGGAAAGGAGGGGAAGGGTAAAAAGAAAAAAAAGATATGAAGAATTGTGCTTTTGGATTAAGCTCATGCAGTTTATTTGAATGTTTACTCGAATGTAGAAAATAAATGAAATCATGTCCTGACTGAAGATGTGACAACTTTTGTCTTTTGACCAGCAGAGAGCACCAGAACATTTTTAAATGTGGAGTCCAAAGGCTAGACTCTATAATTAATTCTCAAATAAAAATATAATTTTTAAGAAACATCCTCCATCTGTGCCATACCAGATTTTGACTTCCTTTCTTGAGCCGAACACAAACAAAGTTTTTTTGCATTTCTGGTAGTGTTATGCAGCACAAAATATGAACAATATTTTTTATCTCTAGAATAAAATAAATGGTAATGTGACTAGAATTTATAAATGTGCTACCATATTTGATCTGAGCAGTAGTAGAACTGTTATACAAGGCATGGGCAGGTTAATACAAATAAATAAATGTAAATAATAAACAATAGACATAATTCATTAAAAAAATATACTAATATATAACAACCTTTATGAATTGTGTTTTATATGACAATATTAATTTATGTTTATATGAAACAACTGGGATGGCATCATTTTTTAAACAAGAGAAACTTTTACTACAAGTTTTGTTTGGGCATTCATAAAAAGGATTACAAGTTATTAAGAATCTTATATACATTTAGATCTAGGTATTTAGCAGATGCTTTTATCCAAAGTGACTTGATTCACTGAAGCAGTAATTTGTGAAGATATACCATTCTTTCACTCATCTACATTCCATCTATACGGTTTTGTTCAGACTAGCAGACCTTTTAAACCTTTCAAACTGGCACTTTGCACTGTTTATTAAAACAAATTTGTTCAAATTAAATCTGATACACACGTCCACTACTTCAGGGGGCAACCTTAAGAATATCTAGAATATTCTCCTAGAAATGTACTTGTATAAGAGTGTATTGGTTCATCTTAAGTCGTACTGTCTGCCCAAAAGGGCTGCACTGCGCAACCCTGCCCACAGTCTCTGACCCACTTTCTGGTCAGACTTCCCGTGGGAGCACATGCCTATTCTAAATTCCTTAATTCTCTAGAATGTCTTTCCTAGCCCTCGTCTGGGACACCATAATCGCCCTCTCTGTCCTTCTCTGGTTATTTCGGATCCCTTCCTCTCCTCTGTGATATTTTTGTTCGCCTTTTCTTTTTCCCACTCTACTGCTCTGCTCTTCCCCCATCCCCACCTCCTCTTCACCGGGTTTATGGGGCATGACAAACACACTCACCTCAATGTGCTCTTTGTAGCTTGAGCTCACATCTAATTGAATTATTCAGGAGTGTGTGTGTGAGTGTCTTCTAAGAACAGCCCTTAAGCTGGGTGATATGTTAAATGGAGTGTTTTTTTACTCATAAGCGTTTGTGAACATGTAAGCATACAGGTCGACTGTCTTGTATTCACTGAAATAACAAGACAAAAATATTGTTTGCCGCAGTATACTTATTTGAATAAAATGCCTTGTTGGACTGTTTCATTCTCATAGGTCATTTCCATACACATTCCCCCCTTCAGGAGCGCTTATAATTAAACATTATTCAGATTGGATTAGTCATATGCATCATTTTGTCCCACTGAGACCTATATTCAGACCTTTCTCACCCTGTGGCCGTTGCTGTAAAATAAAGTAGTGCAACTCCCTCATTTCTAAGAGCCTCTTAAGCATTGTTTTACAATTACTATTTATTTCTCCGTCCTGTAGCTCCAGGCTTTTCTTATCCAGTCCTTTTCCTGCAGCAAACAGTGACCTCTGACTTCATGTTTATAGTGAAGCATCTGTGTGGACTCTTTCAACATCGTGCATGGCTCTAAAACTTTAGAAGAGCTAGGTTTGGCCCAAGGGATAAAGAGACAAACAGGGCTATTTAGGAATTGTCCCTGTTTTAATGGAGATTGTTAAAGTAAGCTTTTGAAAGGGCAATATTACTGGAGATATTTGGGAAAAAGACCCACAGGAGGATCCTTGCACTGTTATATTTAACTACACAATTCTGTGCAGAATGTAAGTTATGACTGTTTGATTAGAAATTTACAAATGGTTTGTGTCTTATTCACTTTTTATTTGGTTATTTTGTGTTTTTTCAAGAGATCTTTTTTATTAGCTGCGCAGACAAAAAGTGTGTAATAGCTCTGACATGAGCTCAAAAATAAATTTTGGGGTCGCAAATGTATTTCTTTTTGTAAGGAAAAACCCTTTTTCCTTTATAAATGTGATTTCATAATTTACCCCATGAAATCTTAAACCTGCATGTCTTTCCATCTTCTGCGGAGCACAAAAAAGATATTTTGAAGAATTTTGGTAACAGAAAACCATTGGTTTCCTTTGACTTGCAATGCTTTTGTGTCCATACAATACTGTAAAAGTGAAATATTATTATATGCCCAATTTAATATAATTATTATGATCATTAGAATCACGAGTTATTGGCCAAAATTTGGAATAAATTCAGAAAGGGTTCAACTGCATAATGACAATTGCAGCATCTGTGTATACAAGATGTTTCAAAATTAGGACATCTTATGTGGGATTTAAACATTGTGTATATCATTTTATCAATTACATTTTTTGTTTCAAAATAAAAAGTGTTTCGGCAGCGTTTATATTTTGATTGTTTCAATATTCTAGTCTATATCATAATTCCATTCTATATACAGGTACTTTGTTAACAATAGTTTCTTTATGTGACACACCAGCATCAAACCGTATTCTCTTTGGGGAGGAGTCGAACCACGCTCACCTTCATTCTGGAATAATTATGGAGAACAGATAGAAAGAACAATTAGCCAGCTGGGTATTATAAAACAAAGCAATTAATGTTATGCTAATTAGCCCAACATCATGTAATTCCCTATCATTTGCTAATCATTTGTTAATTAGGCCGACTTTTTAGTGCAGAAAATTAAGAGTGATTAATTTGAACATATTCCAGTATTTAAAAAATTCCATTGGAGAGCGACACAGCATGAGTTTAATTCCCCTTTAAATCTATTTTACATACTGTTTACATAATGTGCTTTTCCACATCTACTGTGTAAAGTGCACACACACTTTCACCAACCCTATTGGAGTCACATTTTTTCTTTAATTGACGGAAATTGCTTCTGGTGGTGAACGTCATGTTTGAATGTACATTTGAGAATAAAGGGGATTTCACAGTGTATATAATGAATGAATGGTAAATCCTGACAGGGGCTTTACTACTCAGGCACTTGAGATTTGAGAATCATTACTCCTACAAGGAGTTACCTGGGGAGGAGTGCAAACGTTCTACACCTTTATAACTACTTTAAAGGTCACCTAATGTCTGTATGACAGAGCTGTTTATGCTGCTGGCGCTCAGTCCCACAGTGAGAGTGACGGTGTAGGCAGTGCTGTGTACACCGAGGGGCTGTTGAACCAGGTGAGTGAGCTATTAAAGGCCAGGTGTGCTTCATCTCAATTATACTTCTGCCCTACCGCTTAACGATCAGCCAGTCGGCCCATGTCTGCGGCTCCAGCAAGGGAATCTGGGAAATCACAGGCCACGATGCCGCCGTTTTGGATAGGGGAGGGTCAGCCCTAACATGACTTGTTTTACGCCCCTGAGAAACAGAAGCGCGAGCGATTATCCACATAACTCTTTATTCAATCTTGAGTTTTCCTCTTAGCCCGGCCAGCCCAGAGCTCCCACAGGGACGGTCCCAAATCATTAAAGCTCTGCAGACTAAAAAGCACAGACTGGAATAGCACTATAGACTTTAGAAGAGAAGTCAGATTGAGATGAATTACCCTGAATATCAAAGGAACTGTGTGACTGCAAAACATCAAAATTTCTCCATTTAGTAATCTATAATGTGATGATGTTGATAAATGACAATGCAATTATTCATGTAAGAGCACACTCCCTTACTCAAGAACAGTTGTTGGTTTAGTTAAGCTGATCCGAGTGGTATACTGTGCGTTTGAATGAATTCCACCCCTGTGCTCTCTATGATAAAGATGAGCACATTGTAACCTTGAGGATTTGTTATTATGATCATGGAGCGATTATAGAACCCAATCTGACACACTGACCTTGCCAACCACAGCTATTCAGAATCCACACCCCCTTGTCATAAGGGTTTCATCAGAAAAGCTCACAACAGTTCACACTAAAAATACAACACATATTCTCATATGTTTCCAAACAAATGGAAACATACAAACCAACCCATGTCCCCATAAAATTCTCAGACTAGAAAATTAAAAAATGTATGGTCTGCTGATTCAAACTACACTTAAAATCCAGTAAAAACTGTAATATTTTTTAATTACAGTTAGAGTGCCAAAAAACACGGTTAAATTATTGCAACATACATTTTCAGTTGTCATTCTATATTTTCACTTTATCTAAAAAATCCCTTATAAAATTATATGTATTTTGCATCTTTATCTTGTAAATTTGCATTTTGACTGTATTTATTTGCTTTTTACTGTATTTCATAAATATTACAGAAAGGACAATCCAGTGAATCAAATGTATTTTTTGGCAGATGGGGGAGCCAGATATATATAAAAAAATAAAATTTTTGCTATGGAAAATTATTTCTTCTCCTTGTCAATTTACAAGACCCATATGTAACTTGACACATTAACTGTATTTAAAATCATGAAAAATCCAGTTAAAATATTATTCTGCAAGCTTGGGCGACTTCAATATAAGTTGAAAAAAATCGTTGCTATGGTAATTACATGTTTTTCCTTTGTTTGCTATAATTGTCAGCCTTTTTGCCGTATTTCAAAAATGTGACTGTAAAACTTGGCCTTGACTCGGAAGCAGCTGCCGTCCCAGTAAAAAATCGTTTTACCGTGTAAAATAACATGCTCTTTTTTTCAATCCTTGCTGTAATTGTTAGCATCTTTCCATAGATTAGAAATATGATTGTCAAAAACAATTCATTAAAAATATATTTTTTGTCAGCTCGGGAAGCAGTAAAATACAGAAAATGTGTAAACATTTGTAAAATTACGTTCTTTTCTTGTAAATATTTTATCTGTAGCAGTGTGCTGGATTGTATTTCAGCAGCGACTCGCACAGGATTAATTAACCAGAAGAACTCATTAAAGCTGAAGCCTGACCTAACAGTGGCCCTCTCCTTCTAATGATGTTATACATTTTATCAAAGTAGGTCTGTACAGGGTTCACTCCGCTCAACATTCTTATTAACCAGTGTTGAATGTTGTCTGCTCAGTTGTGGGAAGTGATGCATCAAGGTGGATTTGTAAAGGTTGTCCGGAGTTTTTCAGTTTTGCACTCAGGTGTAACAGACTAACCTGAATTCCTATCGGGTTCATCTCAAATCCTTTACAGTTTTTACCAAACCGTAAGCTTCAAACTACTCAAACACTATAAAAGACAAATTTTATTTTAAACATAATTTCAAACTTTAAATGTGACTTTCACATGAATAAATTGAGGTTTTAAGTTCATGTAAATGAGTGTGCAATAAGTAGTTGTCTTTTTGCCTTTATGTTTTGCAGAGACACTTCACGTATCGTCTAGACAGGCCAGTTACACCAAACTGTAGCATCAAAAGATGTCTGCATTATTTTTAGCTCTCTTATAGTCCTGATAATGAAGTGTGTAATTCTTAACTAAATCTGCTTTGGTACACGTCTGCGATGAAATTGAAGTAAATGTAATTTTGTATCCGTGATGGGATCAGAGCATCGGCAGCATTGACCCGGGCAGATGATGCAGTGCATGTCTTTAATTCAGCTTGTTGAAACCAAGAGTTTGATGTTTACTCTCACGGTGTGTTATGCAGGGTCTGTTTTTCAAAAACTTAAGAGAGCGAAGGCTGTTGATGCTTTTCAAATGACTATAATCAGGCACATCTGGATTTCCCTTTCATGGGCGTTAAGAATCCACTTGTGATTGACATGTCTGGTAGTTGCTCCCAAAGTTGATGGCAGGGGCAAGACAATTTAGGCATGTTATTTTTAATTGATGGTTTCAAGGTTCTCGTTTACATTTTGAATCTGATTCAGTTCATGGGATTTGACGTCATTCGTAAATGTACTGTAAATGGCCAGCAGCAAGTTAAAACACCACTTATATTGTCTAACTCTAAATATTTTAGGAATCAAACTGAATGTTTTTATTTAAATTCAGAAGACATAACAATGTTGTATGTTAAAATATGACCTGCAGGTGGTACTGTTTACTTCCCTATGTTTGGAAATTATTTAATTGATAAAAAATGAAATTGTATCACCCCACAATTATGACACAAATGTGACTTTTGATTTCCTCCAAAACTGCTGATGTGGTGATTTTGGTCATTTGGTCAGGCTGATGATGTTTCCGTATACCTAAGCTCTCCACTGTTCCACAGAGCTCCAGTGTGTTTGGGCTGCTTAATCCTGTGCTATCATTGTTCTTGCCCCTGTTGTTCATCTGTCTCGAACATGCCCCGGGGGTGAAAAGCACTGATGCCTCACCTCATTTCCTCACTTTAATAAAGCAAGATGAATTAGACCATGGCGCACACTTGAGTTGTAATGCGGTGCCTTTATTGCACACTGCATTAAATATGGAATGATGGCTTGAATTGGCCTTTATAGTACCTCTTCTATTTACCAAGCATAAATGGCGATGAAAATGTGTCCTAAGAAACAAACACATCAGTCTTTAAACCCAAATCACCTAATAGAGTGGGAGTCAGCAGATGAAATGCATATGTTCATGTAGTGCTGTGGTTATCGCATCTGTGGGCATCGTCTAGAATATGGATTCTGTGGACGTAAATATTGAACTTAACTTCCGGTGTCGTGAGAAATTTTCGGCCCGTTTACATTTCCTTGAAATATACATTCAAGTTTTCTACAATTAATTATTGAAAATCAATTTAAATAATTAGAAAATGTGTATAACTTACATAGCACAAGGCTAAATTAACACTAAAAATGTTTACTAATGTTACAGTTTTATTTTACTAAAATATCACTTACTATATATAATATTATTAATAATAAATACACTATAATATTATAATTGCTATTATAATAATTGTTTTAATTTAGCACATGTGTGTAAGATCAAGCTTCAATAAAATGTTAAAATATTATTTTAACCCAATTTAAAAACATTTATTTTGTTTTATTTTGATAGATTTTATTCATGTTCAGGAGTTTAGCCATATGTGGAACTAGCTTTGCATATTGTAATAAAAAATCATTAGCTGCCACTTGAGGTCCTAAGGGAACAAATTTTGTTCCACAGAGATTCCCTGTTCCTTTACATTCTTTATATCAATGTTTATCAAATGTATCAAAAGTAAAATCCAGAAAATTACATCAGTTTGCAAACTAAAAGTTATCTGTAAACAGTTGGTATGATAAAACTACTTGGCTAAACAAATTTTTGTTTATTAAAATTAATATACAAATAATTCTACAAATGTGTAATAATTATGTAAGTTTTATAGAATAAAATATACAGATCAATCTATTTATACATTTTATTTTAAATAATTAAGTATAAATAGTTATATTTTTTAAGCCTTTATATATTAAATGTAAGTGCTCTATCTTCCCAAAGATTCAAAAACGTTATTTTGTTATGTTGCTACAGTTAATATATTCTGAAATACTAATGTTAATTAAATACTTTATGAATTATTATATTACTAGTTTTTAGACCAATGAACAAACACAAGACCATTAGATAACTCCAGGCCAGGTTCATGAATCTGAAAACCCCTGTGTTCTCGAAACAATACGTTACAGGATTAAATTGTAAAAATATACAGATTACAAACAACAGCATATGTTTTATATTGAATACGTGTCTGAACAAACCCATGAGCAGCAACTCTGATGCAGTGCAGCTTTAAACTCGGTCATTGACCGGCATTCTGTGGATGACATGGGCAGTCCTATAAGGTCTGGTTGACTGAGATAGATCTATCTTCGCGTGTAGCCTGAGCCTGAGGGAAGACCAAAGCACCCCACCGGTCACGCATGGCCAGACCTTGAATAGGTGTGATCTCCCATCATCAGGGGATCGTTTAAAGGTTAATCAATTGATTTTAAGTAGATCTTATAATTTGAAATCGAAGGTCAGGATTTTAATAGCCGTTTGTCTACGATCAAAACAATGTGAGAGCAAATTAGACCTATATGGGAACGCGTTGGAGCCCATGCCCTTTCCTAATACTGCTGGATCACAGAGGGAAACGACTACTCGTGTTTTCATTGGTGAACTGTGCCGAATAAATTATAGTTGACATTTGGATCTTGATGAAAAGGTTGAGCCTGAGACACAGTAACTAAATAATGTTGAATGGTCAAATGCTCCAGGCAACGTTTGGAAATCCATTTCCCCTGCAAAACTGCATCAAGTAGCAATAAGACGCCTTTAATTGGTTTGCCCACTGAGTAAACCTTTCTTAGATGCGGGGCATTTTCTCCCATTTGTGTGCTACGCGTTTTAAAGGATGTATTGTGTAATTCTAAGAACTTCTGTGCGAGACTCCGTGCAGTTGTAGTTATTGTTCTGTAGGGTAGGTCTATCAGCGTTGGGCCTTTCTTAATTTAGCCCGTGGTAATGCTCCCCCTCGCTTCTACATAATGGATGATTCTGCACTCCACCATGCAGGAAAGGTTTAATTAAATCATATTCCAATCATAATCCATGTTGTTAATTAAACTGGATAATTTATAAGTACAAAAGAGGGTATTTATTAGCTACTCTGCGGTGCCGGTTTCATGGCGACGTATTAGAAGGCACCCTCCATCCCCCATCCTTTCCTTGTACTATTGATGCCTTCACATGATTGATAATGGGACTGTGACTGCTGTACTATTTGTCTAATGGTGGTGCAATTAAATCCCCTTGTAAATGACCCATGCCTCATTTCATCCTAATCTATGGAATTTTGATTGAATTTGTCAGCGTTAATTGAAAAATACTGCTATTTAATGTCTGCATTGCAGTTGTGTATCAGCCTGCCTGTAATGAGACTGTGACCCCGGGGAGGGGGTGAGGTGGATTGCCCTTGATTTGGCATAGGGGTGGAGGTGGGGGATTGGGGTCAAGGTTTTTAGGGTGCGTGCAGGGAGGTCCCCAAAGATTGGGAATAATGACTACTGTGACCAGACAAAACCAACACAGTCCTTTTAATTATGTGTCGACCAGATTATGTTCACATAACCAAAGACTTCCCAAACACGGAGACAAAATTATTGATCAGTAAAGTCGGACTACTGAATAATTTATTACCTTACCCCCACATAATACTGAAATATTAACAAATGCTTCCCTTCTGTTACCATAAACTAATTTGATTTATAAATAAAAAAATAAAAATTCAAGTAAATAAAATGTAACATCCCATAATAAAGATATGGCATTGTAATGACCACAGTCACTAGGGACCTGAGTATTATGAATATTATGAGTATTATGATCATGTATGTGAGAAAACAGTATGTAAGTGTGTGTGTGTGTGTGTGTGTGTGTGTGTGTGTGTGTGTGTGTGTGTGTGTGTGTGTGTGTGTGTGTGTGTGTGTGTGTGTGTGTGTGTGTGTGTGTGTGTGTGTGTGTGTGTGTGTGTGTGTGTGTGTGTGTGTGTGTGTGTGTGTGTGTGTGTGTGTGTGTGTGTGTGTGTGTGTGTGTGTGGAGAGGGGGGGTATTATTAAATGCACAGAGATCAGGGGTCTCACATCATGAGGTGTCTGAGATGACATCTCGTGAGATCTATCTGCTATATAGTGCTCACGTCCTTATGAACTGGCCAATATCCGTGTCAGCTGGGTGAGATGTTTAGTTTGTCCCCAAAGGCACTAAAGCATTGCATGTAGCAAAGGTTTTAATGAATGCACAGACACTATTTAAACTGGACAGAGATGACATCACTGAACTCAATGATGAACTGCCATTAATGACACACTGTTTTATTTATAAATGTTGTTCAGCTGCTTGAACACAATGTATTTTGTTTAAAGCACTATATAATAAAGGTGAATTGACCTCAAGAAAATTAAGGGCTAAGACTGTTCATATTAAACAATAAAGTGAAGAAGTGACATACTCAGCATTTGTGTTCTGTATTAAACTAATCCAAAGTGCACACACACACACACACACACAGCATTGAACAAACACAGTAGTGAACACAAACTCAGTGGTGAACACACACACACACACACACACACAGCATCGAACAAACACAGTAGTGAACACAAACACAGTGGTGAACACACACACACACACACACACACACACACACACACACAACCATGAGCACACTTAAGTCATGGTATTGCCGGCCGACGTGAACCCACAACCGTAGGATTAGAAGTCAAACTCTTTAACCACTGGGCCTTGACTTCCTTCTTATTTTAGACACATGTCATTTATTAAATGTCCTGTAGCTAATTATTCTTCAAGTCTCAATGTGTGTAATCATTAATATTGACTTGCTTTATTTAGGCATGATCAGATACAGATAAAGAAATTATATTTTAAAAAATAAAACTGTTTTAACGCATTACTTTCTCTCTTTTTCTCTTCAGTTGTGTTTGATTGTCAAAAATGCAATTGTAAAATACTAATGTGCATGAACACACACATCTGCCAATTTTACAAATATAAATAAATAACATATATAGACATACCACTGTGGTGATGTCCTAAACGTGCAGAACAGCATTAATAAAGTCAGTTAGAGAGTAAAACATCACATTATTTCCCAGGATTCTGGTTTTGACTCTTTGGGAATGTCAGACTGTTCGTGACGTAACTGATTTAATAGCCGGCAGACGCGTTCGCGGCAAATCGGACCAATAGAAAGCGCAGAGTCTCGGTGGGCGTGGCCACAGCACATGGTGGAGACGCTTAAACCGGAGGAGCGCAATTCAAACATCAGAAGATGCCCACAGAGGATGCTGAGAGGACCTCCCGTGACTCCCATCGGGTCAAGCGCAAGGACGTTTCCACAGCGAGGATAATAAATCCCATCTGAGATGTTCCACCAGAAGATTCGCCTTTTTCTTACCATAACGAGAAAAAAACCATTTTGGCATCGCATCCACTCCACGCAGTGATTGACAGGAATATTCCAGCTCGTGATCCACCGCTTTCCCGACACATCAGGACTTCCCAAACCGATCCTATGAGTGCAGCTTTCAGCACCCCGTTCATGATGATGCAGCGTCCGGTGGGAAGCACCACTGCGTTCAGCATTGACTCTCTCATCGGTGGTCCACCGCAGCCCACCCCGGGACATTTCGTGTACACGGGTTACCCCATGTTCATGCCCTACCGGTCAGTGGTGCTGCCTCCGCCCCCCCCGCCGCCTCCCCCGAGCCTCCCCCAGAGCGCTCTACCCCCGACCCATCCGCACCACCCCATCCCGGGTTTGCCCGGCGGGTTCTGCTCCAGTCTAGCGCAGGGCATGGCGCTCACCTCCACACTGATGGCAACGTTACCCGGCGGCTTCTCCGCATCGCCATCCCAGCAGCAGCAGCAGGAAGCGGCCCGGAAGCTTGGATCTCAGTCCGTCCACTCCATGTTCGAAAAGTCTCAGGATATTCGTTTGGATGGAGAGGACGGGAAGAGCCTCACTTCATTCCAGGACCCCCAAACAGTGCACACCTCCACAGGTGAGAAGCAGGAACGTTTAAAGGATATAGATCACATTATTGGAAATGTGTTCCCAGTTATTCCCACCAATCCATAGGTTTATTCCATATGTGGAATCAGGATCACTGCACATTACACAGTTATGACATCACACATGGTATTGAAGAACGCTTAAGATCTAGCTATTTTGAAGAATGTCATGGGAAGGAATGGGAAAGCCTGTATGAGGGTTTTTGGGGGAATTCTGCTTCGATTTAATCTTTTTTTTTAATGGAGGGATGAAGAGGGCCAGGGATGATTAACATCCATAAAACTGAGTTATTTATATGTGCAGAATAATGTACAATATTTTATATAAGCATAAGATCTTAAGACATTTAAAGATCTTAAGACATTTAAAAAGAATTCAAATGGGATTCTTAAGGGATGAAACTGACATTTTGTGTGTTTAATGTTAAACAAAAAAAAAACACAATTTATTCATAAATGACACAAATTAAATCACACAATTCAACCCGGCTTTAAACCCGATTCTTAATGTTATTTCCCCAGTTCGAGGTCACAGCAAAGACGACCCAAAAGAAGACGACCTCCCCAGGAAGGATGAGAGCTTCTCCATGGACAGTGATTTAGATTACAGCTCCGATGACAACGCGCCCGGGAACGCATCGGGTCCGAAAGAGGACGGGGGACCGGACGCAGGGAACGGACCCGGGAACCCCCCGTCCACCGGGAAGAACCGCAGAAGGAGAACGGCGTTTACGAGTGAGCAGCTCCTGGAGCTGGAGAAGGAGTTCCACTGTAAGAAATACCTGTCACTCACAGAACGCTCCCAGATCGCCCATGCCCTAAAGCTCAGCGAGGTGCAGGTCAAGATCTGGTTCCAGAACCGGAGGGCCAAGTGGAAACGGGTCAAAGCGGGCAACGTGAACTCCAAAACCGGGGAGCCCTCCCGGAACCCGAAAATTGTGGTGCCCATTCCGGTGCACGTCAGTCGGTTTGCCATACGCAGCCAACACCAACAGTTAGAACAGGCCAGACCTTAAAATACTGGGGGGGGGAACCATCCCAGAACCCGAACGGTTGCGGACAAACTGGGATACAGAATCTCCAAACTCAGCTCGAGAGACTCCTCGTGGGGAAGAGTGCAGATTTGTCCCCGAGTGTTTGGACCCAATAGGAACACATTAGAATAAAATCCCGAAGTGTTGAAGGGAAGAGTCGGGACATTTGGGTTTAGTTCGGTCATTCGTCTCTGTGTCTGGGATCACTACTGGAGCACTTCGGGTCTCTGCTGGAGCACACAATTACACTCGGTTTATTTCACAAATGAACAGTAATTAAACGCATTGCTTTGATTTCTTCAGTTTTATGGTGAATGTGGATTTTTATGTACCATTTTTTTCGTTTTTTGTAACCCTTTCAGACGTCACGGGCGAGCTGCTAATTTATTTAATATTGTGAGAAAATCTTACTTAAGTTTTCGGATTTTACTGACTTGAGAATATTGTGTGGATTAAAGCTGGACCATAAACTAATGTAAAGAAATGTGTCCTTTTTATGGAGAATTGAAATGGCTTTTTATCTGCAGACAGAATGTATGTTTACACATTTATATGTGCGTAAAATTATTTGTATTATTATTATTATTATTATTAGTAGAAGAAGTAGTGGTAGTGTTATTATTATTATTATTATTATTATTATTATTATTATTATGTTGTTATTATTATTATTATTATTATTATTATTATTATTATTATTATTGTGTTATTATTATTATTACTGTTGTATGTTATTATTATTATTATTATTAATAATATTAGTAGTAGTAATAGTTGTAGTAGTAGTAGTGTTATTATTATTGTTGTTACTATTACTATTATTATTAGCAACAACCATATTAATAGTAATACTAAAAATCATAACTGCAGCTCTTTTTACCAGTGTGTGGGTTTATCCAGATTCCACTTTTTATCTTTAACAGAATTAATGTGACAGCTTTGATTGGGCTGACAGAAGGGTTTTGTAGTTTCAGGCTCAGAAACTTCACAGAATGTCCTGTGTACACAACATTGATCATTGACCTTATCTGTCATGAGCTGAAACCTAATTCTGATCACACACACAAATGTTCTAAATGAAACATTTCTTCTCCATTAACTTATAAATGTTTCTGTGTTTAATCGGAATTCTCAGGTGTCGCAAAATAATAAAACCCTTGTTGCGATTATTTTATCCCCAATTAAAATTAAATGCTATTTTATTTCTATCTTATATTTGTTTTAAGCGTCTGCCAAAACAAAAGGACTTCTTATAATGTACAAAACTGTCAGATTTATTACATCGCCTAAAATCTGAAATGTCCATTTAATACATGGACTTATAATAACCTAATATGAGTTTGAAATACTTATTCTTTATGCATTTTAAAACTATGATATACACATATATACATTTTATACTTTTTATAAAATATTTCGATTTTATACTTTTATTATAGTAAGATAAACGCAAGATTTCTAAGAATAGCATTATTGAATTATAGATGTGAAATAGAAAATGTTATGTGATATTGCAAGAAACTCCCCATAATCATGACATGATAAGAACATGTTGCTTTTGTACATGTTTGTTATAAGTTAATAAGCTAAGGGTTTAAACATTTTTATTAAATTCAAATTTATCTGACTAGACTTCTTAAAAAATAAAAATACAAATTTTATTTTCAATACAGAATTTTAATATCCAAAGAACCTTGCTGTTGCATGAAGAGAACATAAAGGTTTGTTACACTTTAAGGTAGGAATAAAATTCTTTCTTTGCTTAAAGTTTTTTTTTAAGGACCAAACACATGCCTATGACATCACTACAAAGAACTATTTAAAGTCATTTTCTTTTTAAAAATGAACCAATAATAGTGTAATAAATTTAGTGTTGTACTGTACATGTTTTGAGTACTGCTACATCGCTGTCAGTGTCACATCACTATCTCACACATTACCATCCAAATGGACAAATAGAAGCTGCACAAGACTTGTTTCTAACCTGGGCAGAAAAACAAAAGAAGGAAAAAGATTTGATAGTTGTCTTACTTAATGAATTTTTTGCAAATTGTAATCAAGGCTGGTTGTGGCACCTGACAGATAAATGGGCCAGGGGAGGGGTCAGCTCAGGCCTCAGCTTTTCATTCCAGCATGTCCCTTGTGCATTAAATTAACAGTGTCAAATTAACCCCCAATGATTAATCCTGACGCAGAACACGGTTTCAGTACCAATCCAACTGAAACACACATATGCTCTGATGTTTCTGTCAAATCAGTGTTAAACAGAGAAAAAACACAACAGATTCATCAAGATATATTAAATGAAATACATGTTTTATGCAAATGTTATGTTGAACATTATTAAATGTTATAACTTTCAATTATTACAATTAATATTTAAAATGGATAATTCTCCATATGTGAAAAACATACATTTAACTTAATTATTAAATCCTTTGAATATTATGCCAAAATGCCTTATACATTTGCAAGTTTCTGATTGAGTATATTACATCATAAAATTCCTTAATTTACAGTTTTCTTATTTGTCCATAATTTATACCTGAAATCTGTGGGTTGCTTTTGTAAGAAAAGGGAAATATCTAAAGATGATTTTTCATTGAGAATCAAGCAGTCAGTCTGTGTGTTTCAGTGCAGTGTGGGATCAGCGGATGTGATCTGGATGTGTTCTTTTTCCTCTGAACATTTGGATTATCATCACAGCGATGATGGTGCAGCTCACGCCTCATTTCAGGGCTTCTCTAGCATTTCTAATGCCATTATTGTGTGTGTGTGTGCGTGTGTGAGGAAAAGACACACACACACACTCACACTCACATCATGATAGATGAACAGCTCTGTTAATGCACTGAACCAGTGCTGTGCCTCATTGGATTTCTAAGTGGAACTGATTTATGATGAGAGATGATCAGACTGGATCTGGACAAGATGCTTCAGGGTTTTGTGCTTCTGGACCACCACTGACATTTTAGGAATTAATTTCCTATAGCTCCTTTACACCACGACGACAGATTCTTGACGGCGTACAAGCTTTTTTTTTGTTTGTGAAGGAAATAATAAGAAAACTAACAACCTTCCTGTCGCTAACTCATAATCACGCTTTTACTTCCCCCTTGCACAAAACACTTCCTTTTTCAATAGATTGCTCTTTTTTTCACCCTGCCTTGTCTAATCTCTTTAATTACATCTGTTTTCCTGGGCTGCTGAGGCCTCTTTTGTCCTCCCAGTGAGGGGGCTTTTGTGGGGGAAGATTCAACCCCTGCATCCCCTCCTCAGATGCTTTGTAGAGCTGCGGCTCTCTTCCTGAGAAGGAGAGGATGAGAAGGGGATTAGAGGATCTTTATCTCATTAGAGCCACAGTGAGTCACCAGGGTTTGGCTTTAACGCCTTCATCTACTCAGCAGAGGTTAGAGAGAGGACCGCACCCACTGAAATCAACCAAACTTGGCATCACGGTGGAAGACACGGATATGAGTGGGCATGTCTTTACTGAAACAGGTGATACAGGAAGCCCGATTTGGGCAATCCATGCAAATACCAACCTTAAATTGAAAAAATCTAGCTTTTGATCAAAAGTTTTTGACATGTCAATATTTCTTGAAGGTCAAGGCACACACTGTAGTGAAGTGACGTCACGTGACGTATTACCAAGTATGGTGTTCCATACTTCGAATGCTCTGCATTTAACCCATCCAGTAAGTGAACACACACACACTGTGAACACACACCTGGAGCAGTGGGCAGTCGTGGTACTCACCTCAGTCGTGGTATTCCCGCTGGTTCTGAGACTCAAACCAACAACCTTCGGAACAACAATCCAAGACTCGAACCACCAGGCCACGACTGCCCACATATTTGAGTTATCCATGTAAAGTTTGTAAAACTTTTTACGTAAAAAGTTTTTTTCACATCTGTAATAGCAAGTATTATATATATTTGGCTAGATAAAACAACAAATATATTTATTTGTTGGGTTTTATTAGTTCTAGTTGGAACATTTTAATTTCCAGAAATCCTTTGAGGTATGTTGCTTTTTAAACACATCATTTTTCTCGCACCCATTTTTACAACTTTTATAGAAAACTCATGCAGAAACTCTATCATCAGGGGTTTTGTAAAAAAAACCACATCAATTCAATGAGAATTTATATTTCAAGTTTTGACTGAAAATGTCTCATTCATTAGGCCGACATTGGCCAATTGTGGGTGTTTAAGACATTTGCTGTTTAGTGCTATATAATGTGAAGCTTTTATGAACTCATTTAAAAAAATGTTACCTTTAAACTTATTATTCAGTTACATTTTTGTATAACATCTTCAAGAATAAATGTGATAAATGGAGTTATATTAAGAAGCATTTTTTATTGAAAAGAGACACATACAGTATAAGACTCTGCATCAGGTATAATTTTTCAACACAGTACTGTACAGCCGACACAAACTCAATATAATAACAATAATAATTAGAAATACAACACCGATTATTCTAATAATGATAGATAGTTGTGATGCCGATGGACTGAAAGAAAGAACAAATACAAAACCCAAGTAGTGTGAGAGAGCCCCTCCCCTTTCAGATTAGCATATTCATTCATAAATAATTCAATGGGTCTCTCAGGCTTATATGCATCAAGGATACTGTCGATGAAATGAGGTAACAAACACAAACAAAAACAAAGTAAACCAAACTGTTACTACGCGGTCCTCGATTTTTTACATCTATTTACAAAGAAAGCCAGTAAGACTGCTGAATGTGTATTTGCGTAAAAACAAAGGATATGTTAAAGCGACTTTGAACGTATTTATGAATCCCACCAATGGTGTGGTATTATCGCAAGATCCTTTGGTTGCCATCATGGTATTGGTTGGATGTTCCTTCATGCTTTCCCACATTGAGTGGCTTGTTGACTAAATGCCCAAAGAGTCACAAATGAAGCGACGGTTCAAGTTTATAAAAACTTGCCGAAAGGACTTTTTCAGATTACAATGGCAGACGCCCTAGTGTCACCTGTCAGGATAGAGTCATTTTATGAAGACAAAGACATTTACACAGGAAGAACATTTACATCCATTCATGCAAAACAAAAGAATGACTTTCCACAGAAACGAAAGGTGGACTTTATATTGTGGGTTCTTTACAAGATCTGTGTTCTGTAGTGCATTTCGTCATAAATAATGGTTATTGTGGTAAAGCCTCTACAAGGCCTGCTACTTTATATACAATGCAAAAACCTTTTTGAGTTGAAACGCACCAATCTCATATCCTATCCACAAGTCTTTTACCAAATATATTCAGCTCTCTCCATTGAGATTAAAGCCTTCTATTTCTTTAGATAACATTCCAAATACCAACTCCAATTCTCACCTTTCCCGGTTGTTTGTAATGTAGAACATCAGTTCGACATTACAAGACTTTAACACGTCACAAACCCTAAGTACCTTCACATTTCTAACAAGCAGATTAAAATCCAAAAGAAAGAAAGTAAATAACCAAAGCCTTTAAAATCATTTTGGAGTAAGTCAATATCAAACCCTGCACGGGCTCTTCTGTAATGATGTATACGCCCTGAGACAGTCTTGCATTGGCTTTACGTCTCTCAATAAGAACAGCAGCTCAGACCGCCAGGGTGATGCACGCAGCGAGGAATTATTACTTGTGTCTACCTGGCTAACATTTGGTTTCATATTGCTTTTATACTCCAACATCGACACACAATGAAGATAAAAGGCAACGATGAGAATAAAGATCAAGAAGAACATATCCTTTATAGTAAAAGATAACAGGAAAGTGAGCTAAACGCAACTAGGCATAATTTCCACTTTTTAAGAGACCTGAACTTGCCACTAAAACAAGAAGAGGTTGAAACAAATATATTAAGAGGATTTGGGGGGAGATTCCTTCAAAACTACTAATGTACACACAAACTGGGAAAAACAACAGAATGAAGAAAGCAGAATATGTACACATAGGGATTGTAGATCCAGTGAGCCCTTCTCTTCACTTAGATACTTGAGGTTCAGGACTCAGAAACAGAGTTCAGTGCAGTGTGTGTGTGTGTGTGTGTGTGTGTGTGTGTGTGTGTGTGTGTGTGTGTGTGTGTACGAAGCAACATGTGTAGATGACCTGAGAACGACATGTCACTCTTTGAAACGTCTCGTAAAACCAAAAGCGTTCTTCAGTTGTTATGTTTCTGATCTTCTGTGAGTGTAAGATCTGAGATAAAATTATAAAACAAAACAAAGAGTTTCAGTCTTGGATTTTTCAACATTGTCAGTCATCTGTTCCTACACACTTTAAAGTAACCTGAAATAATAAAGTTAGAACGTTAGACCTTGATGACTGTTAGGCAGCATTCACAAACATCTTGGATGGACATTTAACATAAAACTTTTACCGCGGCTAAATAAAAGCTAAATTCCCTTTAACATTAAAAACGTACGTCTTTAAGAATCTTCCGTTGGTCCAGGAATGAGCATTATAACACTTGACTATGCGACGACTGTTAAAACTGATAAGCTTAAAATGAAAAATTCAGATTCGAACTATGAATGTTGATATTTGAGGTTTCAAACAACGAAACATTCTTTCACATTCCATTAAAAAATAAAAACAGTAAACACTTTGCGATGGACTGAATCTAATTAGATGCACTAAAATGAGAATAAGAAAAAAGAGAGAGGGTGTTGGAAAACAAAAGCATCATCGTCGGACAGAAAAGGCCGGTGTCTTTGTGAGGTGGAAGTCAATATGAACAAACACAAAGCAAACTTCTGGGAGTTTGTTTCAGGCCCAGTGTTTGAGAAGGTGTCCCATACTGTCCCATCATAAGTCATGTTGCAGAACAGCGGACGCATCACCTGCTGGTCAGTTAGCAGATCTCCCATCATGTACTTAGTAGTTTCAATTGGCATGGTTGAATTCTTGTTGTTCTTCTTGCGACCCAGCCCAAAAAAAAAAAAAATCAATGAGGGCATGAAACAACCCGCATGATTCTCCTGTCACTGTTATGTTCATAGGAGGCAGGTAGGGCTGAGAAAGCAAACACAGTGAATCTTCTCATGCGTCATTCTCTTGAGTCTGGTCAATGCTGCTCGTGATTCTGATGTAGTGATGGAGCTGTATATATGTAAGTGAGTGTTGACTGAATGTGTGTGGGTTCATTTGCATGTGTCTCAGATAACTGCACTGTTCACACTGGTGCAGCTGTTATTGCGGTTATTGTTCCTGCGTGACAGGTTGGGCGTGGCCATGAGCGGGTAACGCTCGTCAGGACAGCCGTACTGGAGGAGGACGTCCATGCACTCTTGGCTGTTAGCCTGTCGCGCGTAAGCCAGTGCTGTATTGCCGTGGGCGTCCCTTGCCATGATGTCCAGCCCGTACTGCAGAGAGAGAGATAAAGGTTAAAAACTATCAAAATACATAGACGAACTAAGTTCTATATGTTCCAGTTTTGCTATTGGTCTGAAACTTGATAACGTACATGCTTATCCAGTTAAAGGAGAAGTATCATTGTGGACCTTCAGGATAAGCCCTCAAGATGATTTGGTCACGAGAGCTGCTCACGGTTCAACCGCAAGAGCTCGACTTTATCCAGAAACATGTTACTTCTGCTTTATCTGCAAATCTGTTTGTTTTATGTTTTTGTGTTCACTATCAATGTTAACATTTAAAAAAAGATTCACAAGTTTAAATGTTTTCTAGGTGTTAGACCTACAGTATAGTCAAGTTAGTGACATACAATTCTTTTTATTTATTTACAGCTTGTGACAGAACCCCGTGCTCTTCAATGCAAGACTAATCTGGTTTGCATGGGCTCCGCCCAGTCAAGGTGATGTAATAAATTGAAAGCTGAACATGGTACTGTATCCATGATGCTTTCAGTTTATGCGACAGCAGCTGTTGTGTTGGTTTTTTTAAACAGTTCTCTTTCTTCTCCATGTCATTTAATAACTTTTTTCCTTAGGATGTATTTTTAATACACTTTTAAATTTAAATCATGAGTTCTTCATTTTAACATTTTCCAAAACAATCCATTAAACTGTGAAAAAACCAATGTTTAGTTCACAAATAATTTAAAAAGCTTGGTTTTTGGTTGATTTCTTTGGAAAGTTGTTTATTCAATGGAATTAAGCAACCACATAAATATATATATATATTTTAATTAGAATAGATAAAAAGGACATTTGGGTGTCTTGTTTTAATCTAAATAATAATATACTTTGAAAAAAAACAATTTTACCTATTTTTCCCAAATATATGTTTAAATAGCAAATTTAAAGAGTGAAATAGTTAACTATATTAACTGTCAACAATGTTACTCTATTGTTGTGTTACTGTATATCATAGTATTGTTAATAATTGTACTTCTATAATTTTAAATAAAACCTGTGCATTAAAATAAATGTTTAAACATAAAATGTGCTCTTCAGTTATTGGCTTCAGTGTGGAGTCAATAACAAAAGATTTTTTAACCGAATAAGTGTTTGAAATAAAAGTATTTTGTAAAGTCATGCATGTTTTTTGAGGAAAGTAAACTCAACTGATAACTGATGGTGAAAAATGCAAACACAGGGAAGTGTATATTATTGCTATTAGTACATTACATTTACGTTTGTCATACCAAACGTTAAAAAATAATAAAAGTGCTAATCAACATTGTATTTTTTAAATGCTTAATTACCCTGTGCTCAGTGTTTTTCCATTTCCTAAAAAAGCTAACTTGGACATACTGTACAAGGTTTCGGAAGGACGTCAACAATATTTAAATATTAACAACACATAAATGACCAATATCACATCACTGCTAGCCCATTATAGAAGAATACTCATCGTGATGAACCAGTGCATGTTCTTACCCATATGAGTAGCTGCGTGATCATCACGTTCCCCTTTCGGCAGGCCAGGTGAAGGGCTGTCCGGCCGTCACCTTCCCCGCAGGTTTCATTGACCTCATCTCTGGATCCGTGGGCAAGCAGAATGACCACGAAGCGCAGGTCCTCCTCCGCCGTGGCCCGCAGTAACTGCTGTCCCAAAGTCAGTTCTGTGCAAGTCAGTGACGCCAAAAACAACTTCTGCTCGTACTTGGCCCTGATCCAGCGTTCACGCTCCTCTCTGAAAGAACACACGAACAGAATCTGGATTAAGACTCAAGATTGAGTGCTTCACGTTGGTGCCATGTTTCCATCTGCCTTTCATTCCAGATGACATTTAAAACTTGATGGGATACGTGTACATTGAGGGAGCTTTGTGGTTTGGGTTAGTGTGCAAAGGCAAACATCTCTGGTACACACTGGCATAAAAAAACATTTAAATGAATATTTTTACAGTTTTCCTAGAAAGGTCTTGGTCATATAATATACCCAAATCAAAAGATCATACATATAATACACAAATACAATAAACAGTATTGTAAATAGTTCATTACCCTACAAACCCAAGCAGCAGAATGAAGTTGAGTGTAGGTAAGAATCCAAGAGTTTAAGTTTGACATGTTCAGTAAGCACGTGGAGGCCAGGAGAGGGTAATAACCAAACATTGGGTGGTTTTATAGCACCCCTCCTCAAACTGTACTATGATAGCACTAATCTCTGTTAATCCCTGCAGAGTAAACACCCCTTTCAAACAACTCAGGATTAGTTCAGCATCAGCTCCTATCTGAGGGCCGAGGGAGCGCCGAACCCCTGGGGATGGGAAGAGAGTTGAGATAGAGGATATTGAGCTGTTCCCTAAAACACAGCAACCCCTCAGGGAGTCTCAACCCGTGAAACCAGAGAACTGAGACCCAACAGACACACTTCCTCCTCACAGCAGCATCTGGACAGAGATTCGACGTCTCGGAACAAACTGGACAGGCAACGATGAAAGACACTCAGGATAAAATCTGCCCTGAACACACCAAGAGTTGCTTCATAAAGTGAACTCATAGTGGTAAGTCAGAGTAGATGCTACAACATGTGAAGATTTTCTGCTGTCAATTAAGTAAAAATGTTCTTGCACAATAAAGTAGAAACTTATTGTTAATGCATTTGTCACTCCAATATTTAATTATTGTATTTAATACATAAATACAATAAATTGTACCTCAATACCCACTTTCTGTGCCCTAATATAAACTATTATAAGGTATTGCATTTGTTTGCAAACATTTTTTGTGCTTTAAATAACATCTATAAAGTGTATAAAAATGTAAAATTAATCAAATAAAAAAATAACACTTGACAAAAAGGATTACAATTCCCCACTTGATCTAATTAAACTCAATGAATCTGGTCTGGTCCTTTTGGGGTCTGTGGATCCCTTGTGTCCCCTTGTTTACGAGCAGATTGTATTTCAGTGGTGTGTGCATTTCAGCTGTTGTAAGACAGGAAGTCACAGCCATGATGAACTGCAGAGCATCTCGAAGGGTTAAACTCGGACACCCTGATTACAAATTAGCCATGTATGGATGTCAGGGGCTGGAGTGCGGAGGAGATAACATTTTATCAGGGAGGCAGATGGATAAAAATAGGTAATCAATAGCCTGGGGGATCGATGGTTTAGTGACATCCTTCTTAATCAAAGTAGCAAAGCCATGCTGACGGACCTGAACCCCCACAGCACGATCAAAGATTTTCTGTCTGAGGCAACAGCTGAGCATCACGACCCAGCTCACAGTCACAAACCACACACACATGGCAAAGAGGCATGTTACAATCACCTGTAGATGTCAAATTGTTGACAGGCTTTGATGCAGCTAGCTTCATGTATTTGTCTTATTTTACAGCAACTTATGCACCTCAAATCCCAGCAATAAAAATGCTTTTGATTCTAGAAATCTTTCATTTTTTTGTTTGTACTGAACATTAAGATTCCTGGCTGAGAATGCTCAACACATCAAGAAAAGTTTTTCTGAAATACAATTCAGCATGGCCACAGACAGCGTTAAAAACTCAAGGTATGACAGGACCATTATGAAGCACACAGGAGGGATGAAAGAGCAGGAAGGAGAGGCAGATAAGACATGAGCTGTAGCATCTGTGGGAAAGTCGAAGAATTTTATTAACTGTGTGTGCTTTTGGGAGGGGGATGTTCCGGTTGCTGCTGGTCAACCCGGGGTGAGTGAGAGGGCCGGCACTGGGGCCACGGACCACAGCCCCCACACAAAACATCCTGGGAGCTGTGGAAGAGAGCAACAGAAGGGGGAAAAGAGAGAGGAAGAGGCTCGGCAGGGTCTCCCCGTGGCCCCTCTGCTTCACTGTGTCTAGAGGAAATGTGGAGCATCACTGCCCTTTGAAACGCATGCCTTCCCCAGTTAGCAGCGTTGCCAAGGTCCAAAACCGTCCTGCTAACGGAAAGAAACTTCTGTAAGAACTCTGTGAACACGCTCCATTTACACAACTGAAAGATTACAGTTTTTGCCATTTAAGATTCAATCTTTCTAAAGATGTACACACACACCTTCACATCTAGAAGTGTAAATGGGCATTTCATAGTAACAATGGTAGAAAACACAAGGTTCCGCAGTCTGTGGTGGATAGTAAGAAAGGATGGGTGACACAAATCCACACAAAACAACAAAAGTGAGTACAAACCATTTAAAAAACCTTCTGTGATTATTAGACTTACGAGCTGATGTCTAGAACAAACAACGTCTATTTAGACTGAGAGCAAATAGGCCGTTTTCTAGCACAGGTTACTTACACTAATTTTATCCACCGGATGTGACAATTTTGAGAACAATACCATGTAACCAGCAACAGCGGCAATAGTTTTAACACTTTTGACTGGAGTTTGAATTTGCTTTGGCCAAACTTCTACCATATCGCATCATTTAAAAAAACCTGACAAATGCACGCAGTCAAACTTGGAAACGTCTTGTCCAATCCAGTCTTTCAGCAGTTTTAACATGGTTAAGATATTAGAATTGTAAACAACGATAGAGACCCAACCTAACCCAACCTAAATGTTCCAGGCTGATGGGATACAGTTCCAAAATTTTGCAAAGCTGACCAGATGAGACCTGTTTAAACTTAAATCTACCCCTGAACCTACAATCTCCATACCAGCATCTTTACATGTGTTATTGTGAAAAGCCATCTGGTTGTGTCACAGGCTTATTAGAGAGTGTAGCAGAAGTGTTGTGGGTCGTTTACCAGAGGGAAAATTGGGTATGTGGACGCACAGTAGCCCCATCACCACTGGAAATGTTCGGGCAGAATGCAACAGGCCGGGTCATTGGGGAATTATTTGTCCTCTACATCAATCTGTAGTCAGGATGGTTTCCTGTTTGCGGGTGTGTGTGCATGCTTGCTTAGTGTTCTCCCTGGACGATCACTTTGTGAGGTTGTGTTTACCCACTTGCCAGTGCTTCCTGTCCTGCTCAAAGCCGTCGGCTGTTTACCCAACACTGACAGGCGTCCGCTAAAGCAGCCGCCCGTGACGGGACGGCCGCCCTCCAGCTGCCACTGTCTCCAGAATCCCCCCATTCCAAACACAGACACCCCTGAACTTCTGAGTGTGTTGAGAGCAGGTCAATGGGATCTTCGGTCCACATATGAGATGTTTCAACAACTGTGACCACCAGTAGGACTGAGGGAAAATAGTGCGCAAGACTTTTGTTGAGATTGACGTAGGTGCTCTTTCTCTCAGGCTAATTATACCACTAATTCAGCTCATTAGTGCCCTACTGACTCACAGGTAATGAACTCTGACAGGCGAAATCTGTCAAATAGACAGCTGCGCACATTTACCTGCACATGCGCAGGCGCATGCTCATTCATCTCAGTTCTTCAACCGCATACACACCTCAAAACCTGTTACACCTGAGGATAAATGCATCCTACTTTCTGAACAAACAGCAACTTTGGTAGATCCAAAGGGAAATTGATTTTCTGGCGTGATAAATCAATAACAACACATTAAAGAGGGAAATATCAGATCTACACAAATCTATCCTTTTTTTGAATGAAAAAAAAGACTTATGAGGTGAATAAGGCCACAAATGGGTGATTTTACTCCAAGAGCTTCTCTGTTCTTCCCCCATTCCCTTTCCTAACAAGGAAAAAACAAGAGTCTGAAATCAATTATCCTCTCCAGCCTAGTCGTTAGCTGCCCTTGGATAGACACAGATAATTAAGCTCAGTGCTTCTTTTAATATTACGGGCACTTAGCGATTCTGATTCTGACTGAGCTCTGGCCTGCGCCACACTCGAATCAGTCCCACTGGAGGCAATGGGCCACACTCATATGAGGTTCCATTAACTGGATCAAAACGCTTCAGTGGTGGCATGCAAATGGGGGCCAAAGGGCGAAGAGAAAGAAAGTATGAGTGCAAGAGGGAAGAAATGTGCCAAGCATCAGTAAAAGCGTATAGGGCCTGATCTCTAAGTATCCAGACTCTCAGTGCTTCGCTCATTACCGGTCAGCCTCATATCAGTTGGTTGAGAGATAACAGGAAACTATGGAGAGAGACAGGACGAACCTGTGTTGCTTGTAAAACCTTGGCGGCTTGGAAAGGACTCTAAAAGACTGACACTCAAACTATCAGTGCCAGTCAGTGGGTCATATTAACAAATTGGCAATTCCAGAGTTATGGATGTGACATTTTTATTCAAAACTATAAAGTGATTTTATTACAAATTTAGTGAACAATTTGTTTGTATTTTACTAAACCCCAAGGATAGAGAACAGACATCAGAAAAAATGTTATGCATTTTATGATATTAGTTTATGCACAACCTGAAGTTGGAAAATACATATGTGACAAAAAAGCATGAGGCAAATTTTTGGTGAATTTAAAAGTGCAAATCAGCAACGAATGCAGAAGGGATGCCTCTTTATAGACTACAAAAAAATTCTATTTTATTTCCAATTAATCTTTGACTGTTTATGAGGAATATGGACTGTTATGGATTTGACAAAAGCGTTATGGATGTAACAACGCACTTATCTGACTGCTTTAAAACGCAAAACAGCTTTAACAATCTAAAGGCAGCTTCATAGTGATATTTATAAATCAAATATTGACATGTAGCCAGAATGGTAAATACATCTGGAATTGCCCCAAAATAAATGTTAAAAAAGAGGTATGTAAAATAAGAAATCTTTACTCTTGAGTAAACCTAAAACTAAAAACTAGAAAAGTCTGGAATTAGTTCATAACAGTCATAGATACGCAGAGAGAGAGAGGGCAAGAGACCACAAAAATACACCCATTATGTATTCTGTATTAAATTGGAGGAAAAGGTAGACGATGTGATGATTCAGGCATTAAATGTCCCCTTGCTTCATATTATTCGACTTTCTCATAATACACCGTGCTCTGATTGGCTCTTGTCAGCCAGTTTAATGTCAATAGTAAATTGGACGGCTTGTTAGCCTAGTTGGGACATGATTACGGGCAATGGCAGGCAGTCATGTAAAAAATAATATCTATTAGCCTAATCTAATCAAGAAGTCCTTTTACAGATGAATTAGAACGGGGCAGCCAATTATTTGAAACATTTGAGCTGAGCTTTCTGTCAGTGAATAGAGAGACATGGTGAAGAATGGAAGAGCTGTTTAACATGCAGGCCATGAGCCGGATCGCATCGCTGGTCTCCTCGCAAGAAAGGGGTCAGAGGCTGACGAACGCAGATCAGCTAGTTAACGCTGATAAAATGGGCCACAGTGACTGTCTGTCAGCGTGAACACGAGACGTGGAATAAGTAAATGACCAAATAACGTGCGGTACAATTTATGCGGTGTGTAAAAAGAATTTCTTTATTTCTTCCTCCGCAATAAGGAAGTTCGGTGAGTAAGCGACCGCAGAGACATTTATAGCATGCCGCTGTCCGTCTGCGCCCAGATCTGAGAAAAAGAATGGAGCCCAGCAGGTCTCCCCAATTCTCCTCCCACCCCCATCCGTCCCCGGGGCCCAATCTGATCTCTGCTTTGGGGACACGCACCTGCACCCCGGCCCAGATTAAGAGCCGGGTCTAATTTGAAATCTGTTAGCTCTGCCCTTTCAGAGACCGATATCTGGCCATAAAGAGGCTCTTTCTCAGCCACTTAGTGCTGAATTATTATGGGCAAGGCATTGCTCACGATGAGACATCAGGCTGTGTGTGAAGCTCGATATCTCGGCTCTCCGATGACGGAGGTGATGAAAACCAAATTTGTGTACGGTTGTGCATGTGCAAGTAAAGCATGCAGAGTCGAACTTGCTCAAAATTGTGGCAATGGATTAGGATTTGAAACAGAGGGGGGTGTGGAATACACACAAGGCATGTATTTCTCACGTCGAGACATTCTCGCTTGGTGACAGGCTGTGAAACGTCAGCGTGTCGCTAAGGGTTGGCAGTATGGGATGCCAGCGAGCACCACCCTCCTAATAAGTCACCACGAGGCGCAATTAGCAGAGCTGTCACTCCTACCCTGCATGGCCTGCTAATACAGACCGGCACTGAGTGTGTGTGTGTGTGTGTGTGTGTGTGTGTGTCAGGAGACTGAAGGCTCTGGTGTCCGTGGCGGTAATTAAAAAAATGAGACGGCAACATGGCCCGGCTGCCACCACAGAGAACTCATGCCAAAACCTATCGCCTGGGAGAGAGCACCTCTGAATGTGTGCACGTGCTTAAACAGTCCCAAAAAATAAGCCCAAAGCAGTATCTTTGGCAACCTCATACAGACTTGTGGAGGTGTTAATTTATCATGGGCAGTAAAAGGTTAATGGGGATGTTTAGAGATTCTCTCAGGCTCTGTTATACATGAGCGGCCTATAGGCCAACAGAATGAGACTTCCCTTTAAAACATCAGTTTTCAACCTTCAACAGAAAAGGAACACGAATGTGATATATGCTGTATTAAATAAAATGGGTTTGCTTGGAGTGCGATGCATACAGTATCGCATTAATGTAACTACATATTACAACTACAGATCTTTTTATGAAAAAATATTGAAGTGCGAGTTGAAGTAAAAATAGAGTAGAAAATGATTTTAATAAAAAATATTGTTGTGATTATTGGTTGGTATATTCTGTTTTTGAAGAAGTAAGTCCATTATTCTAACAGTATATGTATGATGCGCCCAAATGTGTACTTTTTTTAAAGATTCAAATTCTACAACAAAAATATTTTTCTTCTTAAGGAAAATTTTTTAACATTTTATTAAGGTAAAAACTATACATCATTTATAGTGTTAGGCTTAAGTTGAAGTTAACATCGGGTTTTTTAGAATAATATTTTTTCTGAAGTACAAAGAAAAGTACATATTTGGGACGCGTCATTTATTTATTGCAAGACTGATTTTTTTTTACCAACCAACACAATAATTATGTTTATTTAAAAAATTATTTTTAGAAAAGTCAAAAATCAGTTTAAATGACATTGAAAAAAATTGGCAGAACATTGTTAAATTGGTCAAGTTATTTAAGTGATAGGACACAAAGGAAGATCTGGTCCGGCCATTGACTTCCAGTGTATGCATACAAGACATTCCTAAAAATATCTTCTATTGTGTTCCACCTGATACACCAAACGAGATACAAGTTTTGCTAATATTGGGTGAATTAAATATTCTTTGTGGAATAAAATCCCTTTTAAGCTAAAAGTTAAAGTGGAAATCTGAACCACACTGACACAGATGGGTCACAGAACAAGAGAAATAAATGAAACTGACAACAGATACAAATCCTAGTATATCATCCTCTCATCTGATCCAGGTGTGCCATCTGGGTGCGATCAGTCCAAAACATAATTCTAGTCTTCAGAATAAAGTGGTGATCCATTCACAGTCACAGAGGTCTATAAGAGAACCGTTGTCTCCCTGATACCTCTACCTCTACCTCTACCCCACACCCCTGTAACAGGGCCCTAATTGAAAGGCGAGAGTAGCCCAGACCTTGACAGGCGGGAGGTCAGTCTAATTGCTGCTGGCCATATTTAACATTAAGATAATCAGCCCATTAATTACCCTTTGGATCATTAAATCAGTCGCTTGCAAAATGAAATTTCGAGCTCTATTACTCACTTGAGAGACCACGAGGGTGGGTTTTCATTTATCAGCCACCAATCCTGGATGCAACGCACACACCGATTGATGTGCTGTTCACCAGGACGTAGGCTTGCTGCATATCAGCGTTTAATGCAATACAAAAACATGCTAATCAGGAAGAACATGAACAGCAAACGCAAATTTGATAATCGTTTGTCCTCCACACATCTTTTCCGACTTACACTGTCACTGCATTCAAATGTGCTGCAATCTACTTTAACAAGAGCAATTTGGTTACAAGCTAAATCAATTCAACAGCTTAGTAAATGATGTGGAGACAGCAAATTACACACAGCAATGCTGATCCAATCAAACTCAGCGCTGTACTACATAGCTTTTGAAATCTGAGTATGACTCAACACCATTTGATATTTATTGATTTATTGGGCTTTTTTGTCTTTTACTGGACTGGAATAACACATGAGATTTGTTAAAATTATAGAGGTAGAAAAAGAACTGCAGAGGGTTTGTGAGACTATGAGATAAATGTCCTCAATGTCAATGCAGAAGTAAAAAAATATATTAATTTTCCATTAATCATTAAATAATAATGTATTTGATAGTAAAACGAGGCTACCTAGTAAACCAATATTGTGCCGCAAAACTTTGGAACTGAACTATGCATTAGCAAATTGTATAAATTTATTTGGAATTCAAGCAAATAGTTTTGAAATTTGTATTCTTAGCATATCCTTTAAAGTGAAAATTTACCCCCCCAAAATATTAATTTTGTACAATTATTAATTTCATTCGAAACCTTTATAACTTTCTTTTGAAAGTTTCTTAGTGTTATTTTGTGTGGAAATGTACCCTTTTTACCTCCATTGTATAGACACAAAACCTCTAAGAAATTACTCATAATACCTTCTTTTGTGTAACACAGAAAAAATGTAATAAGGTTTTCAACGACATGATGTTGAATAATTATGACCGAAGTTTTAAACTTTACCGGCAGTTCCTTTTAATTTAAGTAAAGATCCTAAAAGCATTAATGGTTTCTGCATATCTAAAGAATATGACACACCTTACCCACTCACATCTATATTTTTAAAGCTTTCATTACTCTGAATAAGTAAATATTTTCAATTACTGTGGTTGAACTGGTAAACAAGGTTGAACCTTTGTCATTTTTCAATTATTGCGCAGAATACAGAGTAACGCGTGTTTTTACTTCAGATGCATCTTGTCGTCTTAGGCAAAAGAAATCATTCCACATCAAATATCAATGTCATTAAACAAACTGCCGTCCAAGTCAAACACATGAGGGAAATACATAAGTAAACTCTCCCTATCTACTTGAGCAGGAGTATTGAGGGTGAGCAGAGAAATGACTGCAGGACTGTGTCCAGTGACTGAGGTTAATTGAGATAATATTGACCCTCTCTGTAATCTCCTCTTCCCACTCAGGGGGCCACATGCTTTCACATACATAAATAAACAGCTACATGAAGAACTATAATCGCATTAGCACATCGACGGCAGGCGGCGGAAAATGGCGGATCCATATCGAAAGATTTTCAGAGAGGAGGGGAGTAATTAAAAGGTGCTTCAGGTGACTAATGAGGCCGGCGTGGAATGGGAAGTCGATATTTTGGCGGCCAGCAGTCAGCACTAATTTGTTATGATGGCTGGTGGGACTAAAGGCTCTCTGCCGATAATTATGCTTCTAAAGATGGAGGGGAGAAAAGGAAGAATCTGATTTTAGGTGTCCCGGAAATCCACACACATATGCTACAAGAATGAGGGAGAAACTTTACAGGTAACGGTTGCTGGACAGTCGGATAAATGCACTGCATTTTGATTTGTGTCATGGCATTTTGAGGGGGGGCATTGTATTATGAGGTGATTTGCATCATAAGTGAACCGAATAGAACTGTTCTTGTTTTTCTTGTATTGAAGATAATTTGGGGACACCAAATTTTCTATTTGGTCACTCAATTGGACATAAAAACATGAAGCAAGTAGGAAAAATGCAATCCAGTGAAGTCCTTTCTGTGTTAACTTGACATAATTTTTTGCGCTAATGTCCCATTTACAATGTAAGGACTCATTTAAACAGATTTCTTTTTTTGAATCAAGTGAAATGTCAAACACTGAACTTGCATGAATCACTATCGAACTATAACCTTTTATTAACTCTTTAATTTTTTGGCAAAACAGTAATAAAGGAGGATAGTGTGAGTGGCAGGTTATACTTGTGGCAGATCATTTCATTGCTCGATATTGAAAATCTAAACAACCAAATAAAATAACATTTTGGTTTTATTGGGCATGCAAGTTCACAAGCAGGGTACGTTTCAATATGGATGGTTGTCAGTTGTTCTTAGATCCAGAAAAAAACCCGGGCAAGGTTTCAAAACACTCCCTCAACTTCTCACTAGTTGATCAGTCAGACATGTACAGCCCAAAAACGATGCTTTTAGTGTTATATGTTGTATTAACTGGACCAGCTATGAGGGTTGAACATTGAAATTATTGTTTGGGGATGTTGGTTGCACATATATTACACACTTGAACATGATGTAATCATATACCTGCTGGCATCTGGCGCAGGCTTTAAGCGTCCTTGAGCGTTGGCTTCCCACACGCTATTGGCCAGCTCGTTGCCAATAGCTGACATGACCTTGATAAGCTCCATAGGCCACTCGTCTAGGTCCAAAGAGCGGACACGGGACAAGTGAGTCCCCAGGTTACGGTGAATTCCTGAACATTCTATACAGATCAGGGCTCCCAAGTTTAGACTGGCCCAATCAGGGTCTGAGGAGAAGAAGGATTGTTCATGAGAATATGGGCTGATTAAGCATCAGGCCGCATCAGGTCACTGGTAACTCATGAGTGTTACAGAACACAAAAATGTAACACTAGTTTTACATACAATTAAAAGTAATACATCATTTGAATGTTAAATGTTGAATGAAAGTGGATGGGGGTCGGTGGACTTACTCTGAGCTTCACAGTCCACACACCGCGTGTTTCCTCTCATGTTCCTGACTGACTGAAGTGCAATAGCTTCTGATTGGCTGCTCAGACGAGACTGTGGGCGCAATCATTACACAAACAAGTTTAAAAAAAAAAAAAAGAAGCAAATTATAAAAGCATCATCTGGCAAGTTCTTTCATCAAACACAATAAAACACTTCAACATTACACCCTGCATTTGAATGATGAAATGAGGCTAAAAGGCAGGGAAACAATGGGGTAAATAAATAGAACAAAGGAATGTGGTAGAAGGTCCATGGAAATGCAATTGACCCTGGCCTGGGGCATAAACACAAAGAGCGGGTTGAGATGTAAGACTGTAGCAATTCAAAAGAAATGTCATAATAGGAGCAGTGTAATATTAGAAATAAAGTAATTACAATTTCTAATGTTTGTGTGTGTATGCAGGTGTGCGTATGTATATATGCTGTTTAGCATATAATACCTAGCTGTGGATTGTATTAGTCCTATAATAACATGGAGAAGGGGCATTTAAATTATATTTTGCACTTAGCAAGTGCAGCTTAAACAGAAATCCAAATGTTCAGGTTATAATAACATGGACTGGGCAACAATAAATTGTTTATACATAGGATATGTCTGTGAAGTATGCAAATGAACTTTGCATTTATTAAGAAACAAATACATATACATAAATTCAGAAAATATGTGTGTGCATTTATTCATAATTAAATATATTTTTAAAATATTCTAAATACAAAATGTATATACCCAATACACAGACATAGGCCTTTATTATATAAACATATTTTTTTGTAGTTCATTTTTTTTGCATTCTCATATATTTTTAATTGCATTTACCTGCAATATTATATATTTTATAACTTATATCTGTTTTGCAGATTTTGTTCTCTCCTTTGTCTGTACTGTTTGTGCCAATACATATATTTGGTGATGCTGCTTCTTAAAAATGCCAATTTGTCATATGCGTTAAAGAAATCAATTAAATTGATGAACTTATTTGATTTTTACCTTTTGTTTGCTGCTTTCACAGGACTGGAGACTAGCCAGGATCTGACTTTCGATGGCCTGTACCCATGCATCACGCTCTTCGTAGGACGTTGCTTCAAAATTCCACGTCTGTCCCGTCAGAGACACAATGATGAATTCAAAATTGTCCTCTTGTTCTAGAACAAAGAGAAAGATGTTGATTACTAATCTACAGTTAAAACCGCAGTGCAACTCTTTAAGGGGAACAAAACAAGTGCCTTTGTCCATCTGACAAACGTATGAAGGAGAAGCGTTCTTAAAATGATTTGTAAAAAAAATAATTGTTTGCAAAGCAACTTCATTTCTGATATTAGTCACAGAAATCAAATCCATTGGTCAAGCCAAGTGAGTCTATTTCACCCCGATTGCCATTCCATGTGATGCCACAAGTGGAAAAGAAATTGAACACTTCACCTATATGTTCCATAGATATTAGAAAGGTTCCACTGTTCTTATATAACAGCATTCAACCAGCAAAAGAAAGGAATCTTGCTCCTGTAGAGCACCTGTTAGCTGCAGGACACACTCTACAACCCTTGACCTGAGGGTTTTCTCCTCGACCCTTGTCAGGATATGCCACTAATTACAACCCGGACTCGAGCAGTGTCCCAGTCCTTCCTACCGTGCTGCTGGCCTTGTCTAAAACGCTCCCAAGGCAAAGTGACATATGGATCTACTATACAAGGCCCTGTTTGGGTTAATAGGCCTATCAGAAGACAATTAGGAAAATGTGTGTGTGTGTGTGTGTGTGTGTGTGTGTGTGAGGAGAGAGACAGAGACAGAGACAGAGACAGAGAGAGAGAGAGAGAGAGAGAGAGAGAGAGAGAGAGAGAGAGAGAGAGAGAGAGAGAGAGAGAGAGAGAGAGAGAGAGAGAGAGAGAGAGAGAGAGAGAGAGAGAGAGAGAGAGAGAGACAGAGAGAGAGAGAGAGAGAGAGAGAGAAAGAGAGAGAATTATCTCAGGAGTCTGAATACTAAGAAATGGAGAGGAGTTATTTATCCGTATAGAGGGTCAACATTTGGAAAGTGTTAGGAACAAAAGGCCATTGATTGGGTGATTAGAGGGGACAGAGATTGAAAGGGCATGCAGATGGCTCGAAGAGAGAACCTACATTGATGAGATGAGGTAGTGTGTCACAATCAAAGAGATCCCCCTCCCGAAACATGATCTTAGGGAGGAAGAGATCACACACTTTACACATTCTGTTTAGAATTTCCTCTGGAGGTAGCAATTACATAATGAAGAAGTAATCATGAAAGTATTAGCTCTCTCCACACACACAAGAAGCATCCCTAGGGCTAAAACAGCATGCAAAGGATATGCAAGCCAATGAGTTACACAAGCAGGAAAAGAGTCTGGAAAGGCTGACAGTATTGAATGGACAACTGATATACTAATTTTAACCTGATGATACGCTGCCAGACCACCAAATTAATGATAAATAGTCAGGGTACGCTCTTGCTAGATGTCAGGTCACAAAAGTTTTCTTATTCTGGTAATCATGGTGGTAGTTACAATATAACAGACTCCATCCAGCATTCGACTATTCAATCTATAAAAAAAATCCTTAAAGTACCAACATCTGTAAAATTTAAAGTTTAGGACACTTAAAAGGTTTATATTACTCAGCGGAATACCTCTTATTAAAATAAATGGAGAATGCTTAGCTGGAATAATAAATAAATTCAATAAATTTCAATAAAATATGAAAAAAATGAACAAATTCTTAAAGATGATTTGGTATTATGATGGTTATGTTACACTGTACCACTTGCACAACTGCTGTCATTCTTAGACTACAGTAACACCAAGATGAACAGAAAAAGTTTTTTTTAAAGTTTCAAATACAAGCAACAATCTGCATTTAAACAGATGTTTTTGGCATACAAGTAGAAATGCTTTAAATACCATTACCGTTACATACAGTACTGTGCAAAAATATTTTCGTTGGTTCAAAGGTTTGAGTCAGTTTTTACATCATTTGCAGTAGTATGTCATTTAAAATACAAGTTGAACTTTTTAAACATTTATTTTGCCATTCTTTGTAGTAATCCAGTGAGAATTGTTTTATGCAGTACTGTGAATAGACTTTTCTCAGTACTGTAGCTTTGCAGGTTGGTGTCTTGCAGCATCTTGAGATCATTAGATCTTTTGGATTCTTTAAGTTATTTATATCTTTAATTCATGCAATAAAATATGAAACAGAATATGACACCACATTTCTGCATGGAGCACTGGCTATTGTCACACATCTTGTGCACACAAAAATCTCACAGGATTTTTAGAAATAATGGTAAGTAAATGTCAAGTAATGTAAACCTCTGATTTCTAATAACACACGGCTCTAAATGATATAAATAACTGAGTTAAAAACATGGAGACAAAAACCAAAGTTTACACTTCCAGGGTTTAAAAATGCATCAATTTTTTCGCATATGCTACTGAAATTAAACATGTGCAACCTAAAATATATAGTTGGGAGCATTTGTGTGAATATGATGAGACCTGCCCTGAATAGAATGCGATGCTACTTTTCTACGTATCAGTGAAAACAGAATGACTGACAGCGTGCTAAAACTTCTTTCATTTCACATATCTCATTTAAGCATGATTGTGGTTTTATGATTAAAACATAATAGAAAAGTCATTGAGAAGTCATCGCATAAACACAGCAGACATCCCATGGATGCTTTAACAGTAAAATAGTCAAGATTTTTATTCAGACAGGCCATGATCCTATTCATTTTCAAGTGGTTGCCTCTTAATTTTAATTGGTAACTCTTCTAAGTGGGAAGCAGGGGTGCTACAAAGTAAAAAAAAGTTAATTTTAAGTCCCTAAAATGCATCAAAAGGCCTTAACACTCATTTGTTATGTATTCAACCCATCAGTAACAAAATCTCTTCCTGTATTTGAATACTTTGAGTAGACTATAGCCTCAGTAGTTGTATTTTAATATCAATTTAGTAATTTTTCTGAAAGACATTTGAAGATTATACTGTGCATTCACTTGCAGGTTTCTATGAATACGCCTTAAATCTTGGTGCACAAGCCTCCGGCCCGGTTATCTTGTGTTCTGAGCTCTTCAAATCATCTCCCTGTGAGGCCATTTTACAAGTTTAATCAGCGGCAAATCTGTGCAGCCACACCATTTCCTCTCCTCCAGTCAATCATGGGCCTAATTGGACTCCTATCATACAAGTCATGTTAAAGGTCCCGGAGGGGCAGAGGCCTCCCTGACCGCTGTAAAAGAGCCTTGTGTTCAAATCCAAGAATTCCTCCCTGACTGCAGGACATGCTTGACATCCAGTGTGCTTAAATCTGTCTGGCCTCCAGTCTCAGAGAGAGGAATGAACAGTGAACGGTAAGAAAAGATAAAAGACAGAGCTTGTATTGCTCTCGATCAAAGGGAAAAGCTGATCTCAGATTATCTGCTCATACAGTCACCAAGCATTCAACTCTATTTTTGTCAGATACTGCATCTCATATAATACTATAACAACTAAAATCTTAAATTAGGTGGGGAGTTTGGTCTATTATTTATTCATTTCCAGTTTTGGGAATGTATCAAGGTTTGGGGGCTGGTGGGATCACTGGAGCATCCCAGGCAAGATTGGACCCACCCTTCAAAGGCAACGGGCCCTCTGGGGTCAGCAGCAATGTTTTCACCCTAATTAAATTGCAGCGTTTTTGGGAAGAGGGCGGTATTTGACAATTATGAAAAGCAACAATGCAGAAAGACGAAATTCGGAGGCAAATATGAGGTTCGGCTCCGCCTCCACCCCTTAGCACACATTAATATAAAAATAATAGCATAATGTAAAGACTACATTGACAGGACATCAGTCAACCAGCCCTTCTCTCTGTTCACCCAAAATTCAAAATACTTGCATATAGTACTCATCTGGTGTCTGGGACTAAACTCCATTACTGTATGTCCAAGATAATTATTTCCTGTATCCAGTAGGACATTTACCAACAACATTTTCTGAAATGTCCCTCACTGGATCTTGCACACATAATCGCAGGGCTTTTCTTTTCCTGTGGGTGATGTTTAAGACATTGTAGCGGTGAGGAAATTTGTGAACTCTGACACAGGCAACCTTTACCGGCGAACACAATATACAACATACAATCAACTCATAGAGCGAGGATGCAGTGTGTGCAAAAATGAAGGTGGGGTGTTGCCGGTCCGGATGGCAGCGCTTGGGGGTACAGTGAAAGAGTCGAGTGGTTGGAAACACAAATTAACCGAGCGAAATGTCAAAGCGCACAGTATTGCTTTGTGACACAGGTCATTAATTCTCATATTATCGCCTCCCCTTTCAAGCATCCGGCATTAATAACATGGCAAATATTACAGGAGTTGCCAACATTCAGGAAGAAATGCCAACGTATAAATAAAGTGATGAAGGGGTGGAGTCATGGGAAAGGGGTCATGTGAGGTGGAGGGCCTAAAACGTTAGTGTGACCTCCCAGCATAAGACATCACGATTTCCAATCAATGGACTTTAGAGAGATATTCACACATACAGTGACAATCACTGAACGCCATTGTGAGATGTAAATTCAGAAAGTAAATCCGTGGAGGGCGTTGCAGGTATGATCATGGGAGGAATAACGTCCGAGACAGAGCTGGGACTTATTTTGGTAGGAGGTAGACTCATATTCACCTCTCTTTGTGTTCGAAAGCTAGTTACCTTCGCCACTTTTTTGTTGCAGGCACATTGTTGGGCAGAGATGGAAAAGGAGAATGTCAGAAAAACGTATGACAGGAGCCAAAAAACTATTCATTAAAAGGAATATAAAGACAACAAATGGGTGTTCACGTATAAAAAGAGAGTGTAATAAAAATAAAAACACATTGCACAAGGTAATAAAAGCACAATATATTACTGTGTGAAACACTAATCACTTTAAACAACAGTAAATTACAGAATTTTATGGTTTTAGATTACTGTATAAGTAAAATAAATGTACAAATTTGGCACTTTATTATCTGACAAAAATGTTATTAAAATTTATTTCTGCAGCCTCAGATTGCAGAATATTGCAGATTTGGACAGGATAGCATTTCATTTAATCCATCAAAGAAAATGTAAAAATTTTTTTTTAAAGTCATTAGAAATTGACAGTTCCGGTGTTCCACCATAGAAGAAAAAATGACAAAGGTGATCCAGAACTGTTTTTCAAGAATTTATGGTAGTAACTGTTGCCCATAAACTGTTCTATCTTTCAACTGAACAAAGAATTTTATACAGGTTTGAAACAACTTAGTTGTTACCATGTAACAGAACTTTTTATTCTCTGGAGAAGTGTCCTTTTAAGTCCGTTAGCATGCCAACATAAAGCACCAGTGTGCTCACAAGTTTCTGAATGTTCTTTGCTGATCCTGCTTCCCTATCTTCAGCCTATGATTTGTCACAATAAAGGCATACACAGATCGTAAATATAATAAATTATGTATTATTATTAAAATTAAATAAAATGTTTAGCATTTTAATTGATCTCCATATAAATGATAATAAAAATGCATCTTAATGCAATTCGTCTTAACTGCAGTATTTTTTATCACTTCACTATGTGCATTAACACAGGCCTTACATTTTGTCTCTTAATACTTGCTCATTTCCCTGGAGATGTTGAAAACTGACCTGAAGCCACAACCGACATTTGTTACACAACAGCAATCCTGAAAAAGCAAACTCGTATAGTCATTTCCGTGTGCAGATACAAAAACTAGTAAATGTGTGAATTAAAGGTAATGGTTGTCTGGAATTAAGCAAAGTTTTACATAATATGCTTTAGTGTATCAATATGAGTCAGATTTCCGAAAAAAAAAAAAATGTGACTTTAATGTGTAAAGCCATTCTTTGTCTTTCAGAACCTTGAATGTCCCTCTTAACATTTTTCTGTCATTTCAGGCGCTTAAAAAGCACTTCAAAACGACGTCTGTTGATCACAGAGAGCTACTTTTAGCCAAGTGCCACAGAAATGTTGAATTGTCCTTTTTTCCATACCATTAGAAAGCCATATGACCATCTTCGCTTTGTTCCTGCGCGTAATAGCGCGTAGCCATTCACTTGCAGAATGTTTTAATTAAATGTTGTGGCTCTATGCCAGACCGTTTCCAGCTGAGGACACCTGTGAGGCCATGCTATCTTCTGGAATGTCTTTCTCTTTCTGATTTTCAAAACGTATCTTCTTTCTCCGCGTCCTCCAACTCTTTGTGAGACGATCAAGGCATTCATGAACCTCCTGCTGTCCCTTCGCAGTGCGGGACCCACGCCGTGTGCTGGATCGGGTTTCAAAGTCTCCTGCTCTTATCAAACGTGGTAATTACTTAACAAGGGCCACTTAGGGCCCTACAGCTCAACAATAATTGATAAACTGTGATCATCCGTGCAGTAAGTTTGCCATTTGAGTGGGGGCTTTCAGTGGCATGCGAGGGGATTTCAGGCGTGTAAAAATGCACGGCATGCTAGGATTGATTGATCTTCGCAGGGGTTTGTGGGGGGATGAAAGAGGAACGATTGTGAGAAGGCTTTGTCTTGCAAGGACGAGAGATGCAGGTGAGATGAAGGTTCCCTCAGAGATACCTTTGTTGCCAAGTTACAGCTGATAAAAGCATCACCTCAATGGTAACGTGGGATGGTTCACCCAAAAAAGAAATCCTAAATGATTCTATGATATGTATATATTATTTTTGGGTACAATATACCTTTAACAAGATCAGGTTAATGTATGTAAGATAATTTTTTTCCGATCATAAATATGTATTGCATGGTGACAAGTCCAATTAAACACATTTTAAGTGAAAGATCAAAATAAACATTTATTTGAAAAATACTGTGCCATTTCATTTGTATTACACAAGAGGATTAGAAACAATGATTTTAATCCACATTATGTCTAATAAGAATGCAAAGTTTATGAATTCTTTTCGATGTTTTTTAAAATTAGTATAGGGTAGTACAACAAATAGTAGCATTAACTATAAACAATGAATAAGGCTTTATCTGCAAAACAGATCACTTTAAAAATTGTAGTGAATCATTTTTCTTAATGTGTTTGTACACTGTATTTTTTCTACATAATAAAACAACCCAACTCACATTTACAGTTATTCATTTGGCAGACGCTTTTATCCAAAGAGACTTAGAAGTTTTATGCAGTGGCCAATCATCACTGCAGGCCAAACAGGGATAAGGTGATAAGGACACTTCAGTTATTGCTTTCAGTCACTGGGATTCAAACCTGCAACCTTCTGCTTACAAGCCCAACTCTCTAACCACCAGACCATTAGTGACATCAATATCATTTTGACTTATATTATGTGTACGGAATAACATAAAAAACAAAGTTTTTTGCAATGTAAATATTATAATGGTTAATTGTTTCAGGCCTACAAACTAGATCTGAGTGAATGTGAATGTTTTTGTGTAAGCCACATTGTACACAATGAACAGACTACACCTTGCGCTGATGGTGTGTGATAGATAAAACACTCTGAGAGCAGTACCTGACCGTGACTGTGTGTGCGTGTGTGTGTTATATAAAACACTATGAGCTCAGTACCTGGCTGGTGGAGCTCATGAATAACAGAAAGGCTGACAGCCTTATCCCTCAGTAGGCCCGCGGCGTGACAGCAGTCGCCGGCCCCACGCACAAGTGCTTAATGGCTAAATTGGGAGACTGTTACTAATCGCTTATTGAATAATGAAAGTGACACAGCTGATAAAAGATTTCAATACTGTAGATTATTTATAATATTTCACTTAAGTGCCTGCCTGACGAATGGGGGCTGGAGAACAGACACGGCAGCGTCTGACAACGCTCAACCTTTTCAGAAAACGGGAATCGGGGCAAGACAAAGTGGCTCTCGGGGGTAGAGAAAGAAAGAAAAGAAGAGGGGGTAAAGGTACATTAACACAACCACATTTCTCATAAAAGACCAAAAAGACAGCAATGGCGAGATACATCTCTTGTTTTAGTATATTTCCAATGATCATTCTTTCGAACATCACTGAAATACACATGCTTTACAAGGGTGCAACCTACTAACAACAGTAAATACTACACGAAGCGAGCTTGATTTTCACAAAGAGCCCTATGTAAGCATACACCCATGCATGCTAATTGGAGTAAAACTACAATAATTTAAATGCTTATTATAAGCCTAAATATTAATTACAATAAATAAATTGTAATCATATTTAAAGAAATTCTTTAGAAAAATATGTTATACAATAAGTGTATTGTATTGTATAGTGTGACTTTTTTCTAGTTTAGTTCTTAAATAAACAAACTATTCAGGAATAAATAAAATCATATTAACCCTCAAGTTGTTCCAAAACGGTTTGAATTAACTTTGTTCGGTTGGGCTCAATAAAAGAAAATTCAAAGAACGTATTTAACTTCAAGGGCAGCGACTAACGTAGAACAAAAAAAATAGACTGGCAGTCAAAAGTACATCAACCGTTTTTCCACCACTCTTCAAATTATCTTAAAAAAACGATGCTTTCTTCTACTGTGGTTAATGGTACCGCAGAAATCTTATTTGCTAACATGTTTCCAAATATCTTTTTTGATTTCATCAGAACATAAAATATTAAAAAGGTTTGGCAAAATGGACATCATTGTGGAAGCAATGCAAGCACCATGATGTCACGTTTGACATCCTCAACATTTTAGTTATGCAAGATGGTCTTGGCACAAGACAAGAAACAAAAACCATCTATAAACTTAACCTAGTAGATACATTTCCTTACCAGTTTACCAAACCCAGAAATGACCAAAACTACCAATAAAAGAAAGTGTGATTGCTGTTAAAACAATACTTGTATTCTACTCTCCCTGACCACACGGTGGCACCACAGAGAAAAACAAATGCTTACAAAACATCCTGACAGAGATTAAGATGCAATAATGTAAGTATTAAAAACTGGCAATTGAAAAATACATTGTATTCTGAAACACAACAAGCAACTATGGATGTCCACGCATCCACACAAACACGCACAAGCTCTTCTTTCACTGACAGCATATTGGCCTCCTTTGGGAGAGGATCAATAAAGGTGATTGGGAATAATTTAAACAAGCACTGATCCTCCGACTCTCAAGAGGCTGCGGCCACCCACATAAGTCCAGTCTAATTAATCACACACACTCTGAAGTGACACACACTCATTCATCATTCCTACAGACACACTGCCTCACAAACACACACATACAGAAGATGTTACAACACTTTAGAGCTGACAGGACGTTATGAATTGCGTACTGTAAAACAGAACGATGTGCACTACAAGTCAAAAATACCTAAAACAATCCAAAATTTTGTTGCACAGATTGAATTGAAATAAAGACCACCGTAAACCTTGCCATATTATGTAGTCCATGATCAAACCCATCTCCAGGGAGTTCTATAAGAAATGTTGTGACATGTACCACAAAACTCGAAAGAAATATCCACCAATATATCTAAAAATATCTACCAGTGTGTCAGAATCCTGGCTATGGTGAGGACTGAAGTCTGCGTGTGTTTGAGTGACAGACGGCGTTTAACCGGCTTGTCTGTGCGAGTGTGTAATAATCACTCAGCATATTTCTCTCGCTCCACGGAGGCCGTCAGCTGCTTGATCCATACTGACGGCAGGAAACACATTACACATCTGCTGCTCAGAAACATCTGTTCCACTGCACCGTCACAGCACATGGAACTTTACAGCGTGTCAGTGCGTGTGTGTGTGTGTGTGTGTGGGTATTTGAGAAAGCAACAGTGTATATGCAGCACATGGTGATTGTATACATGATTGTCATGTATGTAAATATGTTTGTTTGACTAATAATAATGGACTGGAGGTGTGTGTATATATATATATAAAACCATTAATACAAAAAGATGTTCAAAAAATATATATTTACAAAGAGCAATCCCTTTTACTTATAATATAATCCTTTATTTTGTGCTTTTTTGTTTTTTTCCCTAGTAGACAAATTCAGTTTCCATTCACTTTCATTGTGACTGAACACTTCTAGTAAACAGAAAATCATTTATATCTTAATCGAATAGTTCTACCAAAATTAAAAATGTACTCACATTTTTTTATAAACAAAGAGAAACATATTTGGAAAAGTACTTGTAATCAGTAAGCGGTTGGACCCCACTGACTACCATAGTAGGGAATATTACTTCTAATTTTCTATTTCAAATTTAAAGAATATAGAAAAACAAAAAGTTCTGGGGACATTTGAACTAAAATATGTTTTTTTTCCTACGTTGGTGGGTAGGAGGTCCTAGAACTGTTTGGTTTCAAGCATTCATATAAATATCTTTCTCTGGGTTCATCAAGACACAATTTTATAAAGGCTTGGAACAACTTAAGAATACTTTTTTATTTTTTGGTGAATTATTCCTTTAAGAGTAGTCCATTGTGATAATGGAGGGTTTTGTACATGCCAGTACACATTGTTTTCTTGTTTAGTCTTAGTCTCTCTCTCACACACACACACACACACACACACACACACACACACACACACACACACACACACACACACACACACACACACACACACACACACACACACACACACACACACACACACACACAACCTCATAATCTTACATGCACCTAAAACCCCATTGGCTTTGCAGGACCTCAGGACACATAACAGAGATTATGAATATTTAAACCCACTGCACTGGAGTTGAGAAAGAATATGCGAGAATAAACCGAACAGGACAGGTTTTGTGTAAAGAGAAACAGTCAGTAAAGAAACAGGATCGAGAGGATAAAGAGCCAGAAGTACCTTCTGCAGTGCCAGAGAAGCCATCCACTTTGAAGTTGCTTGTACTCTTCTTCCTCCTGTGTTTTTTGCGGTTGGCATGGGGCGATGGGGGTGGGTCCATCTTTGGACTGGTGGTGCTGGATATACTAGGACTGGAGCACATCGAATCTCCTAAACCAGTATCTGAGGAGAGAGAAAGAGAGATCATGTAAATACATTTATGTACACTGTTATGGCAAAAACACTCCTGGTCAAAAGTTTAAGGATGCTTTTAGGCAAAAATGTTTGATCTGACGGTGTAATGTCATGTACACACCAGCCGCGAGTGAAGCGTGATCCACAAGTGATTTACATGTTAAGTCAATGAAGAGAGCCGAATAGACGCAAATAGACATCGTGCTGAGAAATATGCACGAATGATGCGGATCGCCTGAATGGTGCAGCGAGAATAATTTTGGCTAACTTGCCCTGAGATAGACGCTGGGCTGGCCCGTGTGGCATCCAAAGACTTGTTAACATAAAAAATGTTAAAAAAATAAAATACATGCATATTGCCTGTTTCTAGAGATTCTACTGTTAAAAATTTACAATTTAAGGCTTTTTATTGTATATTATTTTATGTACACACACGTTTTGATTCATTACATTCAATATATTTTATTAAAATCTATATTCCATTTGCAATATGTACACATATTATATAGCCTGGCACTGATTTATTGTTTTTACATAAAATGTCTTCACCTGTTGAATTCTAAGAAGCAAAACACCTGTGACCAGAAGTTGGCACGAGTGAAAGTTGAATATTGTGTGTCCACTCTGGTTTATATGATGGAGCGTTTGCGTTCGCGCTCAGGCTATCAGAAGGCTGCTTCACTTTTCATAAGCGCCAGTGACAGCCATGACTAGCGGCAGAATAAAATAACATTCAGCTCACATCAATATCAGGACGAGTGAAAGCGCTGATGTGAGGAGGGGTCGGGGGAGGGATGTTCAGGCTGGCACTGAACATGCTCGCAGCGCCGTGCATCAGCAGACAGCCCCAAGGACGGCCGTAACTTATTTTACAATCGTTTAGTCTTAGCTCAAGTGGAAAACGTGACAACTTATCTCTGCTGACAAGATGCCAACCCAAAATGAACAATTAACCACCTCATTCTATCAGCCCTTTTGTCCAAGCTCTTGCTTTCTTTCTCACACACCTCAATATCACACAAACCTCCTGTCCCTCATGTTCCCTTTCTGTTCACGCTGATTTAGTTAATTTACTTTCTGGAAAAACTGTAGTAGACATTGGCAAGAGAGGAGTGGGGGATAAGAGCAGAGGAGCGGAGAGGCTAAAACCAATTCACTTTTATTGTATGTGTACAAAACCAATATAAGTGAATAAGTAACCCGCTTTGCAGTGACAAACATTATTCATAACATCATCTTTTGTGTTCTGCGGTTTAAACTGACGAGAGGGTGAATATATAGTGACAGAATTTTCATTTTGAGAGAACTTACCTTTTAAGTACCTATTTCAAAGCCAAATGCACAGCTTTGAAAAAGTAAATTTTTTTGAGTAATTAAAATGCTTTCAATGAATTTTCACCAACTTTAACACCTCTTTTGGCCTACAAGGGTCCATAAGAATCTTGAGGGCCAATCAAACCGCACATGCTTTTAACGTTCCTAAACATAAGAAGCAGCTCCCTATTTTTTTCCGTAGCTTTGGAAAAGAGCGATGGATCAGCTGTCATTTCAGTTTTGGGTTACAGCATGGGCGCTTTAGTTGACAACTTTCATATTTGGAAAAACATTAAAAGTCTAAAAGCGGAGGGTTCTTGCTTGGACCTTGCTTGGTTTACCCTTGACAGCCATAACAAGTTTCTCCTCTATTATTGCAATCTCCAGATACTACAAGCAGCAGCAAACTTCTGTCATCAACTTGGAAGCCCCTCCCCTTTAATTATTCGATTGGACAATGGAAAAAAGTTGCATTACGTCAATTGCTTATTCTACCCTGAGTTAATTTTTCCAACACAACTTCTCAGAGCACTCTGTAGGAACTCAAGGTGCGGCAAATGTTAAAAAACACGAGACGCCCGCCGCGCATAAGCAGCTGGCTAAACAATCTGCCTTTTGAAAACTATTCAAAAGAGTGTTTGGTGTGTTCCATCCTTACAGTTTAGCGAAAGAAAACCACATGGTACTGAATTTTGAATTAAAAACAAATATTGTGCAAGTCCTGTGGCAGCACGGCGACATTCGGTGCCAGCGCTAAAGGGATTCACGTCTTGACAGTCTTCACCTCTCTGCCCCACATTTTCCTATTTGATCTTCACTATCCTGTCCACTTAAAAGCAATGAGCCCCCCAAAATATAACTTATAAAAACTGATTGGAAAAAGTTAAAAAAATACCTGTACATCTGCACATCTTCAGATGAAATTCATTCAAATGTGAAGCACACTTGTCATGCAAGTGAATAATGGTTGTTACAAATATTCTTAAAATATCTTCTTCTGTGTTCTTTGGAAGAAAATAATGCTTAACAAAACATTAAAAACTGTAACACACAGCCCCACAGAACAAACTCACACAAGTCTTTGGACTCAACATGGGCCAGCCTAGCAACTATCTCAGGGCAAGTGAGCTGAAAGCATGCACCCTCCTCCACCCAGAGTGCCCAGAGCACCCAAAACAGCAGCTATAATCAAAGAGACACACTCATGACTTCCATTGCTGTTTGTCTCTCATAATTAGGCAAGGGGGGACGGGAATAGCCAGAGAGGGAACATTATTATACATCTACCCGGAGCAGTAAAAGCTTCAGGTAAAGAGACAAGGATGTCACTACTTCACAGTGTCTTCAGGACAGCTCAGAGTGGTACAAAAGACAAAGAGATGCCAAATCCCTGGAGGGATATCATCTCTTTTAAACGGACTTGGCTTTGTTTCCTCTGGAATATTTTAGCTTATTACAAAGGTTGTGTTTTTCAAATGGCATCCATGTTCAGTCGAAATGGGTATGTCCCGATGTGATCCAATGCACACAGACAGCACACAGCCATGTTTCAAATGATGCATTTCCCCGAAACGTAGAAATGTTAACCTGATCCTACAATTTCAATGAAAGTTATCAGTGTAAGAAAGAAAAAACCAATGATTGGAAATATAGCTGGAACAGCTATATTTACTTAATAAAATCATTTTAAAACTTTAAATAGTTTGCTTTAGGGGAAAATATTTCAATTATTGAGTAAAGAAACAACAATTAATTTTTCATAATTTCTATGATTTGCCAATATTTTTATGTCATGGAAAAAAATAGGTATATATTTTTTCTATTTACATCTTTTTTAAAGTAAGTATTTGAGTTCATCAGATTTTCTTTTTTTTTTTACTTACATCTACACAACATTTAAACAGTATATTTACTTGATTTCAAAGCTTTTACATTTACACATTTTTAATGTAAATTGTTTCACACAATAGCAAACTTTTTGGCGCTATCTGACTATATATAGTTTTATAAAAAATAACATTAAAAAATCGAACCCCCTGCTTTTTATTATTTATTATTTTTATTATAAAATTATTCCTTAAATAATTTTAAAAAATTAACATAAGTTAGCCAATGGAGTATCTCCATGTCAGCGCAGCTGCTCAACACATTTAGGTGAAGAACTTCAGTTAATTACTTCGCAACCACTTATCTCTCTCCATTTCTCTCTCGTCTCAGAAGAGAGACAGGATCTCATTCCTGCCAGCTCCCGGGGCGAGAGGTGACAAGCAATCAGCGTCCGGCGCTCCCGTCATCCAGCCATCAGATCTGATCCAGTCAGGCCGTGGACAGACACATCATTAGGCCGACAGAAAGGTTATTTATAAAGGAGCTTCCTGGGGGAGTGCAAAAGCACTCCAACAACATAACAGCACAATAGCCCTCCGGAGTACCGCGGTTACAGAACAGCCTTTCGGAATATCATTGGAATGAAAGCAGGGGATGATAATGGACACCATAACTCAACCACTGCTGTGGTACTGTCTATGATATGTACAATGATATGTACAGCATTCTTATTTATAATAGGGTTGAGTAATAGCAACATTTCCCAATAACATGTACATTTATAGGTTTGGTGTTTCAAATTTGTTACATTAAAGTCATTTAAACAGCTGTATCTAGGGATGAGGTTGCAATTTGGAACTAACGTCCCACTGAGGAGTCAAAGCAATATGGAGGCTGTCAGAGGACAACAATGTTGCGTGCTCTCATCTTATTGAAGAAAGAGACATATTTACAAAACGCGTCATGTAGAGTAGTTTGTCCATTTAGGCATACTGTTGAAACATGGTGGGGAAATCCATGTCTTTAAAAATATTATAAAATAACGAAACATGGTACATTATGTGAGCTCTTTTGTACACATTATTTTGATGTATTTTATGGTCAGCATAAGCTGTGTTGTTTAAGTCGTGCATGGGTTGTGTGGCTCAGCTGTGTGTTTTTGGTGCCTGCTGTGGATATGATCTGTCTGTTTGAGCGTTTCACAGCTTTAATTGTTATGAGGGTTAAACAGAGCCAGACGCAGGCAGGGGTCAAACGACAAGTCACACCATGTCACTGCTGCTCAACAGCACACAGATACACAGTCCTGACAGCTGTCAGTGATATGTGTGGGCACATTTTAAATATTATAGGGAGACTGTGTAAAGAACAAGGATTTTAAGAAAACATGAATGTAACAATTTACTCTACAACAGAAATGTGCCAAACATTGAGTTTACATTTTTTATGCTATGTACAGTCTTGTCAAGGGAACATCTTGACACAGGGACCTTTGAAAGGCATTTCATTTGTCGGTAAGTTTTTACAATGATGGTATACAAATATGAAGAACCAACCTAAACTAATGAAATAAAAGTAACTTCAGATGAAAGCGTTTGCCAAATTCCCAAATGTAAATTTAATGTACCTGTGCTGATTCCCGAGTTGGCAATGACTGTGGCGTCACTCCACTGGTCAGCGCTGGACACAGAATACGAGCGCTGATGCATTCCATCTGGCCGACTGTTAAATGACACAAGACTGATGCCGCTCGCCATCTGAGACACCGAAGAACTGCTGGTCACAGACCCTGTAAAACAAACAAAACCAATTAAATATTACAAATAAGTCTGAAAGAAAATACATTATGCGTACAGGTACATTCTGTTTAAGGGGCAATAGTTAAAAAAAAACATCAGCATCTTTTTCTGTTTTGTATCCTGAGATGGCTGAAAGCCCTGAAAATCTTCTTGACATATTAAACAGTAAAATCAATGACAACTATTAAATTCTAATATAGTCTTTTACATTTACCCTGTTAAAATGTATTATAATTAAGGTAAAAAATAGCAGTAAAAGTCCTCAAAAAAATCTCATCCTGATTCACAACAGAAAACTGTTATATAGTGATATACAGAATATAGAATTTGAGTAATATTCAAATTGGGAACAGTTTTAAAGGAAATGTATGATGTCACCTGTTTATGTTATATTATGTAAATTATGTAACCTTCATTTATGTCATAAACAGAGATTGTGGTGACAATTAATATTAAGTTTATTTTAAGGATGCACAAAACTTTCAGCTGATAGAAACAGTATTATTAGCTTTAAGGCCAAATAAAATAGAGAAAATAAGTCGTTTGGGGTTTTCAATATTTAGTCCTGAAAACAAAATGATTTTTTTATTCTATGTTAGTGCCTAGATAAGAAATCCACTATTTTATTTGAATTCACCTATTCTGAAACATCCATTTTTTTCCTCAAGTTTTTTTAAAATTTGGTTGGCTTGTTGCATCCAAAACGTCTTTGTTTTGGTGCATTACACATTTCCAAAGCTTATGCTTAACCTGGTCGTTGATGCACAGCACAAAAATATCTGCTAAGAGTGAAATGGTACAATATTTCACGTTTTTATATGCTCTCATCAATAAGCATAAATAATGACATCAGAAATTATGAATCATCATTACATCACAGGACTGTGTTTAAAGTTGACATCATTGGAAGTCATATGTAATCGCACTAATAATGTGCAGAAGAGATTTGATATGATGCACACAAACAGCTCAAACACAATCAACATTAAGACCTCTGGGCTTATGACCATAGCAACCCCACTTCAATAACTGAACAATTTGTTCGATAGTGTCAAAACGAATATAAATAATTCTGACATCTACACCAACCATCATTCGCAGGAGCTACAGCCACAAATCTGAGCATTTACAAAAAAAAAGGGCATTCAATAAATATTTCTTTCTCTGGTTTTTAATATGTTGTTGCATAAAGGTGTACCCACGGGCCTCCACTGGCCCGTTACAAACACGACTGAATGAAATGTCACGACTCAATTTAATCTCCATTGTAGCGAATAAATCAAACGCCAGCACCTTTGGGTAAATGGCAAAAGCTGATCGCGCTTCACAGGAGGCCTGATAAACTACATTTTTACATTGACGGGCACTGAAGGAAAATAAACGCTCAATTCAGGAGGGCAGAGAAGGGTCCTCACATGTTCACATACAGAGCTGGCGTGTGCTGATATGCTATAAAGGATCTGTTTGTAATTGGAGCTCTTACAGAAAGATGTTAAGACAGAGGTGCGTGTGATCATGCCGGTGACCCGGCTCTTCTCGTCACATCGTTGAGTAACAAAAGCTTTCTGTGTTCTACCACCGACTGAGTTATCTCTTTTCTCCTCTATAGCTCCCTCCCTCTCTCCCTCATTAGTGCTCATTTCGGACTTGGCTGACTGGCGAACGAGCTCTGATTGCATTAATATTCATGACAATAATTAGTACATGTATTATGGGTCACTGAATATTCATGCTATTATTTTGGCTGTCCTGGTGCTTTGTGCGGTTGTGTATGTGAAGGGTCTTTTAACACTTCCTGGGGGGCTTAAGGACTGTTGATCTTTTGCGTATATGCCTGTACAAGAATATCTAAATAATACATCATTGTTTACCTCTGAGACTTTTTGAATATGTACTTTTTGTGGCCAACTTTTCTAATGTTGATTTTTATTTTTAGGGCTGTGGAAGATTAACCATTGTATCCAGAATAAAAGTTTCTGTTTACCAAATATTGGTATGTGTACAGTGCATGATAATAACAATTTAAATACATGCTTTTTTTAAAGAAAAATATTCGTATTCTTGTGTACCAGTTTGATATGATGAAATACTTGAAAGCAGTTAATTTGTATGTTGACCCCCTCAAAACACCTGCAGTTCTGTGTCACAAATTGCTTCTCCTACCCATCACTACTAGCCAAACACAGCAAAAACTCACTCAACCAATGGTGAAAAATGGGGCTGGGCTCACTGTCTGACCAATGGTGGTGGGATGCGTTTTATGTATATTTGTTACCTTTTTTGGTTCTTGTTGATTATTATAAATGCAAAATTAATATGTAATCACATTACCTTGTGTCTGTCCAAGCTGCAGGTTGCTCATGTCCTTGGTCATCCCATTGGTTTTGGGACTGGGGACAGCACATGTAGATATAGCCCTGGGGGGCCTTTTCCCTGGGACCTTCACTGTAGTCCGAAGCAGGTCGATCTCCTTCCCATGAACATTCTGCATGTAGTCCTACAGTAATAAAACAAATGACAAAATGGTTACTGCAAAAGCTTTGAAAACTCTGGATGAAAAGTGTCTAGTAAATTCACATCGTCAGCTCACAGTTCATTCTGCCCACCCTCCGGAAGTAAGGAGATCTATATGAAAATATTTAGTATTCAAGGCAGGAAGGACATTATTGTATGTGGAAAAAAACACAGAATGCCTTGTACGGCGTGTGTAAAATCTTCCTCCGAGCCTCCCTTTATCCTTTTCCACGGATCACAGCATGCCATCGCAGCGTGTGTTTGGATTCCGACCGCGTCGTCTGGATTTGCGCGTGGCTTTGCTTGCGATGATGATGAAAGTTACTCAATGCTAATAGGGATGCAATTACCAGCCACAAGCTGTTGGCCCGCCACTCCTGAAGGGCTCTCCTGTGGCTTGTTAAACCGTGTTGAGAGCTCTTGGCTTTGAATTGCCCTTTTGTTGGCCTCTAGTGAGGAATGGACACGTTCTGCCCGCGCTTCAAATTGCTTAGTGCGGCGCGCATACACAGAGTCTCAGAGCTTTGTGTTATATGATTGGCACTCAGCTGATGTACGGTTGTTCTGGCTGGAACGCTCGATCTCTCAAAGCTTCACCCTCGCTCATTAAGTCGAGAGATTCTGTATATCTTTTCTATTGAAGAGCGCATGTTATTGTGTTCATCTGAAACGTTTACTCAGGGGATGGGTCCATATGTACCTCTTGATTTTAAATAAAGGATGGCAAACCACTTGAGAGTTTGGTTGAGGGAATTTACGTCTTTAGATGTGAGGAGTTTGGTCACTGCAGAGCGCTTGAGGGGCAGATGTCCATTAAAAATGTGATGTTTCTAAGAGATACATCTATTAAATGACACCACACTACAACCTAATTGGGTTACATATAACAAAACTTTAAAGGATGTCCAAGAGCTAATTAATACGTTGAAAACTAGGTTACTATTAAAGCAACATTTCACCAGATAATTTAGTGGTGTTAACAATCGTTTAGCATTTATTAAGCAATTTGATTATTGTATTTTTAAACCATGAATGGTTTGCACTCAAAATGTAATACAGTAGATTTGCAGTACTATTCAATAAATTGGGGTCAAAAATATAACGTGTTTCTCTAATTTGTAATATGTTTTAGAAAAATTGTATGTATTAATTAGACAAAAATGGAACTTTAGTACTTCAGTAATTATGTTGCAGGTAAATAATGTTCAGCATTTTTGCAAGACAATTTTGTGGTCTCAACCGTAGCCTCTTTTTTTATTATTCAGTCTGCAATCAATTTTTTAAATAAAACTTACAAATTAATGAGAGATTATTATTATTGTATTTTAATCTACAAAGTTTACAAGATTAGAGAATATTTTAACTACAGTATGAAATATGTTTTTTTGCTAAATTTCCTACTGCTGGAAATAATATAAAGTAGTTTTTGTAGTGTTTATTTTGGGGTTCACAGTAGAATTAAAGAATGAAGAAAGTGTTCATGCATTGAGTAATTAAATATGTCCTTTATAAGTGCTAAAAAAGTCTTGTTAAAAAAAGATTTTAAGGACCATATACAATATAGATCAGTAATCAAAAATGTAGAGCTACTGTGTTATTTTTTTAAACTAATATAAGTTAATAATTTTATTTGAGTATTTAGGTGATTTTATAAAAATACAAACAATTTATAAAGGATGTCTTCTCTTTAATAAAAAGTGAAAGTTTACACCAATGTCTCATTACGATACAGCGGTGTAGTGGTTGTAACATGTAAACACTGATCAACTATTTTCACTAATTAGGCTGCATCTATAGCAATCCACTTAATCAGCCACATTAATGTGATTTCTTTTTCACATACTCAAGCAATTACGAGCCCTGATTGAGTTTCAACCTATTAGCCTCCACAAACACTTTAATTGATGCCTGTGTAGCAGACACCTGCTGATGAGAGGAACCTGTTCACAGCCAAAGAGAGGAGGGGGACGTTCTATGACGACACACACTTCCTTTAATTCAGCTGCTAATTGGACAATTAATGAATGCAAGTTTCAACAGTTTGTGTTAATCACATTTTTGATTTTGTGTGTGCTTGGCAAATAGGTAAATAAATAAACAGACCCGTTTGCCTTTAATCCGAATTTACGCATATCGCGATTCAAATATTTATTTCTTAAATGTTCCTAAAACACATCTATAAATATTAGTATTGCGTTGCTTAATTTGCATATGCATTGAATATGAATTGAATTCTTAAATAAAAAAATCTTTCTTAAATGAAAAATCAATCTTTGTTTGTTTAGGTTTACATTTTCTGAAGATCTTTAATTTGTTATGTTTGTCAGTATTACATTAAGGAAACAAAAGATAACAAAAAGAACTATTGCACAAACACATTTGTAAAACACAACACCCCCAATAAATAGTAAAGAATAATATTACGATAAAAATACGATAAAAATGTCCTTTGCTGCAGATGAATATGTGGCTTTTCATGTATTTCATTGTACAGGGATGATGGACAGGATTATTATTTTAGCTTATTTTTGGGCTTCTGCCATCAATTTCAAAATTATATAGCAAATCAAAAATATGATATGGAACATATGCATGCGTTACTTTGTAATGGATGTCCAGAATTACAGTATGATGCATTTCAGTAATCATTAAATATGTTCAATCTCAAACACTTTTGGGGTTAACTAGATTTCTATTTTGAAGTTCTTTTAGATCACTCCCAGAAGTGTCTCCATTCCTTTCAATTAAAAATCTCTAAAGCTAAAAAAATCTCAACCACATTCTTCATTCCTACATTTTCTCATGCACAACCAGTCTTCTGCATCTGTGCTCTCCTGTGTCACATTCGTAGAATAATTCTGGGATTGATTAGCGCTAACAATAAAGTCTAATTGCACTCCAAAAAAGCCAGAGAGGAAAGACAACCGATAAAGGACGGCCATTTACATTTGTGTGTATGCAAACAGGTCGTCCGAGCTGGTGATTATGACAAGCCATTATGCCGTAATATTACACATCAACAGCATCGGCCATGTGCAAACAAATGAGCTGGTAATTAGGGACAAGAGCGTATCAGAGACAGCATGCTTACTGAGGCGGACACGATAATTCGTTAAATGTCAGGGAAAAGGCACAGGACATAAAAAGATGGTGGTAGCTGTGCATACCGGTGTTTAACACATTTAATGCCGAACTTAAGAGTGGAAGTGTGCTGGTACTCACGTGAAGACTGGGATGATAGGTGAGGACTCCATTGTCGCAAAGTGTGACGTATTTTTTCTTCCATTCTTTGTTCAGCGACTTGCCACTTCTTTTCAGCAACATACCCTTACAAGCAAAAAACACAAACATAGTTTTACCCCAAGCTCCTAATAGTTGAGCCAAGTTTGCAATGAGTTCTCAAGCAAACAATGTTTTATTAGCACCATATATATTATATACATGAAAAAGATCTCTCTTGACAAGAAAAACAATCACTGTCGACTTGACTGTTTATGTGGACACACTTTGGATGGCAAAAAAACCCACAACACAATTTCCTCTCTCGAGGTGTTCAAGCGCATTAGTCCTCTGACACGAACACTAAGCCGTTCTCTTTTACGCACATCATTTAAGGGCCAGCCGCCCACACCTCATTTCAGCCAAATTCATTAGGCAAGAAGAGGATAAAACTGTCCGCTGATTAGCAATTACGCTGCGGCGGCGGCGGCGTGTCACTTCACTGGACTTGTTAAACATTAACACGCAGGCGAGAGGGATAATAATAGATTTCTTGCCCTAGCTGGGCTGGAGCTTTCAACGCCAGAAACTTTGAAGCTTTTTCTTGTTTATCTCATGTTGACACAATCAACACAATCCCTCACTTGCACACACTTTTAAAGTGTGATAATTATGCAATAATTGGTTTTTAAACACAGTCTAGACAAAAAAATTGTAATCCAAGTGGACTGAAAGTGAAAATGCTAAACAAATCTAGTTGCAAAATGTACATAAACTTAATTGAAAAGGGATACATTTAAGTTATTTATATACAATTTATATAATTGTTTGGGCTAGGGCTCTCAAAATAATTAATCATTATTATTTGCATACATCATAAAAGTTTGTGTTCACAGAAATAATGTCAGTGTACTTACACAAACACATACATGTATATATATTTAAAAAATATTTTGATGTCATTTTCAAAATTAATAACTAAAATTATATATAAACATTTATTATATTTTATACTTTAGTTAAATATATTTATGTATATATTATGTATGTATATGTTTTAATAAATACAAAATTAATGTGCACAATCCCCAGACACTGGATGTCAACACAATTTATTATTTAAACAGCCCTAGTTTTGGTAGGATTTGGCTTTGAAGGGATAGTTCAGCCAAAAATAAAACTGATGTCATCATTTTCTTACTATCTTGCTATTTCAAACCAGAGAATTTTGTTAACAAACAATTGCCAGTTCCCAACGCATCTCCTGTATAGACACAATACCAAACAAAATTCTTCAAAATATCTTGTTTTGTGTTCATACGGGTTTAAAATGACATGATAGTGAGTAAATGCTGACTGTAGTTTTTCATTTTGGGGTAAAATATTCCTTAACTTTGGCTCCTCCGTCATCAGTCTGGCCCTGGGTGCATGCAGGTGGGGTGGATCCACACATCTGTACACCCCGGATCCTTTGCTCAAAATAAAAGAATGCTTTTTGGGTAAAATAACAACAACAGGCACCCCTGCTGAGCTGTAAACACAAGTCGCCAAGCTTTTTAATTTCTTTACATGGGTGCTGCCGCTAGCTGCCAATCTGTCACATAAAGTGAATATCAACTACTTCATTTACTGAGAATGACACTTGTTTTTTAGTGTGTGTGTTTATACAAGACAAAACTAAAAGAACGTATAAATGAATGCACAAAAGAAAGAATGAACAGAGTGCTCTCCATCCATGTACTTTTATGTAGCTGTGTCTCTTTCTTCAGTGTTTTTTAAATGTAGGTATATTAATTTTGTCCATCCACTGGGAAGATGACAAGCCATCATTCAGCACGAGAGGCTAATTGAACACCACGTCACCTCTCTGATGCGAGTAATCGGTCATTATTTAAGGCTCAGACCGGTGACACCCTGCTTGCCTCTATTTTACCGTCCCCTGTCTGACAACCTGCAAGGTCTTCTACACCCGAATCCCAGGAGGTGAAAAAAATTAATCTCAAGCATTTCTTCCCCATTACAGCGGTTAAAAAGCCGATAACCGCAGCACCTATGGTCTTTAGTGGAACGTCAATAGGAATAGTTGTTAAATTGTCCAATAAATAGCTAAGCACCCCAAAATGAAAAAATAACAATTAAGACTGAATGAAACCAGACAAAAAGATTCAGTGTTTCTCATTTTTGTTTGTCCTGGGGGATTGCAGAGATTACACCGGACAAACTTCAAAAACAAACAAAAGCTTCTAATCTGTGGTATTCTCTTCCAATAAAAGATGCCAATCTGAATTGTTATCAGTCTGTTATCTGTTTCTTTCAGCTCTTCCTGTTTCTTCTTTTCTTTCAGAACAATAGGAGAGGTTAACTGCGGGATGAATGCGAACCGTGGTGCGGGTGGGGACGGAGTCGGTGTGGTGGACAGGATCAGTCTCCTGCACAACCGCTCCGGACAGCCGCTTAACAAAGAGTTGGGTGTTTGCTCCTGCCGACTTTATTGTTCTTGGGCTCTCTGCGAAGAAGGGGGCTAAATTAAGTGTGTCATCCTAACACAAGCTCACCTCTGGCCCTGTCAGTGTGAGTGACTAAATGCGTGCGCACGTGAGAGGGAAATGGAGCCGCGTGAGTGACACGGTGTGAAATCTGGAGGTCTTATATCGCTGCGGCCATCTGATCTGGCTGGTGCAGGCAGCAAGACGACAACCCCCGGCCAAGCCCCCCAAAAGACATTTATCATTTAGTGACAGGAAATCCCTAAAACACATACACTCTTACACAGACAAAAACACGTGGGAATATTGGAAACTGGAATTAGTTAACTACTAGTTCCCATTGGCCAAAAATAAAACAAATTCCTTAATACAAAACTTTTTTTAGTTTGGTATCATCATTTATGTATCTTATTTTCATCCGATAATGGTTTAAGACTCACAATAGATATTTTGAAAAATGTCTCTGTGGTCTGTGCCCATACAATGGCAGTCAATGAGGGCCAACATTGTTCAGTTATCAAAATTCTTAACTTTTTCTTTTAGGTTCTGAAATATAAATAATTTCATTTGCCATTGGAATTTTTACGGAAAACCTATTTTTGTGTTAAATATCATTATAAAAGATAATTAATGTTGTGAAAATATATTGTTCATAGTAAATTGATGTTAGCTAATACACAAACTGTTAATCAAATTACACCTGATAATCCAAAAAAGGCATTACATAAAATACAAAGTTTCATTTTAATATATTATTCAATTGAAAAACATGACTGAAATACACTTTAGGTCATTGCTTAATAATTCAGAAGATTTTTCAGTACACTGAAAGTACACCCTACATCCAAAAAGGATTTAATTGATGTTCTCAGCTTAATATGTCAAGGTCATTGAAGAACTTAAACACTCCCCTGAAAGTTTAAACCAACAGAAGTCAATGGATACTAGCAACAAGAGATTAGCCAAATCTAAACAGGGATCCCTGATGGATGTTCGTGTATTCGTTTACATTATTTTCAAACTAAATTTATAAAGGGAAAGGAGCACAATCTCATTTGCGGGAGGTTAGCGTGCATGACAAAAATGCCATCTTGGCCAAAATGGCTTGGAGCATCGACAACCTTTCCCTGGGAAATGATATTTTTCCAATCCCATAGAAGGCGGATCGTGTCACACTCGTTAAAGGCTTGATAGCAGGTCTTTAATATTCACCGTCTTAATTAGGGCTGCAGTTAATTTCATTAAATTCTTTCGGTGCTAAATGAAGCAGATTATGAGACATCTTTTATTGCGAAGCGTGAAATTACAGCCTGCCCGCTGCCAATGGCAGGGCCAAGCTAATGAATTACAGGGTAAATAACACCCGAATTAACCATCCAATTTAACTCCTTACAAAGCACCCCTGCTCTGAGGGGGCAGAACTTCGTCAACGCGCACAGCTCGCTGCTCGTCTGCCAACCAGAACATGCAATTACAACCGGGATACTAATTTCCCTTTATGATGAGGGGAGACGTTTCCGTGGCGTTGGATTTCTTAAAAGGAAATTTAAAGAGACTGGATGCACGGTGAAACACAAAGTGAGACAAAAAGGGGTAAAAAATTAAAACACCGTTGAGTACAGGTAGAAGGAAAAGTGAAGAGCTTGTCAATAAGCCAAATGCTCTAAGAAAATGGGGGTTTGAAATTCAAGCTTTAATATTTTTTCATAATAAAAATTATCATGATAAAATAAAATTCCGTTTATAAATTATTCTCTGATCATTCAAAAAAATTGAAAAATGTTTTGTTTAGCTCCACACAAAGAATATATTTGGAAAAATGTTTCCCACAACTACGTATGGCACCTTATATTCTTTAAAAAAATCTGTTGTGTTCATCAGAACAAAGTAAATAATAAATAGGTAATTCGTGAGGATTTTTGAGGGTTGACAAATCCCTTCAGCTTCATTAAACTGGCTTCACTGGTAATTGTCGCATATCTAGACTTCCGAAATTACTTTAAAGCAAATCTCAGGCTTGCTGTATTGTTAACAAAGATGTGCGCATTCGCTGTTATCAGCTAATTATGTACACCGAACAGATGTCGGTAGACTCTGGGCTACATAGGGTCGAGTAAACAAAGCTGCCGATCATTACGGTGACGTTACCTTCCACGCAAAACCGCAAACAACTCCATCAAACTAAACTAGATCTCAAACGAAGACCTGACCAAGTGTCAGCCTCAAATACCAATGAGCATTCCATCCTTACACCTATTAAAAACACGGCCATCAGTGAAAACAAACAGGATAATATAGTCATAATATACTCTACATGTCAAAACAACAGGGACCTCTGTGTTGACCTGACAAAGAGTGGAATTAAAAACCAAGTGTCCAAGGGTCAAAGCCGTGGCTGTGATTGGCAGACTTGTCACGGCACATTCAGGTGACACGTCTGACCTCACTACGCCCACTCATAGGGCTCCGAGTTGCCTGTTTGAAGCCTTTCGCCAGGAGAAAGAGGCGAAAACGCACCTCTTTAGCGGTCTAATTGCTGGAGAGTGCGAGCCCACCCCACCCTCATTATCGTCCGCTGGGCCGTCTCCGTGTTTTAATGAGGAGCATGTTCTAATGAAGGCATTCTTACAAAGGTTTTATTGTAGCTGAGAGCCACGTTGAGAGCGTAACCTTCAGCGCGAGTCAGAACAATAACCTGCGTAATGAGATCACAGCAAAATGCAAATAAACTACAACAGGGTATAAGAAGGAATAGAACTACCTTAAGCATGCACATGTACACATACCCCAATACGGAGGCTTCATGAATCAATTGAAATCGATTTTGTGTGTTCGTAACTCACAATTCAGGTCATACCATAAAGGCGTGGCGGAGCGATAGATCTGATACACTAACACATCAACCAAGTGATTAGAAGATCGCATTGCTCATCACAAAGGAGCCACGTTTTAAGATATTACTTTACTTTTCTACATGTGAATGCATAACAAAGAAAACAAAGAAGGTCGTTGTTCCACATTCACTTCTACAGTATGGACAAAAGCCCTACTAGTCTATATTGGCCAATGGATTTCTTTGATCAACATTTTTCAAAATAGATTATTTTGTGTAAGACATACAGTCATACCGGTTTAAAGTGTCAAGAGAATGGGTAAAGACAGAATATTCATTTTGGTGCGAAGTATTCCTTTAAAAGCATAATTGTATGAAACATTGTAAATAGCATTATTTATAATCACAGTTTTCCTAAATATAACAGATCCCTAACAAGCACGCTAAACTGTAATCTAAAAGCAGGTCTAGTGCCCGGCAGCCTGCCGCGGCCGGTGAGAGGCGAGGAGGCAGATTGAGACGGACGCGAGCACGTAAAAGGAAAGACCACAGGGAATTATCAAATCAATTAACATCCAATTCCTAAATGAAGCTCTGCCCCGTGCCTCTGAGCACAAACTGCTCGGCTGCGTTATCATCTGCGAGCGGACGCACACGGGTCGCTTTTGTACTGTTGGTGAAACACTCGTCGCCTGAACGTAACGCCCAATTAGATGGGAAATGCCACCGCAGTCAGTGATCTGATGGAGGGATTCTGGTCGACGGCTCTGGGTGTTAGTCCATTGTGTTTCACTAGACTGGTTGTATGTGAGAAGGCTGTGTATACTGTATATAACTATAAAATAATTCATTTTTGATAAACAGACTGGCTTCCTATTTCTGGAAAACTTCACAAATAACAGGGTACTAGACATTAATTTATTCAATATTTTGCCTAATTGAACTAAGATGTACGCTACCATTAAGAGTTTACCTATTATGTAAAGCAAGAGTAGAAATAAGAAATATTTTCTTAGTTACTTACATTCACGGCATTCCATATGATTTATCTCAGTTTATGTATAAATTTTTATATTTTGACTAATTTGGTCCCATTGACTTCTATTGTACATTCCTCAAAATATCCTCTACATGACGTCACATGAAGGATGTCAGAATTTATATTCATAGGTGAACATATTCTTAAAACGAGCATGAGCATAGCATGGAGAAGGCAAACTGAGCACTCCAGAAGCTGGTAAAGCTCTGATGAATTGTGCCGCTTGATTGATCTTCTCATGAGATGACAGACTTGGGCCCGGATCGGCACACGAGTGTATGCGCAAATGTGTGGAAAGCTGTCTGACACCAGGGAAATTAATCCCTCATTTATGTACCTGCAGTGTTAGGGGGCTGAGAGATGTTTCAGAGATATGGCTCTGTGCCAGACCCCCGCTCAACACGTTCCCCATCGCTACAGTCTCTCTATACTGCAGGCTAATATGCTTAACATTTAAACAAAACATTTCTTTACAGTTTCTTTATACTGTACATAAAATTACTAATAAGTATGAGTTGGAGTTATATGACACTATTTGTTGCACATGTTAAGGAAACCTGCTCAAGAGAATCAACGTTATCCCTTAGTCTTGATCGCTTTTGGCGTCGCACGTACAAATTAGTCCAGCGCAGTGAGAACAGAGAGACTGATCATAGTTAAACCTGCGTGTAGCTCTCGCCTTCCCCGCACAGCTGCCTGCCACGGCACAGCCTTCCCATCTGCCACTAACGTGGCACCCTGCACCGCTGTGGCTGGGCCAGCCTCATTTCTTCTTCATTAACCGCCACTGACTTTAACAGGATTTATGCAAATAGAGCCGCAGGAGGTGGGAGAAGACTGCTGGCGGAATTGGGGCTTGCCGCCTGTGTACCTCCACATAAAGGTGCCGTGCGGAGGTGCGACATTGTGCAGCGCTGATTCTAAAGACGTGAGACAACACATGTCCCACTACATTATATAACACGCAAAACTGTAAAACTAAATACAGCATTCATACGAAAAGCTCCCACAATTAAAACAATTCTGCCCTCATTTATTCACCTCATGTCATTGATAAAGTTAGAATGTGACTCTTTCTGTGGAATACAAAAAGATATTTTGTGAAATGTTTTATATAGCAAAATCACCAGTTTAAATAGGGTAAAATTAACCCTCATGTGGATTATATATATGAACTGTGAGTGTTAATTTAACCCTTTTTAACACTGGTCATTTTATAGTGTAGTTTCCATACAAAGGAAGTTAAAGGGGTGACAATGTTGTTTGGACATCAAAGCTCTTCAAAACATCATTCTATGTATTTAATGTGAATGTTTGGAAAGACTTAAGGCTGAGTAAATGAAGAAAGAAATTGTATTTTAGGTGAACAATCACCGAAATACATGTACCATCAAGCAGATAGCAATACTGGCAATGTAGAAGATTTTGGTGACAATTTGGTAAACAGAACTGCAAAAAAAATAATTAATTGATTTTTTGCAATTTCATGATTTAAAGAAACTTATTTATCAATTTTACCATAAATAAGACCAACAATGTGGTATTAATAACAAACATGATATTGTAAAACACTAACTGTAAAAATATATATTTAAGATATGTATTTAAGAGCTATGGTTACAGTATTTGAATATAAGATCTATTAAAATTTATGGTTGAGCTGCCAAATTGTGACCTGCATTAACAGGATGTTTTATTATTCAGTTGTTCGTGGATGACCTGCTGTTATCATTTTTTGTTACAATTTACTTTTCATTTTTCAGTGGGCGATCTATTCAATAATTCTTTTAGTGTTAGTTAGCTGTGTTTTTTATTATTATTTAATTATTTTTTAATTCATTGAGATTTACTCAAATGCACATAAAAAATGTATAAATCATCATTTTAAAAATACAATTTTAAAAATCAGTTCCATTATCGGTGTTCTAATACTTTTACACCGATTACTTAATATTTATTTGTACATAAATGTTTCTTTTTTTTAGCTGATCTTGAACTTCATCACTCAAGGAAAGGCCATATCCCAAAATATTCAAAAATTCTGTTCTTGAAAATTCTGAAAACTACAGCATTCCATAATCTAGATAAGATTGTTGCACAATTCGAATGCAGGGAACTCAAATGCCTTCACTTCCTACAGAGCTTCTCAATGCAAGCCCAGCAAGTGAATACATCTCAAGCCGCTTGGTACGGCTCCGCTGTGGCATGCTAATAAACACAGATCTCATTTAAAGGCAGCTTTAATCAGTGATGCAATTTGTTCATTAGAAAATTACAAACAAGGCCACGGCTCTGACATGAGAGGGCGCGATTAGTGCCGCTAATTACCTGATTCTTACACTCCAGCTGAGATACGCAGAAGAGAACTCGCCCCCACCCTTTCTCTAGTCGGATCTCCCTCAACACACACTCTTGTTTGTGACAAATTAAGGCCATGTCAAACAATCTCTCCCACCGTGCGGGGAACGGGGGTCAAAGAAGTAGAACGTGCTGTGAAGATGATCCCCGTCTCCCACCGATGACCCGATCAAAGCGTGTTTGGGGTATTGGGGGATGAGAGAGATAGGCCTATATGCAGATCTGCAGACTGCACTTCATTAAGGTTCTCTTGCTTTATTTCTATTATGGTGTGGAAGTGTGGGATGGGGGGGGGGCAAAGGAGAAATCCCTTCCCACTTCTTATCCTAATGATCTCATTTCAGTACGCGGGAGAGCCGTGCTCTAATTGATGTCAAGTGCGTGCTTTCACTGTTAATCAAGGAGACGGCTTCAAACGGGCTTGGCGTGAGGCTGAGTCCTGATCTCACGCCCCTTCGTCCAAAATACGCCGCTGCTGGACTCCAATTACAGCGGCCCAGACGGCCGGCCAGACCCTACCTGTTTAATTGGGATAGCGCGGCCACTTCCAATGCTGTCTGCGCGACCGTCCATTCCTTTCTTCTCCCTGTCTGGTTCGCTCGCCTTCCGAGACTGTGGGGGACAAGAGATCCTTTTAGACAAAAAGGCAAGAGAGCTGCTAATTGAGCCTGACTTTAGACTAGATCCAGTTTGGAGTACAGGGCACACATACAACTTCAAAAAGTCAACAGGGTGTGCAAAGGGTTGAACTTGACCATGGTGTGACCTCACCCCCTCAACTTCTTGAAGCCGAGCGGATAAATAGAACATACAGCAAACACACACAAAACAATTGCAACACTGAAGCAAACACTGAAAACTAGAACAATCAAAGAATTTCATTAATATTCTATCTGAAATATTCTTCTTAAAAGGATCTTCGTTAGAACTTTAAGCGGTAATACACACAATAAATCTCAACTGTGTCATTATTAACTTTCCCTCTTATCATTTCAAACCTGTATGACTTTCTTTTTTCTGCTGAACTCATAAAAGATATTTTGAAGAGTGCTGGTAACAGGCAGCCATTTACTTGCGTTTGTTTTTGTGTCCGTACACTAAAAGTGAATAGGTGTCACTGCTATTTGCTTACCAACATTCTTTCAAATATCATCTTTTGTGTTGATGATTATTTATTTTATTTTTGGATGACCTATCCCTTTATTCTAACCACCTATTTGTAGTTTAATTTAATTTTTTCATTATGAGTACGTGTTTAATTATTTATTCATTATTAATAGTTATATAATACTGTAGAAAATAGCTTAAATCTACAACTAAAAAAGCAAAGGATCATCGTGAAAATAATCGATAGAAAACTGCACACAAAAAATTCTGTGCATTTTGATTAATTGTTGGCTTTTTTAATATGTCAATGTGTGCGTGTTCATAAGAATGAAGAATGAAGATTTAAGAATGAAATAAGAAAATGTTTTATTTTTACTCTGTTTAAGACTCTGTTCTTCCTTTAAAAACTTTAAATAAATACGAGTAAGATATTCTGTGGGCCATAAAAATGTGCAAATCACTGCCATCCTTTCAAAACCCTTTCTTTCTTTCTTTCTTTCTTTCTTTCTTTCTTTCAGCAATAGGAAAAACACAACTTTTTAAACGATTAAATAAAGCTTTATATTTTGTTTCTGGGTTTTGAAAATACCTAACCATTATAAAGGGTGACTGATATTAATGACTGAATCACGAAATATGGAGATGCAAGTTTTCAAAAGCATAGCAGAGAAATATTAAATGAAAAATGCTTATAATGACTGTCATAAAATCTCTGAAGTCCAAAGAGTTAACACTGTCAATCAAACTGATATTTTATCTGGTGAATTGGGTAGACTGACCGTAAAGAGGTTGGAGCGTCGTTTGGACTGTTTGCGGACGGGTGTGGGTGTGTTGGCCGATGTGGGCACATCAATACGAAGTTCCTTCTGACTGGTACTGGGAGTGGAGGGTACTGAAGACGAGTAATCGCTTAGACTCCCTCCACCATTACTGGTCTGTTACACACACACATGCAGAAAGAATCACATACAATAGAAAGAAAATAATCTCACATTACAAAGAAACGCCACAGGCCTCCAGTTTTTCTGAGCTTCTTTAATCCTCTCTAAGCTTGGCTGCACTTGTACACTGCTAATGAGAAATCAATGAGGATTGAGCTGTGTGGAAGAGGATTACTGTCTGCTGGGAAAAGGGAATTTGTGTGAGGAAAGAGAAGGTGAAGTTGGGATTTTCAGAAAGACCCCAAAACATATTTTTTGTTTTGTTTTAGCGCTGTGTATTCACTAGTGTGGAGATGAGTGACGTTTCCCATTCATTCTCTCTGGGAGCTGAGCAAGAGGCTTGTGCAAGACATTGACAGCAAAGTGGACATGCAATAAAGTTGAAGAATGCTTAATTTATGCAAATGATGGGGAAAAACGATTGGTAGAAGCCAATCACTGCAAGGTCAAGTCAATGACAACTGTCATAAGCATTTCTCATCTGGTTCAAAGAACTCCAACAAATATTAACAGTGCTGGAGCTTCTGTTGTGTTTGCTGCATTTTGCATATTAAAATATTTATGAAATAATATATTAAGTTACATATTATCTCTGTGGCCAGACTGTGGTGTGGTTAAAAAATAACAAACTAAGGAAGTCAACCAATCGCATTCAGAAAAAAAAGTGTGGTTATGTTATTTTGATCTGTACGCATTTTGTATTTCTAAAAACAAACACATACACATGAACATATTTGAAAAATATAAAATATAAAAGCTAATGCATGTTTACATATAAATTAAAATATTGGTAAAAATATATAACACTATTGTAAGTGTGTTTTTAAATACAAAATTCATATTTAGACTATATAGATGTATATTAAGTAAAATAAAAAGTAAAAAAGTAAATAAAAAAATTATATACAGCTATGGGGAACATAAAAAAAGACCACAAATAAAAATCTGAATATATTATTTATGGGTATGTGTAAAATATAATTTGTGTTTCTTTCTGTGAACTACTTTGAGCTACCAAATTCCAATTCAAAATATTGTTTTTATTAATTTACTGTGTATTGATTTAATAAATAGATTACAGTACAAATCATACGTTTTGTACACACACACACACACACACACACACACACACACACACACACACACACACACACACACACACACACACACACACACACACACACACACACACAATGTATGGATGAGCTTATTGTATCTTTTCACAGGATACTCACCTGGCTGATATGAACTGCAGACACAGGAGCTGCGCAGACAGAAGAGTGACTTGGTGAGTTGGGTAGTGACTTACAGGGTCCAATTGAAAGTTGCTGTTTCTTCCTAGTAGCTACTATTTTCTGAGCCACTGAAATGACAAAAAACACATCTGAGATAAGGAACATGGGGAATGTACCATTCAACATCAAATGTACCAGATAGCACCACTCAAAAAACACAACTTCACTCCTGCATTCATAAGAGTGAAGTGGAGCACTTCATTACACCTCATAAGAGTGTGTGTGTGCGTGTGTGTGTGTGTGGAATCGCTAACCCAGGCAGCCCCTAATTCGCCCATCACTCTCCTCCCCGGGACGTTACTTGCGCTGCTCTAAGCACCACGGACGCCCATTATTTCAGCATTATTATCCCCTGTTCATTTCTCTTTTCCCCTGACTATCTACCCGCACCAGGAAAAGGGCAGTATTAGTCAATCGTTCGCCTCTTTCCCTATCGATCGGCCGACGGGCCCTGTGGCAATCTGCGCCCGGCCCACGGAGAGATGTTTTAGTGCTCCGTCATCTCACGGCTAACGACATTGATCCCATCATGTGGAAGAAGCTCAAGAAGAGCAGCTCATTCTTTAAACCATAAATCCCTTAAAACAGACACACATTGAGAAAAGAGCTGCTGAATTTTTCACTCAGAACTGTTCAAGTTCAGTAATGTTCAGTGGATGAACATGCTTACGGTAGATTAGTTGCTTTGCTGTATACATTATGTTTGTCTTTGAACTTTTTCTCCTTTTTGTTGCAGTGGCATATTTCAGCCAATAGCAATGTTAGATTACTTTAACATCATTTATGCATGTGACAGAAACTTGTTTAAAGGGACTTGGTTCATGTTTACTTATCAGTAGGAGAGTTTGTATCAAACCCATAACCTTTGATACCAATTTTTTGCCATTTGCTGCAATTCAAGGTAGAGTACACAAGGATTTGTTTTGACTATGAAGCTTTAGTTAGTTTTAGGTCTTTAACATTCCCTACATTGAAGAGATTTTGTTGTATACCATCAATGCAGGAATCAAAGTCTTAAAGAGCACATGTGGTAAAGAAAAAAGTTTGGAAGTGTGTTTGTGTGTTGTAAACCAATGGGAAATATTTTCTAAAAAACCAAAAGAAGAAATGTGGTTGGTTAATGACATCATAAACCTGAGACCAATCATAAGAAACGTTTTGATTGATCAGATCACAAGTGGACGAACCTGATGCATTAATCTGTCTCTTTCGTCCACTTTCAACCACTTGTGTCCTAGTGTTAGTGATATGCCACAGTAAGATAACGTTTTGATTTTGTTTAAACATTTTGTATTTTTAAGTATTTTCGGAGTAAAAGTCATATCAGACTAATATATATCGCAGAATGTTTATGCATTATGTCTGAAGGTGGAGATAATACGTTCTTATTCGGCTGCTCAAACGCATTCCACCCCGTGAGCATCTACACCACGGACACAATCCGCTCAAATGTGTTTCCATCTACCTTCAGATGTGGTCGGGATGTTTTATACCTCGTATATACCTGTATTTGGCCTCTGATCCGATCAAGCGAATCGCATCTAAATGCCAAGTGTAAACACAAGGACGACACATTAATTCAAGCAGAAACTCGGTGCACTGCTGTATCAGCTCTCAGTTTCACTTTTAGTTTTAACAGTCTCTGTAACTGTTTTGTATGATTGAGCGAGGCGGGGATATTTTGCATATTAATGAATCTGTGTGTACATTATGAAGCTGATGTGTAGTTAGTTTAAAGCTATTTCAAGGCATAAAAGTTATTTTCAAAGGATAGATCTTTAAATATATAGGATGACCTGAAGTATAGTTTTAAGGGATAAAACTATCAACCACTTGGGGAAATGTAAAAGGAAATATACATAACTGTCTATACATAACTGCGTTTGGATATGTTAGTCTTAAATCTTGAGCATTTGACTCCAATATGGCTTAATCCTTCGATTATTAGGTGTCACATCACTTTTTGACGGGAGAAGGTTAAATGAGTAGGGTTGAACTGAAGTGCCTTTAGTTTCTACTTCAGATAGGAAGGAGTTAACAGTCCAAGTGTCTGGAACTCAATTACTTCGGCTCCCAATAAATACGGCCAACTCTCATCCTGCTGTAAATGAAATCATTGTTTTAATTGGACCCATTAAACGTCTAAGCTTTAATGATGATTCTGTCATAAACATTTACCTTCAGGTGAAAGAGCTCTGTCCAAGGGCACAGGACATGATCATCTGCTAGAACTCTCAATGCGACACTACTCTTCCTGTCCCATCTGCTGTTCGCACAGAAATGCTCTACAGCTGTGTTTGTTTAGATTCATCGTCACACGCTAACACGCTAATCGGCTAATTACAATCATAAAAGAGAAAAAGAAGCTGCGGTGCTATCATCTCACAAAATAAACCGTTGGAGGGTAATGCAAAACCAGCTCTCTAAACCACAGCAGCCATGAAGGAGCCAAACCTGCATTAATTAAACATGGTAGGAATAAATGAATGAATAAATAAATATATTAATGAATAAATAGATAAATAAAAACTGTAAATTAAAGAGATGATAGGAAAATAAATGAATAAATGACTTGACAAAATAAATCTAATTCATTTTTAATAGAAATAAATGTTCCCCTTAATTTATATTTTTTTGCCTTAAGACTTATAAATATTATTGTTCGATTATTATTTTTAATATATTGTCATATAATTTATACTCTCTCAACCAGTGAGAGAGCTACACAAAGCACCACATTCCTCATTTACTTATAACACATGCTAAAGTATAAATAAATGAATCTAAAAATAAATACATGTGGTAATAATTCATTTTAAAAATAATAATGCATATATATATATATATATATATATAAAGAAAATTATATATATATAAAATAAAAAAATTAAAAGATGTGGAAAATTAAAGTATAAAAGCAGAACATAATAAGCTTAGGGAAAATATTTTTATAAAAAATGTATCATGTTTATTTAATCAAGTTGTTTATCATTCATTATGCTATTACAACTTTTAATAAGGTATTTATCTATTTATTTATAAATAAAATATATTTATTCATTCATTCATATTTAATTAATGCAGGTTTGATGCTTCATAAGCGGCAATAACAAAAACAATTACATATGCAGTAACTTTCTTAAAACACTGAATCTTTTTGAGACCACTTCATAATGACCAATAGCAAAAAGTCAGACTATTAAAGAATCATTGGACAATACTACTGCAGAAGCATAGAGGTTGTGAGAGATATATGTTCCCAGTTCCCCGTCCGGACGTCCCTGCTGTATTTTACTTTAAGTGTTAAGAGCGGTTATGATAAGCCGGGGTTAAATATTTAAACTGCATGGCTAATACAATTTAACTTTGACCATCAATCTTGGCTCCCCTGTGAGAGGCAGACATTTATCCTGCCGGAAATGTTTCCCGTTTGATCAGATTTATGGCAGGTGGCTCAAACTCTGCAGCTTGGAGACTTCCCAGATGTACAAGGGCCACTAAAGACCACGAATATTTACGCTGCTGGAGAAACTCTTTACCTCGGAAACAAATTCCATTATACTTTAAGCTATAACATAGTATGCTCAGAAGCTTATAGTAGTACATACTTTACAAACGTCCACAGTGCACATGCAAATATTCAAAATTACATATTGTCCAATGTTTTTTCTTGGAAATACGTAAAAAATAATCATGCTTTAGATTTGGACGTGTCAATAAAAGAGGCGCAACAATATATGGCATAAAACACATGTAAGAACAAGTTCGATCAGGACTGAATCAATTGCAGACTTGAAAATGTGAACAGAAACAGAAAGAATCTGTTTCTAGAATCTTTTTTTTTCTCTGTTAGGCAGACGACTACATTTCACTTCTATGTAAAATGGATTTTACATTAAGATTTATGGTCTAAATAATATAATTATGCTCTTGTATTCTATATTGTTTAAAAAAGCGATTGTTAGTACATTTTTCCAAAAGGTTTTCCATAGCTCATCTACATCATCAGATTTTTTTCCGACTTTCAAATCCCACATCTTGAAAAATGGGGCTTTTATTATAAGGGTTGTCTTATTTGTGAAACAATTGGGTACTACATTTGAATTGTAATTTTTTTTGCAGTAAGAACATCAATGTTTGCGAAACTATTAAACTACTACTTTTCTTATGAGAGTCATAATCTGATAGGGAGGCAATAATTAATAATTTTTACAATTACATACAACAGGAAAATTACTTGCATCTGTTTAAAATAAAAGATAATAAAGTTTATCAATTGCTACAGACTCATGGATATCGATCACTTTCCTTAATACTTGCCAGCTAGGAATTAAACCATTATTCCTATGTAAAATCCTTATTATCTGAATACAATGGCATCAAAGTCTGTAAAAAAAATACAAATACATGATGTGCATTTTTGAGAAGTAGAAGTCCAGGGAGTATACCCATTTCCCGGAAAACGGTCTTATCTTTTTAGATTTAGATTAGGTAAGTTTAAGAGCAAAAGTAATTTTACAGTAAAAGATGATTTGATTCTGTACCAAGTATGCTCTCACTCTCTCATACAAATGACTGGCAACAAAAATTACTTTTGTTTTTACATAATCGTTAATGTAATACTAGTTTGGAATAACAGACTTAACATTAATACTGTGCAGAGATCTGTAGATCACAGAACCCTGCTAAACAAAGACATGGACCCTGTACATGCTGGCACAGGTTGTGACCCCCTCTTCTAAACACTGAGCTGGTACAACAGACTGACCTTTATGCTCTCGACACCCGGAGAGCAATGTGGTGGAGAGAGAAGCAGATACTACACAGAGCGCAGAAAGACCGGAGAGAACAGGTAAGTCAGACTAAATAAAGTCACAGGTATGTTCATTAGCCTGCTGTCAGAGCTGTTAGGAGCGGTGTGCTATAAATATTAGCTAATGAGTCGGAGGAAGAGCAAAGCAGATGAACCGCCCGCCGGGAATCTTGTACAGGGGTCAAAGATCTTTTGCGCATACTGTTCGGTAATTAGCCCTGCTGTAAAAGACACACCGCTCGAAATGTAACTAAACACATAAACACCTACGCCTATCCATACAATCATTTACACAATACATGGTATTACACTAGGTGCAGCCTGATATGAGATGTATAACTATGTTTAAAGTACAGCTTTAATACTGAATATTTTAAGAGAAATATTTTATAGTTAAATGTATTTGGAACTATAACCATCATTAGGTCATAAGTTCTTTATTGGCCTTTCCTTCGCGGGAGCTCGGTTTTTCGAGAAACAGTCATATCATAGCTGTATTTGTCTTCTGTTAATTTGATTAAACCAAATACTTTTTTCGGAGATATGAACATCGAGTTTCTACCCTACAGGTACTCAAGATTAACATAAGATTGATAAAAACTACCTGTCATACTCTTCCTTTTAAAATCTTCTGAGGACCACTTCAAACCTGTCTGAAGACCACTGTGTTAATACAAACACCCAACTTAAAGAAACCATGATGTGAATGATCAGACATTAAGTTTAGTAAATTCTCTGTTATAAAACCAACATGTTACAATCAAGCCTACAAGAATTCAAAAGTAATAAATGTTTTAAACCTGTAGTATGATTCTCAAAATAGAAATCAGATAGACTGTCCAATCTTGAGAGTACAAAATTTGAAAATTTAATTCAATAAATATTTATACTACAAAAAAAGAGTATATCATCATGGCATTAAGTAAACATCTGTATTTAATAAAAAATTATGTACTGAATAATTACAGATGGACTTCTATTGGCTACATTAGAAAAAACTAAATTTTAAAATAAAATTCTGAGTTAAGAGAATGCCAGACTCCACATAACTGTAATACAGATACAGAGGAACGATATGGTTGGGATCACTGACTGTAATTTGGCTTAATTGTATGAAAAAAAACTATGAATAAGTCAACTCCTGTCATCTTTAAATAATTAAATCAACACAAAATGTTCCATTCCTTTTGTGTTTTAGCTAAACTTAAAGCAACATCAAGTTATTTATATCCATTTTCAAGACATAACAGCACCCAATAGAGCTGCACAATTAATCGAAAAACTAATCGGGATTACAATTGTGGGTGAAACAATTACACAATCTTCAAAGATCCTCGATTAATAGCTGTCCATGTGTGAGTATTTTTCTACATTTTGGTAGTATATTAAGGTACGAAATACATCGGAAAATCTGAGATAAAATATATAAGTTGAGGTGTGTTTTAGATACTCATTATTGTTTGTTTTTACATTATATTATTTAGTTTTAGATGTTTAGAATTTACCATGCAAATTCTTCACTAAAAAGAATAAAACATTTGTAAACTTCTCAGTAAAATCTATTAATCGAAAATAATAATCGCAATTACAGTATCATGGTGAATAATCCTCAATTATGTTATTTGTCATAATCATGCAGCGTTGGATTAACATAAATCATAGAGCATAAGTGATAATTATTTTCTGTGCTTGAACACTTATACAGTCATGTTTATAATATACAGTGGGTTCTATAAAAATATATATGCCATTAAAACAGTAATGGTCAAAACTACAGGGCCTTATGAATTTAATACAGATAAAATGATTTAAAGAGAGTGCACAACAAACCTAGTTAGCTGTTAACGCTCACTAACAAAGCTACACATCTTCACTGTGACATTGTGACAAGGCAGCGAGAGCCAGGCGAGGATGCGGAGGGGGGTAATTAGGATAATTAAATTAGCACGCTGATGGACGCAGGCTGGGGAACTGTCAGGACCCCTCACCTCCACTGAAGCACCACTGACAAACACATACACACAGAATACCCACGGCCTCACGTTTACTCACAGTCTATTTTATCAGCACGCACGTAAAAACACACAAACTGATTTAGAGCATATAAATTGCCACTTTTTCCACTGTGCATCTCGTAAACACTCTATTACATAAATCTAATTCAGATAACAACTGCACCAATTATTTTTAATGGTTAATGTTATTTGGGTGTTGGCATTTCTACGATTCCTGGAAAGCAATACAACTCGCTGGCCTGCGTTAGTTGATTTACAGCGTTTCGGGTCATTATATTACTGCTTGCTTAACCAAAGACGATTATCATTTATTAGACGAAAAAGGCCATGTGAACTCTGAGCCCCGTGTTTAAATATGAACAAACCAGTGTATGCTGACCACTGTCCCAGAGTAATAAGTGATTATGACACGAAGTAACCCAGCATAATCAAACATGCATAAAACTGCGGCACAAATCAATTTGTGTGATGCTTTTTTGTCAAAAATCTATTTCCCTGATAAACTGCACTTTTATGAACACTGCTGCATGTGTAGAATCAATGGTGAAAAACGGACAAAGCCCAACTGCTTTGAGAAAAATGAACCTGGTAGTATCCTGCGTGTTTTTAAAATGCATTTAATGAAATGTGTTTAAAAATGGCGAGGAAATTATACTCAACAAATGATAAATTAAAAAATGACAACTGTGGTGAATATCAAGTTTTAATGTTGTTTATGTGTTTATAATGTGTTTTGAATATGCTTAAGATAAAATATGTGCAAATTCATCAGTTTAAACCACAACTGAGAATTTGAATTTTTTGGCCTTATAACAACAAAAATTCTGTCATCTACAACCTTTGAGTTGATCCAAATCAGAAAATGATATTTGGAAGAATGCTTGAAACCAAACAGTTATTAGACACCATTGACTATCATATTAGAAAAGATGACTAAAACACAAAATTAAAAATGTATCAATATATTTAATTATATATATATTTATTTAGATAAACTATACGACAACAAAAAGTTTCTCTCAAAACTATAATTTAATGTTTAGATGTTTGGTTTAAATCGGCCCTGGTTAATAACGTTATAAGTCTGTAACAAATCCTAGAAACTCATTCGACTTTATGGATCAGCAATTTCACAGATACTGCAAATATGCAAAGTTGTCTATCATTACACTTTTGGTTTTACTTTCAGTTTGAGCAGCGTCTGGATCTGCAGCATATGATAAAGTGGAGGCAGGGTTGATTACATATTTATGTATTCATTTAATTCCAGGAAAATTATTTTCAAGTAAAAAAACTTTAAACTAGTATATACTAGTGTTGTATAATAACATGTTTTATTTTTTAATAATACAATAATAAAGCACAGTGAGTCTTTAAAAAACACCATCCTCCAGTAATGTCATTACATGGGATTCTATTGGTCCTAATGAGAAGATCAAGTCAAATCTCAATCTAACAGCCTGTGAATATGCAGTGAGCCAAAGACAGAAACTAATTACGGTCACATGTGTCCTAATGATGGCTCATGCATTGATGCAAGAATAAGTCCAAATCAGGCAAACAAAACGGAGTGTGTGTGAGTTGGCCTGACACACGAGCGCACACACACGCACACATCTCTGGGCGGTTGCGGTGCTATCAATGCAACGCAAAACATTAAAACAATAATTTTGGTCCTCATCAATAAATTCCACTACAGTGGATAATTAAAATGCGTGATTAATTGTGGATAATGAAATGAGAGATGCAGGGAGACGGCGTCAGTAATGATCAGGAATTTAGCCTTTTCTTGCTCTCATTTAGCTGTGCTGATGAGTTTGGCCATCTTACAGACTTGCACACACACTTTTAACACACACACGCACAGTTAAATTACAGCAGTCTTAGCTGCAGCCAACAGTGTCATAATTAAGAAGATAATAGTCGAGCGTTTAGGGTGTAAATCTCCCACTGAACATTTCATGCTGCCCAACCCCTCCATGGAGCTGCGCGCATCTGTCGCCCCACCACGCGTGTGCTGATATATAGATCCAGAAACATACATACAAGTGATCATTAAAAATCAATGATAAAACATGCACAAAAACGGTGCAGGTCACAGGATAAGGGACTTCAATTTAATGATTTTGTTGAAAAAGTTTTAAACAAGATAGAGCAAGATGGCCGGACCAACCCTGACAGATCATTAAATCTTGGACTCCAATCTTGAAACTATATAGTGCAGAAGTGAAGAAGTTTTCTTGTTCTACTGATGTGATTGCTAACAGATAAAGTATACATGGAAGTTTCAAGGAAATTGTTCTACTGTTAAAGTTAAAGAAATGTGTTTATTGATTACAGTGTGTCTTGTTGCATGTTTCATTCCTTTTCCTACCACACCACATTTAAAATTAAAATAAAATTATTTCCTATATATGAATAATAATTCACTTACTATTAGAACGATTAATCTTTTAAAATACCAGCTAACAGAAATTACTGAAAAGTCCTTTTCCTTATGTTAAAGGGATTCCCCTAAAAATAAAAGGGTCTGTTGGTGCTAATGAAACCAGAGAAAGATATTTGGAAGAATGCTGCTTATAATCCTTCTGGGACCCCATTGACTACCATGGTTGAAAAAGGGTCATTTTTTTATTACTTTCACCTGCTTACCGAAAATGAGATATTTTGAAAGTTGCAGAACAACAAAAAGCTATGTAATTTTTACTGCTCTTTAATTTTGGTACTAAGGTAGTCAATGTGGTTCTGAGAACTGTTTGTTTTTAAACAGGACATTAATACAGGTTTGGAACAAATAGTCCATGAGCATCATCTTTGGATGAACCATCCTTTTACAATCAATTGTATAATAAATATGCTATTGTCTAGATTGTTTAACTATTGGTTGACTAAACAAAACCCATAACAGAATTATAATAAAAGAATGTAAAAGAAAGGCATTTTGACTCCAACCTTTACGGCTGTTAAATTAGTTTTAAAAAAAGAAGCTTTCATGCATTTGGTTTTTCAATGACTTCTAATGTTTGTTTTTTTTGTATGTTTTGGACCCTTCTTCTTTTACTGCTCTTGTCTTTTCCATACTATGCACTTTTATTCAAAGCCTTTTTGGTATTTTATACAAATATAAATGTCTTCTTTAAATTTGATGCACTCAATAAAATACCACAAAGTCTACAGACACATAAACAAAAGTCCAGCTTTACACAGATGTCAACAATGCCAGCTGCTTCTCTATAGACTTAATCCTTGTCATCTTACCCCCTCTAGTGGAGCTATCTAACATCTCATCCCAAACATCAGCATCTTTCTCACTACTACATTGTATTTTGCTGATTTGGAGGCAAAAGAACACAGCACTTCTCCATGATCTTCATTGATTATAGAAGCACTTTGGCGCAACCAGTTCACGACAGGATCTAAAATTCTATCCTGCCCAGATCTATGCAATGTTTAAAAGCAATAGGGAGAAGTGCAGAAAGGCGAGATGGGCCATTTAGCCGGTAATTAAGAGCTGATTAAGCCAGATTGGTCCAGGCTATTCCGCAGCAAAGTCACCTTGTACTTTCTTTATGCTGTAATCTACATGATTTAAAAGTAATGATTATCCAGGCATGCTCGGTTATAACCAGTGGTGAATTGAATCATATACTAAAGAGGCCACAAGCACTTTAAACGATTTAAAAAATGGTGAAACTGTAACCAATGATGCTTTTTAACATTCTTTTGGACATTCTTTTGGACTTTGCTCCTGTTCATGGGCCTTATCCTAATGGTTTGGAAATATTGGTTCACATACCGTCCTGGAAGACCCTTTCCACATTGAGGCCGTAGGTGGCGCAGGTCTCGTAATAGGTGCACCGTTTCAAGTCATTGGACAATTTGCGAGCACGCGTGTCATCGATGACACGAGGGTTAGCTGCACTGATAGCATCTGCGGAAAGTCAGAAACAGAAAAAGATAGATTTAAGACACAATTACTCTAATAATTATTAATTATAATTAATGGTCGCAGCAAATGTGAAAAGCTCATTAAATGATATCATGTAACACTTCTGATATAATTAGGAACAAGAGTAATAATGAATAGGCTGATGAGCTGTGCATCTGATCTGCGATTGGTGAGAATATAGCGCCCCCTAGTGTTCATACCCTAGAAGTGTAATGCCATGATTTATATATACTGTGTACACAATAATTACGCAAGTTGTATTTTTGAAGATAAATTTTGCTATTTTACAACTACAGTGCTCTTGGTCAATACAAATATTTAAAAAAATCGTAATAGTAACGTTTTTGCTTTCTTTAGAAAATACCTACATGTACACCATTATAAAGCAACTATTAGTGTGCAGAATTATTATGCAACTAGAATAAAAAATATTTTCCCATCTCAATTCTTTATTTTCAACTGTTAAAGTAAGAGTTATAAAGAAACTCAAAGCTTTCAATAAAAAGATCTCTGAAATAAAAAAAGCCTTTTCGTAAACGGTTACAAGCGTTCCACGAGTCAGTCGTTTTCGTGATCGGTTCAGAATCAACTTTTGGTGTAGCTGCAACCACAGCCTCCCAGAGACTGTTGAGAGAGTAGTACTGTTTTCCTGCCCTGTTAACTTCCAGCTTACGAAGGGCCCAAAAATTCTCAATAGGGTTCAAGTCACGTGAAGGCAGCGGCCATCGCATTAGTTTTTCATCTTTAAGGCCTTTAAGGGATTTTGAGTACCCCACCTCCACCTCGCTGGCGTCTGAGTCGTAGAGGAGCTCTGTGTCCGTTACGGATTCAACCATGAGCCCTTCCATCTTTTCCGTCAAGAGTCACTCTCAGCTCTTCTCATATTTTTTGGCCCATTCTTTTTGGCCCAGCTTATGGTTCAGTTGCTGTTCGGGTTTCTGCCTTTCTTCTTTGGCCATGTCTCTGAGAACTGAACACCTCATACTTTTTGACAATCCAAATAGGTTGCAGTTGTGGAATATGGCAGCATTGGTGGATAATGGGTTCATGGTAGCTTCATGAACACAAAAGATATGCTAAAGAAAGTTGATAACGGTACACCAGTGGCACCCATTCACTTCTATCGTCTAAAACCAGTGTAGGTGAATAGGTGCCAGTTACCAACATTCTTCAAAATATCTCCTTTTGTTTTCTGTGAAAAAGTTATACAAGTTTGAAATGATAAGAGGGTAAGAAACTATTTTTAATAAATGCAACCATGTTGTAGAGTGTAATGTTTGAATATATCAGAATATGAATGCTTAAGTAAGTGTCCCAAAACTTCTAATCGGTAGTGTTGTGTAAAAAGCTACAATAACAATGCTTGCCCAAAGTCTTCTTTTCTTACATATAATAAGGTCATTGAAAAAATTGAAAATTCTCAAGTCAACCATAATTCTCAAATAGAACAAGTCTGTGCAATAAATGAAAGTTCATGTAATATATTTTATTATAATAGATATGTTATATTGTGTTCTTAAACTCTACTGTCATTTATTATTATAATAAATAATAATGAAAACCTTTTGGCTAAAGCACCAAGCACTATTGCCTTGTATCAAAGTCCTCTGTATGGAGTTATTGTTATATGATATATCTTTGAGATTTAGAAGTTGTGCCCACTCACCCTGAGTTCCCACAAGCACCAGGGGCACATCCGCTGTGTTGCGGTAGTTAGCCATACGACTGTAGTAATGATAAACAGTCTGAAAACTGATCTCATCCTCCAGACTAAAGACGAAAATCACTGCATCCACCCATAGCGCAAACTGAGGATTATAAGGGAGTGGGAGAGATTTAGTGAGAGGAAAACATCACAGTACAACAATATCCTACTTTAAATAAGCCAAACAAATTAATCTACATAAACTCTTGATACAGTAAAAGTATTTCAAAGCATTACGAGAGGAAACAAATTTCTTTATCTAAGAAATCAAGTATGTGCAATCAATGCAACATCCCACTTTTGGCTTTTCTGTAAAACAAATCAATGGTGTTTTATCTCCATCTTCCACAAATTAAAGTATGACACTTCGAACCCAGATACAGGAAAGTGAGATGTGTGTAATATCCACCTGAGCCTCCGGAGGTCCTCCTTCATCTCTGATCAGGAGGAGGTAACTCTGTCCGTCTACCACGATTTCCTTTTTAAATCGTCCTCCTGTTCAATAAAAAAAGGAAATGGGTTTAAAGTGCCAGGGAATTCTGAAACAGTCTCTACTTCTAAAATAATATGATTGGTGGATTGGTGATTGGCATGAATTGTGTTTGTCCAATGTTGATGTTATTCCTTTTTGTAAATCATCTGTTCTGTAAATCAAAACCAGACTACTGGAACTGTTATTAATAAAATAAACTAGTTATTTAGTGTTATGACTACTAGAAACAGTACAGTGACTTCTAACCCCCCAAATGATTTAATGTCAACGCCTATATTTCGAAAGACCCTTAAAGAAAAAGTATATTGATTTCATTTCACAATGTGTGCTAAACCATTGCAGCTCAGCTCAAAATGTTCTGTTGGAAAAAACTGCTTCAAATTCTTAAAACTACACGTTCCAGACATAACTTAAATACGTAGCGAGTGTCGACATAATAGCATAACACTGATACCGAAATGAATATGGCTGATAAGTCAAACTGTATTTGTTGACCTGTTTTTCCGCTGTATTATATGCATACGAAAAACCATATTGCATGAATAAGTTTTCCTACCCCCCAGGTTTACATTTACATTTACATTTAGGCATTTAGCAAACGCTTTTATCCAAAGCGATTTACAATAGTCAAGTCTTTAGACAGCCTGTACCATTTATATCTATTTTGTAGGATAAACAACACCTACTCAAGGTTTTAAAAAATATGCATACTTGTGTGCATCACGCAAATATACTTTACTTAAACTATAACGTTATATGTTTGTATAAATCAAATGTCATTATGGCCAAAATTGTAACTGGAACGCTTAAACTATACCAAAATACCAAAATCTAAAATAGGTTTGAGTTAAAAACTTAAAATTATTTATAAATCTTATAAAGCACATAAAAGTGGCCAATGGTTATACTAAATTAAAATAAATGTTTTAAATAAACAAATCAAAGAATTCTAAACCACTGAAACTACTGTTCATGACTTTGCTATGCATGATAATGTTTGTTTCAGTAATATGATGACAATAAATACATCTCAGTAAAGTGTTTGAATGTGATGAAGTGTTTTACAAATGTTTTGTTTAGTGATGAATTGATTGTTTAGGGTAAAACATCCTGAATAAACATATGACCCCGTCTAAGGCTCTTTGAAAGAGAAGTGGTCTGACATGAATAATATTTTTGTTAGGGGAAGAAGGTGTTGAAGTGTAAAGATGGGCATTCCTGAAGATGATACACAGCCCTATCCATCTTGTGCAATGCCCTCACTTTCATTATCTGAAAGCATTATTGGTCATCTCAGGACACCATAACAATGTTTTTAACTTATTCACTACAGCTGTTTCAGTTTTGCCACAGTAAAAGATTCTAGAGAAACGGTAAAAATAACAAAGAAAAAGGTTTCTTAATTCATATTCCAGTGAGGATTTAGAGATACTGTGGTGGTTTTTATATGCTGAGATTCGTGGTAGATGATGACATATGATGAAACACATCAGCCACGTTCAAAAACCAATGAGGGAGACTCTCTTTACTTTTACCGTTTTGGATACATGCAAGGATGCTTCTGTATTTCAGAAGGCAACAAAATCAACTTCCATTTTATTCTTTTCTATATTAATTTTTTTTTTTTAGCATTTTCCTAATGATCAAATCATGAAACCTTTTAAGCTGCGAGCTACAGTAAAACATATTACTATTTTGGAAGATTTGGGGATTTTTTTGTTAAAATAACTTAATAAAATCTCTTAAACATAATATATATTTTTTTTTTGTGGAAAATATTAAAATTATTGAGTAAAACCCAACAGTAGAGCCCAAAAAACTTTAACAGTTTTTTTCCTTGTTTTCTACGCTTTTAAATGTACTTATTTTTTGTGTGTATATACTCTTTACAAGTAAAAACACATTTAAAATGTTTTTTTGAGTATAGGTATTAGAATAAATATATCAACTTGCTTGCATATGTCACATAAATGGTTTGCGGCATCGGTTACACAGCTTAACGCATTTCAGCCTTTATTTTTTCCACCGTCTGGATGGCACTAGAGCTTCATCTCTGCCCACTGAACCAAAAATGCGGAGGCCAAAGTTCATGCGTCTTACAAGTCACCGCAATGAACATAGAAAATAAGAAACCTCAAATAGCGACGACTCAATGACTGTGTGTGGGCAAGGGGTTCGGGTAAAGTGGTTAGACTGAACAGAACCTTCGGCTTTTCCGTAATGACACACTTTGACTGTTTGATTATGAGAGAAGAGGAAGTGGAAAAGCGTCAGGACAGCTAATGCGCATCATCTAGCGTGGACCCAGTTATATATAATCTTTGGTTATTTTTACATATTCAGAGAGACCTTGTGTACAGTTAAAGAAGGATCCACACCCTTTTGTCAACTATGGTCCTTTGTTGAGCCTCCGAACATGAGAAACTCGAATAAGTGCACACTTTATCTTCACCAAAGTGAGTTTCTATATAACAAACACAGTGAAACAACAGTTTGACTTCCAATGACTAATGGACAGTAACTCTGCCGGGAGGCTGCAGAGGTGTGAGTGGTAATTCAATGGAAGGGATGAATGAGATGAAAGATGACCCGTCTACAATGGATTTAAGAGTAAAGTGGTTTGGAATCTCCTTTAATGTGGCTTTATCTATTTAAGCTGTGATGAGCAGTCATGCGAAATACATTTGATACTATAAAAGTGCATCAGATGCACCAAATTGCATCCAAAAAGACATGACACAAAACCTCTGCAAAATTAAAAATTGGATGATATCTTTAATAAAGTTAGTACTGGATTATGAAACATTTAAGAATTGTTGCTAATAAAGCCACACAGGAGAAACCACCCGCTCAACTCTCTGATAAAGACAGATATTACCCCAGAAAGAACCAAGAGAAAAGAGAGCAAATAGTTACCTGCATCCACGTCAGCTAGTTAAAGAAGCGGCCGAGGAAAAAGAGAATAAAACAAAACTCAAATCAAAAAGCAGCCCAGCTGAACATGCACAGTCACAGTTGAAGAAACGGTTAAACAGAGAAACAGAGAGAATAAAGCACAGCTTTCATTCATTCACTGCAATCTTATCTAATGTCCTGGTGTTTCAGTGCCTGTGTGAGGGAAAGGCAAATCAAATCACATATATACGTTAACCCTGAGGACACAGCCTGGTCAACATAGCTGATAAACACCAGCGTCAAAGGAACTGATTTAAACACTTGGTCAGGGTGATCATAATACCAAAAGTTCAGAAAGCATAGCAATCAATATGCGATTTGGAAAAAGCCAACACATGGTAAAAATTTTACATTTATAAAAAAAATTTAAATTATGGGTATACGAAGTTGGCTAATCGCCATAATTTTTGGAACAAACATGTAAATGAAAACATGTAAAAGAAAACATGTAAAACAAGTCACTTTACATACTCGATAAAAAAATATTTATGCTTTTTACCAAAGCAAGGATTAAAAAACATTGCCTAAAGTTGATTATATTCTAAAAATATAATATTTTCATATATATGAAAGCCGTTTTAATGAAGTAAAAGTATTGCATTGCTTTAATATGAAAATTGCGCTTAAAGAATTAAAAGACAACCCCAACTGACTTGAAAACTACGATTTATAACTCCGTGATTTTCCAGAATCGTTCATTTGAAATTTTTAATATCATGCAAAATTGTGTATTCCCAGAACACAATGCTCTTTCAAAAATATATCGACATTAAAGTAACTACAGATACAATACATTTAAACAATGATGTTTGGTCATGTATTATTTCTAAATGAAAGCACTGTTTCAGAATTTACCAAAAAACTCAAATCATATAAAGAATGAACTTTTTGTTCTATGAAGTTCTATGTTTTATGAAGTTTTTGTAAATTTTTATTATGAACTCTGGCTAAAAAATAAAAAACACTTTACGACCCTTATTTACAGGGGAGCATTTCAGCCTTTAAGATTCTCTGTACTGTCTTAGTATCGGTGTACCTTTGACTAACCTACACATTTATACTTTAGCAAAGCAAACATGAAAAAACCTTAAAAATAATAAGCTACAGTCGTTTTAAATCCCAATTAGCCGTGTTCTTAGCACTTTAAACATCACAAGCAACACTTCACTTTGTTTTGGGAGACAGACAGTGCACTATTTGCTAAAACTATAAGACTTTCAGTTACATGGGTTCCAATCCTTGTTCAACGGAAGGAAACCATTCCCACACAATCTTTCCAAATGTGCGATATTTTACGATGATAAAAGTGGCATTTCACGCCAGAGGGGTTGGTCCGTGCAATAGCACAAAACTGGCATTCCCCCGCTGTGCCGCATTCCTCAATTAAACCTGATTGTGTCGGCCAAGCTGTCGGTCCACATGAGTGGCTGGGTTTTGAAATGGTAAAGGCTGGGTCTGTGTTTGGACCACAAGGCCAGGAGGGATTTTTTGTTCTTGCACAAACATAACCACACACATTTGCCCTTGTGATAATATCTCTTAATGAGCACAGAGAATGTGTCTATTCATGTAGTATATGTGATGAAGGGGGAAGGGTAAAAAAACCATGTGGCGGACTTTCACTGAGTCTTCGGTAAAAAAATTTGCTCCAGCTGTATTTAGTGGCTTTGTGGTTTGAGGTTACTCCATCAAATCTAGGAAGCGCTATTTTTAAAACCTGAACGGTGAAACTTCAAAAAACAAGGGAAGGGAAACATTTTAAGAGCATGGTAGCTTTACTGGAATGCAAATTCGGCAAATCGACCAAGATATTACTGTTGTTAAAATCAGATTTTAGCAGCGTTGGACAAGCCGCTGGCTTCAAGCACGAGGCATCCTGCTTCAGCTCGGATCAACATTCTTTGATGTCGCTCTCAGTTTCCTCTGGCACTCTGTGCTATAATTCACTGTGGCAAACTGGCAATTGACATCTCTGTTTTTCTTTTTTTCTTTCTGGGCGATTTCCTGGCTAACCGCTGGTATGCAGTGGCTTGACTTTTATAGGGTGAGGAGCAAAAGAGAAGCTGGGAGATGATTGGTCCACTAACAGCATTTCCAGTGAACTCATGCTTTGTTAGGAACCCCTGGAAATTTTCTGAATAAATTCGAATTGTCAAGTAAAAACGCTGATTCCAAGACTTGCACTTTAGAAAGCTGTCGTCTGAAAGGTTCAGTTTAACACGGCCACATAATAGCAGTCATAAAATGCATGAAATATTTACACAGGGAGCTTTTGAAAGCAGATCCTGCTTGGGGTGGAAAGCATATTGTGATGACCTGGCGGAGTGCCTCTAATGTTCTCAATTATACATGCCGAGTATCGCAAAGTTCTCTGGCAATACTGGATCATGCTAACATACTAACAGCAGGTGTGCAGAGAGGAACAACAGAGAGAGAGAGGAGATGTAAGATAAAGTATCTGAAGTGTAGGCTATGTATATGTAGCCTTAAGAACTAGAAAGGAATCTTTAATGCATTAGCACATCAGACACAATCTGAAGACTTTTTGGTTCTCTACATAACATAAAATGGTGACCAAACAGGACAAAAACATCCAAAGTCTTCTAGGGGCATCTGATAGCTTTAAGTAAAGATCAGACTGTAAGTTTGTTATTTAATAAAGAAATCTACAGAACGCATTCTTAGTTCTTGAGACTCATGAGTGTGAGATGAGTTTGTGCTTATTTATATGTGGCACACTGCAGCCAGTTAAAAGACACATGGGACGCAGATGTTTGCCATCACTGCATCAGAGCTGTTGTGACATGATGCGTTGTGTTTGAAAGGACACGTATGTAAATGAGTCCAACGAAAATAGTTGAGTTTAAAACCTACGTTTTGTGTGAAAATAGGACATCAGTTCTAATTTTAGTATTCTAATCGGGAATACTTTTGTGATGTTTTAAGCCAGTTTTGGGGCATGACTATCCCTGGTCACCATTCTATTTAATAATATTAGAAAGTGAGATCAGTTCTCCCTGGAAAGAAGTCGTCAAGAGTTTAAAAGGGCATGAGTAAATTAAAAAATAATTAAATGTAGAATTGAACTCAACATAAACAGGATCTAAGAAAAGCAAGGTCTCACAGTGTGTAGTACACAATAATAATGTTGCCTTTTCTCAAGATGAAAAACAGCAGTTTCAAGTGTGGGTCTCCATATTTTCCAGACGTAAAAACAGTAACATTAGAGGTGATGGTGAAACGCTTACCTTCAGGGCTCTCTTCCTGCACATACGTCCCTGTCAGATACCTGTGCACAAGCGCAGACTTCCCACTTGCTAAGTTGCCCACAATGCCCTGCATTGCACAAATACAAACATAGAGAATGGTTACGGCCCTTAAAGGAATAGTTTACCCAAATCTTAATTTCTGGCATGTAATGCTCTCTATAGTTGTTCCAACCCTGTATGAATTTGTTTGCTTGGATAAATACAAAGAAAGATGTTTAGACAACCCTGTATGAATTTGTTTGCTTGGATAAATACAAAGAAAGATGTTTAGACAAAGGATTTTAACAAAATGTTCATTAATTATCAAAGTAGAACTTTTTTCATTCTAAATTCTTCAAAATGTCTAACTTTTTTACTTTTATTTAATCAGACTTTTTCCTACAATTGAAGTCATGGTTTCCAAAAACTGTTTGCAAGCATTCTTCTAAATAACCTTTTTATCTGTACAGATTTAAAACAACTCAAAGGTAAATTATGACATAAATATGTAAATTTTTGGGAAGAACACTACCTTTAAGTGAAGTTAACTTGTTCTTGTAAATGTTTTAGTCATTCTTTGGGTTATTGCAGTATGATTCACATTTAAAGGAGTTATGAGCTCATTTCCACACTAGAATGCATCTTTGAACTTTTTAACCCACAATAACTACATTTAAATAAGGACCAAGAACATTGTCCATCTTCCAAACCTTCTTCATACTTTACTTTTAAACCATAAAATATCTAAAATTTTGCCATGTCTGTAAATAGAGAAAATGAACTCCAGCTTCAATGGCACGCATCACGTGGGTGAGCATTTAGAAACATTATCTTATTTTCTAGTTATGAATGTCTGTACAGAGGACATTTTTATCCATACATTATTCATCTATAAACAAATATTTGTTAATGCAAATTATAATGCTGTATTGTATATTGATTATGAAAAAACGCTTTATATAATTTAAACCACAACTCACCACTTTGAGTTCTGGTACTGCACGACTGAGTGTCCACTCCTGACTGTTGACAAATGCATCTGCAACGGATAAACAAGTTAATTTGGATTGAGAATTTAAATGAGTATTAAACTGACATCCGCCTGTGTCCTGCTGAGTGTGGCGCAAGACAAACAGGGATATCAAACATGACAAAAAACACTTTTGTTCACAACTTAACACTCTAAACCAAAACTGCAAGAGAGCACAAAAAGGTCTCAAAATGGTGAATGACCAAAATGAACTACGTTTTGATTAGACCCCACATTGACTGCACAGCCCCCACACCCTGAACGAATCGCTTCACATCTAGAACAATGGCGACTCCAGGTGCAGCGTGGGCTCAAATGCTCCGAGGATATCTGAGAGACCCACAAATGAGCATGCAAATCCATGAGTGAAGGGAAACAGTTGTGAAGTATGTATGGTGAGATCCATATTTTTAGGGTTTTACAAAATAAAACGACTCAACTAAACAATGCCAGGCATGCTGGATTTGTATTGGTAATTCTTATCAAGGGTAATTTCATGCAAATGCCAACCTAACCATGAAAAATGAAGCATTCACCACTCTGATGGCATGGATGTCAACATCCATTAGTTTAATGCCGCTTTCAGAATTGTCAAATCCATAAGGGCAAATATACTCTTCATAAAGGGGCATCATAAAAAGGATAACATAAAGAGTTATGTTCTTTAAAGAACCAGCCCTTATACACAACACCTCTGGGCGTTTTACACTCAAAAATTTTTAATTTTTGAAAATATACTGTTTAAACCTTGTGTTTAGGAAATATAAAAAAATTAAGTAAATCTTATTAAATCAAATATCGACAAAATAGAATTCTATTAGAGACTATTAATATTCAACAAGAAATATTACATATTACAAATAAATATTAACCCTTTCAAAAAAATTTAATTTTTAGAGAAATTAACTGTGGGATTATTACGGCATTATTTTAATATTTTCCAATTAAAGATTCAATTTAACATTTAAAAGAGATTATATTAAGATAATAAAATAGTTTATTTTGTGATATTTACTATTTTGTAGTGTAGTTAAATAAATGAACCCAAATATTGTGCTCATGCAAGGATTGACTTTTAAAGTAATAACAGACTTTAAATAAACTGAATAAAAATAAACAGATACTGATCTTATGAAACATCCTTTGCTTAAGTAAAGCATCTAAAGATTTAAAGAAATAGTTAAAGCCAAAAAGCTTAATTCTATCATCCTTTATTCACGCTTGTGTTATTCAGCACTTAAATATAAAAAATTTCTTCTGTGGAACACACAAGACATTTACAATTCTTACAAAAGAGTAACAGCATTCTGTTATTTCTCTTGAGACTCGCACAAAAGACAAACTAATGCTAACATATATGCATAACCCTTGGGGGTTGTCTCCAGGGCCTTTTGACAGGCTAGCTGATGAAGTATAAAACGAAACAACAGCTTTAGGGAGGGATGCTTCATATATTCAGCTGAGCAACCCTATGAGGGTCACTTTGTCAACAATCTGAGAGACGGCCGTTGGAAAAATGTTTTTTAACACAACCAGAAACACACAGTCACGATATGCCATTTTGCCACCAAAAAACTCAACATAACCATGTGTAAATCACATTATTTTGAGAGACTGGACTTATTTTAATAACCTTTGAGCTTTCTGCTCCTGTCTGTCATTGCGTGTTTGTACAGATGGAACCTATCAGCACGCAGCTCTTGTCTGACAGCTGGCTGTGCAACTCGGTTCACAATGACAATGTGTAACATCACAGGAGACATGATGGCAGTGACAGCCCAGAAATGATCTATTACAGACTCCTTATCAAAACCGCTTCACCTCTTCAAGAGCTGTTGGTTGCTTATACATTACAGAAAACTGTAGCATGACTGAATCTTTAGGTAAAGCTGATTGTATCCCTGAGGGGGCAATCCATTAAGAAAGCATGGAAGAATGGAAGTCTATACTTCTATAATTCTATAGTAATATTTTCTAATAAAAATGTTATGTTCGAGGAAAAAAAGAATAATATTGCAGCTGAAAATTGGTTCTTGGTTTGATTTGTGCATATCTTTCCTGTGGAAAAGACGAAACTAAAAACAGTGATTATTCTTCCTCCTCTACACAAAACAGCTCCCATAAGGCCTCAAGAGAGACACAGCAGAGCATGCATGTTTGTAAGACTCTCGTGAGAATGAATGAGACACATCCTTCTAAAGATCAGTCACTGTGAAAGATTTACAAATCTTGACGCTCAAATATTTTTTAAGGAACACTGTGCTAATAAGCAATTTACTTTTTAAACTGAATTAATCAGAATTTTAAGGAGAACTACAGCCTATTAAAGCTCTAAGATTGCTACTAGAAAAGCAACCTGCATGCTGCAAATATTTTACACAATCTCTTACATCTATTTTTGGGGTCTACAAGAAATGCTGTGGATCACAGGCACATTTCTTCACATTCCCATCACCAGCATCCTTGAGGTGTCAAGACACTTAAAACAAAATACATATTATAAGCCGAGTTTACCAAGTGACTATGGCCACTGCCACAACCGATTTCAGAATACATTTTCTGAGCAATGAGATAAGTTACCGAAAAGTAGAATTCTGTCAGCATTTCACACCCAAACTATATTGCAAACCCGTTTGTCATTCTTTCTTCCACAAAACACAAAAGATCATATTTTGAAGAATATCAGGAACCGAACAATGGCACTTCCATTGTATGAACACAAATCCGATGGAAGTCAATGGGTAATTAGTTACTTAGCAACATTCTTCAAAATACCTTAAACTAAAAACAAATATAAACAGATTTAAAATGGCATAAGGAGGAATAAATGATGAATGAGTTTAGAAGAACTGTCCCTTTAAGCAAATCCAGCAAACAAACATCGTTTTATGCATTCTTTTTGTTTTACAGAGGTTTCTTGCTTCATAGTGCAGTACAACTGAACAAACTACAGACAGATTACAGTGCCCTGTGGAAAGCTCTTGTTACAGTTATTTAAATGCTATTATTTATTTGTATATCGTATATCTCGGTTTAGAGTTTCACGTTCAACACAACGTTTTTTTCCAGTCATACTTTCCCATGACCTGCCCAGTCCTTCCACCCCCTCGCTGTGAGCTCAGAGATTAAACGCAGAGACGAACCGAGACGGGATTTCACTTCCACCACCCACATTCACTGTGGAAGAAAGAAGTATAAGAAAACCTGGAGAGAAGGGATTTCTAAAGTATTTCTGTACAAGGTCAATAGTAAAAGTTAAAAATGGGAACACTTCAAGACTTATTATGGTATGCATCCACCTGTCCTGCAGTGTTTTACACTTTTTGCTGTTGTACCAAGAATCAGGAAACATTACAATACCATGAGATTGTGTTAGTGAAAGCTAAAGTTCAACCAAAAATGAAAATTGTGTAATTTAAAACCTTTTGATTAATTTTGGTCATCTGAACAAAAATACATTTTGAAGAGAGCTGATAACTGAACAGCAGTAGCACCCCTATCCTTCTTAACCGATGCAAGTGAATAGGTATAAGTTGCCAACATTCTTAAAAATATCTTACATTGTCTTCTGAATTTTGTCCGCAAAACGCAAAAGAAGATTTTAAATATTGAATAATTTTTTCTTCATATGTTGATTAATGTCAATTATGTGTTTACAGGGACATTTCTGCATCAAGATATCAGAGCATTGTCCTGAAGTCTTCAAGGCCTGAACCAGGGCAACCTTTGCACCTTCCTCTGATTTCCTCTTGTAGGTTTATTCTATTCCTCTCGCCATGTATTAGCAGCTTTTAGTGTCTTCTGAATCATTAAAATCCCCCACACCCACACCTCAGAGCGCGATCATCCTGAAGAGACTTTGAGAACTAGGCCACAGCAACCCACCATCGGCAGCAGACGCTCATAGATTCAATTAGGATTTATGAAAGCGGAACTAACACGCACTACGCAATGAATGTGTCGGGTAACTTGCAACAATTAGCCGCTGCGCTGAAAGGCACATTAAAGCGAGTCAACTCCCAAAGACATCCATCATTCAGTCGAGGCGTTTATCCGCCTCTCTCATGAAACTGGATTTCTTTTGCTGCAGAACGTAGAGAGCTTCAGAAAACCTTATGTAATTCCTCGGAACTGGTTGGAGTCAAATTGCACGGGGGTCGCTAAGAAAAGAAATATAGATCGTATATTCATATCGTGAATAGTACGCAAGCCAGCCAACTAGTTTTTTTTCTCATTTGAATGTGAAAATGCATTAGGGATCTTACACAGTAGCTAAGGCTCTGAGCATCTGACATACTGAAAAATACATAAGCTGCATTTTGAGTAGAAAGAGCAAGGTCCCTCTGAACATGGCAAAAGCAAATTGGATTTTAGGCGGAGAGTCTCCTAAAAGCCTGCTCATATTGTGGCCGAAACGAAAAAGTTAAAAGTAAATCTTTAAAAATAATATCGCAGATCATAGGCATTTACCTATGTTATATTTTACAGATGAGATTAATGAGTTTTACTAAAGAAATATAAAGCATTTTGTAGTTTGTGTTTAACATGATTTTATTTTGAGCTAAAAACCACAATGCACATAATTATAATTTTAAAGACATTTGGTTAATGTGGTTTCAGCATTTAAAAGACTATTTAAACAAGCTGTAGTACTAATTAAAGATTAATAAATGAATATGTTATGATCTGATATACATGCAAATATGATAAAACCAGCCCTGAAAAAAGTGACAATCAAAAGCAAGCTTAAAAACAAGTAATAAAGATTAGTATATATTGGTTTTATAATTTATAAACGTTATTCTGCTCTGAGCCGGTGATCTCATCTACAGTGTGTTCGTGGCAGTCTGAATGATCATTAAGTTCTACAAGTCAATGGATGTCCGCATCTCATTCAAAGTTAGTTCCGTGGTGCAGAATCTACACATAAACCCAACTTTCAATGTACCTCAACTTCTCAACAAATCCTCAAGTTCTTGAATCTCCGTGAAATAAATGGATTTTGTGGCATACTTTGAATTGTGTGTGCAATCTTAGAACACTTGCTGTCTGAGGTTGAGTCTGGATTACATCACTCCCGACTGAGTATGAAATTCTGACACCAGAGCAGTGGCCCATGTCAGATTTAAACATGAGGATATTCGACAAAAACCCGCACACAGGGCTTGCCCAGCAGCTTTGAGTTGGAAGTGAAGTGTGTGTGCAGTGAATCCTCAGTTTAAATCCATCCATAGGACCAGCAGTCACAGTTTAAACTCTGATCCTTTGATGAAGAAAGCAACAGAACGCATTTCTCTCTCTATCACTTTACACTCTTCATCTCTCATCTCATTCCCACCTCCCTCTTCGATCTTTCCAGACACTGAGAACAGTATGTTTCATCTCCGCATTCACTGCAGCTCCCGAAATAGCATATTTCCCAGCGCTTCATGTGAAAGCACACACACAAACACACCAGCACTTCAGACACAAGCTGCATCACATAAAGACTTCAACTGCACGGCCAAGATATGTCAGCACTGACCACACACACAGACATTTGACATTTTTAGTTTTTAACAAACCACAAATTTCAATTATCATGCATTTGGTAATTAAGAAACCGAGTAACTGTATCTCTGCACCATGTCATTAAGTTCAACTAGATGCAGGGCATCAACCCCGACAGATCCGAATGGAAAATATTCAGTCAATCGACTTCCCGTTGCCCCTATGAGACACAAGACTGCATTGTTGCCTTTTCACTGGGCTGCACCAGGGCTCCCGATGGCTTACCGATGCGCCACTGTTCAGCTCCCTGGACATCACTAAGACAGGATGTTGTTACAGCTGTTTCCTGTTTTCCTAACAGAGGCCAGAAGTTTCCAGCCGTCCCAGTATTCCCATTAAGCAGGGTGGCCGGCAAGTGACCGCTGAAGTACCAGCTCAGTGACCTGTATATGCTGGACTCAGCTACAGCAGTTCAATCATTGTACTGGCAAATTTATTGAACCAGAGTAACCCGCTGGTGGCCTTCGGCAGAGTGATGCTGATTGTGACAAGGACTGCTTGTGTTCCAGACATCATTGATAAGCCAGAACTAGACAATAATTCCATGCATATTACAACAGCTAATAACAATATACTTTATGCTGTCAGCTAAATCATTTAAAGGGACAGATCAGCCAAAATGGAATAATCTGGATTGGTTTGGATTGGCTGCGAATGGTTGTTCTGCTGTTCGAATCTTAACAGTTTTGGGGCATCAACGACAACCACAGTAATTTCCGCACTTCCTGATACATTTTTAAAATTGAAAAATGCACCTTACTCTTGCGTCCATTATCCAAACTAACTATGTTTTATTTCTAAAAACCCAAAACTAAAGTGTGTCACCAAGGAATGTAACAAGTGGATAGCCATTGCGTTTTAAGCTGCGGAAATGCATGAGCTCTTACTGGATCATCGTAATGTTGTTTTGAGTAAATTGTTATCGACAATGATGACGTTTGGAGTGATTTTGCAGATTTGTGGTGTAACCTGTTGGCGCAGAAACAATAACTAAAGATAACTTTCCGTCTACGACTCGCTAAGTATAGCTATCTTCTGTTCTGAGTCTGAAAAAGTATAAAAAAGGATAATCTTTTAAGTACTAAAACCACGTCAGGGTTCTGACTTATCCGTGCATTGCTCACTTTTTCTATTTAGTTTCTGTTTCTAAGTTCCTGGCTAAAGCCTCCTCTGTACCAGTGTTAACACCAGCACACCTGGCTTTCGCAATACCCAATGTAAGGTCGCAAAAATGTTTGATTAGGATCATTTGGGGAATCATATCGAGATCGCAATCTTCTAAAGATTAATCGTGTAGCTCTACTTTGACACTAGCTATAAACATTCTATATCATGATCGCTCGACATCACCACCACCTGGCCACTGAAAACTCCTTCACACTTATGATGATACAAACTTTAAAAATCACGAGCGTGTAATATCTGGTGTGTTTTATGTCGTAAAAAAATATTAAGAGTTTTTGCTATCCACAGACCTTTTTTCAGTAGAATATAATTGACACAATTGAACTGGAAGTTCTAAAATGTTAACTTGCCTTTGATGTTTGGACACAAAAATACTTCTCTGCACCCCCAGAACAGCACTAGGGTCATGTGTCCCATGCAATGCCAGTCAATAAAAGTCAATGATACATACACTTGATGTGAGCGTTGCCTTTATTGATAAGAATGACCTCAGTCACCATCAGACTGAAGTGAACTAGTCCCCACATTCTCTTTTGTCAATTAAGCATTGAGTGTCCAGCATTCCTCGCTTCATTTTATCAGTTTCATCTGGGTACTTGAAGTGCATTTCGTTTTGTTGGAATTTCAATGAGAACACACTACTGTACTATTCAAACTATATATAGACGGGCAAAAGTGTGTGATATGGCATTACATCATTTACTTCTCAAAAAGAGCATTCGTTTTAAGCTTTAAAGTGAGTTTTTAACAGAGCTTGGACGCATCTTTTTAACATAATGAGCAGTAAATCTGAGTAGAAAAGCTGAGTTTGTGCACTAGACTGACAAGATACAAACATAGTGTCTTTGTTTTACACACACATCCACCTATACACATGCATTGCATATCGGAACATGGGGAAGGGTGTTATCGTCAAGTGTTTTTGGGTGTCACTGCTTTAAAGACTGGGAAGATAAGAGTGCTTAGCAGAATGTTTCTGCACTTCATCAAACTGACACTGAGGAAAAGGCTGAGGCTGGGCTTAAAAAGCCAGAGCAAGGGAATGATGGCATAAGCAGAGGTGTAATTTCCACATGTGGATGGACTATCCAGAAAAGCACAGTGTAACATGTGTACGGACTACAACCTGAAAGAAATCACTCAAAAAAAGACAGTGAAGACAAAAACATCTAACAAGGCATCCCAAAAAGCTTAAACGAATGTAGCTTTGGAAAACTTAAAGGGTGAGATGGAGAAATGTGAAGACGAAAACAAAGAGACAGAAAGAGAGGAGACAGATCCATTATACACTGATCCATAAAAATACCAAAGTTTTACCAACCTCTAAGAGCCCCATTTACTTGAAGTTTCCAACTATATGGCATAAAACATTTTTACGACAAATTGAATTTTGTAATGAAGAATTCTGTTCACATGAAAGAAAACATTACAAAAACTTCAATGGGCTGGGCAAGTGTCACATACCATGTTGTTTGTTATTGCTGCAGAAAAACAGAAATTATTCTGTATTTTGATTTAATAAGCATTTCTTGATGAATCGTGAACGATTTTTGTCCAGTCTTGATTGTATTAACAAAATTAAAACCTCAGGAGTGACATAGGGTTCGCTTTTTGTTCTGCAACTGCAAACATTTTGGAGCACTTCAACTCCTTCTACAACGCAGGGTATAAATGAGAACTCAGACGTCAAAGTTAACACATGAAAATCTATTTTTGAGCTTTTTCTAAATGCATGTAAGAATATTGCAGTTGTATTGCTAAATGGGAATATAACCATCTCTGAAACTAGATCATTTGATTTTTATCGATATATCAGAGCAGACATGCTCTACTTTGCCTGTGAGGCAGAATCTTTCAGAAGGTTTGTAAAATACTGAGACACGTCATTTTAAATGTATTAAAGATTGTCTGAATTCAGACCTCATCAAGTCACACTATGCCTTAAAGGTAAAGTGCACCCAAAACTAGGAGTAAAGTGTTTAGTGATCTACCAGTAGTACCTTGGACGATACGTAACTTCACATTTAATAAATCACATGGTCTGGATAAATGTATATCCCTCTGGGCTGTAAAGTGCTCACCATACTGTACATGTAGGATGTAAATACACAGCATTTTGCCACTTCCTGTGCAGTGTTTACATTCTGCTTATAGATTTCCCTCCCTTTGCCACTTTGATGTGGCCTTCTTAAACATGGCAGCACCAATAAGAGCGAATGAGAGATGGAAAAATAACTGTACTGCCTTAACTGTACGACCTCAGACAGCCCGCACTGCTGGCACAGTTTCTGCATCTCTTCTCTTTTGTTTTTTTCCTTACTGCTGCTATTATTATACTTTGGCTGCCTTTGAGTCAGCACAGCCAAGTAGGACAGACAGCTCATGAAGAACACAAAGCATTTACATTTACACATTTGCCAGACGTGTTTATCAAAAGAAATTTACAATGCATTAAAGTTACAGTATTTTAAATTTTTATAATTTCCTGAGGATCGATTCCATGACCTTTATACTTCTCACGCAGTTGATCCACAGGAGCACTGTAAAAAAAACACAGACCAATCACATAATACTAAACAAGACCAGATAAGCAGACACACAAGGAAATCCTTTTGAACTAATCTGAAGTTCCAAATGCAAATATTATCCGGCTCCATTTCTGCTAGAGCTGTTTTCACATTTTTGTGTGGCAATATGCATGAAGTTAAGGCATAGTTGACCTTAAACTGATAATTGTATCGTTTACCAATCCTCTGGTATTTTCAAAAATGTATGAGTTCGGTGGAGCACGCAAGAATCTATTTTGAAGAATGTCACAATACAAGTCAAAGGGAAGAACAGCGAATGGTTACAAACATTCTTTAAATATTTTAACTGTTTTGCTTAAGCAAGTCATGAAGATTTCAAACGTCAAGAGGGTTATTAAATCATGACAAAATGTGTTTTATCTTGTGAACAATCGCTTTCAATGTGCATATGATATGTACAACGTGCAAAAAATACCATGTGAAAGTGACTTGCTCAGCAAGAGAATGAAAAAGATCTATGCAATTGTAGAAAAGCTAGCTACATAGAGTAAAAATAAATAGTTTTTTTCATCATTTATTAACTTTTGCATCATTCCAAAATGTCTTTCTTTCTACTACAGATCACAGAATTTGATATTTTGAACAAAGTTGGTGACCAAACAACATTTCCCCCTTTGGCTTCCATTGACATTAAACTACTAATACATTTCTCAAAATGTCTTCTTTGGTGTTCCAAACAGGAAAGAGGCATCGACATGCTTTAAAACACATAATGGTACATAAAAGTTAATTATTTATTTAGAGGTTTACAATACAAAAATACAAGGGTGCACCAACTGTTTCACCAAGGTTCCACAATTAGTTTTTATCAAGGGCAAAATTCTGATATCAACACAACGCTTGCTCTCCCATAGTAATGATTACTTTGTTGTATGGGATGACATGTGTATGGGGAGGATATTAAGATGTTGTAAAATAAGTCTATTTATCATTATGTGCATTGGAAAGCATAAAACCATTGAAACAATTGGGGGCATGTTAACACACGGCTTGACTATACCAACAGTAACCTGTTCCATTCACAAAAATGATTTCTACACTTTTATCAGTACTATAAAATTAAAATAAACAAAATTCCATTTTAGACTTATCCAAGTTGAAATGCCTCCATATAGCTATTCATAGCAAGCCCCGGCACTACTTTAAATAAGATGTTTGTCTTAACAGAAATTGAGCTACAATGGCTGATGATACAGAAAATATTTGCAGGGACAGGAGAACCCCACTAAAGTCACAAATTTGTTGCATTTCATAGCACTGAAGTTTTTTCTGCTCACACGATTTAATATTCACGTCCATTTTAGCTTACTAATGGTAGAAGGTGATTTCATCAGGTGTATAAAGTTAACAAAGAGATTATCGAAATGTATTTTTGCGACAACTGTATGTTTCCATAAAAAATAAAGCAATGCCCACCCATTATCGTGAGGTCTGCAAGAAAGCCGCAGTTCAGGGCCGTGCCCACGCTGTTTCGCGTCCTGCTTACAGTATGAAATAGGGTTTAAATTATGTTGCATTTAAAGATTCGTACTAGTGACGTGTTTATACATACGTTATGGCCATCTTGCTGAACATTTTTGCCTATTGAGGAACCCTGGTTTACACTCTCCGTTCTAAGGGTTCTAATCATAACAGCTTAACTTTCACATCTAACAGATAAAAGAAATTGCTCATAGCCAGGGCCACAAGGAATCCACGCCTGCAGATATCTAATGGATTTTAGTTCTGGTAGTTGTGTTTCACTTCATGAGGCAAACGGATGAGAACATGATGTCAAAGTTACATGAAAGTGTCTTATATCGCAGTGATATGATGTCACAAGCAATTTGTCTGTACAGCACATGGCTCAGGCGCTTTTTGGTTATTTTCTAGAATAGGTATTTGAAATAAGTAGAATAAATTTTCAATGATTTTTCCTTAAAATTCTGCATGGAATTAACAGAAAAAGTGGGCTGATTGCATCTGGCCCTCCTCATAATGCATTTTTTCCACTAGCATACAAACAAAATCCCACACGAGTCTCACACCTTTTCCAAGACAGACAAAACACAACCCACAAAGGTCATAAAACACTACATCAATTAGATACGTTTCAAGACTAACTATATAAAACTCTCCGCTAAGGTCAGATATCTATCAACATGTGTCATGATAAAACGCTCGGAATCACAGTCTTCCCTAAGCAAATAGTTCAAAAACACTTTTTGTTTGACAGAAAAAGCCACCCAAACATAACACAGTATTTCAAGCAGTCTGAGACAATCATATCACAGATATAATCCAGATATCATGACAGCCGCCACAGTTAGCATGCAATATTAAAGAATATCTGATGAGGCTTTGACGACTGAGGCGCGTGGTCGCGAACGCCTTCTGCACCCTCCATTGTCTTGACTCAAAACAAGACAATGATTTACAATAATAAAGATATGACTCAATGACAATGGTAGTGTGAGCAAGACAGACGTCCAAGACAAAACAATCTCTAAACAGAATGTCCTCAAGGAAGCAACGTGTTCTGCAACGAGATCGAACAGCATAGCGTACGCTTCGATTCACACTGCAATTAGGTTGTCAAGCGGAGTGTTATTTAACACATGACATCAAAAGAGTTTCCAGGACAAAACAAAGCAAACGTCAAACCTAATGAGACCGTATGAGAGGTTAAGCAGCTGTAATGGCCATAATCAAATCCTTTCAATGTATTATTTGAGTGCTGGAACTCACAACAATGCAGAATACATATTCATCCAAAACACTCTTACGCATTTACCAAAACTACAGGAAGAGGGGAAATGAAACCAACGACACTTGGCAGGCTGAAAACAACCCACCAGACAATAGGGGCCGGAGGAGGAAAACAAAATGACCGCGGATCTGGTACGACCCAGCATCATGAGCAGTCGTTCTATCAAGCCTTGCAGATCAAGCGAAGCCACTACCATTGCGTCATTCTAACCCCTTATCGACGGTTACTCGACTGTACATGCACATTTTTATCCCGATGATAAGTTACCCTCATGTCGGCTTTCGGAATGCTTTCAAGCACATTCAGCATGCTGTCATCGCTGGTGCTCAAGAACATTAAAACTGACCACAGTCATGGCAGAAATCTGAGAAGCTGCTGAAGAGGCTGGAGTGCGGCCAAAATGCCAGGTCACCGTTTCCACACCTTCGCCTGAGTCTTAAGTCATGATGAAAGCCGCTGAGTCAAGACGGTTAAGCTTAGATGTTAACAGATTAGCTTTATTTTATGAAGGAAAACAGAAAGCGAATGGGCAAATCTACAATAAAAAAAAAAACACGTTTTATGTTTTTCTGTGACCCATTTAATAAACATTACAACATGACATCACTAAACACGGCCGGATGGTGTGAAGTCATGCCAAAATGTTCTATCCTGTGATTTTTTCTATACTATGGTACAAAAACATAAATTCAATCATAAATTACTCTCTAGTTGTACCAAACCTGGTTCGATATCTATATTGGGTTGAACACAGAGAAATGTAGATAGATGCTTGTAAAAACCCCGCTCACTGTCACAGTAGGGAAAAATTTAAATGGTTGTCAAAAGCACTATAGAACATTTGGCAGTCCATTATCCTAATAAAACATAAAATGATGTGAACAACAGAACAGAAGCAAAGTTGTTATAAACCTGTAAACATTTTTGACACACACAGTAGGACATAAGAGTTGCTTTAAATAGTCTCAGTGTGCAAAAAACGCACATTGTTTCGGTCACGAAAAAATGACAGGTAACCCATTTTATCAATCACTGAGAAAAGTCACCTTTGCTCTCAGCAACAATCTTTCTCTCAGGGACACCAAGAACGTTTTCTTCCTTCGCCTTTTCTTCTATTCTATGAGCAAGGTGAAGAGGTAAAGGGTGGGGTTATGAGACGGGGATTTCCGAGAGCTGCAACAATGGCAACCCGAAACATCCTTAAACGTCAAACATTGAAACTCAGATCACCTCACATTCTTTACTTGAAGACCTCACCTGAGGCTGTTTCTCAGTAAGGACAAAAAAGGTTTATAGTGAAGACAAATATAGGGAAAACAGGGAAAACAAGTATGTTAAATTGACAAACAAACAGGGACTGGATTACAAAGAGATAATGAAAAGGGAGAGGGCGCCTTATGGCCCCACAGCAAATTGAACAACAGTGGACGCCTGCTGAGGTCTCATCTCATCTTAATAGCTTTTCCACACACATCATTTCATAATATTTTTTCTTTTTATTTACAAAATGACATCTACGGCAACCAGTGGATGTTAATAAAATGTATAAAGCTACAGTTTGAATGACAGATGTGGTACATTTGCAAAAAAGGTTTCTGGCCATTTTTTTGCAATTATACAAATAATTACTTAAACATGAATTGCTTCGTATGCCAAAACGCATTATCAATTTCACTGACAGCATCCACAAAGGGTCCATACACTTGCATTGTGTGGGTGAGGGTCGGACCCCGTCATCTCCCGAGGGCAGCACACGCTTGAGAAGTGTGCGGTGGTGGGGGAGGTGTATGTGTGTCTAACGCTGGCTTAACGAGACTTGCGATGACAAATCATCGCTGCTTTTCACATTTCTCATAGACGGCATCAAAAGTGACACCACTTCATTCTATCATCACCCTCTGCTGCCTTAAACCCCGCAGGCTAAGTAATTTTACTTATAGTACATAAATGCACAATAAACATGTTCAAATGCAAATAAGCTACTCCCTGCTTCACGCATAAGCAAATATACAATAGAATCGTATTGTCACAGCAGCTAACCGTTGAGTTAACACACATCCCAGAGGCAAATGTTGTTGCTCCGAGGCTGCTCTTTAAAAACTCAGAAGTTGGGATTGAGTTGCCAGATATGTGAAATTGCTTAGGAGAAATAATAATAGAAATAAACATGACAATTATGTAGAGATTAAAACATTCTCCCTTAAAGCTAACCCACATAGAAGAAACGTTTTAACACTGACTTTAAGGGATAATGAGTTGTATCAAATCTGTAAACATTACTTTGTTCTGATGTACTCAGAGAAAGCTGCTTTGCAAGATAAAATAACGACATGGTAGAAAAAATGACTTTGGTTGAACATAATGAAGATATTTTGAAGAATGCTATCCTACTATGGTGGGGAACTGTTACTGTGTTATGCATCTGTGTATGAGCATCTTTCTCTGTGTTTAATCAAACATAACAGAATTTTAATTTCTTGGTGAACTATCCCTTTAAGCACAGTTTGACATTAGCTCTGCAATTAATTATATTTATTTATATATATATATTGAGGTAGTATAAAGACCTATGTGAAATCTCTGAAGACTTTTGCATGGGCACTGGAGCATTAATATACAAAATTCACAATGGTCAAGGATTTATTTGCTAGAATAAAGGAGATTTCCAATGAATTCACAGTCAGGTCTCATAAGTCTGTTAAAGGGAAGGGCGTATGACTGCAGTCTGAGAAACAACGTATGTTTATATATGGTGTCCTAGTAGCTTGTCTGACTGGTTATTTTGGACTACGGGTCAATCCACACAAAGATAAACATCAGAACACTCCAGAAAACCCCCGACAAAGCACCAGAAACTCGTAAATGTTCTGCATTTCCATGTGTTCTTTCTATAGTCTTAAAAAAACAAAACAAATGTTAAATTTAAAACAAAGTATGAAACTAACATTCAATAGAGTATTTAAATCAAAACTATACAACATGCAATACAGTCTCCCCTCAAAAAAAAATTCTTAGTTTGAACTGGTAGTACAACAAAAACCGACAAAATAAAACCACTATGAATATTCATGTGTGCCCCCTCCCGACTCAGCACACATGTGCCACACTTCATAGTTCCGCCTGACTTCTTGTTCACGGCATGCCCTGAAAACAAGACTTAACGCTTTGAATGGCTTTCATCAATTGGCCGCTGAGCCGACTATTGTGAGCGAAACAATAACAGCACAAACATTGAGCAAAACCAGCACACGGGGAGGCAGACAGGATGATTCTGTAGCAATCCTTCCGCTAATTGTCAGAGCCCCAGACCAGAGAGGATATGGTCACGGGTCAATGAAACACCCTCCAGAACAACCCCATCCCCCATGATTCTCTGTTCTTGGGTCCGTCATTATTCCCTGTCCCTCTACCATCTCTAAACATGGCCCCTTAACTTTAAAAACCAGGCGAAATCTGTGTGGCCGTTTGCAACCTCATCCATCAATCATCGCTAAGTGTTTGTGTGTGCGTTTACCAGCTGTCTGCTATTAATTGCCGCGCGCGGGGTTTTGCTCATGCTGTTGATGGACAGCTCCAGGAGGGCAACATGGGCAGGAAGACGTCTGTATCCGAAACCAACGCAACACAGCTGAGCCCTGGGTTCCTCAGATGTACCAGCCAGCCTTGGCTACCTAGGACCAACTCGTTGCCATGGCGACATTTGATTGGGATTTTATGGGTCAATTAGGTCAGGCACATGATGTTCACTTGTTTCATACAGAGTACACACAAAGAGCACTTCCTGTTTATCAGGCAGAAGCATTTCCGCATCAAGTTTTTACTTCTGTCTGGGATATTACGACATTTAACAATGTATGAGGAACTCTTCAAAAACAGATATTTAATTCATATATATTTATGTATTTTTCTTCTGTGGACTACAAAGAAAATATTTTGAAAAATGTTGAAGTATCAATGGATTCCAGTGGTATTCCGTTTATACACATTCTTCAAACTATCTTCTTTTGGGTTCCACAGTCATCAAGTATGTAAATGAGTGTGATAAATATTGTCCAGTAGCTAAGCTCTTCCACACGCTGCCAAAAATCGAGGATGAAAGCAAGCAGACGCACCCCGGCAGAGGACAGGAAGAGAGGTAACACGAGGATGATAAAACTGAATGTCAACAGATGGATGATGGCAGAAATGCTTGGCTCAGTGGAAACCCAGCGGAGATCGGGAAAAGAATGTGTAGAAAAGCTCTTAGCGCATGGAAAGCGAGTTTGTGGGGGAACGGGAGAGACGTGTTGATGGAGAATGAACACAAACATCCTCACCTGTGCAAGCAGGAGTAACCTAGCAGTATCAGGAAAGAGGATGGGACCTCTTCACAATAAGTATGAATTCCACTTTCCCACAAAAAAAAAAATCACAGCGGGGCCACCCGCATATACCCAACGGTGGAGATACCATCTATATCCTTGGTAAACACAGGGCATAGAGGGGCTAAGAGGGCCGAGCCGTAACTCCTGTGGCACCCCCTAAACCAAAGGCCAATTAACTTCCTTTACTTTTGGTTATTGTTAAATCACTTCTGATTGGCCAAACAATGAATTCTGTTTCGCCAATCCACCTCACATAATTTTTCTACATCTGTAAAACATACTAGCAAAGGTTATTCAGTCTTTTGTCTCTCTCCATTATCTTTCTCATTGTCGGTTTGAACAGGTGTCACCTGGAGCAAGCTGGCTGCTCTCCTAAATTCCTAACATCACACAAGATGTTCCTCGCTGATCCCACCGCTGGATGCGAGCCATAGATAAATTTCCCCATCCCAGCTTGCTTACTGCAGCTGCAGTGCACCCTGGGAAAACAACCAGATGCGGCCTAAATCTTTGGCACAGATGCCCTGGCATACATTTGTAAGGCATGAGGGGTGGCAGAACACAGCTGTCCCTCAAGGATGTCCAGTCATGCCATCTTGACGCCATCCAAGCTAATACCCAGCAGGGGAAAGCAATTCGATCAGTTGAAAGACAGAGAATACAAAGCTCGTGCAAGAAGGCATTTCAGAAGTATTTCTACAAAAAAATAACAAAGACGACTCTTGAAGAAAAATCACTTTCTGAATTGATTGATATAGTAAAGTGAATAAATGCAAAAAAAATTTAAGTTACTGTCTCTTTAATTCAAGTGTCCAATTGTGTTTTTCCATGTGCAAAAGCAGAACCTGCATACAGTTAGCAGCTAGAAAGCAGATGTTTACAGCAGTCTCGTTCCTCCCCTCCATATCGGTTTCCAAACACTTTGGTGTCCCAATCCAAGCTTGCACACCCGGCCGGGCTTCCCCCACCTCCGGCATTACATTCCCATGCAAAATATCAGCAATTCGCACCCTTTCTCTACTTTATTTCCATTCAGTATCTACATAACAGGATGGAGAAAAAGCAAACACCCATGGAAAAAATCGACAGAAAAAGAGCGTTTTCCACAATGACCCTGATGACACCCACACATGCAGACAGATGGATGAAAACTCATTTAAATCCCACGGCTGAATTAAGCAGTGGGCAGCACAGCAGTTTCTATGCAAAACAGCAACTGAAAACGTCTCTCACTGCAGGAGACCTTTTATTGTCACGGGTCTTTAAGTTAAATGTTAGTGGCCCCTCTTATTAGAAAGAAAGTCCACATTTGTATCATTCTTAACTAATAGTCCATGCGTCCTGTTTGAGAAAGAAACTGAGCTGTTTCAACCGCCTAACTCTGACTGTTTATGTATGTAAATGACTTCTCTTTACTGGCCAACGTCCTCAAACTGACAGTTCACACAGTCATCCAATGGGGTGGGGCTTAAGTAAGCATGTTTTGACTATGTACGTTCTTTGACCTATTACATACATACTAACCTGCGATTAAACCTAAGGGATAGACTTTCTTTTTACCTGTCCCACTTATATTTAAGTAGAGACCTGGTTAACATTGCCATGACATTGTCTTTTGATCTACACTACATTGGAATCGACTGAACATCATAGAGGAGTTTCTTTTCAATGATAGACCATTGTCGGAAAATGATTATGTCCATTACTCAAAAATAATAAAAGTCCTTTAAGAGTTGACCAGCAAGACAGTTAAAGAAATAAAGGGAAGAATTGCATAGATGTGTTATCTACCAGAAATAAAAAAGATAGTTTGAAGCACGTTAATAACGGAAGAGTAGTGACACCTATTTACTTCTATTGTATGCAAACAAAATCAATGAATGTAAATGGATAACTAACGATTGAGACCAATTCCTAGTATGGCTGTCTAACCACATCTAACAGCTACCATCTCTCTCACTCACACGCACAACATGACCCAATGTTAAATTTGAGCTAATGATACTTCCCTCCTACTGTTTAGCATCTGGCTCCTCTCTAAGTAAGCCACAGAGCTCTCATTTAGCATCTCTCTCTCTCTCTCTTCGACATAAATTTAACTGACCTTAATTCCATCTCACATCCCATCAGACTGTAAGAGAGCTTATATACATGCAGAAAGCAGACAACAAGTAATCTGCATCCAAACACTATCCTTATCAAAAACGTGTCATGTTGCCCGTTCTGACATCACATGGTTTCATGACTCACACACAAGCAGGTGTGCATTCATACACAGCATGTGTTTAATGGTATCATGCTGTGGTGTTTGAGGTTAATGAACCTCGGAATGGGATGCGTTTGTGATCATAAAGACCCAGCAGATTCATACGCTAGACAGAATGACAAGTAATTAACTTAAATGACACACATAGATTATAGGTGTGTGTAGAAAATGTTCTCAGCGTAATTGTTGGAAATTATAAAGTTATTATATATTAACGTGTGAACTGAGTTTATCTCTGCAAGTTAACAACACACCTATAAGCCAAAATATAATTTCAGTTAACATAAGTAGGACTTATTACTATAGTGACTGTGAATGCTATGCTATGGTGCCCACAGGCAGAACAAATATATTTGTTGTTGAAAATTATGTTATGTGAAATAAAACAGATTTCTATTCCATTACATTTACTGCATTTTTATTATTTTAATCAATAATATTGTTGTTGTATTTGTTGTTATTCTTAATAATGATTTATTTATAATTTTTTTATTATTGTTATGATTGTTGTTATAGTTATATATATCTTAAACTCGTCACTCATTGACTGGAACATGCAAAATGGTTAAAAATATTTTTAAACGCAACTTTGTAAAGAAAACACTGAGAAACATTTTAGTCAAATGTTTGCAAAATTCTAACTGTACATTTACTAAATTTATTCTACACAGTTAAACTGTCATGTATTTCAATGCTAAATGTATATTTGTTTATGAACCAAAGGTAGGACACAAGATTATAGAAAATATTTTGTGGGAAGCATATAGTTCTGCAAATTCTGGCAAGGTCGTATCATATTTATTTGCTCACTGAATAAAACGCTTTATGTTTAGTGAAGGTTTGCATGAACATGTATGCGCGTTGTACATGCTCCACTGGTCAGGTCAGTATCAAACCCTAAAGCTATAACAGTATTCCTCCGTCATAAACAGAACGCACATGTTACGGCCATGATGATGTGCAACACACCTTCCCCCTGTAAACCTTTTCCCAACTGTCCAATTCTAGCTATGATCCCTGTAAAACCTGCAGACATGTTTACGGCAAAGGTAAGACAGTCAAATTTAACCTGCTTTAAGGGGATAAAACTTTAAAAACATTTCAAAGGACATTGTCAAACAACTGCTATTCCAAATACCGCATAGCGCAGGCGGCCAAAGTTTGACCTACAAAACACAGACTGCAGGATGAGCGCATCTGAGTTTCAGACACTGTCCGCTCCACCCCCACAACCCTGTTTGGTTGGTTAGGGCTCATTATTTTTACACAGTGCTGCTTCTGGAGTGCTACGGAGCCAGGACAAGTCACAAAGGACTCGTTGCTACTCCAAACGCATGTACAGATGTTTAGGCAGTCTCTGATCACATATGTAAGAAGAACTGTTACGTTCAGCTTCGCTTTCAAGAGGTCAGGGGTACTGAATGGGGGTAGAATAAAATAATCTAATTGGAGAGCATCTGATCGAATTTCGTATTGGGTCTGGGCTATTTTATATTGATTAAAATACTGTGACAATTTACACAATCTGACAATACATTCCTGCTATGCTATTCAAAAGTTTACCCAATAGATGTTAACATCCTTAATATTAATATCAAGTGCACGTTTGTATATATGTTAAATAACTTAAATACTTAAATATCTCTTATTGTTATTGATCTTTCACAGTTTATCAGGTGATGCAGTACCGTAGTATTGGATCAGTATTCAGTATAGGAAGGTGGAGCATCCTTAAACAAAACCCACTTTAATAATACATGAAATAAAACTATGACTCTGGGGGTTTAAACCATATAAGCAACATGTGTTTTCTTACATTTCTCTAGCTGAAGCTGAATTCCTTTCATATTAATTATCATTTTTCTTTGCTTTTTCTTTCCGCCTAAGAAACAAAAGCCACATTTAGTTCGACTACAGCACACTGTAGTGATGACAGCTGCTCGGATCCAGTACAACTCAACAATCTCATTTCTGGCTGCAACACAAAGAAATTTCTTTCGCATTATGTCTTGCATAGAAGTTTTGCTCGAGCGTGCGAACATATTAGAAGATGGTATGAACAACACAGCCGAGAAAGGTTTTAAATTTATTCATACAAAAGTTGAACATTTCTTACAGACAGAAAACCTACTGCCTTATTGCGAGAGCTGTGGCTGACTCACTGTCATAGACAACAGCAAAATGACCTTCTCACTTCTGTGGGTATAAATATATATAAAGACAGTCTACTTCCGATTCTCTCTCAGACACTCATCCTCTGAGCTTCTCCGTCATGCTCTTATCACATCCAGCATGTCCGACAATCATTACTTCTGCATGGCTGTAAATGTAGGTCATGCACACACAACCCCATCCACTCACTCATACCTGACACCATTAGTGTTGAGGGTGGAGCAATGGGTGGATAGTTGGTAACAGTTCAGGCCCTCCAGTTATTAGTCCTAGATTTACCTCATGAACCTGAATATCGACACCTGTGCTGAACACATACTGCATGTGATCAGAGGAAGCTGAGAGTCAGGTCTATAAAAACATTAAGCAGTGATTCAATGTTAAAAAAACTGCCCTGTATTACTTCCTCTAGACATATCAACCCATGCAAATGATGTAGAAGAACAAAAAGTTTGCACAAGCAATTTTTCATAAGCCCCAGTATTAGGTTTAGCTGATATCTAAGAAGCAAGCTACAGCAAAACCGCCAAGGAAGAAAAAAATGTAGTTGGTACAGCATCCGAAAACTAAAAGAAAAGTTTCTCAAAGGGAATAGGCTTTGACGTTACACAAAATGTTATTATTGTAAAAATCTTCACTGAGAAAATGAGCTTTTTGAAACGCACATTCATCTTGATCCTACACAAAAAATATTGCACAGGGCGATGAATCTGATTTTGTTTCTATTTCAAGACAAAAAGGAGATTTTGTATAACAATCCTCAAACCCATTTAAGTTTCATTATAAATGTGTTACATCTGGTGTAACCAAGACCTATTTTCTTATTTTCTAATACTTTATGTAAATCTCTCTAATCCTTACTTTCTCCTATGCATTTCAACTAAGCTGTATAATTAAAACCCAATAATTAAAAAAAAAACTTCTGCTGCAACATTACCTACCAAAGTACATTTGGGGGCACATTCGACTACGAATGTAATTTTCACTACTATGGTAGTCAATATTGAGGCAGAACTGTCAGTTGCTATCATTCTTCTAAATATCTCCCTTTCGTCACAGAATTTTTATTTTTGTGTGAAGATTTCCTTTAAACTTTGGTTGCATACTGAATGCACACACAACAGCAAATTTTGCTTTGTAAAATACATCTGGTTAAGAGAACAAAACATCACGTATCATGGTGTATAATACATCAGGTACAAGACCCCCAAAACCCCTAGAAGCAGTAATCCATATCAAGCTATAAGGCACCAAGGGCTGTTTAAGGACATCAGCTCCTCTACAGAGAGGTCCATATGCAGGACCCATCTGGGAGTCCACCCTGCAGGAGAATACAATGCTGACTCTGCACTTCTATTTCACGTCCTGATGCTACGGACATGAGTTTGCAGTACTCAGAGACCCACACCTGCTGTGGGCTAACACTGCAATGCTAACTGACCTGAAGTCAGGCAGAGTCACAAAACCATTGGTTGCCTAAAAATAGGACTTTGGGAGAGACAGGTATAGGCCAATTCCGGTCACAGATTTCTATTATACGAGTTTGACTTATTTAGATCCGCTCCAGTAAAAACCCAAGCACTGACTCTGTACTACAAAGCATCTACATTATCTACACTACATTCTAATACGGTTCCAGGTAGAGCTGCTGTTTTAAGGAAACAAGACACTGTTACAATGCAAGATCAGTATCTAATTGGCAAGAAAGTATTTCTTCTAAGACCAGGAATGCCTTTGGAATGAAAGGAATGTGGAAGCGGCTAATGATCTAAGCTGCTGTGCCATCCCACACACGCAGAACAGACCTGCTTAACAAGGTAATGTTATATGTTAGAGGCGTTAGGATCATGAACACAGTCCTGAGGGTAACAGCTTAAAGGCATAGTGTGTGCAAAAATGAAAATTCTGCAATCATTTGCTCACCCTTATGGTATTACAAACCTGCATGACTTTCTTCTGTGGCATGTAAAAGATATTTTGGAAAAGCCCATTGACTTCCTTTATATGTTTATACTACCTCCACAACATTTTTCAAAATATCTTATATGTGTTACACAGAAATGAAAAGTTTGATTAAAATGAGGGTAATCGATTACAGAAAATGACACAATTTTCACAATGTGAGATTCCCTGTGATATAGTTGCTCACAAAATACTTCTGTCCATCTGTTTGACGAAATAAGCCAGAGACTTCGGTCTGTTCACCTCACCGGCAGATGATGGTGTTTGGCTCCCAGCCTGGCAGATTATTCATTAAACTCTATCTTAAAGCATCTACATTACCATATTTGTGACAGGAGGGGGTTGTCGCCCTCATAGTCGACCTGCTGTCACCACAGAACGGGATAATAGATCGGGAACAACAGAGAAAGAGATGACAATGTGCGACTGCACATTGCAAAAGAAAAGCCAAGTGAGGTAAACCATCACTGTGTTCGACAGTGCGCATTATCATCGAAAAACTAAGCCAGGGTAAGAGAGGCGGCATGGCACTAAAGGAGGATTCGAAAGTGTAAATATCTTTCTGATGGTGTGGGATGAGCCACACGCAAGCAGGCAGCATAATGAAACTCAAACACAGGCGGCCTGCGAAGTGGCAGCGAAACATCACCTTCCTGTCCAAAACAAACACACATTCCTCCAGCCCCCATCCCAGATCCCACAACAGCAAACACTGCATCCCCCTGGCTCATAACAAACACAAGAGAGAGGGAATAACAGCTTCTATTACCGTCTGGCAGGCATCCGTTAACGCTCTCCGAGCTGGATTGTGAAAAGCCAGTATCAGATCTCCGGTGAGATCCCAGAAGACCGTTCTTTCGAAGGGCCCGGTTGCTCGGGCTGCCCAGCGGGGTGGACGTCCCGTCTCGCTTTGAGAAGATCCCGCTGAAGAAGCGAATGAGTTTTCGCTCGTGTCCGCTTGATCGAAAGCCCGTCCCTCTGATAAAACCCTCCTTTTCAACTAGAGATTTCTCCGTCAGCTTGAACAAGTCGCTGTTGTCCAGCGTGCGGTTCTTGCCTTTCGCCCGGTCCCTGCGGCCCAGGTCGGTCATGGAGTCGGTTTTGCTCAGGACCTCCCCCACGTCCAGCGTGTTTCGCTTCTCGCCGTCAAAAGCAGGGTTTTGCAGAACCGTGCTGGACCGGTTCTGGTCGTCTGCCGCATCACGACGGATGCAGCCCGAGCTGCTGTGGTGTTTCTCTTTGGACAGCGCCCGTATGCGTATCAGCTCTCCGCCCGTCCAGTGGCGAAAGCTGAAGCTTCTTCGCAGCAGGCTCGGGTGCCTCTTCACCGGCAGGGTTTCGGGCTCCGCTTTGGCAGACTTTCCATTCCCTTTGGCCAGCAAAGAGGAAATGCAGCTTTCTTTGGCTGTCCCGACACCCTTTGCTTCCTCAGACGCCCGGGTCTCATCCGACCACATACAGACCGGTTCCTCTGTGCTCCTGGACGTTTTGAGGATCTTCTTAATAAGACCCGCGGTCTCTCCATTGCCAGGATCTGATCTGTGCATCCCTGTACATTTAACATCGCTTTCAGATATTCCATCTGGGATGGTTTTGTGCCCCACCGCCCCATTTTCACCCTTCCCCTGAGCTTGCTCAGGCAAAACACACTTGGCTTTTAAACCCTGTGCCCTCTTTGAAATTTTTAACCTGCCCAGCTCCAGATGCCCGGTGCTGAATGTCCTGAAGTTCCTCATGTAGGAGTGTGAAGAAAATTCGTCTGTTTCGTCTTCCACCTCCTTCAGTTCTTCCAGCTGGGGGCTGCGGTGGATTTCACACGACGCCTCCCGTCTGTAAGCGCTCACTTTCGGGTTCTCCGGGCGCCGGTGCGCGGTACCCCCTCCGTCCTGGAGGTTCTCTTTCTTCACCAGTGTTAAAGAGATGCGGTACACGGTCTTCCTTTGTGGCGTGCCCCGCTCCATCCTTTCCGGGTAACTCGCATCCAGCAAGTACATTCTCTGGAAACCAAGTAATGTTATATGACGTTTGGGTGTTTTACATTTATATCACTTACTTTATAAATAAGACCAATTGGAAATGACTTGTTTGACAATATATCCCAAAAAAATGTAATCCCATTTAATCCCATAAAAAGGGAATTCGTGGGGTTTATTTATGTGGAAAATGAAATTGAACAGAGTTTGGTGTCCCCCTGTTGTGCCCGTCACCCCCGCTCCCGTTCACCGGACCCGGTGCGCTTTTGTTTCCCGCCGCCGTGTTTCCAAGTCTCGTTCAGGGGTATCCAAAAGAAAAAGTCCCGGGAAACGAGACGGACGTCCGGGAGAGCTCAGGACTCATCTCCGTCTCTCCTCCGTCTCTCGGTCGCGTGTGCTGGCTGTGCACACAAATCATCCCGTTAGTGCTGAGCTCGAAGTAAATCCCGGAGCGGACTCCTCTTGTTGGAGCTTTTGTTACACACTTGCATCATTAACAGTTTGCACAGACACGATAATACTCGTGTAAGATGAATTCCTTTTAGGGCATTTTAACATTTCTCGAGCATTTTATGCAATTCATCACACGACTGTAAAATACGACACGCTGGTGAATGTAAATGTTCGGGATCCACTCCGGGATTTCGATGCATCCAGCGAACACGTGGGCGGGGTTTCCACGTCTCTGTCTATCAAAGCCTTTAAAGCCAGCCGGGCTCACTGGAGAACACATGCCCCGATTCTCTTGCTTGTAGCTTGTGTGAACATCCCGAAATGAAGCTGAGGCTTTGAGTCCAAACATAAGATGTTTGGATCTATTTCACCTCTGTATAACAGTTCATGAGAGCATCAAAGCATGGATGACATTGTTCCAAACAATAGCAGTCAAGTTAACCATAAAACCTTCAGTAACCAGCAGTTAAAAACTAGTGGGGTCAAGCTGCACTTTCATCTGCCCTCGGGCTACCCCTCCATCACCCCTTTCTCTTTCTGAAGGAGGTGCTGGTGTCGAAGATTACTCCTCTTATCTCTTCTTAAATCCATGCGTCATCTATTTGCCGGCCTGACAATTGCGGAATGGTTCCAGAGATTTAGGGGGATTAGAAGAGGTTCATTAGGAACCCTCATCTATCCCCCTCAACTTGCCGATGGGAGCCCCACCTGTCCCGCTTCAGCCTCTTCTTTATTCTGCTGCTCTCCTGTCCATGGATCTAAGTAGCATGCACTACTGTATTACTGTGAAGATATGATTTTTAAACAATGAGGGGTAAAATCTTTATTAAAAAGAGTCAATTCAGATATAAGATAAGTTAAGATGCTCGCATCATTGCAGCATGCCGCAAACTTATGGAGTTTACTCTATAGGGGTGGCAGACTTTGTTTCCCGGGCACAAGTTCCCTTTCTGTTATTTCAGCAAGACTTCCTTTGAGATAACTTAAGTTAAAATTAGAAATCAGAGGTTCTGTATATTCAGAAAAAAAGCCATACTGGGTTGAAAAGGGAAGGGTTTGAATGAACGATGACGCAATTTAAATTTTTGGGTGAACTATCCCTATAAGCGTGAACAAAATCAAGCAAAATCTACACCTCTGTACTCCCTTTTATCACAGCCTCAACACCATCAAAAATAGACAAGCTTAGTAGCTTAGCAGATATCACCCTTCACAGGTTCTAGCCTCAATTGAACAGCATGACTTCATCACTCCTGAATACTTTAGAACGAGGGAAAGAATATAAAGCAGGCACACCATGCAACATATGAAATATATAAAAGAAAGCCTACGCAAAAGTAATAATAAGAGCATTAGGCATGTTTCTCTCTCGTATCACATTAATCTTCTTGCATATTTTTGCATGCAGTTGAATAAAAAATGATGTAGAGTACAAACAGCATGAGGCACAGCTGGGTGACCCGGGAGTTTGACTTACAATGAAAAATATCTCCGGCGAAAGATTTCTGACTCATAAACTCAAAAAAGCACTGCTTTTACTGCAGGTTTAAACACAATGAATGTTCATCAAGACGTTTATGATTAAATTACGTTTAGCTAAATATATACAAAAGCAGATAAATTAATAAAAAAATAAAGTTGCTTCAAAGCAATGACAATACATAGTCTAATTTTTAAGCGATAGTACAGCCAAAAAAAAAAACAATCGTCATTTACTTGAGCTTTGTGCAATTCTAAACGTTCATGGCTTTCGTCTAAAGAACATAAAAACAAATTTTAAAAAATGATTCAAAATCGGTATCCATTCTCTGTTGTGAGGACACGAACACAATACGTTACCAACATTCTTCAAAATAACAGCTTATGATGTAAACGATGAATGAATTAGAATTTAACTAAATTAAGGTTTGCTTGAGCAAGCTTATTCTTCTAAAGTATACTATTCATTTAGCTTAAAGACATACATTAACCAATTTGTGTTATCTATCTGAAAATTATTACAGTTCTTTTTTAGAATATTACTGCGCTTCTGTAAAACTGCACCAGATAAATGACAAAATTAAGGATGTAAAAATGTAGTAGTGTATTGTCCCAGTACACAGAAACAATAATATCCACAAATCTACCTTACACACTCATGTAGCCCAATATAAAAGCACAGGAAGAGCAGAATATCCATTTCAAGTCCATGTTTTCTGGATTGGTTATAACTTTTATAAAGACAATCAAATCTGATAATTGCAGTCCACACCGTGAAAGCTTATATTACGTTTCAAGAGTTCTAATTCAAGGATGTACAATGATAGACCACCTGTCTATTTAAGCCAAAAGTATGTGTAAGAGATTCCCTCTACAACCAATGAACCAAATTCAGATAATGTAGTTACACTGGAGGATAGAAGCCACAAAACCATAATTCTTAACAGTCAGAACTATTCTGTTAAGCAAAATACTAACACCAAGTATAAATTATACTTGCTTCTAAATATTTAAATATGACATACTATGTTAGAATTAAGGAGTATATACATTAAATAAATTTACTTTAAAGTAACAAAGTACTTACGTCAACTTTTCTGCAATGAAAAAAACAAATTAACTGCTTCAGGTAGGACAGATGTCTAGATCCAATGTGACCAACACGTCCATTTATCTTCTAAGGGTTGTCTGGGGGGATCCAATAACAAATAAGTATGTAATAAGTGTGTAATAAGTATGTAATAATAACATGAACCAGGTGAGTAAACTAAGACATTACTTATTTTTCTTAAAATAATTTTTGGATGAATAGAGAGACTGAAGCAGTGATAGATGTAGAACATGACTTTTAGCATGACTTTTGCTTCAGCAGGTACGGTTGGCAAGACCCCGAGAGATAGACTTTCATCTGAGATAAAAGGCTTAGGGAAAAAAAATCTCTGTTTAGTGCACCGCTCCATCGGCTCAGCGTCGACAGAACCTGTGATTGGCGGGTTTCATCACCTCTGCACTTTGTAAGGTCGCTGATACGGACAACAGAGCTTCACAGGTGCAGTCTGATCAGAGTTTAGGCTCCATATTATGAGCTTAAGCTCAGAAAGAAAAGCCCAACGGCTCTTGACAGATCAAGACTCTGCTACTTGTCTTGATCATTTCTTTACAAGACATCCAGACAAGTGAGAGAGACCAACAGAATTGAAAGCAAGAGTCTCCAATCCATAAGTAAAACAAGAAGCGTCACAACAGATCTAAATCTTCACACACGACGACACAGTAATATAGTGCTCATATGACTGCCACATAGGTCACTCTCCTGGGGCCATGTTTTACTTCCAGGTTCTTCATCTGACCTGACAGTACGGGAATAACAACAAAATGGCGACCAGACCGATATCACAAGTTTCAGAGGTCACTGTTAATATGGAGATCAGAAAACTGGTAAAGGCAACTGGGAATTGACACCACAGTTGAATATAAAGAAGACTGCCTTGCTCTTTTTGCATTAAACACACTCGCAGCCTTCCTCCTACGCATCCATGCGCACACAATCCCTCATTGCATTAAATATGAATTGCATCCCCGCGACCTAGAATAGAATTGCTTTGCTTTCCTGCATACGCACAAACCTAACTAAAATGTCTGTTGTACTAGTGGTTTTTTTGTGTCAAAATAGTGTTGGAGAGCTATGATGGAGCAGTTTGAGGATTCTTGGATAGGGTTTTGAACAGTGAATAATGTACAGTTGAGCATCTCCCTCTTTGATGAGGACATAGATTGAGAGTCTGAAGCACCATGCTGTCTTTCATCCCCTCTCCCATCATGAAGCAAGAGAAAATGGGTCAGGAGTACAGACCCCATCTAGCACACATATATAGAGTTGCATTTGGCAAATATGCAAAAAAAAATGCACAATTCACACAAAAGCACCGTAATAAAACATATGGGTGGTACTGACATTCGTGTGATGCCTAGCCAAGCTATAATTAGGCAAAGAACAGATGAGGAGATAAAAGTGAGAAGATGACACTGTTGTAACAGAAGAAAACATTAGATAGACCTTAACATTAAACACTGCAGGTTGTAACACAGGAATGACAGGTGTTAACGCACATAAAAACACATACTTAACATACACTGTAAAAAATTCTTTTTTAAATGTATTGCCATAAAAGAGTGTGATAAATTACAGAAATGCAATTGTACAGGATGTAAAATAACATTGAAAAACATTATTTAACCTTTTGTATTTGGTATCCTAGCTGTCAGATTTTTTACAGTGTAGAAAAAGGCATTAATATATACTTTACTTTGATACACAAATATATTTAAATTTTTTCACATTTTGGAGTTAGAATAACACAACTACAGGTGTTATGTTATGATAAAACCATCCAATAGAATTCAAAATAAGGTTTTGGCCAAAATTTGGTCTAAAAAAATTTATTTAAACATCATTTTTGTTGAGCCATCACTTAAGATCATGAGAAAAAAGGTGGTGTTTGCAAACTTTTAATAGATAGTGTTTATTAAAAAACAGAAACAGGTTCTATAAACAAGATTTTAAATACCTTTGTATTATAACTTTGGTATTTAAAAAAAATATTATTATTATTATAGTTACTTACAATTTTGTAGCTATATCCAAAAATGTATTTATAAAATCACATGATATTAAATCTAAATATAACTTAAAATACTATCTCAAATTGGAAAAACCTCCACGCTGTTTAGCGTATCACATGTCTAAACAGCAAAATTCTCATTATGAAAAAATCCTCTTTGGTTGACTTTGATAAAAAAAATCTTACCTGGATTTGACCATGAGAGGACAACCAGATAACCATGAAAGAGAAAGAAAACATTTATTAGTAAAGAGTTTATCATATAACAGAAGTCAAACAAGTACTAAATACTGTGATCCGTTTAACTCTTACTAAAAGGTCATCGTAAGGATTAACATTCACATTTAAAACATGTTACACACGATCATCAATTATTCATGTGACCATGTAGGGTCATGTGGCATTTACCACCTGCATTACATATTCATAAGCAGGTTGAGGGGGTGGAGTTCAGAGGTCAAGTTCAAAAGCACACAAAAGCATATTTTAGTGCATTACTCTGGGCACAACAAAGCACATTTGTGAATGTATATTTTTTCACAGTTTATTATTGGACCACTTTATTGGATATATGAGTATCAATATGAAAAAGACAGAAATGTAAAGGGTGAAAAGATTGGACCTGGATCAAAAAAGGAAGCATTTGGGTTCTGACTTAAATATGTTTCTGTAATGAAATAAGAAGCGCAAAGCCGCATGGCTGACCAAAGTGCGTCCCATGCAGTACTGCATTTCCTGTTAGAGCAGCAAAAGATGAGGCAGATGAGCCAGGGCCCTCCTGGGCCTCCCTGCAGTCTTTCTGCTCTCATCCAACCTTAATCAGCCTTCACAGATCACACCATATGCTCATGCTCGGAACGGAACGGACCGTCTAAACTCTTGTATAATCCTTGTCCCAAAATAAGGAAATCATCTGGTGATTGTCTTTTCTGTCTTATACAAATCTAAGAAAGGTGGTGTGATGATCACAATGTAAGTACTCTGATACAATTTTGAAAGACTGCAAATTAATAGTAATACGTTGACCTACCACAATAAAATTTGTCCTGCCTCACAGTTTCAGTCCTGAATACATTTCAATGAAAAATATCCAAAACATGTAGATTTAAACAGCTTTAAATGATCACAGTTTTTATGCAGTATGGGGTGGTTTCTTTTATGGTTCTTATAAGTGTGTTCACCAGATCTGGATTTTTCACCGAAACTTGGGAGCGTTGACTTCCTGCAATATTTTTCAGAAAATATTGTAAATATAAGAAATTTTTTTTAAAGATCAACCCTTTAGTTTAACCAGTAAAATAGCAACAATTCTCACCCCTAAAGAAAGTATATAAAGTATATATAAATTCTTTTTTACTAATATAACTAATACTACAATTATCACAATATCTTAAGCTACAGCATGCTTACTAGATCCTACCCACTAAATTATTAAAAGAGTTACTACCAGTTTCCATAGCACCCATCAATAATAATATTAATTTATTTATTTCTGCACCAGTATTCCTTTATATACAGTATAGTGTGAAAAAAATGCATGATGGGTGAAAAAAAGTGTGATGCAGTGGGATTTATTCTCTTGACAGGAACTCACTCTTAAGAGGATTTGCCCAGCTGTTTAACATACAGATCATCTGACAGAGCATTAGATCAGCTAACCTGAACAACAGACCCAAATCTTGTCAAAAAACTGAATATTACAAACTATCCCATGTTTGGATAGAATGTTGTTTTAAATTATTATTAGACACATTTATGTTTGTCACTGGGTCAACTTGTGAGCAAATATGGCCATCCAAGGTTTTGAAAGTAAAGCAAGGATATGTTAAATAAGGGTTATATTACTTATGGGAGGTGTGTGCGTGAGTGCATGCGTGCATATTTGTGTATGTGTGTATGCGTGTGAACAAGGGAGATGTTTGTGGTTGCGTGTGTGTTTGTAAGATTGTCAGTTTTGTTACTATAAATAACGAGAGAGAGATAGAGAGAGAGAGAGAGAGAGAGAGAGAGAGAGAGAGAGAGAGAGAGAGAGAGAGAGAGAGAGAGAGAGAGAGAGAGAGAGAGAGAGAGAGAGAGAGAGAGAGAGAGAGAGAGAGAGAGAGAGAGAGAGAGAGAGAGAGAGAGAGAGAGAGAGAGAGAGAGAGAGAGAGAGAGAGAGAGAGAGAGAGAGAGAGAGAGAGAGAGAGAGAGAGAGAGAGAGAGAGAGAGAGAGAGAGAGAGAGAGAGAGAGAGAGAGAGAATATCAGAATCTGTGATGAAAGACCACCCTCACAGAAGTCCCCCTGTCTAGCTCGCTGTGTCTCATTTAGTAAGCTGTTGCCATCTAGCTGTTACTATACAACACAGCTCTGAGTTACAGATGTTATGAACATTACGTACAGCCATAAGTCCCCTTTAAATCCCTCTGGACACCAGCTGCCGGACTGTCAACAGATAGATGCCAAACATGACCATTAAACATTACCATTTCCAATTCAGTAAACATTTAAATATTACATCTCAGATGTCATTTTGAAGCCTCTAATGACACTGCAGTATTGCTTCATGACCCATCTTAGACTTTCTTGAACATCAAAATTACCCTGAGGAGAACAACCGGATTGTTCATTTAAAACATTCAGACTTTCATTAAATATGAAAGGGGGTTGCATGCTATCCATGTGTGTATGTAGTCCAGCATTTCCAGCAAAGAAGAAAGAAATTGTAATTAATAACATTGTCTAAACTATTTATGCGTATAAATGGGGTGAAAACTATGACTCTGTTTGTTTGTCCATTAATCAAGAGTGTTTGGCTATAAAGTAACAGCTGGCTTTACATGTAGCAGATAACCATGATAGAGAGAGTAAACACATGAACGGAAGAGAGACAGCGAGAGGAAGTGTATGGTGTTTAGAAGAATAAGACACAGAGTTGGCCAAACTCCATTGGATTCCTCTGGATCACAGGAAACCTTTTAAGATTTCAGCAATGCTTCTGGCCATCACTATAGAGTTTATGATGTTTATATATAGACAGGCTTGCTTATATACATAGCAAAAAAACATATGTGACATATGTCTTTACAGATCAACATAAAAAAGCACACATTTGATTCAAGGATGTGACCTATCTGAGCCATGTGTTCTAATTGTGAGATTTCATGAGTGTAGAAAATCACAGTGGCGGTTATTCCATGTTATTTACAGCTTAAAAGGAAATCTTCTGGACACTTCTCAAAAAGCTGCAAATCCCAAACCTCATTCCACATTCCTTCAAAAGGCAAATAAAACAATGAAATCCACTGTGTGATGCCTCCACATTTAGAGTCACAGACGACTGACGTCCACAAAACCAAACCCCTCCCACAAAATCCTATACATTCGGTTTCCTAACAGGTTTCGATACACGTCATCTACATCAGGGGTTTTCAAACTGGGGCTTGGGGACCCCAAGGGGACTTCACAAGTGTTTAAGTCAGAGATTAAACAATATGTTGTCTTTATAATTCAAACTTACTGTGTTACTAAAATGTTACTTTATAAATACAATATATACTGATAAATATGTTTAAAAAGGGGTCCGTCCTTGGCATCATAACATTTCATGCCAAGGGCCTGACACTTTTTAATAAGACAACAAAAGCTGTGGATTAAAGTGTTTTATGATCCATATGTCAAAGAGAGAGATATAAAAAGCAGAGAGGAAATTAAAGGAAGAACAGCATCCTATATAAACACGCACAATTGCATATGCATGTATACTCCTGCCCTGGAGATATCATTAGAGAACTGAGATAGAAAGCATTTATCATTAAAAGTGTGTGGGGGGGTTTTCTTAAAATACATATAAAACAGAATGCAGACCAAAATACATTTTTAATTTAGTATAACTTAAAACATAATTATCTTTGTTTCCTCCCCCGATGCACAACATTTTGAAAAATAATATATGCAAAATATGATCATGTCAAAGTGTTTTTTATAAGGGCACCAAAATTGTCTGTTTCCTAAATTCTAATTCCTTTTGTTTCAAAGAACTAAAGCTATAAAATTATTTTCCAACTATAGTAAATATGGTTCGCCAGAAATTTCAATCGATAACTTTCTTCTAAATATCTCTTTTTGTTTTCAACAGAAGCAAGGCATTTATACAGGTTTGGTACTCGAGGGTGAGTACATTTCATTGGGTTGAGTGTCATTTTAAGTCAAATGTATGGCTGTGCAATCAATAATCGATTTTCAAATTTGTCTTCCAAAAGGTTTAGAAACAAAATTTTAGTTGAAACAATTATTTTGCTGCATTCAGTATTGGATTTATTTATATTATTATGTATTATTGATTACAATATATGTATTTAGATCTTATTTGAACTTTTTTTTATTCAGTTGAATATTATGATGGAAATTTATAATGTATTAATATCATTCTATATTCCTGGTTACTTTCTTACTCTCTTTGTAATCGTGCTAAACAATTATGATCAAAATAATCATGAGAATAACTTTTGTAACAATCGATCCTGATCAAATGTAAAAGAACCATCCTGCAACATGTTAACCTGTGGTTTTTAAGTACGCATTTGATTTATGCTTTTTTTTACCAAAACCACTTTACCGCTGGTAGCAAACAATAGTTTTGACCAAACAGCAGAAACACAAGCATATTTCTTCAGGGGCATCAAGCAATCTAGGCAAATTGCTATAAATTGACTATTTAGAGATCCCACGCACCACTGCAGTACCTCTGGAGCAGTCGTGTGCCTCAGTTTAAAGTGTCTTTCCATCTATGACTGCAGTAATCCATCAATAGGTTATATGCTCTTTATTTCTTCATGCTCATATTTGTAAACATGCAAAAGAATGCTTGAAAATATTCAGCACCATGGACGGACCTTGTACCAGATACCGGTTTAAAACAAACCACATGTCTCATTGAAAAGCATTGTGTACATTGGATGGCCTCAAGAACGCAAAAAATGCCTAATAAAAAGCATGTTTCTCTGGAACAGCTAATTTAACAGAGATTATTACAAGCGAATTGCGCAAATAGAAGATGGAGACATGATGGCATCCACAGATCCCACACAAGGTTTTGAACCTTTTGTCCTCCATGCAGTCTTAGCTCAATGCCGCCACATATTGGTACCAATGCACAACTACACAAGAGAACACAGGCCGCTTTTGTAGCACATTTAGCTTGAAGGACAGATATCTCATTTGTATTCATACTAACAGAGTGATCTTTGCAGGCTATAAATAAAAACCTTTGAGAACATGGAGGAATGAGAGGGTGTCGATTTCATATTACAAGACATTGTGGAGCGATGAAGGAGCCAGTAAAAGACGCTATATCTGTACCTGACACACAGGATGAAACCAACCATTTAAATACTTAATAAATGCTAGCAGTCCTGAATTAATCATTTGGTACTATATAGACCCTATGGATGAGAGGGAAACTCAGCCAGCAGGGGGCAGTCTAGGGGTCTTGATAAAGCTACGAGAGGTGAATTTAAATAAAGATCCATAAAATAAACGTTAAAAGGCTCAAATTTTAAGACGACACAACCATCATGCTGATAGCAAACAAATACATGGACCATGAACCGCACAAGGTTAAACGAGATGTCTCGGTTTACTACCTGCATGACGGACAAAGTGATGGACAGACACAGGCATGCATGAAAACAAAGGCCCACAAGATAGATGAATTGACAATGACACGAGCCTGACGGTCAGAGAGTTTGAGGCGAGGATGAGGGGGAGGCAGAACATTAAAGCTGTAGTCAGACGGAGGGCTCCAGACTGCCTGCAGGAGACAGTCAAGTGGCATACAGGCTTCAAACAGACTATACACACATATAGTGAGACAATGTACGTAAAGTTTGTGAAATAATGAATCTTTAACAACAATTTGTTTTAAAAATTCTTGCCAAGCATCTGTCTAAGGAAAAATGTGCAGTCATGAGACTTAACAGACTATTATAGTTGGCCAGCTGGATTCTTTCAATGTAATGCATAAGCAAACTTATGGTGCTAAGTTACCAAAAATTCTGTCATCTAATAATCGTGTTGTCTTTTCAAACATGTATGATGTTTCATCTGCAGGAACAGAAAGATTATTTGAAGAATGATGGTAACAATGGCAGACCTTTTTCAATTCTACTGCAAGGACATCATGTAAGTGAATGGCAACGTTGTGGTTAGGTTACCAACATTCTTTTTAATATCTTCTTTTGGGTTCTGCAGATGAAAGCTGTCATGCAGATTAAATTAAATGGCGTTGAAAAAATTATAAATATTAAAAGATGTTTGAACTTTTTCTAAACATTTAAAGATAACATCTATTTTGTGATTTAAAAAAAATATGTGTTGTCACTATTTTAAAAGAGTTTATTGATGTGCCAATAAACTTTTGAAAAGTATTTCATATGGTTTTATATTAAATTACTGGTTATGAATGATCTTTGATAGCAGATTCTGTTAAAAAATCAGCTTTATTTTACATTCCTACAAATGCCAAATGGAGTGCCAATGTTTTATTTATTGCTACTGATTTCTGCAAGGTTATATGTTTTTGCACAGGTCGTTGCTAAAAGTAAGGATCCTAAATATTAGGTTACATGAATGATTGTTCTAGAAAGGTTACCAAGCAGTGTCAACACAACCTTATAAATATTCATGAACTAAACAAACGGTATTTAATTATATCCTTTAGAATCTGCTCTTTACATTTTCCATATCAGCAAATGTCCAAACAACTACATACAACAACTTCTACTTGATAATAAAAATGCTGTGCTGTATATTAAATATTGTTCTTTTCACAAATAACTGTTAGAGAAAAATTATACTTCATTTTTTAAATGAATAAATCCTTAAAAATGAATGACCACACCAGCATAATTTAATCCCTTGTAATAGTCATGCACTTTAATTAAATATTTCAGCTTTTTTAATCATGCCTAAAACCAATTAGGTATTAACAGGTACAAAATGATCCAATAAAATGACAGTTCACCATAGATTAAATCATAAAAAATATTTTGAAGATAGAAACCAAACAAGAGTAACACAATTAAGATAAATTTGTTGCTGGAAATACTTAATTTAACCATGTTGAACCAATATAAATGACAACATTAACTTAACAACCCATTTTTGTCAGTTTACTGGTATTGTTTAGTTACGGATATTCTTCAAAATATCTTTGTGTTCTGCAAATAAAATTAAGTCAAACCAATTTGAAATGATAAAAGGAACTACTGAACTACTGCCTTAATAGGTTAAAAATCAATCTTAAACTTCGATTTTAACATCTATTTAATGCACCATTCATACACTAACCACCTGGACCAAACAAACCATTACCATTTGACAAATCCAAACAACTAAAACTCTTCAGGCATCACCATTTTAGTCAGGTGTGGTGATACATGACTGTGAAAAATAAGAAAAGCCCAGGAGCTCTCTGTTCTGAGAGTATCTTTGGATGTTTCTGGAGAAAAATAAACCGCACACAGTGAGAGAGAGAAACAGCCCATGGTTCTATGAAGTGAATAATCACAAGTCTGTGTGCAGAGCTTACCCACATCTCCCAAAGGAGGCACAGACACATGCAACATACAGAGCAATTCAATTGCATCCTGTATTTTAGGTCACAAAGGTCGACCAACCTCTTTCCACAGAAGTTTACAAAGCTCTTAAGGCCGCCTCTTATGTCTCACCATGTCTTGGACAACATCTCTATACCTCTCTCTTGCCTCCTGCCTACATGTGTACCTGGAAAACAGTGTTCCTTTTTAATTTTACACAGACGTGTGTAGTGTGTCCAAGCAGAACGTCTAGAGCACAGGAAACATAGGACCAATATATACATATACCTTGTCATTGTATAGATGATAGATGACTGAGGCAAGCTTATTGACTAAACAGTGGCTTATCCGAAAACAAAGCTCTTAAAACCCTTTGTGCAGCAGAACTCAAGAGTTGGGTACAGCATGCCAGTCTCTTCACTTCCTCTATTAGCACTGGAACTACTGAAGACAATGGACTGTGCCACTTTTTGACATGGCTCCAATTCCAGCATTCCAGACCATTACCATAGAACAAATCAACAAAAGATGGGGAATGGAAGGGAGTCAACAACTGACTTCTGAGAACCAAATGTTGAACTCACTGCTGGTGTTTTGCAAGACTTTAACCTCTTGCTAATTTTTGTGATGGTCGCTAAATGCACTTCCCAGAAATTGCTTTTCTGTCGAAAAATTTTCTATGATGTACTACCTCAATGCATTTAAAAAATCTAACCATTCCATTTTGTGTTTAGTTCTATTTATTTTATAATTTAATTTATTATTTTATTATATATTTTTTTTTATTTATTTTTTTATTTTTTATTATGGAATGGCCCCGACATATGTGACATATGAAATGATATGCGTGCAGCACTAGTACATTTAAACTTAGCAAGTAAATATTATAAATATTTACTGCTTAATATTGTGATTTTTACAGAAACAATATTGTCTTATTTTGATGCATTTTTTGGTAAGTAGATGGTTTTTTATTTAATTTATATTTCATAAATATATTAGTTTATTTCATAATTCTATTAAGAACATGCATATTTCCAATTCAATGGAAAAGATTAGATAGAGTGTATCATGCACTTAACCTTATGATCCAAATTTTTATGTGGATTAAACGTTGATTTTAATTGAGCCAAATTGGATGTGATTACGTCATGTCATGTAAATATTGATAAGATATATCATTTTATTATTAAAAAAGACATGAATAAGAAAAGATTGTTTATGGGTGAACAATTTATTTTATAATGCTCCCGTAGTATTGCTGACTTACATTTTTCTTTAGTATCACAAAACATTCAAAAAATTTATTTGGCTCTAGTCTTACATAATGCTTTTTCTCAAACTGCATCAAACTGCTATTAAATAGAACAAAGATGAAAATGAAATATAATTAAACTTATTAATTTTAAGTCACAATGGAAAAAAGGAAATTAACTAATTACATAATTCCGGAAAAACAGGTATAGTTCCTTTGCCAAAGATCGTATTTAAGGAATAAAGATATGTTTGATGGCATCAGCGCCAACCTGTCGGCTGCCATTAAGAGTGTATAATTTATAATCACAGTTTGTTCCTCTAGATCACTGCACGACTCCTGTCTCTGAGCTGCAGCACTGTGTATGTCTGACGGACAGACAGACAGAAGACAGACAGAAGACATGGGAGTTTAATATGCTGTCAGTCACATCACAGATGAAAGCTCCGGAAACAAGAGACATAACCACAGAACAGAATGATGACAGACATTCTGCCTCTCAAACACACACATCTGAATGACTGACCCGAGAGGGATGATGTCATTCTGCGTCACCAGACAACTCAGCCCCCCCCCTACTTTAAAACTGAGTCATTGTTATTCCTGAGTGACTCGCTTTAAAACTCTTGCAAAGTCAGCAAGGTGATAGAAGCCAAAGGGGAGGGAACTAGGGAATTTTAGATCTCTGAATTGAAAGCACAACCACAAGTCTTGTGCCAACTCTGACTGTCAGAAAAACAAAACAGTGTTAGATATTTCTTTCAGCAATTTGGAGGAAAGGAAACGCTGTTCTATTTTTGTTGGGATGTCACACACTAATTAATAAGAAAATTACCAATTTGCTTTGCCATGGTATTTTTATTTATTAAGTCATTTGAATTTAAAGGGATAGTTCACCAAAAGGAAAATTTGTGTTTTTTATTCACTTTGACTTGTTGCATTTCTGTATAAATTACATTGTTCCGATCAACATGAAGATATTTATTAGAATGCACATTACGGAACAGTTCTTGGACCCCCATTGCCTACTATAGTAGGAAAAATACATCTAACTTTTTTGTTCTGTTGAACACAGAATGAGATATTTGAAGAATGTAGGACCTAAAAAAAAGTACTTTTGACAACCATTAGGTTTTTAAGAGAATAATAATTATTCAGAATCTCTCTAGTCTCTGGCTCTGCTAAAGCAGTCCACCATCCCGACTGTTTGCGATGATTTTAAATGAGACGGAAGTTGACTTTGACTCCCTAGTGACATTGACTCAGTAGGGAGTTGAATCACTAGGGTTATTAATACCCACCCACTGAGAGACTACGAAGGAAACCAAAGTTATTCAATTGGCTGATACAAAATGTATTAGACATTTGATTCAGTGCACGATCAGACATCCACTAAAATCGCTCTTTCATGTAAAATCATATTTAGAATTTTATGGATGTCTTGTTTGGTGTAAGAAGATTGACTGTGCATACATTGAAAAGTAAACTGGCTGTCATGTATGAGCAAAATACCATAAGACAGTGGCCTATTTTCGGCCCGGGTCCTTCTCAAATCATGTTTTAAAGGAAGTTAATAAGCTCTTCAAGACAGTCTACAAATAATTCAATATTGTTGGGCAATAAAAGCTTTTATGATTTGCACACAAAGTCCTTCGGTTGTCCTTAGCAGAAAAGCTGGATCTCAGCATCATATTAACACATTGGTGAAGCTCTCGTGCAGGCAGTGATCATAAAGAACGCTTAACTGATGTAGGACTTTTGTCAAAAACAGTAAACAGCTACACTAGTCTGGAAAAGCTAGACACAAATGCTGTTACACATGGTAAAAGTCATTGATTCTCTAGAAGGTGACATCTATGAGCAATATAGCAGGATGAATTTATGAAATAATAAGTAGGATAATGTATGTACATTCAATGAATATTATTGTTTGTGAAATATTTTAGAATCTTAGTCAAATAGCCAGAAAATGATGGTTACATTTTATTTCATTAGGAAAAAGATAAATGATAAACCTTTTAATATTCGTTTTCTGAATGAAAACGTTAAGACAAGAACTCAAATAAAGCACACACAATGCTCGCTGGTCCAAAAGCATTTCCTTATTTGAAGTCCCCCAGTAGTAAGAATTAAGTTAATATTGTGTTGTCTTGCTTTAATTGTGTGTGTTTTTAATTATCTTTAAGACAAACCATGTAATACTACCATGTCATTTTAAACCATTGCTGAGTATTCTCTCCATAAAACTGAAGTATATCCAAGATAGAAATGCATCAAAATGAAAATGCGAAAACTGAAGGGGTATAGCCGAAACCGCTAAATAATAATGCAAATTATTAGTACCGTGGCATTTATGCCTATGACTGTGTACTAACCTTACAACATTAAAAGCATTGCGATAACCTCTATTAATATTCAAATTTCAAAGATTTGAATATTTAATTAACCCAGATTATGATTATGAAATAATGTACTCAATTTTTTTAAAAATTGCAATGATGCACGGAATAAAATAAAATTAAAATGTTAACGTTGAACCCTCTTTTATGTATATTAAATTATAATGTACTGGTCTGCTGAAAATGTACAAAATTGAATATGTTTTGACGAAAAGAAAGCGAGCGCACAATGAAAAAGCACTTGTTACATATTGCAAAACCTCTTTGCTCTAAAGCGAATCTTGGCTGCATAAAGCTCCCAGATAAATCCAAACCAGTGGTTCTGAAAGATGCTCTCTCTTATTGCCCCTTTGAGCAGCAAGCTAACTAAAGAGATCAGCTCCTCCGATGTATCTCTGATGTCAATCGGGATTTTTGAAGGCAGCGGATCCTGTTTGCTTCATCACAACATGTTTCAGCCGTGTTGTTTTGGTGATAAAAATTCTAATCGGGGGCTGAATCCATGGATCAGTAGAGACACATTTGCAAGCTGTTGCATTGATTTGGACTAAATCTATCTCTCCACTGCTGTTTCAGCTCTCAGTTTCACTTTCAGAAGCATATGAAACTGCCAAATGTTATGTAGTGTTGAGGCTAATTTGCATATTCATATGATTTGTATCCTTTATAAGATATTGAGTTAGGTTCATATAATTTTAAGGCCAGAAAAAAATACTCTGTCAAAAGTCTAATGGCTAAAACATCAACCACAGGGGGACTTTAATATTAAATATTACAACAAAATCCTGGCAGCAGACCATTAGGAACTAGTATACAACTAAATACTTCTAAAATCGCTTAGGAAAAGTTTTTTTCTATCTTGCTATATATTTAAGAAATTAAGGGTGTTGTTCCGAAACAGGGGGTGAATAGATACAATGTTGCAATTACATCTTGTGTCAACGATTTCACAAGGCAACATATCCAAAGGGACCAAACTTTGTCAGTACAAGTGATGTTCAAGTAAACAATCTTTAATTGGTCAGAGCACGTGTTTATTTTCCCAGACTCCCCCTAAAACTATCATCCGTAAGGATGGACAGACAGATGTTTATTGCTTTCGCTCGGCACAGTTTAACTTAAAGAAAACTCACTTTCCTTTTTGTTATGGAGCCATGTTTGGGGATGTATTTAACTTACATTTCCTTTCTTCCCTGCTCTCAATTAGCCCACGATTAATTTTTGGGGCCATTAGCAATACAATACCAAATGCTTTATACGACTCTGTTAACAGGCCTTACAATATGATACAGACTGGTTCGTCGGTTCGGAGAGTCTGATTGCTTTCACAAATGTAATCAACCATTTCCGAGTTCGGGTCGAGACCAACAGTTCAGGCGGTCTTGAAGTAATTCTTTTGGTGAGGATTCAGAGTGCATGTGGCCTGTTCCCATATGTCGAAACGCAAAGAACCAAGGCAGAGTACTGATGTGACAACACCCTAAGGCAACAGTCAAAAAGCACTAGCAACCATTTAAATCCTCAAAATCAGTTATATGATTTTGATAGTGAAAGTGATCTAATTGTCAGATATAGTGACCCATAACCGAAATACGACCTCTGCATTTAACCCATCCTGTAGGTAGTGAACAAAAGCAATGCAAGTCATCCGGGGCAGTGGGCAGCTATCACTGCAACACCCGGGGAGCGAAGGTGCCTTGCTCAAGGTCACATCAGTCGTTACCTGTTGGCCCTGGAAATCGAACCGGCGACCTTGGGATCACAAGATCGATTCAGTTGCCACTAGGCCACAACTGCCACTGAATTTAAATAACATACAGATTTGCTATGCGAAAACCAATACAAACAGGCACACGAGTCAGAGAAAACACCTTTTTTTCAAGATTGAGCTCTAAAGAGGGCAAGTGATAAGAAATGTGAGATTAAGTTAATTATTTACCCTGCATCTGAGCATGGACCTGTATAAGAGAGCTGACTGAACAAGTTTTTAGCAGGGCAACTTTTTAAAATATTTAAAACATTTGTCCTTTTTAGTGAATAAACAATGACATAATTTTGTTATATATACATATAAACATATATAGATACATAACTAAATCTCTAGAACCCTTTACCTGACAAGATTGTTATAATTTACTATAAATATTACAGTTTATGTATAATATATGAAGACAGAAACATTGGGTCTCATGAGGAAGGTACTGCGATGCTGAAACATGCTGCCTTCAAGCTACAAACCTCAAAATATGAAAAAAAATTATAAATAATAACAAACTTTGTACTTCTAGAACGAGTTGCATTACTAAGACCTAAATACAGAAATGATCCATCATACCATCTCTCTTCACATGATCAGACAGCTATCATTTCACGGTACATCTTTTATTTCATTACGCATTAAAACAGTCTCACAGTTCCCAAATATGCAATTCAAATGTCCACCTTCCCCCTCAGACGTCCCACGCAGGAGAAACAATCGCGGCAGATTCTTGGCATGTACAGTATGTATTGTTCAAGTGTTTTCAGGAAGTAGTGATGAGGTGATAGCAATTCTGCACCGCTGGATTTCTTTTAAACCAGGGCCACTGTTTCTCCACCAATCATAAACTGATCATGTTATATAGAACCACATGTGTGCCTGGCTACAGCTGGAACATGTGATGAGAAGTAAGAGGAGATGTACAACTAAACCACTGAACTGAAATGAACCGCTGCGGCTTGTAGGCAGTCGCATCCATAGGGTTTAATTAACCCAGATCTGGGATGACCCACCCGGAGGTAGCGCCATGGCAACCCTAGCACACCTGAGCACCCTGTGAGTCTGTGTGCTGTGCGCACACATCCTTCTCAATGCCAGTGTGCCTACGTTAAATGGCTTAAATAGAAATTCTATATTCTGATGCCAAGGGAGCATCTCAGCTGCCAAAACATCCGCAGTGAATTGCCAGAACCTGACCGCTTGCATCTGTAACTACTCATGATGTGGATTAAGCGAGGACTCACATTAACATTGCTTGGGCTTATGCGGCATCACTTACTGAACACCACAGCTTAACACACCGGTGGAAAATGCATAACTTAATACATTCAATAAAAGAAAGATAACGGAGTAGTGTCCTTTCGCAGCTTACATGCTGCAGTATCACATTTTAAATGCATGAATCCATTACATTTTTACAAATTTGAATCAATTGGAAAATAAAAGGAAACGCTCTTAAAATCTTTAAATTAAATTAATTTTCTATATTTACCATAGGTATGGACTTCTCACGCAATTCTGCAATCCTCGTAAATTAAACTTCTATTAAAGTTATAAATGTGAATAGGCCTTTTTTATTAGCGGCTTCCATACCTTTGAATGTAGAAACCGGGAACAAGCTCAGACAAGAACACGAGTGAAACATCATACACTTGTTTTGCTTTTGTCAGGGACAATTTCTAATAAGGTCCTTAAAGGTATAATTAAACCACTTAAATCAACGCGTTACCCTGAAAACCAATATGTGATAAAACGGGTAGTGTTTGGGTGCAGTAATTAAAGGTGTACCTAAGTTAAATAAGGGTGGATAAAGCCTAATTTAAGAACAATAAAAGTTTATAGGAGGTGCGTTTTTATAAGGCCTGAAATGAACTGTCACTCAATTTAATAGAGAAAACAAACAGTGATAAAAGAATGTGTGTATATAGTGCTTTACCAAGTTTGTATGACATCTCTATCTATAGTAGTAATATGCGCTGTGTATTTTAAATATTTTTATGGAAATAACGTTAGTATTCCCAACTATAAAATTGTGTAATTTACAAAAACCAGGGATGGGCGAAAATGACCATAAATTGTCCACTTTTAGTATGTTTCGACTCTGTCTTAAGGTCTTATTTTTGTGTTTGACTTTGCACTTCCTTTCTCTGTAATAAAACAGTCGGTGGCAGCTCAACACGGCAAAGCAGTTAAGCACCAACCATCATTGTGCGTTTCAACACAATGCGGAAAACACATTCAAGCACAACTTTTGCCTAAATAATGACTTAACGACTATTAACAGATAAAGTGACCTGACTTCTGAAATACTTGCTGGTCCCTTCGTAGAATAGAAAAATCTTTTAAAATGGCATTGATGAATTTAACTACAAAAACATAATTCAGTAACACAAAGATGACCATAATAATGATTCTGCTCTGCCATAGGGGGAAAAAGTTTGATGTTTCCTCCATCCTCCATAACATAAAAAACTGTTTACAAACATATCAATTTGTACATTAAGCTTGGTTTTGTAATACATCTGTACCAAGTTTATATATATGCTTATACTTGTACTCAATTTTCTCTTGTTGCACAACAACACTGATTCTCATTACCATAGTAGTTTTATAGTAGTTTTCAACAATTTAAATATTGTCAAATTAACTTTCTACACAAATAAACTTATATATAATTACTTATATGGTGAACAAACATTTATTTCAGGGGCAATGTCGGCTTTATAGACGAGATATTAAAACGCTCTTAGAATATAATTTTAGATTATACAAAAGTGTTCTTGATAGTGTTTAGACATTAAAAATATATACATTTTCTATTTTGAAAAAGATAAATAAACCTGTGTTATGGATTTGACAAGAAACTTTTTACGAATTCAGTGAATTAAAAGGTACAAACAAGAAGCAATAATTTCCCTCAATTAGAAAAAGGATAGCTTTTTATAGAACAAACTAACTACTACATTTACATTTTCATGTGTCCATTTTCTGAGTTAAATGTAGTGATTATGAAGAATCGTGCTCTTTAAATAAAAATAATGCTCTCAAAATTTTAAGAAGTGAAGAGACATACAGCCAAGAACGATGACCCATACTCAAAATTCGTGCTCTGCATATCACCCTTCCAAAGTGAAGGCAATTTACAAAGTGCATAAATGTAAACACAAATGTATCTGTTTAGACAGAAAGACTTCTGCTGTATTATTGTAAAATGCTACTAAATAAGTATATTTCTATATTGTTTGGTTTTACTGGTTCAAAGCTAACTAATGTTAGCTTTAGTTTCAATAAAGCAGTTATTATGCAAAAATAGCCCAAAAGATTTACGATGTCTCATGAGACAAGCTATAATTCACTAAACTGGAAGTAAACCGTACCCCACACAGACATGAATTAAGAGTGGCTACTGTGTATCTTTGTACATTGTAAAGCTCATTTAAACTTAAATCTACATTCTTGTTCATATGACATGTATGTTGAAGGAAGTGTCATTCAGCACTATAACGAGGGCTTACACAATGGTGTGAATTTGAGGCGGGGCTCTTTGTTTGTACAGCCAATGACAAGTCGAGGGAGTGTTCAAAACCTGCCTTTAAACATGTTTCATTTTGGTTCTGCTAGTGACATAAATTAACTTTAAAAAATCAAATAAACAATTGAATTTTTGCAACATTTCAGCAAATCATATTCATAGAAATAAAATTATGACCCCATGAGGTAAGATTCAAGTTATCATAAACAATCTAAATGTTCCAGGAAGACAATCTGAAATAAGGTCAGACATATGAAGCTCTTCATCCAAGCATCCTCAGATCTGGGTCGACGCGTGCAGGCTGCATGTAGGCACAGACCCGCAAAGTGTAGCAGAAGACATTAACTACTCCGCTAACACTGAAACCGGGTCTGGAAATGGCAGATGGTGACCTAATATGAAAGGACGCTCCTGAAGGAAAGTGCCATTGATTTTTCTTTTCCCTTCTTAACAGGGGGCCAGATGGGAAAAGCGCCTCTTATTGAAGCAACACTTCCACTTTCAATGCCAATTCAGCCAGCAAGCTGCACCATTGTGAGGGGAGGCGACCCCGAGATGTCCAACCGCAACCCCAGCTAATCCTTTTCTCTTCTCCTTAAAGAGGCGGGGTGGTGGGTCATTGCAGCTGGCTGGATTGTGGATGCACAATTTAAATGAAACTAGGTAATCCTGGGCTCCAACCGCGCTCTGAAAACAGAGCAGGTATGGCAGGTGTGGAACTGGAGCATGTCCAATTCCACCTGAGGCTTTCCCGCAAACCACAGTAAATCAAAAACAAAAGCACGTCTATGGTTTTAACATCCGTTTTAAGGGGAGTTTGCTCTAAAATTATGTTTTTATCATTTACTCGCTCCTTTTTCATTCCGAACTTGTAGAATTTTCTTTCTTTAGTAAATCAAATAAAGGTAAGTATGCTGGTAAACACAACACGGATTTCGTCTGGATGCTAAGATCAAAATATCTACTTTTCTGTTGCATAGAAGGGATATACAGGTTTGGAATGACATGGCAGGTTTTTGGGTGAACTGTCCCTTTAAAAAGTGGTTATTCTACAAGCAAACATATAGCTGATGTCACAAAGCACAAACAAGACTCTTTATGCAGGAATATCACTTTTAAACAGATGCAGAAGCAACCCGGTTTTTTAAAGCCAGATGACTTTCAAAAAAGCTAAGAGGAAACTTCATCGAACATAAACCAGAACAGAAATATAAAAGCTGAACTGGGAATCATCATTTATTCATCTTTTCATTTCAAATCAATATATATTTCTTTGTTCTGATAAACAAAGAGAAATATATTTGGATGAATGTTTGTAACCAAAAAGTTCTCGGACCTCATTGACTACCACAAGAAACATTTATTTTAAAATTGTCAGGTACTGTTGAAGACAAAATAAGATATTTTGAGGAATGTAAAACAGTCACCATGCCTACGAAAACCCATTACAAATTCATTCTATACAATCTAACGAACATTGTGTTAAAATATGACATTGATATCTATAATATTGACTGAGTTATGCCAAGTCAAAGATTGGAATCATTCACCACAATCTAACGAACATTCTGTTAAAATATGACATTGATATCTATAATATTGACTGAGTTATGCCAAGTCAAAGATTGGAATCATGAAACGAATACGTTAACTCTGACTTTACTGCTTGTTTCTCAGAACTTGGTTTTCATGGCAGGGTCACATTTTTGTTTGTTAAACTTACTTCATACATTGTTAATGGCGTCCAAGAACATTTTGGTAACAAGAATTAAAGCAAATATCTTGTGTTTTTCAGAAAAATATATAAAGGTTTGAAAAATGGTGAACTCTTCCCTTTACTGGATTGATGCTAGTACTGTTCAATTGATACCTCACAAATAATCTATTCCAAAAAGAATTTTGGTTAATTTAATGTATATTTTATAAATGTACATACAAACACATATAAAGTGTATGAATATATAAGAAATGTGAGGCATGTGTATGATGTGTAAACTATATATAATTTGAGTTATATACGTTTTTGTCATATACACACACAAACACACACAGGCACACAAACACACTTGTATGCATTAACGCATTATATAAATATAAATACACAACCACACATATTTTATAAATGCCAAAATTTAACTTGGAAACGAATTATTCGTGATTAATTGATTAGCCAGCACTAACACAATTATATGCATTTCAAAATGTCTGCGTGACCACTAAAAGAAAAAATAGGCTACACTGTCATGCAATAACTGCTAGCATAACTGCATCAAAATTGGAAGATCTGTTCACCGTAAATATTATGTCAGCGAAAAGTAGGATATAATCGCTCTTTCTATCTTTACACTAATGTAAACACTTCTGACAAATAACACATTGATTTTATGCTACTAAGGCAGAGTGACAGACAGCAAAGCACCAGAGACAGGCTGCAGCTGGAGGACATCCGACCTGTAACAGAGCGATCAATGCTGGGGAAGTGACATCACACCCCTGGAGATGGTACGAGGGAAACTTCAGAGAGCAGCAGGAAGGCCAATGCTCAGGATGCTATTTTTGCCTTGTTGAGATCTGAACGCTGCTATTGTTTCGGTTGTTGTCTGACCCCTGGCCCTTGCAAAGAGCGAGATCAGGAGGACGAGCTGCAGTACAGCTGCTGCGTTGGTGCTTCGAGTATCTGTGAATGCGGCAGTCGAGTGAATCGTGACTCCAGTCCTGCGGAGGTGCTCATTCAACCTTTGCGCTGCGTTATCATATTTGGGGTGTCTGTTTGCACCAGTTCTGGCATCACACACTCGCATGCCAAACACTGCAGCACCAATCACATTTGAATAGCTCATGTTTCAAACCAGGTCATGTAAGAACAACAAGGGAATATAATCAGGGAAGAATCCCCTTTTCATAACCATCCCATTGCAATGATAAAAGATTAAAAAGAACAAAGAGTGCTATGCAATTGTGGTGGTATCTGAGGTCATCAAAACAGGTAAATGGTGCGGTTTTACATAAAGAATGTAGCTTTCTCCGTCTGGCTGAGCTGCTCATCTGACAATAGATTGCGGCTCAACCCATCAGCAGAGTAGGTAAGCAGGCAGAGGACAAAATGACAACAAAGCCCCATCTCTAGAGCAATTACATCACCAGTGTCCTTATTTCAGCTGGTATTTTCTCAGTGCTTATCTTCAGAGACAGCGGAGTCACCAGGTTTTCCAGTACAGACTGTGCTTTATCCAGCCTGACTGACTGTAAAGGTTCAAACTTTTCTCATCTAGGTCCGGTTTCAGATATAGCTTTTGACATGATTCAATGTCTGCAAAATTGACCCATAAGATTTAACAAACACAAAGTCAATGTATGTGTTCAGCATACACCTGATAGTAGGATAAGTCTTAAATGTATCGCCTGTCACCATTACTGCAACGTGATAATCTGGGCAGAAAACCCAGAAAACTGGTTTATTATTTCATTTTGTGGATCTTGTCTGTATTATGTATTAAAAAGTTCTTCATCATCAAGCATTATATAAGTCTTTCTTTTTGGAAGAAAAATTTTGATATTTTGAGAAACCACTAATAATTTTTTGTCAATGGAAGTCAATGGGGGCCAACAAAATTTGGTTACTAACGAGTGTATAGTGTCAGGAGTAAAAAATTACCTGCAAACCTTAAAAACCGGAAAATCTTCTGATAAAATGTTTTTACCTAATATGTTCAAATAAGAAATGGATAATTTCATCATGTACACTTAAAGAAACCAAGCAACATTTTAATTAAGATTTTCATAAGATTGGCTTGGAGCCATGAGATAATCCACCAGTGTCACCAAAGGAACACCTTTTTAACTACACAAAGCTCAAAGAAATGTTGAAATTCATGTCTGAAGACGGAAGCCTCCAAGTTGTAATATGTCTTGGACTACAGCAAACATCAAAATTTTAGGCATCCAGTTACTTCCATAATGAGTTGATCATGACATATACACATTCACATAATGCCGGTCTTCTTGCGGAGATGCAGTAGCTGAAATGGAATGGTCACTTACAGAAACAATACATAAAGCAGCAGCAATTTTCAAAAACAGCAACAGAGCAATTCATCTGATGCTGTTGTAACATGTACTTGTGTCATGTAAATCAACATGCAATAAACATAAACTATGCTCTAGCGTGTGAGCAATGTTACATAAAGCTAATTTATAAGAGTCACTGCAGATACATAAAAAAAAAACGTGTATAGATAGATCTATGGCATTCTATGGCATTCCTAATCGATGGAGACCAAAATGTGTCACTAGCTATTTTTACAGTCCACCTGTTAGTGTGTACATTTTTGCGCATAAAAAGTTGTATGAAAATTACAAGGACCCCATTTATTGAACATTTAAATAGTGAGGAGTAGAGAATGTTGATCCCTTCCGCTCACTGGAATGAAATTCTGCTTTTTTTGCAAATGTTTGATACATCTTTTCTGTCTTTAACCATTAACCATACAGAATGGAAATTATAATTGAAAATATAAATGATGAAAGAAGAGCTCAGTGGTGCACTTTTAGCACCAAAAATTTTTCAGTAAGCTTCTCTTATTTTCAAATCAAGAAACTTCATATTTACCAGATTGTTTTATGTCATTGTTGCCTAAATGTACTTCGTAAAAAAAGTGTGTGCACCTAACTTTTATACTGGTCCACCTAAGAAAACTTGTTTAACCTTGTGCAAAAAGTAAGTCTAGAGCTCTGATCCATATTCAACTACTCAAGTAAGAAATACACTGTTCTGTGATAAGGTTAAACCACATAATGCAGTTAAAACAATTGAGGAACTATGTGACTTCCATCTAAAAGGTATGCTGGCTGATTTCCCCACCAAACTGGATTGACAAGTGCATCTCCGTCTGAACACATCATTTCAAAAACACAACAGGCTCTTTTAATCACAACTGTTAACACCTGACACTTCATCCGGTGTCAAGTATCCTCTAAAAAATGGGTTAGCCTATACACACAAGGCCAGCTGAAAGAGTTTTGCATTACTTCTCAAACCGCCTCTGAGCAAGAGGTGGTATTTTTTACTTCTAGAGTTACAAAAAAATGTAAACAAAGCAACTTGTAGTCTTGACAGGCTGACTAAACTGTCACTGTTTAAGACTGAATGAAGATCCGACTGACGAATGCTGCAAACGCCATAAGAGTAATTTATCACTTGAAACACTACTTTAAGAACTCCCTCCGCCTTTGCCAGATTTTTGGGCATTTTTGGCACATTATGTGAGAAGAATGCCGCATCACATTTAAACCTGAAAGCGGAAGTGTTCTGAATCATCAGGCACATGTTTCAGAAGCACACAGGTCTGATGACAATGTGGACGGATAAAAGAGAGTTGTTTTCTTTTTCAACTGGAAAGAACAAATGGCAATTCATCTGAGAACTTTTGCTCGCTCACCACCCACACGAAGCGAGAGAATGACAAAGTGAGGGATCGACAGAGGAAAAGATACGGAGGGAACGGAGCTCAACTCGTGACTCTTCACAGCTATTCTGGTTGAGGCCTTTCATCTTTTCCTTTGAAAGTTGCTTGCAGAACTGCCTTTTTCCGCTTTTTACGGCCGCCAAAGAAGAGCCTCTCTAGACTGACCCATCTGCCCCCCAGTATTCTGTCCCACAAAGTACTTTTAAATCTCCAAAACCAAGAACAGCAGAAACACCAAAAAATAAGCCTGATAATAAAAACAAATGTGGCAAACGACTAAATGACAACTTTCACTTTTCGCTCTTACTAGTAGAATCTACATGTTCTTTTAACCAGAAGAGACAGTTACTGCCCATTGATTGTTTTTGTTCAGCACCGCACAGGACCCTTAACTTCAACTGTACTAGCAGGATGTTAATCCCTGAACCCAGTCTAGACTTTGCATGCTCTTCATCACATGGCTCCCCCCACATTTCACCCCCTTTTACTTCCCTGGTCACAGACTCTACAGCCAAGCTTCAGAGCTTCCTAATGAAATATAAACAGATATGCGATATACTGCAGTGAATGCTCAGTGTAATGTAAGCAGGAAGCTGACCAGGGAGCTTGTCATCTCTGAGAGAGGTGGCTAACATCTCTAATGCGTCAGACAGATCGGTCGTGAAAGCGGGGTATGATGCTGCAGAAGCATGCAGAATGACATCAATGTTCGGCAGGGTGACGCATGTTCCTCCGGATGCTTTAAAGAAGCACGTGGCTGCGCCTCTGCGTCCCTCGTTAACCGTATCATCTGGCCAGATTGGATGGGAGGGGCTGCATTTCACAACATCTGCATGTTGCTGCCTCTTTGGGATGGCCTGGGGTGAGTGGGTGGTGGCAAAGCAATGTTGCAATGACACAGTGACCCCAGATTTCAAATCGGATTTCAAATTTTCAACTGCATATGTGTCAATAAATAGTCTTTAAAGTGATAGATCCCCAGAAAGGAAAATCATTATTTACTCTGTCTTGTTAAACTTGAATGGTTTTCTTCAGCCAAAATCAAAAGATATTGAAAAGAATCTTGGTAACTGTCTGACAGCCATTTATTTGCATTGTTTTTTGTACATGGAATATAAGTTAATGTGCCGTGCGGTTATCAACTTTAATAAAATATCAGCTTTTTTGTTCTATTAAAGAAAATAAAACTGGTTAGAAAGGAGTGCATTAAAGCCCAATTTGGATTTTTAGATGAACTATAACTTTAGACAGTAAATCAAATGTGTACACACAGTTACATAAAGGAAACAAACCAAGTCCCAAACTATTAAAATTTAAAAATGGTTATGAATAAGAAAGTAACTTAATGTTAAAAGTCCCATAATAATTGACATCAAAACAAACTGACAGACATCCATAATGATACTTGAGCATTGACAAATAGGTGTCAAAATTCTCAACACTTGCATTCACTCTAGATTTACTCTAGTGCAGATATTACAACACACAATTTCAAAATGTTTGCCGCAACTTTAGTCAATGAACATGCTGTTTCTCTCAAAAATACATCACACTAATGCCTTTACCCCATCCACTATGGTCAGATAAACCCCAATATTTTCTTCAATGTTTCAAAGCTTGGGCTCTACTCAACACAGAAACTAAAATTTGAAAAGGTTTGTTATATCCAGCAGACATCTGAATTCATACAACTATCCTTTATTATGCACAAGCAGCACCATTCATTCTTATAAATGCCATGACCTTTAGACATGAGACAGTATGGCCAAAGTGTCGGCCAGATGCATGTCACAGAGATGACGAACATGCTTTCCGCACACAGAGATCTGCTCAGGCTCAAACCGACCTGGCTAGCTGCGGGGCAGGTGCCACATACTATGCCAACACTACACAGGCTTTATACATTTAATTTCTGACAGGCATCAGTCTAATATCAAAGCAGATGTGCTTCTGTTATAAATCACAGGGTGTGTTAAGTATCAGCTTTCACTTCAGATTTACCATCTGTTAAAGCAGGGTAGCAAGGTGATACAACATACAATGTTTTGTTCTCAACACAACCTTAATCTCCAGTTGAGATTAAATCCACTGTTATCTTGAAACATCGTCATATTAAATATACTCATTATATAAACAAAACGAATAATACCCGAGCAGCAGTGGTATCCATTCACTTGTAATGTATGGAATTAAAAGCAATGCAAGTGAATATTAAGATACAGCATTCTTCAAAATATCTTATCTTGTGTTTAGCAGGAGAAAGTAAGTCATACAGGTTTCAATTGACAAGAAGGTAAGTAAATTATAACAGAATTTCTAACCAAGTATTTTTTTAAATACTTTTTCAATGGATTTTAAAATATGTACCACACAGATTTGAACACCTGAACTCCAAATTTTAATGACATACTTAAAACAGCTAGGCTTGGTTTTCAGGAACGAGACAGGTTGGGGTCTGTGGTGAAGGGGTGGTTGTGACAGGTTTATCTAAGTCAAGGATGATCCCATGCGTGTCTTAGCAAGCAGGGAACAATTTTGTCTTTCCCTTAAGCCTACATTTGACTTTCACTTGCAGGGGTCAAAAATTCCCACAGCCACTTGGCTCCATCACTGCCCACACAGACATCACAACCCACGATTTGTGAAAAAATTCACTGCAATTTGCCTTGAAATATTCAGGTAGTTTCTAACTTTGCTATAACGTGTCATGCTGGTTGTAGGTAGATTTACAATCAAATAGCCTTTAGTTATCCATTTAGGCCAAGAATGACAGCTCTGCCTGACACAAAAACAACCTTCGACAAATCCTGGTTACACTATTCATTTGACTAATGGTATTTCCCAACATCCTATGTTTAAAGTTTGACTTAAGTCTTTCTCACAACTACCCAGTGACTTTGACCGCATTTGTAACCTTTGACATCTCCGACACAAGGAAATGGTTTTAACAACAAATAACCAGGGAAAACATTTAACCAGAGCTAGTAACATGATCCGTAAACCGCAAGAGATAAGACATATACATTGATTTATAAACACAAACACACACACAGCACAAAGCTGAAATATAATACAACCCTACATTTGTTCCCCCATTTGTTGACCTTAATCAATCACTCACCTTTGAGTTGTTACAGATCTGTATAAATCTATTTGTTCTGATAAATACAGAGGACAGTGAACTACCATCAGAGATGAAAGATTATATATGTATTTGTTCCGTTGAACACAGTGAGATATTTTGAAGAAAGTAGGACAGTCTAGTCTGGCCCTGCAACTGAGCTCGGTTTCCAAGAAGGTTTATTCTTCATTCTGTCACCGATGGAGTTTTGGTTCCTTGCGGCTGTCGCTTCTTGCATCCTAAGTTGTGGTCGCTTCATTCACAGAGGTATCGTTGACTTGATTGAAAATGAATGCACAGACACTATTTGAACTGATCAGCGATGACATCACTGAATTGAAAATGAATGCACGGACACTACTTGAACTGATCAGCGATGACATCACTGAATTGAAAATGAATGCACAGACACTATTTGAACTGATCAGCGATGACATCACTGAATTGAAAATGAATGCACAGACACTATTTGAACTGATCAGCGATGACATCACTGAATTGAAAATGAATGTACAGACACTATTTGTACTGATCAGCGATGACATCACTGAATTGAAAATGAATGCACAGACACTATTTGAACTGATCAGCGATGACATCACTGAATTGAAAATGAATGTACAGACACTATTTGAACTGATCAGCGATGACATCACTGAATTGAATATGAATGCACAGACCCTATTTGAACTGATCAGCGATGACATCACTGAATTGAAAATGAATGCACAGACACTCACTACTTGAACTGATCAGCGATGACATCACTGAATTGAAAATGAATGCACAGACACTATTTGAACTGATCAGCGATGACATCCCTGAATTGAAAATGAATGCACAGACACTATTTGAACTGATCAGCGATGACATCCCTGAATTGTAAATGAATGCACAGACACTATTTGAACTGATCAGCGATGACATCACTGAATTGAAAATGAATGCACAGACACTATTTGAACTGATCAGCGATGACATCCCTGAATTGAAAATGAATGCACAGACACTATTTGAACTGATCAGCGATGACATCCCTGAATTGAAAATGAATGCACAGACACTATTTGAACTGATCAGCGATGACATCACTGAATTGAAAATGAATGCACAGACACTACTTGAACTGATCAGCGATGACATCACTGAATTGAAAATGAATGCACAGACACTATTTGAACTGATCAGCGATGACATCACTGAATTGAAAATGAATGCACAGACACTATTTATAGTGAACAGAGATGCCATCCCCGAAATCAATGATGAACTTTATCTATCATGAATGATAATTGGCACAATGTTTTACTAATCAATGTCGTTTAGCTGCGTTGAGGACATGTATTTTGTTTAAACGATATATAAATAAAGGTGACTTGACAGCAAAACCGGGGCCTTTTTGACAACCGCTGTAATTGCCCTAGAATGGCGGTCAATGGTGACAAGCATTCATCCAAATAACTTTCTAAGTGTTCAGCCAAACAAATAGATAAATGCAGATTTGGAGCAACCACAGAGTAATACATTTGGGGGTGAACTACCACTTTAAGAGATAACAAACAAGAGCCCCTCTGGCTTGACATGCAGTGTCATTTCTTATTATGTAACAACCCAAAGTCATCTTTAAACACAGTGGGAGTCAACAATAACACATGTGCTGATGTTGCATGCTGGAATGGGAATGACATCACAACAAATAGTTTGCATCACTGAAAACAAAAATAATTCTGTAAACAAAAAGGGGATCATGTATACACAAATTGCCCACAGATGTCATATAAGTGTAGGTAAAGCATTATAGTTCACACAATTGCACATTTCTTCAAACACAGCTGAAGTAGCAAAATTGTGATGTGATACAAATTCTTATGTTCAGATTCTTAACATTTTAAAATTCCTGTTTTTGGGACTCATTCCCACGTGGACTTTAGCAGGTCTCCCTTACCTTCGATGGCGATGACATGTTCTCGGATCTGGTTCTGCAGCAGCGGTTCCTCCACGCGCTCCAGCAGCTCATAGATGGAGTAGATGTTCGGGTGGACGGACTCGAACCTCTGGATCTCAGCTCGGATGGCGGCTGAGTTGGCGAGGTGTTGCTGATAATTCATGTTGAAGAATGGATCTGATGGGGGTTCGCGGATTATTTAGGGATGCACGGGACCGGATGTCCACATGAGGTCTGTGATGGTCTACTGGGTTTGTGGACACAGAACCAGGAGTCCAAAATCCCCACTCATGTTCAATATGATTGGTTGTTGGGACAAGGCCGGGGGATCCACATGTTCCCGTCCCGATGGGTTCCGCTGTGTCCAGAGCCGTGGTTCCGATCAGCGGGGAACTGCGCTCGAGCTGCCCGGGTGTGCGTGTCGTGTTTGGGGGCAGTCGACTCCCTCCCTCCCTCCCGTTGTTCCCTTCGCGTCACAACAAACCGCAAACTACTTTCGGTGGTCGCGACGTGTCACCGCGAAACCCAACGTGCGCGTCAACGTCAACGAGATGTTCCCGCCGGCGAGGTTTGTCGGTTGTTTTCTCCACAAAGATGGGTGCAATCCCGTTCCTCCCTGACTGAGGTCCGTCCCGTCTGTATCCTCTCAAACATCACTGCGCGTGCTCCTCTGCCGCTGGACAACCGACGGCTCGCTTTAGTGCACTCGTCCTGCTCAAGGCTGCGTCGAATCTGCGCAGTCTGCTGTTGTTAAACCGCCTGCAGGGTCATGAATGCGCTATTGAGCGCATAAACACTGCTGTGATGGCATTGGTGCTGAAAGAGTCATATGGTTATTCTTTTAAAAATTATACATTTTTATGGATAGGTATATTATAGAGGTGTGCATGCTTGTGGGTGATTTTGTACAATTTGTGGTTTTACAAATAAAACCAAAAAGTATGTTTTTTATTTGAAAAGGTGTTTTTCAAATTGAGATATGTGGCATATTTAGAGAAAATTATATATGATACTTGGTTTTGTAGTGAACCTGTTTTCAGCTCTATTAAAGTTTCATGCCATATCACTATAGGGAAATCATGGCCTAGTGGTTATAGAGTTTGACCTAAAGTTGTGGGTTCAAGGCCAGGGCTGGCAATGTCATGACCTCGGTGACCTTGAGCAACACACCGAACCTCAAACAGTTCCCTGGGCGCCACAGCTTAAACCTTGCTCACTGCTATAGGTGTGTGTTCACTACTGTGTGTTCACAACTCTCTCTCTCTTTGTGTGTGTGTGTGTGTGTGTGTGTGTGTGTGTGTGTGTGTGTGTGTGTGTGTGTGTGTGTGTGTGTGTGTGTGTGTGTGTGTGTGTGTGTGTGTGTGTGTGTGTGTGTGTGTGTGTGTTCACTAGTGTGCCTTTGCACTTTGAGCAACACTCCGAACCTCAAACAGTTCCCTGGGTGCCACAGCTTAAACGTTGGTCACTGCTATGGGTGTGTGTGTGTGTGTGTGTGTGTGTGTGTGTGTGTGTGTGTGTGTGTGTGTGTGTGTGTGTGTGTGTGTGTGTGTGTGTGTGTGTCTTCACTACTGTGCGTTTCCACTTTGGATGGGTTAAATGCAGAGCACTAATTCTGAGTATGAGTCACCATACTTTGATGTATGTCACATCACTTCCACTTTAATATCTTCTGGTTTAAAATGGACTTCAAGATGCAGTTCTTTTCCAAAACGCTATAAATCCGACCCTGCTTATAGCATAAATGTGAAATGTCCTCCAATCAGAATTTGTTCTATGAAATCCCAGACTGCAATGGTATTGAGTGTTTGTTTGTATAGAATGAGTGCTTCAACTTTATTAACACTTATGACGGCCTGGGTGAGCCGGTGAGATCTAAACCTAGGGGTTGAAAAATTGCAGACTGGACATCTGCATTTATTTGATTTGTGTGCATTTGTAGTAACAGTCATTTTCTGTAATTTTGTATTTGTTTTTGTTTTTTTTGTGAACTAAACCAACATTTAAAAAAAATAGATTTGTAGCGTTTTGGCAAAAAAGAAAATAAACTTTGATTCTATAATCTAGTTATATTGTCTTGTTTAACAATCATTGTTTAACATGTTCACACTAAACCAACAGATGATTTAAACAGCATTAATTGAATATGTACAAAATGTGTGTGTCTGGGTTAAAAAACTAAATTTTAACTATTTAACTATTACAATGGATTGATCTCATATGGAAAAGAACTCTACATATTTATACTATAGGGAATTGAAACAGCGTATTGGGCACCGTAAATAGTGTTAAATTCACCATAGAAATGACTTAAAGGTCTCAGGTCAATGACACACTCAAACTACAAACTAAGTCATGTGATAACACAGGCGTGAACTAACCCACACATCCAATAAAGGGTAAATATATGCAGGTTTAAGTGTTGAATTGGCGTGGGCCAATAAACTTCATAATCGAAAACAGGCTAGGCAGGAGAAAGCATTCACACTTTGTTACAGTAGCAACACACCCTGAAAAACTTTTTCACCAAATGTATTATTTATTTAAATAATGGGATTTAATGTTTCCAATGGTATTTTAACATGTGTAGGCTTGTAGCAAATAAAGTGCCTTTGTGCAGACTTTGAACAAATTCCAACACACTGGATTTATTAAAAGAGACTAGTTTCTGGTAGTGCCATCTGTATTTAATTCTGATAAAGTATAATGTTGCTAAACGCCTCGCACGGCTGCATTCTATTAGACTCTATTTTACTCAATGGCCTCTTCTATCCTGATTCCGTCAACCAGAAGGGAATGAACTATTTTGCTCCGTTTCCTTCCAGTAGCTGTTGCTTTTATGCAGCATTCATGGTTCCCCACTGCAAAGTGTGTCTCAGTTCCATCATCTGTAAATTCCCCCTGCACAAAGTAAATCATGCACTAATCATGTGGTCCTATTAAAAGTGTGATGTTCGATAGTTCCACAACACCGCCTTGTCTTTGATCGAGCTGTGGTGTTCTAATATTTACCATGGTGTCCATTTTCTGTCCATTGCACCACACGTCCATAGTGTCTTTCTCTGGGGAAACAGAAAATTAATTTAGCTATATAACATCTACAACCACTATACTATACAACAGTGTTCGGAAAAATGAGCCTTTAAAGGGAATGAAAGGAACTTATATCATGACTCATGAGAGGCTTCTTACCCAGAACTACTCTGCATTCACTCCCATCCAGTTTTAGCACCCACGTTCTGGACATTTTTGAACGATTGTCCAAAAATGTCTGAAGATTTTTTCCATTGATCTCCAGCGTGTACCCATAGGAGAATCCATTTATTGCCTCAATGTTTATGGTTGCTTTAGTATCCGTGCCCCCAACCGGAAACGTTTCTTTGCCCACCAGTTTGAACATCCAATCCCTTCTCAAGACCTCCTAAAATCAAAACAAAACCTTTATGATTTCCTGTCTTTAACATATGTAGAATGCTCTGGTGTCTTGGTGGAGACTTTTTATATTAACTTCCATTGATTTCATACAGAGTTCAACAAAATACCTAATCTAATCTAAAATTATTATATAAAATTATTATCTCCAAAATGTTTTCATATTTGGCCTTCTAGGATTCATTGTTCTTCAGAAATTTAAAGAAAAAAAATATATTAGGTTGATATGCAACTTGAAACAGTTTGGTTTTAAAAAAATTTGCAAAAATAAATATTGAATACTATTAAAAACATGAAGCGAAAAATATGAAATACAACAAATGTTGAGATTTCAGTTTGGAAGCTTCTGAACAAAGGCACATGGGCGTTATATTTTAGTTTAATGTATCATACTGGAAAAAATGGTTCCACAACATAAATGAAACACATGTAATGTATAATGCAGTAAATAATACATCCCACACAATTCAAAAAGAAAAAATTACAGTTTATATCATGACATTCAGCTCTCACCTTCCCGTTAATGTAAATAACACGTTTCCCTGTTGTTGTCCCATGTTCAAACTCAATGGTGTAAAGCCCATCACTCAGTGACACCTCCCACACTCCCACATTGTCTCCTGACATTCTGAGTTATCATCCACACTTCCTCGTCTCTCTACTATTTCTAATGCTATGTAATGTTAATGCATTGCCTCTTGATCATAGCAATCCTCATGTAATTGCTGATTAAATTGTTTGAAAGTATTGAGCACTGTAGACTGCGACCCTGTGCTCACTCAGCAGTCTGTACATTAGTGTAAGAGGCTTAAAGATTTACCAAACCTTATTTATGACCTTATTCCTTTCTGGTTACCAACAGATGGCAGTCTCTCTCTCTCTCTCTCTCTCTCTCTCTCTCTCTCTCTCTCTCTCTCTCTCTCTCTCTCTCTCTATATATATATATAAATATATAAACACATCTCTCTCTCTCTCTCTCTCTATATAAATATATAAACACATCTCTCTCTCTCTCTCTCTCTCTCTCTCTCTCTCTCCCTCTCTCTCTCTCTCTCTCTCTCCCTCTCTCTCTCTCTCTCTCTATATAAATATATAAACACATCTCTCTCTCTCTCTCTCTCTCTCTCTCTATATATAAATATATAAACACATCTCTCTCTCTCTCTCTCTCTCTCTCTCTCTCTCCCTCTCTCTCTCTCTCTCTCTCTCTCTCTCTCTCTCTCTCTCTCTCTCTATATATATATATATAAATATATAAACACATCTCTCTCTCTCTCTCTCTCTCTCTCTTTCCTTTCTCTCTCTCTCTCTCTCTCTCTCTCTCTCTCTTTTCTCTCTTTTCTCTCTCTCTCTATGTCTCTCTCTATCTATCTATCTCTCTCCCTCTTTTCTCTCTCTGGTCTCTCTCTCTGGTCTCTCTGATCGCTCTGATCTCTCTCTCTCTCTCTCTCTCTTGTCTCTCTCTCTCTCTCTCTCTGGTCTCTCTGGTCTCTCTCTCTCTCTCTGGTCTCTCTCTCTCTCTCTCTCTCTCTGGTCTCTCTGTGGTCTCTCTCTGATCTCTCTCTGATCTCTCTGGTCTCTCTCTCTGGTCTCTGGTCTCTCTCTCTGGTCTCTGGTCTCCCTCTCTCTGGTCTCTGATCTCTCTCTCTCTCTCTCTCTTGTCTCTCTCTCTCTCTGGTCTCTCTGGTCTCTCTCTCTCTCTCTGGTCTCTGGTCTCCCTCTCTCTGGTCTCTCTGTGGTCTCTCTCTGATCTCTCTCTGATCTCTCTGGTCTCTCTCTCTGGTCTCTGGTCTCTCTCTCTCTGGTCTCTCTGTGGTCTCTCTCTGGTCTCTCTCTCTGGTCTCTGGTCTCTCTCTCTCTGGTCTCTCTGTGGTCTCTCTGTGGTCTCTCTCTGGTCTCTCTCTCTCTCTCTGGTCTCTCTCTCTGTCTCTGTCTCTCTCTCTCTCTCTCTCTCTCTCTCTCTCTCTCTCTCTCTCTCTGTCATGAGCATATTAAAGTCAAGTGGGCGTGGTCACACGCGGCTCTGTGATTCGCTTGTTCAGAAGTTTCTTCCAAATTTGTGGAGTTCGGACCTTTAGCACAACTGGAACCCAAAGGTCTGGAAGCTTCTGTGTATCGTTTAAAGGATGCATCACAATAACAACTTCCTCTGATGTTTGGTGGGGTTTTGCGTGATTACGTCACTGAATGTTATTATGGAATAGTGGGTCTTCTCAATTCGCTTTGGATTACGTCATAATTTTTTTAAGTAATCGAATTGGAATTACATTTTTATTCTTTTTATTATATGCATGAATTAACATTGTGTTCTGTGAAATCTGGTTTGTATATTTGCTTTTTTTTTATCCAGCTTGCATTTGTGTGATCAGATTCCATAAACACATTCCTCTATCTAATATCATATTTCTGAGCTTTGTTATAGAAAATGAAACATTTTCAGATACACATCATAGTTTTGGCTCTCTCCTGGACACAAGCATCAGATTTAAAGTCACGTCACACAGCAACTGAGGAACAAAATGCACAATTGCAACTGAACCCCTTTATAAATAAACACACACACTTTCAATCAAATGCCAACGTGTCACGCTCAGGAAACACACACAAGCCTCAGAACGATCAGAACACCGTCTCCTCTCGAACCCCAGCACGCCGGGCCCTTAAAGGGAACAGGCCGATGCCTAAAAGGACATCCAGTGTAACCGAGAACATCCCCGCTGGACTGACACTTAAATCTGCACCTTCAGAAATCTCCAACAGCACCGGCTCTATAAACCCTCTGGCTGGATTTGCTGGGAAAAACCGTGTGCTGGTCATCTCGGCCCCCAATAACTCTGATGGCTATTACAGGTTAATGATGACCCTGCTGAAGCCCGATGTGTACTGTGAGATGGCCGAGAGACACATGCAGCAGATTGTCATGTTTCACGGAAAGGAGGAAAGAGGAGGCAAGGTAAGACGTGTTAGCAATCAGGGATCTGTCGTGGAGGAGTCGCTGGATCCGTCACACGTTCCTCGAATCATGGCCTTGCTGAAACTGGAAGAAGGGAAGTTTGGGATGGTGCTACTAAGGAAGACGTTGAAGGTAGAAGAAAGATACCCTTACCCTGTACAGCTGGAGGCGATCTATGAAGTGATAGACCAGACCGGTATGCATAGATTGGAAAAGGCCAGGCAGAAGGGATTTGTGCAGAAGTGCAAGGCTGCCGGAGTTGAGGGGAAGGTGGTACAGTCTTTTGGATCGAACACCCTGGTGGACACAGTGAAAACTAACAGGACAAAAATGGTTAGACCAGTCGCCCAACCCACGGTGACAGCGCAGGTGCTGATACCCTCCACCATCATCACCACTACGACAACAAAACGCAAAATCATAACTACACTAAAAACCACAACCACAAGAACTCCAACTACGACGTCAACCGCAACATCTGCTGCAACCAAGTTTCCTTGGACAGCCACTGCTGTGACCACAAACATACCCTCCACACTGAAGCAGAAAGATCCAAGCCATAAGCTCTTACCAAAAAAACACCAGAGCACAACAATTCAACCCGCTACTACCACTGATGCCTACACACATCACACAGAAAACACATTCACCTCATCAACACAACCATACCGCCAGAAGCCTAAGAACAAACAGACCGGGTTGAAAATTGGCTTGAAGGAGAAGCTTAGTCCACATGAACATGACACGCACAGACCTGCTATTATAAAACCAAAGGAAGATCTTACAACCGTGCAAAAGGGAAAAACCAAAGCTGATGATGCTGACAGAAAGAAGAAGGCCGGCAATTCTGAAAAGCCCCTGAAAAAGCTGCCTGCAGGGAAAAAAGGGCCAAAAGAGACAAAAGTCGGCCTTCAAAATAACAAGTCTGGACATAAGCCCAAGGTTAATGAAGAGAGGGCTGTTCTGAGCCAGCCAGCCAATTCGAAGAAATCACTTGAAACCTTTCTAGGCTACTTTGAGAGAAGACGGCGGCTAATAGTATGTATTGCATGCATTGTAAAAAATAATAATAGTTTATATAAACAAATATAGGCATAGTTTCTCAAAATGAAAATTCTGTGTCATTCATATCATTTGGAGCCTATAGAACTGTTTCTAATATGGAAGACAAAATAAGATATTTTGAGAAATGTAAAAACAAAAAATTCAACGTAAAACGTCAAGTCAAACGCAAGCCAATATTTGTCAAAATTCTTCAAAATATCTTCTGTTGTTTTCTCTAGAATGAAATGCCAAGATGTTGAATAAATTTACTCTAAACTTTAAAGTGATAGCTCATCCAAAATTGTGAATCCTTTCAGTATTTTCTAACCCCTAGTCATTTGAAACCTTTGTATATGTTTTTTCGCAAAACACATAGGAAGATATTTTGAAGAATGTTGGTGATCAAACTGTGAACATTAAATAATTTTGAGCAAATGCTTACCAACATTCTTTAAAATATTTGTATCATGAAAGAAAAATATGACTTGGGGGGTGATATGGGGATGAGCAAATTCTGAAAGAATTTTGGGGGTAAGCACTATACTTTGTTCATTTTAGGAATATTCTTCCATGGTCCACTATGGCTCAACAGAGGAGTCTAAACACTTCTTGGGTCTTCTTTAGAGCTTACAAAGGTTTTATCTGCAGGTTATCACAACTCCTGATGAACAAAATCATATGTACAGCGAGCAGAGAGACGAATACCTAGAGCAAGTTTGTAATATGGCCCTGCGCAAAATATCCATCATCACCATCTTTGGTTCCATTACAAACAGCACAATGAAGATCGATCACTACCAAACAGGTCAGTACGGCATTTATTTGTCTCTTTAACTGTTAACTGTTCTTATTAAGTTTTTCTTTAACAGAACATGATGAGCCCTTACATGGCCTCCCAGACAGTGACCTTATCAACCAGAGGCTCATTACAACATTTCGGAAAGAGTTTGGAATGACTCATAGTGATTTTAACATGGCGTTGACTGATTTTGACATGAAAGTGATGGTACGTTGTGGTGTAGCTTAAATTGATAGAGTATGGTAGATTGTATGTACTGTATATACACGAAGGTCATTTATTTATAGAGAATTAAAACACAGGTATTGTTGTTGATGTAATATCTTTATTTTATTCACAGCAACGATATGAGGTCCCCATTGTCATGAAAGCAGTATTTGACTACATCGACACATTATCAACTCGCATTAAAGAGATTGAACAGCAGAAGAAACTTGGCGTTGTGTGCAATAAGGATGATAAGTCAAGATCTTTGGAGAACTTCCTGTCTAGGTTTGTGATTTGGTTTAAATATAAAATATGCAATGCAAGTGCAAAATGAATACACTCATCTGCATTCCCACGTGTTATAAGATTCCGTTGGAGGCGGAGACTGTTTGTGATATCGTCCCCCAGTGATGAAGAATGGGCCTTTCAACAACAACTCTACACCATTAATAGCCAAGCCTGCCACCTGGGTAAGGATCTGTGCTTATTTCACCTAAAAACGTCTAACACAGTGAAATATATAGGCGACTTATTAACCAAATACAATGTGATGCTTGATAGTGTCTGAAACTGATCGATATTAGTACAAAAAAAGTAAACATACAGAAATTGCTGTTGTCTGCCAACACTTTCCCACAGTTTGACTTCAGGAAAGAGATCCTTTAAGTTTGCTGCTATTAAATGTAAACAAATATGAAATGGCAACTTAAATTATGTAATTTAACTTCCAGTAGATAGGAATGGTAATGTTGTAATGATTGTCATTTGGTTTTAATATGTAGTTGTCAATATATACAGCACTGTCTAATATCAACAGAGCTATATTTCATCTAGAATTATTTGAGGAAATTTTAAATTCATCTCATCGTGTTGTTTAGTCTATGGGGGTTTCAAGTATGATGAATCTTTTGTGTAAACAAATACGAATCCCTCTATATATTTGTATGTGTAATAAAACCACGTTTGATGAATAATATAAGTTGACATTTAAAACAACATATTTTTTACAACAGTAGGCAATTCACAACATAATATTTCAATTCAATGGTATTTGCAATGCAGCAAATTCAACCGCGGGACCACAGTGAGAGAAAAACTCACAAACGATACAGAACAAAGAATTTGTATTTAAAAACAAATACTTAATACATTTGAAAACTGAATAAAGCCGCTATAATGATCCGAACTATTTTACAAGTTTTTATTTTTTCTTGCCTAAAATTGCCCAGTGGTCCCTTAGAACATTCTAGAAGCGCCAGGGTGTAACTGGACCCTGGACCACTCCTTTATGAGACACTCAGGTCAACCCTAACCTTTCTTGAACCTTTGTTGTTCAGCTGTTTGATTCAATGTGACCCTGGACAATCACAGATGACCTCATGAATGTATTTGACCTTTTGAATAACCCTTATGCAATATTCCTGAAACAGCTATGACATATGCTGCTGTTTGTACACTGTAAAATATGATGTTGTTTTGGTGAAAACTTTGATAAAGGTTCATTAATAATTTTGCAAGAATGTAAACTATATAAAAAATAGAGTTTCAGTTTTGGGCATTATAGCAAAACTGTATATTTGACCAAATTTGAACCTTAAATTTAAAATAATTATTAAATGTAATTTTATGTTAACTCTTTAATATATAGTAATATATTTACACCAATATAATGATATAAAGACTTAAATTAAAATTTAAGAAAAATTTAAATGAAAAGTGAAAATTTTGTCATAAAGTTATAGGCGACGTAAAAAAATATAAAAAACACAAAACTTATTGTTAAATGTGTAAAAAAAGGATTCTGGCATTGTATGCATTCCGGATGGCTGACCTTCAAACAATCCCATAATTTTGGCTTACATCTTGACTTACAACCATTTACATCCTGTTCCAAAATCTTCCCACACAAATCCCCTCCTCCCTTTTCCCAAACTACAACAAGAACACTAAGCATGCTTTAATGTTAATTCAAGAACTCTGCATACATAAACCCTCATATGTTATTGCATCCATTCATTTTAAAATGCTACATCCCAGAAGCCTCTGATGAATGAAAATAATTAGAATAGAATGACACGATCAAACCTTTTTTGGTGGCTATTTTGGAGGTAGGAGCATTCTGAAAATCCTTTTCCGCATTCTTAAGAGTCCAGGAGGACCTGTGGAGGTTTGGGTCTTGTGTAGCGATCCAACAGAAACCACTTCCTTTCTAGGGCACGACAGCTTGATTGATGTTCCCATGAAAAGTCTTGCTTTAATGCAAATCATATGTATGTCTCATGGACAGTATGGACTCATTTGTTTTTCTTTTTCACAGGCTTGCGTCATGTTTCTGTACTGAAGCTTGTTGGAAGGTCCCTTAATGACATACGTGGATTTCTGGACCTCTATCCTATAAACGGTGAGATTTAAAGCTGTTGCATGCATGATGATTGACGGATGTCATCATGCAACATCACGGATGCCACTTACATGCCAATCATTTTAATTGTAATTCACCATTAATATCATAAACGTATTAATATAATTAATTGACATTATTTCAGCTTTACAAAAAAGTGCAGTATTTCAGTTCAATCTATTTAAAGAGTTAAGAATATGTTTAATATATAATATATAATAGATTTGTCCGTAAGAATCCAGTGAGCGACTGTGGCCTGGTCTCCACAAGCTATTAGTAAAAAATGTTGGGCGAGATGGGACTCGGTTTAGCCGGCATGGCCTCTTCCGTTTATGCAGCATGAACAGAGTGTGCATATTGGTTGCACAGGCATATTAATTTAATAATATTTATAACAGAACAATGTATTAGACTGAAAGTGCATTTTATTAGAGCTAAGGGAGTTTTAGGCACTCAACCACTTTGCAGGACTTTTTGTTTTTATATAAAAATAAATTGATGCTTATGTAATGTCAGCAGTTATATCTGGGGTATTTAATGACACCTTAGATTTAGAATCTAGGAACAGAACTGATCGTTATTTAATATTCATCAACACACAATGGAACAATCTGTGATTGTTCTTACAGGAAGTGCATCAGTGGACCGTGAGGAGCTGTCGGCCAGCCTGGTGCAGGACATCAGAAACTACTTCCAGATCAGTCAGGACTATTTCTCCATGCTGCTTGTTGGGAAAGATGGCAATGTGAAATCCTGGTACCCCTCCCCTTTGTGGTCTATGTCAATCATTTATGATCTTATCGACTCCATGCAGCTTCGCAGGCAGGAAATGGCCATCCAGCATTCTCTCAGCATGCGTTGCCCTGACGATGACTACAGTCACCATGATGGGTACCATGAGGGCTATCATGGGGAACATGGATATTAGGAACAGCATGTTTCTGAGCTTGTGCAGAACAAACACAGTTTAATTACCTCAACCGTCCTTTGAACTCATCTCACTATTTTGTTATGTACATTAGTTCAGATTGTAAGGTAGACTATTTTAACTTTTGACCTTGACATTCATTTTTGCATGTGTATTAGTTCCTTCAATGTATTTCCATGTCTTTTAAAAGAGGGAAGTGTTCTTTTTAGATGTTTAAGAAGTGTTTAAAAAAACTTTTAATTATAAAAAAAAATATTATTTTATCATTTTTATGATTTTGTATAACTTATTATTTCAAAATATTAATATCTAATTAAATGATTGAGTTAACTATCAAATGAAATTTACTTAACATCTAGAGGCAACCAGGTAACTTATTTTTTTTTAGTTGAACCAACAAAAATATAACAAATATTATTAACAATATAGAAACTGGTTAAGCTCTTCTGCCCCCTGCCTTGCATACTAAAGTCATGGAATAAAATGACAGGCATTCCATGCATTCCATTACTCCATCACCAGGGTTAGAAGCCTGATATAAGGGTTATACTTTGTTTTCTAGGTAACATGGCCACAACAAATAATATATAATTTTGCATAATGTTCTGATATCTTTTGATAATGACAAGTGCACTGAGGAATTCATCTTCCCATGTTTAATATTAAACATTGTACGTATGATTCAAGATGTATGCAAATGTATAGACCAACAAAGTATTTTACATTTACATTAAGTCATTTAGCAGACGCTTTTATCCAAAGCGACTTACAATATTTTAATTGGGATAAACATTTTATTTAACTAACTTAAAAAACAATAGAAATACAACTAAATTTTTAAGTCAGTACAGGACAAACAAAGTTAAATTGCCTTAAGCCTTTTTTATTTTTGTTTCTGAAGCTTTTATCCAAAGCGTCTTACAGTATTATGCAGTAGTAAATTATCACTACAGACCAAACAGGGGTAAGATGTCTCGCTCAAGGACACTTCTCTCATTGTTTGCTGACACTGGGATTCAAACCCACAACCTTCAGCTTACAAGTCAAACATTCCAACCACCAGACAACACCTGACCCTAGTTTTGCTTTTACAGTGAAGTTTTTTTTACAGTGCTTTATTTGTTTTGACCAGAAGTAATACAGTCCATAAAAAATTTCATGTTTTATTTTAAAAATAGGTGATCAAGCGTCCCTAAAACATAACAGTACATGAAGAAATAGTACAGTGCAACAGAAGACATTCATTCAGTTCTGCTCATGTCCAGTATCTTAAAACACATACTCACATATACACATAACTCTTTGGGTGTTAAGTTTGCAGATTTTTGTATAACTGCACTTAAATATTGCCAGAAATGAACAAAGGCCAGTAGTCAAAAATGACAAAAATGATCTTATTATAACAAAGCAATCTTATATATATATATTTACTATGAAAAATATAGTCTAAGTACTCCAGCATAATGAAAGTTAGTAGTTTTAAGTATAAACATTCTACAAACTAGATGATACACATTCCATAAACCTGGTGTGGCAAAATCCCAAACATTTTTTGAAGATATTTTTACGGAGGTTTTTTATTTTATTTAACCAAAGTACACTGTGTGTATATGCCCCATACAATGGAAATTTTGGCCTAATGTCAGAGATCTTAAGCATCTTACTAACATATAATGCTGTAATACTGTGAACATTTTTTATTTTAATAAAGTTATTAACACTTCATTTGTGCACAATCCTATTTCTTTGATTCCGATAAAAAAAATGTTTGGAACACAAAAAGAAGTAACACACTTAAAGTAACATCAAAAATCAAAAATTAGGTCCGAGACTAACCCGGAGTGAATGAATGTGGACTACAGACAAATCTTACTAACTTATTAAGACCACGCTGCTTAATTTCATGTAACAGCAAACAAAATAAGGCATGTAAAGGTGATACATAAAGAAGTGCAATTATATCATTTGTACAATAAATTAATTTTCTACAATCTGTCAAGAAATAATTGTCACTAGAAATAGTCCCTATAGTGTATTTGTATTTGCAATCAAATAGAAGAGTCATTCACGTCAATACATAAATAATGTGACGTTTAAAGCTAGATTCATCATGTATGACATATGAAAATGCTAGATTTTTTGATGCATTGACATCGTTCACCTACATTATTATTTCATGATCTTTAAAACAGGAATGATGATTTAAATGATATCTTCAGGCTTTGTGATTGACGTTTCGAGGTCCTTCGACGCAGATGAGTTAAGTCCACTGTCCGTCCTTTCTCCAGACCTTCTGCTCTTGACGAGTTTATTCAACCATGCGATGAAGAAAACCACAGCTACTGCAGTAAAGTAACTGGCATAGATGAAAAACTATGGATAGGAGCAAACAACACATTAACAGCTTAATCAGCAATCTATATGTACGATAGACTCGGCCATATTGTTTACCTGCATGAAAACATCCAGTCCCAGACCTGCAGAATCTACCACGATCACAGTAAGCAGTGTTTGCAATAACAGTGCAATGAAAGTGTTCACTCCAAACACCAAAGCATAACGTTTCATATTTAGATTAGCAGCAATCTGATACCTGCGACACAAAGCATTTCCTTAAGTCGACATAAACTTATTTCAAAATTAAATTAGCAATTTAGCAGTTTAGCAATTTTACTTACGTTGCTATGGTGATGAGCAGCATATAGGTAGCTCTAAACAGCACATAGGAGGTGTAGCACACCCAGATGTTTCTGATGGTGACCATGAGGTACACACACACCGCGATTACCACGGAAAAGAGAAAAAGAGACATCTCTCCCCACACTGACCATTTTATTTTAACAAAGCTTACTACAAATGCTGCAAAGGCACCTGAAAAAAAATCATAATCAATTGTTAACTGTGGATCAATTTTAAAATATGTATTTCACTGTGAATTCACAGACACCGAGATTTGATCTTTTCAGTTCACAGAAACTTTTTTCACATTAACGTCATTCTAATCTGGGTTTTGACTCTTTCTATGTGGACTACAAAAGTAGATATTTTGTGAAATGTCTCAGTGGTTTTGTGTTCACTTTTTAAATCATTTGTGTTCGGCAGAAGAAAATCATTCAAGTTTTAAATAACGTGAGAGTATTTAAGACAGAGTTTTTATTTTGGGTGAACAATGCCTTTAACAGTTATTATTAGCATCACATGTATACTATTGTTAGTAAATTATCATTTTTATGATATAACAAAAATATTTGGAACTGGCACAGATTTACATGGATTGTTTTTTTGTCCAATGAATAAATGCCACTTCTGGTTCAGCTACCAACGTTCCTCAAAACATCTTTTTTATTTTGCAGAATAAAGTCATGAAAAGAGGGTAAGTAAATGATACAACTTTCATTTTGGGGTTAACAATGCCTTTAAAGTTTTGCTTGAATCTTTATAAGAATGCCCTTTATTTTATTCTAGTGGCATAAAGAATTATCTTTCATAAACGAAATTAGGTGCCATAATGGGAAAAAAAATCACAGGCCTGGGTCCAGTTGTTTTTTGTTTCTATAACAATATCATAACAACCACTGTGTTAATGATAATATAACAATTACTAACCGAAAGCATATTGCATAACCACAAATTCACAACATTTTAAATTGTATAGTAAATAAACAACATGTCCATACCAAGCAATGTAGAAATAGTCTCCACGTAGCCATTGTAGAGCTGATCACTGGAAGGCAAAATTTTCTCCCATAGTGCCTGAGCATAATTGAGGACCTGGAAGTAACCGCAGGTAGACAATGCCCACCACACCGACCAGGCCAGAAGTGTGGAGGAGGAGTAACATTGCAGGAAGTCTTTCCAGAGCATTTTCAACACTTCCAGTAAACCATTACTGCTTGATCTGCCATTCATAGCCTAGATGTTAAGAATAAATTAAAAATAAATTAAAAGAATAAAAAACATCCTATTATTTTGGGTTGAAAGTGTTTTTATACATAAAAAGGAAATAGAGTCAGACCTGGAACCTGATGTTACAAATATTGTAGGGTGTGTAAAATATTAGTCACATGCTTGCAGTATTCGGCCAATCACAATGCACTGGTTAAATGGCCGATCAGAGAATACCTCATATAATATATTAAAAAAATATTTAAAAAATATAATATATAAAAAAGCGAATAGCTCGATACGTTTCAGAGAGTATGAGCAAAGAAGAGGTTACAAAATGTATGGTTTGCTGAAAATATTGCTTTTAACTCTAGAACAATATATTCACATTGCATTATACCTAATAAAAACAATATATTTGTTTATGTTTGGCAATACAATAACTTTAAAATGCATTACATTACTACATATAGTTATCAAATATTTTAACATATATTATACATATGGAGAAAACTTGATAGGAATGATTACTAATTTTCATATTAAAGTATGTAACATGAGCTACAATATGCAAAAATAATTTCACCAAAATATGCCTTTTTAAGGGTTCTATATGGGTAACTATGGGGAGTAAAAAATCAAATGTTGCCCACCGTTCCTTCATGTGCACTAGGTTGCATTTTGGGCTCTGAATCCTCGAATGTGTCATTCATGTGAGTGTGGTTTATTGGTTGGAAAGTTGCTTCGTCCTTAGCGCTGCCCTCTCTCTGATGAAAAAACAGACTCTTGCTGGGCATGGGTAAAAACCAAGAGGCTGCAAAAGCGACGCAGGAAGACGCCAGTGTGATCACACTCAGGTAAAAGAGACGCATGTGGGCCACAGACACCAGAATCTGTCCTATAAGAGAACCCATGGCCGAGCCCAGCAGTGTGACACTGCGACAAAGACCGGTAACACTCTGATAATGAGATGGATCTACAACACTGTAGATGTACGAGTAGTAAGCCACTTCAGTGGCGGTCGCTAGACCAAAAAAGAACTCCAACAACTGCATTGCAGGCACACCGTGGGCTTTTAAGAGTAAGGCGTAAGTCACTATAAAGCTGGCTCCCTGTAGAACCAGCACAGGTTTGTATCGGAGGTAATCTGTGGCCAGGAAAACAGGAAACAACAGGATAAGGTAGGAGTATGTCCAGAATGGGTAGATCTCATTCACAACCTGTGATAAGATACAAAAAGACCATTAAGAAAGCTACAGACGACTGTTTTATACACACTTTGTCAACCATTGTTTCATTTGCTGTGTGCTCATTAGGATTTGAACCCATGATTTTGACGTTGCTTGCATCAGTTAAAATACAGGAAATCAATAAACTATCAACTCATTTATAACATTTCACTTTTGGCAAAATAATTTATACATAAATGTTGTTACCTTTAAAACGTCCCCTGTTTTTCATATTTGAAAATGATCTAAATTACTTTGGAGATGCCCTTAGAAAAAATTGACATTTACAGGCAGGTACATTATTTGATTTGTTTCTATGAATTATTTTGCTGTAACTTTTTTCTATGTATATGTTTTTTCTTCCAACTTTTTGTTCTGATTTATTTGAAGGTTTGTCTGATTCAAGGATGTTAGATGTTCAAGATGCTTCGTTTACAAAGAATAAATGATTTGTTGTATTTATATTTTGTATTTAATAAAAAAAGTGTTATATAATACAAATAATACAAATCCCATGATTTAGCTTTACTCATATCCTCAAGAATTTGGGGATTAGACACCTGGCAGTATTCCGCAAGCTGGTGGGAAAGTGAAACGTAACCTTGTCATGAAATCCAACTGGATTCTTATCTTGTTTTGGATTCTAATAAGTATTTTTATCATTCTTTGGAAACATTCCTATAGGATTTTATATAAGAAATGTGTACTGGATTCTAATGTGAACTTGGATCTTTCTTTGTTGTAAGAGTATTCCTATAAAAAAATATGATAAATTAAAATAAGAATCCAATACAACCTATGAAACCATTTCAATAGGATTCCATTAATAAATTACCAACACATAAATATAAATAAACATACATTTCAAACAGAATCAAATAGCATCATATAGGATCATATAGAATAATCTGAATTTCAAAAAGGATTTGTTAACTACTAAGTAATACAACATCTCTTTCTATAAGACATTTAAGTAACACATGCTGGAAGTGATCATGCACACTTGCATCATCCTAAGAAACGAACTCACCTCTGTCTCTGTCAAGTTTTTATCAGGTCCCATCAAAAACGGGGTTAAAAAGGGTTCCAGAGGTCTGTGACTGGAGAAAAACCCATAAATACAAAGTAAAACGGTGGAACATCGCCATGATTGAGGCATAACAATCTCCTGCACGTGCTGACCTTGTCTACGAATATTGCTCAAGCATTTTTACCCTTTCGTTGCGAGCACCAGAGGCGCAGAAATATGACGTCAGAGTCACCAACCAGTGAAATCGCTCTATGGGCGACACACCCATTTGCTCCCTTGTCTCCGGCCAAAGACTGTAGTGCTGGAAAGCGCTGAGGCAAGTCTCCAATGTTAGCGTTAAAAGCGTAACGCCGGAGGAGGTCGGGCTTCCTGACTGTCTGTCTGTTCTCAACCTGTTTTACCATACACAGTTTGGTGCTTAACAAAAACATTACGATTTATTTTCTTAATATGATACAATGCGTTTAATAAATAAGAATGTAAGCATTTACAAACATGTATCATACTTAAAACTTTTGATGGAAACAAAAAGCACAAAGATGTGTGGCTTGCTTCTGATGACTATTACTGCTGAATGCCTAATGGCAATATTATTGGGTTATGAACATTATTTAGGGAAATTATGATAGAGGTCTAATAAATAAAGTTCATTTGATTGTTGTTGTGTTTTGTGGCCTTAAACAAACCCACTTTTTTAATCCTGTAATGTTAAAAGCCAAGAAAGTAGAAATTCCCAAATCTTACTCATCCTCAAGGCCTCTTAACTGGCAGGAACTGTCACGTGATCTGTCATTCATGCCAGTTGCAGTAAAAGAATATCTGTATGTCTAAATATCTACATATCTATATGTCATATATATGTCTGTATATCTATATATCATCTTTATGTCTGTATATCTATATGTCATCTATAAGTCTATATATCTATATGTCTACATATCTTTATGTCATAAATATGTCTGTGTATCTATGTCATCTATATGTCTGTATATCTATATGTCATCTATATGTCTGTATATCTATATGTCATCTATATGTCTATATATCTATATGTCTGTATATCTATACGTCATCTATCTATATGTCTATATATCTATATGTCTGTATATCTATATGTCTATATATCTATATGTCTTTATATCTTTATGTCTATATATCTATATGTCTGTATATCTACATGTCATATATATGTCTGTATATCTATGTGACATATATATGTCTGTATACATATATATCCTCTATATGTCTATATGTCATATGTATGTCTGTATATCTATATGTCATCTATATGTCTATATATCTATATGTCTGTATATCTACATGTCATATATATGTCTGTATATCTATGTGACATATATATGTATGTATACATATATATCATCTATATGTCTATATGTCATTTTATGTCTGTATACCTATATGTCATTTTATGTCTGTATATCTATATGTCATATATATGTCTGTATATCTATACGTCATATATATGTCTGTATATCTATATATCATCTATATGTCTGTATATCTATATGTCTATATATCTATATATCATCTATATGTCTGGATATCTATGGGCCATCTATATATCTATATGTCATATATATGTCTGTATATCTATAAGTCTGTATATCTATATGTCATCTATATGTCTGTATATCTATATGTCATCTATAAGTCTATATATCTATATGTCATCTATATGTCTGTATATCTATATGTCTATATATCTATATGTCTGTGATGAACTGTTGTTCTCATTTAACTATTTATTAGCATGGTTTGTGCTTGGTTTACATTTTGTGGAGTTTTGGGGATGCGAGCAGTAAATTATTTTATAAAACTGTCCCGACCTTTGTTCTTCTTTTTTCTTGTTGCAGTTAAGCATAATCATTAACTAAATCTAAAGAAATATATAAATGAAAAGAAAGATTAATAACAATTAAACAATAAAAGAAAATAAAGGAAAAACAGAAAAATGTAAAATGCAGAAAGCTTCAAAACCATTTATATACTAACATTTTCTCATTCTGCTCTTTTCTTCACATTAAAACAGCTGTAAAATAAAAGCAGAATGTAATATATGATGGTGTGAATGTGGTTTTTTGGTTTTAAAGATATAAGAATATAATTTTTGAACCCCCAAAAAAATATGACGCAGCTTAAATTTTAAGTTGTAACAATACCATTTTTCATCAACAGAAGCATTAAAAGATGTATCTATACATCTTCTAATTTTGTACATTATTTCTTATATTTTGATGGGTATAATTATTGCTCACATTGAACAGGGACCCACATAAAGCAAAGGGACCCCATAATATGTTAACAATATACTGAAGGGGCTCCAATATATTAATATTTCTTAAAAAAATGTATGTTAATAAATAGCATTTAGTTACACATATTTTGATCAAATAAATGCTTTGTGAATATATTTCGTAATAGTTGATGTACAGTGATGTAGACAAACCCAGGGGTCTCAAGATCAACACAATAATTGAAAGAAAAAGAAAGGCAAATTGCTTACGTCACAGAATAGTAATTATTCGACATTAATTAAACACACTCATCATTGGAGTTCAGAGTGCTGGGCTTTCTTTAAAGTGACTCAGCTCCAGTTCAACAGATGGCGGTAAAACCCCAAACGTGTTCAGCTGAACTCGACCAATCAGAAGAGAGAGAGCACCGGAAGTGCGCCGCTGTTAGGGAATGTGTGAGTGTTGGTGAGTAACGACTTTACACCGGGACTACGTAATCAGATTACAATAATCAAGAGTTTGCATTGACGCTACTGTGCGTTTCATATTATAATCCACACTTTTATACGTTGCCCTGGAAGATGATGGAGAGGTCTTATTCATCTTTTGATCACTGGATGCACAGAAATAATTTCACTTTTAGAGAATCCAGAGGCAGAAACATCACTGTTCAGTGTAACCTCTGCCTCCCAACTATTAAACTCTTATCCACTGCAAAGGACACAACATCTAATCTAAAGAAACACCTGGAGGTAACTGAAATATTTGTCATTTACAACTGTGTGTGTGTGTGTGTGCGTGTGTGTGTGTATATATATATAGAGAGAGAGAGAGAGAGAGAGAGAGAGAAAGAGCGGAGAGAGAGAGAGAGCGGAGAGAGAGAGAAAGAGCGGAGAGAGAGAGAGATAGAGAGAGAGAGAGAGAGAGAGAAAGAGCGGAGAGAGAGAGAGAGAGAGAAAGAGCGGAGAGAGAGAGAGAGAAAGAGCGGAGAGAGAGAGAGAGAGAGAGAGAGAGATGTGAGTTTATATATATATATATATGTTTCATAAAAGTTGCATTACAGTCAAGAATAAAAAGCCTGAGAACTGTGTGTTTGTATCCCTTCTGAAAAAGAAACTGGAAATACACGAGATTTTGAGTGCCATGAATCATGATTTTTCTGGATAAAAACAGACTTTTTCTGTATTTTTTCTTCCTGATGGAGGATCAGTGCTATCACTTTTATTTTGATCAGTTTATTGAATACACAATTTAAATACAACAAATCTGCATCCATTCAATGCAAACAAAGCATGTTGTACTTTAGGTGTAACATCCTACAACCTACAAATCAGAACAAAAAGTTATACGAAAATTAAATAAAAAAAACAAATCAATAAAAACAAATCAATATTTACACCGCCTGTACATTTCTCAATTTGCTAAGGGCATCTGCATCGCGGTTCAGTTCTGGTCTGGTGGTTAGAGAGTTGGATTGTAAGCAGAAGGTTGTTGGTTTGAATCCCAGTGTCAGCAGACAATGAGAGAAGTGTCCTTGAGCGAGACATCTTACCCCTGTTTGCTCTGCAGTGATAAAGGACATCTGCATAGTACTTGTAAGTCGCTTTGGATAAAAGCGTCTGTCAATTGAATAAATGTAAATGTAACTTTTATATCAATTTTAAATATGAAAAACAGGGGAAGTTTTAAAGTAACAACAGTTATATAGAAAGATCTTCCCATGCACCATCGCTGTGTGTAGGATTGCGCATCTCATGTGCATCATCATTGTCATCCAACAATGTTCTACATTTATTCAGGACGACTGCAAGGATAAAACAGGGTAACAAGTCACTTAAATGTACAAAAGCATCAAATGCTGCGTTCGTAAGCTCTATGATTATTATATGCAGATTAATGCCGAGAGCATTGCTTGACTGAAGCTTAAATTAATTATTGCTAAGACAAAGTAGAAAAAAATGCCAGTTGTTATTTATTATGAATGTCATCAGAAGATTAACTTTGTAAAATGTTATCTACGATTTGACTATACATTGTTCATATAAAAACAGCTAAATAATTTGATTTAAACCGGAACTGACAAGTAACAATGTGAAATACATAAATGAGAAATATTTATTTCAATAAATTGTTGCTTACAAGATTTCGAGTTGTAAGCATACCGTTATTTGATGTCCTTATTATTGTTATTATTATAATAATTTATTTTACAATATTTATAGGGCTAAATTGGTGATGTTACTGTCGGATAAATAAATTTTGGGTCTTTTTTGTCTTCATCAAAGTATTTTCAGTGAAACATTTAAATGCCTTGTGACTAATAAAGCGGTCATTTTAACATTTGCTTCATTGGGTTTTTGTTTCCCCCAGAGAAAGCATTCTTCGCAGTACAAGAAACCAATCAAGAGTGAACCAAGCAATTCAGGACATCCCAGATTTGGACAACCAAAGATAGATCACACTCTACACACAACCCAGTCCAAACTGAATGCTCTGATCTTTAACTTCATCGTGGAGGACGTTCAACCCATTTCAATTCTAGATCAGCCGGGTTTCCAGTGTTTGATTGAAGTGTTAAGCAGAGGCAAAACGGTCATGAATCGAAACACATTTGTCTCCAGGCTCGACACGGCCTTTGATAAAATGAAGGACGAGCTGCGAATGAAACTCGCCAGAGTGCAGTCACTGTGCACAACTGCTGACATCTGGTCCGTTCACAACGAAAGTTACTTTGGAATGACTTGTCATTGGCTCGAAGACAATTTCGAAAGGAAGTCTGCTGCTCTCGCCTGTACGAGAATGTACGGTGTACACACCTGTGAAGCAGTCATAGCTAAAATTCAAGGAATCCATTCTTCCTTTAACATCGAGAGCAAAATTTGCAGTACTGTCACCGATAACGGAAGCAGTTTCAACAAAGCTTTCAGAGAGTTCTTACCCGAGGATGAGCGTGAAGTTGATAAAATTCAGTTTGAAGAATTGGGCAAAATCCTCATTGAGGGGGGTATGGACGCAGACCTCTTCATGAGTTATTTCCTTCCACCCCACCAACGCTGTGCCGCTCAAACGCTAAACCTGATCGCCTCGAGGGATCTAGCAGACGCCATCTCGAAGGAACCAATACAGAGAGTGCATGTCAGTTCAACTGCAAAGTGTGCGTTGATATGGCACAAAGCCCATAGTTCGCAGGTTTACGCTGACATGATGGAAAACATTGCAAATATTAAAATCATAGATAATTGCTTGACCCAGTGGGGCGCAGAATATAACTTTGTCCAGAAGATAATGTCACTCACTGATGCACAACTTACCCAACTCATTGACGTCTTAGACGTCCCAAATTTTGTTCCAGAAGAAACGGCGTACCTCAGAGAGTATGCGGATGTCTTTAAGCCAGTGGCTTTTGCGCTTGATCTCTTACAGGGAAAACAAAAATGTTTCCTTGGGATTGTGATACCAACACTGTTGACCCTAAAAAGAAAGCTCCAGGAAAACGTGGCAAACACACGTTTTTTCACGGAAGTCATCAACAGCACCGTGAAGGCAATTGACTCGCACTTCAAGCAGGTGTTTAATAGCACTGATGCCAGATTGGCCACAACCACCATGCCACAGTTTAGACTATGGTGGTTACCAGAAGGTGAAAGAGAATCTGTGCGTGAACGGTTGGTTGCTGAGGTTTCACAGTTAGACCAAAAGAATGAAGAAGCAGACACTAACGGAGTCTCGCCTCACGAGGATGAATTCTTTTCGTATGGACCTGTAAGTTCCAGCCACAGAAATGGAAAAAGGGGAGCTGCCGAAGAGGTACGAATATACCTTGAAGGGACGAACAAAGATCTGCAATGTCTAAATGAATTTCCGGGTGTTAAAAAACTGTTTATTAAATTTAACACAACGTTGCCCTCAAGTGTCCCAGTGGAACGGTTATTCAGCAGTCGGGGGAATATTCTCACCCCACAAAAAAGTCTTCTTACACACGAACAGTTTGAGCGGCTGCTGCTTTTACGATACAACAGCCAAGCGTGCACTACGGCTTTGGAGTAGTACAGGAACTATAACATTACAAACGTATGCTATACTGTTAGAGTTTTTACTTATAGGGATAGTTAACTCTAAAATCCTTTTACCATTGTGTCATTAAAAGCCTGTGGATGACAGTGTGAAGCACACAAGAAGATATTGGGAGAAATGTGGTTTTGTGAACATTCATTCATTGGATTTTCTATGTTTTGCAGAAGAATGTAATATATTTGGAGACACACAAGTGAGGAAATTACATTCATATTTGGGTGAACTGTTTCATTTAAGTTCAGATTCCTTTTTTCTTAGTGACATAAAATGAATCACTTTTTAGGTGACCTTAGGTTGAAGTATCAGTGGGTAAGACTGTTCATTTAGATACATTTAATCAATACTGAAAAAGGAAAATCATAAATGGTTGGCTTTGATGAAATTATTGGACACATGATGTATATTGTCAGTCTTTCCACGTGGAAAGTAAAACAAGATTTTATTAATAACACAACTTTTAATAACTGAAAAAACAAGTATAAGGCATTGTGGATTTTGAATAGAAACAACCATATTAATTATTGAAGCATTTTTTGGAGTAATGTGAGATCTAGAATTGAACTTTTTTAAAAGTAGAAAGAAATCCAGTCGTGGAATTAGTCAAACCAATTTGCCCTGTAAGGGGGAAATGTTAAGTCATTATTGCTTGTCCAATTTACAGGAAGCTAGTTTTGTAAACTAATTTGTCTATAGAGTTTAATCTTTTTTGTTTAAAAATGAAAGGATGTTTAAACTGCTTTAAATCATCTGGCTAGGTACAATATTAGAGATGTTTGTAAAAATGATTATTAAGTTATTGAATATTTAACAGTGTTTGTTTTAAAATGCTTCCGTTTAAACAATGCCTTGAATCATAGAACTTTTGTTTAGAGAATCCAGGCACTGTCACATAAGACTTAATCACTCTTGTCATTTCATGAAAATTGGTAAGCTAACAGCAGTGACACTCATTTACTTCTACTGTGTGAACACAACGTTACCAACATTCCTTAAAATAAATATTTTTCCCTCAAAATATATATAAATACAGCAGGAGTAACACAGGTCTAAAGTGTCATGAAGGTGAGTAAATGATAGAATTTTTATTTTTGGATGAACTATTACTATAACGCTCTTGGGTAATTAAACACAAAATGTGCTAACTTAACATTTTCACTGAAAATTATAAGCCACACATCTAAATAACTCCTATCCTATAAACTGCTATTTTTGCTTACATATAACGCATTAAAACAAAGTTATCCACAACAAACATTTTATGGTCAGTTTTTAATAAATACTTAAAATGTAGTTGTAAGATTGTTGCCACATCTTAACATTTTGTCTTAAATTTTTTAAAAATTAATTTTGCTTGACTTAATCTTGATCACCCTCCATTAAATAAATGTATATGCCAAGTGAACTGTAATTATTCAACATGTTATTTATCTGTTACTGTAGCAATCTACTTAGATCTCATTTTGATACTGTGATAAGGATAGCATCCTTTTTAAGATTTCAAACTCCATGACATAAGCCCGCAGAAAATACTTCACAAATCTTTACTCAATAATTTGGAAAATCAAGTAAATGTTTTTTATTGGACAATTTAATCATATTGGTGACAAATGGGATAAAGCGATTTGTATTTCAGTACAAAAACAGATATTGTAGATGAGTAAGTGCAGTAGTCTTTTTTTTTCTAATCCATTCTAGCCTTCAGGGTGCGTGTGGTGATCTTATCCTTTTCACTGTAAAATACAGACATGTATATAAGCTCATTTGAAATTCAAAACTTATGTTAAGGACAGGTACTTTACATTACTTCCAGTTAAACACCATTTATACTGTATTTTATTTTTACTGAAACCTGATAGGGATAAAATACCATGTTAAGTACAGGTATGTGACCAAAAAACCTTACTGAATACTTAAAGTAATGCTGAAAATGTAACCTGTCTATAGGTAACCTAAAACAGACCTAGTGATTTTATATTTCGCTAACACTCAATAATATCCCTGTGCAAATACTAAAATACATTTTTACCAAATAACTCAATTAAGTGACTTGAGAAAATTTAACTTCACGGCATCATACTTACACAACATGAACAACAACTCCCATTCCAGACACTGCATCTCTATCAACAGCATTCAGCATGGCCTGTGAGATGGTCTCAAATAAATCCTCTGGTTCCTACCAAACATAACAGCAAATCCAACATCCACGTTAAAATCATGATTAAAATAATAAGTATGCCAAAGCTTCTATATCGTTCTTTCACTTACCATGTCAGGTTCCCATAGCGACTCACACATGCCATACATCTGCTCTGAGCAGGTACCGCTGACAACAAAGTCTTCTGTAACCATTGGGCATCCAATGAGGTCCAGAGAGCAGATGAAGGGTTCAAAGGTCTTTGGATCCAGACCGGCAATAACAGGCTCAATGTAGTAAGGCCCAAACCTTATGAGATAAAGTCATAACAAACGTTATTGGTATCACTGAAAATTTAGAAAGAAAAAAATTCACTACGGCCAGTAAAGGTGTTCTTCCTGAAGATCTTACAATTCTTTTTAAATACGAAAATCAGGAACTGTCTAATGTGAGACTTGAATTTTAGTCAAAAGTAAATCAAAATATTACACAATATTTAAAAGTAGAAGTGTAACCCGTATTTTCTGGACATGTTATATTAACAGTGATAAACTCATTTTATGAAAACATCAAGATGTAATAAAGAGGACAAGGTATGTGGAGCATTTCAGTAAAAATTTTAAAAATTTAGATTTTTATTATGAAAATTATAATGCAGTATTATTAAAGCCTTTTTGGTTGCCAACATTCTTCAAAATAATTTTTTTTTGTGTTCTACAGAACACAGAAAGTCCAAAATTTGAAATGACAAGAGGGTAAGTAAATGATGACAGAGGTTTAATTTTGGTCAAAATATCACTTTAGACACCCAAGTGTAGTTTTTACCTCCTCTCATACAGAAGGTTGGACACCATGCTCATGAAGGTCTTTGGCTTGATCTGTCGGCCTTCCTTCAGCTCATAAAGGTTCAAGCGGAACTTCAGTCTTTGAGACCTAGCAAATATAAAAGGCAAAAGGATCACTAATACAAGAAAACTCTTAAATGTTAACACACTAACCTAATAAACAATTCTTGTGTTCAATATATAACCCTCTATACTCACACTGTCTGAACGTCTGTTGCCAAGCCTGCCAGCCCAATGAAGAGTCTGTCACCCATGGGGAAAATTTTCTGAAAATCAGTGGTCACCAGCTGCGCTTGAATACCAAATCTCCGATCTGATGCTATTGCCACACAGTTCTTTCCACGCATGGCCATGACGGCACCACCGTTATATGACATAATAGACTGCAGACAAGACAACAAAAATACTAATTAAGGACGCACCAATGTAGAAATTTTGGCCTGATAACCGATAACTCTTTTGTATTTGGAGGCCGATTAATATTTATGTCGAAGCATGAAACACATACTGTAAACAACTGATTTTATTTTAAAACTTCAGAAAAGTTTAAACTGATCTCTGCACTTTAAAGTCTATTGCTTGAGAAAAAATAAAACATAAATAAACGGTTAAATCTCAAGTGGCCACAAGCAAGCGTTAAAGGGGTTCAACCAGCAGAAATAATACAGAATTTATCGGCCTAAAGAAACCAACCTATTTTTATTATTGGACCGATGACAATAATCCTAAAACATAGCATTGATTGGCCGATATCGATAGGCTGACGATATATTGCCCATCCCTAATACTAATACAATTGATCTATTTACAGCTGGGCAATTCCATTCAAACTTAGCATGAAATATTCGTGGTTTTACCAAAGCTTTTAAGTAAACTTCTTCATGGATGTCAATATTTGGTTGTTCAAATACCCATGAGGTTTCTCTGTAACTATTTAGAAAATGATTTGTATTCTTAGTGATTGATTTTTAATTATAGGGTTAGCTCTATTTCCAGCTTTGTCACATCCATAACACTTCATTTCCTTCTTCAACAGACACATGAATATTACATTATATTTATACTTTTATGTTCTTTAAAGAGAAATCCTTGGCCATTTGTTGCATATTTCTGATTCTGGTTTGTACATTTTAAATCCCATAAATCTTAAGAAGTTTGTTATCCCCTAAACATTGTCTATTTATTGTCACATAGATTCATTTATCTTTTTCATTATAGAAAAATTGTTCATAGGCTGTAACTTTTATCATGTTTAAACATTTAATGTTTTACAGTGTAACTAGACTATTTAATAAGACTTCATTTTACATTTACGGTTTGTCATTAAGCAGACGCTTTTATCCAAAGCGACTTACAAAATGAGGTTTAATATAAAATTTGATTAAATATTAATACTTATATTAAGTACTATATTACTAGTATTATAACTATACAATAATTAAGCTATAATGTACTAATATAGTTGTGATTTTGGAGAAAAGCGTCTTAATTACACATTCAAACCAATATGAATAAACAGGTGAATTATACATTTAAAAACATGTTTTATATAATTTAAGAAAGATCAACATGAACACTTATTGTTGTATGTTTGAGTCTTAGCATGACTGCACATTCTTACAACTCTCTTACTTTCGTTTTAAAATAATCCTGCACAAATGCGCTCAACCCATCCAGCATTCTACAAAATATCCCCTTATATTGAACCCACAAAGGTCAATCCACCGGAAGTGATAAAGGCTGAATTGAGCACAAAAGAGTTTTAACACAACATGAGAAACATGAGATGGCAAATGAGCTAACATGCTAACACACAAACACAGCCAGCAAACACACTTAATTTAGGAAAAATCCCTACCATGATGCCGAATATAGAAGCAGGTCCACTATTCCGATCTGTGGTGGTTTTATAAAGTGAGATATGATGAAATAATGTTGAGTTTAGCCTCCAGAGCGGCCGCACACAGTGACTGCACAATTTCTCTTAGCGCAGATGCGAGGTGTTCCTGTGACGTCATTTCCGGTTTCCGCCTTCTCGTTATTTGACCATTGGAATTTTATCGGCTTACAAAAATTAAATTAAATATAAATTCGCATTACAGTTGACTGAGAATCTTAAAAAAAATTCGTGATTATTTTTATATCGAAATAAGTCAATCTGCAGTACGTCCACTTCATCCCTATAGGGGTCAGTAATGAGTCGTCACGCGCTTGATGCGGCGGCTAGCCTAGCATAGAGCAAAACAATGATAATAAACAAAACATGGGGTCGGATGAAGGAGTCTTTAAATGCAAGTAGCGTGTTATCTCTTTTGATACATAAGATGACTTTCTTATTTTTAATTTTTTTAAGTGGCATCAAGCCCAATGTATGTGATTGACTCATTTACATAAGTGTCAAACTACACAATTGTGTTTTAGGGAGTGATGCACACACTGCAGATTTGATCAGATGGAGAATCAGTAACAGCAGTCTCTTTACAGGGAAGAGAAATGCAGCCATCAAAGCTTTTGAGTGAGTATTGCACTTATTTCAAAGTAAGTGTGACTTGATTCTTCTCATCTGGGACATCTTCTCAATCTGCAGGCTGTATGTGAAAGAGAAAGAGCTGGAAGGAAGAGTGACACCTGCATGGGTTAGAAAGAAGTGGGAGAACCTGAAACAGAAGTACAAGGTGATGTCATTCGTTTATTTGGTTTACAGGTCAAGTGCTTGCTCAAATCAGAACAAAGCTATTGCTGTAATCGTGCGGTGGCATTGTGTTTTATTTGAAAATACAATCTAATAGTTATTAATTGTTCTTCATATATGTTAGGGTTTGTCTTTTTTAGGTAGAAAAGTTTATTCACCTTTAAATAGTGCAAAACCCTTCATCCATATTTTTTATATATTACACTTTATTGCCACAAGTATTCGCTCACCCATCCAAATAATCCAAATCAGGTGTTTCAATCCCTCTCACCGTTAATACCAAGACATTTTGGACAGTGACACACCCCCAACTTTGTGGAGTTTGGAGCTGCCCCCTTCCTCTTCCAACATGACTGTAAACCAGTGCACAAAGCATGGTCCTTAAAGACATGGATGACAGAGTCTAGTGTATGAACTCGTCTGACCTCAACCTGATAGAACACCTTTGGGATGAATTAGAGAGGAGACTGAGAGTCGGGCCTTCTGGTCCAACATCAGTGTGTGACCTCGCAAATACTCTTCTAGAAGAATGGTGAAAAATTCCCATAAACACACTCCTGAACCTTGTGAACAGCCTTTCCAGAAGCGTTGAATCTGTTATAAGGGTGGACCGACATCATATAGAAGCCTATGGATTAGGAATAGGATATCACTTAAGTTCATATGCGAGTCAAAGCAGGTGAGTAAATACTTTTGACAATAAAGTGTATCTTCTATTTTGTTCTGCATAAGAAAGTAAAGGGAAACAAATGATTTTCATTCATCTGTGCCCTTTAAGTTATATATGATTTCAGTTATGAACCCAATTGATTTTCCCTTTATCATTTTCGCAGGACCTCAAAAGTCTCAATATGGATGGAGGGGACACTGGACTGACAACCTGGAAGTGGTACGCATTCATGGACAATACCCTGAGCAGCGATGTCACCCTCAACCCGTTCATTACATCTGTCCATGTGTCCTCATCTGCCCAGGATGGTCCATCAGCAAAGAAGAGGAAAGCAGAAGATTGGGTGATGGCTCTGCGCGAGATTGAGAGGCTTCATGAAGAACGGGAAAGGCGAGCATCGGATAGAGAAGATGAGAGAGACAGAAGGGCGGCAGCCCGAGAGGACGAGAGAGACCGCCGCGCAGCTGAAAGAGAGGCGGAAAGAGACAGAAGGGCTGTAGAAAGAGAAGCAGAGCGAGAGAGACTAGCTCTAGAAAGGGAGGAGAGAAGAGAACGAGAAATGTTTGCTAGAGAAGAGCGATGGGAGAGAGAAATGCTGGCTAGAGGAGAGAAGCAGGAAAGGGAGTGCAGAGAAAGAGAGGAGAGGAGAGAGAAAGAAGCTTCTGCTAGAGAGGAAAAACTCTTTAAGCTCCTCGAAACATTTTTGTCTAATAAATAGAACACTTTCTTACATGAACATATTTCAAGAATTGCCTTTTTGTACTAATAAACTATTTTGGTTTGCATTTGTCATCATGTGTATAGTTCTTTTATTTATGAGAATTATTTTATAAAGGTATAATAACAGAGGTGTTTAAATGTGTCACTGTCACAACAATCAGGTAGGTTATCCATCTACCTGTTTTTATTTTAAGCCTGTAAGACTGTTTTTTTTTCTGCAGAACACAAAAACGTATGCTAAAATATAAGCTGTGGCACCCATTCACTTCTATTGTATAGACACAGATGCTTCAAGTGAATGGGAGCTGATTACCAACATTCTTCAAAATAACTTCTTTCACCTAACTCACATTCTTCTTGTCATCTTGATAGACCAAGCAAACACATCGATCACCTGTAAAACCTTTATGAGTTCTTTTCGGGATTTAAATTTGTTCATAAGCTTCTCAACCTTTGCACAGAGCACAAGGATCACACAGAACCTTTGTGAAAGCAGAAGCTTGTGAAATATGATTTCATTGTACATTATAAAATATTGATTTATAAAGTAAGTCAGTGTGTCAGGCAACTGCAGCAGGCCCACTGGCGTTTCCAGTTTAATCTCTTATCGCCTTGGCCTAAAATTACAAATGTCTCATCAGAGAAAGCTATTAGGAAGGAACCTCTGAATCGTCCTTCCTGCAGGGTGTTCGATGGCATCAGTTTTTCTATATGTTTAAGTGGAACAATTTCACAAAAGTGAGCATTTATTTTTCTGTTTTGCTTGTATATCAATAATTGATTGAATGATCAATTCTTTTAGGTGGCGTGTCATCCAAATCAGTTTCAGCTATGGTTATAAAGATTAGGCTGTTCGCGTGGGATTGCAAGGTCCTCTGCCCATTCCTAAATGTCCTTCAATCCACATTGCCCTGATTAAAGTCACTAAATAAATTACCCTTGCATCAGTTGTTGGGATCTCCAACGATTTCCACATCCATGGTCTACCTCTGACTGTGACATCCAACAGATGTCTATTTATTATTCCCTTTTGTTTGTAGATGTGTCATCTCTTGATCTATCCTTTGATACTAATAGTCATCAGATTAACTTGTGTGTTATGTCGGTTTCCAGTTTGTCACTTTTGCAAGAATAGCTGTGGTTTTAATTTTGCCCTCTGACTTAATGTGCCATTTTTTTCCCTCTTCAGTCCATGTTTAAAGACCATGGCTTTATGTGTTTCATGTCACATAGCTGGACATAATGCACACAAGACCATTTTTAATGATCCTTTTGTAATTAAGGGTTGGAATAACATAAATGTGATTGAAGGCCTTTAACTTTTAAATAGTATTCTTAAAAATTAAAAAAAGGCCTCTGCTTTTAATATGAAATGGTATTCTAAAAAGTACAATCATAGCTAATCAAGACTCAGGAGTCTTGTAAGATTGTGTGTGAACTTGAGTACCTATCATTTCTGAACTGACTATGAAGGCGAATGAAATTGTCGAAGGAAATTACCATGTCAACATGTCCTTGCATTCATACCGCTATAAACGGGCTGGTATGTTTCATGCACAACCTGTATGCTAGGGAACCAGGAAGGAACTAAGGTTACAGTAGTAACGGGAGACATGCCTATTCAGTCGGTCTCTTGACAGTGTGTCAAGAAGGATGGGGTCTTGGCACAATATCGGGGAGTGAGAACTGTCGACCTGAGTAGTACCAGATCAGCTTAACAGCACGGGGATGGAGTCGCAATTCTCCAGGACTGTGTAGACTGACGAGACAACATGTTGGCTGTCTGGCCTCATTTGCATCAACCCAAGTGGGATTACCCCTGCTGAGGATGCCATGTGGCCCAGGAGCCTCTGGAACAGTTTCAGTGGAATTAAGATGTTAATTAAAAAATTAAGATGTAAGATAACTTACAATGGTGGAACTGAAATGTGACAGAAGAGCAAGTTGCGTCTGCAAGTTAAATATAAAAAAAAACTTCCGAAAGCCTTTGGCTGTATGGGGGAGTGTTTTGAGCGAAGAAATACTACGTCATGCGTCTAACTCGGTTTTTAACAAATGGATCACGATCATCATGGCAACTCAACATGTTAAACTGTCTTAAGCTCTTATAATGCACGGAACAGCGTGATATTTCTCATTTAACAAGATTAACATGCAAGACCTCCTCTTATTATAATAGTTTATTATTGCACAAATCCAACAGATAACAACACGTTACAAACAACAACATACCAATCAAGTGCACAAAAAGCACATAAAGCGCACAGTAGTCTATTTTGAACATACCCTGCCAGCCAAACACTTATAATATAAATATATGGCACATGGAAATATTGTTTGAGGTATCCGTTTAACTGCATTTTACCGGGTTAGATAAGGCATAAATTGATATAAAAAAAACAACCTGGACAAAAATAATAATATGTTTATTTTTGTAATAATAATTTGGCCTAAAATATGACATTGCTTTACTTCAACAATGTAGATAATTAATATAATAAATAATTCTCTAATTTAATTTATTTTCCATAATGTCAGTAAATAGGTTTTTGCCAACCAAAATTTGTCAACAGATTTGGCATTAATATTACACAGTCATTGTATTTTGAGAAAATAGTTTATAATAGTTACTTTAAATACGTAATTTGTATATTTATATAGTGCTCTAAATAAAGACTTTGGTGATGAATATTTAGAATACTTCTTTCCCACATTCAGTTTCTGTAGTGATTATATTATTTTGACAACACTTGGCTAATCTCCTCATAACATTACCATGTAAAATTACAGCTTCCAAAATACAGAATAATGTAGCACAGAGAAATGTAGCTTTTATCCGCAGATTAAACAATGCACAGTGCTTCATAAACACTTATTTAATATAATTAATACTATAGTTAATACTATAGTCACTGCAAATGTCCCATGGCAGCTGTTTATGTGTGAATATAATCTGACCACACCATAACAGGTTTTTCTCCTTCCTGTCATGTTAATTCAGGTACACATTCTCAGACATGAGACTCATCTAAATCCAGATCCACAGGTGACAGTGGAAGTGGAGAGAGAGCGTGGGATGAGAGCAGCGCCAAGATCGGATTTTCCATGCCTTGCTCTTCTTCTACACTTGAAGTGATCTCTGTGTTCTGCAGAAGCCCAGAGGTCTCCTCATCCTCTGGACTTTCTCTGATCCGAGTTGGAGTCAGTCGGGATGGGGTGCTCAATACAGGGAGGGAAGGGGCAAGGGGAGAGCAAGCTCTGGAGGTTGAGCCGGAGGTAACAGAAGGAGTGGGAGACAGACTGCTTCGTACACTCCCCTGATCTTTCCTTTCGTACTGAGACACCTATAGTTGAAACAAAGAGTATGTGTAAGAAGTGGCTGATTTTGGAATAATTGAACTGTTTTCATGACAGTGGGCATATTCAGACCTGGGGCCACACTGGGCTGTGCTGTAAAGTTTTAATGCTCGGTGAGGAGGACTCTGATCGGGGGGATGGAGTCTGCCTTCCAGCATCATGGCTCCGCCTTCCGACCTCTATGCCCCCCTGTGGGCCACTGCTAGGGCTGGCAGTAGCAGCTTCCTGCTGGGTCTCGGTGAATGTGACAAATCTCTTTTGGTCACTGTGTGCTGAAGCTTTAAAATTATAAATTAGACTTGGTAATAATAATACATCAAATATGTTTAATGTATTGTGAAAGACGCACACACCCCTGTCTACTGGTTTGTTTTTGGGCTGAATGCTTCTCCGGGTTGTGGAGAGTCTGGCACCCTGACGCCCGCGAGACTCATCCTGCACCCTTTGTATGGACAGCAGGGGACGCCGCAGCTATAACACACAATGCCTCAGTTTTTCCCTTTTGAGATATGGATTGAATGCAAAACTATTGTTGAGGGACCTCACCTGTCTAAGTCCTCTCTTCCGACCCAGTGGAGGTTGGATTAGCAGATTCTGCTGGCCTGGTTCACTCTGCACACTTGCAACCCTGTAGTAACAGACACACACACAAAATGCTGATGAGCTCAAACTGCTCACAGGGCTGAACACAGTCCCTGTTTAATCCTCCTGATAGACGGGAGAGTTAAGAGGAAATGTGTCCCGTCCACCATAACCATCAGTCCACAGCCCTCCACAAATCAAACACAGAGACAAATCAGAAGGCATGAATCGCAGGTCGGGTCCTGCAATGTCATACACAATAAAACAAAGGGGATTAGAGGAGCTGGTATGGCAGTGTGAGCAGGAACTATCAATAATTCTGCATCACGGTTGAATCAAAATTCATTAGTCAAATGCGTTTTAAAAGATTGCTTCTTTGTTACTTGTTCTATCTGCTTTACCACTGCTAGACCATACTCCCCAGCCCCACAGATTGGTTCCCTGGAGAGGAACTCCAATTTGAACAGCAAAAAGCCTGAAACATGAGTGGACAACATGACACCATGAGGCTCACTGGAGATGACATGAGAACTACACTGTGAGAAAACGTAGACTGGCATCGGTTTACCTAGCCAAAAGTGAAAGGGAGCAAGAAAGAAAGAAATAGAGAAAGAAAGAGAGAGAGAAAGAAAGAAAGAAAGAAAGAGAGAAAGAGAGAAAGAAAGAGAGAAAGAAAGAAAGAAAGAAAGAAAGAAGGAAAGAAGGAAAGAAGAGTGGATGGTAAAAGCTATTTTATTTATTGTAATCTTTTTTTAAATATTGCTGGCAACAATTTTTTTAAATTATTTAAAATAACAACTACAAAAATAATAACAACAATTAATTGAACTTTTTATAAATTAGCATATATTTTATTTTTGTCTTACTTTTAAACATGCTTGTTCATGTTTTAGTAAAACACTGCGCCAAAAAATACTTTCACATTGCTAGACTCTCAAATAAACCCCTAATATATATGTAATGCCATACAGATGCTATAAAGTTTGAGTAGCACAACCCTAGGGGATAGTGTACCCAAAGGGAAAGCTTTGTCATGACTTATAAAAGTTGATTTAAATTTGTATGAATGTTCTTCTGGACACAAAGGGAGATATTTATGTATAAAATGTTCATAATGGTTTTGGGGTTCCACTGACTACCACGGTAGAACAAATAAAAACTATAATAAAAATGCCATAAAACAGTGCCTTCCTACATTCTTCAAAAATGTAGATTGTGATCAAAAGAACAATAATTTAAAAAATTATATTATTGTAGTCAATGGGAAGAAATATCTTCCTTTGTGTTTAACCATTTATTTTGGGTGAACTATAACTTTAAATACAGGAAATTTTATGATTGACAGGAGGTAATCATAACAACATTTGGCTGTTTTTGCAAGTTGAACTAAGCCACCATCTGTAGAGGCACTGAGTGTTTTGAATGGTTGTAAGTTTGTTTTGCAAAGCGCTGTCTTTTGTTACCATGCTTCTGGTATTATGACTTATGTGGGCTTTTATCTCATAAATGAATAAAGTTTATAGGGTTACAGGCAGGTACATGGTTGTGACACATAGGTCCTAATTTAATTTTCAATTCTTGGAAGATCTTTCTACATAAGTAAGTAAACACTTGTATTACACCGTGCATAAATACATAATTAAAGAGATATGTTTTGATGCACATTTAAACACCCTTCATTTCATCAAGTTCATTATTGAAAGGAATTTCCTTACAAAAAATTCTTTAGCCGTAAAGAGAGAGAGAGAAAGCGACAGAAAAAGAGTGAGAGATCCTACAAAGGACTCGAGTTGGATGTAATGAACAGGGAAGGCAGGCCCAGCCCCGGCACACAGACGGTGAGACACTGTACACACAGGGCCATGACACTGTACCTAGACAGGTTACCCTCCTCCAGAAGCCCCTGGGATTCATCTAGCACATTGGGTTCGCTGTAGAGTCGGGCAGGGAACATTGTTAGGGGAATAAATGAAAACCATGCAACCCCCCAAGCTGTAGATCAGCCCCTCTCTTAAAGAAAAAGTTACTGTAAGATTTTACATAAATATGTAAAATAGTGTCTCTGTGCATTTTATATTAACAGGGGTGTTTACCTGTGACTGGGCAGCATTGTGCTCATGCCTGGTTCGGGCTGAGGAGCAACGGACCCCGTGGCATGACTGGAGAAGCGCCGCTGAGAAATGAGTCTGGGAAGGAAAGACTCGTGCTCACTTACCACACTGGGAATGCTTATGGAGTCATCTGAAAGAGAGAGTTTGAATATTTATTAAAGCTGGTTTGACTTGTCATGAAAGATATGTTCCCAAATACTGCCCTTGCAAACAATAATATTAAAAAAAGAAAAGATCACGCACTTTCCTCCTCTTCCTCATCGGTACGACTAAGTGTGTCCTGCGAGGGCTGGCGTGAGGGTTGGCTTTCCTGCTCCCAGACGGTTCCTGTACCAGTGTTGGAGCGGGACATGGTCGCCAGACTCAACCTGTATGCAGAGGTAGACGTGCCGACGGTACTGATGGATGTCTTGCCTTGGTATGCTGGAGAAACCGAGAGAGAGGGCCATATAGGTAAGCAAAGGAAAAAGATTGTTGTGACCCAGTATAAATTAAGCAGGTCTCACCTGATCCACTGTGCACTGCCTCTTTCAGGATTTTAAGCTCATTGTTGAACTCGGCAAACAGGGAGCTCTTACAGAGGGAGCGTGGGATGAAACGTCGCTCCAGCTGCTCTGCGATGTGCTGACGGGCTGTGATCTCCTCCTGAGATTCAGCCGGCTGGGTCAAAAGCTAAGAACAAAACCCATATGTTTTACAACGGGCTCAATTGAATATCTATACCAGTAAGTGTCAAAAAATAAACATGTCCACCTTGCACTGAATAAAGGGACGCAGTAAAATAAAGATGGGAATCCGTGTGCGCACTATGAAGTCGATGAAATCCCAGAAAGCCAGACCGCCAACTTTACGCAGAGCCATTTCCTTGACCTGAAGACTCAACTTGTACCAGTGATTACCCAACTGTCGCTCAAAACACACTAAGACCACCTTCAGAGCTACGGAAACAGAGAGAGAGAGATGTTTTAAATGTATGGTTGTATATTTTTTAACAGTTCGGCAACACTTTGGTGCTATTAGTTTTTTTAAACTTAAAGCACCAATAAGGCGCTATTAGTTTACTAATGCATTGGCTAAAATGAAAACAATGAAATGTTTTAAAAATTACAAATACTAATTCAGCATTTACTAATGTTAGTTTATGTTAATTTTAACATTTACTAATATATTATCAAAATTAAAAGTTGTCTCTGTTAACTCAAGTTAATGCAACATGAACTAACAAGAATTGAACATGAAATGATGTAAACTAACATCAACAAATGATTAATTATTGCTATTTCAGTTGATATTGTTAGCTAATATAAGTTATCCATTTGTTAACAAATAACACCTTATTGTAAAGTGTTATGGAAAATTCTGTCAAGAACTACTCACTATCAAGTTGTTCCGAATCTCTTGAGTTTATTTTTGTTTGGTTGAACACAGTGAAAGACATTTGTCCAAATGCTTGTAACTTCATTTACTACAATAGTACAAAAAATTTAAATGGTAGTCAAAAGTACACCAGAACTTTTTGCTATTCTACACTCCTAAAAAATATCTAATTTTGCACTTAAAAGAACAAATAATATATATGAAATATATAAATTTATTTTCATACTATAGTAGTAAATATGGTGCAGTTTGGTTACAAGCATTCTTCTAAATACCCTTTTCTGAAATACAGATTTGAAACTCAAAGAGTAATGGGTAAATGCTGACGTAATTATATTTTTGGGTAAACTATACCTTTAGGCTTAAACAAAACGTGTATATGATGTCATTAGCTATCTATTATGATACAATGCACCCTCATCTTTTACCGAGGTAAGCAGCTTGGCTGGTAGATTCAGCCAGTCCTTCTCTGCGCAGGTCCTTCCCGGTATCTCCTGGCGTGGAGCAGTGAGCAGGAGAGGCGTCCAGCACAAAGTTCTTACTGCGAGAGGTGCTGATGATGCGTGGAGGTAACAGGATGTTAATGACTGTCTGCAGAAGTAGAAACACCTCCGGCTGCTCCAGATGAGAGCTGTCTATAAACACAAAATGCATATTTCTCACACTGTGCCACTGTTAATTATCACTTATACTTGGTTGAAAATTGTCATGCGGCCTAAATAATGGTAAAGAATCAATGCCAATTTCCTTCCCAATGTCCAAATTTGAACTAGGCTACACAATGGATTATCTTCCTATGGACTATATTGATCAGGATGAGCCACAATGGAATCCCAAGGTGGAAAAGATTATTAATATAAGTGATTGCACACATGTGGTGTTAATGTAGTTCAGTTTGATGCAGACCTTTACTTCCTGAGCCCACAGTCAACACAAAAGGAATCAAGAGGTTAAGGAGCATCCCCTCTCGTCTCTCCTGATTGGTAAAGGGTGAGATCACATGACTGAGCGGAAAGTCCTCCTTTAAAGCCTGGAAATAAACGATTAAAACCCAATCATGAATATGAAAATGTCCTGAAACGCATGTAATTATATGAAGGAACTGGATTATACCTGGATCTGCATGGCAACCAAACGCACAACTGCTGTACTGAAGGGAAGAGGAGGGGACAGATAAGGACTTAGATGCAACAACGGCAGTCCATCTGCCACGCTAGAGGGTCCCACCACTCCCATCACCTAAACAAATATACAAAACTATTACATTACATTAATGTAAATACATTTGGATTAGCAATAATATGTGATTTCTCAATGTCATTAAATAAATGAATACACAAAAAAATATATTTCATATATCACAATTATATGAGTGGGTTTCAAAGATACATAGTGACAATGAGAAATTACTATATTATTCTGTGTTGTAGATTATTTCACTGAAAATCTTATTTTTAAATGCTTTTTCCTGTGAAAATAATTTGAATGTTTTGAATGTAACTTTACACCTCAGTTTTATTAAGAATTTCCAGAAACATCAAATACTCCCGTCTCCCCATCAATTTGCTGATAAAATATAATAATAAAATTGCATATGGTTTGTCGTAAAGCATATTAAAACATCAAATTAACATATAAACAACATTTTACAATTGATATTTTGAAATGAAGCCTATGGAGACATTGTTCAGGTTTTGCACATGCTAACTATTACTCTTCATATTCACCTGTCACCTACCCACATACAGAAACAAACACATCACACAGTGAAGTGAGAACCAAAAATATGATCAGCGCCAGGTGTCCATGACTCACCAGGTTGACACAGACATTGATAAGAGACCGCAGATGAGGGAGGAAGGAGATTATTGGCTGCCGGTGGAGTGTCATACAGATCCCTTCGATAAGACTGCTGGCTGCCTCCCACTCCACCTGTCGCCTTTATGAGATAAATATCAAAAACATATATTACATTTATAACATAATAGGTACAGAGTGCTTTAATGTTGGGATTTAAAAAGTCCTCACCTGAGGGTGGGCATCTTATGAATCTTGTTAAACATGCGGTCCAGTCTCTTTAAAATAAGGATGAGAGCGGGACGAACGGCCTCCGCTGACCAGTCGGTGATGGGCAGCATTTCTGTGATGTACCGGCGCAACCCTCTGCTTTCCATGGTTAACGTGTCATACGGTGCCAGTTTTAAAAGTGAGTGGGCGATTTCTGCCAGTCTGAAACCCAAAGGCGTAAATATTCACCTTGGATGCTACTTGGGTATACATATTGTACTGTTTTGTATTGTGTTTTGAACTTAAGACTCATTCTCATAATGGATAAAAAACTGATGTCTCACCTCATATGAGACTTCATATCTAGCAGTTCCAGCGCAGTGACTCTGGGTTCTCCTGCCACGTTCTGCAGGATTTTGAGGCGTGGGCCGCAGTGTTTGTAGAACTCTGTGCAAATGTTAAGTAGAGACTCACGGGGGCGTCTGAACTCTTCCCGGGCGATACGCTCGTCCAGTTCCTCCCTCAGTATTCCCTGACCCTCCTCCAGCAGATGCAGGTTGTCCCTGTAGAGTCAAATAAGAGATTTTCAATCATGTGCATCAATAACGAGAAAAAGATCCTAAACTACCTACACTACTACCTGTAGGGTGTCTAATGTTTTCTTATCAACAGACCCGTAACTGCACTAACCTGGTGTTTGTTCCTCCAGATGTGGCGTGGTTGGCTGTAGTTGCTCCTTTGTGGCCTTGATCACTTCGACTCATCTGGGGTGCAGTCATAGGTCTAAGAAATGAAAATTACATAACAATAATTAGACTTGACCCCACGAAGAGAACATCTAGGGCAGATTGTAATTAGAATAAAGGCTTGTGGGTCTTACCGTGTCAGAGCCTCCACGCTGTAAAGCAGAGCCTGTAGAGAGGTTGCTAGAGCGGCTATGGCAGCGATCTCATCCCTAGCTGATGATACAGACTCTAGACTCTGTGTGTTACCCTTTAGCTTCTGTAAGTAACATGGAACCAAAGCTTCCAGAACCATGAGCATCTGGAGACTGAAATAAGAGAAAGGAACAGAGACATTATAAGCAATGGAAGAATACAGAATCTTTTCCAACAGTATGTGAAAATGTCAAACCTGCGAAAGGATTCTGGGGCATAAGCAACGACTGTGACACAAAGTTTAATAGCTTCACTGATCGTGAAAGCCAAATCTTCATTACCATAGCAAAAATCTGTAACAAATAAATAACATCAGATCAATGCAATATCCGAGCACACAATCAAATTTAAATAGTCCTTATAAGTGACGAGATGAGCTGTGTAGACTGTGTATCTTACCAAGAGAACGGAGAGGTTTCTCAGCTTTAACCAGTTCCAACGCATCCAGGGAATCTGCAGTCTCACCCTCCAAAGACACCAGAAGGTCAAAAAGACACTGTGAGGATACGCCTTTGGAGAGGCCGGTAGTAGTGCGGGTCTATGAGAGATTCATAGATTTTAATGACTATGGGATCACTGTTTAATTATACTGTTATTGCACTTTTAAGGATATAATACACAGAGCAACTTTTTGAGGAGGGTCTGTAAATATCCATTTTAATCAGGGGTCTGGAATATTTCAAGATCTTCCAATTAGAATGCCGACAGCCAATCTTGTGTCCGGCCTGAAGCTTGTGTGTTTGTTATGTCTGTTGCCCTCATTAGTTGCCCTGTGTATCATGTGGTTGGCCCGTTGATGGCAACATTGCTCAAAAAGTTGCTCCATGTATCATCACCTTTACATTTCTCTCTGTTGTACATTTAATCTGAACATCCCTCCCTTTCGAAACACTGCAGTGGCTGACACAGGACAAAGATGTCATCACGCATTTTATATATGATGTATTTATAAAACGCACTCCGTAGAACGGATTATCCATTTAGGGCTACTGTAGAAACATGGCAGCAAATTCCATACAGAAATATCTTAAGAAGTTTGGATTGCAAATTATATTGTTGCAATCTTGTGTTCCTAGGCTGACTGTTATGCAAGTAATGACTTTCAATATGGAACACTACAAGATAAACTACAAGTAAGGCAATACAATAGACTCGACCCAAATAAATATGAATGATGGAAATAGCGAATAAAGAAGAACCTAATCCAAAACGATTCTACAATCACTTGAGGTGGTTAAATAAACCCTAACAAAGTAATTATAAATTATGTTTGATTTGAGTGGCTATTTATCATGATCTTTTTCCAGTTTCCGGTCATTTTATTTGCCCTTTGGATAGTTATACCACTGTCATTCATTCAAGAAACTGCTTTTGTTTTTGCAAGCTCTTAATAGATTTGGATGAAAACCTTGCTTGTAATGCATATCAGACGTTGGTAGAACAGGGCTAAATCATTTGCAGAAGTGTGTCATTAGATAATAAGAGGTTACATTTCTAAACATTTATTTTGCCATTATTTGTAATATTGCAGAGAGAAATGTATTATGTGGTCTTACTGTAAACTCCAGAAGTGGGGCCACACTAGCAAAAAGCTGCAAGATGAAGGGTTTGCGGTGGAGGATATAAAACTGCCTGCAACAGAATTCAATCCCTCGACGCAGTTGTGGGTTACTTTCATAATCTGCATACGTCTTTAGTTTGGAGCCAATCACATAAACATTACAAAACAAACGTCAAAAATTCAATAACATTACTATTAAATGACAGATTTTTATTCATGCCACTCACCTGAAGCATTGTGGGAAGGATCCACTGGTAGCCGCTGAGAGAGAACAGGTGGTTAAAGTGCACAGCTGTGTTGATGGCAGTGGCGCTGTATTGTCTGAGGAGGGCACTGTCCTCAGGGTGCAGAAGCAAGGCACCATTAAACACATTCAGGAATAACATGATCTCATCACCCCAGGGGTATTCACTGGGCATGCCCAGGAACATCTCCTCCAGTAGTTTGATCCAGAGCACCTTGTGTAAAGTATCTAAACCAAAGAGCTCTTTACCTGAACAACGAATGCAAGATTTGGAATACAATAAAGAACACATGAATAAAAGTAAATAGTAGTCCAATGCTTTATAAAATAAGGATCAAAGTATTTTTGTAATCACCTAGAGGCTCATTAAAGAGGGTGAACTCTGCATCTATTGCACTGCGTGGAAATGATGGCAGTCGCAGAAGGTCTTCCTGAAGCATGGACACATGGGATTGTTTGTGCATGGCAGGCATACGCTGAGTGAGAGAGATGATAAAAAGAACTCGACCGATCTCTTCCAGCTTTCTGGAAAACACCTGTGAAGAAGATTAAAGCTGAATTCTAATGACTTCTTGCTTATTTTATTCACACAATGTCTACGTTTTACTCCTTTGATTCACAACACACCTGTTTCTGAATAAGCTCTTGACCCTTCTCTGGAAGCATGTGAACCAGGTTGAGCTGAGGGGAGACAGATCTTCTGAAGGGATAGATGTCCCGCACGTAGGTCTGATGCAGAGATGCATGGCAACGTGGAAGATTATTTCCAAGCTTTATGAACAATTTTGTACTTATCGTAAAAAACAAAACATATCTTGTATCGCTCTAGATTACAAACCTTGGCGTAGTGGATAAGGTTCCAACGCTTATCCATTAGAAAATAATTAGCAGACCGTGCTTCAGGTATATTGAAGAACTCAAGACACTCCTGGTGAAAACATACAATTTTAAAGAATTAATTATATTTGAATATAGTCTTATATGCTGCTGTTAAACATAACAAACTGCTAAGTGCTAGAAGTCTTATAAACGTCATCGAATGTTATTTTATACTTCTTCTGCACGGTTCTGCATTATGAAGGGTGTTGTGCATTACATACAGTATTATACTGTATTTGACAGTATCTTAGAATGTATTGCATTGCATGTGTTTCATGCCTAAAAACAGCTCCCTTACTAAGCATAATTTGTTTTGAACACTTTTGTAAGTCTATAATGTTAGTTTAGTCTAAAATGACCAAAAATGTAGGAAGAATGCATTGTTACTTGACTAAACAGTCTACATCTACTCCTGTCCTAATCAGAACATGCCTCCTAATGTGACACTGACCTTCAAAAGGGCTTCAAACTGAGTATCTTCATGCACTGGCAGCTGGGTGGGTATGTCACACTCATTCTGTCCATGAACCACGAGTGTTTTTGTTCCTAGGTGAAAAAAATCACATGTACACCAATGAGAAATATAAACCGAAGTCTGAAAATGTAACTAACCCAACCTAAAGACAAATCTATGTAGTTTGTATGGAATAATATGCAACCTGGCATAGAAGCAGTGACCAGGAGCTTGACTTCACACTGTTCCTTCTTCATGGTCTGTTTAAGGTCTTTAAAAAAGAGTCCTTCCACAAAACCCACAATTTCCCACAGGAAGGTCAGGGTGGCTGATATGGCATCCATACCCCACTCACAGGGAGTTCTTACAAAATACATGATCAAGCCCACCTACAAAAGAATAAAAAACATTGTATAATGACCAGCGCTATGCTTATCTAATAAACAAAATACACATTATTAAAAAGCAAGCTAAGGTCTCACCAGATAGTTAAAAAGAATATGAGAGGTCTGCGCAGGCAAATCCCCAATGTTAAGCAGAAGTTTTCTCAACATGTACATCAGTTCATCCTGTGAATTATACCAAATTTGTTTATGCAGCACACACACACACACACACACACACACACACACACACACACACACACACACACACACACACACACACACACACACACACACACACACACACACACACACACACACACACACACACACACACACACACACACACACACACACACACACACACACACACACACACACACACACTCTTAGAAAACATTTGGATAATCTTACCTGTCTGTTACTGACTGTGAGTTTCTCCAAAAAGTGTCTAAGAACCAATGCTGGATCTTCAATAAGACAGTTCCATAAAACCTGCTGAGCAACAGCACATACTGTGGAAACACAAGGAGTTAGTTAAAGGAAAAGAAAAGGACGTACAAAATCCTTTCTATTTGTTTCACACCTGCAACTCCGTCTTCGCGGACATCTCCATCTTCCATCAGGTGCACAATAGGCAACACAGCAGCACAGATGCACGGTGGAAAAACGGCCTGAGGTGGCTGGAGCATGTGATGTGTAGGTGTGAGCTCTGCTGTGTTCTCGTCCTCTTCATAGAACGTATACATCAAACAAACTCAATAAGCACCTACATATCCTTCTTGTGGTTTTCAGAATGTAAATGTGTTTGTATGCATCTTACCCTCAGCACTGAGCACAGAGCGCACGGACCACACAGAACCTCTGCGGAAGGAGTAGTTTCTGTGAGAGTTACTAGATGCACAGGACGGGCTGACGGAGAGACGACGTGATGTAAGGTTCACCACATCTTCTGCAGATGGAAAGGAGTATACGCCATATTACATTTAGACAAAAAAAGGGACAAACATCTCATTTTAAGTGTCAAACTTTTTCGTACTTTTCCCTCTTTGCTCTAAAACAAGCAGAACATTTAGTTTTCATTACCCTCTTAAACGTAATAGACATCCAAACATCATCAAACATTCTTTTAGCATTCTTTCATCATCTCATTCCAAACCTAAAGAAATTTCTTTAATCTGCAGAACACAGAAGATGATATTTAGAAGAATGTTAGTTACCAAACTACATAACCCCCCATTGACCTTCCCTATATGGACAGAAAATCACCAAGACATTTCTTAAAAATATATTTTAGAGAAGAGTCTTATTTTAACTCTCATGAGGGTAAATTACATCGTCTCTCAGTTGAATGAGAATGTAAGATTCGCACAAGTTCAGCCAATTTCATTATAATTTATCTTTGTGAACTGGGAATTAAAGTTACATTATGTTGTCATCACAAAATGTTTTTTATATGAAATGATCAAGGAATGTTTATAGCCCACCCTCTTCCTCCTGCTCCGGCGGAGGGCTACACGTGGGCTCATAGCAGGCCTCCTGAGAGATAGGGATGGCGGTGATGATGCTGGCCTCACGACCGAGCCTCCTCTTCTCTTCCTCCTGCTGCATGTTCTTCAGGATGTGTTCTGCCCGCTGGTGAGAGCGAGACACTGCACGTGCCGAAAATGATTTCTGAAATTACAAACATATAGAGACTGAAAGAACTGATGGTTTAGATAAAAGCACATTTATTAAAATAAAATCTTTTACACATTTCTACCAGAGAGAGAGGATCTGTGACATTGTCCTTATTTGACTAGACCACAATTATACAGTATGTCAGTGTGTGAAGCAACTCATGCAGGCCCACTGGCATTTCCAGTTTCATCTCTCTTATCACCTGCACCTAAAAATATCAAACCCATCAGAGAAAGCTATTAAGAAAAAACAGCTAGAGATTGTCATTCCTGCAGGTTGTTCAAAGCCATCAGCTTTGATAAATGTTCAGTGCAAGAGAACTAGATTAAAAGAGTTCTCGGTAACACCTCAGTGTTCGTGGCCGTTTGTTTTCTGCTTTTGCCTAAATATCATACATTGAGTGGGGTTGATCAATCCTCAGAGTTGGTGTGTCATCCAAAGCTCAGAACGCCCCTGAACCAATGAAATTCCCATAAACACCAGCCATTGTCCTAAACATCAGCCTGTTTATCACCTTTTGTTCTGTAAATGAAAAAAATCCCCTTCACCATTTCCCTTGGCATTGCAATGCCCTCTGCTCATTCCTAAATGTCCTTGTCCCACATTCCCCCAATTCTAATCACTAAATTGCATCAACCCTGCATCATTTGTTGGATTATCTTTATTTTAGATTTGCTCCTGATGTGTGCCATTTTGGTTCCCTCAATATTTTCAGGCTTTGGCTGTATTTTTGCTTTTACAAGTTATACATTATTTTTCATAACTATTTTAAGTGCTAGGTCCCCAAGTTTTCTTCCCTCAACCACAATGTTTGTAACATTATTTTGTTAGTATCTTAACATGCAGATAATCTTGTGCATATACATTTCCAAAGATCAGTAGTTCTGTTAGAAATTACAAAAACAACTTCATGTAAGGTCAGAGGGAGAACATTCGCTGCCAATATGTGTTCAGTGTGTTTCAAACACTTTTTGTTTAATTGTAAAATAATTTGATCTGACTTCAAAAGATAAAACCTTGTTCCTTTAACATGGTTTGATTACGATTGTATTTTGAACATCCAGGTTTCATTGGTATTACATTTGCAGAATAATCTTTCAACTCTAGATCAATTTAAATATCAATTTAGTTTCAATTCCAATTTATCTTTCAGGTAAGAATAACATGTTGGACAGGCCAATCATAAACATAAATTATTAAAGCATTTATGAATTACAATAATCTACAGCTATAAAATAGGTTTGCAAAAAATATGAGTACAATAAAACATTGAAGATCTACAAATGCTAATCTTGCGTATGATTTATATTTTTATTCATGCTTTATAATTTTGTAACTTTTAATTTCCTTCTATTATTGATGTAGTAAACTTAGACTTACAGACTGATCTTCACTGATTGCGTCAGGAACACCACCAGCATTGACAGGAACCCATGGAGGGTCAAATATGGGCACACATGGCATGCCCAGGATGGGAGAGGGCAATGTGAAATTAATGCTGGGCGGAGGAATCTATTAAAGAACATTTTGAAAATTATAAAAGAATAACAAGAACATTCATTTAAACTAAATAATTAAACAAACAGATTTCGATATACTGGTACAGCAGTATGTAAAGGAATTCTCCATAAGTAATACCTTAAAGATCTGCTGTGCTCCCTCCTCCATACGGGGCCACACCTGATATCTAAACCTCCAGATACTGTAGAATTTTAGAATGGAGTTGATCCTCTGCCCCGCTTCCTGGTGCTGAAATTCAGCCATCATCATCTCTGTCACTCCATCCGGCACCTTCACGGCACACAGCAGGAACATGGCGCCTGTGAACGTTTGTTTGTGTTAACATGACGATAATGATATGTGGAGAGAACTTTGTTTCAAACCCCCATTAGCTTTCTTATAGTATTGCTTTACCATATGAAACTATGGCATACAAATGTATAATATTCATTTCGTCAGTGCCACGGTCATCATAACATATCATGGAATATAGTTTTCACGAGCTGCCTCTAAAATGTGTGGCCTAGTAGAAATAATGAAACACATTTAAAAGGCCAAACTAATTAATGACACATTGACTAGACTCCCCAGAAAGGCAGGAATAAATGACCTAGACAAACCTGCAGCTGCAGCCATATGCTCATCCACACTTAGCAGCAGTTCCCAGGCAGCAGGCAGAATATCTCCATACATATCCTCAGTCAGGATAGGTGCTGCTTTTATGAGCAAAGAGAGAGGGGCTGGAGACAGGCTCATCACCTAAAAAACACCAACAACATGTATAACGTAATGCCATTATTTATATATATATATATATATATATATATCTTAATGTGGTTTAATTTCTTGCAATCACAAGAATGTAAGATAATAATAAACAACCTAATACAACATCATAGACTTTCATTAGGTAATATTGCATTAGGGTATCATCCATTAAAATGACGTTATATTGCAGTTTGTGATCAAAGTCAATTATGACCTAATAATGTATTATGATGTCATAGTCCATTTTGACACAATAACGTATTATGATATCATAGTATTTATGACGTAATAACACATTATGACATCCTAGATCATAATGCATTAAGAGGTCATAGTTTATAATGATGTAATGATGCAGTATGGCATCTTAGCTTGTAATGAAGTAATACTGTACGTATAATGCGTCATGGTGTATTAAGAGGCAAAAAGCCATTATGATGTCTTCTTAGTCTATTATGATATCATAGTCTTTAATGAAGTTATAATGCACAATGACGTCATTGTTTATAAAAACTTGATAGTGCAGGTTGAAATCCTGAAATATGACGTTATAATTGATAATAATGTCATAATCTGTTATGAGATAATAACGCATTATGACATAGTATTTATTGGTGTCATAATACATTATTATGTGATAGTTTTTTAATAATGTAATGCAGGTTGGCCTCATAGGCGTAGTTGTAGTCTATTATATAATATATATATATGTAATCATGCATGTCTTTTATGTAATAGTTCATTTTGAACTAATATTGTACTATGATGGATAATCTATTAGGATGTAATAATGAATTATGAAGACAAAGTTCCTCTGTTAAACAGTGTTCATATCTAAGAAAACAAATCTTTCTCTTTAAACATAAACTGGGAAGGGGAGGGATGCTAAATTCTATAATGACACAATGTTGAGTTTTGCCAATTGTATATTTGTTATTGACACAATAAACCTCATATACATAGACTGTCTTAATGAAAATATTTAGTTGATGTTATCCAGTGATTATGGAGAAGATTGTAAATTTGCTTCACCTGGTTACGGATGTATTTCAGCATGCCAGTGTCTTTTTTACCCTCAGCATTGTTGTCAGTGGGCCGTCTTTTCATGGATGGGGTTCGAAGGCAGGATTTGTCTGAACACTGAAGAGCAGAAAAATATCACAGATTTAGCGAGGAGGTGCAAACATTGGGGTCCCTTCAGGTTAGGTGTCTTACTCAAGTTCCCTTGTTATTTCATTATTATGTTCTATTCTTAACCCCTTATAGTTGTTAAAATATATTGAAGCACCTCTTTGCTCTTCTTGGCACGGCCGCTGATGCTGCCGGTGGCGCTGCTCTCTTTCAGGCTGTCCACCGTCTCACCATACAAAAGTTTAATAGCACGAACGAGCCGAGCACAGGAACGGCTGTGGCGCTGATAGCAACGAGGGTGACAGAAATCCACATGGGTGCAGATGAAACTCTGCTGGTTGCACAGCAAAATCATGATCTGCAAATTGAGAAAGAGGAAGATATAAAAAAAAAACTCTTTAGCATGTTTGTCCCGACAGGAAGGCGTCAGAGAGCTTTCGCTTACATGCAGCCATGACATGTTACGATGGTAGTTGTCTTCAACACCCCCTGTGCTGCCAGGACCATCAGGTTCAATGCTCGGCTCGCTAGCACTCCAAGGGCTCCCTAAAAATGCAAGACAAGTACTTTAAATGCTTCTCGTGTTGCCCAGAATTATGTATTGAAAATATATGTGAGGTCATGCTTTATAACAATATTAACTGCTGTAATAAACAAAAATGTGAATATATTCACAACCTGGCATAGTAGCTTAATTCAAAGTCCATAATGGAATTCATATTACAAGACTCAAACACAAATATAACATTAAATCTAGAGTTGTCTGACCTATATCAGTGACAGTGTCTCTACTTTGAGAGAGCAGTCGTTCTGATTCCACGTCATTTTCAGATTCAGAGTCTTGTCTGGACATTTTAGTGCTTTTTAAGCTCCCGGCACGGCGAATGGATGACAGCGAGCCTCCTTTTTTCACACGGAAACTCCTTGCTCCTTTAATCTGTAGCAGCCGAGAACCACCAATGCGAATCTTCCTAATTGGAGCTGAAAAGAAAAAGAAACAAAACGTCATGAAATTAGACCTCATGCAAACATGCACATTAAGTTGATTTTTTCTATTTCATTCTACCCAGAGGCTCTTGTGAGGATTTCTTCTCCTCACAGCCAGTGTCAGACTTCAGGGTATGACTGCTGCTATTCAGAGAATCATGTCCATCTTCATCATCCAGGATTCCTGCAAAGCTGATCTTCCTCTCGTATCGGTGACGTCCTAACTCAGGATCAAGACGCAATCGACAGCTTTCTAGATCCTACATGAGGAGAAGAATATTGTGATATATTAATGATTATAAACGGTGTCTTAGTTCATCAGTCATGACTCAAACAAACTTTACGGTAACTTTAAAGGATCATTAACACCTTAATTATTTTAACATTTACTCATTCTTTTGTAATTTTAAACCTGTATAGCTTCTGCAGAACACAAAAAAAGATATTTCAAAGTATGCCGGTAATCAAACAAAATTGGCCTATCTTGACTACCATTGTATGTACACAGAACAAACATAATATAAATAATAAAATATACAGGTTTTAAAGGACATAAATAAATAATAATATATTTTTTGTGAAAACTATCACTTTTATGAATCTGCGGTGATTGAGGCAGTTCTGATACTGTTCTGTTTGAGGTCTTGGTGAAAAAACGGAAAGGTCTCGATCAGTCAATTATGACGTAATAATGTATTGTGATATCAAAGTCTATTATGACGTAATAACATATGATGTCATAATATGTTATGGTGAAATAATGCATTATGACTTCAAAGTCTATTATGACTTAATATGCATTATGACTTCATAGTCTCTTATAACATGAGTTGCAGTGTAAAATCATAGTCTGTTAATATGTGATAAGGCATCTAATTGAATGTTTGTAAAAAACATTTCTTTAATAAATCTCCAGTAATTAAGGTACTATTACTGACCACAAGGGGTTCTGTTCGAGGTCTTGGGAGACAAGGAAAGGTCTCTCGCAGGAAAGTTGTGATCTCCAGAAGCAGTTGACAAGCAGCCATCTTCAGAGCAAAGGGACAGCCACACTTTGTGGGGTTAACCGTGTCTGTCAAAACAATAACCTTGGTTTCTGAAAACAGCCAACTTAAGAAAAACTGTCTGAATGAAATATATAGTAATTGTAATTTAAAAAATGGAGTTATCAGATATGTTAAACTACAAGAACAGATTAGGGCTGTGTGAAACAGAGAAAAAATGTGATATGTCAATAAGTAAATTTTTTTTTATTATATAACCAACATATGTTTCAAATTATTTTAAGAAACATAAAGTATCACAACAAATTTTCAAAGTTATTGCTCTCTTAACATGGCTTGTTTGCTTATTCACATTTCTGTACTTATATATATACACACACGCACGCACGCACGCACGCACGCACACACACACATATAGTTTACTTTCTAAGAATAATGTAGCTTATGTATTGCATAAACCTTTGCAATATGCATATAGTGATATGCGCTTTTGCGATATTTTGATATAGCACAGCCCTAATGCAAATGTAGAAAATAATAAGTGAGGACAATACAGAAAACATGCAGCAGAACAGTGGAAAATATGTAAGGTCTTAATATATTTAGTTTCTGTGTGCCATTTGCATCAATAGGTCTATATTTATGTTATGTCCCCTCTTACTGTCATCTAGATAATCCTCCTCCTCATCCTCCTTCCTTGCTCGCCTCTTGCTTTCTTCATCGTAGATAAAACCCAAGATGTTGGCTGGACTCTCAGTGTCTGAATGGCAAATTTCACTCAGGCGAGTGCCTATTGCCTTAAGGAGAATAAATATGATCAGACACAAGCATATACTAGAATAAATTACTTACAAAATCTGCATGTGTGTGACTTACATCTCCCCACTGGTAAAAATGTTTGGCAGCGCTCCACTGGAGCTTGGTATTCCGTTTATTTCCTGCCACAGGTGATCGCCCTCTGGACAACCCTCTCTTAGTTATATTCACATGGTGACCTTTCATCCACTCTGGCCAGTTGCCACGGTTACAGCGATGCACGAAACGAGCACACTCCAGGAAAAGCGAGGCTCTTGCCACAACGGGTGCTTCCTGGTTATGCAATTAATTGAAACAAATGGTTGAAGTTAAAATAAATTGTAAAAGAAGTTCAAATTAATTGAACAAGTTATTTAAGTTTTCGTACAAAAAAAGCAAATTGTTTACTTTCTCACAAAGCGTAGACCCCCATAATATAAAGGGATAGTTCACACACACAAAAATATAACACCCGAATATCATTTAACCTCACGTAATTTAAAATAGTATATGACTCTCTCTCCTCTGTGAAAAAAAAATTATCATGTTTATAAAGAAGAAGTCAATGTGGGTCAATGTTGGTTCTTCACCAGCATTCTTTAAAATATATACTTTTGCGTTTCACATAAATAAATGAAAAGGGCTTACCAGGTCCAGTGCCGCAGCTAAAATTGAAGCATCTGGTATAGTTCCTGGTTCACAGCAGTTCAACAAGAATTGAAACCTCTTCATTCCCTGACGGATCGCACCCAGATTTACAATGTTCTTATTCCTCATAGCCTCCTGACTAGCTGCCATACGCTCCTGGAATCCATGGCAACCTGGTTGAATGGCAGCGGGGGGAAAAGATGTGTGGTATCAGTGACAGTGGTGGTCCACTGTGTGACAGCTAGACAGTTTTATCAGCTAGCCGGTGAGAAATGTATCTGGTGATATTAAATGAACGTGCAATCTGTTTTTGTAAATATTTTGAAAGCTAATACAGCAATAATATACCATTTTTTTGCAAAGCATTACTTTGGAATACAAATATCTAAATAGGTCACGTTTTGAACTTTTAACTTGGATGGCTGAAGGTTCACGACAACGACCAAGCTGAGGTGGGTTCATGATGCCAGGTCATAGGTCAGAGAACCACAGTCCCTCTTCCAGTGAAAACTCTTCACAGAGATGAGCAAACACACAGAGAGCTGGCATGGAAGATGGTAGAGGAAAGTGAGTGTACCAAAAGCACAGGACACGTGACGGACAGGCACACACACAAACACAGAGCGGATTGCTGTCGGGGTGTGGAAGGACACCCAAGGGTTCTACCATCTTTTTCCTCTGTGTGGTGAATCTTGGAAGGGTTCCTCCGACCAGACCTCCATTTACCGAGCCGCTTGAAGAAATTCTCCTCTTCCTCTCGCCCGTACTCTATGGCGCCACCCTCCGACAGCTTCACGGCACTTGTGAACTTGACCTGAGATTTAAGAAAACAGTAGTTTATGAAGATATTAGTTGAAGAAGTTCTTTTGTGGGGAGCCTTTTGGACAATACTGTGATGAGGGGGAGTTGGACCAGCAAAGGAGGCCTTGGAGGGGAATCAAACCCGGGTCCAGCCACCAGACCACATCCCAACATGTCAGCCCACTAACCGCAAGGCTATTGGGTAGTGACTAGTTTATGGTATTTTTGGAGCAAATTTGGAGCCCTAAATATTTTTTTATAAACGTTTTTATAATCATGCCCAGTACCAATATCAAAGAAACTGCATCAATTTTGCATACTTTGCATGAGCAAGTTTGTTATTTTAAATCTAGAGTGTGACACACTCACACAATTTAAACAAATAAAAAAGTTCACAAGTGCTTTAAAAAATGTAAAAGCGTTGGAGCTTGCATTTTCCACACATTCTTAGACATGAAATGTGAACAGTTGATGCGCACATGGATGTGTCAGGGCTAAGTCCTGGATATCCATTCGCTCTCTAACCGGCCACATAATGTTATGACTCCTAAACGCTAGTAATCGTTAAAAAAAATGAATGATTACTAGATCAAAGTAATACAGCACTAAAGTCCCAGCACTAAACCAAACATCACTGATGCGATAGCATGTGCTTACATTAATTGAAATTAACAATTCTGATCTAAATATTATCTTAAAACCTGAACATTCAAATCAGTGCCTAAGATATAAACTTAAAATATTGAAAACAAAAAATACTAAATGAAGATAAATCAGATCAAAACAAAACAAATAAAATCAATTTGCTGTCAGTAGTTTACGAAATCAAATAATATGATAATGATGATTTTATCTAAAAAGATTCACATATGTTTTTCATGGATGTATCTGTGCTAAATTCTCAAAAAGGTTGTGTAACGAATTGTTCTTGTTATGCTTTTAAACACAATATGTATCGATACACTTTTGTGTTGATTTTGTGCTTAATAAATGAAAGGGACAACACAAGTTGAGTTTAAGAGAAACATAACATTTGTTGTCCCAGAAAGACATATTTAGTTTGTTTACCTTCACGGAACATGGAATCTGTATGTTAAAATGCTTAATATAACAAAGGGAATTGTGCTTTATCCCTTAATATTATTTTATACTCACCTTCGAGCTCTGTCTGATAAAGGACAGTCTATCCACAGAGCTGATGTCCAGTAGGTCTTCCACTCCATCGGCCAGGCCAGAAAGAGACGAGCGCTTCAGCCAGTTACCTGAACCATAGATTATACAATCAGAACTTTTCAAATTGGCACACTTGTGACTCCTGTTCGAGTTTGATATCGGATACCTTTTGAAATTAAAGTGTAAAATAGCCAAAAGGGACGGAAATACAGAAGGGAATATTTCATGCTTGTGTCTTGGCTCATACAGCATAAACTCAAAGACAATGCATACACTCTCAATAAAAGCAAACAATGGCTTTAAAAGAATAATAAAACGGGTTGAATGCATAAACTTTACAAAGAATGCTTCCACTTTCATGACACAAGTAAAATGCATGTACATGTACAAAACACATACACACATACGTAACGTGGAGAGAGTGAATGGATGATGAACTTTCCTACGGCATGCTGGTGACAAAAAAGAAAGAAAAAAGATGCGAATGACTTCTTATAACATTTTGATAATTGATAAAAAATGTACCAGAAAAAGTTTTAAAAGTCACCTATGGCTTCAACAAAATATATTTAAAAAATAAGACCAGCTACTTTTTACCCAGTATTTGTTTCATTTTTGAGTGTACGTTTAATGTCCATTAATTGTTTGAAAAACAGTTTTGTTTAGTTTTAAAATAATTCTTGCAAAATTGCCTTGGATATGAATAAATGTATTTCTTGCATTGTAGGTTAAGATTTTATTCCTTGCTTGACTAAATAGGATCTGGTTGTAAAATCAATGCCCGGCCCAGTGTTGATAAATGTGAAATATATATATATATTTTAAATTTTTTTAAATGACAATGTCAGGGGATTTCTGGTACAAAATGAGAGAAAGAGGAAAGACCCCCAGTGCAGGGTCTATAAAAGCAGATGAAAACAGAATACAAATAATAAAACACAAAAAAAGGTATAAAGATGATCTGAAAATGTAAAATCTGCATTTAAAAAGTAATTTCAATCTTAAAAATGCAGTAAGGGACTTATAGCCCGCCTAGCTGCCTTAGGAATAATCTACCTACGATATATATCATATATAATTGCAATTTTGTTTTTAATCATGTCACAGAATGACTCCATAACCATACCTATGGGCAGTTTCAGCTTCTTGCGCAGTGAGATTCGTCTCGAGCGTGATCGAGAACGCCGGTCCGTTGTGGTTCCGGAGTGGGCAGTGGTGCACTCTGAGGTGTCCTGTTCTGATTGGCTACTGGTATCACTGGCAGCACTCTGAGACTTGAACATCTTTCTCCAAAAATCTTTTCTTCCTAAAAGTGCACCTGGGATCTGCTCTTCACTGCAACCAGGATAAAGAGACCCAATTTAATCTGTGCTTTATGTTCAGTCTTAACTCTATTTAAATTGATAGTTTTTTAAATAGGAATATTGTGTTATCACTTTTAGATGAATTAGTTTTAATATTGACTTTTGTCAAAATGAGAGTGAATGTGCACACTTTTTCCCTGAAGCTCCCTTGGCCTCATCTTTGTCTTCTGACTTTTTAGTGGTGTTGAGTTTTTCAGCGCTATCCAAGAGGGCGCTGAGGGCAACGCGGCGGAAAACATTTCCATGAGACTCCTTTATGAACTGAACAAGTTGACGTATGTCGCAGTACAGCCCCTGAATTATGCGGGTTTAGATGTAAAAAGTGACAAACCAAGTGTAAATTAGTGACAAAGAAGAGCTGGAATAGTCTGAGTCTTACTATAACAAGTGAGGCCAAAAAGTACATTTCTTTATAATTAGCCATTTCTCTCACCAAATTCTCAGAACTGTGAAGCTCATGCGTAGTGGATGCACATCTGGTAATGAGAGGCTTGAACATACAGCCCACCACCACAGTCTCCATGCTTTGGGCCAGAGACTTATCTCCTCCTGTAGTAAAGTTGTTCCCAAAACCAGCCTTGTCTGCAAAGACAAACAAATCATTTCAGCGAAGAACTGCGACCTAAACATGTCCAAAATCCCTGATGCTAAGCCATAAGGGGCAACCAATAAATAAAGAAGGAAGCTTTGATGTTAACAAGATGAAGGGGAAAATCAATAGCACATACGATTGGAAAACCTAAAAGGAGGTTATGAGTTTTGAAGGTTTGCATACATGCAAGTGGCTGTGGCCTGTTAGTAAGTTCTAGACCTACCAAAGCGGATCATTTTTTGTTAAGGTGGATCTACAAAGCCGGGTTAGAGATTTGTTATCTGGTTTATGCACTGTTGAGCTGTACTACAGGTGAAAAGCATCACCCTTGACACTGTGAGGGGTGCAGGAATGGGTGTAATGCCTAGTTTTGGCAGTAAATTTAGATATTGTGTATCTACCGATGTTTCTTTTATTCGCCCTCCTGGACCTCTCACCTGCACTGCCGTATTCTGCAAGAGAAAAGATGGTGGGCAACATTGGTGTCAGGCCAGCACAGACATGTACTTCCAAGTCAGGAAACACCAACCCATTCCAAAAACACACCCACGCACAGAAGCACACCCACAAAGGCCAAAGAAAAAGACCATCCAAATGGATCAATTTCAGGATGTTCACTCATGTTCACTAACTTGCCAGATATCAATGTAAATTCAACTTATCTTGCTGTTTAATTTGATTCCAAAAAATACAAATAATAAGTGAGGAACTCTTTTTTGAAACGCTTTCAAACCATTTTAATAGTTTTAATGAAAATTAAATTTTTTAACCTTCAATTTATCCACTTTATATGGCTCTGTCTGAGCATGTTTAACAATGATTGTTAAAAGAACCAATAATAATGTTGATTATATATCTGCCTCTTGTAGTACATTTTAAACATGAAAATCTAGCAATTTCAAATGAATCATTGATGGAGTGAATAGGAGTTGCAAACTGCAAAATGGCACGAAAAGATCATTTTTGTATTTGGCTTTAATAGCGTTTTGGAAAAGAGAACTTCAAGCATTGACACAGTCAATATGATTTTTGGCAAGTCAGATGAAATGATGAGTGATGGAGTGATAAAAGGGGGTACAAACAGTGGAGTAGAACAGAAAGAAAGGAGTAATACTACAGGAAGACATGAAGGCAGAGGACAGGGTGTGAGTATAGAAACAACAGATATAAAATGTAAAGATGATCTGTATTTTCCATATTTGACCACATAAGGCCTCTGATTTAAATATAAGGCATAAGGCTTTTAATTAAGTATACATGTAAAACTTTCTTAAAGTTAAGGCATTTTGATACTGATTCAACAAATGCAAAAAAACATTCATATTTAAATATAACATGTTTGTCGATATTTGTGATTGACTTTATTTATAGTGAACCCATTTCAGGTTTATTGCTATATACAGATCCTTAAGGCATATTAAAAAATATTTAGATTCCAAAGGTAAAAATGTAAGTTAGCCAAAATTTTTAATTCTGTAATCATGTACCCTCTCTCATATCATTTTAAACATGTGTGTCTTTCTTTCTTTTATAGAACACAAAAGAAGATTTCTTGAAAAATTATAATAAGAAAATCATCTTTCATTGGTTTTGTGTAGTCAATGGGGACAAATGATTTTGGGTTACTAGCATTCTTTCTTCAAAATATCTTCTTTTGGGTTTGAAGTAACAAGAACTGAGTAAATGATGACAGAATTTAAATTTCAGGATAAACTACTCCTTTAAGGGTAAGGGCTAAAAATCTGTTCTGATTGGTGATTGCTAATTTATTTTGCATTTTAGACATAGCATATAATATATAGAAATGTATAAAATGGTAGTGGGACAATATCAGTAATTTTTCATAAGTTATTTAATATGACTATAGGGAATTCAAGAAAAATGGAAATAAGGCCAAAATATTAAGATCCTTAAGGAATGCTCTTATTTAAATATTTACAAATCCCACAACCTATTTATAAAATATATCATTATTTCTCTAGCAGTAAAGGAGGACAATTGGTGTCTCTCTAGATATGTGTGAAAAGTCTCGAGTTGTTAAATGTGTCTGGGCATGTTGAAGACGTGCACTTAAGAAGTGCAGCCCTCTTACTGTCAGTGATTGGCTCCATGCAGAAGCCCAGAAGAGCGTGCAGAAAATCCACAATGTTGTTGAGCGAGTCTTTGTTGACGTATTCTTTTATAGTTTGTCGGAACTGCACTTTATCCAGTTTGTACAGAGCAGTCAGACAGTTCTGAGCCTAAAAAAACGGGACACAGCGTCTCGTCATTTACATGGGATGATGACATCAATTGCATATTCTATTGTATGACAGCAAATCAGCATCACTGTGACAGAGATAAATGAGTAGGTTTCATTTGCATTGCTAATGAAACTTTTACTGTAGTGTTATATTGACCTGCGTTCGTAGACGGTCTCCAGAGAGTCCGCGGTGACCTTCACCACAGCCGTACGCACAACCCAGAGATTTAACAATCTTAATAAGCATGGTAAGAGCCAGTCTGTGGGAGCTCAGGGACATGTCTCCATCCTGGAGATTAGTGAAAAATTGCAAATTTATCATGAGAGATGGCTTCGCTTTTAACACTAAAAACATAACATTTAACAATATTTAAGCAATGCTAATGTGCAATCCATGATGCTATTGCAAATTCTTTATGCATTTCATAATCTTTTGATTTTATAATTTATATGCTAGTGTTATATAACTGTCATAATTATTATCTTGCCTTGTTGTCCTTGTTTTTCAGGTCATCTCTGCTATCTCCGCGACTCTCCCCACCCCCTCCTCCGCCATCACCTCCACCACCTCCACCACCTCCAGCAGACGGTGCAACTGTGATCCCGGCCGCCTCTCCTTGAGCTCCACTCTGACTGGCTCCTTCTTTAGGATGTTCTGGCTCTTTGTCCTCAGGTTTGGATGTTTTTTTAGACATGCTGGGAACGATACCCAACTGCAGCAAGCATTCTATGATGTTGAGGGCCACATCGCAAATGCGTGAACTGATGTCGTGGGTGAGAACGGAGTACAGTGCTCGTAGAACAGCCTTAAAGTTAAACACAAGAAGGGATGGTTGTCATACAATGACAAGATGGTTCAATGTAGACCAGTTCTTTTACAAACCTTAAAGAGGTTAAATACTCAGAGCGATTTCACAACAAGCTCATAAAAATTTTAACATCAATGACATCATTTATTTTCTCTCCTGTTTTAAAATAAGCCAACAGGCCCAAGACATTATGTCAAAGTAGTTGTTGTTGAGATGTAGAAGACCTTAGAGCAGGTTTCTAAAACCTTTTTATAAACGAGGGCTATTGGAAAGTATGAATATTTCAGGCCCCACTCCTTACCGTGAGGTCCAGCATGCCATTCTTCAGGATGAAGTTGTTGGTGCCCTCAATGGTGTCTCGCTCTTCCAGGGATGTGTAGTTTATGCAGGAGTCCGTCAGACTTCGAGGAAGATTGGAGCAAGCCAGCGGTTCACAGGGCATCTCAGGGATGGGAATGGGATTACACAGTTTCTTAATGTGCTCCGTGAAGAAATCAGTGTAGCCTACATTGAAGGAAGCCACAGTGGTGTTAAATGTAGCCATGGTGATGGTGGAGATCTGCGAACGAACTGGGAAAAAGATATGTGGATGGAAAGAAAGAAGTTTTTAAGGTCATGTCACTAACACTAATCAGACATTGGTATTTAAATTAGTGGATTTGCTTACCGCCCTCTTTAATGGTATTTTCACTGTGGCTGTTGGAGTGTTCAGGCAGGTTGTGGTGGGAGTGAAAATGTTTGGCTCCAAGACTGTCCACATCTCCTGCAGTGTCTGAGCTTCCACGACGTGTTAACTTCCCTGCAAGGTACCACCGTAAATGTAACATGACATGTATGTATTTTTTTATTATTACAGTAACACCCCTAGCCATTTTTAGCCCATCTTTTGTATTGACTTCATTATTAAGGCGTGTTTAAACTGAACAAAATATACACCAAGCAAGTTAACGGGATGATCATACAGTACCGGGAATATCATCTAAAAAATGCAGGCAACAAAAGTGTAGATGTAAATATTCAATTATAAGGCAGGTATACCCATGATGGTGGAAGGCCAGCCCCCACGGTCCAGTGTGCGGCGGTCATCTCCGAGTCCAGAGAAGCTTCCAAATGAGAAGGTGCTACGTGTGGGTGAAACATCTAGATGATCCTCATGCATCAGGAAGGGTACGCCCATCCGTCTTTGACGTTTCTTCCCCGTGTGGTGGAATGGGATGGAGCCTTTTCTTTCACGATCTTCTTTACGGTTCTTAAACTACACAAGAGATCACAACAAAGGGAACATTAATGTGTATGGTAAAATAAAGCTTATAAATGATTCTATTTATCTTATTTATAAATATATAAATAAAATACACTTTTTAAAGTCATCATGAAAATAAATATTATTTTATTTTCTTAAGGTTTATTTTGGTTTTACTTTAAACAAGTGAGCTACTTTTCCACCATGAGAGACAGAATCTAAAAAGAAAAATTCTGAAATCACATCATAGGATTTTTAATAATTTATTTGTATATTGCTGTGTCAGATAAGTATCTGATCACTTGCTTATCATTCAGATTTCTGACCCTCAAAGAACTGTTATTTTGCTTTCATATAGTCCAGCTACACTCTGCTCACGATTCTAAATTAGTAGCAACTGTTTGAGGTCCCTAGCTGTCATAAAGCCACCTTTGCACCCCACAATCAGTCAGAAGTCACAATACATTTTGTTTACTTTGTCTTTTGACAGCTCTTTGGTTTTGCCCATGTTGCTACTTAGAAAGGTGCTACTTATTAAGAATCATGAGCAGAGTGTAACTGAACTATTTAAAAGCAAATAAAAGGTCTTTGAGGGTCAGAAATCTGGCTGATAAGCAAGTGATCAAATACTTATTTGACTCAGTCATTTACTAATAAACTTAAAAAAAATACAATGTGATTTCCGGACTATTCTTTTTAGATTCTGTCTCTGACAGTGGAAATGCACAGATGCTGAAAATTCTAGACTCCTCCATGATTTTTTTATGTAGGAAAACTTGCAAAATCGCAGGGTAATCAAATTCTTTTTTGACCTCACTGTAAGCTGCCTTGTTCTGAAATATAACATAGTACTAAAGTAAAAAAGAGTTGCAAACTGATTTTAAAAGACATTGTTTAACTTCTTCAAAACACTAGTAATAAGGAATTTATCCAAACCTTTTTGAAAATTTTCATTCCCATCTCAGTTGAGAGGTCAGGGACTGCTTGTCTCCTGAGGTTCGAAACTGACACTTTGGGAAAGGTCTCAGAACTCAAAGATCTTCCTTCCTCATTACTTTTTAGTGTCATATCCTTAAAAAAGCAGAGAAAATATGTGTATTAGAGTAAGAAAAATATATCAAGGAAGTCTAATAAATACAAGATGTCTTCAAGGTCTCTCTCCCAACACTCTAAACAATTGATCAGATGGTGACTTGTGATGAATTGTGTTACACCCCATATTCCCGTTCTAACATATTTGCTTGTCTCTGGAATCTTGTCATGTCCTATTTTTTTTGGAATACGTGCAAGATCACTTCTTCTTAACACTCACAAACATCTAAAAATGTCTGAATCTGGCACATAGCCAGCCAGTGTTACAGGGTTAATTGCATGTCAAATGTCATTTTTTACTTAGAATTCAAATTGTGTTGGTTTACAAGCCCATGTGATAGCTCTCTTAAAGTGTTTAAAGTTGTAAAGCAGTTTTTGCTAGTAAGGTAAATGAATTGTCACATCTATAAAATCTTGCATTTTGGCATAGAAATACTACAAAGTAGGTTGTACCTTAAAACCTGCATGATTTTTTGTCAAAATACAACGTGTGCTCTAACATCGTAACTCTAACATCAAGGGTTAAATAAAAAATAACGAGATTATTTTATATTTTGGTACAAAATACATTCCAAAAACGTATATTTTTTCAATACGTATTCAAATTTATATAGAAAATGTCATACTCTTGACACTGCAATTAAAGTCGAGTGAGACCAGTTCTTGTCAAGCTTTAAAGAACAAAAGAGCATAATTACATAACTCCACTTCCTGTCTGAAGGCATTAGAAATTGGTTGAAACAAACTAAAATACAATCCATTATTTGACCAAAGTCTTGACCTTTTCTAATCTCTGGTTGCATTTTCCATTCCTGAGTTGTGTCATACATGCATTTTGCCTTTAAGCAAAGAGCTGGAACAACATTGATATTCACAACACGGGAGCAGAGGAGAGAACTGATTTGTTTGTATAATCTCTTGCATGAAAAGGCACAAATCCCAATTTTTATCAGATAATGGATTATATTTTTTTAACCTACCACATGCATATCCATCCACTCCCATTGTAGCATCTTGCCATCAGTTTGACTGATATGGGCATCAGTAAATTATAACACATTTTATCTTTGCCTAATGGTTCCTTTAATCTCAAAGGACCATGTGTCAGATTACCTGTGTTTTATGAGTATTGACCAAGGAGGGGGTAGCGGCCACCATGGAGCTACTGCGAGGTCGTGGTAGGGGCGGTACGGAGGGCTCGGGGGGGCGTTCGGGTTTCTCCTGCAGTATTTGACGCAAGCGCTGCAGGTAGAATATGAGGGCCCAGTGAACGCCTTCTTCTGTCCAGTGAGGCTGCATTAAACAACGCAGCACTGCCACATCAAAGTATGTGGCATATCTCGCTCGCTGTGACACAGACATACCACTGGGTACTGAGAAGCTTTGGGTGAAAGACAAAGAGATTTGTGTATAAAATGATAAGAAGAAGGAAAGTTCATACTGAGGTTGCTGAGAATCGTTGCTTGGCAACTGCATTAAGAACACAGGCATCGACTAACACTTTGACAGATGGACCATGAGACATTTGCTAGACACTGGAGACTGTTTACATAGCATGTAATAAGCTTATTATCTATAATCAAATCATTCAAAACAAATTCATCCTGATGTTTTATTTCTGCTACTATAATGTTGTCTTTGTTTCCTTTACATGTGTGTCACCTGTGCGTGTGCACACTCACTTCCTCTGCTTTGGATATCCTTTCTCGAAGGCCTGCTGTGAGGACCCTCCCTTATCCACAGAGTTGCCACGACGACAGCTCTGTCCTGTCAACGAGGGGGAGGAGGAATCAGGCTGGGCTGATTCACATACCACCTGAGAGCCGGGAGAGAAGAGGAAGTCACGTGATTTAATGATGTTAATGCGCTCCGAGAGGAAATTAATATTCGACAGGACTGAATGAGCCACCGGGGAATGTGCAGCTGCATATCCCGGTTCGCAATACTCACTGATGGGCACGGGTTGCCAGTATCACGAGGGCTACACTGGTTATTGATTGGAGAATTTCTTTTTGCTGTTAAAAAGAAATATCAAATAAATATGAAGACTAAAAACACACTTCAAGCTATCTAGAATCTTAAGATTTTAAATTTTTAGTGCTTGAAAACATTCGGTCGATGTAAAAATGTCATTGCCAAATATTGCATCACAAACTTAACTATAATCCTACATTTAATATTATAATGTTGGTTTTGATAACAATAATGGAAGCTGTGACATACAGAATACTTTTCATTTTCCCAGAATGACGGGACAACTTTAGAAACAGGCAAATTTGTATAAGTCGAACCTATTACGATGTTGCGCGTGGGTTTGATAAGGGCAGTAAAAGCAGGAACGTCAGGTTGACGGTGCTCCCACATCGGTTGCCAAATAACGAGCCCACCAGCCAGCCGGAAGGTGAGGTCAGACTCCTGCGAAATGACAAGTTTTTGAAACCAACTCATGTTTTAACGCAATCATAAAGCATATTTAAAAATCAAACTAAAGCTTGCCACCTTGATCCGGTTAATGAGAGGAGCAAAGAGAAACACGAAAAGCTCCACGGTGGCCATGTTCTTGTGGTACAGTTTGGCACGGGCATACTCGTTGTCTTCTGTGGTGCTGTCATTGCGATCCGTTATACCCTGGTTCCCTATGGACTGAAGATATGCGCTGCTGCCCCCAGACCAGGCGTGTCCCAGGCCAGGCTCCTGATGGCACTCCTGGGCCGCTTCCAGAAGCATCCAATGTAGCGTGTGGAGGAGTTTGGTTTCGGCTACACCAAGTTTATCCTGGTGCCCTGGTGGAAAGAGACAAGGCTTGTTTCCTAGTATCATGGAAAGATAACCAACAAAACGAATGAAAGATTCACATGTATCAAAAACTGAAAAGCCAGTAATGTTATGAGGGGTCGTCCACCCAAAAATAAAATTCTGTCATGTTCTAATCAAACATACAAAGTTTGTCGAACATAGAAATTATTCTAAAGAATTTAGGATAACAGTCGGGCACTTTGACTTTGAAAACGTATGATTTTATTTCCCCACCAAGGTCGCCAATGGGGTGTCTTAAAAACGTCTCAAACGAATATCTCAGTGTTCTACGTCCAAGAAACGCATACAGGTTGCACCATCGTAAGGGCGAGTAACTCCTGACCGAATGTTCATCCTTGGGCGGATAACCCCTCTAAAGCAAGCACACTATAAAGCTCACGTAGGTGAAAACCATAAATCCATAAACAGCTTTTACAGTAATGTCTCCATCTCTCAAACAAGCGAACAAAGGCAGATTATCAGGCGTCCCTACCCAGCTTGTTGCGGTTGGAGAGAAGGATGGCGGTGCAGTGGAGAACATGTGGCAGAGCAGCCTGGACCAGATCCCAGCGGGAGATGCTCTGGATGGCCTCGGTGAGAGCCGGAGAGAGCCCGTGCAGTTTGTTCTCCACCAGAACCCTCTCGAATGACTGCAAAGGACAGAAAGGACCTAATGCATGGTGTGGTTGTCCAACTGAGGGCTGTATTAACATTGTGTGCTCACAGTGTTTCAATGCACAGATGCAGGCATGAAGGGAGAGAGGATGGGATGCATTTCTGCAGCACAGGCAGAGTTTGCTCAGAGTTGTGGGAATGATTATGTGCATGTGTTCTAGTGTTTTATTAGTACAGTATGTCATGATTGATAAACCATCAGATAATAAAACATCATTTGCATGGATGGTAACCTTAACCAATGGACCCAACAGAGTAAATGACTTACCACGCACGAGGCTTCATACTGCTTGCCTAACTTCGGCCGCAAAAACGCGCTGAAACGACACAAATTGGGTTCAGTTAGACAACTGTCACGCAACTGTCACGCAACTGTCACGCAACATCGGCTCGGCTGGCGACCAGCGCGTCACGATTTCCTCGCGTTTTAATTAAGACGAGCCCCAGATCCGCGTCACGAAATGTTGTAAATGTTCATTTCTGCTCGCGTTTTCAGTGTCAGCGGTGTGAAAACATGACGCGCCGGCTCACCGACGAGACTCGCATACGAATGAGCGCCTCTGCGGGGCCACCGAATAAACACCTGTTCAAATCACCGACCTGGTCTGCCTCCACAGGAAGGTCTGGATGGGGAACGGGACCCCTCGGCGGTTCTCCTGCTCGCCGTCGTCCAAGCTTTTCCGTTTGACCATCTTTAGGCGAGCCGGCCGGACGCAGGGGTGCACGCACGAATTTGGACCGCGGGCATCGTCGGGAGGCTGTCTCACATCTGTGAGGAAGATGGCTGCAGGTCTCTGGTACAGACACCACCCCGCGGAACAGCGCGCGGAGACCGAACCCACTTGTCAATTAGGGGCCACGGACCCACCGGTTTAAAGGCGCAGCGTCGTGCGGGGCTTTAACGACCCTTGACAATGAAACTGGATTTTATTTATAATTGATTTTAAAATGATTGTGTGCATATGTATGTATTATAATAATTTTTGGGGGGCTGGTTATGGCTTCTACAAAAAATCCAGAGACAATGGGGTTAATTTGGGTTGGGGGTGAACATTGATGGAATTGAGAATTTTTAATATTAATTTATTTTATTTTTTCTATTGATTGTTAACTCAAACATGTGTTCTTATAATACATACGAGGCAATTTAGTAATTAAAATACTAATTTTGTTTGTTTTATTAATAACTGATAGAGGGACATATTTATTCAATTTCAACTTACTTTATTTCAGTGTTTTATTATAGATTCTGCTTATTTTTACACATTACTAATTCCATTTTTCATTTCATTTTAATGCTGAGGAATGAATAGCGTAACATTATACGATAAGAAAGTCAGAGGAAAGATGGTTTTGTTTGGGGTCATTTTTAACAAATGAGGGATACACAAATGATAAGGCCTGTAAGATAGAAACTGATTCTATAATCCATGACAAAGTACTGAACTTCATAGACAATGAGGAAGTCAGCTGTGTGTCATTTAAGAATAAGGAAAAACAAATCATAAGTGCAAAATTTGAAAAAAAAATGTTTGGAAACATCTCTATTTAAAAAAAACTGATTCTATAGATAAATGACAAAGTACTGAACCTTATAGACAATAAGGAAGTCAGCTGTGTGTCATTTAAAAAATAAGGAAAAACCAAATCCCAAGGGCAAAATTATCAAATAAAGACAATGTTTGGAAACATCTGTAAATTAGAAACTGATTCTATAATCCATCACAAAGTACTGAACCTTAAAGACAATAAGGAAATCAGTTGTGTGTCATTTTAAAAATAAGGAAAAACAAATCATAAGCACAAAACTTGAAAAATAAAAGACAAAAGTTTTGGAAACATCTTCAAATTAGAAACTGATTTTATAAATTCATGACAGAGTTCTGAACCTTAAAGACAACAAGGAAGTCAGCTGTGTGTCATTTTAAAAATAAAGAAAAAGAAATCATAAGTGCAAAATTTGGAAAATAGACAACATTTTGGGAAACAACTCTAAATTAGAATTCTATAATATCAAGTCATTTAGTTGTGATAAAAAAACTTAAACTTTAGTTGAATTAGGAAATAAAAAAATTTAGTAATGGCAAAATATTTTTTTTTTTAGAAAAGATTGTTAATAAATAACCTACTCAACCAGGAAACTCCTAGAATCATCATGAATTATCCAGGTTTTGATTTTTCTTTTATACCAATGACAAAAACACACACTTGTGTAGTCTCATGAGCCCTTCCCATCTTCAAGCAATCTCTCACAAACATAAATATACACAACAAACAGCATCTCTGGACCACATTCACATATGCTAGGGACAGCAAACAATAGAGAAACCATTCTGTGCGACCAGGACATTATGGAAACCAACCACAGTAAAAGAACCGTGAAGTCGGAGTATCATCAACAAATTTGATGACACTCATGATGTCTATAAAACTTTGGTGACCCGTAAAAGTTTTTTATGAAAGGACTCAATCAGACAGACATGATCTGTGTTGGCGGAGACCAGAGGTTTGTGAGATCTGAATGCCGTGGTTGGGTTGGCATTCGAACTGGGGTCTTATGTGCGTCTGGTCTTTGGCTTCTTTGTCTGGCGTTTGGCTTCGTCCTGAGAAAGCCCATCCCCACTTGTTTGAGTTAGTCCTCGAACGCCCTGGATCTGATTGACCACTTGCAGAAGAAATGGGATTACCTGGAAAAGACGCAAAAACATTACTGTTGGCAGTACTGAGATGACAGTGAAATTGGCCTACATGAACTTGACTGGAAATGAAAACGTACCCGCTCATGATTATACACAGCAAGTAAAAGCAGCAGTGTAAGAGGAAGGGCAATGTAAGATCCTTGAGCAACGTCTTGATCTGGTATTTTTCTCTGGTGAATGCAAAATAAAAACAGCTTAATCCGATTTGTTATTATTATTGTACTCAATAAAATATATATCACAATAAATTATGCTTTAGAATGGATTAGTTAACCCCAAAACAAGAATCCAGTCTTGAACTGCTTAGCCTCAAGTTTGCTGTTTAAATTATTGTGTTCCCAAGTCTTTGTTTTTAGGGAATGTTAGCAACAAAGACTTTTGAGGCACATATAAATACCAAATAAAAAAGTATTATTTGTTGTGTTAAACACAAAAGAAAATGAAGTTAAACAAACAGTTTCTGGGGTACCTTCGAATAAAATTTAAATAATTCTAATATGGTAGAACCCCAGAAAGTTGCTAACATTTTTATACATTTTTTCCTTTGTTTTGATAAAGAAAAACAGAACAACTCGTAGGAGTGTAAATCATAACAGAATTGTCATTTGGGTTGGGTTAACCCTTTAACATGTTTATTTAATTTTACATTATAGTAGGTGGGCAATTTCAGCGTTATGGTTTGTGACATTTTTCTAAATGAAAATATACATTTTCAGAATATTTATTATTTATTTATTTATTATTAATATAGTAATAATAATATAAAAACCTTGATTATAGAGTCCAGACATTGTATAAGATATCTCTTTGAGACAAAAATGACTTATTTTGACTAAATACATACTTTTGTAAATAAAAAAAATCACCAGACAAACCAGAAGCAATACTACCAAACAACGGGTGAGTTTTCAAAGACCCTCTTATAATTATTGTACTTTTATGAGCCGATTTTAGGGATTATGGACAGTTATGGATTTTACAATAACGTTATAAATGTGACAAATAATTTACCGGACAATGACAAGACTCAACATAAAGAGAGAATAAATGACATTAAGATTTCTATAATTGCAATCCTCTTGTTTTGGTGCAATTTGAGAACCACAGTATGTTAAGTGGGTCAAGTATAGACCACTGCCGTATAAAGCAGGAATTTAAATATGATTACATATATTTTAATTGATTTAATGACCAAAAATAAAGTAAAAACTTCATAACCCATATGTTAACCTAAAAAAATCATAAAAAACTTGGGCTAAGACTGGGCAGATGTTCTTACCTTCGGGTTAAAAGTCAGTGTAATGTGTTTGCTGTAACCAGAGGTCGTAAATGACACTTGTGGAAGCTTAAAATTATACTGGGAGGGAGACAGCGATGTATCCAGCATCAGCACATAGTTCTATAAAAATAAAAAGCAAAAATTAATGAAGACTTAAATAAAAAAAAAAAGGAGAGATCATAGCAGCAGATGCATGCAATAGTTCACCCTAAAATAAAACAGATCTATAATTATTTATCTGTAAACATTTTGTTCTTATGAACACTGAGAAGGATATTTGGAAGAATGCTTGTGACAGTATCAGTTCTTGTACCTCTTTGACTACCATGGTAGAGATTTTTTTTTTTTGAACACAAAATAAAATATCTTGAAGAATGTAGGACAGCAAAGGATTTCCGTGGTATTTACATTTCTTCTACTATGGTAGTCGATCAGGTCTAAAAACTGTTACCTTTAAAAGCATTTGTCGAAATATAAACCAAACAAATACATTTATAATGATTTAAAACTAGAGAGTGAGTAATTCATGACAACATTTTCATTTTTGGGTGAAGTATCATTTTAATCGTATGAGATACATTTAAAGATCTAAACACACAAGTCAGTTGACAAATATAGCTGTACCTCTTCATCACGTAGCAGTGGGGAAAAATGGAAGAACAGTGATTGGCCAAGCGACACACTCTGGAACGGATTGTCGAGGTTGTCACTCTTGTAGAGCTTTACCTTTATTGAGAGATATAAACAAGCCATGACTTTTAGATTTGAGCAAAATCAAGAAATCCACCTTTTCTATGAGTATCCAAAAAGTTACCCAGAGAGTTGAAAGATGTTCAGGGGAAGTGATGACATTGCCACTCAGATCAAACTGATTGATCTGTCTGAAAGTGATGATATTTATTCCTTCGATATCACTGTTACCCACCTAAACACAAATAAACCTCATAGTAGCAACACTGTTGTCGTGTTAAACACCAAACAATGCAAGAGAAGATATGTTGAAGAATGTTGTTGACTTTCATTGGTTGTATGTCAATTCTATAAAAGTGAATTGGACCAATGGATTTAGGTGACCAACATTCTTCAAACAGTCTTCTTTTGAGTAGGCAAAAGACAGAAAGTCATACATATTTGAAATGACAAGAGGGTGAGTAAATGAGGAAAGAACTTGTGGGGGATCAATTACAAAAATACACATCCAGTACACACCTCGATGGTTTTGTGTGGTGGCAGGGCTCTCTCTATATGATCATTTCCTTCTCCTCTCAGTTGAATGTTGTAGTTACACCCAGGCTGACAGGAAATAAAATGGAAAGCGTTGTTAATAAGTTTGAAAGATTTTTGCTTGTGAACTTTTGATATCGTATGTTGAAGGGTTTTTTCTAGCAAAGTCTCACCAGTAGGCCTCGGAGTCTAAAGCGACCCTCCTCATCTGTTACTGTGTCCTCACTGTACATGCTGCACTCTCCCTGCCCCACTGCTTCCACGGCAACACTTTGTTCTGCATCGCCACCCAGTGACTGAACTGTTCCATAACAGCTAAAATATAACAAAATCACAAAAGACACAAGCAGTTACTCTTAAGTCCACAATGAATTCAGATTATCCTTAAGTGCAAAATTGTCTTCCAGTAAATTTGCAAAATGAAATGTTTGTTTTCACAGCCAAAAGGCCAAGGTTTGCTTATGTACCTTAAGCTTACACTGAAAAAGTATTGTGTAGACCCACAAAAAACATCAACAGTTTAAGTAAACATTTTTTTGTATAACAACTAACAAAACTAAGTTTATCCAACAAAACATATTTAATTAGACTAATGACCGTTTTTTCTTAATAAAATGTATTATCAAGTAAAACCAACTTAAAATAGAAACATGTTTATTATTGAAATTAATATATTTTTCCAAAAGTTCTTGTTACTAATTTAATCATTTTCATAAAACCAAAAATCAGATTTATACTTGCAATATTGCATTAAATTAAGCTGTGCCGGCAGATGCAAATAATTATTTTTAGAGTAGAAAGAACACTATTTATTTAGTATAAATAACATAATGTATAAAAATAATGTTGTTAATAAAGATAAACTAAAACAGTGACTATCAGACTTGACATATTTGTATAAACCTTTGGATTTAAAAACAAGATGGTTGGTTTGTTGTGGTCAAAACCACCAGATACAAAAGACTAGGACATGTTGCACAAAGTGCATATTACATATTAACCTGTAAGCCGTCTTGAAGCCAGTGATGGTAATATGAAGGACCTGTCCTTCCTCTACTGTGATCATCTGTGATGAGGGCTCAAAGCGGAACTCCTTCATCATTGGCTTGAAATAATACTGTCCAGGACTCTGAGATGGGGGAGAAGATTAAGATCTGATCAATAGTATTTTACATTATATACACTTGCTCTTATATATAAAATAGGGGTTTAAGCCCTTTTTAAACAGGTTGTAAACCTGTTTTTTTGTCTAACTTAAAAATTTTTTTGAGGTAGTTTATAGAAACAAACATTAAAGTCTATAAAACAGGCAGTGCAGGGGCTGAATAGGATTACCAGGTTGCTGAAGGTTAGGAGGCCAGTGTCCTGAGTAAGCAGGTTTGAGCGGAAGTTGGCTCCACTGAGAGAAAGCAGAACCCCAGAGAGAGGGACGCCGTCCTCTGCCTTTAACTGCAGATGAGAAAAAATAACATTGAAATTCTCAGATATAGAAAAATGTGAACTTGTTGAAAGACTGTATTCAATACGCATTACATACATATAATAGTCTTATTTGCATTTACCTCAAAAGTAACACCTGCCAATGCAAAAGCCTTGAAGTCTCCTGTCTGTCCCTCCACAGGGGTCAGGACAAAGCCCTCTTTACTAGCAATGATGTCATACTGAGAGTCACTATGTAGGGGTCCAACACTTTAAGAAAAAGATTATTGGTTATATTAAAAACAAGTCTACATGGCATTTTAGTAGTAAACAAAACGGACTCCACTTTTAAGTTATTTCACTGTTGTAATATAATATCTATAAAATAATTTTAAAATACCAAGCTACGGAATGACTTGAAGGGATAGTCCACCCAAAAAGAAAAGTGGTTTTGGTCTTTGCTCTGCTCAAAACAAACAATGATAATTAGAAAAATGTTAGCAATTGAGAGTTCATCATTGACTACCATAGCATGGAAATAATTGTTTCATATCTTTTGCACTGTTGATCAAAAAGAATTTAAGAGAAAAACAGTCCTTATGAAGTGAGTCCACTTATCATTGACCTTTTTTACGATGATAGTCAACGATGCCTCAGAAATGTTGGTTGCTAACATTCTTTCAAATGTGTTAAACAGATTTTTGGGTGGACTATCCCTTTACCCTTTTCCCCCTCCTGTGTATTTGAGTAGTAACAAAAGACACCTGTAGGATCCACTCTCATCTGTAAGGACCGTAACTAGAGTTGTGGTGGCTCCAGTTTCCTTAATAGAGATTTCTACACCCTCCAGCGTAGGAGACACCTTTCCCGTGAGGAAAAGCCCTGCCCGGCCTACAATCTCCACCATCTGACCAGGACAGTTTTCTGCCGCAATAAAACCACCACAAACATAGAAAATGACCATTAAGGCAGATGTGTTTACAAATTCATAGAACATTTTGGAATAGTTTTACCAACATTATTATGTTTAATTATTTTGTTCAATGCATTTTAAACACAGATTTAACACTTCCGAATGACTTTAGAACAGTCTTCAATGTTGAGATCAATACCAAAACATGTTTGAGCCAATGTTACTTAGGTCTAGAGTTCCTCTAGGGAAGCTCTAGTCTACAGCATAGTACAAGTTGCTCATTCCCTTGAAAATTTAACAATGAGACCTCTCTTGGGATGTCTCACTCATTTCTCAGAGTGAAGTTCTTTTTTAGTCGACTCATCTGACATCTCACTGCAGGATACAGACAGTTTGTTCCAGTCTGTATTCAGGTCACCTAAAAAGCTTATGACCTTGAAAAACCATTATCTTTACTGCAGAAATATTATCAAGAGATGTCTAATCGATATACTCCAAAAATGTGTGGTAAAGGACAGCATTAAAAAGTTTTTAAAATGATAGCCGGAATGCTACCAAACAAGGATTTGGAAGATTCTATTTGCACACAAACCTCCAGTTATTGTGGCTTCGACTTCAGGAGGGTAAAATAAAAACTCTTTGGATGAGGGTGTAACTGTGATCTTCTCCCCGGCCCTGAAACCAGAAAACAGCAGAATACAAAATTAGGACTTTGCAAGCAATGACTGGTAGTAGATAACAATGTGATGTTCTGTATTTTGCTTTTGGAATAAGAGTTGCAATTTTTGTCATATTTTAATCAGAATAACTACGGACTTAGTAAATGTCAATGTCAATTTTTATTTATATAGCAGATTAAGAAGAGCATCACCTACCAAAGTGCTTAATATTAAACTACGTAGAAAAAAATAATAATAAAAAATTAATTGTGGCTATAATTCTGTGCAAGTTGTGTCCCTTATATAAGCTATTGAGCAGACATGTAATTCTGCAGTATAATTTTAGTCTTTTTTTCTAACAGGCAGAAGAGGGAATAGATATTAATATTCTGCAAACTTCATACCGGGCCCAGTAGGAGAACTTATAGTGAAATGGCTTTTGAAGTTCATCCGGTTTCTCTTGCACAGGTGGGCTTTGTTCCTCTCCCCTATCTTGTTTGTCCTTCATACGTGCAGCTATTTCGAGAAGTTGCTGCTCTCGCCTTTGCTCCTCGACTGAGAGAAGGGGACCCAAAACCAAAGCAGGCTCACTCTCAATGGAAGACCTGCCAAAACAAAATAAACGTCAGTTAAAATTATGTCTTAAAGTTCTCGTTAGGTATAGTCCATTGATGTTGGTTTGGTGTGTCACAGCTTTAAAACGGTTCTTTCTTACTTAATAGTAACAGTTACATCCAGCATCTTATCAGTGACAATGACTCCGGTCATGTGGTGTCTGACGGCAGTAAGGGTTAAAATGCTTGGGGCAAACCTTAAAAACAGATGGAAATGGATGAAACTTTATGCAGAAGAATTTGTATGCGTACAACTGATTATGATGACTATGGTTGTTACATAATAACACATTTCGATTTTTAAATATTGCAAAAAAAAGATTTAAACCAAGCTGTTATATATGTTGCTACTCCTACTATTACTTTTATTTTACAAAATGCTTGACGTTGTAGGGCACATACGTGTTGTAAGTATAGTAATCCTGCTCAAACTGGTGACAGGAACGTGGAGTCACTTTGTAAACACCTAAAAATTATAAAAAAATCAAATTATTATACAAATTTACATTTTGTCATGATTTACAAATGTTGCAACTTTTTTCTTCAGCTAAACACAAAAAACTATTTAAACAAATGTATTACCAACCCAAAACACTGAAACTTAATTGAAGTCTTAAGGATAATTTTGTTTCTATATCTTTTATAGGTGGGGTTTGTACATACACATCAAATGAAATATATTTTGAAAAATCCCATTGTTCATCTAAATAAAGTCATAAACATATGCAATAGCAAGAGTAAACGAGACAATTAACCTGTCTTTGTCAACTATATCTTCAAGCTAAACTATAAAACTCACCCGGTTTGGACAAACAGAAGCGATTTACACCTTTAGACAGGTTGTAAATGCCAACATTCTCTGGTGTACTTCCATCTTGGAAAAACTCCTAAAAGTATTGAAATTCATTAAAAGGACTCCTTTTACACAGTGACTGATTTCCTGAGACTATGAGTTGAGTCATTGTTGACTTAATATTGGCTAAATGTCTAAGTGTATTTCTAGGCCTTACTAAAGTGATGGCATGGGAAAGTGTGCAGCGGAGCAGGTATCCAGTCTGCCTGAACTCCACTCCTTGAATATCCGATTCCAGTACATCGATCTCCACTGACTTGTGCTTCCAGCACCAATCCTCTTGGGTAATAGCCACTATCATAAACAAAAAGATAAAATTAGAAAACGTCCCCTTGAAAATCAACTACTGAAGGCTATTGTGCTTTTTGGGGTGGTATACAGGTGTTTACAATATTATCGCCTACCTTTGTACTTGCCAGGCAACACATTACCAAAGGTAAAACTGAGGGTTTCACTGCTGCCAGAAAGCTGCAGGTTCTGCTTCTCTCCCTGTCTGCTCACAGGCTGAAGGGTGATGGTCAGATCTCCGCATGCCACTGAAAAAATTATTTAATCATTTGATTTAAGAGGTAACACACATGCCTTGCTTCATCCCTATGTAGCAATATAAAAAAATGAGCTCACCGAGACATGACACAAAGCCAGAGACAGACGCTATGAACTGGGTAAAAAGAAGGTCTGTGATAGGATGATCCACCAATGAGACATCAAGCGAAGATGGCTGGAGGGCAAGTCCAGCCTTCACTTCAGATTCAGGGAGAGACACCTATACACAACACATTTAATTAAAAAATAACTGTTGTATCTTCTTAAGTCATGTGACATTACCAAAAGAAAAGCAATACCTGTATGCTGTAGTCACCGGGCTTAATTTGAAAACAGAATGCTCTCTGATTGTCGCTTTCGATTGTACGTAAAACTTGGTCTTGACTCTGGGCCGAGAGCATAACTCTGTAGCGCCCGAGCTGTTTAACACCTTCAGGAAGACGACTGATTACGATCTGACCACACACGCTAAAACTGAAAAAGAGAGGCAGAGTATTGATTGATGTAATTTTTGAAACCAGAGCTATGACAAATTTTCTATTCATATATCATTACCCTGCAGTGATGATGTCTGGCAGCTGAGGGGTGCTGGGTGCAATTTTCACAGTTATTGGCTCAAAGAACATTAGTTCCTTTTGTGTGCTGATTGTGTAAGTGCCTGTGGTCATATTTTCTAGTCGGAATGAGCCATCTTCCTTGGTTTCAGCTGTTAAATACAAGAAGAAAGACAAGAAGAAAAAAGACAAATCGTAATGTTATTTAGCATAAATTTTGCTCTTGAATACTTATGATCAAGATTAATTTTGAATGAACTGCAACTTATCATAGATTTATAACACCATCCCAGTTACCTTTAATTTGGTTGTTCAGCATAACCACAGCATCTGCAACACCTTCTCCATTGGGACTATTCAAAACTCTGCCCATTACTGAAAAACCCATGACCCGGAAAACAGGCTGAAAGAAACGCATTAAGGGTGTAAAACAAAACCTCTATCATTGTAGGTATATTTCGAGTAAAAAGGTATTTTTTTTTTGATAAGATCATTATAAGATCACGTGTGCATGGGAGAGACAGAAAAGGAGAGACAGAGAGAGACAGGGTAGTGTCTGTCTTTCTTAAATACATAATGTTTCTACAGTTATAAAACCACTCATGTATAGATTAACTGTCACCTTGTAATTTGAATAGATTATAAAAAAAATATTCTTAAGAACCACGTTTAACTTGAATTCTGTTCCTTGTCCTGTGCGAAAGCAAAAATATGGGTACTCACCTCCAACATCAAACTGTCATGCTGTACTTTGAAGTCCATGCGTGAAGGGGCAACATCAAAAGTGATTCTCTCACCTCTATAGTACGGGACCTGCAATGCCAAATTTACCAAGATATTAAAAAGTATTAAGATTTGGCCAAATCTTAACTAAAAAATGAAGGTTCTTGTAGCACTTGGTCATGAAAAAATTTACCACAGTGTATTCACCACTAGGAAGGCAGGCAAAGGAGAACGTGCCATCCTCACCAGACTGGGCACTGCACAAATACATAAGGGAAGGATCCCCAGCTAAAGCCCCATCCACAGGAACAACACTGCAGCCATTAATATCCTAGATTAATAAAAGAAAATTGATTAATGTATGATTGTACAGTGTGGCTTTACAGATTGCGGAGTATAAGACTGATATCCACTTAAGTCCCTAAAAGGAGAATGTTAAGTGTGATCGGGCAAATAAATATTGTACCTCCTGTGTTACACTGGCAGAGTAGAGGAGGAAATTGACTCTGCTCATGGGTTCACCATCGCTCTGAACCTCACCAGAAACATCATAGCCTTTCACAATAAGGGGAGCTAAAGCCGGGGCATTTTCATTTGACACAACCACAGTGGTTGTGCTCTGTGTAAAGAAAAAAAAAGAGTTAGTATAGAGAAGAGGGCAATTTGAAAGGATAAATTATATCCGCGTGAAAGCTGCCATACTTCTTACCCTAAGAAAATTTGCAAAGTGCCTACTTTTTGCCATGTAACCACATATTGAGAAAGAGCTTAAAAAATAATAATTAAAACCCTGAAAAATAGATCAACCAAGGGTATATAATTTTTAATTTTAGGAAAAACATAAAAATGACATAAATAAATGAAATAGAATTGCGTTATGACTTCCATTTTTTTAACATAATTTTGTTCTGTAATGTAAATTTTTTTTACATGCAGCCATTTTTTGTATGACAAAACATTATCCCCACTAAACAAAAACAAGATTGACATCATGAGTAACAGTCAGAACTCTAGCGCAAGACTGAACGAAGAGGGTAACAACCAAAACACTAGCACAAGATTGACCAACACAAGTAACAGCTACAACTCTAGCACTGGATTGACAATCATGAGTAACAGTCAGAACACTAGCGCAAGATTGACTACTCGACTTGACTCGGCATGATTAATCAACGCGAGTAACAACTAGAACACAAACGATTATGAAAAGTTACAGCCAGAACTCTAGTGCAAGATTGACCATCATGAGTAACATTCAAAAACGTAGAGCAAGATTGACCATTATGATTAACATTCAAAAACGTAGAGCAAGATTGACCATTATGATTAACATTCAAAAACGTAGAGCAAGATTGACCATTATGATTAACATTCAAAAACGTAGAGCAAGATTGACCATTATGATTAACATTCAAAACTGTAGAGCAAGATTGACCATCATGAGTAACTGTCAAAACGGTAGAGCAAGATTGACCATCATGAGTAACTGTCAAAACGGTAGAGCAAGATTGACCATCATGAGTAACTGTCAAAACGGTAGAGCAAGATTGACCATCATGAGTAACTGTCAAAATGGTAGAGCAAGATTGACCATCATGAGTAACTCCCAAAACTGTAGAGCAAGATTGACCATTATGAGTAACTGTCAAAACTCTAGTGTGAGATTGACCATTATGATTAGCAGGTAACAGCCAAAACACTAGCGCAGACAGACCGAAGTGGGTAACAGCCAGAACACTAGTGCAAGATTGATTGTCGCGAGGGACAGTCAGAAAGTAAGATGACCATTATAAGTAACATTCAGAACTCTAAAACAAGATTGACTGACATGACTAACAGGCAACACACTGTCGCTGGATTAATCAGCGAGAGTAACAGCTACAACACAATCGCAAGATTGACAGACCCAAGTAACAGCCAGAAAACTAGTGCAAGAAGATTCATTGATGCAGGTAACAGTTATTGTAAAGGGATATAGTTTGCTCTTTCTAATAATGTTTTGTATAGTTTTATTTCAATTATCAAAAAAAAAGAATTGTGAATATATATTTAAATTATTACAGTTTTCTTAAAGGATTTCCAAAATGTAAATATTTAGTACCACCACTTCGCATTAAACTATAATTAAATATACAAAAAATTTTCTTTTTGTATTAAATAAAGCATTGTAAACCGGTGTCCCTCTTCTGTCTTTATCAATTCACTGAAAACTGTTTTGTCGACAAACCTGTTCCAGCGTCCACGTAGCATGAGAAGCTGTGATGTCATAACTTCCTGGAAGCACTTTGAGGAATGTATAACTGCAAAAAAGGCACAACTGATCAAAACCAATTACAACCAACAAAAACACACAAGGTCACAGATAAAGTCAATATCTACTCACTGGCCTGACGCTTGTGTGAGGACTTTCTGAAGAACATCATTTTCTCCCGTTTTTCTTAAACTAACTGCAACCCCAGCAGGGCCTAACAAATGCCCCTTACTCAAAACCTGAACCAAAAGATAAAAGAAGCAGATTTGAACAAAAGCAGAGGAACAAACTTAAATATAAAATCAAGTGGTGTACTTTAACGTACGGTTCCTACAACAGAAAAGCCTGTAAACAAGAAATTGATGTCTTGGTTCTTAGTGCAGATATCATTGATTCCATCCACGTGTAGGTCGACTGTTGTTGGCTCTGTTTACAGACAACACATAATAAACAACATGAAAGATGAACACGACCACAAGAGTGAAGAATACATATATGGATGCACCGATGTAGAAATTTTGTCACATATCGATAACTCTTATATATTTGGAGGCCGATATATATTTTTGTCTAAGCATGAAACAAAAGGCAAACACATACAGTAAACGACTGATTTTATTTTAAAACTTCAGAAAAGTTTGAGCTGACCTCTGAACTACAGTTACTATACATGTCGATGGCCAACGTTTTTGCATAAAGTTAATTGCTTGCGAAAAAATAAAACAAATAAACGATTAAATGGCGATTAAATCTCTAGTAGCCATAAGCAAGCGTGAGACGTGGGTCAACCAGCAGAAATAATACAGAATTTATCGGCCTAAAGATACCAACCTAATTTTATTATAGGAACGATGACAATAATACTAAAAATAGTATGATTGTTTTTTAATAATTAAAGTTTATCTAACGAATAATGAAGAACTGAAGACTAAATCATTTCTTACCAAAGCTCCATCCTGATGGTGGTTCAATCTTAAGAACAAAATCACCCTGTAAAATAAAGACATCGTCTTGAGTTTTACTTTTCTTTTTTATTTCCTTTTATCAAAACCATCGGATACTTTACCTTGTCATAAAGAGGGATCATGAAGTATCCATTGATAGGTGCACACTCAGTCTGATATTTCAAAGAGCCCTGCTTAGTGTACAACTTGATCTGCAATACAGAGAAAAATATTAGTTTCCCAAAATATTGTTTTTTTTAATTCACATTGAATACATTTCAAATCATAATGTATGAATAGCCTGAATAATAAAATAAAGCACTGAATAGTACTAAAGCTTATTGGCTTCATGTGTATGATATAGATTCATGGATTAAAGGCACTCTTGGATTAGGATAATAAGCCGACACAGATCAGTTATTATAATATTAAACATGCTTAAGTAATTGTGAGTGGTGAGATATGCTGACAGTGCCTGAGTGACACTTGCATTAGCTGTCATGCAACCTGCTAACATTACATTGACGACTGGAGGACCACGTGCACGATCTACACAACATAAACACGGCTAGCAATGCAAGCAGATGCTATACATATCAGCGCAAATGTGCTAGCCTGATCTGGTTAGCTAGCTAACGTTAGTCATCTTTAACCAGAGATCTCTGTTTCTTACCTCAATGAGGGAGTAATTAATTTCCACCTCCGACTTGACGAAACCTCCACAGCCAACCAGGATATCATCGGCACCATTAACAAATATTACATGCGAGAAAGAAAGAATAAAAAGCGCAAGCTGCCCTATTCCTCCCATCGTGCCGCACTAGGGTAAGGGTTGTAAACCGACACACAGTGCGCATGACTCAGACGAGCTCAGCCAATCATTTTAATGACATGTGGTTTAAGCTCAATCCTATTGGCCAGTCGCGCAGATGTCTGTATTCGTTGTTTTCATTGGATGTTTCTGAAGAGGAGCTCGAGCCACGCTGTGTCTTAACCGCTCACTCGACCACTAATCCCTATACAGCAAATGACACTTAGTGTATGACACTACTGAGGGAAGAAGGTAATGGAATTGGGTTCGGTATCTGTTTATCATATTTGTGTACTCGGTTTTTTCTTCAAAAGTAAAAACAATAATTATCAATAAGAAGAAGCATTAGTATATAACTATACATATAATCATACATACATTTCATATACAAGCACTTTTCTGTGTGATATAAAGTCAGAATTGTGTGATATAAAGTCAGAATTGTGTGATACAAAGTCAGAATTGTGTGATATAAATTCAGAATTGTGAGATATAAAGTGAGAATTGTGTGATATAAAGTCAGAATTGTGAGATATAAAGTGAGAATTGTGTGATATAAAGTCAGAATTGTGTGATATAAAGTCAGAATTGTGTGATATAAAGTCAGAATTGTGTGATATAAAGTCAGAATTGTGTGATATAAAGTCAGAATTGTGTGATATAAAGTCAGAATTGTGAGATATAAAGTCAGAATTGTGTGATATAAAGACAGAATTGTGTGATATAAAGTCAGAATTGTGTGATATAAAGTCAGAATTGTGTGATATAAAGTCAGAATTGTGTGATATAAAGTCAGAATTGTGTGATATAAAGTCAGAATTGTGTGATATAAAGTCAGAATTGTGTGATATAAAGTCAGAATTGTGTGATATAAAGTCAGAATTGTGTGATATAAAGACAGAATTGTGTGATATAAAGTCAGAATTGTGTGATATAAATTCAGAATTGTGAGATATAAAGTCAGAATTGTGTGATATAAAGTCAGAATTGTGTGATATAAAGTCAGAATTGTGTGATATAAAGTCAGAATTGTGTGATATAAAGTCAGAATTGTGTGATATAAAGTCAGAATTGTGTGATATAAATTCAGAATTGTGAGATATAAAGTCAGAATTGTGTGATATAAAGTCAGAATTGTGTGATATAAAGTCAGAATTGTGAGATATAAAGTCAGAATTGTGTGATATAAATTCAGAATTGTGAGATATAAAGTCAGAATTGTGTGATATAAAGTCAGAATTGTGTGATATAAAGTCAGAATTGTGTGATATAAAGACAGAATTGTGTGATATAAAGTCAGAATTGTGTGATATAAATTCAGAATTGTGAGATATAAAGTCAGAATTGTGTGATATAAAGTCAGAATTGTGTGATATAAAGTCAGAATTGTGAGATATAAAGTCAGAATTGTGTGATATAAAGTCAGAATTGTGAGATATAAAGTGAGAATTGTGTGATATAAAGTCAGAATTGTGTGATATAAAGTCAGAATTGTGTGATATAAAGTCAGAATTGTGTGATATAAAGTCAGAATTGTGTGATATAAAGTCAGAATTGTGTGATATAAAGTCAGAATTGTGAGATATAAAGTCAGAATTGTGTGATATAAAGTCAGAATTGTGAGATATAAAGTGAGAATTGTGTGATATAAAGTCAGAATTGTGAGATATAAAGTGAGAATTGTGTGATATAAAGTCAGAATTGTGTGATATAAAGTCAGAATTGTGTGATATAAAGTCAGAATTGTGTGATATAAAGTCAGAATTGTGTGATATAAAGTCAGAATTGTGAGATATAAAGTCAGAATTGTGTGATATAAAATCAGAATTGTGTGATATAAAGTCAGAATTGTGTGATATAAAGTCAGAATTGTGAGATATAAAGTCAGAATTGTGAGATATAAAGTCAGAATTGTGTGATATAAAGTCAGAATTGTGTGATATAAAGTCAGAATTGTGTGATATAAAGTCAGAATTGTGTGATATACAGTCAGAGTTTTGTGATATAAAGTCAGAATTGTGTGATATAAAGTCAGAATTGTGTGATATAAAGTCAGAATTGTGTGATATAAAGTCAGAATTGTGTGATATAAAATCAGAATTGTGTGATATAAAGTCAGAATTGTGTGATATAAAGTCAGAATTGTGAGATATAAAGTCAGAATTGTGTGATATAAAGTCAGAATTGTGTGATATAAAGTCAGAATTGTGTGATATAAAGTCAGAATTGTGTGATATAAAGTCAGAATTGTGTGATATAAAGTCAGAATTGTGTGATATAAAGTGAGAATTGTGAGATATAAAGTCAGAATTGTGTGATATAAAGTCAGAATTGTGTGATATAAAGTCAGAATTGTGTGATATAAAGTGAGAATTGTGTGATATAAAGTCAGAATTGTGAGATGTAAAGTCAGAATTGTGTGATATAAAGTCAGAATTGTGTGATATAAAGTCAGAATTCTGAGATATAAAGTCAGAATTGTGTGATGTAAAGTCAGAATTGTGAGATGTAAAGTCAGAATTGTGTGATATAAAGTCAGAATTGTGTGATATAAAGTCAGAATTGTGAGATACAAAGTCAAAATTGGGTGATATAAAGTCAGAATTGTGAGATATAAAGTCAGAATTTCGTAATATAAAGTCAGAATTTCGTAATATAAAGTCAGAATTTCCTGATATAAAATCAGAATTGCGTGATATAAAGTCAGGAATTTGTGATATAAAGTCAGAATTGCCTGATATAAAGTCAGAATTGCGTGAAATAAAATCAGAATTGCGTGATATAAAGTCAAGAGTTGCCTGATATAAAGTCAGAATTGCGTGAAATAAAATCAGAATTGCATGATATAAAGTCAGAGTTGCCTGATATAGAGTCAGAATTGCGTGATATAAAGTCAGAATTGCCTGATTGAAAATAAGAATTGCGTGATACAAATTCAGAATTTAAACTGTTTGAAGTACTTCGAATTCTCGAGCGTACGAGCGATAAAGGTCTGTAGCGTTCTTATGTCTCTTGATTGCTTTTTGGAGGTTATGGTGAGCTGAGTCCCATATTCTCTCAATAACCTGGAACAAGTAATCGACTGCAGAGACATCTGAAGGGTCTAAAAACCAGGTAAACAGTGGAGGCTGGTATCCGAGTACGCACTGGAAGGGAGTGAGCCCAGTTGTAGATTGTCATAATGAGTTCTGTGTATACACGGCCTAGACCAGGAACTGGTTCCAAGAGTTCTGGTGGTCGTGGCAAAAGGTTCTGAAGAGTCTTCCCACTTCTTGGATCTTTGAGGATGATATCCTGAGGACAGACAAAGGGTCAAATCCAGGAGTTCGACGAAAGCTTTCCAGACACGGGAGAGGAATTGGGTTTCTTGATCTGAAACAATATCTTCAGGGAGACCATAATATCAAAATACTTAATTGAAAAGTAGTTCTGCTGTAGACAACGCAGTGGGTAATCTTTGAAGTGTTATTCATTTGCAAAACTTGGAAAATCGGTCAACAATAACAAAAATGCAAGTATTACATTTACATGAAATATACATTTAGGCATTTGGCAGACAATTTTATCAAAAAGAACTTACAAAGAATCAAGGAGACAATATAGCGGTTAGAGGTGACTAAACTACACAAGGCGTGATAAAACCTGGAAGAGGGAAAAGGTTAAGTTTTTGAATGTGTTAAGAAGAGGGATTTTGGTGAGTTGAAGATTGAAGAGATGAGTTTTTAGGCTTTTTTTAAATTTAGACACTGAGTCTGCCAAACATGTTGTAAGACAGGTGTGGATACCACAAGGCGTTGCTCGTTAGTGGAGTGCACAGATCTTTAGGGCATATTCCTTGTGATTCAGCAAGCCAAGATAGCTGCGTGCTGAACGTGGTGGTCCTTTAAGCTCTAAGGAGAACTTTGAATTTAATGCGAGCAGCTATGGGTAGCCAATGTAGTTTGATGAAGAGAGTAGGGATGGGCGTTTTCCGCAAATATCACATTCGAATATTTGAGCTCACAAAAAACGAATATTGGAATATTCGTTTATTTAAATTAAGTTTAATGAGACAGATAAATAAAGCCGCCTGCAGCAATTAGGCTATTGTACAGAACGTAGCCTATGCTACATTTAACTTTGAACCTTTTAAACTGTCAGCAAATCTTTTTTTGCTTTCTTTCTATTGTTTTACATGTTCTTGTTAAGGAAAACAAACATGTTAACATGATTTTCCGACCGGAAAGTCGGATCCTTAGTCTGTTAACAATGAAAACACGTTCTGATGGCACAGAAGTGTCCGGGACACACAAGTAATGGTGTGCTTAGCAACTAAGTTTTGTGAAGCGCTTCGTGTTTTCGATCCACCACTGAATGGGATCCTCATCTGTATGTATTATGTTGCATAATGGGATCCTCATCTGGTGGAATACATGGCTCCAGCAAGAACTGTTCCCACTCGTCTCGGCTGGATTCTGTGTAATCGTCGCCGAAGAACTGGCTCAACCTTTTCCGACGAGCTGGCATTACCGCATCATCTCCATCGTTTGTGGCAGCGGCTGAATCCGCGCCACTCGCATCAAGGAAAATTCTCTGATAATGTTTAAAAAGTGTTTTTCTTACTACTTCTCTCATGTTTTCGTCAAAGAACCTGAGATGTTTGTGTCAAGGGTCTAGGGCGGATGCTAGAAGAGGAGTTTTCCCTGCATTCGAATAGCATTTTTATTTATCGAATAATTACAGCAGATAGTCGAATATTCGAATGTTCGACTATCCGTGCACACCCCTAGAAGAGAGTTCCTTGAACTCCGCTCATGCGAAGTCTTCAACGGTTAAACAGAGGAAATATATGTCAAAATTCAGAAATATAAATAAAAACAACTGTTTCTGCACATTAATTATTTTAATTGAAAACATTTTCTTATACAATGTCTCCTGTTTGAAGGCGGTCGTTTCTTTTCCCTCTCCCTCCCTTATCTCTTCTAACTGCTTGCCTTGTCCTGTTATTCTATTCTGGGACTATCTTTGCCCTGCTCTGGAAACAGAAAGGAATTATGGATTTGATCGCCTGGTCTCTGAACCCAATTGACACCATCTTCTTGACGAGAAGCCTGGGTACGGGGTAACCCAATTGTCCTGCAGGAACATTTGAAGCCGGATACACAATAGACGGATGGGACAAGTGGCGCGTCGTATACCATGCGACTCTGTTCCTGGAGGATATTGAAGATATTTATCTATTCCGAACTTTGGTAACAGGGAATCTGCTTAATGGATTAGGTGGGATCCTGTGGTATCAATGAATGTTAAAAGCAGTCAATACTCAAAGCCCCAGCAAGTTGACCGGCTGGATCGAAACTGTGGTGGGCAGAGCTGTTGTTATGAGAAACTAGCGACTATGCAATGGAATTTAGCTGACCTGGTGACCTGGGATGGACATAAAATACCGGTGGAGACTAGCAGATATTACTGCAGAGCAGGTAAGGTGTCTTGCTCAAGGGAACATTAGTCATTGTCTGCTGGCTCTTGGATTCAAACCTTCAACCTTCTGCCTACAAGTCCAACTCTCTCAGCACCAGACCACGACTGACCCCCATATAGGGGCTGCAACAGTGGCAAAGGATGTGTTATTTAGAGGTAAAAACCATTCCAGCGGTTGAAACAGGCTTAAGTCAGGCTAAAAATTTTGAAAGGCTCTCGGACAAGAGCTTGGTTAGGGCCTGACCATCTCGGTCCAGGGCAGGGCTTGCTTTTATAACCACTGGAGGGCTGATGTGCATTTTCTGATTTTGATTAAAGATTATGAGAGCATATGAGTTTTCAAAAGAAAATATTCTGATTAGCTATTTACAATAAACACTGCAATATTTTATAAAAACATAAAAATGTAAATTTTTGATTTCAATGGGAATCAAAAGAATTTTTTTGAGACATTAACAATATTTATTCTTGTAAATTTAAACGCTATTATATTGGTATGAACATACAATTAATTTACTTAAGCACATGAGCAATTCCAGCGTTATGGACCTGACATTTTGCATTATAGATGTCACATAAAAATTATATTAGAATGTAATTGTTACCAGTAAATTGAACCAACTGTTTATATCATACAAAACTCTTGTTGATAATATTTTAACATTAAAAAATAAAAGTCATTGAATAAGTATCCTATTTTGAAAAGGTAAATAAACCTGCGTTATGGACTTGACAAAAACAGACACCAATTTTTGGGAGACAAAGACTACAAACTTCTTAAGGTTGATGTGAATTAAAATCTACAAATCAGAATAAAAAAATTCAACAAATGGCCAAGGTATAGTTCTTTATAGAACATAAAATATTTACTATATTTTAATATCCATGTGTCCGTTGATTAGCAAAATGTAGCAAGGATTTGACAATCTTGAAAATAGTCCTTACTTGACAATGAATACTCATGCACTAAAAATCAAATAATTCTTTCAAAATTTTAAGACACCTCACATGGGTATCTGAACAACCAAATGTTGAAATCAGTGCTACAAGTATACTAAAAACCTTTGGAAAAAAACAATATTACAGTAAATTACAGTAACAGATATTTCACATTATTTCAGTTTTTTATTAAGAACTGCAGTTAAGTTGACATAATGACAGTGACATTGAATAAATGACATTTTATCTTACGTACAATCATCACAACACTAAAATGCAAACTTTAATTAATTAAACTTTAAATTAAACTCATCAAGCCCACTGATATAATTAATCAACATTCTGCAAAGCGAACTGTTAACACAGCAAACATATAGTGTAATCAATAAACTTTTGACGCAGAATTGAAAAAAGCAAAAGCTACCTGTTAAATTGCAAATGTCCTGTTATAAGATCATATCATTACATTCAAATGAAGTTCCATTACTTGCCTCCTTTAAATCACAAACACATTGGCAGATAAATGCATTATTTACTAACAGTTAAACAACTAGTAACTATTACGATGACACAGTAAATAAAGTTCAAAAACATTATTCACATTATTGCATACATTGCACTATAAAGGAATAAATAAAGTTGAAATTCATTGCTTCATAAACCATTAGCTACACAGTCAACAATAATATTCCAAGAAAAGTCAAACAATCAAAGAAACATTAGTCTTCTTAAAAAGCTGAAAATGGTCAAACTACACATGCAGCAGTCTCCCTGTCTATTTATATATATGCTGAATAGAAGATTATTAAGAGATTATAACCAAAGACTATGTGAACATTTCACATAATTAATTAGACGTATAGTTTTTGTGTGGATATTATTCACAGCTGTGTGAAATATACTTTTTGAAGAAACTGAACAAACAAGCAACCTCTACCTCATTTATCCATTGTAAAGTAAAGAATAACTGAGATTTTGGAACTCTTTTTTAAATTACATTTACGATCATCTTTTGAGCCACATGCAGATCTAAACACTAAATAATATTGAAAGTATTTAATGGCTGACATTGCTGTGTGATTACATGAATACACATTTTAATATTAAGAAAGCATTTAAGCTAAATAAGAGCACAACAAATGCTACACATTCAGCATGCTAAGATTTCTGTTCTAAAACAAAAATGTAATTTACAAGAAAGTTAATTATATCCGTATACACAGACACAATTGCAAGATAATTATTTAATACAAATGATTTAAATACATGTTGCTAATTAGAATCGTTTTGACAGTAGAGAACCTTTATATAGACAGTTATTACTGCACAGAGGCTCCTGTTTTTTTTATTTTAGGTTATTTTATGATTGTTTACTGAACAGACTCAATTAGATTAAATGCAAATTTTCACATCCAGAGAATCAAACTTATGACTTTTTAGGATTTATTCAGGTTTTAGAAAGGCCCAAAAACAATTTGGGAGCTTGAGTTACAGTAGGTCAGATGAAAAGAGCATAATGACTTCAGGAGGTGGTCATGGTCGATGGATCAGTCCACATGGCTGCCACATCTCTGAACCTTCAAACAGTACAGTAAGAATTTTTATGCATGTACATTTTACTCCACTGGTCAAAAGTTACTCACTTATATTTATCCACATTTTAAAATAACAATAAATTCATCAATATAATGGGAATTATTCTTTAACTAAAACACTTAAAAAACATGTTAAATTTAATCATCTTCAGTCACCTTTTGACTAGAAGTTTTCTTGTCATTTTACAAAACAGCTTCTTAAGGTCTCACCATGAGATGTGTTTTAATGAATTTAAAAGTAGTTCCCGTATATTATGTGCTCTTAAAAATTTTTCTTTATAATTCAGTCATCCATTTCAAAAAATACTTTGTATCAAATAAAATGTAAGTTTTGACATGAAAAATACATTTAAAAAATAAGAAATATTAAAGAAATATATAGTGTCCCTAATCTTGTGACCAATAGTGTAAACTTCATTTGGTGTTAGATGTTTACAAATCGGATCACCTACTGTAGAACTCACCTGGCATTTATGAGGTATTGTGCCAGGCTGATGTTGGCAGGAGTGCCCGTGATGGTGATCTGACGGTCTGATGACCCCTCCATGGCATTAGCAATTTTGATCTGAGCCCCAGACATCTGACGGATTTCGTTAATTTTGGTGCCCTGGCGTCCGATTATGCAGCCTATTAACTTGAAGCATAAAGAAGACGGTTTGAAAATGTAGTTGTTTTGTAATGGAATTTTAGAGGATAATTTGTAAGTGAAGATGCTTACATCATTTGGAATGGTGAGTTCATGAGTACTGGCCTGTGAACTGGCATCCAAACCTACAAACACGAAAATAAGGGTAGAACTAAAAATCTAAGAAAATATATGCATTTAAATTGATAAAATATTCTTTCGCTTTTGTTTTGTTTGTTAGATTCCGAAAAAGCTCCTACTACACTTTTTTTTAATCAATGATACTTTAAATTGGAAAACAAGATACAGTGGTATGAAAAAGTTAAGCCAGCCTTTTAGAATCTATGAAAATGTGAAGAATTTCAACAGAATAAGAGTTATCATACCAAAGAATGTTATAATTTATTAAGTACTGTTCTGAGTGACATATTTTACAAAAAATATTTTTAATATACTCCTCAAGACAAAAATATTGCTGAAATTATAAAAATGTCCCTCTCAAAAGTTTGGCAGCCTTGGTTCTTAAAACAGTGTGCGGTTACCTGGATGATCTTTGAATGTTGTGTGTGATGTGATGGTTTGTGTGGGTGAGTGCCTTATTTGATCTGAATAGTTAAACTGAGGAAAACTGTTCCCTTCTTCAGAAAATTTCCAGAAGTTGTCGTATGTGTTTGAGATGTTTGTTTCACAACACAACTATAATAAAAGGTTAAACATTCACAGATTCACGTTGCATTTAGAGATCTTCTGAATTATAAGATTGTATTTAATTGTATTACATTATTCCTCCAAGAAACATGAAAGTAGCGTCTGTTGCTTCTGAAAGGCATTACTTGAAAAAAAAACATTTTGAGCATCTTCATCCTGTTCAGAAGTCCCCCATCATCTCATAACGCACTGTATTTCTTTCTGGAGAATCTGTGAATCTCTTAACCTTTTTTAGTAGTTGTATTTGAGTCCCTACATTTTCCTCAAAAACATACTGTCAATTCTGCAAATGGTTCAAATATGCCGAAGATGCTGTAAAACTGAAGAATCTGCAGGACCTGGAGGATTTTTCTGAAGAAAAGAAGCTCAGTTTAACTGTTGGGTACAAACAAGGCACTTATGATCAAACATCACAGCACACAAAACATTCAAAGATCATCCACCACACACAGTATATGATGGATTGTCAAGTAGCCTGCAGGTGGGATAGAAAGACTTAAAAGTAAACGAAAGATCTACAGGTTTAGATTTAAGGGTATATAGTAGGGGGGTTAAGGTACGTACCAGGGAAAGCGGGGGTGGTCTGTCCAAGGGAGGTAAAAGGGGTTTGCTGCATAGCCAGCTGATGGAGCTTTGTCAACTGTTCGGGGAGGGAGGAGGATCAGTACACCTAACAGGTTAGCATGAAGAAACTGAGTCCTGCCTGGACCTTTACAAACTCTTCTTAGACATTAGTAAGCCCGAATATAAAGACACGTTACAATTAAACTATACAATTGTATTAATATAAATGAAGCTAAAGGTATGATGTTAAGGGACGGTTTACTTACTTCTGGGTGCGGGATGGCGTATTGTCCCTGAATGGTGTACGTCTATGAAAAAGGAATAACATTCTTCATAAAGAGGAGCTGGGGATTACCAACAACAGGGAATACTTATGCTAACGCCACAGAAACTAAAGGGACTCAAACAACTTTAAACTTGATAATAATCTTTGATGGCTTTTTTACACGTGTATTTTTAATACAGTCATGAGTAGAAATCATAAGAACTTATTTTTTTCAAGTAAAAAACAATCTTTTAGACTGTCTTTTTAAACATAAAAATAACCTCAAATATAAATGTATTTTTATAAAAAAAAACTTTTTTATAAATTATTTATTTATAAATGTATTACAATTGGGACGGGTTATTTAATGTGTTATTTCTGGTTTTATGCATATTTCAGAAACGACTGTTGACTTTTTTACACCCAATGGGTGAACCTCTCGCATAAGAACTTGCATGTAATTTGATGTTAAAGAAGAGTGTGAATTAAACACTAGGACATATATACATATCTTTCCCCAAATATTGGTTAAAAAGCAATGTGTTAATTTACATGGATTAATTAATAGCTGTAAATAAGACAAAATAATTTTTTGAATAAAACGAGTATGAAAATGTATTTCTAAACATACTCTGTGGTCCACTGAATATAGGCTCCAAAAATGTTTTAAGAACATCAACTGTGTTCCTTTTCCAGTAGTTAATCGAATAATATAGGTAATGTTAAAAAATATCCAAAACCAGTTAAGCTTTACTTATACTTTCAAGTCTTTTAGACCTACTTTATGTTAAACTTTTCTTGTGTCTAAAACGTTAAAGTCGTAGTTAAACATCGTTCATCAGTTATTCGCCCTCATAGCATTGCAAACTCATGGAAACATTTTTCCTGCAGTGCAGTGCAATGAAGATATTTTAAAGAACCAAACCCCCCATTAAATTCAACTGCATGAACACAAATCAAAAATGTATTACTTAGTATCCCAGAACATAAGGGATGTACAAGTTTGGAATTACATGAGGGTGAATAAATGATTGATGAATTTTAATTTACAAGGGAAATGTGAATGAACTGGTTGTTACTTTCCTAATAAATCAGTGTGACAGGCATTAACAGTAGGTGCCAGTAGGTGTTCTTAAAAGCAAAGTGTATATTTTGTCAATACTTACAGGCAACGGTTGATGTTGCAGTAACAAGCTGAGATTGGCTGTTGCCGGTGCTGCCAGGGTATCTGCTCTTACCGGCCCACCAGAGAAAATAACTTGTGTGGTGGCAGGCTTGGGCCTGTAGGGTATTGTAGCACCTTTAGGTGGAGACTGGAATAGGACAACATCAGACGAATAAAACAAGAAAATCAAAAGATAAGTTAGAAAAGCAAAAACTGAGTGTGGAATATCACAAATCAAGATAGTTTGAGCAATGTCCCAGTGGGTTTGGTTTGTCATATACAGGTTTTAAAAGACATGAGGCTCAGTAAAGTATGAAAGTTCAGCATTCTATTACAGTACAGTGTGTCATAAAATAATTTAAAATAACATTTTGTTCCTACCTCCAGCATAACCACACAGATTTGTTTTACACACTGAATAATGGCCTCTGGAGCACCTGAGATGGTGACTGCCCGTTCAGTGGAATTGGGCAGCATGTCTCCAGCCACCTGCACCTGTGCACCTGTAGACTGAAGACCAAACACCAATGACTTTGTGTGGCACCTACCAACTTTAATTTGTAAGTAAGAAATTATAATTTACTTAGACATGTTGTGAAAAATGAACCAATCATGTGACACACCTCTCTCATCTCCTTGATCTTTGAACCCCCCTTCCCAATTAGAGAGCCACACTGGCTTGCTGGCACCACCAAGCGCAAAGTGACTGGAGGTTTACTTGTAGCCTGGCTGTTGCTCATAGAGTTAATGATATCCTGTGAAACACCAGTGCATCTTGTTTAACTTTTATTAACTTTGTTGTATAGACATTTAGATGTGCTTTATTTACATCTCTACATGCAAATTAGAATTTATGAGGTCTGATACTTCTTCAAACTTGTATGCGATCATGGCGAAGGCTTTGAAAATGGCATCTGTGGGTCCCGTGATGGTAACAATCCTCTCTGGACAGTTTCCCTCTGAAATGTTTATACGTGCACTACTCTGTAAGTAAAGTAAGTGTAGTTAAAGCACATATACGTTATAAAGACTTATTATATCAACAAATAAGTCATCGTGCTGTAGCAGTACGGCACTTACTTCCTCACGCATCTTCTTGACAGTTTCTCCTTTCTAAAAAGCACATTTTCATACCATTACTGTAAATCCATGTTGTTTATTCCTTATTATGAGATATGATTGTAAAAAACAAACATTTAATTTGAGAGCTAAGTGTGTATTCTAACCTTGCCAATAATGCTGCCAACCTCCTGCAGGTAAAGAATGTGAGGAAAGTTTTCATTACGATTGCAAACTTCTCAAATATTAAGCAATTGTTATTCTGACAGGACAAGATTGGGAGGATCTGTCAGATTTCTCTTTACATCTCAAAACTTTGTGTATTATGACACAGAGAATAGCTGTTTAGAAGTTGTTGGGGCAAACATTCTCTTACAAACTTTAGAAGTATACATTCCCATATGGAAATGTATGATATCCCGATGCATGTTCTTTTACCTTTCCGTGCATAAGCAGCCTGATGGTCAGAGTGACATTGAGTCCTCCTTCTGACTGGACTTTGGTGGGTTCCATGGTTAGGATTTAGGACTGGGTGAATGAGTAAGGAACTTACAGGAGCAATCCCGGAATACAGGGGCCAGTAGTCACCACGCGGTCGCTTGGGGGGAAACAAATAGAAAACAGTGTGTCCATCATTTCATCAACAGTAATGATTTATTAGATTACTAAGATATTGTTAGAGACAAAGGTATGTTGAAATGAAGGGACATCAGTGTAATATTTTTGGTTACCACAAGGAGGAGGTTTTGTCTAATATACAGCCAATGTTCAATGGTTTGCTGGTTATGTGCTGGATGATGCTATCAGGATGTGGCAAAAATTCATTATACATTTTTTTTAAAACTCTCCTTAAAAGCATATAATTTGCCAAAGCTCAATTGGTCATTAGTAGATGTTAGTAGTGACCTTAACGTTTTTAACGAGAATATCCCCGTGGTATTGTTAGTGGGACTAGTGTGAAATGTAAAGGGTGACAAAAATATCGTTTTTAGAGAACCCTTTCCCCTTTTTTACTTTTAACTACATGCAATAAAAAATTTTACTATTTTTTTACGTGAAACAATTTACACTTAAAACAATCTTAAAGCACTGAAATTAAGTAAATATACTGTTTCAATTTTATTTATTTATATATATATATATATATATATATATATATATATATATATATATATATATTGCAGTCAATGAGATTTACTTAATTTTTTACTTAATTTTTTAAATATATATGTATTTGTGGTGGGCATAGATCATTTTTTGTAATTTAGATTAATCTCACTGTAAACTTGGAATTAATCTAGATTTATCTAGATTAAAAGGGCTAATTTTAATTCTGTGGAAGGCATTCAGAATATGTATGCTACCCAAATTATGACCAAAAGTAAGACAAGGTGTATAGAGCTCAAATTGATAAAAATGAAAGATAATTGTTTTTCTTTACTAAATTTCTTCCAGTAAATATCACTTTTATTCCTGTCTATGTTAAAATATAATAAAAGTATATTGTGGATTTATAAACTCTGTTTCCACAAAAAGCCTTGATGACTTTCTCCTCCATGTTTGTTCTAGATAAAGCTCCTGATTGGTTAACGCGCCGCGAAATTTCGCCAAAGTAAAATTTTTTCAACACAGCATGTTAACGCCACTAATATCAGAGGTCACGTTAACCGAATACTTTCTGTCATTGTTGGATGTTTTTCAGCTGTGACGGATAGTTATGATATTTTTAATTAAAGTGAATAAAGAGGAAGCAATGCAGCGTTTGTGAGCACTACAGAATGCAGAGGGGTGCAGAAGAAGCGGGTTCCTGAAGAATCAGGAAATCTGACATTCAGAGAATCCTACAAACTTCTGATCACTTCCTTAAGAGAAATGTTTCATGACTACAGAACGCTGGGTGAATAGTTCTATTTTGAAATATGGTCGCGTTTTAATTCCCTCCGCTTTCAGTTCGAAAAAAACACATGAAATTGTTGAACAATAAATTTGATTAAGTTTTTATTCATTTGTTAAATAAATAAAGGAATTATTAAGCCTATATGCTCGTCTTATAAGTGCAAGTTGCAAAAAAGCGATTAGAAAATATGCAAAATAAATGACGGGCACTAAACGGGAATTTTTTTCAACCCTCTCCGTCAAAATGACGGACAATGAGAAAGTCTAACGCGATTTTTGTTCATAAAATACTTATTTAATCTTTTTAAAAGTTTTTTTAAGCTCATACAATTGTTTAATGATATTTACAAAGCCACAATATTTTTACAGTATATGTTTTCATTCGATATTGGAAACATGGAAGTTTGTAATTGCTAGATTTAATATCTCACCCATTTCCAACTTAAGTCCTCAACAGTACAGTAGAAATGTTTAAATGAATCCTCCAAATTATTACACATTTAACCCTAAACAATTTTTTTTAAATTGTGGCAGACAAACTTTTGATAGAATGCTGCAGATTGTAAAACTCACAACTACCCGTTCCATAACGGATGTGACGTTTTCAGACAACTTCAACTTGCCCCCCCATAAATTACATTAACCTTCCTTTTCTCTCCTAAAAGGTTTGGTCTTGCCTTGTGGAACTCAAATATTTTCAAATATTGTTATCTTTGTGATTCACAGCTTCATTGTCTCCTTGATTCTTTGTAAGTCGCTTTGGATAAAAGCGTCTGCTTAATGCCTAAATGTTAATGTAAATGAACTTCATGATGGTTTACTGGCCCAATGCATTACCTATTTCAGAGGGAGGGACTTCATAGAACAATGATGAATGAGAGGTGAACAATAGAGGTACAAAATATCGCTTTATAAAGAGACAAATATTAACACGTCTTATATTGCCTTCTTTAAACACAGGGTTATGTGTGTTTCCTGTAACACTTGAGTGTAGACATTACAAGTCAACAATTTTGTTGTGTCAGTCTGTATACTGTATTTTGGTTGTATAATATATCTCTCATAAACCCAGACCTTAACATCAAGAAGAACCAAATGAAATGTGAATGACCGTCCTAAATGTGGTTAGATGGGGTGGGAGGTTCTTGACAAGTTTAATGTGCAAAAGCAGAGACAGATTAACAGCCAGATGTCCAATCTCCCACAGGATGCCAGATTACATAAAGACCTTAATCCAGATTAACGACATCCAGGGGTTAGTGACCAGTACCGCTAAACAGCAAAAACTAATCTACAAAATCCACTATAAATTTAGTTCCAGACCTAATAGAGTAGAAATATGAAACATCTGCGTTATACAAAAGATGTTCCATTGTATAATTTTTTTGTATGGCAATCCTAAGAAATCAACATAACTTTGGAAAGGAGGTTCATTTTTGAAGTAAAGAATACATTTTAAACAGCATTACAGAGGATTATACATAACACACTTTCATAAGGATGTCACGGGCTGAAATTCTAAACAGATGGAATGATTTCGTTAAAGAGGATCATAGATGAATAAACTCTGATTCTCAGAGGTTAAACACAAGAATACTTCATTCAGTTAGTGTCCTCATTCAGGCTTGCATTGTGTCTGATGAGACAAGGTTCAAAAGATTCAAAAAGGCCACATATGGTGCGGTTCGAGGCATGTTTGCTCTAAATTAGCAAACTTAATCCTGTGTTGTGCCTTGCTTTTACTTATTCACAATCGCACACAAACACAAATTGGTTCATTGTTAAAACATGGCCGAACCCAAATTTTTTTTGTGTTATTGGTAAGTTAGCCATTTGCATTAAGGCTGATCGTGACAGAACCGACGCATTGTTAAGCACCGTAAGAGCAGTGTTTCTCCTGACATCTGATGGGGAAAGTGGGTCAAGCTTTCTGCTAAAGAGCTTCTGGCCTCTTCCTCTGTAGCGGCTATCAAATTAAGCACGCTTTTTGCATGGCTGAGCAATGCTCGGAAAACGCTTTTTCCATTGCGCATCTCTGCCTTGTTCTCAGTGTAGAGTAGGTTTTTACTCTCTGCTTTGTGGTTGAGGTTTAGATCCTGTAACAATGAAAGATGAAGCCTTATCTAAACTAACTGAGGCATGGATGCATTAAAAGCAGAAAGTGATATCGAAAAGAAAGAGGTTGCTTTATTTAGATGTTGGTTTTATAAGATGCCTTTGTCTTTTTTCCCTTCAATTTTATACAGTTGTCCTTTGAAACAAGAGTGAATTCATTGCCCTGTTTCCTGTTTTGTTGATACAGAATAAATCCTAATTAACTGTACCCTAAAAGGTAAACAATAGGTCCTTGGGGTATAAATATGTACCCCAAAAGCTGAGGTATAATTTGGTTAATGTGCATTGTCCTATGTGTTTTACTTGTAAATCTCTTTCTTGTTAATTTAATGGAGAACCACAATTAAACTTCGCTTTTTAAGGGCAAATTAGTGTCAATAATAGTCTGCTGAAAAGCTTATTTCCCCACAATGTATAAGAAATACATAAAAAACTGATAAAGGACTAGGAGAAAATGTTCTGTTCATTTCACAGGTGTTTCCATAACTGCTTAAAAATAATGTAATGCAGTGCACAATGTTAAATACATGTTAAACAATTGTACAAAAAAATTATTTTGTTATATTATAGAGAATGTATAATCATTTTAGAATGTATAAAAAATTTAATTTCAGTAATATTGCAGTCACCATGACTGTCAGCTATTTCTCTAAATATCTAAAAAAAAAACTGAAACATTTTAAACAGTTTACAAATGCAATTTTTTTGTCATCTATCTCTGTCCACTTAGGTCATTGTTGAACAGATTTGCACAGGACAATCTGATCTAAGATAAATAAAATCTTTCAAACTATATTAGAGAATGTTATACAACATTTATTTTTGCAGTCGATCCTTCAGAATAGTTATATAACAAATATGTATAACAAACATGTATATACATAAAAACTACATAAATATTTAATTGACTCAATCTTTTCATTAAAATGTGCATTAAATTGGTGTCCGATAACATTTTAGGAAAACATCCCAATTATATGATGTGAATAAATACAAAATGAAATTTTATAATTTGCTAATGCTGAAACTTCAACTCACAATGTTATTTAAAACAGCCATATTTTGACAAGATGGGTCTTTACTGAAACATCTCTTTTAAAAAAAAAGAGGTGTTTAAGTGTTAGTACATTTATCAATGTTTTTATATTAAAATACGCATAGCAACCAGAGATCACAGGTCTCTTCAGTATCAACATGACACATTTTTAGTTAACCATTTCATTTAAAATATATAATGCAAATAACGGCATTAATGAAATTATAAAAAATCATTACACAAATGTATTGCTCATTGATTGCTCATGGATCCCCTGGTAAACACAACTATAAAAAAATGCTTAGATTATTGTTTTGTTCCCTTATGTTTATGAGCAAAAATTCAAATGTCATGCAAAAACCATCTTGTATAATTCAAATCTGCTGCAGATATAAACCGAAAGGTTTAAAGATAGTATATAACTTGCATAAGTCTAACTGTATACATTGTTGCAGACAGGCGAATTGACCCATTGTCCAGAGAGATGAGCGATATCTCTAATATGTACAGCCCTTTTGTATTTGTGTAATTTGGTGTGATGACTCATTGAGGCACGTTTTTGAGTATTGCATCAAGCCATTTCCAAAACCATATCAAAGAACTTGTAAACAATAGTTGTTGCGTATCATGAATAAGTAATATCTTTAACTTATGGTCGGCCTAGAATACGAAACTAGTTTAAAATATAAGACATTAAATGTGTTTCAAACCAGTCTTGATCATTTGAAGCATGAATAAATGTACCAATGCATTATTATTTAAGGGATTATAAGCTAAGTTAATTTACCAACTCACAAAATCATAGTACAATATTAAAGATGTATATTTATAATAATAAACATTTAGAACCTAAATCCCTTGGGAAAATCTCAGAAACCTCTAAAACTACAAGCTTAAGAAGAGGCTTTACCTTTGGTGCTACTGGAGACAGATGGCCACCACTTTCGACGTTTGCGAAAAGATTAATATACAACGGAATGTCATGCAATGGCAAAATATTTTTTCCCTATCCTTCTGGTTAACTCAGATCGAAAGGTGGCACCCAATTGGCTAGTGGACGAAGTCATGTGAATAGAATGTCACGACACGTGACTTCTCTGGCGAAAAAGGATGACCAAAAAACGCAGCTGGACCAAAGGGATTTTGGGGTTCAATGTTGATCTTTGGATGGTTTGGTGAAGTCCTGAAAGCGGGTCAGACGTCCATAGGCGCAGGGATCTTCCCTCCAGTGAGATTAAGATCTATCCAATGAGACACACAAAAAATTCAACACAGTCATTGGATGATGTCATTGGATGGATCTATGTCACCCCTTTTCTTCACCCTGAGGCCAGTTTTCGGATGGTATATATTTACGTCTACAAAATGATACATAAATACCCACAGTTGTCCCGACCCATATCAATTCAAATGATTCGCAACAGTTTCAGACCAAAGATTTCTAAAACAAAAGCATTAAAGACCAACATATATTGACATAGTATTAGAATCAATAGCATTCTATAGAAAGCATTGTTTATTGTGTTGGACCACTGTTCTTCAGACCCCTTACTGTATTCTACCAGACTTTGAATTCTAAGTTTTAGACTCACCAGAATTACATTGGGCTTGAACTTCTTTCTCCATGGATTAAATGACCCAGAGCTTATCCATGGTGATGTCAGGACAGTTGTGGAGATTAATCATCTGTCATTATGATTCAATCGCTGCATTCAGGAAGCCTCTGTATTCATATTCTTCTCTGCCTTTTAGTTACATGGGACATTAGAGGGGGTTTGAAATAGATAAGCTATAAACAATGTGATGTCTCCCACTTCATTCTAACTGCTGCAAAACCAACTTTGCGTTATTTGATCCTATAGGCATTCCCTACATCAAACACTAGCTGGACAAAATGTGAATTGAGAAACATCTCAAAACAAACGATCATTTCCGATTATGGTTGGGACAAGAAAAGCGGTGATACGCAGCCTCCCGTCTATTGAATAGCCCCAGGGATGATGACGTAAATAGAGCATTAAATTTGTTCCACATTAAAACAGGCAATGCACTGGAGCACCAGATTGTTATGCTGAGATATGGTGCCCAATTAAAAGAAATAAAGTTTCACTGTTTAGGACTGCATCAGTTCTCAAGCCACTACTTCTGAATCTGGATCAAGGATTTAATGGCTGTGCTCTCAAGCTCTACCTGAACTTTCGACTGACAGGTCTTGTTTTCATCAAACACTCATGGCTTGGAATCTTTTTGATGCATTGGAACTTTTGAGGACTAAGACTGAATCATGTTCTTTCATGGACAGGAAAAATATGAAAATATTGCAAACATTTATTCCAAATTATAACCATATATACAGTATAAATACGAGCATTTCCTTTTTTAATACATACAACAACAAGTTACATGCAACTTCTAAAAGATGGTTTGATGCATTTCTGACATTTTAATATTTGGATCATTCTTCATGAGAGTACTGAACAGATGAAGCAGGTGAAGCTGTTAACTAAACCAACTTGGCGCACTCAGTGGCCATGTTGACAACGTCAAGGGTATAGAGAATCTATGGGGTATTGTAAAGAGGAACAAAGGAAACACCTTACCCAACAGTACCGACAAGCCGGTCATTGGGACAACTGGTCATCTACAGTAATTTACTGGAATCTATTGACAAGATATCTAACGTTTAGAGGAAAACACTTAATACACTTGTGCATATCATTTGATGCTGCATTTATTGTTAATATTTAAACAGATGTCTGTACTGTGTATGCTTGACATAAAATTGGAAAGTATGAAAGACTTCAACGTGAAAGACTAAGAGCCTGACAAGATATTGTCAAGAGGAACACTCGAAACTCCCAACCCAACAATACATATGAGCTGGCTATTGGGACCACTGGCCAAAAAATCTCACAAATCTATAACCTTTGTAGAAAATTGTCAGATTTGTGAAGCAAAGACAATTTTCTGTAAATTAATATCTTCAACGCACAACAGCACTTCAAAACACTAATTTTTAAAAGGTTTTTTTGTAATGTAACAAGCTTTTTCTGTGAATGTGATATATCTCAATCCACTTAATCATACATTTAAAGGCCTCTGAATCAAAAAATAATTCCATACCCAAAATGAGTGCTCGTTCTTTAGATAATTGCTTTTAAAGGGTAAACAATTTCAGTTTTTAATATCTGCAAAAAATTCTATCTTGTGATGAACACAGAGAACAATATTTGGAAGAAGAATGTAACAGTATGTTACAGGGATGTAACTTGTAACAGTACAGTTCTTGGACCTCTTTGACTACCAATAATAAATAATAACTTTACATAACTTTTCCAATATCTTTCTCAGTGTTTAACTTAACAAAGGTATTTATACAGGTTTGAAACAACTTAAGAGTAAGTGATTCTCTTTTTGGGTGGATTTTTTCTATTTTAACTACCACCAGATGTTAAAATGTCCAATGCATTGTATGTAAATGAATGAACAATTCTAGGTGACAAACCAAATAATAGCTTGAAACCTCTTCATGGAAAATTATAAGTGTTGAGTTTTTTTTATTAGAGTAAAAGTAGATGAATATAGACCTTTTGCTATTTACAAGTATATTGTTAAAATGATGAACAATATATGCAAGTCTGATGCTTTACAGTACTGATGTTGGCACATCAAAGTGAACAAATGGCACCTCTTTTTGAAAACAAGGCTGTATTGCCCCCAGCAAGGTGACCAGTCTCTATTCAGTCATCGACAGGCCGTGGAACACAATCAGCCCAGTGATTTAATGGGCCCAGAGAAGCGTGAAGGAGAGAGGCATCCTAGGCAAACTCAATACACTGTATAATCCACTTAATACACAGTGTTTAGTATGTTATCATATTTGTATTTTTTTATTGTGTTTGTGTTCTTTAGTTATTAAGGCTTAATTAAAACAAACCAGAAGCAATTTAATTAATATTAATTGGAATGGACAACAACAACACAGGTATTTGAGTGCCTGAAATTATTTTTGAGACCCTGGCTCCAGACATTACATATTTAGAATTAAAGCCATACCAAATCTTCATCAAATGTATAATTTTTTTTTAATTTACGATCAAGATATCTGTTACGGAGCAGTGATTTCAACCATTTTGTCCCACAACTTTACTATTATCTTGTTGAGAAAATCATTACAGATTTTTATTAAAATCGCCTAAAGAAATGCAGAGCCAGGCATAACAGTGCATTAGTTAATATCAGACTTCAAACACAGTACTTATAGTTCATTTGTAAAATATAATTTTTTTACATTTTTAAAATACCCTTGTGCTTAGGACTGGGTGATCTTCCCAAAAAATTATGATCTTTAAAACATGACTTGATCTAGAATCTGGATAGCAACATAACTTTTTGCTTTTATTACGTTTACGTTTTTTCTGTATGAAGTTAAGATGCAAAGAGTGTTCACAGTTCACACTTTTTTGCAGGTCTATACAAACACGCTCACTGTGCACCAGCCATTGAAACACAATTCTCCACAGTTGTAAATTTATCCATATCTTTAGGTAAGTAAATGGGTCAACATGTTGTATTTTTTTTACTATTCCAATGAATTAATCATAACATTAATCATGTTATGTTTAAGCTTTTAGTGAGATGCGGCAGCGAGAGGCTGTACCGACCCGAGGGCAGCACTGTCGGTTTCATTTTAAGATGGTTGAAAATATATGTTCTGTCCTGACATTTCAACTACTGTGCCACAAAGTTTACATAAAACTTTGCTTTCTTACTTGCCAGTCTGCACAGCCAAACCACTGCCACTGCCTTATTTTCAAAAACCTCACACATAGAAATGTACAAAGTTGAAAACGCACATCATATATACGTCGAAATCAAGATCCTTGTTATTCTGTTGAAAAGCAGATTGAGGACGACTTTGATCCTGATTTAAAGATCAGACTGCCCTCTCCTGTACTTGTGAATATTATTGGATGATGCCTTTCCTGTAAATATGAAAACGGATGTCTAATGTGGCAGGAAAGGAAATAGAAAACATTAAAGTAGCAAGAAATGTATACAAAATGTTAATTTAATTAGTATTTAAGATCCATTGTTTCTATTTCATTCTAGTGTTGAATAGTGTAGTATTAAATTTAAACAAAATTAAACCTAAGGGGTTACATAAGGTCATCCTACGGCAATGTGAAACAGTGATTGCATGATAAAACACATAAAAACTGGAATAAAAAGGTGTTATAATGGGTTATAGGTACAAATATTGCCATTGTATTGCTTAAAACTGACAATATTTTTTTTAATTTGGGAGAAATATTGTTAGTTTACTGAATAATTTTTTTTACATAAGGTACACGTATTTCTCTAATTTGTCCCTACTTCATGTCAAGTCGGTGGAATGGTAATATTGAAATGGAATATGTCCATCATACAGCACTGGCACTGTGCAGGCCAGCTCCATCTTTTGGATTTTGTTTGTATTTCATCAAGTTAGTCTTAAACCAAAAAGCTTACTTAAATGGAGGAGCAACCTTATACAAATAAACATGATTTATGGAGTCCCAGTATTTTGTTGTTGCTTAGAAATCTAAAAGATGTAAAGTTTATAAAATATTTTTACTATTCACCAGCATTGCAACTGTAATAACCAAAATCCAAGTGCAAAAGTTCTCTTTACTCTAGAGGGCAGAAATAGAGCAAGAAGAGTTTTATGAAACTAAACTGGGGGACACATAGTACAGATCTTACTGTTTCAGTACACAAAATCAATAAAAACATATAAGATTTCCAGAATAAAGTGATATTCACATTATAAGACAGATGGTCAGTCATGGTCTGGTGGTTAGAGAGTTGGACTTGTAAGCAGAAGGGTTCGAATCCCAGTGCCAGCACACGATGACAGAAGTGTTCTTAAGCAAGACATCTTGCTCTGCACTGATACTTGAGAATAATGCATAATAATGTGGGGGAGTCATGGCATATTGCTTAAAGAGTTTGACTCCTAACCCAAGGGTTGTGGGTTCAAGTCCAGGGCCTGAATTAAGGCACCGAACCCTTACTGCTCCCGGGCGCCTTAGCATAAATGGCTGCCATCTACTCCTGTTTTTGTTCATGGTTGGTGTGTGTGTTCACTTCTGTGTGTGTGTTCACTTCTGTGTTTGTGTTCACTTCTGTGTGTGTGGATGTGTTAAATTCAGAGCAAGCACTTGGCCGTATGTCCCGTCACTTACACACTTATAAGTCGCTTTGGATAAAAGCATATGCCAAATGAATAAATGTAAATAGTAATAATAATAAAACTTAAACAATCACTTAAAAAACCTTTATGAGCTTTTGACATGATTATTGTCATAGGAAAACAACGCTTATCTAGTGAGCGTTTCTCATCGTTCTGCACTTTGCACACGGTCCCTAACTTGCGTCATTACATTGTGCGTAATCTAAGGTTAAACAATTTTTTTCCTTTTTAAATTTATTTATTTAACAATTTAACTGCATTGGATATTGTTGTAAGAGATTTATCTTCCAAATCTGAATGTCTGATTAATAAACATTACACGTGAGCCAACTTAACATAACTTAATGTCTGATTTGGTGTAAATGCAGGAATAAATATCAAAAATATTTATTTATTTATTTTACAAACAATATTTGTTTTTACTTATGTAACTCTTATATCATGATGCCAATCGTCACATCTGTGCTTCTCAGACAAACATCCGGTGCGCATGCGCATGCGCACAGAGCGTCCCTGACATGCGCGCGTGAAGTCATGTATTGTGTGGACTGAACTTCTTCTCGTCATTCCTTCACTGTGGGATTGATGGTCCTCCTGCTTAAAGCCTTTTGTATATTGCTCGTAAAAGTCTTTCCTTGGAAAGTGCTTAAATATAAAAGAAATAAATAATGAAGAGCAGCTTGCAGTAACAGACAGGACAGTCAACAAGAAGCACATGTGACAGGTATTATGTTATTCAACCCAATGATCTATGGACTGTCTGCAGTCCCACATGTGATAGATGTGATAGTATGGTCTGAGTGAAGGCTTGGACTGTGTCATGTGATGTGCACATGACCTTTATCATGTAAACATTATTATTTAATAAAAGCTGCTTTAATAGACATGTGCTCAGTGCTTTTAAACCACGTGATCTTTAAACCCTGGTCATGCTGTCTTGAGTTCATTTGTTTATTCATTGATTTTTACAATCAAGAAAATCATCAACATGTGTTTTTGTTGCCACATAAACACACAAAGTTTCAAACCTTTTTTTCCTATTGATGTTCATGTTTTGTATTGAATAATGTGTTTATATGATTTGAAACTAAATTTAATAATTGCATAACGGTAAATGTATGTCTGGCAAAATGCAAATGAACTAACAATGTGATTCTCTCCGTGTCTGTTTTCACAGATTCGCAATTTGCTTTCCAGTTTGGAAGTGTTTTTCAATCATTGACAGTTCCTGAATCGCGGTGTGCAAAGGTGAACGCTGGCAATGTGTTTGCACATCGAAGATGTCGACTCGCTTGTCGCTCTTTTATTGTAATAAAAGGGCTCTCTCAAGCTTTAGTGATGGTTAACGCTGCCCATGTGGCGTATACTGTCTAGAGCAGTCATTGGGTTGAGTGTGACCCCTGTCATACTCTCAAGCCTTGGTTCGTTAGACTCAAGGATCAAAGTTCCTTTTGCATTGTATGTCTTATTAGATATTTTAGATTGGAAATATTGCAGCAACAGTACGTCGTTGCAGTCCAACAGTGTGGAATATGGTGGAAGTGAGCACCTGCAGTGAAAGCGCCCAGGATGGTGAGGAACCGATGGCTGAGAGAAATGGACACGCTGTGGAGCACGTTACCCCAGACCCGGTCAGCCCTGAAACCAAGGAGGACCCTGAAGCCCAAAAGGTGAACTCCGCCTGGAAATGGTCGGTCGTTTACCTTTGTTTCTATGGCTTCATGGTTCAGCTGAAGCCCGGGGAGCCTTTCATCACGCCGAACCTGCTCAGTACAGAGAAGAACTTCACCAGAGAACAGGTGTGGTGTTACTCATCTTTTCCGGCTACATCTAACTCACTAACTCATTTCTTTTCTAACCTACTCACTCTATCAAAAAAAACAAAAAAAACATTTTTGTAACTTCTCTCTCCGTGTAACTTGGTAGAATTGTTGTAGCACTTGTTCACCTATTGTTGTATCGGCTATTTACCGCTTCATTGTCTCCTCGACTATTGTAAGTCGCTCTGGATAAAAGCGTCTGCTAAATGACTAAATGTAAATGTAAATGTAGATGTACTACTGTCTTCACTGATATCATTATTCAAACCACTCATTTATACTATAAACATTTTTCATTTAGTTTCATTTCTTTCAACCGGATATCAGGAAAGCATTTAATACTGGAAAAACATGCTTTTTGTTATTTGCATGTTCACATACTTGCGTCAAGCACCCTGGGTAGCTGGTAAATACATCAGTCACATATTTGGCTTTGTTATATAGTTGTCACACTGAGACGCAGCTGCCGGCAAGCCGTGGAAATATGGTCAAAGGTTACATTTCTCCAAAATGGGTCGGATGTGCTTAGAGAGACCTTTTTAGTTTCAGATCATGCTGGCTAGTTTATTATTAGACGTATTTATAACAACGTGCAGGCTTTTACTAAATTTTCTTGTGATAATTGCTAAGCATTATAAAGTATCACTGGCTTTATTATAGATTTAGATTTTAGCAGCTATAAAAAATTATACTACCATGTTTTTGCTATGTTTTAATCAGCCTACTTTGACAAGTCTACACAAAAAGGTGACCTTAGTTGTTAAGTGTTAGTGGGTCAAAGACATACAATCTTGTCAAGCATGTTTACAACAAAAATGTACGAGTGTATGACACATTTAGGGACTAAATACAGGGACAAAATACTTTATACTACTACTATAATTTAAAATTATTTTCCCCAATCCTTGCTTTTGCTTATTTATCATTAAGATTTTTTATTATCGTTTAATGCGCATTACAATATAAAATATGCTCCCTTATTCTTTTAGATCTTTTAATATGTACAAGTTAGAAGAAGCATGTTTGAATTGTACATAAATATTGTTTTTTACATTTGTATACTTTGTCATACCGAATGACAAATGTACATTTTATCCAAAAACAGTTAAAACCACAATCTAGACATTACATTATATTTAATGTGCTTTCTATGAACATAAAACCCCTTTTTTATTTCTTTTAAATGGGGACATCTTTATGTCTTTGACCCTAATGTTGATATTTGTTTATTCTCTTATGAATGTTTTTGAAGTGCAGTGGTCTTATTATTTTGGCAAAAAGCAAGAAGTAGTGATTCTCAAAAGGAGGGCTCAGCTGACTTTCAAGGGCGCATAAACATCACTATAATTTATAAATGCATTTTCATTTAAAGAGTTAGCCCACCCAAAAATGAAAGTTCTCTCATGAATTCTGTCGTCTATCACAAGTTGGGACAAACCTTTATACATTTCTTTGGTTAAATAAAAAGAAAGATATTTAAAAGAATGTAAGCAACTGAAATCTATTGGGCACTCTTTACCACCATGGGGGATTGTGATGTCCTAGAAACCTCAGTTTCTCTTTGTATAAAATAGAACAAAGACATTTCTACATGTTTGGAGAAACTTGAAGTTGTGTAATTCAATGACAGTTTCATATGGTTTGTGTGATTTATTCTCACACTTTCAACCTTTGGAATATTTTATTGGGTAGAAATTCTAAGGGTAGCTTTTAAATATTGTTAACTACAATAGGAGAATATAAACTGCATGTCATGGCATTACCACACATGAGTTGTAACTCTCACATTTTATGACTTTTACAGGTTACCAATGAAATCAGCCCCGTACTCTCATATTCCTATATGGCAGTGTTGGTGCCGGTATTTCTGCTGACCGATTACCTGCGTTATAAACCTGTGCTGGTCCTTCAGAGTTTGAGTCATGTTTCCATTTGGCTCTTGCTGCTTCTGGGCACATCATTACTTGAAATGCAGTTGATGGAGTTCTTCTACGGCATCACCATGGCCGCCCGTGTGGCCTATTCTTCATACATTTTCTCTCTGGTGCCAGCAACCGTTTACCAGCGAGTGGCCAGCTACTCGCGCTCCTCAGTGCTCATGGGAGTCTTCACGAGCTCTGTGCTGGGTCAGTTGTGCCTGTCGGTAGGTGGTGTGTCATTCATGACACTCAGCGCCGTATCTCTGGGGTTTGTCAGTTTTGGACTGCTGTTGTCCTTTTGCCTGCCGTGGCCAAAGCGTAGCATGTTTTTTAACCAAGCACGCATGGAGGCAGAAAGAAAAGAGAGAAACGATGCGGCTCAGTCGGAATTGGCTAAAATGAAACCTTGCGAGAAGGGGGACAATGTGGGAGTGACTCCTTCCTGGAGGACTTCTGTATTTGTTGGGATGGTAAAAGAGTTAAAGCATGTGGTGAAAGTACCTAATTTGAGGCTCTGGAGCTTGTGGTGGGTGTTCAATTCTACTGGTTACTATTTAGTTTTGTTTTATGTGCACATACTATGGAATACGGTGTATCCTACCACAGAGAACAAGCATATCTACAATGGAGCTGTTGAAGCAGCATCTACGTTATTAGGTAAGAGTTGAAATTATTACATTATATAGTTAAAAACGCTTATTTAGAAAAAAAAACTCTCAAAACTGATTAATATATCAAATTAATAAAATCTGAGAAAGTTCCCCTTATACACAAAACCATTGAGCCTCAGTATGAAGCAAATATAAATGTAAAATATGTTTACTGTGCAATGTTAAAGGAATAGGTCAGCTATAGGATGTTTCTGTGTATATTCAGCCCAATTGAAGTCAGAGAGGTTTAATTTTGTGTGGTCTCTGACATTCTTCAAAATATCTTTTTTTTTGTTCTGAATAAGAAATAAAGTTATTTGGATACATTGTTCCTTTCAGGACTGTTCACGTTTGTTTTTGGAGGCTCAAACTCATTTGTTTAGCACTACAAGCATTGTTTTATTGTTTAATGATTAAGGATTTTTATGTTATCCATAGGTGCGATCACATCCTTTGCAGCAGGTTATGTAAAAATCCGCTGGAATCTTTGGTCTGAGCTGGTTATTGGATTGATCACTGCCGCACAAGCCGGTCTACTGCTGCTCATGGGCACTACTGATAATATCTGGGTTTGCTATGTGGCATATGCCCTGTTTCGAGGTTTCTACCAGTTCTTGGTCCCTATTGCCATGTGAGTAAGGTGTAACTGTTCTGTAACTGCCTTTTTTTCCCATGAATAAATCTACAAACGCAATATGATTTATGTTATAATATTTTATCTTAAACATGTTTTACTTATTACAAGAACCTACTTTCTGTGGGGCTGTTTTGAAATACCTTATTTTCACTGTTGCACCTGTGAAAATATTTTTCCGACTTTAGAGAGAACAATGATTTTGTTATGGTCCCATAATGAGATTTAATTACAGCATGAGCTTGTTTTTAAGGAAGCACAGAACACAGGACAAACGGTTTAACCTATTAAGCTCAACCCTATTAGGAACAAGCTTGAACATTTTTCAAAAATGACTTTAAAGCAGGGTTTCGAGATACCATGAACATAATCAACAATAATGCCAGGTGACATACCAAGTGGTGTAGAGGTAGTGTTCAGTGATGATACATAACATAAATATACCTTCTTAAAAACAAGTCTATACGAAAAGAGTTGCCCTTTTTAATAACTTGCTATATGATAACCTCAAGATTAATTGTATAAATGGCATAAAGCTATCCATATGAAAAAAATACCCGCAAGAATACTTTTATGCTTACTGTAGGTTACTAATATATAACAGTATTACTACATTAAAAATACAGCACAAAATTTTGTAGTATTAACTATAGTAATGGAGAAAACTAGTAAATTTTCCAAAATATTTTCAACTGAAAAATAATATAGTGTCTAAAATCTAAAATGTAACAATTGCAATTCCGGGGTCCAAATGCCGAAGCATCGTTAGCCAACTATGGTCGCAAGCACCGTCGATTCAACATAGTTAAACAATTGTTTACACCAATAATATACTGAATGGATCAATCAGAAGACGGCGATACTTCACCATATATGTGACGTCATCAATTATGTTGTTGAACCACTGTGGTTCAAACTAAAGATTTGCAACAAATGTACTATGTGTTTGGGAAATAGTTTCTAAAACGATACATCATTCTATGCTGGAAACGTAACCCTGCACGATTATGGCAAAAATCATAATTGTCGAAGATTCACCTTTATTTTGTCATTGTGAATATTATTAACTATTAATAGATTTTACATTGAAGTTTTGAAATGTTTTATCTTTCTTTGAACCAGAACATTCTAAACATTCAAATTTAAATCATATAATGTAAATAACAAAAAGTTATGGGAGTTATATTAGTTAAAGTGAAAAATTCTCTAGAGCTGTTGCATTGTGATAACACTAAAGAACCGGTACACTGTTCAAGTTATAGTTCACTTTATTTAAATTGTGTGGAACTTTGCATTACCTTGAGTTTCTCGTCTGCAGTATTCAGGTGTGCATTCATGTTTTGTTTTAATGTGCAGTTTGACATTTGTGTTTCTTTCCCTCAGTTTTCAGATTGCATCCTCTCTCACTAAAGAACTGTGTGCTTTGGTGTTTGGAGTAAACACTTTCCTTGGGACAATCCTGAAAACGATCATTACAATCATTGTAGTGGATAAGAGGGGCCTGGCCTTAAATGTTCATTCTCAGGTGTGTACATTTACGCTTAGGCATTTAGCGGATGCTTTTATACAGAGATAGCTACATCAATGCGGAGAATGATTTCAATATGCATATAATGGCTTGTGTGAAATTCTTTTTTGTATAAAGGTGCATTGTTAAAAACAGCACTATAAATACAATACATTTTGGTAAATAGAAAGGTATATTTTAATTGAAACAATGTCAAAACACTTTTTTTTATTCTAACATTCTGACTTGACTGGATTTCTTCTCTTTTGTTTACAGTTTTTAGTGTATTTCTTTTACTTTGCCCTGCTGACTGTGGTTTATCTGAGCTGTAGTGCCTGGATCATCACAAGTTATTGTCGCAGTCAGAGAGCAGCGAGAGGACAAACAGAATTGGCTTCAGCCACAGAACTCAGTCCTATGTCAGAAGCTGCTGCTGAGGAACTTAATGGAACCAGCATCAAGACCTGATTTTTTATAGAAATCCACAGGTGGAACTTCTACATTTTTACAACGTTTTGTATGAGATTGTTTAGTTTTGGTTTTATGATTTCTCTGAACCATTCTTGTAGCATTATTACATTGTTTATTTTCTTTAGTCATTTTTTAATGTCGATACAGCTGGCTAATAGGAAGATATTGCAGTTTTAATAATCTTTAATTTTGTAAGGAAGTCTTTCACAAGTGAAATAGAGATTTAAAGTAACAAATATTACTTTTAGGACATACAGGGAAAAAAGTATTTCTTGAGTTGAGTCTTAAGAATAATCACCAGCATTTGAAGATTAAATTGTCAGTTCTGTTTTGAACACTAAAAATAATCAAAAATAGAATAACAAAAAATAATATATTAATACCTAGTCCACCTGAATAACACTTGTTTAAACACCTACTGATGAATTTATGGCAGTTGGCATTACAATTTGATATTCCTTTTTGCTCACTAAGCAGTATTGGCTGCATATTGGCGGTATGGAATTATGTGGAAAGTGCTTGTTCTCTTTTATATCATTATCAGATTCTGTTTTATTCTGATATGACATTCCCAGGCGGTCTGCAGATTAACACTGCCACAATGCGACAAATGAGACTAGAACCCCATAATAATCATTACTCCTGTCCACTCCAGATGCGATGTGAAGACAGATAGATGCCTAAAATACAATGCCAAATTGTAAAAGGGTTCTTATGTTCTGTTTGCATAGTGTACATGTTCATAGTGTACATGTTCAAATATTATTTGGCCTTTATATACAGTGCCTTCAAACAACCAAAAACACAATGTAGTACTTATGTACATTTTTGCTGCTCACAGAATGTTTCAAAATTAGACCTAAAGGTTAAATTTCAAAGGTTAAAGTGATAGTTCACCCAAAATTGAACACTGGTGAAAGTTCTAAGATAACCAGTTGTGAACATATAAGAAAATGATACACTAACCCATGGAATTGATTAATGGAGGACCAGCTGTCCAAGACGTATGTCAACATTTTTTACTTCAACTTGAATTTTAAAATGTTCCCACTTAATACAACATGTTCTTGGCCGTCTCTACAAGTATATTATTAGTATTCTTGTAATAGTATTGACTTTCAAGCATGCATGAGAGTTTGACTTGTTTTTATGGTGTTGCACTAGTTCTAATGTGCACGATTATACACTTTTTTTAATCTCTTGTAAGACACAAAGGTGGATCTACAATACTTGTCCGTGGTCATTTATACTGTAGAGCACACACCAAAATGTTAAGAACATTTATTCTGTTTACTCTGATAAATGAGACCCCTTCATAGGATTAAAGGTGTGATCAAATGTAAGCTGCTAGTAAAATGGATTTTGGAAACATGACTGTTTCTGAATAATATCACTGCCATGGTTCATCTAAAGCCTTCCTTTCCATTGGATGTAATTTAATGTATTATTTGGATGTCTTAATAATGTTTTCTGTAACACATACACATGTATACTGTGAAGTAAGGAGTTATATTTAGCTCCTTGAAAAAACATATATATAAAAGATTTTATGTATCAAATATGTAAAGAGAAATAGAAATTGTTTGGAGTAAGACACTGTATACAGTGCAATATTGAGGAAATCAATATCGAATTTTCAGAAGTGAAACAACAAACAGAAATAATTAGGTTTAGAAGTCCTCTTTAATAGTGTATCATTGAAAATACAGTACATGTTAATGGATCCCAGATTTGTAATGGTCACATTTAAAAAATTGTAGATTACAACAGATAATATTTGAATGATACCTGAACAATGATTTTTAAATTAGCTTATTTTGTATTGATTATTCCACAAATCTAAATTTAACTGTATCCCGTGTTTCCTTAAAATGTATTTTTTTATGTTTTTCAAACTCAAATTGTACTGTTTATGATAAAGAAGTTTGGGTCAATAAAAGACTTCTTTTGTATAGAAAGTCAGGCAGTCAATTTGCACAACTAAAACCATTGAATGTTAATTGTCATTGTTAACTGTATTATAATCAAATAAATAAAAAATGTATCAAATAGTGAAAATGCATACAAATGTAAAAATGCTGCATATATGGTTTTTAATCGATAACACATGCGGCTATTGAAATTATAATAAAAAGATACCTCTAAAGTAATTAGTAAAAAGTGGTAGGTTTCTTTGGCATTGTTTTGTTAAGGCACTTGTAAACATTCACTTTAAAGCACCACAGTTCTATTTTAAAGTGACAATATGCTGAGAACACAATTTATAGATTTTTTTTTTAATTGGCTTTATACTGTCATGTTGTGTAAACATACTGTATTGTTTATATGTTTAAAAACAATACATTGATTTACCCCTTAAGTAATTGATTATTTGTGTATTTTAAATTCAATATTGTTTCATTGTCCATTTTATTTTTGTCTCCAAGATGTGTTTGTTGTTAGGATTATGGTGAAAGGCGCAGAAAGTATGTATATAATTCATAAAGTTAAAATAATCTGAGTTTGCAGTGCCTATAAAAACACAAAATAACCTTCAATGTGTGAAAATTGCCAAAAATAAAAGACAAACAAAAAAATAACCAAACTGTACAATGGTGCAAAATCTATTCAGTGGCTGGAATATAGGAATGTTCATCAGTCATAGCTGTAACAAATGAAAATTTATTTAGCTAATCTTAAATATTTTGTAAAGAAGGATGACTACTTTTGAGAACTTTTGTCTATTGATGGGAATGTTGTTAAACAACGCAATTTACTTTGAATTTTTGAATATACTTTGAATCTTTATTCTAGGCCTTTGCGTAATCCCCTCTAGGCCTTTGCATAATCTTTACTGAAGCCACTGTATATCGTCACAAACCCCCGGTGTTTGGTTTGGTAGCTTTGGTTTACTCAGCAATATAGCTGTTCTCAATGCACAGTACAATAAAAGAGCTGGAGCAGCTTCGTGGTGACTGCTGAAGCAAGTAGCCATCTTGGAGAGAAGAAGCCATGCCGGTAACTGCATGACTATGGGTTCTCCATGTCTCACAGTAACTGTCTGTCTGCCTGTGACCACGAGTGCTTGATCCATGCCAAACCATCTTTTCTGGCCTGTTAAAACAGTTTTAGAAAAAACATTTCATAACTCAGTGATTTGTTACCCATTGTCAATTTTACCCTTATATTTAGAAGAATGTTGGTGACTGGCACCTCTTCACTTGCTTTAGTTTTGTGTTCATACAACACATTTGAATGGGTGCTGTTTCGGTTACCTACTCCAAATAAGTGAAAAAAAATTTGGGGGTGAAATATCACATTAAAATATTATCTTAAAGGGATTCTCAATTCAAAACTGACATTAAAGAGAGTAAATGATGAAAGAATTTGAATCTTAAGGTAACCTGTAAAGGATATTGCATGACACTTGGCGTCTTTTTTGACAAGATAAAGTTTACAAGGTCGCTTATCAGTAAAAAACATCTGTCAGTGTTTGTGTACAAAGTCAGCTTAGAGGCACATTCACACAGGCTTCAGCAACAGCTAAATGGAATTCTTATTTAAAAGATATCTTTATTTTGCATATTTAAAAACTAGTACTAATTTATGGCAGGAAACCATCTAAAAAAAAAAAAAAGATTTATACCCTTTGAATATAATGAAAAACAGACACTGACAGCTTAAAAAGGACGACCAAATGTAATCCCAGACTTTGTGGAACATAAATCATTTTTTAATAAAATGCTATATCTTTAAATGACCTAAATATTTAAGACATTATTTTCTCTTGTTCAACTCATTTAATTCTTGACTTTTATTGATTAGTCAAAGTCACATTAACAGTCATTCCCCATATTTTAATTGAATTAGTAAATAATGCCACATAAAACATAATTGTATCTGGCTGAATTATTCCTTTATAATCCAACTTACCAGGCATCATCATTGAGAACATCTCGACCGTCAAACGAATAGACGTGTGTGCTATTGCTTATTCTGCCTTCCGAGTCCCTAAAGACGGATTCCCAATCATTGAATAATACTTCATCCTGTTGAAAGCACAATAAACTATGTAAACTTTTGTATATGCAGTAAAATGTTTTAAAGTATTGGCAAAGTAACACTTACTTTAAGGTTTAACACAGGAAGCCGATCCCGGTCATCCTTTCGAACAATAGTAAACAGATCCTGTAACCTTGATGAAAGGAAAGCCCTAAAAGTTCCTTTAAACCCAATGGCCTGGGCCTCCTGGAAACACTGGTGGTCAACACCTTTAATGCCCTGCATGTCACCCGTTTTGGGCGAATTAAGGGCGATCAAGTGGAGCTGGATGACAACACAAAATCATATCAGAATTCATTATTTTGTTTAGAGGTCTACAATAGTAGACCATTGAACGGGTAAGTATGAACGGTTATAAATGAACACTGACCGCAGGGCCTTTTGTGTGCTTGTGAGCTGGTAGCTCTTGAGCAACAGGCCTGTACTGGTGAGTATTTTGATGTCTGCTGTCTGGATGTGGGTGGCTGCTGTGAGGGTGGTGTTTTGGATCATGATATCCATGATGATTGGTACCAGCTGATGGAGAGTATCGTGGGTCGGAGTGTCTGGGATCAGTTCGATCGGTCTGTCCATGGTATCTTGTGTCATATGGTGGCGGGTATCTGGGCTCGGGTAACACAGGGTACTGGGCTTCTGGTGAAGAAGGGGCACGTGGGGGAGATGCTGATGGGTAGTCATAACTGTAATGAACAACTAAAGGTGTCTCCACTGCAGCCATGGGGTTATCCTGGAAACATAGAAGATGAAAATAACACAAACTGATCATCATCACATTATTGGATTAATCCCACAGGGCAACTATTAACGTCATAGAAAATCTACAGTCCTATCTCCATGGTGTTAGGCAAATATCATAAGTTAAAAGCATATTTCTCTCAATCATTACACCTGATTTGAACTATATCACACCTTTGGTTTGTTTTGTTTTTAATATTTAAAAAAACTTTTTTTGGCTACTGTGCATTCCCCCAACCAGATAATTGTCTTAATTGATTGACACTTGGATCTTTTGCAGAACTTTTCTTGCCAGAGCAGATATATCTTTGGTATTTGTCACATCTTTGGTATTTGTCACATCTTAAGGAATCTTATAAGGATTGATAAGGATAAATTAATTTCTTATATTAAACTTACCAGATCCCTGGGAAAAGGATTATAGTCTCCTAGCTAAAACAAAACAGAAACATGGTTGCTTTAACACCAGAAACTAGTTACATATTATAATTAAAAAATAATTGTACATTTTTATATGACTTTGCAAACTAAGCATTTATCAAAAGTGCCAAAGGCATTGGTTATGAAAAAAATTGGGTTTAAAACAAAGTCATGAGTAACAACACAAGGTTAAAAAAAATCACTTGACTACAAGACTCGCTATAACAAATATAAGATCATTTTCTAAAAGCAAGTAAACCACTGTATATTAACATGGGGAAGATATTAATATCAACAATAAAAATGTTAATATATACCATGACTTGTCTGACGCCATCATCTACTCTCATATAAAGTTCTTTGTTCTCTTTAATATAGACCAGTGTGCCTTCTCGATACTGACGAGTGGTAGCAGCCATCGTGTTCAAATTCCTTAGAATTAAAACCTGAATGAAACAAAAACAGTAATGATGAAGAACACAATTAAAAGCAAACACTACAAAAAAGTCTTTATGTTGGTTTTAGTGTGACATAATAGAAGCAACTAAACTAAACTAAACTTAAGGGTTAAAACTTAAAGTGTTAGTGTGTAAAATTAAGTTTTTACTGTTTTTTTTGTTTAACAAGTTGGCCCATGCAGACATGTCCATGAAATGTTTTTTTTTTGGTTGGCAAAAAAAATTGTAGGCTTCCAATTAAAATAAAAATGATTGGCTAACATAACATATGAGACCAGCTTTACACATAAACTTTCATTAACAGTATTGTTTTTTGTTGAAGAATTTGTTGTGGACATACGCAAGTGTTGAGTATGTTAGTAATGTGCTTGTGTTGTGCCTGTGGTTTTTTTGCTTACTAATGCAGAAACGTGAGCAATGTGTAAAGACAAAGTAAATAGTTATGCTAGTTATTATTTAAGTATTAAGTGTATTATTTATTCAAGTCATTGGCTGCTTACTTGAGAATTTGAGTAACTCACTATGCAAATGATGAAAAATATGTCGTAATAAGAAGGTACTATGTTGTTTTACCCTAATAATAATTTGTGGTTAAATATTTATCCAAAACAACATGTTGTTTCCCAATTACTACTTATTATCTTGTGTAAGGCATGTTTTGTGTAATGGTAAAGGCGTAAACAACGTATGGTTCTTGATTTCATCGCTTTCAATGATTTAATCTTCATTTAGGCCATAGATTAGGAAATTTGGTTTTATTTCCCTTAACAATTCTCCTTTGCCCTACCCTCCCTCCAGCTTACTTTATAAAGTAACAGTGACCCTTGGGTCAAAATTGGGTCAAAAGTATTGAGCCAAATTTCCATACTAGAAAATTTATTGATCTTATCTATTCATCCTTGAAAATTGTAATTGCTCTAATGCAGATACCAAAATGTATAGAGGTCCATATACCACAAATTGGGGACAGGATTGACATAAATACAATAAATGAAGAAAATGGGATATTATTAAACATCATATTTGAGTAAAAAAATTATGTGGCAGAAATGTACAACTGTACTAAAGTACCTTTTAAAGGTTTTGATAAAAAACAGTTTCACATTTACCTATCGTAGAAAAGTGATCAACTAGAATGACCAATATAATAATCTGAATTATGCAACAAGGTTCTTGAGGCTTCTCCTAAGACAGCTATTAAACAGTATTAAAATGTTGCATCTCTTATGAAATAAATCATAAATAAATTGTTTTGAACATAATTTATTAGAAATAAACAAAAAACTAAGCTGATGCTTAAGATATTGAAGTTTAAGGAACTTGTTACCCTTGTTGACTGGTGGAAGTATAAGTAATAAACTCCACCCTCTTCATGTAAATGAATTGGACGTTCTAATGATAAGTACTAATATACACATAAAATATTTTTCTCCATAGATTCTGTGATAGATTTGTTTCTGTCATTTTGGTTAGTCCTTTTTACAATTATGTGTATTCAAGTGTTCACTTTTCTTATAATTTTTATAAGCAGTGTATACATTTAACATATATATACATTAACCAGTCATGAGCCCAAGGCTAAGAAGCTTATTCCAAAAATATAACCATAGACAGCAGGTGAATACTCACCCCAGATATTGGTCCAGGGGGTCCGGGAGGCCCAGGTGGTCCAGGAATACGGATTCCTAAAGAAGGTGTTACATTTATGTACTACTAGTATTAATATCAACAATGAAGTCAGAGACAAGACAGCAAATGTAAAAGTAAAAGAAATTATGTTTTAATAGGTGTGGATTACTTTCTGAGTATATGTGTGTACCTGGTAGGGATGATCCTGAAGGCCCAGGAGGTCCTGGTGGGCCAGGACTACCTGGGCGACCATCATAACCCGTTCCAGGCGGCCCTGGGGGGCCTGGAGGTCCACGAATAGATTCTCCTCTTGGGCCCTGAAGGAAGAAGTAAGAGACAAATAATTCCCTTTACAAAAAAACTTCTCAACTTCAAATCTTAAAGCCACTCACCGGTGGTCCAGGTGGTCCATGTCTTCCCTGTACCCCACCGTTATGGTCGTAAAAACCTCCTCCTGGTTCTCCCTTTTCTCCCTTAGAACCTGTTTCCCCTTTCATCTCATTCTTTATCATAGGAAGGCACAAATTATATATCATGTTTACTTTTTATTTTACAGAAATTTCATGTGAGGTTTGAACTTTCATACCTTAAATGCATAAATGTCTAAGGTGGTAGTGAGACCTGTGGTGTACTACAGTAGCATTTCAATAAAATGTTCACACTTTTTTTCATAATTTAGTCATCCACATGTTATTTTATAACTGTTTCAAATTATTTCTTCTGTAAAACATAAAAGAAGACATTTTGAAGAACGTTGTTCCCCAAACAATACTCTCCTAAAAAGACTTTCATTGTATGGACACAAACCACATTTCCCAAATCTCTTCTTTTGTGTTCCACATAAGAAAACGTTATGTGAAAGTTTCAAATGACTCAAGGGTAAATAAATCAAGACGGAGTTTTGGGTGAACTATCATGTTAACTGGTATATAAACAGTTAATATATATTATATATACCTGGTAAGCCAGGGATGCCAGGAACTCCTCGTTCACCCTTGTCCCCTTTTACAGCTACAGGAATGTAAAAACATTAACTTTTTTACCAGATGCTTTTATCCAAAACAATATACCGCACAAACACTAGCTATACACTAGCTACTAAAACTGTGAACTCACCATAATGATACCTTGAGCTACTGTCATCATAACCCTTGAGGAAGATAACATTTCGGAACCAAGACAATAAAAAAGAAATATTTTAATCTGAAAATATACCCAAAACATATAAGTTAACTCACATTAGATGTCCCAGTTGGACCTGGAGGTCCAGGAGGCCCTGGGGGGCCAGGGGGTCCCTAAAATCAGTTAGTAATACAATTTTTTTATCATCCTCTATATTAAGAATGAAAACGGAATTATTGAGTATATAGTTTCTTACCGGGTTGCCATGACCATATCCTCCACCAATACCAGAATCACCTTTCTGCCCTTTTTTACCATTCAGGCCTGGTCGACCCTTATTTAATCAAAGACAGGTACAAAAGAGTGAAACAACAACATCTAATATTGAATTAAATGCTTATTGACAATAAGGTGTGGGTTTAGGAATATATGAAGCATACTTACTGGTCTCCCTGGAATTCCAATTTCCCCCTTTGGTCCAGGTGGTCCAGATGGTCCCTAAGATAGATAATATGCCTTTATTTCTCAATCTTGAAATACCAACAAAATAAAAAAACTTGAATAAATTGCTTAAGTGTTGGTTTGGAACAATTTAGAGTCATGTACAATGTAAAATAAAAAACGTATTGATGTTATCTTAAGAATGCATATCTATATAAATAATTCGTAAGGTCTCTTACCAACTGTCCAGCTTGACCACCAGTATAAATGGGCTGACCACTGGAGTCAATGATTAGGCCAGGCTCACCCTTCTCACCCTGAATGAAAGAGAAAACAACAAACAAAATGTAATGTATTGAACAAGAACAGCATACTTTAAAGAAAAATGCATACATTTATTAGTTGTTTACCTGCCTATTGACATCTGCTGACTCTGCTAAACAGTGAAGGCACTGACAGGGTAACATGTAAAATGAATTACCTTCAACCCCTACGAGGGTGTGAACGGATATAAAACAATTGTATGACTCTCTCTCTCTCTGGTGTTGGTTTTTCCCCCCATTTTCAATACATTTTGGTTGTTACATCACATTTAAACTCCCACGCATGGTGCCTTTGTTTTTTCCCTAATGTTGTGTATTTTAGTTGTTTGACATTTTCAAATTTGATCAAAAATTGCCTCATGATTTTAAACTCTACATTAAATTGTTATCTCGTCTGGGGATTTGAGCGTTTGTTTGTTTGGGATGTACAAGACAATCTTTATGTCATAATGTACGTTTTAATAGAAAAAACCTTGACATAGACTCCAGGTGATCCTCTGTCCCCTTTTGGTCCCACTGGCCCCTTTAAAAACATAATGTGTCATGACATGAATGAATCATGATAATGAGATAAAGCTAAGGAATGAAATTACACATTTAAAACTTACAGGGAATCCTGCTTGACCAGGTATACCAGGCGGACCCTGATAAAACGAGACAAAAAGCTTGAAGTGTGCTTGAATTATAATTTTAATGGACATATGTAAATCACAAATCACACATTACGAAGAAATTAGTAGAATAATATTTGTCACTCACTTGTGGTCCAGTAATTTCATATCCGGCTTCCTTCTAAAATTTAACAACATGTGGAAATAATTAGCCAATGTGAGGTTGGGTTTCTAGAAGTAAATGCCCATCTTTTTAATAACACTTACACTGCAAATGCTACAGTTCATTTGTCCTGGAGGACCCGGCGGTCCTGGCGGTCCAGGAGGTCCTCCTGGAGGACCAAGCTCACCCTTAAATCAAATACATATGTAATTACCATCTGGCTGTTAAAATCCACAGAATGCATTGTTTGTTGCTTAAAAATATTTTAAAGATCACTCACTTTGTCACCTTTCCACCCCCGTTCTCCCTTTAGTCCCTTTGAAACCGTAAAAATGTTTAAGTTTGATAAGTTGCCAAATAAATTTCATGCCTAATCAAGGTCGTCAACTACAACATACTATTGCTCCAGGGAAACCGTCTAATCCTGGGAATCCTTCTCGTCCTTGTTTCCCTTCATCACCTTTCTGACCTGTGAGACCTGGGAAACCAGCTTTTCCCTGTTTAGGGGTAAAAGGAATCTAAATATGTGGTCTTTAACATAAATGACATTATGATAGAGAAATTAATATTTCACCCGTAGTCCAGGCATGCCCTGGGGTCCCTTCAGAGAAAGAAAAACAGTGGTTAGATGGTGTACACACTGTTACAAAATTTGATAACTCAGAAAGTGATAGTGTAAGTTTGCGGTTACCTGTGGACCTGGTGGCCCCATGATGCCTGGTATATAATTAAGAGAAATTTCTTTCTCCTCGCCATCGGCCTACAAACATATAAACATGTTTGGTTTGTATGCTTAGTGCAGACTTCTGTACAGTACAAACTGTTTTTTTTTCTACAAAACACCTCCAGCCCCTAAACCTTACCCTCACGGAAACATTATGGCAATTAACCCTTTCTGACAACCCTCATCTAGCATGTCATACAAATTCTCTCGCTGGCTGGTCCCTACATAAAATATTTAAAATTTTACTAGACAAGACAAATCCTTTAGGGGGCTTGGATGTAAGAAGAACTAACAAATCGGGTAAAGACCTAGACCAGCCTCGAAATTTGTGCAATAGACACATATTACCCCTTTTGCCATAATGTCTCGGGGCTTTTTATGAATTTTGTTGACCGATTTCTATTCTGACATTATTGTTATATCTTTTTTCATTGCATTTCAAGCAGAAAGTTTTACATCCAGTAACATAAAGGATATGAACAGGCGAGATAAGGCAATGCATCAGCAATTTAATGATTTTCTTCTAGATGTGGTTGTGACTGATCTCTACAGATAAGGTTACACAAGACACAATCCTCGTGACATGACAATGGCTTGTTCTTAAGGGGATAGTTGTGTCATGTTGTGCCAGATCCAGTGTGGACAATATTTATACATTCTATTGTTGTTTACTGAGTCTTGTCACGCCATTATTTAGACTTAGGCAAAGTGCAATCAAAGTAAGTGTGTGAGTTCACATGGTATTGTTTGTTGTGACAGGCCATGTGCTCTCTTGTCTCGTCTCCTGACCCCGCTCCCTTGTTATCCTGTCTATCATCCCATCATTGTTTCATTCCCCACACCTGCCCTGTGTCGTTATCCCTTGTTAAGTTTCCCCTAGTTAAAACCCTTGTGTTTTCTGTCCTGTGTCGTTGCATTTCACTTGTTCCCTGTGTTATTTGGTTACCTGCCGTTGTGAATTTCATGTCTAGTTGTTCCCTGTCCCAGTCTTGTTATTTCTAGTTTTAGCTTTGTGTTACTGTTTCCCCATTGTGGGTTTTTGTTTTTGTTTATTAAAGTCTTGTTCATTCACCCTGATCCTGCTTCAAGTGCCTGCATTTGGGTTCTTCCTCACTACAATCGTGACAGTCTAGCAGTTTCAAAGTCGATTTTCGATTGAAAACAAATCAAAAGACACACGGACACAACAGTTTAAAGGCCATGTAACTTACAGTTATTCGGAAGGCTGGCCCCGGGGGTCCAGGAGGTCCTGGGGGTCCCTGAGGTCCCTGAGGTCCGGGAAGCCCAGGCTGCCCGTCCTTCTCTGAAACCCCTGTTGAACCCTGAGAACCCTGCAAAGAAGTAAAAATGATGCAAGGTTTCATAACTTTCTACAACAAAATACAGCAGGTTCAAGTTTTTGAGAAGCCCATTTTAGTTACAGTGTTGGTAAAATGCCCAGCGTAGGATGGAAACACATACTGTTATTAAAGATCAAAACATGGCAGCAAATAAATAGTTCAAAAAAACTGCATGCTTTGTAGACAAACATTTGTTAGAGCAAGTGGTCTTTAGAAAGTAATGTCTTTAAAAAATGACACAAACTCTCCACCATGGACGAGACTAAAGAGCTGCCCAAGGTTTTCAGGGAAAGGACTGTAGACCCACACATGGCTGGAATGGACAACAAGACAATTACGAAGCAGCATGGAAGAAACACAAAACAACTGTCATTTTCCCTCGGTCTGCAGCTCCATGCAAGATCTAAATGGGAGTTTCAGTTTCCAAAACAATGATGCGAAACTACCCCAGAACTAGACAGGAGGATCTTTCTCAAGGCTGTTGAGACAAGAGTCGCCAAGGTAACAATTGGTAACACACTACGCCATCAAGGACTGAAATTCTGCAGTGCCCACAAGATTCCTTATCGTACATGGCCTAAAACCTGCTTTACTGACCGTCATGAAGATGTATCATATTGATCCCAAGTGCAGTGTGAAGTACCTCAAAGCTCAGTTCTAGGGCTTCTACTCTTCATGCTATACATGTTGTCTTTCGGAGATATCATCAGGAAACACGTGGTTAGCTTTCAATGTTATGCTGATGATACTCGGCTCTATATTTCTTTTCGGCCTGGTGAAACACCAATTTGAAAACCTAATGGAATGCATAGTTGATATAAAAACTTGGAATTACGAGTAATATCTTACTGCTAAACTCTATGTTAATTATAGGACCAAAAAACTCTGCATGTGAAAACCTAGAACAATGTCTCTGTAAACTCTTCGTCATCAGTTAGGAACCTAGGTTTGCTATTTGATAGAAATCTTTCCTTAGAAAGCCAGTATATGCCCTCCAGATTTCTGTGCTCGGGAGCAACATCTTGTGGTGTTGTCCCAAAAGAGTAAGAAATCGCTCTCTCGCACCTTCTTTGCAATGGTTCCTCTGAGATGGAACGATCTGCCTCTTACAACACACTTGGCAGACTCTGTCTTTATCTTTAAAAAATGCCTTAATACTCATCTCTTCAATCTACACCTAGCCCACTAGAAAACATTCTCTCTAACTTACCCACTTGTTGCAATTGTTCACCAATTGTTGTCTCTGGTTAAGAGCTTAATTGTGTCCTCAATTCTTTGTAAATCACTTTGGATAGAAGCGTTTGCTAAATGTCTTTAATCCAAAAGAAAATTTTTGGAGGAAGCAGAAGGTTAGAAATGCTGAACATCAGCCTCAAACATCAATGATTTGTAGAGGATCTGTAAAGAGGAGTGGGACAAAATCTTTCCAGAAATGTGTGCAAACCTGATGGCCAATTATACGAAACTTTTTGTTTTGACAACGGATCAAAAATTTATTTCACTCATTAGAATGTGTAGAAGTTCATACATTTTTTGACATGCATTTTCTGGATTTTGGCTGCTTTTCTGTCTCTCATTTTTCACTTCAATTTTAACACACAACATGCAGTGCTGTTAGTTCTAAAAAACACATAATAAGGGATACCTGTGCCCCACTAGCCTCCCAGGAAGGGAACCAATTGGCAAAAAAAGAAGAAAACGCAGAGTAGGAGTTTTGCTAAAAGGAGAAAAAGAAAACAATTTTTGACAAAAGGGTAATGATGAATAATGAATGCCTCTGAGTAATGTGGATATCTGATTATATTGGATCAAGTATGCTTGGATCACATCTACAATTCATTTATAGATCTCGCTCTAAATATAATTTCTTAAAAAGCAATCATAATAATGCTTTTATGTGTTACCTCTTCCCCTCCACTTCCAGGAGAGCCAACCTTACAACAGTCTCTCTACAAGAAAGACAAAGGAAAAACAAAGATATTGTCTTCCTATTTATACTGTACAAATCAAGTTTTTTTCACATAGAATTACATTTTTTATATATAATTTCCCCAATTGTATATGTGCACTATTTCTGTACTTTTAAATGTTCAACAATATTTAAAAAATACACATGAAAACATGCCAACAATTCCTGAAATGTATGTTAAAACATAAGTTAAATGTAAATTAAAAAATGTATATAAAACCTATTTTTTTTCACCTTTTGTCCTGGGGGACCAGGAGGCCCAGGAGCACCAGGATTTCCAGGTCGACCTGGAGGCCCCTGAGTCACAAAAAGTTCAGAATATGTCAACTTTTAAATTATGTAATGTAGACTTTGATAACAGAAACATGGATTCATTTTTATTCTCACTTAACACAGAAATCACCAAAAGTAGAGCTTGGGCGAATAGAACCAGCCATGAATAAAATTTAAATTATGTAAATGATATTAAAGTTGCAAAAACGTTTATGCATTTTTGTGTAAAGTGTCATAATAACTTTAATATATTATTGTAGACAATGATGGTGAATTTCTTACAGGACGCCCAGGACCCCTGTTTTGCCCAGGGGAACCAGTAGGGCCACCTCCATTAAATTCTGATTCTATACCCGGTCCTGGGGGACCAGGAGGACCAGGTGGACCAGGAGGACCACGTAAAACACCCTGTTAAAATGAGAATACATCCAATGAGCTTGATTAAGTAATAATTCACACAAAAATAAAAAATGTGTAATCATTTATTCATCTTGCTATTTGAATCCTCTGGGAGTTTCTTTCTTTCCCAGGACACAATAGAAGATTTGCTTCAAAAATGTTGATAACTGGCAGCCATTTCCATGCACTGGTTTTGTTTTTATACCATAGAAGTGAATTGGTGCCTTTCAAATATCAACTTTCTTCAAGGCATCTTATTTTGTGTTTTGTGGAAGTAAATCATACTGGTGTGAAATTACAAGAGGGAAAGTAAATGATGACCAAACATACAAAACTCACCGGCACCATTCCTGAACCTTCCATATCAACAAAGGTCTATACAGGAAACACACACAAAATATAAAATATCATGCTTGGCTAAAAAAGGAGACAAAGCCTTCCTTCTATTGTATTCTGTACAATTGTCAATGTCATTGATTCCATTTGAACTCACATTGCTGTCTAAGATTGAGGGTCCGGGCGGTCCAGGTGGCCCAGGTGGACCTCTAAGGCCTGGTTGTCCTTGACCTTTTTCTCCCTGACCATACATGGGAAATAAATGAGATTATTTCTAGATTATTTCTAAAATATGCAATTAACACAAATAAATATTTATATAGTCAGTTTCGACCAATCACCTTCTCCCCTTTAATTCCAGGTGTTCCTGGAAATCCACGAGATCCTTCAGGGCCCTGTATGGTAAGTCCAGCAAAGTGTAGTGTCCAGCATCATTATTAAACAGTAATATCTAATTTTGTATGATAAATACTACTCTAAGTGCAAGTTACACCAGGTTTTAATAAGATAATTTTACAAAATATTAAACAAAAAAGCATTATTACATTATTGTTACATGATTACAAATACTCATAAGCATTAAACTGTTCCAAACACTCACAGGTTTGCCCTCCTTTCCTGAGTCACCCTATAAAACAATTAAAACAGAAGCTTTGAATATTTTAATACTTGATGGTCAATCACTTTTTATTTCTGTTGGTTTTGGATTTAAAAAATAGTACTGACTGATTTTCCCTGGGGGCCTCGGGGACCAGGAGGTCCTGGTGGTCCAGGTGGGCCCATTGGACCCTCAACCTTCATGAGCTTTTCTGCTCCAGTGTCTATCAATTCTATTAATGGTCCCTGGGGTCCAGGAGGCCCAGGTGGACCTGGGGGTCCAGGATCACCTTTGGGGCCAGGATATCCAGACCCAGTCGTATCCTATTTAGAGAAAAACACATCAACTCTTAACAACATAACTTCAACATTTCTTCGCTTCCATTAGTGTCGTTTCTTCGCTTCCATTAGTCTCGTTTGGCTCTTGGCGAAGGCGGTCGCATCTTTTCCCTCTCCTCTCCCTTATCTCTCTTTGCTATGCTTGCTATGTCTTGTTACTCTATTCTGAGACTCTCTTTGCCCTGCTCTCGAAAGAGAAAAGGAATAATGGATTTGATTAGCTGGTCTCTGAATGCAATTGACACCCTCTTCTTGACGAGAAGCCTGGGTTCGGGGGAACCCAACTGACCTGCAGGAACATTAGCAGCTGGATACATGATGGACAGGTGGGAGAAGTGGCGCATCGTGTGCCTGGCGACATTGTCCCTGGAGGATGTTGAAGATATCTACATATTAGGAGTTGTGGTAGCAGGGATTCTACTGATTGGATTAGGTGGGACCCTGTGGAACCGACGAGTGATAAAAGCGGTCAATGATCAAAGCCCCAGCAAGTTGACCGGATGGATTGAGACTGAGATGGGCAAAGCTGCTAGTACTCATGCTGCGGCAATGGATCGGAAATTGGAAAACATCACGGTGGTCATAGACCGAAAACTGGAAAACAACGGAGCGGCTATAGTGGCCATAGAACACAAATGGATAACAACGGGGTGGCTATGGACCGGAAAATGGAAAACATCAACCGCAAAATGGAAAACATCTTGGAGAGACTAACAACTTTGCAAAGGAATTTGGCTGAAATGGCGACCAGTGATGGACATTAGATAACTGCAAAAACTAGCAGATATCGTCCCAAATTTTAAGAAGAAGAATTTGTTTTCGGCGACAACCCTTTCAGACAGCCTTGGCCAAGGCCTGTGCTGAAGATAAGCAACCCCCACGAGAACAAGATAATGAGACTCTCTGATTTCCTGTACCCATTCCAAGGACTTTACCTCTACCCCCATCCCACGCCTTCGCGTGCTTATCTCCTCTGGTGTGGGCAGGCGGGTCTGGATCCAGCGCTGTACTCCATAGCTGCAGGGGCAGATGGCCGTTGCCCACATTGGACACCTCAATTCCCTGTCCCTTCCCCATTGCAATGTAATGTCCAGTTTATGTGCTTAGTGCAAGGGCTTTTTTGTCTCCCGGGTCTCACACTGCCCTACTGTAGGACAGTCTGAGAGGGGTTCTTTTTTTGAGCCAACTTTCCTTGTGTATCATGTTGTTCCTTTTTCTCTTTACTACCTCTCGGATCTGTCTTCCCTTGAATGTGATATGTGTTTATGGTCCGAGGGGTGCCATTTCACGGCATGTAACAGTGTCTGTGACAAATAAAAGATTGATTGATTGATTGAATGTGTTTGTCTGGGACTATACTAATGAAACAAAATCATACCAATTGACTCACCTGTCACTATATCAAGCAAGTGATCATCAAACTACATAAAGTCTACATCATTTACTATGAAAATTGCTTGTTTGTAATTGATTTACAGTCTTTTTTATTTTATTTTTTGTTAAAAACCTTTAGTCATGATTCAGGTCCTTCTTTTCAAGTTCTTTATGTTTGGTGGATTGGGTCATGACAGAACCACTTTTTGGTACTGTTTTGTTGAGTGTAGAAGCACATGGTCTCTATGTTTACCTTTTTTGCCATGTTCTCTCCATTATCCTTGTCGTTGCCTTTTTTTACTATTCAATAGCTACCTTGTTAAGATTGTGGGAAGTCTTTTGTTTGATTTTTGTAGTGTTTTGTTAAATTTATCCCCATTTGGGATGCGGTTGGGGGACCGTGGTGTCCGAGCCTTTGCCCGGGACTTCCTGTAGGTGGCGTGGGAGACCCAGTTCTCGGAAAAGGGAGTTGACGATCATGTCATCTTCAACTGCTACCCCACAGAGCCCCTCTCATCATGTGAGGTAAGGAAGCTGAGTCCCCTTTTTCTTCTGTGAGGTGGTCAGGCGCGTTATCAACTAGGACGATCCAAGGCCAGCAGCACCCACCTGGGTATCCATCCCCCTTGCCACTGTCCCTGCGGAATGCAACCTGGCCACTGCTAACTTGTGGGACTCAGCTCTTCCCACCAACAGTGCCATCAGCACCTCCCACTCGGTCGCCGTCAGAGGAGGCGAGGCGAAAAGGAAGTCATGGGACACCCCAACCTGTATTTGTGATGTCTTTAATGCCCTGATTTGTATCGCTATGTCTGTTTGGTTTCTGTCTCTGTCTTTGTTTCTGTCCCTCTCAGCCGTCTTCCCTCAGTCTTGTTCTAGGCCGCCAGTTGGCAACCCTTGAGGGCTGGTTGATTCTGGCCTTTATCGTCCAAGTATTTCGTGTTTGGTGGGTTGGGGCATGACAGAACCATTTCTTTATACTGTTTTGTAGAGAGTGGAAGCACATGGCCTCTGTGTTTACACATTTTGCCATGTGCTCTCCTGTCGCGCGTCTCAGTCCTGCCCCCTTGTTGTCACGTCTATCTTCCCGTCAGTGTTTTATTCCTCACATCTGTCCTGTGTTGGTGTCTTTTGTTATATTTCCCTATTTAAAGCTCTTGTGTTTGTTGTTCCATGCAATTTCGCTTTATCTTGTTCTCGTGCTGTCTGCGTTGAGCTACAGAATATTTGTCATCATTTGTTTATTATTCTATAGTTATCTTGTTTGGCCCCTTTGTGGGAAGTCTTTAGGTTGTTCTTTGTAGTGTTTTGTTTCCTTATTCCACATTGTGGGTGGAATCCTCCCTTGCACTACACACTATCTGAAACCAACAAAGAACCAAAAAAAGAAAAACACCTTTTCTCTTCGAGTTCCACCTGTGCTTGACATTGTAGTTAAAGTGCTTTGGTCCCCCGTCTTCCCCGTTGTCGCTTGGTTTTCTTTAGTATCGGAGACACCTGGCAAAACATTGATATACTGCATGTCATCCTAGACAAAGAATATGTAAATGCTCGACTATACAATCTTTAAGTACTGCATTTTCCACAAGATCATACGATTTTGTTAAAATTAGCTTTTGATTACAGAACATTTGTAATTTTCATTTCTCTGTGTATATTATTGATTTCCCATTAATAAAGCATTGGTTTGGTTTTAATCATAAATTAAAGTGCTAGTTCATTGAAAAATGGAAACAGCGTCATAATTTCATCAAAACCCAAAAGAAGATATTTCTAATAATGCTGGTAATAGATAAAACCACTGCCATCCAATTACAAACTTTCTTTCAAAAATCTCTTAAAGCAACCACATTGTAGTGTTATGTACATGTCAAAAGATGGCATCATATGTTAGCTGTAAAATGAATATAGAGAGCAGGTTCTTAGTGTTGCCAAACTTATAACCCATTATACTAAACATAGTGAATAGGAATATGATTGGCCAATAAATATCTTGAGACGTAGTGACGTTGATTGGTAGAAATACTAGGTAATGTCTCTAACTCTGCTTTCAAAAAATGGACAATGTTGAACATGATTACTCAAGGTGTTAAGCAGTCTTAAGAATTTATAATGCATGAAACAGTATGATACTTCTAAAGATAAAACATTCAAAGATCTGTTAAATAAAAGGGTAGATAATAATCACATTAGGTTCACAGACCTGTCTCTTGCTGGTGATCATCTATGTCAAGCTTAGGCTTACGAACCGTTGTGGAAATAGGAGGTGGAGGCAGAGGCTGAAAAACTGAAGCCTTTAAAACAGAAGCAGCACAGATACACAACAAAATCTCCATCAAATCAAGTTTAAGTCCAAAACCTAATTTCTGATGGCCATTAAATATTTCAAAACTACCTTAAAACAGTATTTATACAGTTACAGTCTTTAAGGTTAATTTGTTTGATATGGATTATAGAATAAAAACAAAAGAAAAGCGATAGAAAAGCTGTAATACAAACTTCACTGTGTTCTATCTGCATTGTGTCCTCCATTCCACTTCCACTGTCCCCTGAGCTCTAAAAAATCATGACACGCATTAGTTTCGTTCCTCAAAACAAATCTGAATATTTATAACAGTCATTCTACTAATATTCATTATTAATTCATAATTCTTTTGTCAGTGGAAAGGTGTTGGTTTAATAGAAGTGTCCATTTCATTAAATTATGAATAATTCTTTTTACAGAATGTATCAATTCTCAAAATCCACATACAGTATAACCTTATTTCAACTTCCAATGAAGTCCTTCATAAAAATAGTCAAAAACTCAGTTCAAGCATTTTATTAGTATCCAAACAGGTTAATAGGAATTTAGTTTTATCATAACAATGCAACAAATTTAATTTTAAAAAACTAACAGAAGAATTCTAAAAAAATAGGTTTTTGAAAATATTAAAAGAATGTAAAAACAATATATTAAAATATATTGCGGCTTACATAATAATCATGATCATCATCTTCATCATCATTGTCAGCTTCATCACAGTGATTCTCAGCAACCCTTGGGTTTCCAACCACCCTTAACTCTGAGATCAAACCCTAAAAAGCATATTCACATTAAACATATACAAGTTAACTTCATTATACTGTATAAACATGGTTATATTAACATGACAATAATATTGACCAAAATGTTTTATACACACATCACATAAATAAAAAACAATACTGTTAGAGAATATTTCAACATTCAACTCTATATGAATGTGCATGATGTTGTGATACACCTTTGGTTAATGCCCTGACAGTACCTCAAATTTGTCTCGGTCAGTAACGCCACCCTGTCCCACAAAAATCTCAGAGTTCGTCCCAAGCTCCATGTCATCAGATGAACGCTGAAATTTGACCACCTTGGGTTCAGAATCACAGTCCTCATAGAAAGACAACTGATCAAGGTTAACAGCCAAAGAGAAACGGCTCCACTCATCAGGCTGATGTGCAACCTCAAAGCTGGCCACCTCTCGAGATTTATCTGAATCAGGCTCTGTATAATAAAAAATAACTTGTCTTTTGCCATCCTCCACAGCCGAGAGCTTGACCCCTACATACATGATCTGTTCGTTGGAATCTGTGATGGAGAAAATCACACCGGCATCCTCTGAAGAGGGTTTCAAGTGGAAGACGATGGAGAAGTCTCGATAGAAGCTACTGGGCAGGTGGGCACGTGCCATCTGCCCTGTGTTGGTGTCCTTTTTGAAAAGGTACGCTGTTTGACCATTTGGGCCGGGAAGGCGGGGGATTATTTCAGGCGGAATGTTCCCAATGAGCTGCTGAAGCGAGATTCCACTCTCTTCTATGGAGATAAAAGTTCTTAAAATCAGTTTACATGTAATGAGTTTCACAAGACAGTTTAAAATAATTGAGTTTAACATTTGGTGACTTTACATGGGATGAAAATGTTTTGATTTAATATTTCGAATAGTCCACTTTCAAAGTCACCACAAATAATATTGAAAAGTCAAAATTAGATTTTTTTGAACACCAAGGAATAGTTTACTCCAATCGAAAAATCTGTCTTCATTTACTCGCACTCTTTTCATATCAAACTTGTATGACGTTAATTCTTCAGCAGAGCACAAAAGAAGATATTTTAAAGAATGTTGGTCACCAAACAACAGCTGTTTGTACACATTCATATCTGTTATAGGGACAAAATGCAAGTCAATTTTTTTGGTTACTGGCATTCTTCAAAATATCTCCGTTAGTATTCTGACAAGAGTGGGATAAATGATGACAGAATTTATATGTAGGGTAAACTTTCCCTTCATGTGAAATTGAACATAACAGTCCTCTGAGGGCTAACATCCATTGCTGTTTTTAAACTTATGTCCACCAAAGCTAGAGAAAATTGTGAGATACAGTGTATTACAGTACGCTTTGGGAGAATAAGACTAAATTTAGAATGCTGATTATGTGAATTTTATGACTTTTGCTTTCTCATGGTTCGCAATGGAGTCAAGGATCTGACTCTGGTCACAGACCTTTGACCGAGATACAAGAAAACTCAAAATTCTATTTTAAAAGTTTTAAGTCAATGTTTAAACTGAAGAAGAGGTATATTCTCAGATGCATATGACATGATAACATGACATGATGTTGAATGGCAAGCAAAATGCAATTTGAATGGAACAAAATTTACACATAACTCCTTTGAAAAGGCTCAGATGAAATGAAAGTGGTGAATCATGGTCTTTACATGAGAGTGAAGTCTAATGAGAACAGATCTATAGTGTACTTCATCTTACATAAAAGGAGGAAGAATTCCATTCATTAGTTTGCACGCCACAGTTATGTCTCTGGTCAGCCAGATCAAACCCATTAACACTGTCTGGTTTCAAAAACTATAGGAAGATTTCGATTTTTTTGCACTAGACTTCCTTATCCCCTTTCCAGAGGAAGAGGGTAACAATGGGAGCGAAGGTTTTTCCTGTTTATGGGGCAATGCCTACTCAAATTTTGCCATGGTGAAGTCTTAAAAGTATTTTCAGTTTTTTTCTAATTTGACTGTTAATCTATATGTAACCGGGGCATAATATTCTCCATTCATACCTACCCGCCCCTAGGGATCACTCGTGTTTACGTGATGCATAGTAGAGTGCACACAGAGGAAGAGTGCACTACACGTGTGAGTTGTGCGTGGTCATACCTGTCTGCAGCTGAGCACATGAGCAGTTGTGCACAAGATTAAAAGCAAACATCAGCCTTTCTTAAAGAAAGGGGAAAGTCCTGCTTGTGTTTTGCTTACCACCTTGTGCATCATGTATTTGGTGTCTGTCTGCAAGATATTTCCGGGTAGATATATACATATCTAATGTGGCGGAGATTGAGCAGGGGAAAATAGAGACACGTGTGTCAGTGCCTCGTTTCATGTTACAGCGTGTCACAGAAATAACATCCAAAAGCCACTACCGTTGTTTTATAGGGATATATTTCATACATTTGTGTGTTTTATTTATTTTTCTTTAAACTGAATAGGCCATTGTAACCAAATATTTACAGTGTATTTGGAGTTTGTGTTAATTTGATCTCTTTTTATATTTCTTGTAAACTTGGTTTATTATAATGTACTATGCAGGGGGAAATTTCACAGTCATTTAATGCTGTGTTTTCTCTTAACTCAGTCGTAAATAAAGAACTCCTGTGCTGGAGTCTTTGTCATAGTGTGAAGGTTTACACGGCCACATATAAGTATTTCCCTCAACAATAAAAAGCATTCAGATAAATTAAAGCATTACCCGGTATGGGTTACAGATCATATACTTGTACAGTTGTAATGGATACACAAACATTTACATACGTTATGCTAAAGCAATTTAATATCTTTTTCTTTAAACAACAGAACACATTTTACTCTGATTATTAAACAGTACAAAAAGATTATTAGACTCTTTCTATACAGGTCCACATCAGCTAGTACTGCTGCGTATCATTCCACGTGTTTGCTGGAAATCTGGCTGTTGTTTAAATATCAGCACAAATGCGATGCTCTGACACCAAAGACAAATCTGAACTTCATTCATATGTGACATTGTGTTAAGATTATACACAGCAGTTTACCTAAAGGCAACATTTGATCCATTCAAGGATCATAAACACAAATCCAACAAAGCCCAACATTAGCAAATGGCAGCAAATTACAAAAACCCCAACATGATCTATTCTATACTAAAATCTCATTCAGACATATCGATCAGTGTTAATTAATCCTTAAACAAACTGGCTGTATTGGACCTAACTGAGCTTGCACATCTGACTGTGGGAACGGGATGTCCAGTTCCCGGGTCATGTTTCCACAGCAGTCGCAGATCAGCAACTTTTCCACACCAAACCATGATCCCCATTTGCCACGGCTGTCCAGTCACTCTCCCACTCAGCCAACATTCAGTTCATTCCAGTGTATAGCTGTCACCATGTTTCAAAACGCACACAAGGGAATATTGGGTCTACAGCTTGGCAATTATTTAATCCAGATGTTTTCACTTGCTTCTGTATCCCGCTTCACACATCCCAAACACAATCTTGATAGCCTCGGCACCTGTTTATACAGTAAAATAAAGTTGGAGTTGACTTAAAACTACACCATCGAGAGAGTAGATTACATAGTAAGAGGGTGTGATGTCATTGTCGTGTTTATCATTCATGATTTCTCATAAACACAAAATGTAGCTTGTGACATAAGCTTAACCTCTAGTTACCAGATTCAGAAACATATTGGGAAAGATGTCAACTATCCAAATTAACCTAGGGCATCAAACCATTAATGCCCACTAGTGTGTCAGACATTTCACAACATATGTAGAAAAACATGATAGGATGATAATATTTCTAAAATAAGGCCTAATGGGGAAAAGAGTAATACAAAAAATGAATTAATATTTAATATAACTCAAATACAACCTTATAAAAACAGTAAAACAGCAGAAAATTACCTACAAATAAAATGGTTATAATTAACATTGTTGTTGAAGTGTTGTCACATATGCTGTAGTGCAGATTCTGTATTCTCCTTATGAACATTTACGTATATTTAATACAACCCCAAATCAGAAAAAGTTGGGACAGTATGGAAAACCAAATAAAAAAAGAAAGTAGTGATTTCTAAATTGACTTTGACTTGTATTTCATTGCATGAACACTAAATATTTCATGTTTTGTCTGGTCAACTTCATGTCATTTGTGAATATACATCCTTTCCTGTCATTCAGACCTGCAACACATTTAAAAAAAAGATGGGACAGGAGCAATTTAGGGCTAGTAATGAAGTAAAATGGTTAAATAATGATGTGATTTGAAACAGGTGATGTCAACAGGTGATTGTTATTATGATTCGGTACAAAAGGAGCATCCAAGAAAGGTCTAATCTTGTAAGAGCAAAGATGGGCCGAGGATCGCCAGTTTGCCAACAAATACGTGAGAAAATTATTGAAATGTTTAGAAACAATGTTCCTCAAAGAAAGATAGTAAGAGATTTTGATATTTCACATTCAACAGTGCATAACATAATTAAAAGATTCAAGGAAGAGGGTACTGGTACTTGACTGACCTGCCTGCGTGTAGTCATGACCTTTCTAAAATAGAGAATGTGTGGTGCATTTTGAAGCGCAAACTGCGACAACGAAGACCCTGTACTGTTGCTACCCTAAGACTTGTTTGCAGGAAGAATGGGACAAAATTACACCTGAAACGCTTCATCACTTGGTGTCTTCAGTCCCTAAACATCTTTTAGGTGTTGTGAAAAAGAATGGCAACATCGGCTATTTACCGCTTCATTGTCTCCTTGACTATTGTAAGTCGCCTTGGATAAAAGCGTCTTCTAAATGCCTAAATGTAAATGTAAATGTAAATGCTTTACTGTGCCAACTTGTTTTGAAATGTGTTGCAGGTCTGAATGACAGGAAAGGATGCATATTTGCAAATTACATGAAATTGACCATGCAATGAAATTCAAGTCAAATTTAGAAATCATTAGTTTCTTTTTATTGGCGTTTCCATACTGTCCCAACTTTTTCTGATTTAGAGTTGTAACTCAATATTGAAATCCACAACCCACATATGGTATTTCACATTAGCAGTTGCTTCAGCTCTCAGTTATTAAATCATATCAGAGCTAAACATCCCTGGTTCTTCTCCAGGACCACAGTGCTAGATCAAAAAGCAAGCCAATCATACATCACCATTAGACTGCTATGCCTGCATTAGTCATGATCATGAAAGGTCATTATGTGATCAAGAAAGACTTTGTGTCTGAGGCAAATAAACAAATGAGAATCTTTCCCCTCATATTTTCCCAACAACTGTCCACACAATGAATCCTTTCACTTTCAACCTCTGAAAATGTCTTTGCCCATCATTCCAAAAAAGTCCCTCACAGCCAAGGACGAAGGACAGTTTCTTGACCCTCCTCATGGCTTCTTTGTCCCCTTTCAGTGGAAACCTTGTATTACCCAGCCTGCAAAACCAGCACTTTCCCTTTTTAACACAGAGCCACTATAAGCTGTGTCTTTGTCTGAATGCCCACTCTGTCTCTCCAACACACATGCCTGAGCTCTACAGTATACAGCATACAGTTTCCCAGACTACTGCATTGTTCCTATACAACTACTAAGACGGCAATATAAATCACGTCTGGAAAATATGGGAAAGTAGTATTTCCGGCTTCAGGCCATGAACGGTTTTTAGTTATGCATCGGATTAGAAGCTCAAGCTGTGAATGTGTGTGACAAGAATGCATCCAATCCAATCAATTTAACACACAGTGTGACAGTGTTAAGTTTGCCCTAAATATTGTATTGACTAATAATGTAATAACGGTGCAAAACATACTAACTATTAAAATTCTGATGAAGTATTCATAATGTAATATTTTTTGTTGTATAGTTTTAATTGTGCATCAGCTTTAATTGCAGTGCATCATGGAATTTGATGAGCGTGTTCAACAATGTCCCCTATGAATTTGAACATAACCGAAATGGTTGTTCCTTTAAATAGTGCAATTTATTGGCTTATTGGGGCAATTTCCAACACTTGTGATTTTAGTGAATTTCTGATGTCAGGGTAAATCTAGAAAGGACTAAACAAGCTGTCAACAAGCATTATAAATATGTCTGTCAAGTATGAAGATTAACTTTAAACCTGTATGGCTTTCTTTCTCCTGCAGAACACAAAGGTAGATAATTCGAAGACTTTTGGCAAAAAAACATGGGTCCCCATTGACTGCTATCGGACAAAACTGTACTGGTTTGACAAAACATCAGAGGAAGGAAAGAAGGACAGAACTAAAAGCAGACTAAAACCAGACAGAACCTCCTGGGTATAAAATGAATTGTAGGAAACTCAAAACAACAATTTCACAGATAATAATATACATCCTGTCAAAAGAATTGAAATGATCGCAAGGCCTCTTCTGGCGGGCTATTTTTGCCATAATTCATCCTCATCCCTCATCATACAAGTTTCATTGCTTTCATTTAGAACAGAAAAACATAAAAGTTGCTTCTCCTATTTGTTTTATTCATACTATGATTTACCTTAAATGTATTTATTCATTATATTCAATAATTATTCATTATTATCAACTCATAATAAAACATTGCGATTCTAGATTTTTTGTCCAGACGTATGCTCGCTGTGGATGGGATAAAATGAATTTTTAAATTTAAGTTTAAAGAATTTAAGTTTATTCCAATGAAGTAAATTAATATTACCAACATTTAAGTATGCAAATATGCTTTAGTAAAAACAGTATGTCACGATGAAAGCTAAACAACTAAGATTAATAATCAACCCAAGAGAAACACAAAGCTTAGGTTAAGAATATCCATAGCTTTAACATTCAAACCCTAAAACCCCCTTACCTGTCAATTAGAGAATTAAATTAAAACACTCTACCTGACTATACAGGTAACAAAATAAAATCTAAAAGTAAAATCTACTAAGCAGAAAATAAAAAAGACCATTCAGATAAACATCATGCAATAAGATTCCTTACATTAAAAACACAACTGATGCTGATGATGCTGATGATGATGTTATTAGTATTCATGCATGATTATATTTAGCTAAATTTCTCTGCCATGCATGCAGACGTTACATTAGTGATTTATGGGTATTCTCTCTGACGGTGAACATCCTTTTTGGTCTGAGCCCTGACAAAGCAACAGCAGAGCATAGGGACATCATGACCGAATGAGATGAAGTTATACAGTTGGGAAAAGCAGCACAAAACGCATCACAGTTTTACCTTTGTAGTTACTAACGGTAAAGCATGGCTGACTAGGATCTGGTCCCTCGGGGAGGGTGTGGCAGGCCACAGGTAGGCCCCTCTCCTGTAGGACTGTCCAGCAGCTGTCCAGCAGCACCTCACAGAAAGTCCTGCAGGGCAGCAGGGCTATCCCCATTGAATCCTGATGGCATCTTGGTGCCAACAGTAGGCAAAAAAACCATTCCAAACCATGGTGGCAGCCTGAACGCAGGAGCCAACCCCATTCATTCAATACAGCAGCCACATCCTCTGCCCGGGTGTGGTTAAAAAAATTAGGTACAGAAAACAAGCCTGCGCCGCGGGATGAACAGAAAGGCCAGTCAGACCCTTTTGGTAAGCAGTTGCTTGAGTCCTTAGGAACAGCATGGGTGCTAAATATGCTTAAACTGCTCTCAGTGACCCACATCCCCGAAAGGTCGGTCGGTCTGCCTTCCTGAGCCAAATCCAACATGTGCCCTGAGCCTGACCCACTGGCATCACCATCTATTTCATGTTCTACTCCCACAGATAAAGACTTAGCATTACCCATTTTGACATGGCCAAGCTTCTCGGGGATGCCAGGTGTCTCCACAGCCTCGTTCACGGTTAGGTTCTGGTCCCAGTTCTGCACAATTTCCTGGATGCTGCTGGCTACTTCAATGATTTCTGCCCCAACATCAGTAAAGTTTCCCTCCTTACGTCCAGAAATGCCTTCATTCACTTCTGGGGCCTTTGTCATGCCCGGATTGTTCCCCAACAAGGCATTAAAAGGTGCTACATAAAGAATCAACAGGAGGAACAAGCCCTGTCTGAAACTCATCTTCGTATATGCACAAGTCCTTCTGTGGAGTACTGCATTCAGAACAAGCCTTTATGACCTAACCAACACTACCCTGCAATATAGCTCTCCTTTCCTCTTACTGATTGTGACAGAGAAGCAAAAACAAAGTAAGAGAGAGAGGAAAAAGGAGAGAGAAGGCGTGTTTTCTTTAATGTAAGGTGGACCTCATTGGTCACTTCCATTTCCCCCCAAACATTGCATTACCACCTCTTTTTCGTGTTACTGAGGATGTCAATGTCGCAGTTGACCCGCTGCAAGAACACAGATGTGCAGCTCATCTGTTTTTAGGGGAAATCCCTGGTGCTCTTTTTGGCAATAAAATCAAATTATGGTCCAGAGTTTCCCAACCATGCCCTCAATTGATTAAATATTAAATAGAGAGGGTATGAAAAGGACGAACTAAATAGGGAAAGTGGGCTGAAAGAGAGCATATCTACACAATATCTAGGATCTGAAGTCTAAAGTCTTGAGAACATAGAATGTAAAATTATTGTTATTTTTTGACAATGAACCTCCGTATTCTTTTTCCAGGAGATGAGCATGAGCAACTACATGAAATGTTTTGTTGCAAGGAAGATGTCAAATTCAAACAGTTCATTTTGTTCGATCCATTTGTTCCATCATTGATCTTGTTCATTTAGAACAACTGAATCTTTTAGGAACAAAGCCAGTCTCTAGATATATGACTCACAGAATCATAAACTTTTTCAAGTTGTTCAAAACACAGATTCATTTAGGAGAGTAACACCGCAAAAAGGCGAACCTAAAGGTTCAAACAACCATTAATTTGCATTTGAAACACTATTTAAAGTGCTATGATTCCTCTGTTTAAGAAATAGAGTGGCATGGAACGTTTTTTGAAGCTTTAGCATCGACATGCTACCGTTAGATGGCAGCGGTTCGAAGTATATTCACTTAAATTAATCGCACTAATTGCTTTAATTAAACCAAAACCCAAGTTAGAATGATTAAAGAATAATGGACTAATAACAATATTTTAACGATTTCAATTTCCAACGATACATGTTTTCCGACATAATAAACATGTTGGAAAATTAAACATGCAAGTTTTTCTTTTGAAAAAGGAATAGAAGAGATTGGTTCTTCCTTCTGCATTATAGGTTAACTACATATTAAATATAATAAATGCATTGTCGACTTCTGCATAAATATTGACTTAATTTGCATAAACCCGATTTGTTGTAATTGCAATGCATCAGCACTATCAGTTCCCACTGGTTGTCATAAAACCACTCACATGGTACATTTGTTCATGTTGGCAAGGCTCTTCTGCGTGGGTCTGAGTGAAAGACACAGACTGCAGCAGCTGACAGCATATCTGATCTGGTGGATGCTTCAGCCTACGTACTGTATGTGCAGAAACCCCATCAGTTTTCCCACATTCTAAATCTAAGCGTGCCCAAAAGCTCCAACTGTCCATCCAGCTGTTCCCTGTGAACAAGCTCTTATCTCACCCGGATCACACCATGTGTACTTGGCCCACTAACAAGCACAATGTCTATTCTTCCCCCTTTGCTGCAGCTCTAACAGTGTAACGCTCAACATAAAACATAAAAAAAGATACAAGGAACAATTGACAAAGACTTTTTACATACCAGACCAGATGGCAAATGATGTGTCAAAATATCCTGTAAAATTGTAATCGTTAAAATATAAAGTATTAAGTACTAAATATAAAATATAATATGGTGCATCATGCTTTATTTCCACGTAAACATTGAAAACCCAAACCTATGTTTACTGTAAAACATGAAGAAGATATTTTGTAGAATGTTGATAAAAGAAAACCAACAGTCTTTAACATAGCCTCTTTTGTGTTTTGCAAAAGGAAGAAAATAAAATAATGACCACTTTAATTTTTTTTCCTGCAACATAAAATGAAATAAAGATGGGTGTGATGTGTCTATGGTTGTTAAATAAGTAATGTACTGATACGCTGTATCACATGCAAAATTATGATTAAGTTACCATTTTATTACTAAGAACGCTTTGACAGACAATAAGGAGATATCGATGTTTTGATGTGTTTGTTCACATGCCAAGAGTTTTCTTGCAATTAACTGTATCTTACTTTTTCTTCTAGACTGATCATAACCTTTTAAAACTACATAAAAATATTGGTCTCAATTTCATCTGAAAATTGATATTGCAGGATTAATTAATTTGTATCCTTTGGTGGTGTTGGGGCTGGGAAAGTACTGTCTGGATCAGTTACCCACAATTGAATCGCTGTCATCAAATATCACATTAGCAAACATGAACAGCTGTCCTAATTGCCCCTATAATCCTGTTCATCTGGGACCACACACACAGACAGGGGTTTGCACTGAACACAGAAACATGTGTGATCACATCCTTTTACCCATTTTGCATTTGGCCTTGAGATATCGTTTGCAAACAGTGCATTTTACAAAATCTCAATATCATTACATGCATTAAAATGCTTGCCTGGGTAATCAATGTGAATATTGCTTTATATATTGAATAACTGTAGTGATAAAATTGCAGAATTGAGAAATTGCATTTGTCTTTGTGTGTGGCAGCTTTTGTTTCTTTGCTTATCATGGCCATAATTACACATGAGTGCCTAATTGTTTTCCGCTAACAGAAATGTTTTGCTTTACCATTACACACAGCTGCTGACAGATGCTGTAGCCATTGCAGGGATTACTGTATAAACATTTTAGAGAAAGAAAATTACTTTTAAAGACTTTGTACTAGCTTTGAATTATACTTCCCTAAAGGCATCATTACCGGATGTGGATCTCTCCATTAGTTCTCTTTGCTTTTGGGTCGAGCACTAAATGCAAGTTTCATCACTTCTTCAAATGTTGGCACAGTACTTACTTATGTATAATTCATAAAATTATAATAACTACAACCCCAAATATTTTCCAATTAGAATTGTAAACAGAACAATTTTCTCCTATCTCTAAAGACTTAATCTTGTGTCCTGGATCGGATTAAAGGAATGGTTCAACTAATGTTTTCACCACTTAATCTCTTGACATTTCAAAACTGTATGACTTACTTTATTTCGCAGAACACAAAAAGATAGTTTGAACAATGTTGGTAACAGAATAGTCCCTATTGCTTTTGTTTCCGTGTAACATTCTTGAAAAAATATTCTTTTGTGTTTTGCAGAAGAAATAAACAATTTCAGAGAATTCTTTCGATGCCGTTAAGATTAAACTGAAGACTTATGCTAGATAAACTGGAATCCCATTGATAATAAGGAATGACTTAAATATTGCCTGTGAGCTTCTTCTAAACTAATATCATATTGTTTACTTTAACATTTTATTCTCAGGAACCACAAGAAACCAGAGATCAACAGCCAGCCAGATGCTCAGCCTTATATTACCAAATGATGACCACAGCTGTACCCCGAGGCAGTTAAATAGAGAAGGGATTGTGGTATGATTTCCAATTGCTTCCTCTCAGAGGTTACCAAAGAACATTTGGCTTAGGCTGGGACCTCAGGATCTCATAACCGTACCTGATTATCAACCAACAAATATAGCACTAAACAAAGTGACCGAAAAAGTAAAGGGCCATTACAAAGAACCTATTTCTGAATGCATTTATAGGGATGATAGCATTGATGTTTATTATGTAATCTATTATTTCATGCTCTCAGTCTTTGCAGTGGCATGTCTTTATGTCAATCTTAAGGTTTTGTTTTGTTTATTCAGCGGATAATGAACTCATATGGCACCAAATATATCTTGATATTAAGATTAAAAGATAGGGGTCTCTTATTTTTTTCCCAGCTTTATGTTCTTATTTTTTACTGTATGTGCAACTGTTACGCTTAAATTTGATAGACAAATATTGGCAGATTTGATGTTTGGCTGCCATGTAACGTGTTTTTTTTATCAGAAAGGGAATCTCCCAAGGAAACAGGCTCACATCCTTGCAATAAAGACATGACTGTCAGAGGAAACTTCTGCCATGTGAACAAACGCTGCATTGTTAAACCGCCATGTCTAAAATAACTGCAAAAGAATTGACATGCGATTACCTCAATGACTTCTTTTGTAAATGCAACAAGTCATAAGGCCACAGCTTAAGTTCTTGTGTAAAGGTGCACCATCTGCTGGTAATAAGGGACCATAGAGATGAAATGACTCATCTTCACACAATTTGTGACCTCTGGCTATGATGTTGTAAACCCTCCCCACTTTGTTATAAAGGAACACATAAATACGAAAGCACTCGAATGTTCCGAAGTCTTCATTCTGAATTTTGTGTTCAATTTTTAAACTCCTGGTTAAAACTATATGAAACTGTATACTTTGCTGGATGCATATAAATAGATCATGTCTTGAGGGTTTTAAACTGAGATGTCTTATCACAAACTTTCCGACAAGCATGCCCCCGTGAAGCATTGACATTTTGTCCGAGTGAAGTAATGGAATAATGCTTCTCATGATTCACAATGGAGCATTCATCAGAAGGCAAGCAAACACAACAGCTTGAAACAGACACACATCTCATTTTTTAATAATCAAACAATGCTTCAACGAATAAATCTAAAGTGAACAATAAGAAAAGAGAGTACGCTGAATTGATCTTGTCACCTAAACAGGATTGACAATCTTTCCATTGAAATATTGTCTGAATCAAGAACGTTCATTCATATTTCCATAAAAGCTATTTTGTAAACAGAACAAAGGAGTGGTGAGTTCATATTTGGTCTGCATATTGGGATTTTCCCAATTTACAATAAACACATTTTGATTTTATCACCTTTGTAATAATGTTCTCACAAACTTATAAACCAGCTTTATGGGACTGGGCAGAGCCCACCAACTTCTTACATGTATTACGTGTGTATTAAGTTAAGTTTATGTGTTTTTCCAACACAGATTCTTCAATTCTAAATAGGAAAAGATTTCCATAATCTGTGAATTCCTTACAGACTGCTAATTTACATTTTATTAAGCCTGGACCAATTTTTTTCAAGATTAATTTTATCAAGGTAAATATGTGATTTTATATTCTCATGAGAAACATAAAAATATACGGTCTTTAAATGGGCAATTATACATGTTACATTTACTGTGAGTTGGTAACACTTTACAATAGGGTTCCATTTGCAAACAATTAGTTTCTAACACAAACTAACAATAACCATTGATTGTAATATTAGCATTTACTAATACGTGTTTAAAATCTGGTTGTATCTGTTAACAAAATGCACCAAAAACCAAAATGAATAGTTGAATTGACATCACTCAGATCATCAATAATGAATAAATGCTGAAAACAAAACTGGTCATTTTAGTTATAGTCCATTTACAGTTTACAAATACCTTAATAAAAAAACTATTGTAAAGTGTTACCTCTAAGTCATTTTCATTTCTTAAAGAAATACATAACCTACATTATGTGTTTAACTAAGAGTCTTTTCAAACTGTGGAATGCTTTACCACTGATATTTCATTTAAACCATGTAAGAAAGTTTTGATACAGTACCTAAACGCAGAGCTTCTGACATCTTCTCAATTAGCATCTGGTACAGTGATAATCCCAATATAAACCAATGACACCACATCTTCACCATATGTCTATTCCTCAAGTTATAAAAAGCAAACTATAAATGAACATGAACGAAAACTGCATGTCCAGTAAACACTGCAGTTAGAAAGAGGGAGGGAATGTTAATCGTACACTGCAGTGTCTACAGGGAATCCTGTACATCTCAATTCATCCATACTGTATAATGAATTCCTCTGTGAAGTAAATTTACATTCCCCGGGTCCTAAAACCGCCATCCAAGTATGAACATTTACATTTATTTCAGATCTTATGAAAAAGGTCATGTAATATAATAGCCTAGCACAATACCGTTTAATTCAAAGTGAATAACATCATGATGGCGGTAGGCATAATGAAGCATTACTGTAGTATTGTATAGTTATAACAGTAGTAAGGGACCAGTCATGGTCTGGTGGTTAGAGAGCTGGACTTGTAAGTAGAAGGTTATGGGTTCCGATCCCAGTGCCAGCAGACAATAACTGAAGTGTCCTTGAGCAAGACATCTTACCCCTGTTTGCTCTGCAGTGATGATTGGCGACGGCAAAAAAATACAATTTGGATAAAAGCGTCTGTCAAATGAATAAAAGTAAATGTTAAAATTAAAGGCCTCTGTTCTGACATGTCATCAGTATATGTGCTTTTGTGTGTTCATTACAATAATGTTGATTTTAGTACAGGGGATAATAATAAATAAATACATGTGCACAAAAGGAATAAATGAGCCTAGATCCGACTCTTTGCCGATATTTAAAATAGATGAAATCAGAAAAACAAATTTTATTTGTTTCAATGACATTGAGATATCCATAAAATTAACCCATTCGAAATTAATTTGACATCTAACCCTAGGGATGTGGGTTCAAGTCTCTGGCCTGCAATGTGTGTGTTCACAGCTGTGTGTGTGTTCACTGCTGTGTGTGTGTTCACTGCTGTGTGTGCACTTTGAATGCAGAACACGAATTCTGAATATGGGTCACAATGTTTTGCTGTATGTCACGTCAACTATATTTTGATACACTTTCTCATTAATATTTTTCCTACCATTTGAAATCTAACATATTTATACCCAACCGTGAAAATTATTTTCCAAATAAAAGTATCAGAATTAATCCAACCTTCATGTTATATTTAAGTGTTATCACAAAAGTCCAAAAATACAAAAAAAAACTACAAGAAATGTAAATGTTTTCACAATTTGTATAAATATATAATAAAATATTGACAGCAAACATGTTGAGATTTAAAGATTTTTAAGGATCACATCTGAGAAACAGAATTGACGTAACCAGATTTGGTCCATAAAAAATTTGCGATTTCAAAACATTTGACTAGTAGTTTAAACTACAATACAGTAAATTACACTTTGAAATAAAAGAAAAATAACAGAACATATTATTTTAATCATAAAAAAAGAAATGTCTGTATAAAATCTAAAAGTATTTGGTTTAACCTCTTTTGATTTGCAGTTGGAAATGTCTTTACTAGACTTTGTATGCCAGTTAGAGGCGCTGCGTTCAAACTCCAGAACCTTCAAAAGCTCAGTTTTTATTCAAGTGCTAAAATTTTTAAAGGAACCTTACGTTTTATGCATTTGTAAATAAAGACAACTTTGTTTTATTTTATAAACATCTATACAAATTTAGAAAAGATAGTGAAATATTGTTCCGGTTAAATATACTTGTCCAGCCTAATGTACAATAGACTCAATGATGGTTCAATTATAGATCCCAAATAATTAACTTTAAAAGGACATAAAAACCTTATAATAAAATGTTTGTCAACACTGTTTTTTTCTCAGCAGATCTTTCTTATAAATTTCATACATATTGAATTTTGTATTTTCAGGGTACCACAAAGGTGGTCAAATTTGCCCAAATGTGAAGTTCTAAGTTTATTTTCCCCTTTGTAAATGGACTTAGATTGGAGTTGAGTTAATGATATTACATTTTCAAGTCAAACTAGAAAGCCAACATTGGGAATCTTTTCAGTGTGTCCAGTTTTTATTATTTATTACAAGTTTTTTTTTTAATTGCTCATTCATCAGTCCTGCTTTTGGCTTATTACAATAGCAATAGCAGATTGTTTGCATGCATGGATCATCCCTTACATTAGTGTCTTAAGTAGTTGTCTCTCTGAGCGTCAGCAGAAGGTCTCAAATGATCTGGTGGACCAAATTTAGCCTTTCCAGACTACTTGAATGGAGGCTCTGACTTTATCTTGCCCCTGTCATGATGGCTGGGGTATTTTTAGTTTGGTGGACGGCAGCTGTGAAAGCATTCATTGGTTCAGGCCGACAATGACACCCCGGACGTCCCAGGACCAAATGACGAATACTTTGTGTGTGCTGCAAACCCAAACTTAGGAGAGCTTAGTCACAGTAAGAATCTGAAAAGCACATGTATCTGCACACATAGAAACATCGGGAAGCTGAAAGGAAAAGGCCATCAGCCAAAAGAAAAGGAAGAATTATTCAATTGGATTTACCTTAAAAGAAGGAAGGTTCTGTCCTGTGGAATATGTTCCATGATTTTTAACATTTTTCAGTGCTGTCATAGAAATCGCAATGGTTATTTTTAATCTCCTTGGTCGGATAACTAGAATGTTACTCAAGAGATAAAGTTACTCAAGTGACACAGGTGAGATTACCTTTTTTATTTGAAATGTTCAGTTGTTTTTTGAATTATAATGTCATTTGATGTATTCCTTCTGTAGAACACTGAAGGGTATGTTTCACCCAAAATATTTTGTTCTGTTTAACCCGACATTCGTTCTATTACCTGATGTTATCAGTTGCAATGTTTCACATTCATCAAAAAATCTTATTTTTACAATTCAATTCTAATTATTTGTAAAGTGCTATAAAATCATTATAATCTTTAAGAATTCATCTTATATGAGGTGCAAATTAAGATTTTTTTTGAGTTGTGCCAAACATTTTCTTTTGTTTTATTGTTCACTGTACATTATGGTCGGTAGTAGATAGATGAAAAGATGATGGTCCAGGATTCTTCCTTAAAAGAGATGACAACCATCAAACAGCTGACAATCACCATGTTTGTTGAAAGAAGTCATTTGTACTTATACTGTAGATCTAAGAAAACATGACTCTTCAAAAGCTGTTTGAAAGCTTGACAACATTGAAATCAAACTATTCCCATTGCCCCTTATTGTTATGTCCCTTATATAGCAAAGTGAGGAATCCTGATGCTACTGTTTGCCAATGTATTTCATATACACATTTTTAATCTTTACCTAGACACTGCCAGTTCCTCCACGTCTTTATTTGGGCAGACTATTTTAAATGCTTCCTGCTGATAAACAGCACCAGCTGTCTGAGTTTGAGTAGAGAATGGTAAAGCCAGGTATCTTGACTGCTCATCCTGCTGTATGAGAACCTCCATTTCGCATTGAAATACTTGATAAATGAGTCTGCTTAGGGGGTGTTGTGTCAAATAATGTTCGTACATATCACTGAATGTATGTCTGATTCAGCAAATACATACCAAACCTCAATTGGATGTAGACAGGAAAAAAAACATTTGTTAACTCAAAACTGAAAGTGAATTGACAATGCATATAATATAAGGTGCCATAAAAATGTTAATCTATGTTTTGTTCTTCCACAGTTGTATGTGCCACAGATATTACCAAATATATAATACAACCAACAGAGACACCACAGGGCCCAAGAAAATATGGATGTTTTTGGGGGTGCTCCGCGTGTGCTTGGATACCCACGGCCAGTTCTGGTGAAATGTGGAACCGATGCCGTACTTAAATGTCAAATCGGTGGAGATCCCCAACCAGATGTGATCTGGGAGAGAAAGAACGAGCCTATTCCCCCTGAGGGACGTTATCATATCGCCCAAGATGGCAAGGTGTACACCCTTCACATTTCTAGGGTGACACTGGAAGATGCCGGACAGTATATCTGCAGAGCCAAGAACAATATTGGAGAAACCTATGCCGCTGCTACCCTTAAAGTGGAAGAAGAAGCTCAAGAGCTCCAGCAAACACAAGAACAACAACAACAAAATCAAGTAAAAGTGATTTCTCAAGAACAGGAAAGCAACGTGATAAAGCAACAACAGTTAGAGAAGGTACAAGAAGCAGATCCATTCCAAGAGAATAAGCCTCGGTTTCTGATCAAGCCACTTTCCCTTAGAATTGACCGTGGAGAAGATGCTGCTTTCTCTTGTAAGCTGTGGGGTAACCCCTTACCTGAGGTTATATGGGAGAAAGATGGCAAAAAGTTAAATGAGATCTACGAGAGTGCTCACTACCACGTGGGCCAGCAAGATGGGGGCTGGTTCCAACTAAAGGTTTTTAAAACAAGAGCCCCAGATGGAGGTGTCTACACCTGCAAAGCGATCAACGAGTATGGTGAAGCAATGGCTGGCGCGGTGCTCTTGGTGGAGCCCATTCCAGAGCAAAGGAGGGAAAGCATGACAAACGGCTACACCAATGGGCACTGCTCACCACACCAAAGAAGAGATGTTTGTTCAAAGGCCAAACACTCCAAAGAGCCTCACCTGAATATGGCAAAGGCGAAGAAATTCACTGTGACAGAAGGAAAACATGCCAAGTTCCGTTGCTATGTAACAGGAAAGCCCAAACCCGAGATTGTGTGGAAGAAAAATGGAGAGCCTATTGGACCAGGTCGGAGATATCTCATATTTGAAGATAGAGAGGGGTATTACACTCTGAAAGTGCTGTACTGCAAACAACAGGATACAGGACTTTACATATGTGCTGCTTCAAATGCACTGGGAAACACATTGAGTGCTGTGCATCTGTCAGTCAAAGGTAAATTTAAATTACATTTCAGCAATTTATAGATGCTTTATATTCAAAGAAACATATTACAATGGGGAAAACAAGAAAACAAGATCCATCTAGCTTAACATATCTTGTGTGATGGAAAGCAAAACAAACAGTTTCAAACCTTATATGGTTCCATCTGACATTTTTGTCAAAATTGAGTTCATTTATTTTCTTACTGTGTGACAATATATTAAATTTTTTTTAAACAAAGGTAGTCAATATTGACATTCCAAATCGCCAAAATAAACACGCCCCTTCACCAAAAGGGTCATGTCCCTTTTTTGATAGCTCCACTTACGTACGTCATCTTTCGGTCTTCCCTCATCAAGAAATTAGATGCCCCTTACTTCTGATTGGAAAACATAGACCCTGCCTTTAGCATATATTTTGAAATTTTTTGTAACGTTGTGTACATTTGATTTTTTTTTTAAATCACAACAAAATTTGGAAAAAGTAATGTTAAAATTAAATAATTAAATTGTCAGTAATTAATTTGAGGAACTCAAACATTTATCTTTTTAAGTGTTTTTTGAAAACAGTGAATCACCAAAAAAAGTTTTGGTTGAGTTTTCAAAGATACGGTCACATTTATCCAACCTCATGTCAATGTGTGAATGAATGTTCAACCCTTCTATGGAACACAGATTGGCGTACCTTGAAATGTTTTCGTGTCTCTACAATGGTGATCAATGGGTTTTGTGTTTTTTTTTGGATATCAATATTGATCAAAATTTGTCCTTTTGAGTTCTAATGACAGTTGAAAGTCAAGATTGAAAATCAATGCCTATTTTTTATTTTCGGGTGAACTATCCCTTTAAGACTCTTAAGAAAACAACAGAAACCCAATTTAAGTCACTATGAAATATAATGGATTTCATTGTTGCTTTGAGAATTGTATTGGTTTTAATTTGATGTGGGTACATGACGGATTCTATTGGTGGGATGCTATCTGCCACAATACACTACAAGAAGTGATATTGTATTACTTTTAATGGAAAAAGCTAATAGTTCACAATGGCATTTTAATGGAAACCATTAGAATTTTTGTGATGGTTTCTGTTGTTTTCTCAGCAGAGTGTCTTTTGGTTTTGTGGGTTACTATATTAAACTATGAAGTCAGACACTAAACAATGCATTCAGCGAATACTGGGCAGCGATCAGCAATGAAAGGTGACAAAAGCCATAGAAGAGCCAGAGAGCTCAGTGCATTCCTGAGTGACAGCATTCCAACAACCCTATCAACAAGCGTAGCATATACTCTATAGGGGACCTATAAGCCTTCAGTATTAAGTATTCTATCCAAGTGACTGCATGACAGAAATCTTTTATCAATGACCTTGGCTTGAATGTCACACATCACTTAAGCAATTGCTGAATTTAGCATTCTGTTTATACATAGTGTGTAAATGTGGCCTGACCGTAAATAAGTATGTTGTGTTTTTTCATACTTTTTAACAAAAAAATTCAATAATTATTTATATGTATCTATGCTCCTTTAATAGGGCCACCAGTCCGATTCAAGCGAGCTCTGCAAGATGTAGAGGTTAAGGAGAGGGATGTAGCAGTCTTGGAATGTGAAGTTCCGGAAGAGTCCATTTCCACAGCCTGGTACTTGGAAGATCAGAGACTGCACCCTGGGAATAAATACAACATGGAGCAGAAGGGTACACGGAGATGGCTCACCATACGAGATGTTGGGGCAGACGATGATGGGGTTTATCTGTGCGAGATGCCTGACGGTGGAAAAAGTATTGCAGAATTGGCAGTTAAAGGTGGATAATTCTTTCCCCTTATTTAAGAATCAAAACCGTTTATCTTCAAGTCCTTATTATTTTGAATTACTTTTACAGGTACAATAGTAAAGAAGCTTCCACGGAGACTAGAGGTAATGGAGGGAGAGAATGCAGCATTCTGTGTTGAGGTAGATGAGGATGAGATGGAAATCTACTGGTTTAAAGATGGACTGCAGTTGAGAGAAACACATCAAACCATCCTCAAGTCCTTTGGAAAGACCCACATCCTGGTCTTTGTCAACACATCGTACCAGGACTCTGGAACAATCACCTTTATAGCAGGCAGATCAAAAACAAGTTCCAAGCTAAGAGTCAAAAGTAAGAACACAAAAAATATTTGTGAGGCACATTGCGATCAAATCTGGCTGACACCCTATGCTTTCTCTTAGGTGCCCGACAGTGCCCACCCATCTGTCCTGTGAGTGTCGAGATGAACACTGACAGTCCAAATGGTGCCATCCTCTCCTGGTCTCCATCACCCAACTTGCAAAACTCCACCAAGTCAGTGTATGTGCTGGAGCGACAAGAAGTGGGATCTCAGGAGTGGCAGCGATGCCTGACTACAGAGACAGGCACTTCTGCTGAGATACTAGGGGACAGCGTGCCATGCGAGGGCGACTACAGGTTCCGTGTCTGCTGCATCAATAAATATGGCAGAAGCGGCCATGTGGAGTTTCCCAAAGCGATACATCTTGGTAAGGATGAAATTTCACACCTTCTAAAATTAAATGATGTTTTTAAAACTAACATGATAATGTAATCCAACAAATCAGCCTGGAATAGATTGTATATTAAGCCAACCCTCACATTTGTCATATGATGTTATTGCAACATCGTCTCTCTCTCTGCTGGTATCTATCCCAGTAAACGCAAGAGTACCCTAGGTTCAGGCCAAAATTCTGAGCATGCCAGCTAGGTTTCATGCCGACTTCATTTCAATGCAAAATTGTGTAATGCCCTGAAAAGTGTTGCCAAGTGACTAAAAGTTGCCTGTTTGGAAAGATGTCACGAGATAATATCATGTTATAATTAGCATATTCACATTCAATGTCATCAAGTTGTATTTTCAGATACAAGCATACTGATAGGTCAGATGTCAATATCCATTTATTAAACATCCATGTGTTTCTGTTACACTGCAAAAAATGCATTCTTACCTAGCATCTTCATCTCCTTTCCTATTTAAAAAATATAAACTCCTTAAATGATGATTTTTTAAAAATATGCTCATTTTCAAAATAAGTATTAAATATAAGAATCTATGTGAAAATACTGAACCTGAATTTAGTTTTGTTTTTATAAGTTTATATTTCTCACCCAATAGACAGATTTCCCCCTCTTGTATTAAACATACATTTCTCTAATTCATATGATTTCTTTTATAAATCAAGACAAAAATCTTTGACAAGAAAATGCTTCTTGATGTAAAGGATTTAGGACATTTGTGCTGTATAACAAGACAAAATCTTGGTATAAGCGTTACAGATTTTATTTTACTATCAGTAACTACAGGATAACAATCCACTAAACAGGTAAATGTGTGTATACAACTTAGATACAAAAAGATTGGATAAAGGGCCCAAAAGTCACAACAATATACAATTACTGTTTTGTGATTAATGACAAGAAGAGGCACGTGAAAAGTACCTTAAAATACGATCCCTAATTCTAGTTCTGATCTTTTACATTTTATTCTGTCTGCAGTCCCAGGTCCAATGATCAAAGTCCCTCTAAAGAATGCTGTTGTCACCGAGGGGGATGATGCTGAATTCAACCTTGAGCTCTCCTCTTCCATGATTGGCACATGGTTCCTGAATAGTATGCAGCTGCAGGACGGCGAATGCTTTTCCATTGCCCGGTCAAAGAACCAGCATATCTTACGTATCCATCAGGTGCCTCATGTGTATGATGGAGCTGAGATCACTTTTATTGCTACTGGTGTACGAGATTCAGCAGTCTTACAGATTAAAGGTCCAAATTAATGTGGCTAATACTGTGTGTTAACACCATGCTTTCAATTATTTTTGTTTTATTTCATAAATAACATAAAGAATAACATAAAGACATCATGTTGAATTTTGCAGCTGCTGTGGTGAAATTTTTACCTCTGTCAGAGACAGACACCAACAAGAGTGTTGAGGTGGGAAACCCCATAGTCCTGTACTGTGAGGTGTCCCAACCCATGGCCATTGTGAACTGGTGCAAAGATGGACATGAACTTGATGTAGATGAAAAGATAAATATCCAATCAGATGGCTTCATGCGGAGGATTGTCATTCAGTCGGCAGAATTCTCAGATTCTGGAGTGTACACGTGCAAATCCAACACTGACATGCTCACATTTAATGTGAATGTTGAAGGTAAAACCATACACACATACACATGTGCAAATGCAATTTTTTCAAAGTTTCATTTCTAATACAACACTTTATTGTATAGATTGTATGGGATTGTATAGGTCTTTCAGTGTAAATAATGTAAACTGTATTTATAGAAAACTACAAAGACTTCAAATTAAACAGTGAAAATAAAGCTATATAATATTAATTTAAAGGTATTGCATTTTTTTCAGTTGTTTTACCTGTATGGTAAACTTTTCCACTGCATTAAATGACATTTAAGCATTAACGGATAAGTCGGTAAACTAAACTGAAATCAAAATATATATATATTATACCTCAACATTTTTAAATCAGAAAGTGCTTCTGGACAGTTCATCTTGAGAAATGGTTTATAGAACATTTTATAAAATCATGTGAATAATGTAAGCTGTAAAGATTTTCTTTGTAAAATAACAAACATTTTCCAAATATTTTAAGCGACCCGCTTCAAGTTTGAGAATTTATCAGAAGCAGAGAAGAACAGGTCTGTGGAGGCTGGAGAACCCATAGTTCTCCATTGTGAGGTGTCAAACCCCGAGGCTGAGGTGTGCTGGTTTAGAAACGGAGAGCCTCTTTCTCCACAGGATGGGATAGAAATCCAGACCAATGGAAATGTTAGGACACTGATCATCCATTCTGCAGATTATTATGACTCTGGCTCCTATAGTTGTCAGTCAGCTGATGATGTGGCTGTGTTTCAGGTGGACATTACAGGTGAAAGGAAACCTACGATTAAAATCTGTGTCTGTCAAGTTGTGTTCATTTCTCCCCTTCTAATGTACTACTCTTTCCTTTTCTAAGAAGCAAGACCAAATTAAGTTGCCGCAGCTCAATTAACTTATTTTTTACCCAATATTTATTATTTCTTCTTTCATACTCTCTTAACAGTAACAGCCTCAGACCTTTGGAACAAGGCATGACATCATAACCTGAACCTGACATTTGAAAGTTTAACGTCTTTATGAATGGAATCAAAAGCATGTCAACCTTCCGTAGGCATGCATGTCTATGTATCAGGGAATTCTGTTCTTTTTATGGAACACACAATGTTTGTCAGAGAAAATCTTCTTTAGATGAGTATTATAGTTGATGGTTTACTTGAATTCTTTTTTCATCAGGTCCACCTGTGGCATTTAAAGAAGTTCCACAGGAAGAGCGACAGAAAACCACTATGGAACTGGATCCTGTGGTTTTGACCTGTGAACTCTCACGACCAGATGTACCTGCCTGCTGGTTTAAAGATGGAGTTGAGGTTCAACAGTCAGACAACATCACCATCCAGTCTGAAGGCACCTTGAGAAGACTTATAATCCGATCAGCAGAGCTCCCCGATGCTGGCATGTATACTTGCCAAGCAGGCGATCATGCCATGTCATTTAGTGTCAACATTAAAGGTAAAGTACAAAGACTTTTTCTGAGATGTGAACAAATCATTTGAAGAACACATAGCAGTTGACTATGTCTAAATAATTTCAGCACTTGAAGCTATTAGAACCATACAGGTATGTTTACTGTATATAGTCAAGGTACACTTATGAAGTAATCTCAATTTATCTCCAGAACCTCCAGTTACAATTGTGGACCCGAAGGATGACGTTCATATAGAACGATATGTCTCAGAGGAGATTGTCCTGAAATGTGAGCTCTCTCGCTCTAATGGAGAGGTTCACTGGTTTAAAGATGGCCTGAAGCTCCAGGAATGTGAAAACATCCGTCTTAGTGCGGAAGGGCCATACAGAATGGTGACCATTCTATGTGCATTAAGACAAGATTCTGGAGAGTATGTGTGTGATACAGGGGACGACTCGGTTTTCTTCCAGCTCATTGTCATAGGTGGGTTCATGATTGATAAAATTAACCTTGAAATTAACCATCAAATAAGTCCTACTATGTCCTGTTTTTATTAATTGATCCAAAAAATGGTGCAGTATATAAATTGTTTACTTTAATTTATTTTAAATGATTTACATACTATTTACTTACTATCCTACCATTACTCATTATACACTATTTTCTCTCTTAAACCCAGAGTCTCCAGTGCGCTTTGTGTCCCCCAGTGAGCCAGAGGTAGATGTTTGTATACTGAGTTCTGAGAAGCTGGTCCTCAGCTGTGAGATTTCCAAAGTAGATGCAGAGGTCTGCTGGTATCGTGACGGGATGGAGGTAGAGGAGAATGACAACACAATACTGGTGGATGATGGGATTTACCGCAGATTGGAGATTCAGTGTGCTACCATAGATGATTCTGCAGAATATGTGTGCGAGACAGCAGATGACTCTGTCACATTTTGGGTGAAAATAGAAGGTACATTTTGTGTATTTGAGTGGTTTGCCTTGTACCACGGTAAAAACCACTTTAATGATATTAAAATCGTAACATGTAATAATTTTTTTCATGAAATAATGATTGTTGACATCATATCCAATTAAAAGAAGTTTTCTGAATCATAGAGCCACCTGTACAGCTTTCCTGCACAAAGGAGTCCGGTAGTGTAACAGAGAGTTTTACCGGTGATCCTGTGGTCCTCGAAGTTGAGGTTTCCCGCAGTAATGCAGAAGTATGCTGGATGAAGGATGGAGTCAAAGTTGAGGAGACCAGCAATATTACAGTAACTGAAAATGGCCTTATTCGCAAATTAACCATTCATTCACCTACTCTAGAGGATTCTGGGATATACACGTGCAATGCTATAGATGATACAGTAGATTTCGTAATCAAAATCAATGGTATGTTTTTAAACCACTAAATTTAACTTTGAGTTATAAGGAATGGAATTTGTTTCATCTGTTATAAATTTGTCTGTTTTCACAGAGTCACCAATACAAATTCTGAAGAAAGATGAGTTGAAAACAGAGCACAAGGTTGCATTATATGATGATGTTGTGTTAGAGTGTGAGCTGTCCAGGGCCAATTGTGTGGTCAATTGGTATAAAAATGGCTGTCCTATTGAGGAAAATGAGCGATTCTGTTTTGAGGAGGAAGGGACCTTCAGAACCTTAGTCATTCTCTGTGCTGAGCCACAAGACTCTGGAGAATACATCATCGAGGTTAAAGATGATAAGATTTCATTTCATGTTACTGTACAAGGTAGGAATTCAGTTGTGTTGATCTGTGCATGAGTTTCTGTATTCCATTATTGTTTTACATTGGCATAAAGCAAGCACGAGCTACTATAAAACTATAAATTCCACAAACTTGTGTCTTCTCCAGAGCCTGCGGTGAGGATTATTGGGAACTCTGGCGATTCTGATTACCAAGAGCTGGTGACAGGAGATGACCTCATCTTATCTTGTGAGGTGTCCAGAGCCAATGCACCTGTTACATGGTTCTTCAATGATAAACCATTGGTCCCTGATGAGCGCATACATATTGAGAGCAATGGGACAATTCGGACACTGACCTTATCCAACACCCTCCTTTCTGACTCTGGCAAATACATTTGTGATGCTGTTGATGACAAAATGATAATGGTTGTTAAAGTTCAAGGTATTATCTGACAAAGCAAAGGAACTTTACTTACATCTAACATCTTTCATATGATTTGTTAATACTGTATGTTTATATCTACGTAAATTACATGATGTAATGTCACTCTTGCGTTTACCTTCAGAGCCTCCTGTTGAGTTCCTCAACAAAGAGGAAGTGAACATTATCACTGGTTATGAAGCAGAGTCTGTGACCCTGACCGCCATGGTTTCTAGACACAATGCTCAAGTGAGGTGGCTAAGAGATTGGACTCCAGTTAGTGAAGAACGCTTCTACATAGGCAGCCAGGGGCTGACCCGCACGCTGACCATCGACCCATTAAAGAGGCTTGATAAAGGAGAGTACACGTGTGATGCAAATACGGATGAGATGCACTTTAGTCTGCTGGTTAAAGGTTAGTACCTAGTGGTCATCCTGTCTGAAATGGACGTAAAAAGGCTGTACCCTTCAAAAATATTTTCTATTCAGTTACATACCACATATGTATTCATCCTTGTTCCTTAGAGGTATTAACATGCCCGCTTTATGTGCAAAAATGTAACTTACCTTTTAAAAGGGTAAAACACCAGTGAATGTACAACTGCCTAAGCCACATTCTGAACTCTTAGATTTTATTCTATCATGACCTGTGTTCCTAACAGACATGCGTATTAAATTTGTGAAATCACTGGTTGACACGGTTGGTCACAAAGATGGCATGGTCACATTACGCTGTGAGTTGTGCAAGTCAAAAGCAGATGTGCAGTGGCTGAAGGATGGAGTGGAGATCATTCCAAGTCGTCGCTTTTCTATTCGTGCCGACGGGCCAGAAAGGAGTCTTACCATCCATCGTATCACCAAAGAAGATGCTGGAGAGTATGCTTGTGAGTCCAAAGATGATAGCACCAGCGCCAGATTAAGGGTGGAATGTAAGTGTGAAGTGCACATAAAAGTTACACATTACAAGATGCAAATTTCAGAATAAAGAATCTGCTTTTTATTTGCAGTGCCCCGTGTGGTGGAATTTCTCACAGAGCTTCGTAACACTACAGTCATGGAGGGGGAAGATGCTAGCTTCAAGTGTGTGGTCACCCCTGATGATGTTCAGCTTGTCTGGCTTATGGATGGAGAACCTATTAAGCCTAGTGATCACTTTTATATCGAACAGAACGGATTATGTCACACTCTGATAATCCGTAAGGTCCAGCAGGTGGATTCTTCAAGAATCACAGCGGAGGCTGAAGGTGTCGTATCCAAAGCCAGCCTAAAGGTCCAGGGTAAGACTGATATAATTTACTCAATGTATGGTAAAGAGGAGTTGGGATAGCCTGCTAAGTAAAATGTTTTATATATATATATGGTACAATCATTTTGGTAATTATTTTCAACTCTGAACATAGACGCACAGGTCCTTTTTACAAAACGAATGGAGGCAGTGATGGCTGAAGAGTTTGGAGAGGCAACCTTAGAGACAGAAGTGAGTCTGGAGTCTGGTGAAGTGCAGTGGATGAGACAGGGTTTGGTGATCCAGCCAGGACCTAGACATAAACTGGCCCATAATGGCTGTAAACGCATGTTGACCATCTCCAACCTCAACCTGTCTGATCGAGGCACCTATCGCTGTGAGACTCTTCATGATCGTACGCAGGTCAAACTCAACGTCGAGCGTGAGTTCAGTTACAGACACGTTTTTCTGATTTATTTGTGATTGTTGTTATGATGCTGTTTTGTTATTTAAAATGTATGGAAACCCTAAGACCTTTTCTGGTAGTCACAATAACATTTGACTACATTTGAGTCCCACACCAGTGAAGGACAGCTTCTTCCACTGTCATAGTTGTCTGGTCCTTAAAGCCCTGAAAATATACATTCCAAAAATGGCAATCAAAATGTCATTTCCATAAAGGTTTTCGTATCTGCATTTCTTGTAAGCAAACTAAAGTATTTGTTGTCTTGACCCATGTTATCTTGATATTTGCAGCGAGGAAGATTGTCATACGCAAGGGGCTTATGGACGTTGACACATTTGAGAGAGAGACTGCATCCTTCGAGGTGGAACTTTCTCATGCTGATGTAGAGGGCGTGTGGCAAAAAGACGGTCTCCGTGTCAAGCCTAATAACACCTGCCGTGTTAGTTCCAACGGACTAGTACACAGCCTCACTCTCTCCAACCTCACGCTGGAGGATACGGGTAGCATTGTGTTTCTGGCAGAAGGTCTGAGAACTACCTCCAGGCTGGTGGTTAAAGGTGGGTTCAAATTAGACCCATTCAACACAGATCATCTGTTGACTTCTGACCCCAGGAAATCCCATCAAGTTATGCAGAACTTTATAAGAATGTTTAGCCTAAATTTAATACTTCACACAATTGTAGTGTCAGAGTTTTCATATCACACAATTTCCTACCATATACCAAAATGCGTTTTGATTTTATTTCTTAGAAACCCCAGTGATGATTATTAAGAGGCTGTCTGACGTCAGGTGTGAGGAGGGATCTTCTGTCATACTGGAGTGTGAGCTATCTAGGCAAAATGTGGATGTCAAATGGCAGAAGGTACAATAACAAATCCATGGTCACTTGTTTATCCACAGTAAACATCGGAACAAAACAGGGCCTAAACAACTTCAAAGGAGAACTAACCCTCCCGGCTGAGTCTTTTTTCACCCTAGGTTTTGCTCAATTTATTTATCATCAGGGTTTTCGTTCCTTGCTCACCGGGAAACTGCCTATATAAGATTACTTTATGGTTCTGTAAATTTTCTTTACATCGCTTAATTAGAATGGCATTGCATTTGAACCTACACCCTACTGTACTCTATTCTACCTCTTTCTGTTTTTTTCTGTGTGCACGTGAGCCTGTGTGCGTGTGCATGTGTGGGTGTGTAACCTCCATTTGCTTTATTGGCAGAATGGGTTGGAGCTTAAATCCTCCAAGGCTTTGAGGATTTATTCTATGGGACGTAGGCGCTGTTTACAATTCATGGAGTCCAGTATCAGTGATTCGGGTGTTTACACCTGTGACATAGGTGACCTCAACTGTTCCTGCAAACTTGAGGTCTATGGTAAGACTAAAAAACTTTAGAGAAATCTCACTATGTTAGGGAATTTGACACTAGACACTTTCTGTAAATTTAAAACAATAAAGTTGCTAATTCTTTACTTCACAAAAACATAGCTGAAGTTTAACAAGAGCATGTGCTAGGCAATGGCTTACAGCTGTACCCAGAACTGATAAGACTTGAAAATATAACAAAGGCTTTTGTTCTAAGATAATGGGGGGACTTGTGCTGGCAAACAAATATTTTGTTTATCTGTTACATATAGGTCATGGCATGTATGAAAATACAGCATATTATGTCTCTAAGAAAACATTTCTTATTATTCCCAGAACGTGAATTAGAGATCCTAACTGGGTTGAAGGATCTTTGCATTAAGGAGGACCAGAACGCTGTTTTTATGTGTGAGCTGTCTATGGAAGAAATGCCAGGAGAGTGGTACAAGAATGGCAGCAAGATACGCCCAACTAGCACCATCAAAACCCGCAGAGAAGGTACTAACCTATGAAAAAAGTAGAGAACAAATATATCCATTGAGGGGCTAAATGCCCTTGGGGTAAAAAAGACATTAAGTTTTTCTCAAAGTACTCAATAACATAAGAAAGGCATGTTAACATCTAAAGTGACCCACAAATAAAAGACATTATATATATGTGTATGTGTATGTGTTTTACCTACCATATGGTTTTATTCTGTATAATTCATAATTTTGCTTTTGATGATGCTTCTGGATTTCAATAGGCACAAAACACTTCCTGCTTATATGCAACGTGAAGGCAGAAGATTCTGGCGAGATCAAGTTTGTTTCCAAACAAATCGAGTCAGTTGCTCATCTTGAGATTGAAGGTGTTCTCTCAAAGATAAACATATAGCACATTTTGTCATATTTAAAATCTGTTTTCTGATTAACTCCACCTAACATTCTTTACATTTTTTTGCAGAGCTCCCTGCAAGTATTGTCCGTCCCCTTAGGGACCGCACAGCCTTAGAAAAGCACAGAGTAATTCTCGAATGCACTGTGTCATCCCCACGGTGTGCTGTCACCTGGTATAAAGAGGGTGAAGAATTGGAATCTTCCGAACACTTGGAAATAACACAAGAGGACTGTTACCACAAACTGATCATCCATCAGGCGGCGCTCGAAGATGAAGGAACCTATAGCATTGAGGTTGGAGAGCATACATCCACTGCCAAGTTACTGGTGGAAGGTGAGACTCAGATTAGGATTATTTTATTTTGTGGTTGGCAAGATGGATTCTATTCAATTTTCTGCGGTTGTTCTTCACAGCCCAGTCTATCGTAGTGAAAAAGAATCTGGAAGATGTGGAGGTAACGGCTCCTGAACCAGCTTGCTTTCAATGCGAAGTGTCTGTGACTCTCGTCAAGCCCCCAATCTGGACTTTGAATGGAGAGACGCTGCAGTCAGGACCAGATGTGCGAATAGAAAACCGAGGGACTGTCCACAAGCTGACGTTCAAAGAAACCAGCTCCGACATGAGCGGAATAGTCCAGTTTAACACAGGGAAAGCCAAAAGCAGTGCAAAACTTAGAGTGTTGACCTGAAATATGCAAGGGTCACATATATGAGGATGGTACAAAAAACAGGATCCCATCCTTATATTTAAAACTACTAGTAATTTAGGTTTTGACCTAATTTTCCTAAAGGGTAGTTCATCCCAAAGCAAAATTTCTGTCAATGTTCATCTCGACATTTCAAATAGTTTGAACAATGTTCGTAACAGAAAATGATGATTGTTTTATGATGCCTGTTGATGTTCAGTGGTGGACTTCCATATAATTTTTCATATAATAGAAGGTTTCCATATAATAGAAGTGGTCAGGGACCTTTGTATTTGGTTGTATTTAAAATGTCAGGGCTGAGTCAATGACAGAATTTCATTTCTGGGCAACATATCACTTTAAAAATATTCATTAGTGGTATCGGAAAGTTTATATAAAAGGATGGATGTTCGTTGTGCAAACATGTTTATTTGGAAGTGAATTTAGTTGTATGGATGTGTATCAAGTCTGAAAATGAGTATCTAAACACGTTGGGGAACAAGTATTGTAAATTAAGGGTGAACATGGAAAATGTTGAAATGGTTTTAAATGTAATGTTACTGTCTTTTGTAGTATGAATGAAATACAAATATATGGACGATGTGTCAATTTCTTTTATATTTGTTAATATTTTAATGACAAAAACCAAAAATGATATGAAAAGTTTTGAATGATTATTTTAAATTTCATTGCTGTTACAAATTATAAAATGTTATTATGCAGCATGGAACTGTGTTCATGTGATCTACAATTGACTTGGGAGATAATTTTGTCATGTTAATGAAAATAAATAAATTATACATTTAAATTGGTCAAAATAACAATCAAATGTAAAAGATTTTTCTTTGCTGTTTTATTTGAAACTATTGAAAGAACACGTCCAAGTGTAACTTTTTTGTATTTGATAACATTATCCATATTCACTCATTAAAAAAGAATGATGGTGAAAATAAGATTAACACAGCAGCTGCAAAATAATACCTACAAAGAAGAAAATGTTTTTATTCCTGGTTTTACAATGATTGTTTTTCCCATATAAACAACTATAAAACATCAATAGCACACAAGAACATTACAAGTCCTAAACCTGAATGAAGCTTAACAACATTGCATGTGTTATAATAAATATTTAATACACTCACAAATCAGGCATTTTCCACTGCAGACCAATTCAAGTGCATTTTAAGAATTCTCTAGAAAATACAATCAGTGTGTAATAAATTAGGAGAAAACCATCTGCATCATTGACAGTCCTACCTACAGTAGTTCTTAAAATACCTTCATAATTCTGAAAATGATATTGTTTTCAAATCTTTTCAAATATATAATTTATACAAATGCGAACATATGCAACATCAGTAGCAAGCTATTGTACATACAGTATAAACAACAAAATTCACAATGTGATACATTCCTTAAAAAACAGTATTGCTCTTCATGCAATATGTCATTACCTTGAAACAACAGGTATATAAACATATCAACAACACCCATAAGTCATTTTGTGATGCAAGACCACCAAATATTCAGTTTACAGCCATTCTCTCTGTTTTTAAACTCACACTGTATTTCAGACATCATGCGGGATGCTGGTCAGGTCCTTTTGTTAAGGGCTGATCGTTGTGCTTGGTGAGGCTGGAGATGGAGGCCCACTCTGGTAGGCTCTCAGGAGAACTTTGTGTTGTGTAGCTGACTCTGCACGTTTGCGCTGGTGTTCGCCCAGGAATTCCTTGAGGCGTGTGGTAGTAAAAGTCAAGGTCTGACGACGCAGCTTCATCAGATATGAATCCTGAAGCCATGCGTTATTTAAACAGTCTTTGATGGTGGGTCTGGACCTAAGGAAAAGATACAAATAAATTTGAATTAAATATCATGTTCACAAAACAGAACAAAATATTTAACCAAGAAACAAAGATGATATTATTGATACTATTGACACTATTAAAATGATATAAATGTTTTCACTACTGTGCATATCAACATTGGGATTTTGGATGAGCTGTCTTATCCAAGTAATATCAAGCAAAGCAATTATATTACTACAAATAATTTACGATTCCTTATACAAAATAGAGCAAAATGAAAACTAAGCAAGCAAAGGCTCTAATCGAAATTTACCATGGGTATCCATTTAACATCTTCTTTAGGAAAGTAGAGGCACTTTGGGACACATTTGGGTAAAGCTTAGTTGAGTCAAACTTTGCTGTATGGATTCTGGCCTCGGTCTGTCTCGCATCTTTTTCGTGGTATGGAAGTCTACCACTGAGCCTGTAAATTAGGCATAAAAATTAAACTTCAAACATAAAAATTAAATTACATTATTAAATTACCACAATACCAACATGTTACTCATGAAAGATCTATATTCCCTAAAAAGGTTTCTAGTTTGCCTCGGACTTTGCAGATAGTACATGATGTAGGAATTCTGCTTTATTTTGTATAATTCTATATAATAGTAATTCTCCTTCACATAATTTTATATTGCGAAAATTTGTATGCTTCTGTTTATAACATAATCTCGCCAGAATCTTCTGCCTTCACATAGCATATAAGCAGGAAATGTTTTGTGCCCATTGAAATTAAGAAACATGATTAACAGCCAAATCAATAATGTTCTGTGTATAACATAATCCTTATATATTTGACCAGTTGTTTTTAATCATTCAAATTCTACTGGAAAATAATTCTGTATATTTACTTGGTTTCATGCTTAGTATAAAGCTTGTTTAAATACGTTCTAAATAAAAATGGCACACAAAACTGCCTGTCATTTTCTGCATCTGAAATATCCTAATTCCGACTAAACAGTAGCCGCAAATAGTGTATAGTAAGCCCAAAACCTCAGTGTGCACAAAACAAGAAAAACCTGCATAGTCTATTGCTCTGTCGAGGTTTTTATGTATACATTTGATGGATGCTTGTTTATCCCATGATGCCCCGTTAGCTGAGCAGTGATCAAATTTCAGAAGTCAATCAAATAAAAAAGGTGAAAACTAAGGCCGATATCGTTTTTTTACATATAAGTGCCAATTAATAAAATTTCACATGAATAAAAGCTATTTGTAGGTTGATGATAATGTCTAATAGTCAATAGAGAATGGGTCACATGACAGTAAAACATGGCGGATACAGCGCTTCCAAATTGTATTCCCTCTATGCTATATATAACATACTATTCAAACAGAAGATTGACCGCATGGAAGATAATTTAAAGTTTAGTTAACTGCGAAAAATGACCATACTCTTGACTTACATGATATAGGAAAGAATTCCCAAGCTCCAGATATCAGCTGGCGGCCCTACTACATCTCCCTTCAGCATTTCTGGAGCTTGAGGAAAGCAGAAAAGAGAGACTGTCTTATTTGGAATTCTTAACATTAAACACAGGACAAGTATGTCATATATACCCATATACTCTAGAGTCCCAAGATCTCTGCTGTATTTTTGAAGAGAGAGAGGGTTAAAGCTTTGAGCACTGCCGAAGTCTATGATCTTGATCACGTTGAGGTTGGTGACCATGATGTTGTCTGGTTTAATGTCTAAATGAAGAATCCGATGGTTGTGGAGGTATTCTAAACCCTGAAGAATCTGGACAATAAAGCCCACTATATCATCCTCAGAATAACGGAATCTGTAGGGGAGAAAAGTACGTTATGAAGGTGCTGAAAAGTAATTTTCTATTTAATCAGAATATCTTTCACATAAATCACTAAAAATGAAATTTCCACATACCTCTCAACCAGGCTATAAAGGATCTCCTTGCCTGTGCAGGATTCTGTTATGAGCACAAGGTATCGAGGTGTGACATAAGCTTCATGCAGGGTCATGACTCTCTCGCTATGGAGAGACTTCAGTATCTCATACTCTTTCACAACAGTTTGTGTGGTCTCTTGATCATAGGGAACTATTTTAGCCATGAACATCTTCCCTGTTGCATTTTCTCTGCAGTCTCTTATGACTCCAAACCGACCCCTGTCAAATACAGATCATGATTTGTATTTTAAAGCGAGGGTTTTAAAGTGTTAAAAAATGCATACAAGTGTACTTTTTTTGCTCAAACCTGGCTTTCTCATCCAAAAACGTGTATGGTTTTTGGGGAACCGCCTGCTTTAAAGTGATCTCAGTTTTTGCGGAGGGCGCCACTTGTCCCGCTGGTCTTTCTGTTGTGGGTGAGCTTTCCCTCACATGACTAATACTGGAGACTGTATCCACTGGAGGAGAGACATCAGTGGGGGTGACCAAACCAGTTGTTGCCGGAACAAAAGTGGAAAGAGGAGAACTTGAACTGCCTGCAGAGGGTTGAGTTGTGCATGGCCTTGGAGACACAGTCTGGGTTTGGGTTAAAGGGGGAACTACATTAACAGGACTTGTTGGTTTGGGGAAAACTAGAGGTGGGAGATGTTTTTTAGGGTTGGAGTGAGAAACAGGGACCTTGGATGAAGTGTTTGTGATGTCAGACTGTATTCCCTTTGAGGCTGCCAACACCCTAGCAGGATGAGGTCTAAATGAGGAAGGGGGCAAGGCTGGGGTTGTATTTAAGGTCGGGCCTACAGAGGTGAGAGATGTGATAGGGGGAGGTGTCACGCTGGAGATGACGAAAGGGGAAGAAGTAGAGGTCGGTGACATCACTGTGGGAGGGTGAGAGGGTTGTGGCACTGTTGAACAAAAGAGATGAAATAAATAGAAAAAAATCAAAATTCTGGAGACTTCACAAATATGAAAATTTCATCATGTCATCATTTAGTCCCCTCTTGTCATTCCAAACCTATGTGACTTTCTTTCTTGCAAATAACAGAAAAAATTATATTAGAAAAACAAACTTCAATTACTGTACCATTCATAGAATAATAAATGGGAATCGCCATTGATTCTTCAAAATATCTTATTTTTTGTTTTGCAGAAAAAAGTCAAACAGTTTGTAAACATATCAAAATCCTTTTTGGAGAGGGAGTAGACCATCTGTTTAACTTGCTTATTAAAATAATTTAAATTGTGTCAAAACTTGAAATGACTAAAACAAGAAGAATTTTAAGTAAGTTAGTACAAATGAAATACTTAACCTTCAATGTCAATGCCCACAGGCTCTGATATGTCACTGTATGGGCCTTGACCAGCTTTATTTACGCATGCCACACGGAATCGAAGGACAGAACCAGATGGAAGGGCAGTGGTATTGCAGAAACAATCAGGGAGGCCTGTTGCTACAATCAACCATTTATCATCACCTGTACAAAAAGATCAAATTTGTAAATCATTGCCTTAAACAAATAACAGGAAAAAACAACTAATATTTTAAGCTAATTTTAAGGTATATTATTAATATTATTAAATATTTATAACAAAATGAAGAACACTCTTTACCCTCAGATTTCCTTTCAAGGGTGTATGTACAAGGGGACTTGGTGTCAGACGGTTTCCATAGCACGAGAGCAGAATTATTGTATATCTGTGGAATCTCCGGGGTTCCTGGGCGTTTTGGAACACCTTTACATGTGACATATAAACAAGTCTGTGGTTAAGAACAAAGCATGCAGGTTTTAGCATATCGGTGCTGTCCTTCTGAAACATTGGATTTTCAAAAACCCAATTTTAAGGAAAATAAAAAAGCTCTACTTTTTAAATGATAAAAACAGTGTTCTCAAAGTTTACAAGTGTTATTGAAATATTTTTGTTGGTTAAATATTAATACAGCCCAGTGACAAATAAGAATGACTTACGGCAAAAAGTAGAAATTTTGAAATATGGAGATATGACTTTTCAGATTGACAGCAACGATATACAACAAAATGTGACAGTTTACAAATATTTAATGTTTGCTACAATGAATAGTGAAAAGAGGGAATTTACAGGCAAATGATAGAAGACATGTAGTAAATGTAGAGCCCAGGTTATTGGTGGCTAAACATTCATAGAGTCCAGTATCTGTCTTAGATGTCTTCATGATCATCAGAAGTTGTCTTCCATCAGGGCAGGCAGTTAAACTAATTCTGTCATGAATTTCCAAAGGTTTTTTATCTGTGAGCACAAAAGAACAGGTAAGTCATGTAGTATGTAACAGTTTTAACCTCGCACTTTACGTGTAGCAGTAGCCCAAAATAGATGGTACGGATCAAATTGATGGACTTTTATTTAAAAATCAATAGGATATTTAGAAAAGATAATTTTACATGAAGATATGTTTTACTTCCTATTGTAAACCAAGAATGTCTCAAACACTGTAAAACCATTGTGCATCAAAACTTTTATGGTTGTTAGGGGATGCCCTTTCTTTGGGTTCATCTACTCTCCACAATCTTATTAAAGTTGTGAGCCAATAGAGAGCATTCATTTATTTCCTTTAGTGGGGAACACATTGCTATGGACCTCATTTGGACAACTTTGAAGGCAATTATCTCAATATAAAAAATGACCCAACAGTTTTATCCCGACCAAATATCATACTGTCCTAACAAACAACACCTCAATTTTAGCTTCTTCATTCAGTTATTAGATTATGCATGAATCCCAGTTACAAAATTTCGATTGGTTTTATGGTCAATGCACATTTTCCAAAAGAACAAAACAATACAAAACACCTTTCATCCACACTATGCTTGGATCAGGGCTACCAGCAGGAAGACAACAAAGAGTGACTGGATCTCCTTCAAGAAGAATATGGTCCTTGAGCCTGATATGGAAAACTGGGGGAAAGTCTGTGATACAAATACACATTTTAAAGACAAAGACCTAAAAAAACAAAGAAGCATAAATCAATGTTCAGTTTTATCTCACCTTCCTTTCGAGTTGAAACAGTATTTGACTTAGATCTGTCTCGCTTGCTTCGGGACAATCCCCACCTGTCCCATCTAGACCTTCGTTCACTTTCAGGTGCTGTCAACAATAAATCAAACACGATTCTTGTAACATCATAAAACGGTTCTTGTCGATACCATGTTACAATATTGATTTTAAGGTTCAGTTTTTAATAAAAAACCCTCCACAATATCATAGAAGAACCCTTCTGTGTAAAAATGGTTCCAAATTTAACATCTGAAGAACAAAAGTTTTTTTGGCGGCAAAAGTTAAGAAGGAGATGGTTCTTTAAAGAATCTTTTACTTAATGATTCTTTGCTAGACCAAAATGGGTTCTTCTGTGACATCACTGTGAGGAACCTTTGGAATTTTGCTGGATGACGAAATAATGAAACAGATCAGAATTTTAAACTTACTCTGAGAGGACTGTACAGATTCCACTGACTCTTTAGACCTTGTAGTTTTTGTATCAGCAGATTGCGAGGCAAGCTTGTTCTCTGGAATGTCAACGTTCTTATGGATGAGCCCATCTGACTGAGTGTGGCGGTGATGGGTAAACAAAGGTGTTTTCGTTCCTTCACTTTTCGTTTCCTTGTCTCCCCCCCTGTCCTCCGACTGACTTCGTTTCCTCAATGAAAACCCATGGACTTTTGCCTCTAACCTTTTCTGCATTGATTGAGCTGATGAATCATTGATTTGCTCATCTTTATGTGATTCAACAGATTCAGAGCTGGTTTTAACTTCCTTTGATTCTCTCCTATCTTTTGTCTTATGCACTTTGTCAGATATTTCAGAAAACTTTGATTCAAACTTACGTCTCATTGCAAACACAGGTGATTCAGCAACCTTATTACTATCCGTTTTAAGAGTTCCTGAAAGTTCTTTGTTTGTGTATTTGGTGCTTTCTGTGGTGTTTTCTTTTTTATCCAAGGACTTGCTTCGACCCAAAGCCCAAGTCACTCTGCGCTTTGAAGCTGCAGAATCTGAGGATTCATCTTTTTTATCACTTGTCTGTGCTTTCCTTGAACGCATAGAAAACCTTCCAATAATTCCAAATCCGGAATCTCTTTCAACCTCTCTGAGGTCTTGGACAGACTTGGACTTATGATGTAGTCCTACAGACACCATCTCCAATGGCGCACCCACAGGTCCAGGTCGATAAACTTCTTCAGTTGGCTTTCGAGGCAGAACCGGTGACTTTTCCTCAGACTTGGTCCTTGTCAGTCGTTTCAGGCCACGTGTCAAAGATGATTCCCTTTTTTTAAACCTTGCCTCGAATATTTCCTCCGAATCAATATTTTTGATATTGGTTCTAGGATTTGGTTGGCATACAGAGGAGGTACATGCCACTTTAGCGAAAACAGCAGGATGTTCAGTAGTAAGTTGGGAGTGTGATGCTGTGATGTCATCGTTGTGGTTTACCTGCACTGCAATGTTTGTTTCTTTGTCATGTGGTAGTATATCAGGTGGGGCTTCTCTATACTTTATTTCTGATACATTATCTTTAGAGGATGCATGTTCCTTAGTTTTATCAGTTTCATTTGAAATAGGTACAGTCTCAGAAGGGGTACCCTTGGTATCAGTTAAAACCTCTTCCTTAATCATCTGTTCATTATTTAAGCTACTAGATGCTGGTTTAATGTCAGACAACACGTCTCCTATAATTTGATGATTTGAACCCTCAACAGAAATAAAGGGAATCTCTAGCGGAGCTCCAGATCTCCTGTGTAAGGAAATCTTATCTGAATCTTCGTGACTGAAAGAAGCACTCTTCTTAAATGTTGTCATTTTCAAATGAAGATCATCAGGACTGTCGGTGGAGGATGCTTGAGAAAGTCCTGAGGTACTCGACCTGACACGTCTCAAAGAGGTCCTCCCATTATCAACACCCAGTGTCTCAAGCAGGGGGCCTCGAAGACCGCTCATGTTCTTATCAACAGAACCTCCTCTTAGTAGCCTCTGCCTCATAAGCTCTAGTTTCAAAGCATAATCTTCCTTGCTTAGCTTGCTTACCTTCGGACTATTGCTTCTGTTTGGGAGCTCCATAGAAACAGCTTTTTTCATGTTCTTTTGGTTGTCCTCCGTGGTTTCCTCTAAGTCATCTTCTTCAGGGGTGATGTGCAGAAGAAGTGCGCTGTCGGCAGAACTCCCTCTTCGCATCACCGCTCTTCTGGACTTACCTGTTACCTGTTGACCTTCTACACTGGAACCCTTTTCCATTGAGTTCTCGGCACAGTCTGCACTCTGGAGTTGGCGTTCATCCTTCAGTCCATCACATGATTTGCCTTCTATGTTTTTCGAGGGATGGTAAAACTCTTTGGCTTCGGAATCAACACTATCCTCATCCTCTTGGATCTCATTCAGAGACATCCGGGAACCAAAAAACATCATTGTGAGTGGCATAGGGATAAAAGGAAGTTCATCAATGTCCTCATCAGAGGATGACGATGGAGGTGGTGAGCCCTCTTTAAGGTTTCTGGGCACAGCAATGGACACATGGCTTGAAGAGTCATCCAGTAGTTCTGGAATAGATCTCATTACCATTTTGGACTTGTATCTGATTAGCGAACACTGAAACAGAAGTCAAGACAATTAGGACACGAAGAGTGGAAAATCTTATTTTAAAAATCTTAAAGTATACCTGCCATTTCCTTCTGGCCAGAACTTGTTTATGTAATGTTGTATTAATGTTCTTTCCTGATGTCAGGGCCTAAAGATAAAAACACAATAAAAGTGCTCTCAAGAAACTTTACACAAAGTTAATTCAAGGCACAACTATCTACAATGCATATATTTAAAAATATTAAATTCCTACTTTGAACCAGGAGTGCCGAAGACATTCTGTGGTGTCAGGTCTCCTGAAATACATATTGTCAAATATGAAGTTTAACACCAACCTTATCATTTGCAATACAGGTACACTTTATATTTGAAATGTTCAGTAAGTACTCACAGTCTGTCTGCAACAAGGAGCTTTATAATAAATCCTTTAGCTTCTCTGCAAAGGTCTTTAAACATGCTCTCCTCAAATGCGATATTATAGTTCCTGATGTTCAGCAGAGTGTCACGATCATTTTCTCCAGCAAAAGGAGAAACTCCAGTTAAGCTGCAAGTGATACAGATTTGGTAAGGATCGACCGAGGTGTAGTGTTCGGACATGTTGTCAATCATGAGTGGGTATACATACCATAAATAAGTTATGACCCCCACTGGCCTGTGGAAAAAAGAACAATTTAGAATAAAATTGATAAATGATGCACTGTGGTTGAAGTTTTGTTTTTACCAGATGTCTGTAGATTTAGAGATGGGTGTCTGGTTTACAATCTCAGGAGCTATAAATTCTGGTGTTCCATATTTGCAGTAGTATTCATCATTTGATGTGATTTTAATGGCATTGCCAAAGTCACAAATACGAATCTCATCACTTTTGCGGTCTGCCATCAGGATGTTTTCCGGCTGTATTACAAGCACATACAATTACTGATCTCTTCTTTAATATTAAAGCATTCTGAAAATAACATTTATCAAGTCTCTTTACCTTGATATCCAGGTGGATTATGTCATTCTGGTGAAGATAGCTAATACCTATGAGTAGCTGATGTATGATAGACCGAACCTAGATAGAAAACAAGGACTATATTTATTTCATGTTTTTTCAATATCAAACTATAACTTGTTAGTACCATAATCATTAAGTTTTAAAACTATTCAGTAATTGAATATGCAGTATTGACACCTACCTCCGATTCCATAAGGGTTACTCTTTTTGTTAGTCTTTCTAAAAGTTGCTCATGACATCTTTATAATCATTTAAGGAATGGAAAATAAATAATAAATATATATTAAGATATTGAAAACAAATCTGAGGAAAGGATACAGTTCAGTAACGATGATTAAAACATGCTTCTTCTCGAATGCATCGTGGAAGTAGACAATTTTTTCATGGTCTAACTCCGACAGTAGGGTCATCTCTCTTAAAGCTGAACTCTTTCTTTTTACTCGTGCAGAGATGAATTTTGCTGCATAATCTACCTTGTCTTTTTTCTTTGTCACCTTCTTAACAAATGAAAAAGACCCCCTGTGAACAAAGACAAAATTACAGGCCTCTGTATACTATGCAAAACAACACAATGACCCATCGAGTCTTTTTGTCATGATGTTTGACCTGCCAATCTCTTTGTGTATGTCATAGTAATCAGTCAGTCTGCGCATCCTCCGTAGAATGGTGCCTTTATTCTCTATTTGCTCTTCCTCTACATTTTTGCCTGTGAATACATTATAAATCAATCAAGGTTATATCAATTAACATTTATTGTGTAAGGAATACTGAACTAAATATCCGCATTTTCATTAAAAACAATTTTGGCACAAAGTATTAGATAATAATTAAACGTCTAAATGTTATCATTCACCCAAAATGTAGTAATTTAAACCTGCTTGATTTCCCCACAAAAAATATTTTGAAGAATTGAAATAACCAAAAAACATTGGCCCCCATTGACGTCCACCTTATCGACAAAAAAGCAACAGTCAACATTTTTCCAATCTTTTTGTGTCTGCATATGCATGTTTAAAATGTCAAGAAGGTGAGTAATGAAAACCTTTTGTTTTTCATATTGTGAAGTCACATTGTGTTCATCAAACTAACAACTTAATATCAAAAAGAGTCTTTGAGACACTCAGTTCATTAAACTCACCGGTGTGGACAGTAAGTTCAGCTTTACAGGACACTGACCCAGCCTGATTCTTAGCAGTGCAAGTATAAACCCCTAAATCCTCAAGTTGAACATTGTGGATCACCAGGGAGCTCTCTCTGTCATCATACACAAAGGTATAATGGCTACTCTCTGCAAGAAGAATACTGTCCTGCAATGCACACCATTTCATCAAAGATTAGGAGTGTTTTGTGACAACTTGTGATATAGTCCATAGACATTACCAACCTTATACCAAAGGATATCAGGCTCAGGTTTTCCGTCTACAATTACAATGAAACGAGTGGTTTCCCCCAAAGACACATCCAAGTCCTCCATGATGATCTCAAACACAGGGGGCACTGAAATGAAACTCCTTTTGAAAACATACAACTTGAAAAATCGATGATCGTTAATCCAAAACTGAAGGTTCTTTTATTAAGTCACTTTTTGGTCATTACAAGCCTGTTTGACTTTCTGTCTTCGAAGTTAATATTTTGAACAACCCTGAATCCCTTCCATTACATGAAAACAAAACTAATGAAACATCTCTCTAAATATCTTCTTTTGTGTTCAAAAGGAAAAGAGTTATATAAATGGTGAACAACTAAAGAATATTTATTGAACAATCCCCTTTAAAACCAACAAAGATGCTATAATACTTAATAAAAGTACTTAATAAAATAAAACTTAATAAAAGTATTTTCTTCTACATGGAACAACTATATTTAATACTTAACACATATTTACAATATATATATATATATATATATATATATATATATATGTAAATAAGTAACGCTCTAAATCTAAATACATAAATGTTAAATAAAGACTTTGGTTGACATTTTTTTCAGATTATAACCAATGAAAGGAAAATGACATTCACCTGCCATCACCAGCTGTAGAGTACAGAGATCACTGCCATACTGGTTATAAGCCATGAATATGAGTTGGCCTACATCTGTACTTTTCACTTTGGCAATGTGAAGGGCATGCTGGTCATCATCAGGCATTGTCATCTCCAACACACCTGGTTTGTGGATCAGCTCCACTCCCCTTCCGATAAACAACAGCTTTTTCAATATTCACAATACATATTGTGGTTTGGTTTGAATATTTATATTTCAATACACACTTGACACTAACTTTTTCCATGTCGGTGTTGCTTGGACATGGTTGAGGGTAACTGTTATGACGACAGACTGATTCTCAACTACATAGACAGTGTCCGGCTTTTCTAAGATGATCGGAGCTTTGCATAAATACTGTCCTGTAATAAAGAGAAACTATTTAGTAAATACATTGAGTTATAAGAAAGATGTGAATCAGATTTGGACAAATTCATTGCATAAATAATATAATATATAATTAAACATAATAAAATAACAAATCGACAAAATATAACTCATCTAATTTCTAAAGAAGAAGATTTTAGTACCCTCTGACATCATCCAAGCATAGATCTGCATACCTTTATCGATGAGCTGTACCAGGTCAGTAGGCTGTGAGGGTTTGCTGGACGCCTTTCCAGTGGTACTGAGGACCCTGAAGGAATAACGCATCGCTTTTTTAAGAGAAGTGAGTGTATAAGAGGTGTCTCGTAGACTTGAGGCAACAGTCAGCCATTGAATGGAGCCCAGAGTTTGTTGTTGAACAGCGTACATGAGGGAATCAGGATCTAAATAGCAAATAATCAAAATAGTATTTTATCAACAAACACTGTAAAAATTAAAATAAAAAGGTCATTTAAAAAAGGAGGAGAAAAGGTCCACCAAAATAATAGTCAAAATGAAGATCAAATTTTTCAACTATGGTAGTCAATGGTGTCCAAGAAATCTTGGATGCAAACATTCTTCCAAATATCTCCCCATTTTAACAACTTGTGGGTGAGTAGTTTATTACGGAATTTTTATTTTCAGGTGAACTATCCCTTTAGGGACTACTATATAAAGTTTTAAAAAGCAAAGCCAAATGTACCTATAGATGAATCCAGGTTTTTTGGTCTTTTCCAGCTAAGTGAGATTGTTCTCCCAGTAACAGATTCGATTACCGGAGGACCATCTGGTGGTTCAGGGAGAATATCTGTCAAAAGACAACAATGTGAGTCAGGCGGACACTTTATTTGATGTTATTTTAGCACAGGAGGCTCAAACTTACCTTCTACGTATAAATGAGCATAACAGGCAGCTTTGCCCACTTTATTGGAAATGACGCATTTATACACACCACTGTGGCCATGACACACAGAGCGAATAACCAGACTGTGGGCATCCCTGTCTAGAGGAGGCACATGATGGGTTAAACAGGAGACATTGGTTCGCGAACTTTATTTAAACTGCTTTTGACATGATTTCAGAGGCTTACACTGCGTCATCTTCCTGTCTTCAGTGCTTTCTATCTTCTTGCTGTTATGATACCAAGTGATGGTGGGGTATGGTAGGCCTAAAACTCTACACTTCAGTACCGCCTCTTTTCCTTCAATGACCTCCAGGTCATAGAGCGGCTTTATAAAGTCTGGCATGGACCTGCGTTCGACCTCTCCCTCATACACTTCCGGCTCCTCGGGAATTGATGGCATCTTTTCTAATCTTGACCTATGGCAAGCGAAACAAATTGTTTTTTTGAGAATATATGAAATGAAAAACATGTGGTCACACGTTTAAAAGTTTTTTAACCCTACATATGAGTAGATATGGCTGGCCGTGATTCCTGTACTAGTAGTTCTGCCGAGCTCTCAGCTTCTCCGTTAATATTCCGAGCAATGGCTGTGTAAAGACCCTCGTTCTCCTGGGTAACATGAGTGATGAGCAGTGAGTGCCTTCCTTTCTCTTTGAGAATGTGAATGTCATCAGTTTCCATCACAGGTTGTTCTGAAAGACAAGGTTAGGATATTTAGTCGGTTTGCTAATGCTTCTCTAGATTTAATTCCATATAAATAGCATTGATATAAATTAATGTCTGGCTCTTTTCGTACCACTGAAGGTCCAGGTAACTTCAGGAGGTGGAGATCCGCTGACTTTACAATCAAACCGTGCAGACCGGCCCTCGACGACCTCCAGTACTTGCAGTTTCCATGTGAATAATGGCTCCTTGGATGGGATCACCAGAAGGTTTGCAGTGCACATTAGCTCCTCTATTTCATTTAAACAGAAAAATAAAAAGTGTTGATTCTTAATAATAGTTATAATAATAATAAAAACAGTTATGTTTTTTGTTGTTGTTCATATATCACCTACCTTTTGCTGAACTAAGTTTGCAGGTGTAGGTTCCACTGTCATCTTCATGCACAGATTTGAGCAGAAGACGACATCTGTGACCATTAAACTGCATCTTGCAGTCAAAAAGAGCAGGCTGTATTAGCTTCCCATTAGCCAGCCAATCAACATCCACTTCCTGTGGCCCCGCCATGTAACACTCAAACAAGGCTGTCTCTCCTGCCTTGACCTTGACATCCTGCACGGGCCTGGTTATGGTCAGACATGGTTCCGCATGGGCATCTAAGAGATCAAAAATCATCACTTATGACCATCAAGTTCATTAATTGGTGTATAATTTAAAAAGATGTGTAATATGTGAAATATTGAGACTATAGTTTAAATATGAAATATTTTAGGTCATTAAACAAATGTAAGTACATTTATGATGCTGTGCGTGTAATCTGTATCTGCACACAGCGCAACCAAGTATTATAACTACATAAAAGTCATCGTTTTACCAAGAACTTCAATTATGCTATTTAACCCTGTTTTATTCTATTTTATTTCACCAGCAGAACACAAAATATTTTGATAAAATAAGCAAACAGCACCACCCATGTATTCTACTATATGGAAACCAAATCAATACAAATGAATGACTATAAACATTCTTCAAAATATCTTGTTTGTGTTCTCTAGATAAAAATACAGGTATCAGAGGATGAGACACTTAAGTTGATGAAGTATCACTTTAAGATGACATGATCTCAAAAGCAGACCGTTCATTGCAAACACCACTTTCACTAGACTCTTTATGTTGTTTCTTATACTAACCTTTTATCTCCAGTCTGCATTTAGTCTGTTCAGTCCCATGTTCATTGCTTATCTTACAGGAATAAACCCCAGCATCTGACTTCTGTGCAGATTTAATTTTCACCTCATATTTTCCATCAGACGTTTCACAAATATCATGTTGGCCATCTGCTTTGATTGGCACTCCTTCTCTAAACCTGAAAACACAAAGGAAGATTCTAAAACCCAATCCTGTATTTCCACAACACATGTGTAAATATACAAGTGTAATGGATATAAGATAAAATTACCAATGGATAACTGGTTCAGGCTGGCCGGTCACTTGGACACTCAATGTGATATCACATCCTTCAGGCCAAACTTGGTCACTAAGCGCAATCTGTCATAAAGATCAATTTTGTATCTTTTAAAATACAGTCCTACAATCCTTGCATTCTAACAGTGTAATAAAAACGCCACCTTAAATGACGGAGGTTCATTTGACAGAGACGTGTCAGTCTTGCTAGGTATGCTGCTTAACTTCATCTCTTCCTCCATGGGACTCTGAAACTTCTCATCAGAGGAAGTCAGGCTTAAAGTCGCCCCCGTTGACAAACTCAATTTCCCACCCTCCTGCACTGGGTCTTGTATGGAACAAAACAAAATCTGTTAAACTCTCATTATGTCAAATTAAAATGATCATCAATAAAAGATGTTGTGGAACTTAATGTCAGTAATACAATTCCACCCACTCCACATTTTCAGAGTCTTATTTCTTAACATCAGTGTTGCCATGGCAGCCTATTGCTTGACAACAGCATAGCACAGAACTCTGTGTGATGAATAAAGGAGATTGTTGAGAGTATGAATTCAAACTGACCACAGCTGGAGAGATAATAGATTAATTTTGTGCTTTCTGAGCACAATTTTCTCAACTAACACACTCTGAAACGTGAAGCTGGATGTACAATAGGTTTGTATGGTCTTGAAGCAGTATTATCATCTTAATTGGCTTTATTAAGTATAGAATAAACATTCATATTATCTTCAAACCAGAAAGCTTTCATAGATACAATGGAACTTATGATGACAAACAGAGGAAGGTGTGAAGATTAGGCCAAAAACGAATGAATATAAAGAATAAAAACAGCCTCGGATGGGGTCTTATTCCTAAAGCATCATTGTAAAACAGAGAATTGTGCCCAATGTCCACACTGAATAATAAAAAAAACTTCTACAGCAAAAAACAAACTCCCTTACGATGTTTAAGATAAAAAATCTTGGCTATTGGTATAGGTTTAATGGTCGTTGGTGTGGCATAGCAGAGCTTCATCCTTTACTTAACTCTATGCCTTTAAGATATGCACTTATCCAGCTGGTATTGCCAGTATGTAAACTTGGCGGGAGTAAATCACCAGCTCACAGCAAACTCTTTAGCATCACTGAACTCACTTCTGTTTTCTAAACCCTTTTTCTGACCCTTTCCTTTATTTGATAACTCTTTCCACTCTTATTTCTGAATTTTATTATGTCTTTATTTTATTGTGTATAAATAAATGTTATACATCCCATTGGCCACAAACCAAAACAATTTATAAAATACATTTAAATTATAAATAGTAATAAACAAATGTTAATGTCTTAGATATTGCTCCAAGGTTTTCGTAGCAGAAAGGTCTATTATTACAAATGGCATTAACGCACAATAAAATTAAACATGTCACAATCATTTCAAAGAACAAGAGACACTATAAATACACAGTGTACCTTGTGGCCTAATAAGGATACACCGGCTTAGCTTCTTCACTAACCAAAGATAGCAGAAGCAAGAGGAATAGCTGCAGCATTGCAAGACAGTTATGTAGCACTCTTAAGCTGTTAGACCTTACCCGGATTTTTCAGTAACATACTGTCAACCCTGTTGCAGATCTTTAGAGTAAAACACTGCAAAGTCATTAAAAAGTCATTACAGTAGATAACCTACTCGCTACAGTGTTGCCAATATGTTACTGTAAAAAGCCTGAGAAGGTATTAAAATGTGTACAACAATATAAAGTAAATTACTTCGGAAATTACAGAAATGTCTAAAAGCGTAGGTTAGTTTAGAGCAGGGTTTTTTAGGTTGTATATATGTACCCTATAGAATGTAAAAGTTTTGTTGCAGTTAATATAATAATATTTAATGAGACAAAACTGAAATAATATGGCGGTGGTTAGAGAGTTGGACTTGTAATCGGAAGGTTGCGGGTTTGAATCCCAGTGCCAGCAGACAATAATTGAAGTCTTGAGCAAGACATCTCAGGTCCATTTGCTTTGCAGTGAAAAAAGGTCACTGCACAATACTTGTATATGGCTTTGGATAAAAGCTTCTGCCAAATTATTAAAAATTAAATATATATATATATATATATATATATATATATATATATATATATATATATATATACCTCTAGGCTCTCTGGTTTATTTTCAATACAGACGGGCAAGAAGTTTGTTTAATTTTTTTGTTCAGTTCTACATATTCTAATGGTTGTGCTTTGTTCTAATATTTCTGTAGTGTTAAAATTGAACCAGCAGGTGCTTCTCAGTGTTGTTTCCTTGTTGCAAAATGTTATATAAAGTGTGTAAATGGTTCTACATCAGCAGTTTTTGAAGCATTCAAAACAGGCCATCTGGTACCAGCAATCACATCAATTCCAAAGTCACTTAAATTGCCATTCTTCCTCCATCTAATGCTTAGTTTAAATTTCAGCACATCCTCCTGCACATGGCTACATGCCTTTACAACTTAGTTGCTGGCATGTTGTTGTCTAAAAGTTCATTTACAAACAATTGGGGTGCACTTAAACAATAATTTTATTGGTGTTGGATTAGTGACAGAAGCAGTCGTATGTTGTCTTTATGTAGTACTGGGAACTTTTGAAATAATCTGATCCATTACTATAATATTTAAAACACCAAATGTCGATTTAAATAACTTGGCAAAATTATAACATGTGTCTTGGTCAAAGATCAGCAACTCTTGTATTCTCTATAACCCTGAGTTTACGACTGTTGAACACAATTTTATAGGAGAGTTTATGTGTATAGTACTTGAATAACATATTTCCGACTCCACTTGAATACAGCATAAATAACTGATAAACTAGCAACCCTGTGGAACTGGTCCTTGTACAAGTTGATTTGTTTTGTATACAATATATAGTATTCATGGCATTTTATAAACATTCTCATAGTGTTTTACACGCTTATACTCACTCAAACACAAACACCTACTTAAATCTCAAGCAATACTAGCTTGTTGTTTTTAAATAGGATAGTGATCAGCAATAATACATTTCAAAAAAACATCTTACCTGACTTGATGAACAGTGTGGCCATGCTAGCTGCCTGTCCTTTTTTGTTGGTTGCTATGACCTTGTAACACCCGGCATCACTAGATCCTGTTTGCCTAATCCTGAGATAATGTATCCCTCTATCAGTCATGACCGAATGATTTGGGCTGTCCTTGACCTCTCCTTCGTTCCCCTTTCTCCATGTAACTACAAAAAGTACATTACACATCTATTTAAACTAAAAGTCAGTCCATGCTAGTGTAGCAGAGACCAGTCCCACATAAATTAAGTTTGGGTAAGACCGGTAACAATGGTGCCATGACCCGTGTGGGAGTGAATTTGAGGGGATTCTTTGGATAATTAAGTATGTAAGTTACCCTGTACAATTTTAAGAGTTGGTGCTCTAAACAGAACAAACACAAGTTTTCTTGTGCCTTGGCAGACCATTTGCCAGGTCAAATCCTGCTTTGAATGGGTCCATATGCACAAATACGTTGTGAATTGTTGAGATTCGTCACTCTTATGATGCAAATGCTGTTAGATCATAAAACAGCAAATAACTGGAAAGGGTAGTAGATATCTTGCCTTGGGGGACAGGGTTCCCACTGATGGCGCACTGAAGTATCACTTCTGATCCAACATCTGCTACTACATCTTTAAGAGGAAGATCAAACACAGGTGCCTCTGATGTACCTGGGTCTTCCTCCGCAGACATGTAAGAATCATCTGATAAATCCTCTGTGGAGATAGGGCAAAGGTTGAATCGTCCAATGTGTATCTGACTTTCTTTTTTCCATCGAATACAGGAACAGTCATGATAACATTTATCCTTGGTCTTCCCAGCTTTATTATGGGAGTGAAGAGGGGTTACGAATTTGTGACTCAAAAAGTCCACATGGCTCTATGGGGTTAATAAAAGGCCTTCTGGAGTTTGTTTAAAGGAAATGTCTATTTTAACAGCTTTATAAACTATAATGTCTCACATGTTCGCCCAAAACAGATCAGTTAGACCTTAGAGTTTAATAAGACATCTTTTACAGTTCTATGTTAACCCCAGAGAGACGTTTTTTGATTGATGGATGCACTTTTCAAGCTCTTAAAATCTCACCCTCCATTCCCTCCTATAATAGAGCTTGGATATGCAAAGAGAAATTCTATTATTATTCTGACTTTTTCATCTGAAAGAAGAAAGTCATTTACACATAGGATGCCTTAAGAGTAAGAACAACAATTTTGATCTATTCATTTAATTCAATGAACGCATGACAAGCTCACTGTCTCTAGTCATCTTGCAAAGTAATTTCATTTTAGAAATTTGAAATGTTTAAAAAAAATCGTGTTCAAATAACAAACAACAATAATAAAGTAAAATACACAGCAATTTATTATGTTTTTTTACCTGTTTCAATTGGTTGACTGGAATGGATTTTTCTTCTATTCCTTCTATATTTAGTTTTTCCTTCAGATTTATCCTCATAGTTGGCTTTCTTTTGGTCACTTTCTGATCCGTCAGCGTCAACAGGCTTATGGTCAACCACAATAGTTGGTATGGTAAGTTTAGGTATAAACGATGAGTCTTTTTTCTCAACTTTCTCCTGAAGTGACTTTGGGACAGTTGAGGATGAACCAAACAGTCTTGGAGGTTTCAGAGGTACTTGTATCAAACCTTCATGGATTACTGATTGAGCTGATTTTTCCACTGGCATTTCTGGTAATGCACTGTTACCCTTTTTCCTTGGCACCCTTGGTGAACACTGTCCAGGTATATTGTTGAAAGTATCTCCTTTGCTGATGATTACACCATCTGAAAACTCCCTAGAGTTAGAAGTTTTTCCCCTCTGGTTTCTTTCAGGTTTATTTGATTCCTGTTCAAGCTTCTCTTTCTCTAATGTCAATTTCTTGTTTTGAAAGGTTGACACTCCTTCTTTGGGTTTGCCGGAATCCCTTGAATTTTTGTCTTTATTCCCTTGTGTTTCCTCAAACTTTTGTCTTAGCTGTGCTGGAACTGCCTCAGTCTTTCCGGTAGACTGCATGTCTGTGGAGAGTTGCTCCATTGAAAAGGCTTTCTTGATGTTGGTCTTTCCAACCAGTTTCTTTATTCTGGAAAGCTCCTCTGAAAATTTAGACTGAAAATTCTGGACTTTTTGTACATAGCTTGACTTTTCCTCAAGAGATGAGGCTTTCTGCTTAAATAAAGACCTTTTGAGTGCTACATCACTATTGGGATTGTCTTTAGGCGTCTTTGCCTTGTTCGCTGTATCCTCAAAATCGCAGGACGATGTTTGATTTAAACCCCTCGGGCGTCTTGAAAAAGACACTTTTGGCATGTCAATGCTGTGTCTTTTTTCCTCAAAAGCTCTTACTTTGTCAAAAATTTTGGAACTTGCCCGTGAAGGTTTTGGAGTTTGCGGGGAAGATGCATCTTGAGAACCATTGCTTCGGGATGAAGAGGAGGACTTTACTGATGTGGTTTTTACAAAGCTCTCAGCTCCATTCACTGCTGTTTTAGTGCCATTGTGGGCAGTTGTTGTAGTTAGATCTACATGACTTTGGTCATTTTGGAATGAATCGGTTTGAATAAATGGCGAACCTTCTGTTGTTTTAAAGTCCAATTGGCCCCTGAAATGAGGTGATTGTGACAAATGTTGTGTTATGACAATGAAAACTGAAAAAACATTCTGTGCTTTCAATTTAAACAATGAAACAATTCCACAAATGTAAATCCCCCCAAAATGTGCCATGCTTAAACATGTAAAATAACCATAATCAATGTACCAAAATTAATGTGACACAAAAACATGCAAAGGTTGATGGGTCAAAGCACTACAACACCATCACGGCAAATCTGACGGTACAAGTGGAGTCAAAGGAAAGTAAGAATCAAAGAAAACGAATTAACAGGACCATGGATGACACCAAAGTGAATAACAAACCAAGAATAAGGTAATGGAGATGAAGTAAAAGAAATCACATTAAATATACTAATTTGTTTTGTGCCCCTTTAATTCAAGTTGTGCCTTTTCATATCTAATGTGCCAATGTTCACTCTTGAACACTGTAAATGGAAAACGTCCTTCTTCGATAGAGGCTGAAAACACTACCATAGTAGTCACTGGCTAGAGACATACTCTCCTCTGACCCCACTGCCGGGTAGTACACACTTATTTGTGAGGCTCGCACAAGAGCCTCAACCCCCAGGTGTCTGACCGGAGGGCTCTCAACACACCCAGCATTTTCTGGCCTGCCAGGGGGCAGGGGATCTTGAAGACCAGGAGCTCTGCAGCCCAGTGTTCGCATCTCCCTCTCCACCACTAGACCGTGACATGGGATATGGGAAACCATTGTACCCCCACTGCCTGAAAATACATAGGATTGCGTTAAGTTGATAACATATAGCTTCATCTGAATTTATTTTTTAAAGTTTTATTGAAACTGGAATTCAGAAATAAGTGTAGAAACTGAGTACACTCGAGTTTTAAAGTCAAAGGTTACCCAGATATGAATACTATGAAAAAATTCACCCTGATGTCATCTCAAACCTGTATGACTTTCAAGTTGTGCCTCTTGCACATTAGACGTTATCACAACAAAAGGAAATAAAATGACACGTAGGAAATGACTTTGTAGAAATTTTACTTGTGTGTAAACTATTATAAGGGCAAAATGACTCAATGAATTCTTACTTATGGGTTGACTGTCAACTGCTTGCCCCCGGGGAGATATGTGCTGTTTTTTCGTTTCCATGGAGACCTGAGGTTCCCCATTTTCATCTTCTGTGTTGTCAGAGTCTACAAGGAGAACAAACAGGCATATTTCAGTATGATTTCTATGAGCAAAATATTAAAACGTCATGAATTGCAACTGAATTGCAACAATACGAATGTAACTGTCATAAAAACATGAATATGAATAAACTTGAAATGTTTGGGCCAAGCTATGAATTTAAATGCATGCTTTCAAAAAAGGATGCAGTCAATATACTGAACAACATTTTGCTTGGATGGGTGGTCGACTGGGGGGGCTTGAGTGTTCAAAGAGGGCTGTGACAAACACATTTGAAAACCACTGCCAAAGTAAATAAAAAACAGAATTAATAAATGTATATGACACAATTTATGCAAAATGTGTTTTTTATGTACAACAATTAAACCTGTATTGTACATCGTAGCAAATGATAAATGCAAATAACCCATAGTCACCGAAGAGCCCAGTAAAGAAAAGAGATGTATAACAGATGTATGACAACAGTTACCATTGCTTTGCTTTCTGCACAAGCGAAAAACTTCACTTCCATAACGGCAGCAGGCAGAGGTGGACAAGAGAAGACTGTTACTATAGAAACCAATGTCTGCAGACTCATGTGTGGGAGTACATATCTAACACACACACACGCACACAAACACATGCTTAGATACATTTCAAAACATCCATCGTCTTACAATCTCCTTTCAGTGACCCAACAATTTTTTACTGATATGGAAATATACTGTCATCTTTGTATAGCAAATTTAACCATTAAAACAAACAAATATTGTGCAATTAAACAAATTTGATTTTCTACGGTTTTGTTGAAAGAACAACACACCATGAGTGAATCTCCCAAACGTCCAGCTAGAATGTCCACCTCTCTGGAAAGACAAAAATAAAAGTTAGGCACAAAAAAGTTGCCTATTCATTTTAGGATGTGCTTAATATCCCAGAGCTTTTCAAGGTACACGCCAAAAGATTAAGATTGTAGATTTTATTATAATTAAAATATAGTGATGCAAGAGAATTTAACAGAATATGATGACTTGTTTTTTTTTTCATAAATCTTATTGACTTGCAGCATTTTTAATGCTCCCCCACATTGCAACCAAGGCAACTGACTAATGCAATTGTTCTTCTATCCTTCTGTTCCTTGTTGTTGTCATCTTTATAGGCGTATTACATAATGAATGAAAACAGGGCATTTTGAATATTTCTCATAAAGAAACCACAGCTTGTCCTCTGAGTGTCCTATACATCAGGTACACACTTCAACACCAAGTATTTGCCGGACATAAACAGTTGCTTATGTTTTTTCTGAAAGCTGGTTAAAACCTTACAGAACTAAACTACGTGTACTAAGCGTGTCTGTTACTTTATAAAGGATCATTTACAACAACCCGTCAGGGTCTCGGCTGCGTGTCTATAGATTTAAGCATTCTCACACATACGATGCTTAGACTCACCTGGAATCGTTTCTTTGACCAAATTTTCTTCATGGCCCCAGATGAACTTAACCTCTCTTACAGAGTAAACAACACAGCCACCTGCCTGTGTTTCAGCATGGAATATCACAGTCTATGTCTAACCTAACTCCCGGAGTCCTGTGCATACTCTGAATATAAATCTGTGGTCATTTCCAGAGCTTCCAGAGTTTTTAAACGAGAGGAGTGTGACGAATCCACAAATAATAAAAAAGCTATAGAAATACTACAAATCTACTCAAGATCCTCAACACGAGACTTCAGATTAAAAAAAATCACAATTGCTCATAAGAACAGTAGAATCCAAACAGTTTTGGATGCCCTTTAAGGACCAATACCACACAGGAATCCAAGTGATAAGATAGTCCAAAGCATGGCAGGAGGTAAAAACACCTACTTGCATCGCCTCTTGATATAAAGAAACGGGGGAGTGGTAGGGTAGAGGAGCGAGAAGGAAGAGGAAAACAAAGAACTGGCGACAGTCAATAATAGAGGCAAAGCTTAGTGTGAAGAACAAATTTCCAGCTGCTTTAGCTCTTTGGATCTCTCGCTCTCTTGCTCTCCGTTCATCCCCCCTTTGCTCTCCTCTCAGTCTGCTTCTCCTTTGTCTCTGGTGCGGTTGTGAATAGAGGAACTATTGCTCTCAGGGAAACAGCATCAATTATATATTCAGTCAGGCTGTGGTGACGTCACGCTACTCCCAGGTCGATACTGCTGCTGCCAGGATCAGAAAGCTGACAGGGAAAGTGTCAACTTCTCCTGCTACGATGGCCTTAAATCTGATGCCCAGCATGCAGTGTTAAAATGTGTCACGATGGTTGGGTCTGACCCTATTTTTATGAATGTTTTTATAACCTATTGTGTGCTCCATGATGTGTTATATATTGTATTTCACAATCAAACATACACAAGTAGATTGGTCATTTTTTCATAAAAACCTCAAGACAGAAATGCAGTCAAACTTCGAACTATTTTGGATCCTACTCAGGAGTTTCTTCTTTTTGTCTCAATTTGCCCTTTTTAGGGTCTTGCCATATGTTTAACACGTAGCACCCTACATACAGAATCTGATTTAGTTCAGCACAACATGGAAATCCATGTTTCAAATCTATATTTCGTTGTACAAGACGTGCATATGTTTAAATTCTTTTGATTATTGGATTAGATGAGTGGCCAAAGGGCCTAAAAACTTCATTTAAATGCAGATGACCTATAACTACTCATGTATAAAAAACTGTGAACTTAACCAACACAAGATCCGATACATCACCATCAGACATGATTTTGAAACCGTTCTTAAGACAAATACTATTCTCAAGAACAGCAGTTGCATGTTAAATTAAAAATGGCTTTTCCTTTTGTGTATTTAATTAATAGATAAATATAGTAATCTATCGGGTAAAATGACAATATTTAAAAACAGCAACGATTAAAACATAAGATCAAATATTTAAATTCTCTGTTACAATTTGACTTCATATAAACTTTATTGTATGTCTTCATGTTGTCGAGGGTGAAGACAGCAGGTTAACATGTTAGTAATTTATGTTTCTGTGAATTGCAGGCAGCAAGTGTCCTCACCTTCTATGTATAACTTTAAGTATATAAATATGTATATTTGTAATGCAATAAAAGAATTAAAAGCAACATGGCACCAGCTGCATCGGAAAATAATGCTAGTGATGCAAGTGAATTTATCTGTCTATTATAATCAACCAAATTCTACAATAATACAATTGGTTATGATGAAAGTCCTTGCAATAACACACAGATGTGAAGATTGTCACAAATAATTGGGACACGTTAGTTATCATTTCAAATACTATTTAGGATAAGAGTTTGAATTGGGATGCATAAAGCATTCACATTAATCTTATCATGAGTACTTATAAAAGAGAAATCTAATATAAGACCACAAATGTATTGTATATATTTTGATCCTATTATTTACAGCCAGATGTTTTCAGTTGTTCTGGATTTACAGATATGTGTTTACAAGAAATCTTATGTTTCATTCTGTAAACTACAAACATTGTTTTTATTTGCATTTATTTGCACAAATTGTCAAATTCATATTCACTTTTGAGCGTAAAAAATTTATATTTGAACATGTACTAAATTACTAAATTAAAATTGTATGTTACTTTAATTGTTTCTTGAGTCTTACTGTCAAAAAAGCAGTCTGTATATATTTAGTGCACAAAGTTCTCAGTAAATGATATGGTTGTTTCATGCAAATTCAGAATTATTGAAACAACTTTTTACTAAATAGCATTTCAGCTTTGCTGGATTGCTGTTTGAAAAAGATTCACAATATAAGAATGTTTTTTGCATCTTTAGACACAGACCTTTTTCTTTCTTTCCTAAAGGTCCAACACAAGATCTTCACACATATCTCAAAACTCCTCTGATCAAGCAATTCTAGTTTTATCATCCTGATGTTCTTATTTCTGGCTTATCTATTAAGCTTAAAAAAGGCTTACAGATTCCTCCAAATAAACTACTGGATTATACTTTAAAACTCGCTGTTGTTGTTGGAAGAGACAAGTGGGCTATTTTGGGTGGAATAACACACCCAGATTGGACCCCGTGCCTTTTACTTATATCCAAAGATTACACAGGAGATTCAAGTTGCATACAAGAAACAAATTCAACTTTTCAAGTTGCACATTTAAATGTAAGAAATTTTGTTATTTAAAAAAATCCTTACAGTCAGATTGTTATTTACAAATAAAAACGTTTCGGTGGTGAATTTCATATCAAAAAAAGGAAAATAAAGATAAAAATGTATTGTTAAATGTAACATTTTAAAGGGCTGTAATGTGTTGAGTAATTTTTTATTAGGGTCGTCAAAACGATTCATCTTTATAAATGGCATTCTAAAAGAAAAGTTTGTGTACACAGTTTAGATGATTAATATCCGTCTTCTGTGCATGTTAACTTCTTATTTCAAATACAGAATACATTTATATATTTTTTTTATTTAAATCCTTTAAACTCTTTAGAAACATTTACATATTTTATATACACATAAATGTACATGCTTATAACTACAACATAAATCTGCCCTACACACACAGAAACATCATTAAACACAAACTTTTATTTTAGTTGTGATGAATCTTAATTTTTTCAAAGCTCTTTTTATGAAAAATGTTTGTCAACTATCATCTCCTTCATTTTTATAAATATGTTTACAAAACCATAAGTTGGTGTTTATTAGCTGTCAATGTTTCATTTTATTTTAGTTACAAAGCCAAGCATGTATCAACTTTGATGAAATTAAAAAGCATTTCATGGTCTTTGATACGCAATCCAATAAAAACACAGGCAGTAATACATCACAGCCTTATCTATAATTGTGGATGATGTGTAACAGAGTAACACTAAAGCTGTAACTGGATATCTGGCAAATTCCAGACTGTAAATACCCAGAGACAGAGTGAGGTGGAGAGAGAGAAACAGTGGGTGTAGAGAACAGGACGAGATACAGAGTGCCTAAAAGAGAAGAGTGAGGAAGGTGCTGAGTGTTCTGACAGCTGATGACCCTGCATAGACGTAGCTAAAGATTGGCATCCAGAGCTGAGTGTGTGTTCCAGTTGGTATGGCTCTCATGTATTTTAGACACGGAACAGTAACACCTCACTAAAGCTCCAGTCCAGAAAATCTGTACATAGGCCTTGGGATAAAGGGCTTGAATGGATCAGCCAGTAAAAATATTGCCTTTAATTCAGAATTTTTTTTCAAATGAGACTTTCAGTTTATGCAAGTTAAGGGTTGAGGAAATATAAGTAGTAAAGCACATATCAAAAGAGAACATTTGCAAAAACAAATAATGCAGTTATTTTTAACTTGAAATGCTAATAAAAACATTTTGAAATTATGTTTATCTTTTTCTTTAATTTACATGCAAAAAGCTGAAGAGAAGGTTCTGACTGATTCACTCACAAAAATAATATTCATGACATAATTAACAACAATGACATAATAACATTGGACAACATACAACATTAATTAATGTCATGTAGTTTTGCAGTTGATTGTGTTTGCTTTAAAAATGAATTGGACCTTATTTGTTAACAAATGTCCAAGCATATTAACTGTACATTTTTGGCTCAGAAACACTGCAAGAGTCATGCCATATATTATCTAAAATAAAGGACGTCAAAAGCACAGCATAACATCAAGATTGTATATTTGATCTATAAAGGTGTTTCAACTCACCTTCTCCAAGGTCCAGCACAGCGAGGACAGCACTGGTTCTTGCCTCACCCAGGTGGTTAACAGCAACACAGGTGTAAAGGCCTCCATGATCATGCTGACAGTCTCGTATCCATAGACCCCCATAATCCTGATCATCCGATATCAATGGTTGATCATTCCGATACCACTGTAGTGTGGGTCTTGGGTAGCCTCCCACGGCCACTCTCAAGCGGACATCACACCCGGCAGCGACAGCAGCCCTCCTTAGCTTTCTCAGGAAAACTGGGGCAGTCTGGATTGGGGACTGTTCCGTTGAATTTTGTTGGGTTGATGAAATCATGGCACCTGAGCTTGTCTTAGGCAACTAAACTTTTCTCATTGTCCCTTTAGTTGTAACTTGAGTTCCCAAATTTGAGTTTCGGACAACAGTGCTGATGGGATCCTTAGATGGCCATTGACTATTTTAGATACTATATTCCAAAATGATTTGGGGACAGGCAGGGTGGAACTGATCTGATGTTCTCTAATCGGATAAAAGGCAAGCAAGAAGATTTTAGGATATAACATATATAAATACATCTATGTACAGTATAAATGTTAATATATACGAGAATTAATTGTATTTGTTTTTTTACATTAACTCTAAGTCACCTAGCTAAATGCCATTTGGCAAATATAAATGTTGTGAATATACATGAGCCTATGTAATAATGCATATTTTGTGAAACATAAAGCATCATTGTTGTTTTGTTTTCAGTGATATTCATATCCACTGTAACTTTGGACCAGCAAATCATATGACAAAAGTAGTTTGATTGCCAATCAAAGCCCTCTAAAATGACACTGAAAAAAATAAAGAAAAAGATTTTACCTTTGAGCACAAGAAAACATCACAATGCCTCTGCATGTCTCCATCCACTGCTGCCAAATCTCTAAGCCTTCTCTGGATCATGTGGTATAACTCAGAGCTCAATATCTGTTTACTCCAGTAAGAGCAATGGAGTGTTATTTTACTCTTTTGCTTTGAGTCCTCTATCCCTGCAATCTAACAACACGTCATGTGTGATCGCAAGAGCCCATATTCGGGCTCAGGTCATCTAGAGGTCTTCGACATTTCTTTCTCTCGTCTACCCTCTATCTTTTCTTCTGTGCCCTTTAGACCATGATGGTTCCCTGTAGAGGTGACAGAAGAGTAGCACCAGACCTCAAACGACAGCTGGAAAAGGGGGTAGGCTGAATTGTAGGAAGCATGTGTGTCAGTGTTCCTTATTCACACAGATTGGAGTGAAGTACAAAATAATTGCAGAAATTAAAAATAGAAAGTACCTTGACCTTGGCTGGTTTGATTTTTCTCTTTGGGAAAGACTGGTTACACTTTGATTTCTGGCTATTAAATGCTGATGTGAGCCCCTAATGAAAGCCCTCTATATTTCTCAAGAAATAATGTTATAGCAGCAGATACTGAGCAAGTGATGGAATGGGATGGAAAAAATACTTCTCTCTTAGCATAATAAATGTCTAATTGTTTGATTTTTATTTAAGAGATTTTCTCTTTCTGTATTGAATTTTTTAAATTCTACTTAGAACATTATTACTTCATTTCATTAATTATTATAACATCATAATCAGCTATGACGTCATAAATGAAATGATTCTTTTTGGTATGGTTGATTATGACGTTATAATGGATTGTGATGAAAGAAGGAAAGATTTTTCTTTACTAAGATTTTTTGAAAATATGTTATTTTAACCTTGGTTTATTATGTAAAAATACCAGCAGATGTCATGTCAATTTGTAAATAGTTTTTTATATTGTAGTGAATAATTTACTAATAAGACTTAATACCAATACTTACAAAACCTTTTTAAAGGTAAAGCATGGAAAATTCTAAATAGGAGTGTTTGATATACAACTCCTCCAAAATGTTCTTAATCCCCATTCTTTAAATCCGACCCGCTGGCTTCTGCTTGTATTTATCTAGCATTACTGTTATTGGCTGCATGAGTACAACACTGAATGACTCACTGGTTAAAGATAGCAGCTTGCTTGAACCAAGCACATGATATATTAAATCCATACAGTACATGAATATTCCTCTTATAGTATGTTATATGCATACAAACTTTTAATCTGTTTAAAGACTGTAAATACAAACTTTTCAATAGAAAGAAAACTTCTAAAAGTGTGTAACTTGTCAACTGAAATTCTTGTATGTTTGCCCCATCTGTTGGGCAAAGAAGGAAACCATCCAAACAACCTATGTGAATTGTTTCACTTGTTACCTGATGATTTTGACTGATTATATTTTTTTGTTTGTTTATAGTTTATTAAACCACACATACCGATTACTTCTTAAGCCTCTGACAATTGTCATCTATTACTTGCTCTTTTTCAAGCTTTGACTTTATGTTCTAGGAAAACTGGTCCCATTACATTTAAACCCCACAGAGAATAATGCCAATAGGGGCTGATCTCAGAGAAATGTGATCCAGTACAGCTATTCCAGTCATATAGATATACATTCAAGGGAAAATGGTGTTATTCAGCGAATAAATCTTTGCTTTTTCAAACACAATTAAAGAATTGTCTTCACACAAAAGAATTTGTTATATTGTGACATTTCGCTCCCAAGGCCAGAGTAACAGGGAAACAACTTTTAATCTCTAAACTCCGTCGTCTACACTGATACCATGAACCCAAACATTTGTTGCCATTCCATGGAGTGTAACAAAATATTCCAAAAGGTTTGCATCTACCACGAACACAGACCTGCAAGGAAGACGTTTCTTCAGCTGAGCTTCACTTAAAAGGAGTTTTCTAAGCCCCATTGCTGGATTTGACAAATTATTTGTTTTGTTTCTGAGGTTGTGTGGTTATCTCAGTATTTACTTGTAGGCCATTTGAGGATGTGGTCCTGTTTGTCTTTATTTGCCTATGCCCTGATCCTCCGGGCTGTGTTGTCACCTTCACTGAGCAAAGCCTGTCAAGGAGATGAATTGCCGAAAGATATAGTTCTCGACTGGTTGGGAAGGCAGATTTTGGAGGGTTTGGGACTGGATGAGCCTCCTCCACAAGTTCTGCAAATGCAATCCGATCAAACGACGGACAGAGCTGTGCATCATGTGCTTTCACGTAGGACCAGGGACACCCGAGTGGAAAGAAGGCACCATCATGAGTCCTCACAGTTAATTTTGTTCCCAAGTTCAGGTGAGTCCGATCAATTTTGGTGAGTCTGTGATTTCTATGTCATTAAAGGGATAGTTCACCCAAAAATTTTGTTTATTAACATTGTTGCCATGACTTTGAGAAGATACTTTTAAGAATGTTAGTAACCTGACAATTGCATTGATTTTGTGTCAAAACAATGGACGTGAATTGGTATTGCTGCATTACCAACATTCTTCCTAATATCTTCTTTTGTGTTCTGCTGATAAAAGAATGTCATATAAGTTACGTACAATGATTGAATAATTGCTGCTCTTATTTTTACAGAGTCGACATGCTTAGATCTGTCCGATCAATCTTCTGATGTCGCTACCGGTCCATTAACTTATTACTTTCAGCCTTCTCTGAACAGCCAAGACTCTGCCATCACTTCTGCCCAATTTTGGTTCTATGCAGGTGAGGCCATCTCCTCCAGCAACATCTCTGCTCCCCTCTTCATTCTCACCCATAAACAGGAGCTGCTCCAAGCATCTGAAAACCCATTTCAACGCTGTCCTGATGGCTGGACCACCTATAAGTTGGACCGTCACCTATACACTATTATGGCAGGCGGCCCCTTCATGCTGCAGGTCCGTTGCCAGGCCTGCAGCTGCTATGGTTCCGAAGAAGATAAAACTCCCTTTCTCCATCTCCGAGTCCAACCAAGCGGCCCGGATCGCTCCCGTAGAGCTTCCAAAATTCCCTGGTCACCAACTGCTATCGATAACCTTATGAGACCAGCTTCTGTGGACACTGCCACAGACTGCAAAAGAGAAGAGATAGAAATTGCCTTTGAAGATCTTGGATGGGAAAACTGGATTGTTCATCCAAAGGCTTTTACGTTCTACTATTGTCATGGCAACTGTTCCAACTCCGAACGCATAACCACACTACTTGGGATCAAGCAGTGCTGTGCTCCTGTTCCAGATAGCATGAAGTCACTGCGTTTCACCACCACATCAGATGGTGGATATTCATTCAAGTATGAGACTCTTCCAAACATCATACCAGAAGAATGTCACTGCGTTTAATATTTTGTAAGCATTTTTCAAACACCTAGAGTAAGGTTTAAACATGTGACCTATTTTCCATTTTTATAGCAAGTGGATGGTTTAATCTGATGTCAGAATGAACTCACGTTTTAGCCCATATTTTTGGATTTTTGTTTATCACAGAGAAAGATTTTTGGAGGAAAACTTGTAACCAAACAGTTTTGGACCCATTTGACTACGATAGTACAAAAATGTTCTTTTATTCTGTTAAACACTACATTGGATATTTTGAAGAATGTAGGACAACATAATGTTCTGGCTTGATGTAATTTCCCTACTATGGTAGCAAAGGGGTCCAAGAACTTTCCCTTGGTTCATCAGAACAACTATAGGTTTGGAATAACCAGGGTTAGTAATTCATTACATTATTTTATGTTAAGGTGAACTAACCCTTTAAGTGTAGATAAATAATGGATCACATCTGTTTGCAGTTATACTCAAAAAATAAATTGAACAAAGATATTGCTCAGTGTTTTGTTATTGGCAATATGTACCATTTTATTTGCCATTCAAATAATAGTAAATGACACACAGAAAACTAGTCATACATGAGACCATCACAAAAAAAGGCATTAATTTTTATTATTTCACTTGTCAGTAAGACAATCTTCCCCTTTATACCGAGCTTACAAGAGTAATAGCTGGTTTCCTTATATGACACACACCATCATTTTCCTTTTGCCATATGTAAAGTTACTTGTAATGGCATGATATATCTGGCGTATTAAACATTCATTTTGACTTTGAAAGAAGATGTGTTCATCCAAAATAACTTAAATATCATAAAGCAGTCAAAAATATTAGTTTCATTTTTTTTCCATTAAATTCATTTATCAAAATGTTGTGTCAAACTCTTCTTTGAGCAAATGAATGGTAGTTTCCATGTACACCAGAAACAAATTATAAACTAAGGATAATGTAATACCCGGTTACATTCCAGGTTTAAACTTAATATCTATAGGTCACCCAAAAATAAAAATGTAGTCATATATTACTCATCCGCGAGTAATTTTAAACCTGTATACTGCATTGTACAGTTGAACACAAAGATGTTTGGTAAAACAAAGAACATAGAAATTAAAAAGTGTTGAAACAGGATTTGGACTGTCCCTATGATGAATACAGTTCAAGCAATTTACAGGTTCTTTGTATTTTTTTAAGTACAAATACAGTCTAAATAAAGTATATACAGCATTTATTTATATAAAACAACATAACATTTTTGCTGCCTATGGTACAGTAAACAATATGTTTCACTTCCCAAAAATTATTTTATCGAAATATCATTAATGCTACATTCAATTGGCCCTCCTCAACTTACTTTACATTTGAAAGTTAATAAATCTTATTAAATCTTCAAATCATGGCACATGTCGCTTTCCATTTCACTGGACCACCTGTGGTACAAATACCACTAAAAAATAAGAACTGTATAAGGGGCTAACACAACTAATTTATTACAACAACTCTCTGGTTGTGACAGACATGAATTGAATTTTGAGAAATTTTTTACACCACTTTACAGTATAAGGCACCTTTAAAGCTTTTCTATTAAACCAAAATAATAAAATATCTACATAATGCAAAACTGTTAAAAACACAGTGTAAGATAAATATAAAAAAAATTTTTAACCCATTGGTCAGGCTGAAAATATTACAATTATAAATTGTTTTACTTTTTCATAAATATGTAACAGTTTCCAATAAAATGTGCCTTTACAAGGATTTATTAAACAGTAACTTATTAAAAATACTTAAGAACACAGTCCTGAGAACACAGTTTGAACTTTTAACTAAAATCTAGATTCATTGCATATTCGGTCCTGAAAGTGAGATGTGTGTTTACTTGATTGCACCAAATATGACGTTATATTTTGTGTTGAAACCGGCATGAAATAACTTTGGAATTTTCAATACATTTTAATTTAAATTATCAATATTTAATTTATAATAGCACTAAATTAGAACAAAAAAAAACAAAACAGAATACTGATCCATGAATGAAGAATGGGGCTCAGGCTAAATATTTTACTTTCCAGCATCATTAAATGGTCTTATTGCTCATTTTGTCTGGCTGGGAATGGTTTCTGAGAAATGTAAAAATGTAACTGAACCATTATTTAAATGCTGTTGATTGCTTTTTTAATACTGTATGTAACACTTTCTGATATGCATTATCACCCACACTTACACACATACAATCATACACATTGCACCGATGACTGCCCTCTAGTAAATGCTAAGCATCCTGGAGCAGGTCTGTTAAATGGAGAGCCAGATGAACCGGAAAACGCTTCAATCATGAACCTCTTAAAAAAAGACAAACAAAGAAATGACATAAAATGAAATCTGTAGAAATTATAGAAATGACATGTTATTAAAATTAACTAAATGAGACAGAGTTGCCAACTAACCTGTCCCACCAGTGCAGGCGTGTTCCTCCTGGGCTTGGTTCAGTCGGTTTTGTTCAATAGCAATGCTATTTGACTTCAGGCCTTTGCCATGTGAAGCCCCGCCTTCCTCAGAGTTGTAAACCTGGTTCAGATGATGCTGTGCCATTTTCAGATGTCTACGTAAAAAGTCTATATCATGACTGGTGCTGTCATTGCCCAATGACTCCCGTCCAGAGTCTCCCAGAACATATGACTTTGGCCTGACAGAGGTGTCCTTCTTCAGGGCCATGTGATATCCTGGGGGGGCACTGGAAAGGCGGCGACACATGGGGGACTGAGACGGTCCATGTTTCTGGATCTTCTGATTTGATCTCCGAGCGTCCCTGAAACCACCAACGCCAAGATGAATCATTTCAAGGACTGTGAACGCCAGGCAGAGCGAACTGACAACATACATGATCAACAGGAAGATGGTCTTTTCAGTGGGTCGTGACACAAAGCAGTCCACTGTGTGTGGACATGGGCTGCGAGTGCAAATGTATGAAGGTGCCACCTCAAAACCATACAGAACGTACTGGCCGAAGAGAAAGGCTGTTTCAAAGGCAACACGAGACAGCAAATGCAACACATATACCTTCATAAGGCCATCTCTTTTAATGCGCCGTCGGCCGTCGTGTTTAACGGCTTTGGATTTTTCAGCCTTGACGGCTTCTAAGATGATCGGAAATTCCTCTCCCATGTTATCAACCTCATCATAGTCTTCTTTTGCTCCTCGATGGACATCAGATGGTCGCTTGGGTTTACGTGGTCGATATTCATCATCGGCCATTCGGGTAATTTTGTGCATGGCAAAGCCGAGGTACATAATAGAGGGTGTGCTGATCAAAATGACTTGAAAAACCCAAAATCGAATATGAGAAAGAGGTGCAAAGGCATTGTAACATACATTCACACAACCGGGCTGTAAAGAATTGCACACAAACTTGTTCTGTTCATCTTGGTAGATGCTCTCACCGCCCACCACTGTCAGAACAATGCGGAAGATAATGAGAAGCGTGAGCCAGATCTTTCCCACAAATGTGGAATGGTTGGAGATCTCATCTAGCAACCTTGTTAGGAAGTTCCAACTCATGGTGTCACCAACACAACAGACCTTTCAGTTCTGTAAAAGTAAGAAACGGGAAGTGAGAACAGAAAGGAAATGCTATGGGATACACATAAAATAATAAATATAATGCAAATACGTGTTGAAAAGAGTTGGGGAAAGAAAACCGTTGGACATTCTTCAAAATATATTTGAGTAAATTAAGACAGAATTTTCGTTTGGTTTAAACTGTAATAAGTTTGTGAAACCAGGACCTTGTGTCTTAAGATCCCGGGATAAAGAAAACTTACTCAGCCGGAGGTACTAGTTTTTATATACATAAACATGTGCACAATCTGATTTTAGAGATAAATTGATTTCACTACTGATTTCCACAAACCGCATAAAAATTAATAATCATATTTTATATAGCTTATGTCTGAAGTGTTCACATTTGACAGTCCTAATGAAAACCTTCAGACCAGAAACCAGAGTCGAAAACATGAGTCAGACACTTCCCAAATCACACTTTGTTGAGACTTGTCTTCAGAAAAAGAATTAAGATTCTTGGACTAGAGATGGTTGCGCCCAAAAAAAGGATCTTCCTACTATGATATAGTCAATAGGCTTCAAGAACTGCCCAAAAATCTTTCTTCGGCTCAAAGCAAATACATTTATAAAGATTTTCAACAACTAAGAGAGAGCATCATTCATTACAGAATTTCATTTTTGGGCAGACTATCACTTAAACTTACACACTTGCGAACAAAACAACACTTCAACATGTTTCATCTCAAGTCTAGCAAATGATATTATGTGCAAAATGAATCCTAGTCTTGTTTGTTATATTTGATAGAACTTTTATTGCCTGAGAACATCAGTAAGCTCATGGGCACAGCTCCAAAGATAAGGATGACAGGTCATAACATGTGAAGATCAAAGAGTAACATTCCATAGTCTGGGAATGTAAAAAAATCAGATGTACACTTTAAATGTTAAATATTTAGAAAATCATCCGGATCTGAAGATGTATTCCTAAATGTCATAAAAGACAGATTTATACATTTCTTTAGAACAAAGATGTTTTTAAGACAAACTGATGTTTTATGTAATAAAAATGTGTTTAAAACGTATGAGTTTGAGTGAGTATTGAAGAATTAACCGCCAATTAGAGCGCAGAATAGACTTTAAAACTACAATGTAAAGTTATTTAAGTGTCGCTGGTATAGCTGTGTGTTAACATAAGAACCTCAGCATCAAATTGTAAATGCATCAAATAATAAGCAGTTATTATTTATAAACATGTGACTTTACGAACAATTATGTTATGTTATGACAGTTATGAGCTAAAACATGATAAAAACATGCATAAATAGCTGTTTTATTATTCACTGATCAACATTGACTTGCATTCTAAGGCACTTATGATATAATTATTTAAATAACTTTAATGCTCTTATTTTGCCCTGGTGATACATATAAAGAAAGAGGAATTATCCGAATATTTCATCTCAACTTTACTCACTCAAAATGACCAAATAGTCATAAAACTAAATTCAATTGATTTATCTTCAAAAATAAAAACAATAATGTGCACTTATTTAAAGTCCAGGTGAAATATAATCATGTCATTAAATGTCCCTATTGTCCACGTTTGCAACTAATTAAGCGTGCTTTTTCACAAAGTGACTTAAGCCGGGTTAACTGTCTCGGGTTAAAAAAGCAGTAACTTTAGAATCACTTAAAGCATTTTAAACATGATAAACAACTCTTAAAAGTCATTTTCTCCAGCAGAGGCGCAGCTCATTAAGACGTGAAATAAAGATATAAGATCACATACCTTCCTCTAAGACTCTTGTTCTAGTCTTCAGCTGTTGATGGTTATGATTGATTAAATCCCCGACACTTGAGCTTCATTCCCTGCCTGGATCTTAAAGCACGTGAACCCAACACCTGTGATGTCATAGGCTTCCACCTCCACTGGTGCACGCCCACACCTGGCCTTTAAACATGAAACCTGAGCTCTTAAGTGTCCACTGATCATCTGTGCCAAGATGTGTGACACTTTCCTGTTGTTTAAAATCATTCAAATTCTTATAGTATTTAAATAGTGCCAACACATACACCAACTTTTACCAACTACCCAAAATATAAAGTTACTTTCACTATTTGAATAATAATAGAATATAATGAATAAGGTTTGTTGGTGTGCACTTTGAAACTTGTGTGCAAGCTGTACATCACTGGTCAGAAGTTTTAGAATTTATTATCTAAAACATCATCTGGATCTGAAGATGTATGTCTTAGTTTAAAAGACTCATTTACATATTCTTTAGAGCAAACATGTTTTTAGGACAACTTGATGTTTATGTAATACACATGTGTTTGAAATGTATGAGTTTAATCAAGTATTGAAGTAAAAACAGCCAATAAGAGGAATAGACTTTACAAAGCATGTTGAAAAGCATTGGTAAAAGGACAAGAAAGATTTCTGCAAATTGTAGTCAAAAGGGGAATATACCATTTTACATAACATAATTCCCATAGTATCAATTGTATTTATTTATGATTTTGCTGAGTTTATTATTTTCTAAAATGTAAAAAAATATGTGCATAAGTGAGTGTCCTAAAGCTTTTGATCGGTAGTATCATGATACTCATGAAGAAGTCCTGAAGATTTCCTATCATAAAAATGTGTCATCACGGTATTAGAGGCAGAACTAGAAGATCTGCAACATCATCTGTTTTTGTTAGGAAGATTTTACTCAGCCATTTTTAAGAACACCATGTCCTCTCTGTTGGGGGATTATACATGGGAAAACATGTGATTTTAATACTAAATATATTTAAAAATGGACAAAATCCTCAATATAAATTCGGAGGTTTGCTGAATGTGTGTTATCTCAGTGTGTCTATTATATCATTGCCCCCCTTGCATCTTTGTAACAAAACACTAACTAATATTCCTTTTGTTTAATCAATTCTTCCCAAAACTCGCTTAAAATTGCTTTATAACTTTATAAGTGCGATGGTATTGCACTGCAGATAAATTGGAAATTATTTTTTTAAATTAAAATTTACTTTCATAATCTGTACTGATTAACACTAACTTCACCTATAAAGGACACTTTTCACTTAGATCTCTTTTTAGGGTCCAATGTGTATCTTGCCAATAATGAGCAAAGTGGCACTGCCCATAAACTGTCATGAAAAATTCACACACGTTCTGTTCCCAAAACACTGGAAACACCTATTTTCTTTTCAATTGCATTTTACCACAAATTAATAAAATGTATTTACAGTTCACATTGCAAATAAACCTTTTAAACCTATGAGGAGAACATACATGTCATCTAATAGTTTGTTAAATGTGTTTGTATTTATGTGAACAAAGAAACAGTATCATCTGGACAAGTTACAAGTTTACAAGCCAAGTTTATTATTCCTATAAAAAATAATCACATTTGTAATCCGTTTTGAGAATAGTACAAAGACAAATAAATTAATAATAAATACATTTAGAATGAATTTATGTTTTTTGTACTTTGAACACTGTGTACTTATAAAATAAAGCTTTAGTAAGAGCAGTTACAAGCATATGTAAAACGTCAAACAAATGACTTGCCACGGAAATCCTATACTGTATGTGTCTTTTAGTGGTTTTAACTCCTAAAGAATTTTGTCTCCAGGGTTATCCGTTTTTCTGCTTAATTATTATTATGCAGTCCATTTCTCCATTTAACCATCTCTCAGTGCTGAAATATATATATATATATACATACATAAACACGTTTACCCTGGGGGGAGGGTACTACACAATAACACTACACATTCTGTCTGTATGTTTTTAAAACCAACAAACACAACATTAGGACAAATAAATGCAGTCCAAGTTCATAACTAAGAACCATGTGTACCCATTTAAAGTTTCTCAAGGACTATCAAGGAGTGGTGTGGTATTTCAGGTCTGAGACATGTCCTAACAACTAACATGGCACACCACTAACACTAATAAACCCGTAATTATACCGTGACCTGGATGAACTGGACCAATCATTTTAAGGATCCTTTCTGGGCCAAAAAGCTTTGATCGTGAGATACAAATACAACTGAATCCCCACATTCTTAAAAAAATCAATTGCCTGTGCATGCATAGTTATGTATAACAAGAGATGATGGACTGCATCTTGATTTATAGCCAACAAGGCACTCTGCAAACCTTTTTCACTACATGACTCTTATGTGAAAGAGACAAAGGTTGATAATTTGAGAATTTGTAAGGACAACATTGAGACAAAGTGAAAGACATACCGACCACATTAACACAAACACAGTTAGACACAGTTTGTTAGCAGGTTCATTAGATGACCAGGAGTCTTTATGATGTAAAGTTACTACGGCTAATGATTGACGGTAGCCAGTTTAACTCCAAACATGGCTTCCCATTGATTTCTTATCCAGTCCACTAAGTCTTGTAACAACTTAGAATCTTCTGCATGCAGAGACCATGTCTTTTCCTTCTTGACCATCTGTCAAAAAAAAGAAACAGCTATGTATGTTATTTGCTGTCCAAACATCAGATAGTAACAATTTCTGGGCCAGAAAGTTATTAAACAGGGCAAACAAGCGTGAGAGTGCAATGTTAAAAAAAGCCATCATGGGAGTGGAAATTTTGTTATTAAAACTTAGGTGTTATATTTCATTTTGATAATGACCAACACAGATTACCAAGAGCAGCGCAAATTACAGGGTTTAAGCTATAATTTTTGGGGCATTAAATAATGACAAGTGCAGATGTTAGTAAATCATATTGCGTGATTCATTTACATACTCTCCCATGAAGACTAAGCATTTTTTATCTGAATGGAATAGTGTCCAGCAGTTTCCAAATAATTTGTCTTCATAACGTCCTGACCCCAGTCGTAATAGGCTATTAGTAAATTTGGCTATTTTAATGTAACAGCCTTTGTAAATGTAATGAGTTTGCAAGGAAATATTTCTTTATATTTCTTGAATGACAAAATGACAAGACACATAAAATCGGTTTTAAACTTTTTCTAAATACATGTACGAAAAATAATTTTGAGGGTGAATAATAACTTCATGAATATGAATTTTCTGATGTTTTGACCTCTTTCCACTTTCTGGAAATAAATGCAAATATAAACATTTTTTGAAATATTTAAAGAAAATATTGGTAGCAGTTCACAAAGTAAAAACATTTTTAAGTAAACACATAACTATACTGTAAACATGGGTGTTGGAAGCACAAAAATGTGGCTGGGGAAGACGAAGTGTAGGATGTGTAGATGCTATTATTGTCTGAGAATCTTATCACCCCGACTCACTCTTGTTTATTTTAATATCTCATTCTGATCAAGCAGACATTTCATTTCATAAAAATGAAGAATAAACATTTGGAACATGGCTTACGTGTTTGATAATAAAGCATATGGTAAGGTTAGTAGTAGGGAGGTCATTATTGTCTTAACTAGTTCGAATTTCTGGACCATTTTAATAAAGTCGATCGTTTTATTATACAATGCATGATGTACAATAATTCTTGGTGTACCTTGCTGTGTCAAAACGTAAGAGTTTAATTTACACCAACTCAGAATAAACCAGGTTTAAAGGGTCTAAAAAAGCAAAAGCATTTAAAAAGCAAACGTTTTTATAATCCTTGTTCTATTGTTGTGATTATCGTCTATTAATTTTTACATTTCCCTCTAATATAAAGCCATATGTATGAAATGTGCTACATAAATATACTTTCTTTACCATTAAAAACAAATATTGTCACAGCACCCTTAGCCACTTACATACATTATTTTTGGTATTTTATATTGATTAAAGGGGTTGTTGATCGATTTTTTTTTCCATTTTTTTTTCTCGGTGTCTAACAAGTTACCAATGCATGTATAAGACATAAGAAATATAAAAAACTACAGTATCAGAACAAAGTAGCTATTCTATATAAAAGCAAAGGATCATCCAGATCTGACTGACCGGCTCCTTTACACGCCCCCATTCTTCATATAACATCCCCGGCTTCTTTTAAAATTTTTCAAATGTAGACATGAGCATGTGTTGTGAATATGCATCCACACACCTCATCATAAAGTTTGAGGTCCACTCTGCACGGGTCTGACGAGAACAGATGAACAGAACTGACACAGCTGATTGGCTGAGTCTCCAGAATGGTCACCTGTCCACTACTTGTTTGTCCTTCTGGTTGGCTCTTGCTCCACTGATGGTCTTCATCGAGGAGAAAGAGCATTTCTTTGGTGGCTAGTACACTAACAGAGCTCAAAGAGCTATCTGAGAAAACAAAGGAAAAAAATTTGTTATAATGTTTTTTAGTCTCTACAGCACATCTGAAAGCCCAAAATACTTAACCAAAGCCTGAATTACTGTACTAAAGCCTAAAGTGTATAAGTTATGTTTCAAGATGTTCCTAGGTATAAATGGTTGGCTTGGTTTGAGCTCACAGACTGAATGCTTATCACACCTCAAGGCTGGTCTGTTGTGAGCCATTTTGAAAGGGGTGCATATCAGGCTACCAGCAGGGTGCTGGGACTCTTAAAAGTCAAACCAAAGTGCACAGTTGAACATTTCCAGGAAAAATCTGTTTCTGAGCATCCTTCATTTTCTGAATAGATGCAAAGTGCAATGAAAACAAGAAAACCCTTACACATGCACCCTTACACATGCAACCGTACACTACCTAAATACAATGAGCTCTAAACCTGGGCAGGAGGTTTACTTTTCAAAATCATCAGAAGAAAGCTAATGGGAATGAATAAAGATCACAATCATCACAATAGTTTGCTTAATCGGATCCAAACAAGAGGTGAATCCTGGAAGTGAATGTCACACCCTTCACACGCATTATTCTGTCTAATACATCTTTATATGAATAATGGATCAAGTCATATTCATTAAGTCAGTCTAGCATATATATTATAGAGCCCTTTCTAGTCATTGGCAAGTTATTACATGCTGTAGTCACTGGCTGGCTCCATCTTGGGTGTTACCGATTAAAGTCTGCATATCTCGATCCAAAAAGCCTGAACTCTTACCTTGTTGATGGAATGCTAGGAGATATCGGAAGGGTGGATGGCTGTCTTCTTCATCACAAGGCTGGGTTTCCTCACAGACTAGATGCCTATAAGATAGACAGTGTAATAGAGTAAAAAATGGTCATGCTATTATAACAATTAGGATGAAACAATATATTGATGCATTAGACATCTATTACATATCTTGGATTGACATTTTGTTGACCCTCAAATGAGAAGATCTGTGATGTCAGTGTGACCATAACTTTGATAACTTGAATCTAGGTGTATTTCAAGGTTGGACCTCGAGCAGAAGACACAGACAAAATAAACAGCCTGAGGAGAGACAGCAATAGAAGGAAAAAAGGAGAAAAAGACAACAGCCTGTTGGCATCACATACCAGAGGTGGTGCTGTGGGTTGAGCCGGGTGGTAGAGATACCCTTCAGTTTGCTGTCAGACTTTGGTGCCAATTCTCTTGCAATTTCTGCAAAAAGCAATGAGTTGTAGTGATTTGCTGATTGTCTCCTCTTTAATTATGTGATTACTTTCTTGACTGTACCACCCATCTAACTATACATTTAATAATAATTAAATAATTTCGACGGTAACAAAAAATAGGCAGAAAAGGTCAACAGGTCATGAGTCCACGTGGTCCTCGAATAACAAGCTATACAATATGTGGGGCAGATAATCTATCCAAGCGCAAAAAAGTAATGCTATCTGGTTCTTTATCACAGGTGTAGCTTCTCAGGATACATGGACATCAAACAAAAGATTGAAATTGTGTTTTGTGTTAAGTTAATTATTATTATGGACCATTATTAAGAAATCTTCATGCATCCTAGAAATAAACACATTTCTCCAAGAAGAAATGTGTTTTTGTCCTTTCATGGCACATCCTTAAACTGGCTTTTAATCTGTGTGAAATAATCATAGGCTGTGAAAATATGGACAGTCTACTTGACATTACACATAGATTTGTAAAGAGCAATTTTGAAGCCTTAAGTAAGGAGAGCCAGTCATCGCCCTTTACACCTAGATGATCGAAAATTGGGCAAAAAGATGGGACGCAGATTAGATGAGAAGCCAGTTCGCTGAGCCCCGCACTAACTTAGCAGGATTCAAGTTTGCGTTCAAGTTTGCAGTGTCATTTTGACATGGGGCTAAATGAGATTCTGCTCTGAGATTTCTTTTTCTTTAGCAGTTGATTAGCAGTTTAAGTCACTTCTGTGTTGGTTTAACAACACGTAGTTGGTTTCCTATCTTCACATGATTATCTCACCCTAGGCATTTCCCTATAACCCTATAACCCCAAAATAAGCTATTTGGAATAATGTTGGCAACTGGCACCCATTAACTCATTGGTTTTGTGTTCATACAATATCAGTCAATACGTGTCACTTGCCTGTTAGCTTGTTGAAAAACCACTTGCAGCGGGCACTGTTTCGTACCAGCAGTGTGTATGCTGCTGCCCCCTCATCAAACTCCAGGTGGATGCTCTGAGATCCAAGACCGACCTCCAAGTAGCTGAGCTCACACAACCGATGACTTTCTCTTTTCTGCAGCCAGTCTGAGGGTTGTCCTCTGCAACAGCAATAAGTGATAGTGAATGTGAGATCAGAAAGGCGATACTAGTGATTCATGAGCAAAACCTGTCAGCAAATGTAACACTTGTTTTCTTGAGAACATTTATTTTACTCATAGACAGTTTTATTAACGAACAATAAGTTTAGGATTTCTATACAACCGTGTTTTTGCTTATATTTGAAATGATTTTTTAATTGTTGTTAAGTTTATTGGAAAGTGCTATTTGAAATGTTGTATGTTTCCCTTTACTATCAATCTGCCTGGGACTACAAATGAAAATGTCTTCTGGCATTAACATGGTGGACTTGAATAAATACTTATTCATCTTAATCTTGTGACTAAAGCTCATTTTGGCACGGATAGCTTTCGCAAATAATATATAATAAGAGCACTGCATGCATTAGATTATAACCTGAATAGCCTGCTGACAAATCAAAACCAATAACACACTAACTAAGCATCACAAATCCTGCCGAAGTGCCTTAAAATTAACAGATGGACCTGATCATTTTGCCTGTTTTCAAACTTTTTGTACTTAAATGAGATAATTAAGCAACTTACTGTGACTGTGAGGTGATTTCTAAGATGTAGATGTATTGGTCCGACACCACCATGAGACACTGCAACTCAACTGGATCTCCAAACTTCACAATGGACATCTGAAATCAAGTGAAAACAAATGCTTTAAAAACAAAAGCGAACATTAATTATATAACTAAACATGTTTTAAGCATAAAAGACTAAACATAACTGTGTAACAAGAGTTCAGTAACATTTACATTTACATTTAGGCATTTAGCAGATGCTTTTATCCAAAGCGACTCACAAAGAATCAAGGAGCATTTTAAACCTTATCCAAACAAACAGAGCAAGAGGCTGGTGGACAGTGCATGACAATAACTGTCATGTGCTCAGATTCTTCATGAGAGTGTTCTTTCAATAAATAATTATAAGCTATTCAAGACTGTATTAATCTACTCTGTTCCATCCAGGCATTTTATGAGCAAAGAATTCAATATGGCTGACAAGAAATAAAATAAGAAAAACTGTATATCAATGCTATAGTTCTGCTTGCTTTTTTCAGGTAGAAAGACAATTTTCATAAATAAATAGGTTCTTGCCTTTAAATAGCAGCGCAGCTCCTCTTCTCCCTCAAACACTTCCACGTCCAGAAAAAGCTGGAGCCGATGGTCCACTGCCTCTGACATGTCAAGCTGTGCTGTGATTTAAAACGAATACAATGAAATTACCAGATTCTCTAGATCTGACACAAGTCAAAGATGGGAGAAGTCTTCTACCTCTCTGCTTTGCTTATTGTAAAGACTTTCACTTAGTAACATTATTAAAAATCCCTTAACCATGAAATTTTTATCCACTCTATCAAAAATTCTGTTAGAAGACGGAAGTTATAATAGAAGGAATAGTTCACTAATTAAGAAAATTATTATTAATTATCATCTTAATTTACTTACCTTCCTACCACTCTAGATATGAGTTTGCTTTTTCAGCTAAACACAAACTCTTAATGATTTCAACGTATTTAACGATTAGTAAGTTATATAAATTTATACGACAGTTCTTTCTGGTCCTCGAATCCGAACAAGTTGGTTGCGAATCTGCCATATTGAAATATAAGAAACAGTATGGGACTTTCTGTTAACATGCGAATGACATTAAAACAATAGCAAGTGGAAACGCATTATCTTTAAGTTGTTTTTACTGTCTTTTATTTGTACACATATCGCAAACACATTTACAGGAAAAACACACACACAGTCATTCACATACACATTCATGACTCATTATCTCTTTAACTTCACTGTATTTATTTGATCAATGTGACTGTGTTCCTAAATAAGGTTTGTTTAACGATTTTGATTTTTGAATTCAGTGCGGAAAAGTGGACTTAGTGATTTATCTACACACTTGTGCTATCAAACTGTTACATAAATGCAATATGGCACGCGCAGTTGTGTGATGTTGATCAATATCAGCGGCTCTGGCTGTCTCCGCCACTTGCAGCCTCATGCTCGGACCTCATCACAGCCATGCTGATATAGAGCACCATCACACTCCTACTAGAGCCACATTGCATTGATACATACATTAAATTTAAATAGCGCAACGTCTGTTATTTCGAATCTTTTCCCTTTTTTTGCATGTCTTGTGAAGAATGAGCATTATTCATGGTTTTCTAAATTCCGATCTGATCTGTTGTTAAAACTGATAATGAACAAAATATTTCCTTTTACCAACATATCAATTTTACCCCAAAAAAAAGAACCTTAGAACGCTCACCATGGTTAAATCCTTCGATGTGCTTTGGAGAATGCTGGTTCTGGTGTTTTTGATAGCTGTTGTGGCAAGATCTGTCCTCTACCCTCTCACTGGGCTCTTCTGAAGTACCCTGTACACGTCCGTCAGTTCCGTTGAAGCTGATTGGTAGGGAGTTGCTCTGGCCAGGCCATGCCTGACTCGGATTTGTGAAAGAACTCGACATGAGGTTATGAGCTGTGAAGAAATCTGTGTCTCCCCCTGTCTCCCTTTCAGAGACATCTGAAGATGGGGTCAAATGGAGAGGGCTGCAACGGGATAGTTCAGACTGTCCTGGGACCAATAGCTGGAGGGATAAAATGCGTTTTTAAATCTCATTCTTATAAAGATTACAAATTAAAGAGAAACTAGTTTCTAATAGATAAACACAGACCTCATTGTGATTTGGTTGGACAGGTGTGTCTTGATCATCAAAGATAAAGTATTGTCCACCATTTTGTTCAGGTGGACAGTAAACTGGAGTACTGGTGGAGAGAGCGGATTGGATGGATAACTGAACCACATGATCGCTGTTGCACTCGGAGCAAATAAAGGTACAACCTGTAGATAAAAAAATGACAATAATACTAACAGTAAGGATGAAATAAGTATAATTTGGAATCGTAATCTTTGAAAATGTGCCAAAGTTAAGAATATAACTACTAACACTTACTAAAGACCAGGACTAAGGATGTTTAACATCCTTTCCTTTAGATTCATTTGAATACCCCTTAAATAAATATGTGTTTAGGCCAAATGATCGGCAGGAAACCAAGCAAACAGACAAAAAGCAGCTGAACAAATGTCCAAAAACCTGCAGCTTGCGTGTCAAAGCATGTTTTAGATCTTTGCAGAGCTGCGTACCAAATGATGAACTTAAAAAAACAGAAATTCATAGAAAAAATGTCGGGAAGAACATGGAAGAAGTATATAAAATTTCAATATATCATGACTAAAATGCATCATATGATAAATTTATCATACTGCAATAAAAATGAAACAAATCCCTCTCACCCTGTGCTTAGTAACTATTTAGAATTTTCGGTATTCTTTGATTGTGCATTGAATGCTGGTTTAGTCATGTTTCAACTAGACAATCCCACGCTATGAGTGATTCATGCTTATTTTTTGGCCAACCTGTAAGCGGTGATAGAAAATCTTTTGAGCCTACCACTGTGAGTTATCAAGGAACATCAGAGAGTTATGTTAAAATTACAAATGTTGCTGGAGGTAACCAAAGCAATGCAGCAATTTCTGTAACCATAGGGAGCGAATTGTTGCACATGTTTGTACTTCTCCCTGAAATGTTCAGCCTAGAGCAAAATCCACCTATTGTTCAAGGGCCAAAAAAATCCATGCTTATTATGTTTACAGCTTGTAGTCCTTACTGTCATATCTTGGTTCATCCAGGTAGCGCAAACTGACTTCAGACTCAGTGGTGGGCTGGCAGAACTCCGTCTGACACTTCAGGCACTGCAACCGAACTGTCTCTGGCCTTTCGTCATACGCCTGCTGGTTGTTCTCCTCCGCAACTTTCGAGAGAACCTCGGTTAATACCTGTGCATTTAGGATTAGATAAACAAGTTTAACAACACAATTACATGTCAATTTGGGAATATTTGGCCAACATTAATAGATTAGAGTAGTATTGATAACAGTAGTCATAGATGGCGGGTTGCAGTGTTTTAATAAATGTGTCGAACTCTCTGAGCCTTTCGCACAAGCAATTTTAACAGTTATACACTAAATGCAATGGAAGTGTTTTTTTTATATTCTCATAGCCACATGCTGTTTCAACGAGCATGCCTGGAAAGAAGACAGATAACACATTCGGCAGTGATCTGTTTTATATGAATTAAGAAAAAACCCAGAAGTGTTTTCCCGATATGTTGTTATCCCTTTTGAAAAACATTCCATTTACATGATGCCAAGTTTACTGATGCAACAATAATGGCTGTAACCACAGCAGTTACCATAACACATGTTTGTTAGGGTAGCAATATCAGGAATCACATCTTGTGATATTTTAGTCAAGTCTAAACTAGACCTACAATTTTTCTTCTTTCAAATAAAGACGTTTAGTATTTCTTAGCATTAACAAGTTATAAAATGCAAATTTTAACAGAGATTTAAATTTGTAATTTATGTTTGTGTCCTGCACATGATGTTAGAAGCTGCTTTCGAACATGCATTGAAAATGTCAAGATTTAAGATACTGGTTTATATTAACATAGTTGCGTTAAATGCTTTTTTTTACTTTTTTTATGACTTGTGATTTTTTAGGTGAGGTTCAAAACACTGTAGTTTCTAGATTCTTTTCTGTTTACAAATAAATTCTGTAGTGCACCTTCAGAATTTTTCAATGTGGGCAAAGGTATATTACTCTTAGTAAAAAAGGGAAAACACAGAATCCAGAAAATTTAAAACAGAGAAAATAAAAAAAAGATTTTATAGGTGCTAGAAAATACTAAATTAAACATAACATGGATTTGTCCTGTTATTGTGGGTCTAAAATACAAAATGTAAAAAATGATGTTCTGAAATTTTCACACTGGCATTTTCACTCTAGGATAAAAACCACTGGCATCATTACAAAGTGTTGGCACTGATTTCTCAAAATTGAACAACAGAAGACTGGAAAAGTTAAAATAAGGTGAAAACATGGGCCATGTTCTCGGCACATTTTAGGCATCTAACAAATATGTATATTTTCAACACCACAGCCTTTCTGAATATTGCTGTTTTTACCCTTTTATAACTGGTGAACCTATTCTCTAATGCCTGCCTTAAGTGTGATAGCTAAGTCTGTTTACGAAAGTGATAGATATTTCATACAATTAAATAGCATCTTCTTTGTTAACTTTCAAAAGCTTCCTTTAACTAATAGGCGTGCGCACTGGTTGTCAAGCTTATCACAAGACTACAAGGAGCTCAAAGGCTCATCATTCTTTAAAAGCTGTCGTTTGGCGCTTTCTACTGGCTCTTTCGACTTTTGTAATGTTCATGTGCGCCTTATTAACTGGAAGACAGTAAGCCAAAATCCGATTTGTGCCAGAATAGATTTTTTCTGCTTGTTTTGTAGCCAGATTAGCCAAGACCAACAATCTGAGTTATTGCTTCTGACAGGCTCTAATATAGTTTTTACAACCAGCCCAGAACGTAAAATGTATTTTTCGTTTCACATGGAAAGTTGACAAATCTGCCATAAATTTGTCTTGCAAATGACAGCAAAAATCTAGAAAATTTGACAATCAAGATTTTTCTCTCTTATTCAATGTTATATTATAAATATCAACAAAATTAAATGTTATTAAAGTTTGCATTCTACACTGTTTGCCATGTCACACCATGAGTAAAGTATATCTATTAAATAACTTTAATCAATAACTTCAATAACACAATATCAAACAATAATGAGTTTAGAATATCCACCTGATCAAAATCTTTTAACCGATTTCTTGTCATGCTTAAAAAACATTTATAATGGTGTGATGTTAAAAAAATATCAGTGGTTGTTTAAAAATAGACATTGTGGAATATAAAGGCATATAAAACACCCACTTTGTGTGTGAGCTGTCCAACAAATTTTAATTTGTCCAGATATGACATATATTGAACAAAAAAAGAAAATATTTTTAAGAATTTAGGAAAACAGAGTCACACTCCGAAAAAAATTGAGGCACATTTTACATTTTGGTATTAAGTGATGCCCAAGAAATACCGTATATTTTCTGTTTTTAACATTTACATTTAGGCGGGTGTTTTTGTAAAAAGTGACTTAAAAATTTCAATATGCTTTACAATTAATTGTTTTATACGTTTTCTAGCTAACCTGTAATTCTTCCTGTGGCTTGTCATCCAGCATTATATAGCAACGCTTTTGTCTTTCACGGCTGATGTACCGGAAATGAAGCTCCAAGCCTGGGTGAGATGTCGTCACGTTCTAAAAATATATAAAAGATGGATGTTTATACAATGCTCAATAATCCTTATAATCATCCATAGGCTCTTTATGAACAGAAAATATGCTATTTGACCTTCATTGTGCAGATGACCTGAGTGGCCAAAACCTTTTGTAAGCTGTCTAGCTCCACTCGAGTTTTTATACACCCCTGGTGCATGTCCACCTCCAGCAGGTGACACTGGCGCACCCGGAGGAATACTGGCTCTGAGACCGTTTTTTCCTCCGTCTCCACATTCTCTAACAGTAACCCAACCAGCACCGGCCTACACAAGTCCACTGTTGAAAAGAATGACTGAGTCAGTCAGAACTTTAATGGTATTTGAGAACTTTCTAGACGATGCAGAACTTAAACTTAATGCTGATGTATTGCATCACAGCATAACAAAACAATCCATCATGCTTAGAAATACAGACCTCCCCTGTCATCATCTTCCAGGTCTTGTGGTGGTATAGGGTCAGTGCAGGCCTCAGCTGGATTCTGAGTGTTTCCTTGACTTGTCTCCAATGTCGATTCAGTGTTTTGGAAACTTTGGCCCGTACACTGCAGGGTAGACTCCGTGTCAGGCTGCAGGTCTGTGCTCTCCATCTCTTCGCTGTCCGCTTTCTCTTTTAGTTCAGAGGACAATAATGGAGGAGGAAGAAATTCCAGATTTGTTGGGTGTGCATCCGTTTTAAGCAAAGGTGGGGTAAAGCCACTGTTGCCGTTCACTTGAATGGTCACTATGTCCACATTTGGGAAAGCGGGGATGACTGGAGTGTCATCGAGATGATGCTGGTAGCGCAGCCAGTCCTCTCCCAGCTGCTCGCGGAAGCTATCCATCCTCTCAATGTCCTTCTGATGGGGGAGGACAATATCTGCAAAGAGCCCAAACATAATTTCAGCCTTCAGGAATTCACTTGGATTGCACACACACCTCAAACTCTAAAGCTTGAATTGCTCTGAGAATTTATGTTTGTTCTGCACTTACCCTGTACTGCAGACCGCCTGGTATGCTCATGGTCCGTGTCGCTGGGCTCTGAAATGCTGGCTCGTCTTACTCTCACTTTGCTCTGCAAAGCAATGACCGAGTCACATCAATCCAAACACAACTTTAAATGTGTACCATTAGATTAGGAAAAAATTTAAATAGGTAAGATCTAAAACCTGAACTTACTTTTCTTTTTCGGACTTTGGTTATTCCTGGTATGCTTGCATTCACACTGTCAGTCATGTCTCCTCCTCCACTGGACACTTCCAAACCGCCCTGATCCAGTGACATTATATGTTGTTGAGAAGTTAGGGAAATTTGACCAACCAGTTGTTTAGATTTAGATAAGACCTAAAAAACAAGACATGCAAGTTGATAAAATAACCAGCTATATATCATTCGGAATGCTTGAGGCATAAAAGAAATAACAGTTATGTATTTTTTTTCAGGGGACAATCCGCAAACCATATCCTGAGCGGTTTATTTCAAGATTTTAGGAGCTTTTTATCACATTTTACCCTACATGCTTTAAATAGTCCCATCTCTAACAAATATTAATGATTATTGTATTTTTTAAGGTTGAATGCGTTATAATTTTTGAGGATGAAATCTTTGACATCTTTGTCCTGTGTAAGTCACCGTAGTGTTAAAGAAGGGATAAGCTGGTGAACTGACCCTTAGGTGCAAATTGTAACCTCTAGATACCATTAGACACCACTATATTTTAAAAACGTTTCAATACTCACCGCCAGCTCAGATGATGACAGAAGGGTGCCGTCAAGCTGAAGCTGAGACAAAAAAAAAATTTATATAGCGGTCTGCATATTCCTGGCAGTTGGAGTTAAAATAGTTCACAAAAAACTATATAGGAAGGGAACCGTTTAATACTCTCTTCTCGCTTTTTTCCAAGACTCACTTCTCTTAAAGGTGCTCGCGGAGATAGGTGGCAGACTGTACATGTTCTGTGTGTCTTCTGAAAATACAAAGGATTTCCTTCCAAATGTAACTGAAAATACAAGATTTACAGATGTCTTAACATTTAACATGATCACAGGTCAGTATAGAAAATACTTTAAAGAATGGCATTTTTAGTGCAGGTAAAGTGGTTGTGTACAGTACTGTTTTGAGATTATGAAGGAGAGACAAAGGTGCCAACTGAGAATGCTCCATAAGAAGATTATATGCCAAGTCAAGAATTTGAAGAGATGACAAGTGCTCCACTCCTGCAATTGATTCAAAATGCATTTATTAATAAACTGTCATTTCCTCTATTTCACAGTGCATGTACGAAACAACCCCCAAGTGTAACATCTCACAGCAAAGCTGTTTTCATGAGAGCCTTCGAAATATGTGAGATGTTAAAAGGAAAAATGTGTGAATGAAGCGAATTCTTTGAAAAATGAAAAAAGATAAACACTATATTGTCACTGTCCACGACATCGATACTTTCATAAAATTTTCATAATTAAAACACTCAAATTTATTGTAAACATTTTAACACCAAATAAGCATAGCAGAACAAAAAACTAATTAATATGCATAATAAAGAAATTTAACTGATGTGCAAAATAAAATGTACATATTATTTGTACTGTTACAGTAACAAGAAAACAATCTGAAGGAATTAAGTTAGAAAACTTACCATTGATAGTTTCTAATTCATTGTTTCTAATGATCAATGTGGTAAGTTTGGCTTGGGCACTCAGGCCCAGCACTGGTGTTCTCTGAAGGTTATTATAGGCCAGATTCAGATGCTCGAGTTCACTGAGTGGCTTTAAAAAGACAGAAATGGAAATAAAACAAAAATACATGGATTTTACTCTTCGCAATAATTATGAAGCATTATAACAGAAAACCATGACAAATATAAAGCAAAAGTGCAGTCTACCTTTAGGAACTCGGCACAGTCTTGGACCTTGTTGTGGCTTAGATCAAGCCACTTCAGAACATTCATCAGACTCTAAATCATTAAGGAATTCATTATACGCTGACTCTAATATTGAAAAATGATTTAAATATTTAATCAGTTTTAAAAATGAAAGCATGTCTTACCAGTGAGTTGTCGAGGCAGGATATAGAATTGTAACTGAAATTGAGAGTATGAAGTTCTAACCAAGGTAATGCAGGACTAAGGTCTCCTCCACAAAGAGAGAGAAGCTCCTGTTTCACAAACAAACATATTTTTGCACATGCAAATATTTGACCTTACTCATAAATTGAATAACTGCATCAGTGTAGGTCTGTTTCAATCGATTAATTGATTAATTGATTGCTAAATAAGGATTGTCTTTACTTAATGTATCTCTACCGAGCATATTTATTAAAAATATATAAACACATCCACAAACATACATGTATATTTATTAAGGAAATATTGACATGTATTAACCTAGATTTACCATTAATTTAAATATATAAACATTATAATTGCTTTATTATATTTTTCATTAATATATAGATGAGTGTGAATGTGTTTATGATAGATTTATATTTACATTATTTTGATGCACAAAACACAGAAGCTTAATCATTTGCTTGATCAATTAAAACAAACCTACATCCGTGCTTATAGAAAAGTACCTCTAGTGAGTTGAGACTTTTTGAACAAGTTAAGACTTCAAGATGGGAATACACTCCCCTCAAACCCTCAAGACAATGTGAGGGGATGCGCTTCATCTGCCAAAAAAGGAACTTTTAACATCTTTAAAGTTTTTAAGTTTTAATCACAATTGGGCACTTTTCAAACAGTATACATCTATAATAACTGCATATAGTATGTGTTGATACATTTGTGTTATTGTGTCAGAGCTTGTTCTGAAATACCTCTAAGTGTTTGAGCGACTTGAAGGGGAAAATTTTCACAGCTGACTGCAGTTTGACACCAGGTGGATTAACAAGCTGTTCAATACAAACAAAATGTGCAAGATTCAGTATATTTTACTGAATGACAGTATTCTCCAAAATGATAAAGGAGTTTTTTTACATCACAATGTACTCCCTTACCAAAAGTGTTCTGAAACAGATGCAAACCAAGACAGACCTTCAATGCTGTACCTTAAGTGATACTGTCTTCTGGAGCATGTCAAAAAGAAATTGGACTTCCAGCAAGGAGGCGGTGTCCGCTGGGTGGGATGGTAGAGCTAGGAAACCATGCTGATGAGTGCGCGAGTGAAGATGCTGCTCAAAGAGTCGTGTCAAGTGCTGTAAACATCCCACCTGCAGAGTGAGAGTACTGGAACCATCCAGCACTGAATCACCTACAGAGAGAGTGACAAGAACTTTACTGTTAAACCAGCAGGAAAGATATTTAATGACAAGTTCAAAAAAACATTCGAAAGTCATTCTGAAGTCTCTATATGATGACCATGAACATTTTTACAGAAAACATTTGCATTCAATCTATAAGAAAGTTTTTCATTCTTGCTTTTGAAGAATTCAAATATTTATTATAAAAAGACTGCCCTATATGTAATAAAAGTGATGTGACATACAGCCAAGAATGGTTACCCACACTCAGAGTTTGTGCACTGCATTTAACCCATTTAAAGTGAACACTTAAAGTGAAATATTTCTACTTTACCATTGTCTCGTAGTAATGTGGCAAGTCTGTGAACAAGCGTTGAATGACAGGCCTGAGCGGATAACATCCTGAAAAAAAATGTATCAAACAACAATTTTACTTGACTTTAGTGCATTTCTTGATAACCATTGGAAACTGTAGAATCGACTTATTCAACCTATGCCTTACGTAGGCACTTGTGCATGTGACTAAAGCAATCCCGTACTTATCAACATCTAGGCCTTAGTTCAGTTTGATTATTTCATATTTCTAGATAAGGGTTGCATTAACTGTAATACTCAAATCATTTACTTATGAAAAAGAACAACACATCACTTTTTTGATGCAAGCATGATGAGAATGGTGAGTTTCGAAATGATTTTCTTAATTCTTTCACTCTGAAACCATCAGGCAACTGTTAATAACATCTTTCCAGCGTATTTCACTTGCTTGAACCCAACTGAGAGTTGTGCTCAGCATTAAGGTTGAAGGTCTTTTATCAGTATGTTTTATGCTTGGACTAAAGGTCAAACATTTTGGGACACTAAAACACTTGCATTCATATGCTTCCACATTTTAGAATAAAAAAAAAATTAAATAATGAAATGAATCATGGGAACATTAGGGTTTATCTTATGACTAAAAAATTTAAAATGTAAATGTTATATTTTATCACCTTCAGTGAAACACGCTCCTATTTGGCTGCCCTCTCTTTATTATTTGGTCAAAGTCACCCATTTCAGAAACTTTACAATCAAATGAAATGTAAGTTTTGTAATTAAAAACAGGTATTTTCTAAATTAGATGTTGTCTATTTAAGGAGATGTGTGGATTGTTCAGCAGGGTCTACACATAGGCCGCGGTTACACATGTGGATTTCGACATGTTTCACCACCAAGTTCTGTAGAAGTTTTAGAGAAATTGGTTGTTATTTTTAAATCACCGTTAGTGGTCGCTTTAAATCCCACACAGCCCTTTTAAACTTCCAGATATTTGGGCATAGCTTCAGATCAAGGTTTATGGAGAGTACTGTGCTGCCCAGACATCTTCTATCATACTATGACTCAAGCCTGGTGTGGAGCCTTCTTTAAACTGAGTAGTTTTGGCCATTTCCACCTTTATTTCGACATGTCAGAAGAGATTCTCTTCTCATCTGCGCACCCATAGATCTAAAATGGAGTGGTTTGATACATAAGCATGCTACGATTGACACACAAACACAATCAATAAGATCTCTCTAAACTGCCGAATCGCATCACACAGTCATGTCAGTTGTGGTCTGGTGGACTTTTAGGCATAAGGTTGTGGGTTCGAAACCATAACATGACAAACTGAAGTGCCCTTGAGCAATTGGCAACTGCACGATACTTAAAAGTCATATTGGATAAAAGCGTCTGTCACTTGAAAGAATGTCGATGTAAATGTAAAATGTCCCACTTATGTTTCGCTTCCTCATTGCCATGTGACATCATAGGGCATGCAAGATGAGTGCCAAGCATGCCAGGAAAAAGGAAATTGTCAATAAAAAAGATTCTGTTGGTGATCTACCTGAAAGTTTGTTTTAGATGGTTACATAATAATGAAAAAACTTTAACATTTTAAGTTTTTGGACGAATGAGATCATTTCTTTTATGTTTTTTTGGTTTATAATTTTATTTGCCCTAATAATATGCCAACATATAAGAAAAAGTGTTAAAATACAAACTTTTATACTGGTCTTTTTGTCAGAAGGTTATTAAAATATGTCAATAATACCGTGTGTTCACGGCTGGCGTGTGTGTTCACTGCTCCAGGTGTGTGTTCACTGTTGGTGTGTGTGTGTGTGTGTGTGTGTGTGTGTGTGTGTGTGTGTGTGTGTGTGTGTGTGTGTACGGTTGGCGTGTGTGTTTACTGCTTCAGGTGTGTGTTCACTGTTGGTGTGTGTGTGTGTGTGTGTGTGTGTGTGTGTGTGTGTGTGTGTGTGTGTGTGTGTGTGTGTGTGTGTGTGTGTGTGTGTGTGTGTGTGTGTGTGTGTTCACTGCTGTGTGTGTGTGTGTGTGTGTGTGTGTGTGTGTGTGTGTGTGTGTGTGTGTGTGTGTGTGTGTGTGTGTGTGTTCAGAAATGAAATAGTGAGTAAAGGATTATCTTCTGATGGCACAGTTATATTCACAGACATAAATATTAGTTTTGAGAGATTAATGCTGTGTTATGTTGTTCTCAGTGTTTACGTTGTTTTAATAGGCACAAACTATTTAAAAGAATGTAAGATTTATGGTGTAGAACTGCAACATTGTGGATAAATGGAGAATTAAGTTTCTATTGTTTCAAATGGAGATCACACTTTTACAATTCTGAATAATGAAAAGTACTGTTAATAATGAATAATGATAAATGAAGTACTGTAGAATACTCAGAGCTCTGTTTAAATATGATTACAAGCGGTTCTTCCTGATCCAAGCAGCATTGGTATTGAGGTTCTCATCAAATAAATCTCCTTATAAAATGTCTGAAAACATACCTTCAGAAATTGTGTAATCCGTAGGCACAATCAAGTATGTAAATGATATTAAGATGCATGGCATCAGCTCATTTCTTTCTTATTGCGGTTTGTTGACATTTTGAGACTTGCCATCATATGATCTTGTGTCTTAAAATACAGATACGGCGGCCGCAAGACACCAAACCTGTGGAACCGTGACAACGCGCGCCCTCGTGTGTTCATAAAGCGCAACGCAAATAAATATATGCTGGATAATAGGAAAAATGGCATTTGTGTAAGAATTTGTCTGATCTTTCTCTTTAAAAATCGGGGTTGTTGTTGTATTTTGCATTAGTGAGCTTAAAGAATAATTTGTCATCTATATTCTGAAAAACCAACTTCTAGGCCATATACAACATTCTACAAAAAATTCTGTGAAATAAAATCATCTGAAGTGCATACGCATTCATGTAAAAAAACATAATGTTTATTTATGGAAATGTTTATTTTTTTTCATTGGAAGAGTGACCAGAACTGTATTCTCCAATATGTATAAAAATTAGAATAAAATTTAAAAATTATGACATGAACAGAAACCTATGTATTATCAATAGGATTTTTCCATTTGCAAGACCATTTTATGGGCCTAACATCCCATTGGTCAACAGTTGAACTTTACTCTATAATAGTTTATTTTCATATGCTGTATAATTAGAAAGTTGAACATCTTATTGGATGTTTTTTTTTTTACTTTTCAATGCAATATCTGCAGACATAGATTGATGTAAAGTGTATTTTATCTTCTTTGTTAACTCAGATATGGTTTGGATTTACCTGGAGGATTGCAGTCCTCATTATCCAGCAGAACTGTACAAACCTCAGAGACGCAGACTGTTATGAGCCTATGGGTTCAGGCTCCAGCTGGTTCTTTTAATGGAATGACATTTGAGGTTTTGCATAAACATTCCATCTTCATGGTGAAAGTCCTCCGCTCCATCAAACTCTCCCAGGCAGAGAGAAGGCCTGAAAATCAGAAATGGCAGAGGGTACCCACATAAAAACAAAAATATAGCCATTTGATTATTTGATTATTACTCGAATGTGTTACTGAGCCAGCTAGTGTGCACAAGTCGGTCAGCCATGGACACATCAGCGACCAATGCCTCAAATCATTTAGGATGGACTTTAAATTATGTGTTATGTTTACAATGTCACCATTGTTTTGATGGATTATCAAACATTTTCTAACATTAAATTGATTTGATAACTTATTCAAGAACTCTTTTATCCAATGAAACTAACATCTGAAATAAATACTGGACAATATGTTCTGTTTTTCCTCTTTTTGGACTGTTGGTTTCGTCTGGTCAGGTGAACTGGCCCGCAAACTGAGCCACCAGATCCAGTCTGTATCCAGATCTGAGGGACATTGGAGTCACCCGGTTCCAGCACCTATCAAGACCTGATCTTGACTCCGCTGCAGCCTGGAGTTGAACCACTGGTTTCGTCTGGTCTGAGGAGAACTGGCCTTCCAGCTGAGCCTGGTTTCTCCCAAGGTTTATTCTCCATTCTGTCATGGATGGAGTTTTGGTTCCTTACCGCTGTCGCCTCTGACTTGCTTGGTTGGAGTCACTTGATTTACAGCGATATCGTTGACTTGATTGAAATAAATGCACAGACACTATTTAAAGTGAACAGAGATGACATCGCTGAATGCAATGATGAACTCTAACTATCGTTTAGCATTATGGACACACTGTTTTACTAATCAATGTTGTTCATCTGCTTTATAACACAATGCATATTGTTTAAAGCGCTAAATAAATAAAGTTGACTAGACTTGACTTTAATACAATTTCATTCCATTGAAACAGTAATCCTCTCATCATAGCGTGTGTGGCTCTTATAAATAAGCGTGACTTAAACTTGTGTCTTAATGTCTCAATTCAGCAATTTTTCAAGTGTTGCTTTCATTCGGTTATCCTCTTAGAATCCAGCCGAGCAAGCCTGACTTCTTTTTTTCCAGCATCAATTCGAGCCAATTGATAAAATTGATTGAGAAGAGGTTTTTTAGCTTTTCTGCAAAACTTGGCCACGAAAGCAGTTTGCAGAAACGTAGGGTTTGGGGTATTCATTATAAACAGCTCAGAGAAGCTGACATTGACCCCAGCATTGACCCCAGCATTGACCCCAGCATTGACCCCAGTATTGACCCCAGCACACTTTTACAGCAAAGAAACTTTACCCATCACCCAATATCTGTTTGCACATTTTAAAGACCTTTGACCTCTGAAATGTTTCAATCTAAGGCTATTCTACAGACCAATAACCCCATAATTCTATGCATATGTAATATTGAAATAAAGTAACACAGGACACATAGGGTGTCATGTGTTTTATGGGTTGGTTGGAAGTGATGCCCATCATACCTAGTGTGTAAAATGATGGCAAAAGAAGACAAACTCGATGCCCTTTTTAGAGAGAGGGTTTGTTTGACAGAGCTGCGTCAGTCATCACTTATGATGATGTCATCAGCAGTATATGAGCACTGATAAGAGCTCTAGAGAGCACTAGTTAGTGTTCACCTGTTTGCTCACCCCCGCATACGGAACCGCTCCAGTGCGGATTCGCGGTCGCGATGCTTTTCTCCGTGAGAAGGAGTTTGCTGTTGGCTCTGTTGGCTTTTTCCGCTCGATCCGAAATGGTGTTCCGGTGTCCCGGCTGCACGGCGGAGCGCCAGGCGGTTTGCCCGATGCCTGCGGAGACGTGCGCGGAGATCGTGCGCGAGCCGGGCTGCGGCTGCTGTCCGGTGTGCGCCCGTCAGGAGGGCGAGCCGTGCGGCGTTTACACACCGAGATGCGCCAGCGGTCTGCGATGTTACCCGAAACCCGATTCGGATCTGCCGCTGGAGCAGCTGATCCAAGGGCTCGGGAGATGTGGACGGAAAGTGGACAATGAACCCGCAGGAAGCGCCGAGCCTCGGGAAGTCAGCGGTAAGGGATTCATGTTGGGTTAGATTATTGATATTAGCTGTGATGTATCTAAGCAAAGCTTCTGTCAAAAATAGAATTGAACTATTGAATGGTTTAGGATATCTCCATGCTGAATTCAGCAATATATACAGATGTGATTATTATATGTGCATAGAATTATACAGATGTGATTGGGAAATATACATAGAATTATACAGATGTGATTGGGAAATATACATAGAATTATACAGATGTGATTGGGAAATATACATAGAATTTCACAGATGTGATTGGGAAATATACATAGAATTATACAGATGTGATTGTTAAATATACATAGAAATATACAGATGTGATTGGGAAATATACATAGAATTATACAGGTGTGATTGGGAAATATACATAGAAATATACAGATGTGATTGGGAAATATACATAGAACTATACAGATGTGATTGGGAAATATACATAGAACTATACAGATGTGATTGTTAAATATACATAGAAATATACAGATGTGATTGTGAAATATATATAGAATTATACAGGTGTGATTGGGAAATATACATAGAAATATACAGATGTGATTGGGAAATATACATAGAACTATACAGATGTGATTGGGAAATATACATAGAAATATACAGATGTGATTGTGAAATATATATAGAATTTCACAAATGTGATTGGGAAATATACATAGAAATATACAGATGTGATTGGGAAATATACATAGAATTATACAGATGTGATCATCAAACATACATAGAATTATACAGATGTGATTGGGAAATATACATAGAATTATACAGATGTGATTGGGAAATATACATAGAAATATATAGATGTGATATAGAAAAGTACATAGAATTACACAGATGTGATGTGGAAATGTTAAAGAAATACCATACTATCATCTTGTTTAATTTCCTAAATAAATAATTTAAGTTGCCCTCTCTCTCACACTGTTGAATGCATTGCTATGAGCTGTAATATCTCAAGAGTGTTCTCAAGTTTTCTTAATCCCCATTGTATAGACTTTAGAAACAGGAATTTGGGTAGAATAAACTGGTAAATAAATGGAATGATAGTGGATGATTGCCAAATGGACTTCGTGCTTTGACCCTTTCCTTCAGTAAATTTGTGTGTGTGTGTGTGTGTGTGTGTGTGTGTGTGTGTGTGTGTGTGTGTGTGTGTGTGTGTGTGTGTGTGTGTGTGTGTGTGTGTGTGTGTGTGTGTGTGTGTGTGTGTGTGTTTGTGTGTGTGTATGTGTGTGTGTAACCGAGCTTCTGTTGGGTGCAGTGCTCTGGGGAAAGTACTCCCACTTTTTGTGATTAACAACAATTGATTTGCTATGTTTAAGGGTTTAAGAAATGTAATTGATGCACATCATACTTTTATGCATAAGTCAATGAATTATATCCAACCCCAGAAAAAATGGATAATGTAGACAAAGATGAAAATTCTATCATCATTTTTTCACCTTCTTGTCCTTTTTAACCTATATGACTTTCTTAAGCAGTACATAAAATAAAGAATATTGGTAACTGAACAACACTTTTGCACAAAACAAATAAACACATAATCAATGTGCCAAAACATTCTTCAAGATGACTTCTTTTGTGTTCTGCTGAAGAAAGGTTTGAAAAGAGAACAACATTTTTGGTTTGGGGTTCACTATCATTTCAACAACTCTTAAACAGAGGACTAAGAATGTATCACAGAATACTTTGATGAGGACGCTTGACATTATTTTGAGGACTGAATACTGAAGTCCCAATTCTTTGTTGCCTACACTGTAGAATAAAGCTATTATCCTTATCAAAAACATTGGCTTTGCTCAGTATATGATCACATATTTGTTTAGGTTATATTTGAATACAGATTGAAACAGTCTAATGGATGATTAGGTGGTCTATCACTGCTCTTTGTTCTTTAAGATTCCTGTTTTCACAATGTTTTTATAGCGCACCAACTTCTATTCTGTTGCCATCATTTCTATAGTGTTGCCACTGATGTTGAAAGATCTCATATAGCCGGTTGTTTGCGTTGGAACGTTCCCATGAGCCATCTGTTCTGGGTTTTCCTCTTTTCACAAAATACTTCTCCACTTCCACACAAAAAAAACCCTGATTATCAGATATTCATGTGTCCAGACTTTAATTGTTCACTCACAGCTGAGGCAGACTGCAGAATCAATAAACATGGAAATGCTATTGAGCAGAGGAAAGTCCGTAATTGTGCCATATTCAAGGCATTTAAAACAAAATCATCGGGATATGTGGACAAAAACCTTCAAATCCCAAAAAATTTCAATCCAAGTTCGGAAGCTTTATAATTCAATGGCCTGTCACATTCCTCTATTCCTCCACCTGATTTGTTCATTTTTCAGAGTTTGACTCACTCTGTATACATGTTTTTTAAGATAAAGGCATCAAAACATAACAGTGGTTTGTTCAATTTTTAAATGGAATCTTCACCAAGAAGGAAACCGACAATGATATGGATGTTATCTCGGGTTCTTTCATGGTGATCTAAAAGAGGTAGACCTCTCAAATCCCGGAGGGGCTTGAAATTAAACCCACGGTTTACGGACTGTACCTACAGGGATGTGGCTGCGCTACCCGTTGGACAAAAATAGAGCCAACTAATCCCCCTGCTTTCGGCGAGAGCGAATGCGGCTGCCACCCCTTGGGGCGACTCGGCAACTCCAATGCCAAGAATCTTACCATGACAAGGTCCAGAATAAACTTTCAGCTCCCTGCAGCAGCTTGGAGATAACACAAACAATGTGAGAAATGTTATTGAAGCGAGTGCACATAGTGTGAGGTGGGTGTAACGGGCCTTCATCCTAAGGACCTTATTGGAATTTGCCAATTTTGGTCCTTTTCTATCATATACAAGCTATCAGGGCACACAGCGAGTCTCCTGTCGTCCAGATGTAGGCTTTGCAGACAACATTTATTATGTTACTTCGGTGAACCTTGTTAGTAAGCCTTGCCTGTGTGCTTTAAATCAAACCCATGTGTCTCTAATAAGTGCCCTTGATCTCTTGTTGTTATGACATGGTTAGGAGCATAGTTGCTTATTTTCGGAACATAATACATGAAACTGTTAAGAAGGAGCTTTTGTTAACATTGAGTCGATATACGTTTGTTTTGGTCTTATGACAATTGTTTGGGCAGATGGGTGATATCCATTATATACCGTATGCTACTGTACAGCAGCACCGACGTGCAGATGTGTTACAATCTGTCATAAGCCCTTGTTTGCGTCCAACGTTCACCCTATTGAAGTCCAAACAACTCAATAGAGCAAACATTTGTGAAATAAGTGAACATTTTTATGGGATTTTATTCTTCCACTGGGAACAGAAATCAAAAAGAAATAAAGTATACAGAATTTGTAATGAACCAGACAAAAAGATCTCTATCGTATTGTTTCATTGCCGTCCTTTCAGTGGCCAGCAGGAGATTTTATGTTTGATCCTAAACAGATGGAGAGCAGAAACATTTGTTCATTGTCTTCTCTATTAAGACAAGGTCCGTGAAGTTCCCATCCACCATCAGCGCGAACCATGCCAGGGTTCCAATGGAGACTTTGCACAGGATAATGCCAGATAAGGTGGTTGTGATTAAGGTTGCTGGCATGCCATTATGGTAACACACTGTTCGGGACTGCAAGTTCTTCCTTTACCCATTCAAACCAGCATGAATTTGGACCATCCATGCTGTTATACCCTCATGGTAGATATAAAAGTAATGGAAATAACCTAATAAAAGCACTCTGTCTCCTAGTTCCCCAAAAAGAATCATGTTAATTGTGCATTCATTGGTTTGGCTTGACCATGATGATTGGCTCTCCGTGTGGATTATTTTACTCCAAAGCATAGCCATTCTTTGCGAAAAGCCCCCTTAATTCGTTTTCCTGAAGGATTTGGACTGCAAGTTCCTTCCACTACAAGAGGAACTTATAAATAGGCATCTAAAAGATGGTTACAGCTCAATAAGTCTCTAGCTTTGCAAACACAAGAACCCTGATAACACTGTTGTCAAAACTGCCGTGAAGGCACATTCCTATATACGTGTATACACTTGTTATAGTTTGCATGTTAATGCTGAGTGTGGTAAAACTTTACAACAAGGTGCTTAATAAAGCCAACACTTTATTTTAAAAGATCACTTCAGTTATTTTACTCATTAAAGAAGCTTTGCATTGCATATCAATTACCAGTCAGTTGCGAATTGGAAGGCTGGATCTCTAATATCAGTGAATACATAACTATGATTTTCCCTCAAAAGACTTTATATGACCGTCATGCTTGTTCAACACATGCGCTGTTCTGTACTCACTCTTGTTCATGGCGAATCTAAAGGTGCCTTATGAACAGTATGCATTATAAGATGCTCTATATAAATATAACTGAATTGCATGTCTGCTTATTAGATTAGATTAGATTAGATTCAACTTTATTGTCACTGCACATGTAAGGTACAAGGCAACGAAAATGCGGTACGACAATGTTATTCTCGTGACCACAAACTTTATACCGAACCCTAACCTTTAATTTTTTTGTTGACACGTATTTACAAAGTTACTTATAGTCAGTATAATGTCTAAAGTGGACTATAAAGAAAAGTGTTCAATTATGTGAAAAGTATTCAAACTATGTTATAATTATATTGTGATATAACCATGACTGATCTCCCCTTTTTAATGTATGATGTAAAAATGAATGTGTAAAATATTGTATTTAATTAAATATTACAAATTATATATATATATATATATATATATATATATATATATATATATATATATGTATTCTTTTATAATTTAATTTTTAACAATACATTTTCTACTTCAGATACTTCAGGGAAAAGACAGATAAAGTAAAAGGCATAGTTCACCCCAAAATTTAAAATTAAAAATTCTCAGCTAAAAATTCAAATTCAAAAAATTCAATTAAAAATTAAAATCCTCAAACTTGTATGATTTCTTTCCTCTGCAAAACACATAGACGACATTTTAAAGAATGTTGGTGACAACAACAATTTGTCCTCATAGACTTCGCTGTATAGACAAAAAAGAACTAGTTAATGGGAACCAACAGTTTTCTTTAATCAGGATCTTCATTCTGGGGTGAACTACCCCTTTACCTGTGCTTTTCATGTGTCTAAAAACAGTATTATTCAAACTTGAACACTTCCATATATTTGAATGTATATGGCATATATGTGACGCTGTCCACTCAGGAGTCTTTTTCTGTCAGAAAGGTTGTAAGATAAATATTAATAGACAGCGGGTCGTTAGTACACTGTCTTTTAGTCTAATGCATAGACTCACTTTTTGACATTTTCTCTGATTTACTGCATCCTGAGTCATCTACTCAACAGTCATTTCCAGAACCTGATGTATAAAAAATAGGGTAATAATATGGTTCAATGTTACCACATAATTAATGTATACTTATAGTTACTTATTACACTTATTACTTATTTACACAGAGTAAATAAAAATCATACACTATTACAGCGCATGAATGATGTACAAAACAAAAAAATGCTGACTATTACTGAAGTGCAATTGAATTACACTCGATGGCTATTGAAGTTAACTGTCTGTCAGCTGAAGTCCACCGCAAACTTCTTGGTTTTCCATTCAGAGAGCACTTGTGGTCCTGATACCAGTGTCAGTGTGCATCCCTGTATAGTCACATTGTTATCTGTGAATAGGCCTGTCATTGTAGTGTTGACATCAAATTAGATGATGACACAGTCGCATGTGTACAGTACAGAAGTGGACCACAAATGCTTGCTAGTCTACTGTCAATTATTTAAATCGAGTGGGCAATATCAGTGTTATGGATGTGACATTTATAGTCAAATTTCAAATAAATATTCTTAGAGAATATATATATTATCAGCATATCAAGAGTCATAGAGTCCAGACACCAGAAAAATGCTCTGCATGAGTTTTTTATTTTAAAAGAGAGGACAATAAATGATGGATGTGACACAAACGGACACACATAAATTTAAATCATTTGTAAGATTTTTGTGAATTAAAATGTACAAACCAAAAGCAATAACATCCAACAAATGCAGAAGTCATGGCTCTCAATTAAACATCATGTGCCCATTTATAATATGGAATGTTGCACTACTGTTATGAAGTTGACAGGTAACTTACCTGGGGATTTTGTTAATAACTGAACCCATTTGCTTGAATTGGTTTTGTGTTCATATAATACAAGCAAATGTGTGCCAGTTATTATTGGTTACCAAAAACATTCTTCAAAATATCCTCTTTTGCCGTTTTCGTAAGAATGACACAAGAACGAGTAAACGGTGATAGGATTTATATTTAAGAGTGAATTATCATTTTAGGCTTCTATAACTCTATAACTATAACTGAATTTCTTCTCGGCACCTACAGTCTTAAGCTGAACCCTCTTGCAAAGTTGGTGAGATCAACCGGCTGTGTAGACTAGTGCCCTAACTCCTCTCCCTGTGGTGTTTAGATAAGATGGGGCACAGTATGCAGGACCGTTGCCCTTTTGCTTAGTGGGGGTAATCCTCCTTTATGCCAAGAGAGGCTTTGTCTGAAGTTTCACAAGAGATGCAGGAATGTTTCACCCCTGGAGTGCAACAGCTCCACACACTTCCACACCCACACACACACACACCTGATTTCATTTCACTTATGCAGAACCTGCTGAGACACAAGCTTCAAAGAGACCACCCCACCCCTAAAGGGCACCACTGAGGTTACGCAGTGAGGTTTGAAGAACTTCAAAAGTGCTGTTGACCTGAAAACATTGCTGAAATTAAGAATGTTTTTGTAAAATACTGCTGTTCAACCATGCCTGGGCTGCAGTGGGTTGCATATTCTGACAGCTTAGCTTTGACTTTAGGGGGCTGATTGTTTAATCATTAGACCAAAATTAATAATAGTTTGACATTTTACACCTCTTTATTCACAGTCCAAAACTATATTGTTGTTAAGATTTGGCGATATATTGCTTAAATGTCAAGTTCATGACAACAGCAGTTTTTAAAGAGGTTGCAAAAACAGATGTTATATGTATATGTGATTATTAATATTAAAGCTCTTAAAGCAACAGTTCACCCAAAATTGAAAATTATGTTATCTACTCACTCACTTTTCATTCCAAACCTGTCTGTTTTTTTTCTTCTGCACTTTACAAAATAAGATACTTTGAAAAATGTTGGAAACAGTTACCTCCTTACGTTCTTCAATAGAAGTGAATGTGTGCCACTGTTATTACCAACAGTCTTCTTTTGCGCTCTGCGGAAGACAGAAATCAATTATGTCATTACTCGCTCTTAAATTATTACAAAAATGAACAAATGTCTTTGTTTGGTTGAACCCAAATGGGGAAGAATATTTGCAACTTACAATTCTGGGGCACCATTGACTTCCATGGTCAAACATTTTTTAATTTGAACTCAAAATCTGGTATTTTGGAGAATTTAGGAAAGCAAACACTTCTGCATTTTTTATTTTTTTACTGTGCTGGTCACTGAAGCCCTAGCCTGTTGATTACATTCCTCCAAATATCTCCCTTTTGGTTTTGCAGAACATAGAAATGCATAACTGTTCTGAACTACTAGAGGGTGAGTGCTCATGTCATGACAGAAGGTTTTGGGTGAATAATCCCTTCAAATGCCTTTAGAAACTGCACGTATGCCGTACTTGTAACAAAAGGTTATTGGAATATTTATTAGAAATGTAAGTTAGAGCTCAATTCTAATGTAAGAGAAACCACACGTTTATAAATAATTAAAAATCACATCCTCTTTGTGTAGTGCAGAAAAAAGATTACAGTCAGGAGACTTGAAGTCCCACAGGATAAATACATTACACTGCTCAGGTTTCATTGAAGAAGGCATAGTTCACAAAATGTCTATGCTTCCCTGCAGGATGCTGTGCTTAGAATGTACTATTAATGACATACATTTTCTAGAAGTCAATTTGCAATTATGGTTAGCTACACTTAAAATGCAGTTTGTATATACGGATATTAAGACTTGACCCTAGAGTATTTCCCGTTTGCCCCTGCTTGGAAGCATCGCCTCCGTGTGAGAGGAACAACAGCCCCTGGGATTTCTTCCATTCTTCTGTATAACTCCAATATAGCTACAAGATCAAATGGGGTAACTAGTTTATATGTCTGTGTGTTATCATCAGGTGAACTGCTGGACCCTCTGGACATTGGTCTGACTGAGATTCCTCCCATAAGGAAGCCCACCAAAGACAGCCCATGGAAGGAAAGCGCCGTTCTACAACACCGCCAGCAGCTCAAGAGCAAGATGAAGTACCACAAAGTGGAGGACCCGAAAGTGCTGCATGCCAAACTGGTAGGAGATGAAAATCTAATTTAGATCCATTGAATTTCTTTGCACTTTTTGGTTTGGTTCTTGTTATATTATTTTTTATTTTGCATGAACAACAATATTCCTAACAGGCTATTTTGATATTACCTTTTTGCACAGGTACAGCCTCACCTTTAAAATGGTGTCGAACTCCCTCATGTTCATTGCTATACATAGCTATCATCAGCATTATAGAACATTGGTTAAGAGCACCAAAATAGCCGGCCAGCCAGTACGAAACTGAACTCAGATTAAATCTAGAAAAGCATTAGCAAATTAAGAAATCACTTACAGACCATTCATTAAATAATGAGGCCTCTGTCAACTTTTTACACCTGAAAATGTGTTCCCTGGTGAATGAACACTCTATGAATAAATCTCCATCCATATTTTTAGAGAATAGTGTTCATGTTGCATTGTTTGTTAGATTTCTATGTGTGATGATGTTAAAAAAAAAACACAAAATGGGTTATAACTGGTGTTTTATGTCATAGAATGAATCTAGAGGGTCTGTAAACAAACATCTTCTATGTTTTTAGTAGATGATTGCTCAAACCATCAATCTATCAATCTCTTAGCTGATTTAATAATATCATATGTCTATTAAAGAATTTAAAACAGTTAAAGTTTATCATTCTATCATACCTAGATTTACTTGAATTATAGGCCTACTTTGACACATGTTAATAATTTAGTCTCTTAGCCTAATAAATGTTTCATGATCACTTGTATTGTTATTGTATAAGCTAAGCTTTTAGCAAAACTTTAAGTGCATTTATGTATGTATTTTAGAGTCAGTGTCAGCAGGAACTGGACCAGGTGCTGGAGAGGATCTCAAAAATGCCCTTCAGTGATAACAGGGGTCCTCTGGAAGACCTTTATTCAATGCACATACCAAACTGTGACAAGAAAGGCCAGTACAACCTTAAACAGGTATTTCTTTCGCATAATCACAAAATGTTGAGCAAGCTTGGGATAAGATGTAGATTTGTGTTTCACTATATGACTTTTTATGAGGAAAATTTCACTGATTTTAACAACACGGCTGTATGATTATTGTAAATAAAAAGACAGTAGAATAATACCTAATTAAGTTATATGATGAAATATTTAATGGTGCTTTTGTCTAAGGTTTAAAATTCTCACAAAACCACTAAAACATCATGGCAATAAAGATTTTAAATATATAACATATCATTTGTTTCATATAACATATAGTTTTAATAAATAAAATTATCACTATAAACATAATTATCTTCTCTATATTTCATGGATTGCAATTTAATAGGAGTTAATTATTTATGGATTTTGTAGTTTTTTTTATGTTGAAAGTCTCCCAATTTGTCTGGTGCATTATTTGTTGTAAGTCAAACTAATATTAAATAATTCTAAAATATTGTATGAAAAGACTATTCAAACTTCCTTACATTAATGTGAAATTAGATGTAGAACCACAATCAAAAATATCCAAAAAAATGGCCAAGGGAGAGTTCTTTATAGAACAAAATTTTAAAATGCACGTGTTGGTATATGAGCAAAATGTAGCGTTATGGATGTGACAATCCTAAAGATATCCCTTACTTGATATAAAGAGAATTGTATAGTATATATTCTACATACTAAATAACTAAATAACTGTTGAATTACTTTATGTAAACCTTAAATAAAGTTCAACAAATTAGCCTTATTGTTCTATAATCCTACTTTAATATTTGATTTCTAATTGAAATGTCTTATTCATGTTTTCCAGTGCAAGATGTCAGTGAATGGACATCGTGGTGAGTGCTGGTGTGTAAATCCCCACACAGGAAGACCAATTCCAACTTCTCCGTTGATACGGGGTGACCCGAACTGCAACCAGTACTTTGATGACCCAGAGGTGGATCTCCCAGTGGACTCTCAAAACTAACAAAGCCCTGAGTCTTCACCTTTCTTAATCTTCAACTCCACCAATCCTTAGCCACGACCTCTAAGGAGTCAGCGTTTTACGCTCTTTAAACACGATAACATTTTGTGTTTAAACGTTTTTGCAGATCAGCCATACTTTGAAATTACACTTAGCATTTTTACAATTTAAGTACTGACATGTTGGTGAGCTAGTGCCTTACCCTAGATAGCTTAGAGGATGGAAATGAATCAGTCTTAAAAATCTTTCGGCATAAACAATAATGTATGCAAACATAAGCTGATAATTGAATTTGTCAATTGGGGTTTTAAAATCCCCAGGTACTTTGATCAATCAGAAATAAATAAAGCATTTACACAAATGTAACAAATGTTCAAATTCTATGTAGTAACTGACATCTGGTGGTTACAACAAGGACCTGAAAACTAATGGACAGGAAAGAGTTGTTCAACACATGTAACAACCGTGCACTAACTGTTAAGTTTGTGATTTACTATCAATTGTGATTTACTTTGTGCACTTTTATACACATTTCAACTTTCAGCTTTATCTTAAAGTTACTTACCAATGGATAATGTGGTTTAAATATACTATATTATACTTACAATAAAAAAAATGTTATGGTTTGGATTTATTTACAGCAAAACATTTCATATAAATAATGTTTAAAAATAAATAGCTTGGCAATACAGTATTATACTGTACTGAAAGAAGGTTAAACAAGAAACACAGACAGTTTTCTCTCATATATTCACTCTCTTTTTATGGGAAGTTCTTGCAAACACATCACATTTGTTTTATTATAGGTCTGCCTAATCTGGCAAACTGCAAGTCACGTTTCAAGCAACTTCTAGACTGACACATGCTAAGAATCCTTAGAGAAACCATTTAAGAGACCATTTTTAATTTTTATTGGTATAAATTGTTTAAATCCTGAACTATACATAAACGTCAAAGAACACATAATTTGTCTTATTAGTTCGCTTGATTTACATTTACATTTACATTTAGTCATTTAGCAGACGCTTTTATCCAAAGCGACTTACCATAGTCGAGGAGACAATGAAGCGGTAAATAGCCGATACAACAATAGGTGAACAAGTGCTACAACAATGCTACCGAGTTACACAGAGAGAGAAGTTACAAAAGAATGTTTTTTTTTTTTTTTTTGATAGAGTGAGTAGTTAGAAAAGAAGTGAGTTAGTGAGTTAGGTGTAGCCGGAAAAGATGAGTTTTTAGGAGTTTTTTAAAGATAGAGACCGAGTCTGACAAGCGTGAAGCCAGAGGCAGATCGTTCCACCATCGAGGAACTGAAGCAGAGAACGTTTGAGAGAGAGATTTCTTACCCTTTTGAGCTGGTACCACAAGTCTCAGCTCATTTGCAGAGCGCAGAGATCTTGAGGGCCTATATCTTTGCATTAGTGAGTTAAGGTAAGTGGGTGCTGAACCGGTGATTTCATCTTTTTACTCTCATTCTGTTGTCACACTGCTTCATGTTTCACACAAAATCATGCCCAGTTGATAAGTGTTGAATGTTAAATTCATCAGTCTGAGGTTTATTTAAATTAAACACATTGCTTATGTGGGAGAGTTAATTTTACAATTTTACAAATTAAAAATTTAATTCCTCAATTATTTTATTACGATTAGTAAAAAAACTAAAGGTATTGTCTTCGCAAAATATAATGTTTTAATTGATAAGTTGTTTAAATGTAATATATATATCCCTTAATTTTATGGCAGGTTTTCTGGAACCACCTACAATATTTTTTTCATATCAGGAGGAAGCTAGATAAATATTATTTCTTGATACCTCTGAGTTGGCAGATTCTCCAAGATTTTTTAGTTTTTCCAATACACTATAAGACTATTTATACTATAATTGAGATTGGCATGCAACTCAGAGCCTTGAGAAATTGTAAAAGTATGACAAGATCATCTGACTTTTTTAATTATAATGATAGTACAAAATTATTGAGATTTACATTTTTCCTACCTACCTTAATGGTACACATATACTAATAACTACACATTGTGTTAAATATATAAATCACAATTTGGTGATGACAGGAGATTGTTGAGGGCAAGTACAGTATGTTGTCTGTGGTGTTTAAAAGATGGATACATTCACTACTGTTCAAATATTCTGATTCATATTGCAAAGTGTTTTTCATTTTTTTGTCCATCAAAACTGATTTGAAACAGTTAACCAAGATAGCTGGTAAATGATCAGAAGTCGGTGAAATATATACTATTAAAACACAATCAATTGAGAGACACAGAATCTCAATAAACAGTTGGAAAGGTCAGCTAACATGTAGAATTTATTCTTTGTTTCTATTTATACTACAGTGTTGTTAAATGCTTGAATTTGATTGGCTGGCAGATATTCAGAAATTTAAAAAGTGAGAGACTGTATTTGAAACGTATAAAACCAAATCACATGTTTGTATTACAAGTAGCATTGTAGATCCCCCTTGCATAATACATGGCAAATGATTTTCATTATTTCAAATATTACAACCCGCGATAGCAATACATAACCAAGAATGAAAAGCACACTCTCTCTCTCGTTCTCTCTTTTTTCTAATAAAGAAAGTTAATTTAAAAAAAGCTTTCAATTGAAAAACATGTTAAATGACCGTTCTACGTGTATACACTACAATGTTAAATAAAGTCCATTATATAGTCATTTATAACATTATAAATGCCTTAACTGCAATTTAACATATCATTGATATATTCATTAATTTTATAAACACACAACCTTTTCAGTGAACCCACACTTGTGAATGGTAGTGCTTAGTTGGATTCTGCCATTGGAACTTAGGTGTAAGGTTAAAAATATTGATCATACCCAATTTACACAACTGGCAAAGGTGAATGTATTGTGCTGTGAATAGACTTTCTCGAGTCACTCATTGCTTTTGTTGTTCCTGAGATCTTTGCACTGGATGTCACCTCCGCTATAGTCAGTCCCTGGCATCTGAACTCCGTTCTTGTCCACACACCAGCAGATGCCCCGTCTACGCCCCCTGGAGGGTTTGCACTGTGACATTCACAAAATATGGAAAAGCTATGTAAACTGATCTTGCCCTCAGCCAATATGTTTAGAGCAATAACTTTCCAATAGCTAAGCATATTACAGAACTGCTGAGCTTACCTGTTTGCGCTTGAAGAAGCCTCTTTTGTCACAGTTGGGCAGGTAAAGGGAATAAGCCATTATTCTGGTGGCACCCTTCATCCTTTGCACAATTTCATCTAGCTTCCTCCGGCATGGACCCTACCATTAGCAAACAGAAATGTACTGTAAAAGCAAGAAGAACTCGTAAATTCAAACCTGTATGACTTCCTTTCGCAGAACACGAAAGAAGATATTTGGAAAAAGACATTTGGGAACCGAACAGCATAGGCACCTATTCACTACTATTGAAATATTGCATATTGATATTACAAAATGCGCTTTGCAGAGCGCTTTAGGATACTGGCCCAACATGGCTGCAAATTTAATGTAAGAAAACCTTAACAGTTCAAGAAAGAAACATGTTGTAATATCTTTATACACCTCTTAACACATAGTTGTGTGTTTTATTGCAATTCGGTCAATAGATCCTCCACAAAATTACACACTAGATCTTGGTCTCAATGGTCTATATAGATGTGTGAGTTCAATGTGAATACATTTGAAGCACTACTACTGTACTACTTCAGGCTTCAGATAGAATTGGAAATGGTGTAATAATGAATTCTGAGCTCATGAACAACCAAGCATATTTGCATTTACAAGTGGGTACCTTTGAATTATAACTGATGCACGATACAAGTTGCTGAGCAAGCTGATTTCCAACACAGTTGAAAGCAAATCTTTTGGTAATGAATTAACAAGCTGTATTTCAGCCATTTTAAATGAGCAACATATGGAGCCTCTTATATGGAACTAAATACACTGACTGGCCACATTATTAGGCAAACCTGCTCAGTTACCTGGTAGCAAATATTTCCATCCAGCCAATCACATGGCAGGAACATAATGTATTTAGGCTTCTAGATGTGGTGAAGATGTTTGTTGAAGTTCAAACCAAGGATCAGAGTGGGGAAGAAAGGTAATATATGTATAAAATATATATACTGTGAGCGGCTGTTGGATGAAAATGCTTCGAGGATGTTAGCGGACAATGAGAAGACTGGTTAGAGATGATAAAAAGGTAACAGTAACTCAAATGACCAGATGGTAGGGTCAAAATTCAGCATTGAGAACATGAAAGCATGAATCCATCCTGCGTTATCTCATTGTTTCAGATGGTGGTGTGGACAACTGGTGTAAGAAATATTTTATTGGCACACTTTGGGCCCCTTGGTACCAATTGAGCATTGCTTAATCACCACAGATTACCTGGGTATTGTTGCATAGCATGTCCATCCCTTCATGACTGCATTGTACCCATCTCCTAATGGCTACTTCCAGGAGGGTAATGTACCAAGTCACAAAGCTCAAATCATCTCAGACTGGTTTCTTGAACATGACAATGAGTTCCCTACAGCCACCAGATCTCAATCCAATAGAGCACCATGTGGTAGAATGGAAGTTTGCATCATGGATGTGCAGCCGACAACCCAGAATGTTTTAGGTGTATCCAAAAACACTGGATTCAAATCATCAGCCCCCAACAGGGTTAAGAATCACTGCCCTACACCCTCTAAGTTGTCACTTCGGAGGGTGAACCACTCGAAGGGCTAAAGGCAGAGATGAGAGATGAGTTTTTTAGGTTGTACTTCTTAAACCTCATTCAGCAGCTACTCTGTCGCTGTGTGTCGTTAATCTTTTGCTGCAGTGTCTTTAGAAGGTGTTCCAAGATTTAGTTGCTCTGGTAACGCTTATTAACAAATCCTGCAGTAATGGATGGAAGACGGATGATGTGGGCACCTTTACTCCTACTGTTAGTAGCTACTGAAAGTCGCTTGCTATTTGCATAAAGTTGAGCAATTCTCAACTTTGTTGTGTCGCTGGACATGCCCACTTCCTATCTCCATTGAAATGAATGACATAGCGTCGCTTTGTCCGCGGGGTAAACATCTAACAGACATCTTATCAAGGTCTACTTGGCATCTGACAGCATATGAATTGCGGATAAAAATGCAGATATCAAATGGGCCGTCTGCCTGAAGTACATGGGCTATCAGGGTTATAGTTTTTTTGCGTTAACCAATGTGAACACTGCAGACTGTTTTAGTTACACTGTAATACAGCTGCAAGTGAAAAAATGTAAATTGTACCAGCAATGTCCTGACACTTCATCATCCATTAATTTTATCGACATGGCCTTTCTAGAACACAACTCAATACTGTGCAAAGTTCAAACACAAGTTACACACTTGTCAAAAATTAATATTGAAAATTCCATGACCTGAAACTGAGACTACAGTACGAATACACATCACAGTCACATCCTACATTTTCTACGAGTGTTTTTAACTCATGCTAAGCGAGGTCAAAGAGAAAGATTAAGATTTAATAAGATTATATTTGTTCTATTTCACAGATATCAGGTCGAGCCTGAGACAAACTCACAATGGCAGACTGATGTTTGTCAATGGTGAACGGAGAATGCTTCATTCCGCCCATGGTCCTCAGTTTAGACTGCTGTCTGGTCTTGTCTTTTTGCATGGCCTGAGCCTTTTTGCTGTTTATGTGGGCTCCTGGGAAAACTGGAACCTTGGCCTGGGAAAATAGATCAGCTGAAACCAGGTCGTCCTTTGACTCACCATCTAAAAACAGGAACCACAACTGAATACAATAACATGCCAAGAGCGGTGCTGAGCATGTCACACATAATAGAGTTGAATACAATCTGTTCTGTTGTTAAGATGTCAGTATTTGTCTGCGAAGGGAAACATGTGAAACTGAAGGTCATGGGCTTTGTGAGGGGTATGTGTGTCATGGCCACGAATCCACCGGGGACCATTGAAACCCATCCAATACTAAATGAAAAACATGCGTGTGTAGAAATGGAAAAGCATGTGTAAAAACAAACCAATAGAGGCTGGAAATGTATTCAAACCTATCGTGGATACATTCATTAATTAAAACATGATCACAGGTGTTCCACGCTTGTGAACGGTAGTGTAATTTAGCCATTTGCACATACATCATAAAAATAAATCCACATGATATTACAGCAATAGGAATGCCAAAATGATTTGCCTGACCGTGATAGTTCACCCAAAAAAGACAAATAACGTCATCATTTGTGATTGCATGACTTTCTCCAACGCAGCACACAGGAAGATATTTTGAAGAATGTTAGGAAGTGGCACTCATTCACTTGGTTTGTGTCCCTATCATTTAAACAGGTTCATCACCCCACTTTCTGCCAGATCTTCATTTGTGTGAAAGAAAAGAATCATCCCTATAATGTATACACACTGTATACACAACAATGCAAAGAAGATGTACACATATTCAAGGATACATCCCCAAACTTACGCTTTGGCATGGCGAGTGCTTTAAGGGTCTTTTCGTTCATGCAAACCCCTTTGCCCTGAAGCAGAGCATGGAGAGGTTTCTCCTCCCCGTCCCGAGGCAGGCAGCGCAATCCCTGTCCGCAGGTGCCCGTGTACACGCCACACGCCTGGCCGTCAGTCAACGCGCAGGTCAAGCAGCATCCGCAGCCGGGCTCCTTCAGCACCTGACATCCCACCGGCACCGGAGGACACATGGACATCATCTTCTGATCGCACGGCTCACAGGGCACGTAAGACCCAGAGGTGCTGGGTAGTCCCCAAACGATCATGACGGATAAAAAACTTAGCGACATGGATGGCATGTTGGGTTCTTTTTTGGTCCCGGCCGAGGATGAGGATGCTGCGCCTGGTGCAAGGATGAAGTTCGGCTTCCTTTTTTGGATCCGATGGATGGAAGTCATGTACATGCAGAATACATGCGTGCAGTGCTGCCTGTGGTCAATGTGAAATCAATGTAGTCAAGGGAGAAATGTTTCCCTGCGATGTTACCCACGTGAACCGCTGAGAGGAGAGGGCACTTCTTTAATAGGTGCTGCTGGTTCTTGGGCGGGTCCTGGGGTAAACTGAGCACACAGCACGTGCATTTGGTGCAGCTTTACCAATAGAGCAACATAAACATCAACAGTAGAAAAAAACAAGTGCCTGATTGAGCAAGTTTACTTATAGAGCTTGGGAGACTGTCATGGGATAGTACAGTTGTATTATAACTGTGTTACAAGTCATGATCTTATAATAGATAGGAATTTTAATAGGAAATGTAAGGCCTTGTTTTGGCTTGATCCTTAAGTGCATCCCAATCCAACAGGGTTAAGGTGGAACATCTTAATTGGATGTCGGAAAAGTTGAGATCAAACTTGAAGTCTGAAGTTTTAGCATGCAAGGAACTCGCTGTCGACAGTCTCTGCTGCTTACCTTCATCCAGAATGTGAATGTAATAAGTGTTATGTGGCAGTGTTTTCAATATACAATGTAAAAACATATAATGTGACTTAGTAATTTCTCAAAAAACTGTTTTAACTTTAATTCATCTCTTAAAAACATTGCATAGATTTTTGTTAGTGGAAAATATTGAAATTAATTGATTACAAATCCAACAGTTAATTTACACATTTTTTTTTAAGTTTATGTTATGAACAAAATAAGAATATACTGTGTGTATGCACTAAACAACAATATTTTCGGAGAATTATAATGGAAATATTTGAGTTAATGAGATTTACTCATATATACGGAAATTTTAACATCATATTTTCTTAATTTCAATGCTTTGAAATGTGCAACATTTTTTAAGTGTAAATTGTTTCACGTATAAACAGAGTGTGCACATCGGTGTTTTGCATATATTATAACTAGCCATTAACACATGCCTAATGTACCTGAGATATGATTGTGTTTTATATTAAATAATAGTCATGGCCTGGTGGTAAGAGAGTTTGACTCCTAACCCTAGGGTTGTGGGTTCAAGTCTCAGGCCGGTAATACAATGTCTTAGGCTTGCAATAACGCAAAAGAAAAACAGTAAATAGAAAATAGAAGACTGAATAATTACAAAAATTATACACTTGAAATTAACAAAGAAAGAATTTATCTCAGAGACGAAATAACAAAATAAAAAATATGGATTAAAATATGTAAGCTTTGTCTTTGTTACATTTCAAATATGAATTAAAGTATGTCCCACAGATTCCATTGTAACAAATCAAAAGAAAAATTATTTCCGATTAAAATTATTACGAAAGGCTTGAGACATTGAGGGTTAAGGATCCATTTGCAGTTCATTGTGTAGATAACAACAAGAGCTATGCAACAGTAAAAAACAGACAGTGGTCAGGGCGTTCAGGATGCAGCAGGTGAAATTCTTGGGTAAGGTTTGGATCCAGGTTATGATCTTCATTGACCCAAGAATGCTCCTCAGGGCCGGAAACCTCCTAGTCAAAGAGATATTGCAGCGTCCGCCCCCCTCGTCTGGAGTTGAGAATGTTGTTGACACGGTAAAATGTGGTTTGCCTCAAAAATGTGCTTGACTCCATACCTTCTCGCTACTTTGAAGCCATCAGTGGACTGCTAGTAAGTGTTTTAGAACCTCGGTCCAAAGGAACATGGGTGGTTGAAGGCCCATTACGCACTTGAAGGGTGTTAGGCCAGTAGATCAGGGAATTCTGTGCAGATTATTCCCACAGTGGGAATCCGCTCCAGTCATTTTGATTCCGGTTGCAGAAGCACCTCATGAATTTAGAGATTTCTTAGTTTAAGCATTCGGGTTGCCCGTTTGACAGTGGGCGGTAACCAGAAGAAAGACATATATTACATTTAATTCTTCAAAAAGTGTTAACCATACCCTGGAGGTGAACTGAGGACTCTGGTCTGAAACAATCTCCTCTGGTAGACCACAGAGGTGGAAAACAAGCATTAACCTAGCTGTCTCAAGAGCTTAGGGTTATCTTGGAAGAGGCACCTACCGACAGCACTTTGTGAATCGAACAACTATGGGGAGTATGATTGTCTTCCCCTGGGATTTTAGTAAATCGGCATTGAAATCCCGAGACCATGGGCGTTGTGGGACAGGTAGGGGCTGTAGCAACCCAACAGAAATGTCACATCCGTTCTCAAACCATATGGTATTTTGTGCCAGGGTTGCCCACCCGAAAAGGATCTTCAGTAGTTCCATGGTTGCTGTAATGCCTGGATCCCCAGAGGTGAGAGGGTGTCGATCCCCCTTCAGCCGATGACGCCATTCATTTAGTGCTGCTTTCATGGCCAGTAGTTCAAGATCGCCAACCATATAGTAGTCATGGCTAATGACTCGGGTTCAGAAAGTGGAAAGATACAGTCATTGGGAGTATTGCATTAGGATGTAGGAATTGGAGTCCCTAGATGAAAGTACTCTTTGCTGGTGACCAGGAGATTCCGAGGCAGCCGTGATTGTAACACAAATAATGCATGTAAAACATGTAAAAAGGATTCAACTTCTTACATCATTTATTGTCTATTATGTTATAATAAAATAACATACGCCTTCATTACCGCCATTGTATTGTAGTAAATAATTTAACAGCCAAATTCATTTAAATTAAATAATAATTTAATTGACAAAATCTTAGTCAATTTAAATTTTAAAGCAGCTTTGTTTAAGTATAGTTCTCCATGTATTTAATTATTGTGAGAAAGAATAAAGAAAGAATTAAAGCATTCATCTGTGTTTGTAAAAAAAGAGAAGAAACATGGGCTCACTTACAGTGTAAGTAATGATTATCTTCTTCAGTTATGTTCAGTCAAGGTAACAAATGATTTATCAAACTCCAAGCAATAACCTTAATGTGTCTCTTTTTTACCTCTTATCTAAGAATCAAAACATTTTTGACAGGATACTTTTTCAGGTTTACACATTTTCATATGTCTTGCTTTATTTGGCAACACATCACAATGTATTAACATTATGCTGTTATGTTAATAGTTTGTAAACATTAGTAAAAGGTTATTTTTTCTTACTGGCTTTTTTAGTAAATCTAAATTAATTAAAAGAACTCCAGTGCATCAAGATATTCCTGGAACATCCCATTGCATAAAAGATATTTGCTGTATTATATTTTATTCATAAATATTAGCCAGAATTGTTTTACACATAAAAACAGGGGAATCGAGTTTAGGCGACAAACAGGCTGTGTGAAACAAAAATCCACAGTTTGTCTTCACGAACACCTGACATAAATATCTATCCTGTGGGATTACTTCCTTTTATTAACATTCCTCTCTCTTTATTTCGGGTTCTTTGAGAGATATAACAATGGTGTCTGGGTCAGTCTGACAGCATTGATTAAGCTATGTAAATCTTAAAACACCTTTTAATGAAAAAGTCACAACCTTGAAAAGTAACTAACTAAAGCAGACAAATTCATTATAGAGTCTCAAGGACAGTCACGACAATGCAGTTTTCATGGAAAGATTAAATGAAACACCACATGACACAATGAAACAGGGTCTATCTTTTGGCCCACATGACCATGAAACTGCTATTTTCCAAATTTTCCCAGACCTTTTCTTTGTAATGCGGTGTAGTGTAGTAATTTGGCATTAGAAATCATATAGATGTTAATATAAACATCCATTAAAAATAATTAAAGAATAATTACAAACATACTCTGTATTTTATTTATTCATCCAAAACCGTTAGAAAAACTTAAAAAAAGAGATTAATTTATTAATAGCAATAATTAATAATTGGAAGTATTCAGGCGTCTTTTTAAAGTTTACAGCCAGCATCGCAACCACAACATCAGAGTATGTAAAGCTCTTGGTGGTTTGCTAGAAATATTAATGTTATAATCATTATTTTTATTATTGTGTGTTCTATATATCAGGGTGGTGGAAATCTGATATTTCGACAGCCCCAAAAAAGGTCACAGAAAGATACAAGTACAAACAATTCTAGAAAAAAATAAAACACCAATCAATAAAACAATAATCATTTTCAGCAGACTTATACAAATGTGCTTTTTACATTTAAAATATTCTGTGTGACCAACTGTCTAGTACTCTCTAGTAATCACATTTTATCATGCATATCAATGTTATGACGTGCTGACAGATTTGTGTATACGATCACTCTTTATATACTTATTTAGAAAATAATATAGTTGTAAAACTATGGTTGTAAAAAAACGGTGTGCTTACACAATCTATAAATATATCTATAAATAGAAAATTAAATAGAAAAGCTTACAGGGGCCCTTTTGTCTGAGTAACCTTGACAAACATACCAGCATTATAACCAAGCTTACAGAAAAAGAAACCTAGAGATAAAAAATTCTCAAATAAGCAGTAATATGAGTTTGTCATTTTTCCATTTGTAGAGCAGATGCTTATCAGATCTTTTTAAGATATGACTATTCTCGACACAAGCAGAGAGAGGGCGTTTAAGATATAAGCCAATAGTAGCTTGCACTGAGTTGTGTAACAACTGTTTTCAGTTCTGTAAACTAAAGTGATGTTTAACAGATCATTTCCTCGGAAGAGCTTGATCGGCTGGATGTGTCTTTATTGTGGGAAATTCAATTCCAAGAGACACTCTTATTCCGCCCCTAACTGAAATGTTGTCATCGTTTACTCCTTGGCTCAAGGACCTTCCTGTTTCACAGACGGTTCTCTGTACCAAAAAATGGTTAGATAAGAAATAGATGGATCTTTTGACTCAATGGTTCTTTAAGGAACCCAAAAATAGAACCTTTTACCAGAACAGGAACCATTTAAACAATGAGGGTCTCTTTGCTGTGATGAACACAACTGAATTTAATTTAATTTAGAAGAAAGGTTTGTTATTTAGCCATGTATCATCATTGACAGTTTGACAAAGAATGACTATACTAAAAGCTGCATTATATTATTTTACGCCTTTGTGTAATAGGCATCAAAAAGTGCCATTGTAAGTTAAAGAACCAGCAGAACTTGTTCCATATTGGTAATACTGTAAAAATAGCAATGACACAATTTCTAAGGGATCCCAATAATAACACATCCGAGATAAACAGAGGTCTTTAAATTGCATCATATTTCAGAATTCAAGGTGTGGGGGGGGGGGTAGAGAAATGGAGTTTTAGGTAGAAGGTTGTGGGTTCGAATCCCAGTGCCAGCAGACATTGAATGAAGAGCCCTTGAGCGAGACTTCTTACCCCTGTTTGCTCTGTAGGAATCGTCACTGCATAATACTTGTAAGTCACTTTGAATAAAAGCGTCTGTCAAATTAAAGTAAATTCCAAAACTCTTAATTATTTTCTATAACTGACTCCCATTTTAAACTGCAGTTGGTCTGTGATGATTTGCTGCCCACTAAAGGATCTCAAACGGAAATACTTCTGCTACGAGTAATGACAAGGAGTAATAAAATAACAATCTTGTAAAAATTCTTATAGTTTTTTTAAAAAGTAAACTAATATCCCGAGTATAAATTCACATATAATTGACTAAATGTTGGACATGAATATTTTCACGTGTCCCTTGTCAAAAATTCTTTTTTTGTAATTAAGTTTATCCTATGATCACATTTGACTCTATGTGTGTGTGTGTGTGTGTGTGTGCTGCTGCGTGTGCGCTTCTTCTGGGAATCCTAATGAAAAAGTTTCAAACGTTGCATTGGACTCTTATTACAACTTATACAATTTCTTATAAGAATATCTTAAAATGAAAATATGTTACAAATCCGATACAAATTCCTTATTAGAAACCCGTGGGATGTTTTGACAAGGGTTTAAAATTAGACCAATTTAAAATATTTAAATAAAAAAATGATAGATCTAATTAAAATATTTAAATGAGACTCTAGGTTGCGATGTGAATGAAAAAATCAACAATAATCGCAAAAAAAAAGAAACCGCAAAAGCTCCGCAACGATCACGAGACCACCAGCGTTGATCGAGCACACGTAATATCGTATCAGCCAATCAGGAAGAGGCATTGACATGTGATGGGCGGGCTTCAACGCACTGCTGCTACAGGGACACAAAGATGGAAATCCAGGGGCTTACTGACAGCCAAAACACTAACTACCAACATGGCGCCCCGCTTCACCCGTTATTCTCTCAACAGGACACAACTCCAGACGCCTTTGGACGCGCGCGTCATGCCGAAAACGCCATCTGTGATCTCTCGGAATCTCTCGGCCTCGAAAGTGACGACAACAACAACCGGGCCGGTTCGTCTCCGCTCCGGTTGGCGGAAAATGGCAGCCCGGTCAGCCGCGGCAAGAAAGAAGACTTCCGGTCCGCGGAAGCCGAGCTCGGTGACGTGATTGGCTGCAAACAGAAGATGTTCACCGATCTAGAGCTGCTGCCCTCTGAGTTCGACAGGGTCGGTGAGCATGAGGACATTGGTCTGGAAATGGCGCCTGTGAGTTGTGAACAAAGCCCCACTCCAGAGAGAAGTCAACCCAGACAGAGTTCATCTAACAGCAAGAACTTAGAGGAACTCTACGCTGTGTTCAACATAGTGAGGAAGGAGAATGGCAAGGACCAAGAGGGGACCTTGCCATCAAGAGTAGAAGACAATGGCTTTTCATTGTCTGTCCCATCAGATAGGCACTTTTCCAGCCATAGCAGTTTAAGTAATGAAAGAATAGACCAAACTGAGAAGATCCATCATGATCCAGAGAGTCAAGATCTCATCCTGTTAGAGGAACCTGGGAGTAATCAATCCATCCCAAACATCTCCGGCCCTCCTTTTGTGCCGGAGACCGGTGTGGCCACTGACACCTCCGAGATGGATTTCATAAACTTGCCGGGTCAAGTGTCGGGCAGTCATGGGGATGTTGCTCCAGCACATGAAACTTATTCCGGGACAATCATGATCAACAATCAAAGCATCATCGTCACCATTGAAAATGGTATTCTGACCCTGGCCGCCCCTCCGGAAGGCTTTGCCTACAAGGAGGATAAAATCCTGAGCTTGAAAGAACATTTGGGAATCAAGGACAACGAGGACCTCGTGCTTCTCAACTACGATGGTGGTAATAAATCCATCGGTAAAATCAGCAATGCCCTCTCCGGTCAGCAAGGTGACCCCAAAGCCGGGGTGGTCAGTGACATAGAGTTGAGTTTAGCTGATGAATGTTCGCTGTCTGAAATGGGTGTGGGCTCTTGCCCATCAGGCAAGCAGGAGGGTGGAGCCGTTTGTGCGAAAGATGATGGAAGTAGTACATGTCAGCATACACAGAGTAAAACGGTGGCGGCCGAGGAAGAGCTACGGCCTGTTAACCTTTTGGCTGCAACGGGTTTGGCCAAGAAAGGTTCAGATGTGAAATATCAATGTCCCCAACCGGGCTGCACCAGCACTTTTGACACCCGGCAAAGCCTCAAAATTCACTTGGTTTTGCACACGGATGACCAGCGTCCCTTTAAGTGCACGCTGGAGGGTTGTGGGTGGTCCTTCACGACGTCTTACAAACTCAAACGACACCTGCAGTCTCACGACAAAGTGCGGCCTTTTAAATGCGAGTGGGAAAATTGCGGCCGCTCTTTCACCACCGTCTACAATCTCAAAGCTCACGTTAAAACACACGATCAGGAAAACGCATTCGCGTGTGAAGTGTGTAGCGAGAGGTTTCGGTCTGCCACAAGACTATCAAATCATCAGAGAACACACTTTGAACCCGAGAGACCACATAAGTGTGAGTTTCCAGGTGAGTTTGAAATGTTTGTTTGGTAATAGTTAATAAATGAGCAAAGACACACCAAATATTGCAAAATTGTTTTTGTGCCTTTTCAGGTTGTGAGAAGACTTTCATCACTTTCAGCGCCCTGTTCTCCCACAACAGATCTCACTTTAGGGAAATGGGACAGTTTTCCTGCACTTATCCCGGCTGTGATAAACAATACGACAAGGCCTGCCGGCTTAAAATACATCTTCGTAGTCACACAGGTACAAAAACGCATATATAGATGTATAGAATAATGTCACAGCGCTCCTATTCTTATCATATTCTCTCCTATAGCAATACGGTTGTGTGCAATTCCATACCTCAGACATTCACATATAGCACCTTTTAAATTTATATTTATAAAACATCGGTACATACTCAATTTCATCCGTAGCTCTTCTGTACCATTGCATTTCCACAACTGTGTGTTCAACTTACATATTTATTTTATTATGTCACTTGTTACCTGTCTTGTCACTTACCTTGTGTACTGGACGTTCTGTAACTAAAACAAATTCCTTATGTGTGCAAGCACACCTGGCAATAAAGCTCATTCTGATTTTATTTTTATATAAGGGGAGAGACCTTTTGTATGCGATTCGGACTCCTGTGGATGGACGTTCACCAGCATGTCAAAATTACTCCGGCACAAAAGGTAAGAATTCTTCAACTATGAAGGTGTACCAAACATATTCATTTCTAGGTTCTGCTGAACATGATAAAAACATTTTTACATTTCAACCTTACCACAAAAAAGTGTAGTTTCAACCAAAAGAACAAAATCCTGTTTAGGTTGCTCATTTAGACCTTAATTTTATGGTATGTGTATGTAAAAAAAGGTGCATTTTTCCTTTCAAATATCCGCTGAAAACAATACAATAGAATTTACACTTTCACCAACCATTTTTCATTCTTTTAAATAAGGAATCAAATGTTTATTTTTGAATTCTATGTTGAAAAGTAAGCATTTTACAGACACAACATGGCATGTCCGAAAAACAATTACACACTGTAAAAACATTGCTGTCATCGGAATTTATAGGGGCTTTATTTAAGGTGTTTCAAAGCTTTATTGCCTGGTCAGGTCCATAACGTTTCTAAAGTTAAAGTTAACATCTACATTTATTAATTTGGAAGAAATTTTTATTCCAAAGCGACTTACAAGTATTATGCAGTGGGCAATTATCACTGCAGAGCCAACAGAAGTAGGGTATCTTGTAAAGTTTAAGGTTGCTCAAGGCGCCTTCAGTCATGGTCTGCTGGCACTGGTTTTGAAACCCACAACCTTTCTGTTTCAAGTCCAACTCTCTAACCACCAGACCCCAACTGACCCTTTGATTTTATAAAATAATTATAAATATAAGAAATTTGAAACCATATATGCAAAGCTAACAATGTCTATAATAATTTTTACCTATAATTAATGTTACGTATTTGCTCTGAACAACATTTCTAATTTGTTACGGATGTGGCAGTTACTGTTTGGACACATTATATTAAATCATACTGTATTACAATAGCAGTTTTAGGTTCACTATCATAATACTTTTACAAAATTATTTTGTCCTGTGCCGTTTTACAAATTACTTACACAATTAACTGATAACAAATTATAACAATGAGAATACCATGTGCATTTTTACATGGCTATACCTTTATTGTTTTAACAGCATTTCAGTAGCGGTCCACTGATTACTTTTATTAAATGACTACTTTGAAAAGATTAGTCTGGTCAGTTTGAAATTATAAATATTATTTGCAAATGTTTATGTACAATATTTAACATTCAGTCACAAAGAATTTAATACATTTATTTCATTTTACTGTATAATGGCAAAAACTAACACTGAAAGACAAAAAGCATTTAGAGAGAGGATGAAGAATGATGAAAATTTCAAGAAGAATGAATAAAAATGAAAACTTGGACAAAGACTAAAAAATGAATGCACAGCTGTTTTTTTTTTTTTTTCAAAAGACAACAAAGTACATTTTCTAGACCAAAATGCTTGCAAAAATGTGGAGGGTGTTTAACTGCAGGTAGATTTTGCCCAAAATTATACTGCTGCCTAGCAGCATCAGATCCAGTCAGCACACTAGCAACAGAGACAGGTCACAGTCTTTGTAACTGTTTTGTGGTCAAATTGAGATCCAGAGTCATAAGCTATTTTCAGTGATCACTTGGAGCATAATTAGAGGTCTGTAGCAACATTCCTCAACAAGAAAAAAACATCCCGAGATAAGAGAAATGCTCGTTTTCAGTAATGCAGCGGCCTCTCTAATTAAAACAAGTTTTAAGTTGAGCCATTTAGGACTGGGCACTGTAACCATATTAGTGATTTGATTCTCATTTATTTCATTATGATTATAACAAGAAAATTAATAAAACATTTAGAACATCTCTATAATTCTATCACTTTAATAAGACAAAAAAAATTCTACAGATTTTGAACAACTTGAACAGGAGTAAATGATAGACTATTTTTTGGGGGAAGTGTCCCTTTAATATTTAAAAATCTTAACAACAAGTGAGTTGTTTCAGTAGTGAAAATGTAATCATCTATTCAACTGTTTCAGGAAGCACAATGATGACAGGCGATTTGCATGTCCAGAAGAAGGCTGTGGGAAATCTTTTACACGAGCTGAACACCTAAAAGGCCACAGTATCACACACCTGGGCACAAAGCCATTTGAATGCCCTGTGGAAGGTCAGCATCTTGCACATATATTACCACTTTCCCTACACAACCTTTAAATAAAAAACAATTGATATTAATTTGTTCAAATGTACAGGTTGCGATGCAAAATTTTCAGCTCGCAGTAGTCTCTACATCCATTCTAAGAAGCACAAGCAGGATGGGGTGACTCTAAGGAGCCGCTGTCCTGTTTCTGGGTGCACCAAACACTTCTCGTCACGCAGCAGCCTCAAAACACACATGCTTAAACACCACAGTCTCAGTCCAGGTATACACATACAATTAACACTGATGTAAGGTATACACTTAAGCCTTACATCAGTACTTTTAGAGTTAAAACCATAATGTTTAGTAATTTTGTGTATTACTTCCCGTCCCTCAGATGTTTTAAATCAGTTGGACAGTGCTGCAACTCTCACTCCCAGCAGTGAGCTGACAAGCACTTCACAAACAGTCAGTGCCTCTCCAGGACCCGCAGGTGCTGAACTTAGCAGTTTGGATTTATCCTCTCTCTTCTCGACCGTCCCTACCTGTCCAGCAACCACAGCTATATCTGTCGGACCGGGAAGCAACTCTGGGCCCACGTCCTTCACCATGGACATGTCTCTGATCAACACTGGAATCCTGACGATAGATTCAGCCTCAGTTGGATCGGCCATTACCGGCACAAAGACTGTTGATCCCCTTATTTTAGCAGCTGGTCAAGATATGGGGGTACATGTGTTAGATGGAGGATTAGCAAATGGGGGAGGCGGAGGGGTTTTGCCCCATGCAATGTTGCATTTGGATGATGTACAAACGGTCAACCCAGAAGAGCTGGGAACACTAACAGCTCTGGCAATCCAAAGTTCTTCATCGTCAGAACAGCTTCATTCTCTCAGCTCCTGCAATGCCTTGACTGCAGAATCGCCGTCAACTCTAACGCCATCGCTGTCTTCTTCACTCACTCAGTCTCTTTCTTCCCTGACATCGCCTCTCACTCCAGCGCTTAATTCCTCTCTTGTACCCTCTTTCTCTACACCTCTTGCCTCCTCTCTGTCATCTTCAATGGCTCTTGCAGGGACTCAGGTACCAGAGTTGCTTTCTCTTCAGACCAAGGCTGACCTAGCAGTCGGCGAGCCAGCCATTGGGCCTCTGTTGAACAGAATGGAGGTCATGGCCCAATCTGATGGCAGTAAGGGAATGTGTCAGTTTGTGTTCCCCAGTCAAAATGCATCGTACAGTGGACAAAAGACCACAGAGATGTCATCTGTCACCACCTGTTCTATTATGGTGAGTAACAAAATTATTTTTGGTAAATGCTTTTTGGTGATCTATGGGTTAATCTATATATGATTATCTTCATGGTAATAGGAGAGCAGTGGGTCTGCACGCACAGACTACAGGGCCATTCAACTTGCCAAGAGGAGAAAACAGAAAACTCCAGGATCTTCTACATGTACTTCACTGACGGGCCAAAGAAAGACTAAAGTTACCAAGAGCACCAGCTCTGCTCTGCCTACCACTTCAAGTGCTCATTTTAGAGAAGGAACGGCAACAGGAAATGTTGATATACCCATACGGGATCCGGTAACTGGTGCACAGTTTGTGCAGATTCAACTGCTGCAGGTGAGACGATTTTTTTTATTACTGGCAAAATTTGGATCATATTATTCTTTCTTTTGTCTTTTAAATTGATAACTTAACTGATCTCATTTAGACACCATAGTTAAGTATACTGTTTTTTTGTGTGTATGTTTCAGGATGATCCTGCCACTGATGGTGGTTTAGCATTCCAGCTGAGTTCCCAGACCTCATGTTCACACTCCCAGCTTACCGTAGATCTCCCAGTCAACATATTGCAGGTGCAGACAGCTTCATTCTTTGGTTCAGTCATAACACCTTTCATAATTTGCTCAACCTTACATTATGTGTAGGAGTGTGGAAAGCAATGGAATTCATTGTTTTCGACAATACTCATTCTCGTCATTGTACATAACTGCTTTTTGGGAGAGGAATCGTGTATTGTGTGTAATTTGTTTCAAATATGTAAATGTTTTCTTACAGGAACCAACAGCCATGACTGAGGATGAAAATGGATCTGATAACTCCCAGTTCACAGGTAGCACCATCAATCTTCAAGATTTGGAGTAACAACAGAAGTGCTACATAACTGTGAGCCCTTATACAAACTGACTGCCGTCTTTAACAGCCTGATTCGACTGAACATTAATAATCATTCGCCTAAGTCAGCAGAGCATTGGTCCATATGGATGCCAAATTGTTGAGCTGTTGTGCCAATGGCAGTCCAAGGATCCAGATTGACCTGTGTCTTATTCCTATTCTTTCTTCTTCTGTAGATATAAACAAAATGGCAGTATTTGTTAAAATTTGCCTTAAATCTTAATTGACAACTATGGAACAAATTTTGATGTTTCATTGTCTATTTTTGTATGATTTTGTAAAGCAAGATGATGCTATGTTCCATATGTGTAAAAAACAATGTTTCTTCTACTTTTTTTTATGAAATCATATTGAAACTTATTTATTAGTTTTGGTTTACTTTGAGACTGGTTAATAAACTTTTACTCTCAAATCCTTTGTTGTTTGTGATATGTACATCAACCGTTTTCTTTTCACTGCTATGTAAACAAAGTGTGTCATTGAATAATTTAGTTCACTGTAATATACTACAGTATAATTTACTGTACATTAAAGCATTATTGAAGTGAAGTGTTTTGATGTGGAATATTAGTTTAAATTATGGGGAATGTTTTAAGTAAGCTGTGTAATACAAAATAAATTAATCACTTTTTATTGTTACATAATGCTATATATGTATATGTATATATATATATATATATATATATATATGTATACTTTGTTATATGTGTATATATGTATGTATGTATATATATATATATATGTATGTATATATATGTATGTATATATATATGTATGTATATATATATATATATATGTGTATGTATATATATATATGTGTGTATGTATGTATATATATATATGTGTGTGTGTATGTATGTATATATATATATATATATGTGTGTGTGTATGTATGTATATATATATATATATGTATGTATATATATGTATGTATATATATATATATATGTGTGTATGTATGTATATATATATATGTGTGTATGTATGTATATATATATATGTGTGTGTATGTATGTATATATATATTATAGGATGAATTCATGTAGATGGAAGAAAATGGAAAAAAAGGAGTTATAATAAAATGAATCACACACTTATGGGTGAAAGGTTGGGTACACATTTATAGAATAACAAACCTGCAAAAATATCAAATAAATAAATACTTTGGGAATAACGTTATAACAAAAAAATTTACAAAATATAATTTTTTAATTTGATCATCTTAAGTGGACTGCAGAAGTGTTTATTTCCCCCCCTCCAGTACAGTAGGGGGCGGTAATACAACTCTACGTCACTGTGCCTCAAACCCTGAGACGCGCGAGATGAAGAACTGAGCACGACGGTGTTGCCTGTGAGTGGATTCTCTCTTGCTGAGGAAACCGGCTTTATATTTCCCCAAAATAAACTTGACCATGTTTGCTCATGTTACCGTTGTTAATGTGAACACTTTGGGCTTTACCGTAATCCGTGTAGTCTTTGTGTAGAATTGGAGTGTTTTGGCTTGTGTGTCTGAAATGAGCGGGATTAGCTGATTGATGTTTGAGCAATTAAGATTTATTTTATGTTCCACATTCTTGTTTTCCCAGCTGATAACTGCTGACATGAGTTTATTCGGCACCAGCACGGGCTTTGGGTCCGGTACCGCAGGCGTCTTTGGTAACGCCACCACAGATAGCCATAACCCAATGAAGGTAATGAACGCGAATATAACAAACACATTTCACCAAACATATCAAAATATTGATGTTACGTCACTCTTGAGAACAGGATGTTGAAGTGACATCACCACCTGATGACAGCATAAGCTGCCTGGCCTTCAGTCCTCCCACAATGCCTGGAAACTTCCTGATTGGAGGATCGTGGGCCAATGATGTAAGCCTTTACTTTCTTTTCTTTTGGTTTTAAAGTCTTAAATGCATCAATGGCCTTTTCCTCTAACCTCAGGTGAGATGCTGGGAGGTTCAAGATAATGGTCAGACTGTCCCTAAAGCGCAGCAGATGCACACAGGCCCGGTGCTGGATGTGTGCTGGAGTGATGTAAGATCATCTACATAACATTGTCAACAGCATCTTGATCAAGGGACTAAAGCCGCTTGAAGAAGATGCTCAAAATAAGTGTGCATTACACATGAGAATTGTTTTACAATTGAATTGTGCCATGCAATACTGAACCCTTAAGATTGTCATCTCAGTCAATCTTGCGATTTAATTGAATCGTGATTCAATGGGATTTTACACAAATTTGTTGACATCGTGCTTTGCTGGTACAAAAATATGTCGGATCACAAAGAGAATGATTTGATGTGACGGTGTGTATTTTTTTATAACAGGATGGTAGTAAAGTTTTCACAGCCTCGTGTGACAAAACTGCTAAGATGTGGGATCTGAACACCAACCAAGCCATCCAGATTGCTCAAGTAAGACGTTAATGTACACAAAAATGTGTCAATACGTGCAAAACACAATTAAAAAAATCCACCCGCTTTTCTTACAAATTTTTTTTATGAAACACAAAGATATTTTGAGAAGTGTCTGTAGAATAGTGGTTTGGGTCTATATAAGGGAAGAATTGGGCAACAATGTTATGTGCCTACTTATATTCTTTCAATTATCACTGCTCTGCCCAAGAAAGTCATGCTGGTCAGTTATGTTACAACATGAGTCTGTTAAATAAAAGGAAGATCGCTTTGACAGTAGTTGTGTTGGTTTATAGAGTGATTTACATGTGTTTAATTCTTCCTTGGCTCAGCATGATGGACCAATCAGAACAATTCACTGGATAACAGCCCCAAACTACAGCTGTGCCATGACCGGTAGCTGGGACAAAACGTTGAAGGTGCTGACACAGCCATTCTCTCCATCTTGAAGCCTAAACCAAACTGCTTTTCATTCATTACTTTTTTCACACTCTTCTATTTTTCTGTTGTAAACAGTTTTGGGATACACGCTCGCCGAACCCAATGATGTCTTTGCAGATGCCCGAGAGATGTTACTGTGCAGATGTGGTAAAGTAGTCTTAATTTTTGTATCTTTTTTTGTTTTGAGTGTTGCTTTGGAGGGTTTTGCTGTTTTAAGTTGAGCCGTTTAGGTCTGGGTTTTGCACCATATTAGTGATTTGATTCTCATCTATTTCATTAGGATTATAAATGGAGCAGTTTTACAAAGCATTCAATATCTATTGTTTTATAGGTATATCCCATGGCTGTAGTTGCCACTGCAGAACGTGGTCTTATTGTATACCAGTTGGAAAATCAGCCTTCAGAGTTTCGACGTATAGATTCGCCTCTGAAGCATCAGGTTTGTGTCATTTCTAAACACTGTTATTAGAACCTATAACTATAAGAAGTAGCAAACAGGCAAATTTCTTTTACATCATTATGATCTACATCAAGGTTTATATTTACATTTTTTCACTTTTCAAATTTGTGCTGGCATGTTTTGTTACTTTTTTTCGGTAATATTTTCTTACATGATGCTCAAGAACTAAAAGATGTGAAGTTACTGATGTGACACCTTTTTTGAGTTTGCTGAGGATTTGTTACTTTTTCAGTTTTATTGAATAAGCTCAAATTTACATGTTTTAAAAAATATTGTGTTACACCCTTCTGATGTTTTAACTTTTTTGTGTTCTATTTAACAGCACCGTTGTGTGGCTATCTTTAAAGACAAGCAGAACAAGCCTACTGGTTTCGCACTGGGTAGCATTGAAGGGCGGGTTGCCATTCACTACATAAACCCACCCAACCCGTGAGTCATATCTCATTATTTACGTACAGTTAATTTCAATGAAAAACAAACTAACATCTTGTTTGTGTATTTCGTAACTCAGAGCCAAGGACAATTTCACCTTTAAGTGCCACAGGTCAAATGGAACAAACACCGCCACTCCCCAAGACATTTATGCTGTGAGTATTTATTGCTAGTACCCAGATTGTATTAAGTAAAGTTCTGAACTGTAGTAACTTAAAGTAATGGCTCCGTCCCTTACTTTGCTGTTGTTCTATCTCAATTGAATTTAACCTTTCTGTTTTAGGTGAATGCTATCTCCTTTCACCCTGTACATGGTACTCTGGCGACAGTAGGTTCTGATGGGCGCTTCAGCTTCTGGGATAAGGATGCTCGCACTAAGCTGAAGACCTCTGAGCAGTTAGATCAACCCATAACAGCTTGCTGCTTCAATAGCAATGGGAACATATTTGCATATGCCTCCAGCTATGACTGGTCTAAGGTAACATTTTTTTGTACATTAACCAATAATTAGTATTAAGTGAGTACTGTGCCATCACAAAACATTACATACATTCGTATAAATTCTTTAATGTTCAATTTTTTTAGCAAAACATATTTTTATCTGTTTAAGTGAAACAAGCGTATGTTATACTATGAATTTCAAAACAAATTCAATTTGGTGTAAAAAACAATATAAAAGCATTTTCTCTTAAAATAGTGTTATCCTGCATCTGTGTTTGTTGCATTTACATTTAGGATTTTCATATCATCCAAGTTATAGGATTGTTCTTTATTTTTAATAAAGACAACTACCTGTAATAGTCATTGTGATCTCTGCTATATTTTTTTTCTGTAACAGGGACATGAATACTACAATCCCCAGAAAAAAAATTACATCTTTTTGAGGAATGCTGCTGAGGAGTTGAAACCTCGGAACAAGAAATGGTGAGAGCAGAATATCCATTACCATGGGGATGGTGTCTGTCACCGGGCAAGGGTTGGGGGCAGGCGGACTTCCTTGCGTTGCACTTTCCTTTATGTGCAACTGGGACTCTTTCTGAGGCGTTTACTATATAAAGTGTATAAGTTATGGAGGAAGCCTGGTTGTGTTTGCTTCTAAAAACAGAGTTCACCATTATGTACAATACAGGTTATTTAAAATAATATAGTTCTAAATAAAGACTTTCCTTCAGTTATATATTAAATGTTGAGATTAAGAGTGAATTAATTGTAATGGTGAATAATTTGAGTTAATAAGATTACTAATAAAAAGCCATTGTTAAAAAAAGTTAACTTTTAACAATTAAGTTTTTGCCAGTAAAGAGGATTTCTGTTGCGTAGCTTTCCTATTAATTTTTGAGTCCATTTCCTATAGAGGAGAATCAACACTTTGAAAATGTGGAAGAATTGGAATTGGCTATAGAATTATGATTGAAAATAAAGATGTTCTAAATGTTAAGCTTCATGCCTCTTTGAATCGTATACACCTGTGTATTTGAAAGAATGCTATGTTGACTGACACATGCCCCTCCTGTCTTTAGATCCATCAAGCTTCATCTCTTGGAAGACCGGCATTTTTGTGTAAATATAGGAGAGAGACCCCCATTTGGTTTGCTTCGGACCAATGGTGTGCCAGTGGATATTTACGGACCAATCAGGAAAGGCCAACTGCTTGTAAGCAATGGTGTTGTGAGCGGTGGCTATTCAGTTTTGCTTCAGTTTTGAGGCAAGCCGTGCTTCAGTATTCATGGTGTAATTGAATGTACCATTTTCTTTCTTTATGAAGGTCTTCTCTGCTTGCAACCCTTTTTATACTGAGTTCTAAGAACGCAATTTCACTTCAGTTTTGGGTTCTCTTCTTGGTATAGAACCGGATTGTGTAACCAACAATAAATCTCTACAGAACTTGACATTTGACATTTCTTGTCTTTTTCACTTGAATGCCAGACATTTGGCAAATTAGGAACTGGACATATAGGTCTATATGTGCTTTGTAGTTTATCACACAGAGGAAACTTTATGTGTAGATAAGTGTTTTTTGTATGCATGTGTAAATACGACGCATTAATGAAATGGTCTATAATTTCCTGTAAAACTGCATAGATATTGGTCTGTCTTTAGTAATAGCATAAGATGTGGTTGTATTTTTGTGGAAACTCATGGATATTTATCATGACTTCCGTTTTGAGCACATTAAAGAGTTATGTATGCTATAACTACTGCATAGATTGTGGTGTAACAATTGGCCAGTTCCAGCTTTATGGACGTGAAATTTTGCATCATGGATGTCAAATAAAAATGCTCTTAGAATGTATTTGTAACCGGTAAACTGAACCAACTGTTTATATTACACAAAACCCTTGTTGATCGTGTTTAAACATCACGACAATATTAAAAGATTAACTCCAATTTTTGCGAGACTACAAACTAATTAAGATTTTGTGAATTAAAATGTACAACCCAGAATGTTAAATATCCAGCAAATGGTCAAGGGAACCCTTTTTGTAGAACATAATATAATTATTATATTTTCATATTCATGTCTCCGTTGATGAACAAAATGTAATGTATGTGAAAGCCCAGAAAGAGCCCTAATTTTATTATTAAGAATCATGTGCTAAACATAATTCTCAAACAGACACCTTACATGAGTATCTAAATAACCAAATGATGACATCTGTGCTATAAGTATACAAATATATTGATATTTATTGATATTTGCCTTGTTAGATTGACATATCAAGTGAATTGCCAATCTTTTAGTATTTCTCTGGGCAACCTTTTTACATTAAATACTTGAAACAAATTGTTATTTA